>OX392528.1:52758321-55258321 GCA_947623455.1 Mimachlamys varia
TTAATTATAAAAATGGGAGAAAATTTCCTGTTTCACAGTTTCATTTTAATGACTATGTAATAAACAAAGAAAATATTACAATCATCATGTCAGCCAATCGTTAAGCTTCTGTACTTACTTTTCCAAGGTCAGTTTGCAAAAACTAGGTTGTATAATAGGGGTATGTGTCAATGTCAAAATTAAAAATAGATCTTAATAAGGAGATTAAGATTTAAGAAAAAATGTATCCACTCAATTCTTATACTTAAATTGATCAGACAGACATTTTTAAAAACTTGTAAGCTACAATTTTAAACTGTACAAACCGTATTACACATCTTTTTAGCCATTTGTGCCATTTATTCATATTGACATAATCAATATGTTTGCTTAAAACATTTTTCTTCCGTACTATCAGTCCAACAAACATCAGTTTGAAATATATTGATAAATGCGTCTAAATTCCCGATTGCATCAAAATTCACAAAAATTGGCACCTCGTGAAAGTTGGATTATTATTGTACTTTAATCTAGGTTTCAAAATTATTTTCATGATCCGTGATTACAGAAAATCGAGAAATTTAACAAATTTACAGAATTCAACAGATAATGCATTGAACAAAGTAAGCGTTTGTGGACCTTGGTTGAATCATTTTGATTTTTCATCCATGTCTAAACTTAAAAGGTCGTAGGTCAAACTCTAGAGAATAGAAAGAAGAGAATATCCTTTTTTACCTCATCTCTCCTGGCCTGGTTGTACTGTTTGAGGTCGGCCATTAGATTATCCTGAAGACTGATGGTCTTCACGAGTTTCTCCACGCCCGCTGTGTCCTTCGTACAGGCAGGTCGTACATTGAAATCTCTGTTAAATTCAAATCAAATGTTTTAGTTTATTTGAAATTCAAAATTCAGAATGCACTCTGCACATTAAAAGAAAACTAAATCTCAAATAAATGTATTGTACTTGAATCCTTGCATTACAAATGAAAAATCAGATTTCTATTGGAAACACTATTTAAGGTTTGAAATCAAATTTTGGTTTTTTTTGGGGGGGGGGGGGGGGCTTTTATGTCATTGAATTTGTTGTTTTCATTATAAAGAAATCCATATGTCCCCAAATTAAAGTAACTACATGTATTTGATGAAAATCTATTCCCCCTTTGAATGAGTCCTTGTAATAAAAAGTTTGACTTTGGGTTCTATGAAAATATCTGATTTCAAAATACTACTTGGTATCTGAGAGCCAGAAGAGTAAGTAGGAGAGCACAATGGGAAACAGTAGAAGTAGAGGATGTAGAAGACATTGAAGGGCAGATATAGTGATGGGGTGGAGAGGTGACAGGTAATGGTGGAAAGTAGGGCTAGGGGGTGGGATCGTCATATTGGGAGATGGAAGCAGGTTGAAGGGTGGGGGCAACAGAGGGTGTTAGGGGGTCAGCAGGGGGGATAACAGGGGGATGTCAACAATGGTTTGGTGCTTGTGCAATACATTCTATTAAAATCTAAGGTCACATTTAAGGAAGAGCTATGTTGTTGTGGTGAAGTGAAGTTGGAAAACCTGTAATAAACTACCAACCAGCAGCTAAATCTGAAAAAGGCTAAACATTTAGCCTTCAACCTGCATCACAGTGGTGGAGGGAAAGTGATGGCAGATGGTCTGGATCCCTTCACCACTCTACACTACTTCAGCAGCACTGGGGTCAAAGGTGGAACTGAGGGCTTACATCTGATAGTGGTAATGGGTGGATGTAGGAGGGTGAGGGTAGCAGACAGAGAAAGGAGGTAGAGATAAGGGTTGGAGGGTAGTGGGTGGCAGTAGAGGTTTGAGGGTAGTGGATGCACAGTATGTAGGGGTATAATAATGATCCCAGTGTAATACTTACTTCATCAACCCTGATCGGTGGAAGACATACAGTTCCTGTGACAGGGTACTCGGACAACGTGGTGTCACTCTCTGGAAACACAAATGTTCAGAATTTAAATCATAATTTGAAGTTTGTGGATCTCATTCCTACTTTAAAGTGCCATTCAATGAACTACACGCTAAAGGCACCAAGCTCAACCTACCGCTCCGTCAAGTTATACTGACATAAAGTAAGCCAGTCATTACCCCTGTGAACATTATACATATGATATTTCACTTGAATATGTCATATTTACTGATATTTTCCCATTACTATCATTTGTAAAAATATGAAATAAGCTGTACATTTACTGGTGAAATATGTCCCAATTTTCAAAGCTGAAGTGTTCAGCTTTCATCATCATCAACATATTTTATATGAAATGTAAACTCTAAGTCGGTCACAGACTCACCAGAGCTCTCAAACTTACCACAAACCCTTGGAGGAGAGGAAACTCCGGAACAAGATGGGGAACAGTAATCACACAGAAGTCAAACTGGGGGAACAGCGAGAAAGCCTTCGTCAGGAAATCGGACGACCTGGAAAAAGAAAAATATATTCATAATCTTCAGTGTTATTGTTATTAAAACCCAAAACAAAATTTGTCAGATATAGAAATTGAAACAGGAAAGAGAATATCAAACCCTCAATCTCCAGGTTCCTAGTTGAATGCTCTACCACTGGAAAATTCCCTTAGCTCAAAGCTAGGAGGTATAACCTCAATCCTTCATATTATTAAAATCTACCACATTAATACATCCTCAATACTAGCATGTGGAATTCAATAGCTGAAAAAAGAAAATATACCTCATTTCATATCTTTCATCGATGCAGAAAAGCTGAATGCTGAATGCATTGACTTCCCCTTTGTATGTCGGCACAAAGCGTTTTGGCAGACTTGTCATTGGAGTAATAGGCTTGATTGGGGTCGCAAGTCTTGAAGACACCTGAAAATGTTTGAAATCAAGTTAATTTCTAAGACAGAAATATTTTGATCACCTTGTGGTAATTTCAATTTTATATAGCAAATCCAACAGACCTTACATGGTTATGTTGTATACAGTAATTATAAACGATTCATGGTGGTATCTCAATTGATAATTTTATTCAGCCATAGAAATCTATGAGCCTAAATGGCATCTGCATATAACACAACAGTTCATTTTAAAAGCAGAAAACAGCATTCTATAAATAGATATTTGGCTGACCTCGTCTCTAACAGAACTCTTGCGACTTGACGCCTGTGAGTTGCGGTCCTCTGCCTCCTTAGCGACCTCTGCAACCATGACAGCACTGTCGCTTAGTAGGGACGTCGCACTCTCACGCATGTGGGCGTCACTGAGTTTGGACTGGATCTTATTGGTGTCTTCTGCACTAGTACTTCCAGCTGCATAGAAATAAAAATGTTTGTCATATGAGTTAATAATAGGACATTATTATAGTCAACAATGCGTTGTAGAGTAAGTACTACCGGTACTGTCATTGTGTAAAATTGTTAGGGGGAGGTGGGAGGTACAGGTATTAATGTACCATGGATGATAGGGTTAAATCGTTTTGAAATATTTGATTGGTGGTGGAGTCTCTGAAAAAGTTGGCTTATCTCTTGAGCTTCGGACAAACAATCTTACCCCTTGATCTACAGACACACAATCTTACCCTTTGAGCTCGGGACACACTTAATTTTACCTCTTGGGCTCCGGACACAATCTTACCCTTTGAGCTTAGGACATACAATCTAACCCCTTGAGCTCTAAACACACAATCTTACCCTTTGAGCTCCAAACATACAATCCTACCCTTTGAGCTCCAGACACACTATCTTACCCTTTGAGCTTGGGACACACTGTTAATCTTACCTCTTGGGCTTCGGACACAATCTTACCCTTTGAGCTTGGGACACACAATCTTACCCCTTGAGCTCCAGACACACAATCTTACCCTTTGAGCTCCAGACACACAACCTTACCCTTTGAGCTCCGGACACACAATCTTACCCCTTGAGCTCTGGACACACAATCTTACCCCTCGAGCTCCTTCCACTGGAGTGCTGACTACTGCCTTTCTTGTCCTCTACTTTCTCCGAGGCCGATACCTCCGTACCCTCATTCTTCGTGCCCTCAGTACCAGAAATGGGTTCTCCTTCTGGCTTTCCTGAACCTCCAGACTTTTGTGATCCTCTTGAAGCTGGTCGCTCCTCTTCTGAAATTTTACAGAAAATCAAAAAAATTGCTTACTATATATCTCTTACATCAGTTACAAACACCACATGTGAATCAAATAGGAAAACAAATGAAAACAAAACCAAGAAACTGTTTTTTGAGGGGGTTTGAGGGTACTGTAAACTTGAAAAAAAATTGCCCTCGTTTTTTTTTTGCCCTGCAATGGAAGGGCAAATTTAAGACAGGGCGATATTTTACCAAACATAGGCTTGCGTCCATGTTGTACTAATCATACACTGCTATGGCTCGCACATTTGAGAGAGCGAATTCAACAAAGGGCAATTTAAAATCTGTTTATGAGTCAGCAAAAAAGAGATAGGGCAAACATTTTCCATTTGACAGTATTTCTATTTTTGTACCTGATTTAAATTTTTTAAGGCAATATATCTACCTGGAGGGGGTGAAGGTGTTGGAGTTTTCGGTGCTGCCAAGTCATCCTCAGCATGTGGTTTTCGGAGACCGTGGAATGGCCCGAGCTCAAAACATTCATTCAACAAAGGAGCATTGACATCGTCACTGATACTCATGAATCCAATAGCTGTACCTTCCACCTAAAATACCAAATCAATATTCAAGTTGTTTAAATCACCAGAAGATCAAACTACCATGTACCGTATTCACCATTATTGGCACCTAGGGTGCCTAAACAATTAGTTCCCAAGTGGGCACTTATATGGTTAACAAAAGTAAAATCTGGAGGAAAAATGCCATTTTCATAAAGTCAATACATGTGATATACTGTGAACAGAATGGATATGGTTCATGATGTGTGATATGATTAATTTTGGACAATGTGTACACATGTTACAGATATTTGTGGGGATTTTTTCTTGTAAGCATGCACACAATAAGCGAGGTTTACCATACTATAATATAGAATAATTTAGCTTTTTCTACAATAAGTAGGGGCACTTATATACTTTCAAAGGGAGACAACTGTATAACAGGGGTAGATGACTGTATAAGGGAGGAGGCAACTGCATAAATGGGAGATAGCTGTATGAAGAGGAAATAGCTGTTAAAAGGGGAGATAACTGTTGTTTTAAGGAGGAATAGTGCAGCGGGACAGGGACTGTTTACATCATCTGTTTAAGACTAATTTTTGTTTTCATTTTATAAAAGAATCTGATCACTGTAAAATGTCTAAATATTGTCTGCATGAAGTGGTTATCCCCCACCATATCAATGGAACTGTCTGCCACACACTCACCTCGGCCACCAAGCACTGCATGTGTTCATCCTGAGCCTCAACGAGCTCCGCTAGGAAAAAGTCTCCATAGGTCATGTTCAACATGTCACTTTGGCGCGTGAAAATTGGGGTGAGGTCATCATGATCCTCAACACTGAAAAGATCAGACAGGACCTTATAATACAATAATGGCACAAGTTTAACAATTTGTATTATCATCTGATCATTCCTAAATCAGCTCATGACAAATATTTCCTTTTTAGATTTCCAATTACAATATAAATTAAATAAATTTAAAGGTGTGTGTTTGTGATAATCAAATTATGTGAGTTTGTGCAAGGGGTTTGGTGAATGCGAATGCGAGTGTAAATGTATGTGTATTTCTATGTGCTGATGACTATTGTTATGATATACGTGTGTATGTTGATACTAGAATGGGCACTGAAATATGAGAACTAACAATGTCCAAATCTGACAAAAAAAAAAAGAAGAAACAAAAATAATATAAATTGAAGCACCTGTATGGTTTAAGTGACTGAACAAGGTGTTTTTTTTCTTTGAATTTGGGATAGGGCCTTTTTGTCTCACTTTGGGTGAAAAATATATCACTAAACTGTATATATGTCAGGAATTATTGCTAGGCACGAATATGAAATAATTTAAGTGGGAATGGGGCCCATTGTCAGTCCCACAAAGTCTCCCCAAAAAACCCTTTTTAGATGAATTGGAATTGGATGAATTTAGAAAGATATTCAAATCTTTGAACTAAATGTTATTCATTCAACTGATTTATGTTGGTACCTATGTACTTACGTTGCCTTCCTGACGTGGAGGACGGGCACATGGTCGTGTCTGTGACACACAAAGAGGGCACCGCTTACTCCATCACTGACTCCCTCTTTCTTATCTACCTGCTTGAAAACTTCATCCAAAGCAGATTCTGGAAAAAAAGGAAATATTTGGTTTCAGTTCTTTTAACCAATTAATAAGCAGTGATCAATCTACGTGCGAGTCCAGTATTCATAGAATTATGAAAGGACTAGTAAAATTTCTGGAAATACTTCAATTTAACATTGTGGGACCCATAGTTTTCGACAATATTTACAAAAAGGACACATGGAAACAAATTATAAATTGATCGCTGAATAGGGCTATAAAAATATAATGATACAAAGAAAAAACCTACAGCATAGCAGAATATAGCGAAGAGGGGATAATATTTGTTTGTGATTTTGTAGGTTGTTGAAATCTCATAGGCAGAATAATATGACAACCATTTACAAACTCATAGCAGTTATGTCACCCTGAAATAGCAAGAAATTGGCTGTAACAGATTGTGTAAATCAAGATTTGGTCTGTTTTTGTTTTATGTACTATTAACAGCTATGGTCATTAAATGATGGGCCAGGTTTTGGGTGCTGAGGAAAGCTGGATTTCCTAGAGAGAAAAAACACTGATCTATGGCCAGTACCCCAAATAATACAAGTTGTTTAAAAATAGATTATCTGACATTTTTTTTTAATAAAGATGAAAATCAATTAGCAACAGTAAAACATTCTTGGTATACTGTATACATTTTCCCCCATTTATTCAGTTCATAATCAATTGTTTTAAGCAAATTAGTTTTTTCAACTGCAATTTTATAAAAAAACAAATATGGCTGTCATTGTTCTGGTATACTAACCAGGGTATGTCTTCATTGGCACAAACAGGTAGAGAAAATGGAGATCAGGCACAGCATTAAATGCAGTTCTGATGATTTCTCTGCAGCAACCATGGGCGTAGTCAGATTTCCCCACAAAGTAATGCATAAACAATGTGTTCAGGGCTGTACTCTTCTCGTTGCCATAACTGTTCTTTATCCAGGTTTCCCAGTTAGCTTGATCAACCTCAGGAATGTTCGGGTAATCAAAGAATGCAGCATGACCGAGGATGTCTTCTTTGTCGTTACATAATGTGACTGCCAAAACAGCTTTCTCACTGAAATATATTGAAGTACATTTTGAATTTTCAGGGTTTTTTTTCAAAATGTTAAGAATCTCTTAGAAACTCAAGGATTGGTTTTCTCTTTTGTCAAAAAAATCATACAAAAAACAAATGCTTTTATTGCAATCTTTGAAAGTTTTAGACTAATACTTGCTATTCAAAATCATTTCATTGCCTAAAATGTTGTGTATACATATATACAAGTATACTTCTGGTATAGAAATTAATCTTTAAAATCATATTTGAAGTACAAACAAAACATTTCACTGGTTATTCATATGGTAAGAAAGGCTTATGCATACTGAATTGTGACTTACATCAAGTTGACAATATTGACTCTACCAAAGAGTGCATCTGTATTTTCCTGAACAAGTTTGAGAATATGTGGCGCATCAAGTGATTCTGTTCGACGGGCATTGACCACCTCTGGTGGACCATCCACAGGGGCAATTGTTGTAGCCATCCTGATTTTTTCTCTACAGAACAAAAAAAAACATGGCAGTCTCTTTATTTGTGTTTATATCCTCCTCATAATCTTACACTTCACACAGAGTTAATTCCTGTCCATGAAAAAAGAGAGTATGCTATACCTGCTGTACCTCTGCAGAAAAGCGCTAACATACCATTTTATTGCAAATATATGTAGCGTCAAACATTATTAATATTATAAAATGGTCCTTATTTTCAAACTTAATCAATTTTAATCATCATTGATCACCATTCAAACTTTATTGAACAGATATACTGTACAATAAAATTGTACATGTACTGTCATCCTCGATATCCAGGGGTTACGATCACCTATGTAATCTACACCCCTGGAATAATCATGGCAAAATTGAAAGCTCCCGGGTCAGCCACCTAGCGGTCGGTGTGCGTTGTGTCCCTTTGAATCACGTAATTACCGACCAATCAAAATTGCGTGTAACAAAACGGCTTCTGCAATGAATGTAAACAAGGAAGAACATCTCATTCGGTTGATCTATGAAAAATTCAAGCTTGATCAAATTAGACAGCATCAGGAAACGGCGATCGACGCACTGAGTCCTTGCCGTAAATGGTGTCGTTGAAGATTGTTCTTCTCTGTTTTACTGGTAAAGATCCATGACACAGTCGACACTGTGCCATGTTTGTTTACATTTTTTTCTGTCCCATTAGTAGAGCGCGTGATCAAATGTAAGGTGCGCTCTGATTGGACGCAGCCAGACCTAGCTGCATCCAATGAAAATTCTCGTCGCGGGATTTACGAAATGTGGTCTATATATGCCAAGGGTGAAGATGAGTATGCGGATCGTAACCCTTGGCTAGCGAAGATGATGTACTGTATACATTATGCACAGGCACTAGCCTCGTCTGTCAAACACCTATATTATTATTATGGGCCGATGGAGTTCATAACCTTGTTAATATTATAGGTGTTTGACAGACGAGGCTAGTGCCTGTGCATTATGTACAGTACATGTACATGTATATGGGGGGGGGGGGGGGGTCTGACAGGTGCTTGTTCGTTGTTATAAAGCAACAACGCATTCTTTATTATTGCAAATTTTAACCAGTGAGTAATAAATGTTCAGATTAAGAAATGACATGATATGTGTGAGTTAAAATAAAATGCATTCCGAATCCATAACTTGCAAATGCATCGAAAAGTTGTTGGTCGAAGTTTACTCATTTTACCTTCAAAACCTAACCAAACACATCTTATAATTAGTTTGAATTAACTGATGACAATCATTCAATAACGATAAACAAAAAAAATTAGAAAGATGCATCCAGGGTCCATATAACAGCTTAATCCTTCCGAACGAAAACTTACATTTCCTCACTCGGCAATCAACTACAACTTTGCCGCCATTAGTGAGTCAAGTTGCATAGCAACAATACAACTTCCGTTAATACCAAAATAAAATATGATCGTTAAAAAATAAACAGATATGATATTATGTGACTTTATAATAAAATATATTATAAGGTATGATTATAAATATCAATAACATTTCAAAATATATAAATGTAACTATCGTTGATCGTAACTCCGTATCAACTTCCGTGAAAGTAGTTCCGGTTCTTGTTTGTTGAGTTGAAAAAAGAGCACCTTACTTTGTTTTTATACAGTAAATTTCAATTAACAGACCAACAATGGAGGTTGACGACGACGGAAAAAGAAAAATGCCGAAGGTGGCTAAGGTATGTAATATGTGGATATGTATTTGTACGACCGGACACCAAATGAATGATAAAATTGTAATTTTTCAGAGTCAAAAAAGCTAATGTAAATATCTTGATTTGACACCAGCATTGTGAAGGTTACCTACTGTCATTGTATGTATAAAATGAAATACATCAAGCTGTAACTAATGGGCGTATTTGTTTTAATTACATGTTTCTAGAAATATAAAAAACGTTGTGGTGACGATTCTGTAGGCAGATTTATGTTGTAGTTAGCTCCCCTTGACCAAGAAATTATCCAAAAATGTGACTCTCTGTATTCCTGTTGAGACATTACCAATGTATTAATTGTTGTCTAAATCCCTGGTTAATATCGTGCTGCTGTTCATTTTCTTTTTAACTTTGTTTGTATATAGCATATGCAAGTTGAAGTTATCAAGCAAAAAATAAAACAGGATTTTTTTTAAAAAATCCTTCGCAAAACTCAGAAATGATTGATGGCAAAAAAAAGAGAATATTGTAAGGCTTTCCTGTTTACTATATTGTGCTTGTCTAGCTTGTCCAAGTTTTACTTATTTTGTTTGATGTCTAAGTTTAATTTTCAGTAAATTAATTGATACTAAATTCACATTTCAGGTTAAGAATAAAATGCCCGCACCAGTACAGATAACAGCTGAACAATTGCTGAGAGAGGCCAAAGAAAGAGAATTGGAACTTGTCCCACCGGTAAGATATATCTGTTATCTACTTAAGAAATCTCTGTTCGTTTATTAATTCCAGATTTAATGAAAAAAAGGGGGAGATTTATTTACCTTTTTAATTCTAAATGTATTTCATGTTATAAAAAATCTTAAATCTAAATATGTATTTTTTCTAAGCCTATTTTTAGCTCACCTGGTCCGAAGGACCGAGGTGAGCTTATGCCATACCGTGGCGTCCGTCGTCCGTCAACAATTTCTTTAAACGACTTCTTCTCCATAACCACTGATAGGAAATCAACCTAATTTGGCAGGAAGCATCCTTGGGTGCCCAGGTTTCAAAATTGTACTAATGGTGGGACTGATCCCCTAGGGGGCTGAGGGTTGGGGCCAAAAGGGGTTATTTAGCTATATCGGTTTAAGCGACTTCTTCTCCATCACCACTGATTGGAAATCAGCCTTATTTGGCAGAAAGTATCGCTGGGTGCTCAGGATTCAAAATTGTACTCATGGTGGGACTGACCCCCTAGGGGGCTGAGGGGTGGGAGCCATAAAAAATTATTTAGCTATATTGATATTAGCGACTTCTTCTTCATAACCACTGATTGGTAATCAACCTTATTTGGCAGGAAGCATCCTTAGGTGCCCAGGATCCCAAATTGTACTAATGGTGGGACTGATCCCCTAGGGGGCTGAGGGGTGGGGCCAAAAAGGGTTATTTAGCTATATTGGTTTAGTCGACTTCTTCTCAATAACCACTGATTGGAAATGAGCCTTAATTGGCAGGAAGCTTCCCTAGGTGCTCAGGATTCAAAATTGTACTCAGGGTGGGACTGACCCCCTAGGGGGCTGATGGGCAGGGCCAAAAACCGTTATTTTTCTATATTGGTTTAAGCGACTTCTTCACCATAACCACTGAATGGAAATCAACCTTATTTGGTAGGAACTATCCCTAGGTGCTCAGGATTTCAAATTGTACTCATGGTGGGACTGACCCCCTAGGGGGCTGAGGGGTAGGGCCAAAAACCGTTATTTAGCTATATTGGTTTAAACGACTTCTTCTCCATAACCACTGATTGGAAATCAACCTTATTTGGTAGGAACCATCCCTAGGTGCTCAGGATTCAAAATTGTACTCATGGTGGGACTGATCCCCTAGGGGGCTGAGGGTTGGGGCCACAAAGGGTTATTTAGCTATATTGGTTTAGTCGACTTCTTCTCAATAACCACTGATTGGAAATCAACCTTATTTGGTAGGAACTATCCCTAGGTGCTCAGGATTCCAAATTGTACTCATGGTGGGACTGACCCCCTAGGGGGCTGAGGGGCGAGCCAAAAAGAAAATATTTTATCATGATTACCTAGATACCAATGTATCCAGGTGAGCGATACAGGCCCTCTGGGCCTCTTGTTTAAAAGATGTTATAATTTTATTTCCTTAAATGTAATTGATTGTCATATACACCAAAAATTGAAAACTCAAAGATGATGGACAAAGATCATCTTTATATATTATAATCATATAATTCATTATCTTACAGCCTCCAAAACAGAAGATTTCTGATCCAGATGAATTACAAGCGTATAAAATGCGGAAAAGAAAGGTATGTCACTTATTACTTCTATTCAATTAATGTAAGAAATTTCAGTGATTTTATATTTTATATTAATAAGCAATAATATTTCTATCAGGAAAGCTGTCATTTAAAAATTTATTATTAATATTTTGAAATATTTGAATTGGAGTTGATATTCACATCATTGAAGAGTTGCATGTAAATGTACATAATATTGAACACTTTTCGCTTATATTTTGTTTCATTGGAACATTAAATGGAAAATGTAATTCATAATGTTTCAAATAATATTGTTTATTATTTTTTTGGTGTCATTTATCATTCCAGATGTTTGAAGATAACATCAGGAAAAATCGAAGCGTAATGGTCAACTGGATAAAATACGCCCAGTGGGAGGAGGCTCAGAAGGAAATACAGAGGTAACATGACTGGCAACTAAAACTTGGGATGTTTTTAGCATGAAAAAGTCTAGATATGAAGGTGATAGATCACCTTTAAATGCTTTGTATTTTAATAACAATAAGTAAGGGCCTCACATCGAACATAAATCATGGTTATGCCCATTGAATTAAGAAATGCTGATTAAGTACGGGATATAAAAAAAACATTGTATGATTCATGTGAATATAATAATAATATACCAACATTTGATATAGCGCCCTATCTAGCTAACATAAGCCACGTGCACTCTAAAGCATTTTAAAGTACTTAACCTATACCACCTGGCTAATATCTCCATATGTGTGTGTATTTATGTGTGTGTGCTGGAGATGAATTGTATAATTATAATATATCCACATTAAGAATCATCATAATCATGATGATTGTGTAACTATGATTCATGATGATGATGATCCAGAAATTTGTGAGAAGTGGGTCATTTCCGGTTAATATCAAATGTAAGAGGGGTCTCATTCATGATGATAATGAAATTTGAGGGTAGTGGGCTATTTTTGGTGAAGTAAATAATGATGATTATAGTGTAGATACGATTGATGATGATACTCGTTTATTTATGCTGATAACCATTGTTGACAAATGATGAGTCAACAACTAATTTGTTTGTCTTTTTTCCAGGGCTCGCTCCGTTTGGGAGAGAGCGTTGGATGTTGACCACAGAACTGTCACTGTATGGCTTAAATATGCAGAGATGGAAATGAGGTAAGAAAGGGAATAGGGAAAGGAAAAAAATCTGGACAATAATTCTTTATTTCAGTCTGTGATCTTTGGATCCGAAAATGACTGCATCAGTTTTGAGAACTATACGTCAGATATACAATAAATATATCTTAATACACGTTTCTTGTAAAAGTTTATATGGATTGAAATCATTATTTGAAGATTTTCAGAAGAAATTCAGTGAAAAGTAATATAACCTCTTTGTTTAAACGCCTTTATTATTTCAAAGGAAAAAAAAATACTGTTTAAGAAAAATGTGTTGAATCTTTCTAGGACACTAAAAAAAATAATAAAACCCCCACACAAATTAATGATTTTACAGTAGGTAATATATTAATTTAGATGTACTTTTCATCAAGGTACTAAGAGATGTGACAAATATTTTTTTTAGAGCAAGACAGGTAAACCATGCCAGAAATATCTGGGACCGCGCCATTACTATCCTGCCGCGTATGAACCAGTTCTGGTACAAGTATACTTACATGGAGGAGATGCTGGGAAACATAGCAGGTATAGAAAGCAGTTAATTTCAGATCTATCTATAGTTTCATTTTCTGTGCATTCTTGATAGAAAAAAATCAGTCTATTTACATTTGGTAAAACAAGCATAATAACATTTTCAATAAGGTTGATTTCTGCCTTAAGTCACATTTGAAACCAAATCAAGGACTAGGGAAGTTTATTTCAGATTTTCTCTATAGTTTCAATTCTTATGCATTCTTGATAGAAACAAAATCAGTCCATTTGAATTTTGATGAATCAAACATAATAAAATTTTCAATAAGGTCAATTTTTGCCTATAAAGTCAAATTTGAAACCAAGTCAAGGACTAGGTAAGTCCATTTTAAATAAATACATGTAGGTGTAAATGTCAAGCTTAATGAGTAATAGATGAAAATGTAAATAAGACATTTTGTGTGAACTCCAACCAGCATTCTTACAAGATGTTTTTTGCTGTTGATGCTCCATGTGTCTTTAACTAGCTTTTGTCATTGATAATATTCAATATTCATAAGGTTTCTCTACATTTGCAGTTGGATTTAGATGATTGAGGATGTCATTAACATAATTTGTATGTCTGTCTGTCGGTCCTGTTTAGGTTGCCGGCAGGTGTTTGAGCGCTGGATGGAATGGGAGCCTGAGGAACAAGCCTGGCACTCGTACATCAACTTTGAGTTACGATACAAGGAGCTAGACCGGGCCAGAATGATTTACGAACGATATATCCTTTCATTTATATACTCTACAAGCCATTTACCTAAATACATACATAATTATTACTGTATAGCATGATATAGATCTTCATCGTGTATTCAAAGGTTCGTAGTTGCCATTGAAATCAAAAAATAAATTACATGCAGATTTAGATTATATACATGTCTACAGATAATTGATTAGGATATCTGCGAATGTTTATAAGACAAAAAGATCTATTATAGTAAATAGCTTCAAACCTTGGACAATATCAAACAAATAGATGATTTGATGATAATATCTTACAATGTCAGAGAAATCATTTAATACTGAATTAAAGAAAAATAAGAATAATGCAAGGGAAAAAGAAAATGGAGAACAATATTCCTTGACTGTTACTACTTGTGATAGTACACCCAGCTGTAAAAAACTGGATTAAGTACGCTAAGTTTGAGGAGAAACACCAATACGTCCACAGTGCCCGGCGAATCTACGAGAGGGGTGTGGAATTCTTCGGTGAAGATAACATGGAAGAAAATCTGCTGATTGCTTTTGCAAAATTTGAGGAGGGACAGAAAGAGGTAAACACCGCCTTAGTGACATTTTTGGGTCACTGTAGCTTTGAATATAATAAATGATATAAATGGGCTAGTTCTTAGGTCACCTGAGACAAAGTCTCAAATGACCTTTATTCTAATCGCCTGTTGTCCGTCCTTAAATATTTACATTTTCGACTTTTTCTCAAAAACCTCCCAACCAATTTCAATGAAATTTTGCAGGAATCTTCCCCAGCCAAAGAGATGCACCAAAATTGTGAATATATGGTCCTAACCCCCTAGGGGCCTGAGGGAATGGTCAAAAGGGGTCAAATTAGTTAAAATTTCAAAAATCTTCTCCAGACCCAGATATGCTGATATCAAATACTATTCACGAATAGAAAGGTCTAATTTCAAGCCCCCCCCCCCCCCCCCCAATACTTCAGGTTCCCCCTCATTTTCAATTGGAGAAATTGAAACTTGGTTGGAATAATAACCAGGAAATGATAGTTTGACAGTTTGACGTTGGAAAGAGTTTTTGACTCTAGGGATGAGCTTAAAAGGGTCAAATTGGCTAAATTTCAACACTTTTCTCCGGGCCCAGATTTGCAATTATTGGTAATTGCATCAAAACTCAGGTGGCCATTGAGGCCCTTGGGCCTCTTGTTTTATTTTGAAATTCTCATTTAAACTTTCTTACATTGTGTGAAAAGGTATTTTGTTAAGTCTGCTGTTTTAAGTTACCGGGTATACACACCTGAAATGTCATAATGAACTCTTCCAACATTTGAATTGGAAGGGTTCATATGTTCCTTCAGGGGTGAATAAGTAACAATGATTTCAAAAATATGACCATAAACAATCACAAAGTATTTAAAAGATCCTTTGTAATATAATAGTGCTGGGTTTTGCTTGGAAAATCATAATCCTACAAGACATAAATTCATTCCTGCTTTAATAGATTATTCATGGCATAAAAATGTTTCCATTGGTTTAAAAAAATCACCATTTTGTGAATTAAAGGTTCAACATGATCAAATGTTTTAAAAGATAAATCCTACTGAAGCCATTCCCTGTAAAACATTGATTGGGGATATCAATTCTTATTTTGTATAAACCTCAGTGATATAAAATATCTTCATAAAACACCAACGTAAATTGCATAACTGATGATCATCATAAAATATTGAAAAAAAATAAAATAAATGAATATTAGACATTTTGAACTGGTGCATTCTATAAATATAAATAAGATTATTAGAAAAAGTTCAACAGGATGCCATCATCCCAAAATTAATTTTATGAGGTAATGAGTGCATGAAAGTAATCTCAGAAATTTTCGTAATTTGCTTAAATACAGAACATTTAGACACTATGTCTATACTACTCTGACCTTATTTCTTAAAAACAAAGAGTTTAAATCTACACTAAATTTAATCTTCGTTTCAAAATCTAAGTTGTTTGTTTTTTCAGCATGAGCGTGCGAGAGTAATATACAAGTATGCTCTTGACATACTACCAAAGGAATTGTGTACCGAGATTTACAAAAGCTATACCATACATGAGAAACGATTTGGAAGTCGGGCAGCCATTGAGGATGTTATAGTCAGCAAGCGGAGGTTCAAATATGAAGAGGTAAGCCAATCTATCACCCTATAAAACCCTATCCAAATGAGTTACCTCCCCTTGACCTCTCTTGAGATGTAACTGTACTACATTTTGAACAAACCTGAGAGAAAACACTAGGTACAGATTTGATGCGAGTCTGATTTGACTGAAATTAAGTTGCTAACTATTGCTAGTTTTACTTATTACTTTTTAAAACAATGTCAATCCAAATGTAAATATTTACATTATTACTGGACTCGTAAACAAAGGACCTTTTATTCTTGATAAGTTGCTATCTTTCTCTGAAACTGTGGATTTTAAGCTCAGTCAAAAACTGTGTTTGTTTATCGTGGAATATTTTTTTACCACCCGTACTGTTTCAACCGGTTTAATATGAAAAATGAACATGCAGCCCCTTCCTTTAATCATAAAAAAAACTGCTTTTTTTTCTTCATTTTACAGTAAATGTTAAGATTATTAGACTAGTTAAATCATCTCATATTAATCAATCTTGTCTGATGACACTTAAGAATAAAAAAATTACCATTCTAAGTTTCTAATCACGGCTATTGGATTGTTGCCCAACAGGAAGTGAAAGAGAACCCACTCAATTATGATGCCTGGTTTGATTATCTCCGGTTGATGGAGGCCGACGGCAACACAGAACAGACAAGGGACACGTTTGAGAGAGCGATAGCTAATATCCCTCCATCACAGGTGAGCAAGGCAGTTTTATAGTTCCAGTCCACCCAGCTGTATATAATCTGCAAACATATCAACATATTAGGAAGTTATCCTGTGAATGACTGGTGTCCTTCCAACAAGATTGTAATGTAATCAGTCATTTTTTAGAAATCCAAAGAACTGAGAGTTACACTATTTCTCTATGTGCCACTAGGCTTACTACAGTCATAACTTGAAGATTTTAAGAAAAGTTCAATTCATTGCACTTTTTTCCTAATAAGATGTTATTTAATTAAGACAGTTTGTTATAGTTTTTAGACATAAATACAACAAGCAAATATGAAAATCATTTGTACAAAGTGAAAGATTGGACGGAAAAAGTCTGTTTAATATGTTAACAATTTTTGTTTGAACCAAAGTTATAAGCTCTGGTCAGACTCAGTTAAAAAATCTAGAGCAAATATATATTATATACATTGTAGGGATGCAATTCTCTTCAAGGAGTGTTCTGTATTTCATTTGTCCTTAAACTATAAAGCATTTACCAAGGAAGAAATTGTTCTATTTTTACGATGTTTTCCGTTACGTTTTTGATAAAGGTCCTTCATAAATTTTACTAAAAATTTTGTACTTTTAGGAGAAGCGACACTGGCGTCGTTACATCTACCTGTGGGTAAACTACGCTTTGTTTGAGGAGTTGGAGGCGGAGGACTTTGATCGGACACGAGAGGTCTACAAAGCTTGTCTCGACATCATACCACATAAGAAATTTACATTCGCCAAAATATGGCTTCTCTTCGCACAGTTTGAGATACGACAGAAAAACTTACAGGGAGCAAGGAGAGTACTGGTAAGTGATGGATTGAATGTTTTTTTAACCAAATTTTGTTTTTTTTTGTGTCTGAGACAAAAACAATTCTTTTCAGGTTTGAACACTCTGTAAAAGGAATTTAAGAACAGAGGTTGTTTTTAATTGATTTGGTCCTATTAACAGCCAGAGTCATTTAAGGACGTGCCAAGTTTTGGAGGTGGAGGAAAGCCGGAGTACCCTTAGAAAAATCATTAACCTACAGTCGGTACCTGGCAACTGCCCAATGTGTGATTCGAACTCGCAACCTAGAGGCGGAGGGCCAGCAGTTTTAACCGCTGGGCTACTGCAGCCCCTTTTTTATTTGAAATTTGTCTGCAGACCTGGGTTTAATTTATTTTTTGAGAGGACATAATGATGTTTTTACATATTTCCACATTCTAGTTCTTCTCATTTTGAGTGGTGTACTTGCCAGTTTGACTACCTTTTATGTAAACAAATTATATAAATATTTCAATATAGCTAGCATATTGTCACTAATCACCATACTCTAAATGTACTACGTTTTTACATCTGTCCTTTTTTTCAGGGAACAAGTATCGGAAAGTGTCCGAAGAACAAACTGTTTCGAGGCTACATTGAACTAGAGCTGCAGCTTAGAGAGTTTGAGAGGTGTAGAATTCTGTATGAAAAGTTTGTCGAGTTTGGACCTGAAAACTGTACAACATGGATGAAGGTATTGATGAATGTGTAATTGTTCAGTAATTTTCTTGTTTAATACCAGTTGAAGTTCCTTTGTCAAAAAAATGGTTTTCTTGAAATTGATTTTGACTCAATCTTCACGTGTCTTTCAGTGATATTATAGAATATTTTCACATCCGGAACATTATTTTTTCAAAATGTTGATGAGTCCAATAAGTAATACCAAACATACCAAGCAATGGTTTTACTGAAACAAGAGGAAAAAATTTCAGGACATGGGTACATGTGTCCCAAGACAGTTTATTTAGATTCACAATAATACAAGCGATTTTAATTTGGACAGTATGCTGAGCTTGAGACAATTCTAGGAGACATTGACCGGGCACGGGCAGTGTATGAACTGGCCATTAATCAGTCCAAACTGGACATGCCGGAAGTCTTGTGGAAGGCCTATATAGACTTTGAGGTGGAACAAGAGGAGTTAGACAACACTAGGGTGCTATATCGTCGTCTGCTAGAGAGGACACACCATGTCAAGGTCAGAATTCACAAAATACAAACTACATCACATTATAGTGGCATACCATATTACAAAAAAGTTATTCATATATTTGTTTAATTGTCTGAAGCCATGCAGCTTTACATTGTATTCTCCATTAAGCAACTTAAATTATGATGTCATTTGATTACTTGCTCCAGAATTAATATACTTCAGGGAAGATTTTTATGGCAAAGCCTTCACAGGAAGAAGTCGAGTTGACAGGAAATAAACCTCAAAACTTACCATTCCCAACTTGTTGTGAATCACCATTTCCGAGATTTTATAACATTTGTTTTATCAGGTATGGATAAGCTTCGCCCAGTTTGAGCGTGGAAATGAGATAGAGCAGCGTCTACAAAACGTACGAGTTGTGTACAAGGACGCCAATAATGCCTTCAGGACGTCTGGGGAGAAAGAAGAACGTCTCATGCTGCTCGAGTCCTGGGCACAATTCGAAGTAAGTCTTTCTTCTGTTGTACTGATAGTAGTTCTAACATGTTCATATCTGATATCAGTTTTGAATTAAAAAAAATCCAACCTCCCATTCCTTATAACTGTAGTTAAAAAAAACTTGAAGACATATTTAACTGTACACATAACTCCCTCTGGAAGTATCGTACCTGTTGATAATAATAATAATAGTTCACATCTGATCTCAATTTTGATTTTAAAAATCCAACCTACCATTCCTTATTGGTAAAAAAAAACCTCAAAGACATATTTAACTGTACATGTAACACACTCTTGGACATATCGTACCTGTTGATAATGACATTCCTTATTCATTGACAGGAGGAGGAAGGTGATGAT
Organism: Mimachlamys varia; assembly: GCA_947623455.1. Lineage (NCBI taxonomy): Eukaryota > Metazoa > Mollusca > Bivalvia > Pectinida > Pectinidae > Mimachlamys > Mimachlamys varia. Next base: position 52,778,105 of record OX392528.1, read on the forward strand.
GAATCTCGTAACAGAGTCAGCAAGTTGATGCCCCAGAAGGTGAAAAAGCGCAGGAAGATTCAACTGGAGGACGGGGTAAGCTGTCAAAGTTTGTAGGCCTTCTTCAGTTTCTGACTACGAAGGACAAAGTCTTAATACCGCCAATCCTAAACATCAGCTTAAGCTTATAATTAATACAAGCAGCTAGTGGGAAATATTTTCCGAATCTTTTCCATTTTTTACTGGTTTTTGGTCCAAGGAGAGTTTTGTGCCTACAACTATGAATAAACCCTAGTGTTAGGAATTTGTTGCAAAATAATAATTGGAGATTTTGATATTTCACTAATAATGGGTTTAAAATTCACGTAAGCTTGCTTTTGATGCAAATTTGATTTGCAGAATTTGTTTTCAATTTCTTATTATATTTCAGCAAAAGAATCTTGCATGTCACCATTTTTTGCTGCTATCACTTGTTTTTCTGATGTGTACTGACTTACAACATAAAACTATTTTTTCCTGGCAGACGGATGGTGGCTGGGAGGAGTATTACGACTACATTTTCCCAGACGAGGAAGCAGCTCAGCCAAACCTCAAACTCCTGGCCATGGCCAAGAAGTGGAAACAACAACAGGACACGACAGAAGAGGAGGTGGAGAGCTAACACACGCGTGTCATATCATTACATTCATAATAGTGTCATAGCTCATGGACAATGATGTCATAACTCATGGACAGTGACTTCATAACTGATGATAGTGATTCATAACTGATGATAGTGATTCATAAATCATGGTTAGAGATGTCATACACGGACGTGATGTCATAATTCATGTACAATGAAGTCACACACGGACAGTGACATCATAACTCACAGATAGTGATGTCATAACTCCATGTTATAACTTGTAGGCAATCATGTAAAAAATCATGGACAATGAGGTCATAGCTCATGGACAATGCTGGTGAGAATGCAGTAAGTGCAAATAATGTATTTATCGCATTTCACTAGGGAATAGTTTTGGGAGTTCCTCGCAAATAGGTTAGGAATTCTCCTATTTCTGAGGATACTTCCCTAAAGATAACTTTATTTCCCTATTTCTGCGCTGGGATTATCAACTTTCTGTGAAATTTCTGCCTTTCTGGGGACATTCCCCTATTCCTTAAATTGCAGCAGATAGGGAATATTTCATAGAGTCAGGGATTCTACAGATTTAATATCTGTAAAAACCCTGACTCCCAGGGTCTGGAGTGATCTTATGGGGGAATAGGGGAAGATCATCAGAAATCAGAATTTCGATTCTATTTTCAAGGAATGGTGCATCCTGGGTATACTCCATACAATTCCCCCAATCTATGTTTGTTTGCTTGTTATTGGATAGAACAGTAACAAGTGTACAAGGAGGGTCATCAGTATCTAATGTAACAAATATGACATAACAATTATGATGGTGCCAACAGTCAGGTCATGGCATTCATAGCTGATATGAATGTCATCTGAATGTGGAATGGTTATATGATTCGAATGAAAAGGTAAATGTATGTAAGTGTGGTGGCATTACAAGTGATGCCATGTATCAGGGTTTTCGCTGATGCACTAAAACCTGCATTTTGACTCCAACAAATATCAAAGGACTCCCAAAATGGATGAAGTGTTACTATATATTATATGTGATGGGAGTCCCAAGACTCCTAAATTTATTAAGTTTGAGGGTCCAAGGGAAAACCCTGACAGTGTATGTGTGTCAGATCTTACATGTAGGGATGCAGCTGTAAGTTATGTTGGGTATGATATGTGTGTTGAATAATATACACATTTGAAGGACATACACCACATTGGAGGGGGATGCATGAATATCATAGGTCAGGATATAAGTGACTGGGTATACCTTATTACTAGGCCTATATAATTACTTATATCCTCTGTGTTATACAAGGATATTGTCACTGTTACATTAAGTGCTCAACTGGATTCACATAATTGGACGAAATCTTTACTAAAACAAAGGCTTCTGTTAGTTACACACAAGGATATTTACTGTGAAACAAGGATTTCCTCTGTTTGACAATTTTTTTTCTGTTACACGCATTTACTGTGAAGTATCGTAACACATGGATATCCACTGTAACACAAGGATATCTACTTTATGACACACAAGGATATCTACTGTAACTCAAAGATATCCACTGTAACACAAGGATATCTACTTTATGACACACAAGGATATCTACTGTAACACAAGGATATCCACTGTAACACAAGGATATCTACTGTAATACAAGGATATCTACTGTAACACAAGGATATCTACTGTAACACAAGAATATCTACTGTAACACAAGGATATCTACTGTAACACAAGGATATCTACTGTAACACAAGGATATCTACTGTAACACAAGAATATCCACTGTAACACAAGGATATCCACTGTAACACAAGGATATCTACTGTAACACAAGGATATCCACTGTAACACAAGGATATCTACTGTAACACAGGGATATCCACGGTAACACAAGGATATCTACTGTAACACAAGTATATCTACTGTAACACAAGGATATCCACTGTAACACACAAGGATATCTACTGTAACACAAGGATATCTACTGTAACACAAGGATATCCACTGTAACACAAGCATATTCAAGGTAATACAAAGATATCCACTGTAACACAAGCATATTCACGGTAACACAATGATATCCACTGTAACACAAGGATATCTACTGTAACACAAGGATATCCACTGTAACACACTAGGATATCTACTGTAACACACAAGTATATCTACTGTAACACAAGGATATCTACTGTAACACAAGGATATCAACTGTAACACAATGATATCTACTGTAACACAAGTATATCTACTGTAACACAAGGATATCTACTGTAACACAAGGATAACTACTGTAACACAATGATATAAACTGTAACACAGGGATATCCACTGTAACACAAGGATATCTACTGTAACACAATGATATAAACTGTAACACAAGGATATCCACTGTAACACAAGGATATCTACTGTAACACAATGATATCCACGGTGACAATGTTATCTACTGTAACACAAGTATTTCCACTGTAACACAAGGATATATACTGTAACACAAGTATATCCACGGTGACACAATGCTATCTACTGTAACAAAAGTATTTCCACTGTAACACAAGGATATCTACTGTAACACAAGTATATCCACGGTGACAATGTTATCTACTGTAACACAAGTATTTCCACTGTAACACAAGGATATATACTGTAACACAAGTATATCCACGGTGACACAATGCTATCTACTGTAACAAAAGTATTTCCACTGTAACACAAGGATATCTACTGTAACACAAGTATATCCACGGTGACACAATGCTATCTACTGTAACACAAGGATATCTACTGTAACACAATGATATAAACTGTAACACAAGGATATCCACTGTAACACAAGGATATCTACTGTAACACAATGATATCCACGGTGACAATGTTATCTACTGTAACACAAGTATTTCCACTGTAACACAAGGATATATACTGTAACACAAGTATATCCACGGTGACACAATGCTATCTACTGTAACAAAAGTATTTCCACTGTAACACAAGGATATCTACTGTAACACAAGTATATCCACGGTGACAATGTTATCTACTGTAACACAAGTATTTCCACTGTAACACAAGGATATATACTGTAACACAAGTATATCCACGGTGACACAATGCTATCTACTGTAACAAAAGTATTTCCACTGTAACACAAGGATATCTACTGTAACACAAGTATATCCACGGTGACAATGTTATCTACTGTAACACAAGTATTTCCACTGTAACACAAGGATATATACTGTAACACAAGTATATCCACGGTGACACAATGCTATCTACTGTAACACAAGGATATCCACGGTGACACAATGATATCTACTGTAACACAAGGATATACACTATTACACAAGAATATCTACTTAGTACTATAACACAAGGATATCTACTGTAGCACAAGAATATCTTCTATAACACAAGGATATCTACTGTAACACAAGTATATCTACTGTTACACAAGGGTATCTACTGTAACACAAGGATATCTACTGTAACACAATGATATGCACAGTAACACAAGTATATCCACGGTGACACAATGCTATCTACTGTAACACAAGGATATCCACGGTGACACAATGATATCTACTGTAACACAAGGATATACACTATTACACAAGAATATCTACTTAGTACTATAACACAAGGATATCTACTGTAGCACAAGAATATCTTCTATAACACAAGGATATCTACTGTAACACAAGTATATCTACTGTAACACAAGGATATCTACTGTAACACAAGGTTATCTACTGTAACAAGGATATCTACTGTAACACAATGCTATCTACTGTAACACAAGGATATCTACTGTAACACAATGATATGCACAGTAACACAAGTATATCTACTGTAACACAATAATATCTACTGTAACACAATGATATCTACTGTAACACAAGAATATCTACTGTAACACAAAGGTATCCACAGTAACACAATGATATAAACTGTAACACAAGGATATCCACTGTAACAAGGATATCCACTATAACACAAGGATATCCACTGTAACACAAGGATATCTACTATAACACAAGGATATCTACTGTAACAAGAGGATATCTACTGTAACACAAGTATTTCCACTGTAACACAAGGATATCTACTGTAACACAAGGATATCTACTGTAACAAGGATATCTACTGTAACACAAGTATATCCACGGTGACACAATGCTATCTACTGTAACACAAGGATATCTACTGTAACACAAGGATATCTACTGTAACACAAGGATATCTACTGTAACACAAGGATATCTACTGTAACACAAGGATATCTACTGTAACACAAGAATATCCACTGTAACACAAGGATATCTACTGTAACACAAGTATATCCACGGTGACACAATGCTATCTACTGTAACACAAGGATATCTACTGTAACACAAGGATATCTACTGTAACACAAGGATATCTACTGTTACACACAGGATATCCACTGTAACACACTATGATATCTACTGTAACACAAGGATATCTACTGTAACACAATGATATCCACGGTAACACAATGATATCCACTGTAACACAAGTATATCCACTGTAACACAAGGCTATCTACTGTAACACAAGGATATCTACTGTTACACAAGGATATCTACTGTAACACAATGATATCCACGGTAACACAATGTTATCTACTGTAACACAAGTATATCCACGGTAACACAATGATATCTACTGTAACACAAGTATTTCCACTGTAACACAAGGATATCTACTGTAACACAATGATATAAACTATAACACAATGTTATCTACTGTAACACAATGATATCTACTGTAACACAAGGATATCTACTGTAATACAAGGATATCTACTGTAACACAAGGATATCTACTGTTACAACCAAGGATATCTACTATAACAAGAGGATATCTACTGTAACACAAGGATATCCACGGTAACACAAGGATATCTACTGTAACACAAGAATATCTACTGTAACACAAGAATATCTACTGTAACACAAGGATATCTACTGTAACACAAGGATATCCACGGTAACACAAGGATATCTACTGTTACAACCAAGGATATCTACTATAACAAGAGGATATCTACTGTAACACAAGAATATCCACTGTAACACAAGGATATCTACTGTAACACAAGAATATCCACTGTAACACAAGGATATCTACTGTAACACAAGGATATCTACTGTAACACAAGAATATCCACTGTAACACAAGGATATACACTATTACACAAGAATATCTACTTAGTACTATAACACAAGGATATCTACTGTAGCACAAGAATATCTTCTATAACACAAGGATATCTACTGTAACACAAGTATATCTACTGTAACACAAGGATATCTACTGTAACACAAGGATATCTACTGTAACAAGGATATCTACTGTAACACAATGCTATCTACTGTAACACAAGGATATCTACTGTAACACAATGATATGCACAGTAACACAAGGATATCTACTGTAACACAAGGATATCTACTGTAACACAAGGATATCTACTGTTACACAAGGATATCTACTGTAACACAATGATATCCACGGTAACACAATGTTATCTACTGTAACACAAGTATATCCACGGTAACACAATGATATCTACTGTAACACAAGTATATCCACTGTAACACAAGGATATCTACTGTAACACAATGATATAAACTATAACACAATGTTATCTACTGTAACACAAGTATATCCACGGTAACACAATGATATCTACTGTAACACAAGGATATCCACGGTAACACAATGATATCTACTGTAACACAAGGATATCTACTGTAACACAATGATATAAACTATAACACAATGTTATCTACTGTAACACAATGATATCCACGGTAACACAATGATATCTACTGTAACACAAGGATATCCACTGTAACACAAGGGTATCTACTATAACACAAGGATATCTACTGTAACAAGAGGATATCTACTGTAACACAAGTATTTCCACTGTAACACAAGGATATCTACTGTAACAAGGATATCTACTGTAACACAAGTATATCCACGGTGACACAATGCTATCTACTGTAACACAAGGATATCTACTGTAACACAAGAATATCTACTGTAACACAAGGATATCTACTGTAACACAAGGATATCTACTGTAACACAAGAATATCCACTGTAACACAAGGATATCTACTGTAACACAAGTATATCCACGGTGACACAATGCTATCTACTGTAACACAAGGATATCTACTGTAACACAAGGATATCTACTGTAACACAAGGATATCTACTGTTACACACAGGATATCCACTGTAACACACTATGATATCTACTGTAACACAAGGATATCTACTGTAACACAATGATATCCACGGTAACACAATGATATCCACTGTAACACAAGTATATCCACTGTAACACAAGGCTATCTACTGTAACACAAGGATATCTACTGTAGCACAAGCATATCCACGGTAACACAATGTTATCTACTGTAACACAAGTATATCCACGGTAACACAATGATATCTACTGTAACACAAGTATTTCCACTGTAACACAAGGATATCTACTGTAACACAATGATATAAACTATAACACAATGTTATCTACTGTAACACAATGATATCTACTGTAACACAAGGATATCTACTGTAATACAAGGATATCTACTGTAACACAAGGATATCTACTGTAACAAAAGTATTTCCACTGTAACACAAGGATATCTACTGTAACACAAGTATATCCACGGTGACACAATGCTATCTACTGTAACACAAGGATATCTACTGTAACACAAGGATATCTACTGTAATACAAGGATATCCACTGTAACACAAGGATATCCATGGTAACACAATGATATCTACTGTAACACAAGTATTTCCACTGTAACACAAGGATATCTACTGTAACAAGGATATCTACTGTAACACAAGTATATCCACGGTGACACAATGCTATCTACTGTAACACAAGGATATCTACTGTAACACAAGAATATCTACTGTAACACAAGGATATCTACTGTAACACAAGGATATCTACTGTAACACAAGAATATCCACTGTAACACAAGGATATCTACTGTAACACAAGTATATCCACGGTGACACAATGCTATCTACTGTAACACAAGGATATCTACTGTAACACAAGGATATCTACTGTAACACAAGGATATCTACTGTAACACAATGATATAAACTGTAACACAAGGATATCTACTGTAATACAAGGATATCCACTGTAACACAAGGATATCTACTGTAACACAAGAATATACACTGTAACACAAGAATATCTACTGTAACACAAGAATATCTACTGTAACACAGGGATATCCACGGTAACACAAGGATATCTACTGTAACACAAGGATATCTACTGTAACACAAGGATATCTACTGTAACACAATGATATGCACAGTAACACAAGGATATCTACTGTAACACAAGAATATCCACTGTAACACAAGGATATCTACTGTAACACAAGGATATCTACTGTAACACAAGGATATCTACTGTAACACAAGGATATCTACTGTAACACAAGAATATACACTGTAACACAAGAATATCTACTTAGTACTATAACACAAGGATATCTACTGTAGCACAAGAATATCTTCTATAACACAAGGATATCTACTGTAACTCAAGTATATCTACTGTAAGACAAGGATATCTACTGTAACAAGGATATCTTCTGTAACACAAGTATATCCACGGTGACACAATGCTATCTACTGTAACACAATGCAATTTACTGTAACACAAGGATATCTACTGTAACACAATGCTATCTACTGTAACACAAGGATATCTACTGTAACACAAGGATATCTTCTGTAACACAAGGATATCCACAGTAACACAATGATATAAACTGTAACACAAGGATATCCACTGTAACACAAGGATATCTACTGTAACACAAGTATATCCAGGGTGACACAATGCTATCTACTGTAACACAAGGATATCTACTGTAACACAAGGATATCTACTGTAGCACAAGCATATCCACGGTAACACAATGTTATCTACTGTAACACAAGGATATCTACTGTAACACAAGTATTTCCACTGTAACACAAGGATATCTACTGTAACACAATGATATAAACTGTAACACAATGTTATCTACTGTAACACAAGTATTTCCACTGTAACACAAGGATATCTACTGTAACACAATGATATCCACGGTAACACAATGATATCTACTGTAATATAAGCATATCCACGGTAACACAATGATATAAACTGTAACACAAGGATATCTACTGTAACACAAGTATATCCACTGTAACACAAGTATATCTACTGTAACACAATGATATCCATGGTAACACAATGATATCTACTGTAACACAAGGATATCTACTGTAACACACAAGGATATCCACTGTAACACAAGGATATCTACTGTAGCACAAGCATATCCACGGTAACACAATGTTATCTACTGTAACACAAGGATATCTACTGTAACACAAGTATTTCCACTGTAACACAAGGATATCTACTGTAACACAATGATATAAACTGTAACACAATGTTATCTACTGTAATACAAGTATTTCCACTGTAACACAAGGATATCTACTGTAACACAATGATATCCACGGTAACACAATGATATCTACTGTAATATAAGCATATCCACGGTAACACAATGATATAAACTGTAATACAAGGATATCTACTGTAACACAATGATATAAACTGTAACACAAGGATATCCATGGTAACACAAGTATTTCAACTGTAACACAAGGATATCTACTGTAACACAATGATATCCACGGTAACACAATGATATCTACTGTAACACAAGTATATCTACCGTAACACAATGATATCCACTGTAACACAATGATATCCACTGTAACACAAGGATATCTACTGTAACACAAGGATATACACTGTATCACAATGATATCTACTATAACACAATGATATCCACTGTAACACAAGGATATCTACTGTAACACAAGGATATCTACTGTAACACAAGGATATCTACTGTAACACAAGGATATCTACTGTAACACAAGGATATCTACTGTAACACAAGTATATCTACTGTAACACAATGATATCTACTATAATACAAAGATATCTACCGTAACACAATGATATCCACTGTAACACAAGGATATCTACTGTAACACAAGGATATACACTGTAACACAAGAATATCTACTGTAACACAAGAATATCTACTGTATCACAATGATATCTACTGTAACACAATGATATCTACTGTAACACAAGTATTTCCACTGTAACACAAGGATATCTACTGTAACACAATGATATAAACTGTAACACAATGTTATCTACTGTAACACAAGTATTTCCACTGTAACACAAGGATATCTACTGTAACACAATGATATCCACGGTAACACAATGATATCTACTGTAACACAAGGATATCTACTGTAACACAAGGATATCTACTGTAACACAAGGATATCTACTGTAACACAATGATATCCACGGTAACACAATGATATCCACTGTAACACAAGGATATCTACTGTAACACAAGGATATCTACTGTAACACAAGGATATCTACTGTAACACAAGGATATCTACTGTAACACAAGTATATCTACTGTAACACAATGATATCTACTGTAATACAAAGATATCTACCGTAACACAATGATATTTACTGTAACACAATGATATCCACTGTAACACAAGGATATCTACTGTAACACAAGGATATACACTGTAACACAAGAATATCTACTGTAACACAAGAATATCTACTGTATCACAATGATATCTACTGTAACACACAAGGATATCCACTGTAACACAAGGATATCTACTGTAGCACAAGCATATCCACGGTAACACAATGTTATCTACTGTAACACAAGGATATCTACTGTAAAACAAGTATTTCCACTGTAACACAAGGATATCTACTGTAACACAATGATATAAACTGTAACACAATGTTATCTACTGTAACACAAGTATTTCCACTGTAACACAAGGATATCTACTGTAACACAATGATATCCACGGTAACACAATGATATCTACTGTAACACAAGTATATCTACTGTAATACAATGATAACTACTGTAACACAAGGATATCCACTGTAACACAATGATATCCACGGTAACACAATGATATCTACTGTAACACAAGTATATCTACTGTAATACAATGATATCTACTGTAACACAAGGATATCTACTATAACACAATGATATCCACTGTAACACAAGGATATCTACTGTAACACAAGAATATACACTGTAACACAAGAATATCTACTGTAACACAAGAATATCTACTGTATCACAATGATATCTACTGTAACACAATGATATCTACTGTAACACAAAGATATCTACCGTAACACAATGATATTTACTGTAACACAATGATATCCACTGTAACACAAGGATATCTACTGTAACACAAGGATATACACTGTAACACAAGAATATCTACTGTAACACAAGAATATCTACTGTATCACAATGATATCTACTGTAACACACAAGGATATCCACTGTAACACAAGGATATCTACTGTAGCACAAGCATATCCACGGTAACACAATGTTATCTACTGTAACACAAGGATATCTACTGTAAAACAAGTATTTCCACTGTAACACAAGGATATCTACTGTAACACAATGATATAAACTGTAACACAATGTTATCTACTGTAACACAAGTATTTCCACTGTAACACAAGGATATCTACTGTAACACAAGGATATCTACTGTAACACAATGATATAAACTGTAACACAATGTTATCTACTGTAACACAAGTATTTCCACTGTAACACAAGGATATCTACTGTAACACAATGATATCCACGGTAACACAATGATATCTACTGTAACACAAGTATATCTACTGTAATACAATGATATCTACTGTAACACAATGATATCTACTATAACACAATGATATCCACTGTAACACAAGTATATCTACTGTAATACAAGAATATCTACTGTAACACAAGAATATCTACTGTATCACAATGATATCCACTGTAACACAAGTATATCCACTGTAACACAATGATATCTACTGTAACACAATGATATCTACTATAACACAATGATATCCACTGTAACACAAGTATATCTACTGTAATACAAGAATATCTACTGTAACACAAGAATATCTACTGTATCACAATGATATCCACTGTAACACAATGATATCCACTGTAACACAATGATATCTACTGTAACACAAGGATATCTACTGTAACACAATGATATCCACTATAACACAATGATATCCACTGTAACACAATGATATCCACTGTAACACAAGGATATACACTGTAACACAAGAATATCTACTGTAACACAAGAATATCTACTGTATCACAATGATATCTACTGTAACACAATGATATCCACTGTAACACAAGAATATCTACTTAGTACTATAACACAAGAATATCTACTGTAACACAAGAATATCTACTGTAACACAAGAATATCTACTGTATCACAATGATATCTACCGTAACACAATGATATCCACTATAACACAATGATATCCACTGTAACACAAGGATATACACTGTAACACAAGAATATCTACTGTAACACAAGAATATCTACTGTATCACAATGATATCTACTGTAACACAATGATATCCACTGTAACACAAGAATATCTACTTAGTACTATAACACAAGGTTATCTACTGTAACACAAGGATATCTACTGTAACTCAAGTATATCTACTGTAACAATGATATCTACTGTAACACAAGGATATACACTATAACACAAGGATATACATATGTATACTTAGTACTATAACACAAGGATATCTACTTTATTTCACAGTGGTCAATCATATTGGTTACTGACTATTCATGAGGTTTTCAAGTACATGTGAACTTTCTTAAGTCCAATGTTTCGACAGTATACAAAATAACTGGAGCCCTTATTAACTTTCTGCTGCTTGTCCTGGTTCTCGCATTTAGTTCCACTGAAGATAATTTCATATACACATGTAAACATAAAACAATCCTGTGAATTTTACTGAACAAAAACGGCGAAGCTGTCCATTGAAAATGCATTATATATTGCACCGGTATCTTTGAGTGGTTTTTTGTCAATGGAAAGCATATCAGATTGCGGTGTGTGGAGTATCCAGGCATTCGTTAAACAGGTGGGCCACTCCACAAGATGTAAGAGCCTATGTAAATATTGACGTATCTCCCATCAAGTACAGATCTGGAGATGTCATTCTGTGTAGCTGCACAGCATGGCTGTTACATAATTCACAGCGCTATTAGTCAGTTTTTGTCCGTCTGCAAATCTAATTTGATGTGCCGGGACAAATACTGCATGTAGTTTTTCTTTTCTTACTGCACACCATGATAATCTAATATGCATATTTTCTTGTAATTTCCAGAGATTGTGTTATAATCTAATATGCCTTCATGCATATTATTTTTTGTCTTCCAAAGTAATGCTTGATAATGTATTATACATATTTCTTGTAATTTCCAAAAAGATTTTGCGATAATCTGGTGTGTATATTTTCAAAAACTGTTCACATGAAGGAAACATGCATCATGATTATAATTATTGTCCTAATCATCTCGGGGCTGATGAAAGGTTGATATCGTGTGAATGTTTAGAGAAATGGTCGGATGTCGGGTATGATGAGTGTTAAGAAGGAAATAGAGAGAAAGTTTTATAAATCTGATATATGTGGTGAGTGTGTGTAAAAATGAGGACTGCTTGCCTCAATGAGTATATTTGAAAGGATGTGAAATACATGTATGTACTAATGCAAAGCTAAGGAGAGAAAGAGAAGGGCAAAAAAATAAAAATATATTTTGTATAATTTTTTGTCATTTATTTATTTTTTGCAGCTGAACAACATTATCATACCATTATCAATACAAAGTGTGTAATTTGTTCAGACAAGCTATCAGACAGACCTCCCAAAATCAGACATTTTTATAAACATTGGCTAAAGTCCTATATCTGACATGCCTTTTCTGTACTAATGCAATGTTGAGCAGAATGATTGGTTACTTTAAATTGTCTCAACATATGAATATTAGTTAGCAAGCTTTTGGGGGGGGGGGTCTAAAAGGACAGGTTAAGAATACAGTGAGACAAAGTTAAAGTTCAAGTGGATTTTTAACCGAAGTAGAGTATCCTCCTCCATGACCTCTGATCTCCACATGCTGACTTATCAGTAGAAGGGAGCATTGATCTTCCCAGATAAAGGTAAATAATCATGCAAAAATTGTTTCCACACTCTTAATCCAATCACCCCCATATCACAGGGACCTGAGAATTTGTTACAGCTGGTTTTGGACCTAAATTAAGATGTAAAGAGTAATTTTACACTTTTTGGGGTTTTACACCATTGAAGGGGGGGGGGGGCGGCATTTTTATCGAAAATTGATCTACACGCCATTAAGTGTAAACTTACTAGAACCACTTTAGAAGAAGGCTGGAATAAATCCAACACAACATTCTATTGGTGAATGAGTAATAAAGGTTGATTCTACCATGGATAGTCCATATGGTCTACCGTGGTGAAAAAATTAGGTTTCCTCTATCACTGTCAAAAACTGTGAGGAAAGACCACAGTATAGTGGGGCGAGGATTCTTAAGAGGAGGCAGCTGTATATAGAATGGGCACAGTAAAGAGGGACAGAGGTCCTTAAGGTGTAGTGACTGTATATAGAAAAGGGCACAGTATACAGGGGAAGTGATCCTTAAGAGGAGGTAACTATATAGGAAAAAATATTTTATAGGGGGACAAGGATCGTTAAGGAAAGTTTATGGCTGATAAAAAAGATTACACTGCAGTGGGGCAAGGATCCTTAATTAATCAGTGGTTATGGTATATAGTGAAATATCACGGTATAGAGGGACAAAGATCCTGAAAGGGAGGTTAACTAAATGGAAAAAAATCACAGTAAAGAGGGGCAGGTATCGTGAAGGGGAGATAACTAAAAAAAATTCTATAAAACTACATTGGTATGTTTATGTTTCATTATAGTTCTATGTCTAATAGGTTAATATGAAATTGGATAGTAATTAGGTATATTAAACTCTTATTATTTGTTATTATTTGGAAGTTTAAGTACAGGCTAACGCGTTAAAAACATGAAAAACATAGACTAGGTTCGTTAATACCCCCCCCCCCCTCCCCCCCCCCCCCCCCCCCCCCCAAAAAAACCAAACAAACAAAAAACACAAAAAATGAATAAACATTTATATAAACAATGAACACAAAACCTCTATTAGCTTTTCTGAGGGAAAACTGTATTCTGTTTTGTAGTAGTTATAATACGAAATATACGTACAGTAATTATGGAAATTGATATGGAGAATGCATGGAATGCTTTTATACATGTTTACCGTAATTTTTACAGAGTAAATGTGTTTTATTTGTATCTACAAGTAAACCAACGGACACGTCATAAATCATAGAAAACAGAATTTTCCGTGATATAATACGTGCCTTTGTAGTGATATAGAAAGGCGCACTCGATTCCTTACATCGTTGTTAGCGCGTAGTTGCACGACCAGACGATTGTCTACGATCCGTTCGGTCTGTATGGCAACAACAGTGTTGATGTATAAAGCCAGTTTCTCATTGTTCTGCTACATCAAATGTCTGTTAAACTCTTTTGTCTGGTTTCATCCATGTTCCTCATAGATTTCTCCAAAGCAAATATAAAAAAGTAGCTTTGTTGATAAAAACACTGAGACGCGATGTGTTATCTTGTTCCAATGCTCCGGCAAGTATAAATCAAATGCACCCAGTAATAGACCAATCACCGAAAAATTGTAGTGAAAACATTTTAAAGATGTTTACTCCATTGTGATGGCAACAAATATGAACCAACACGAAGCATGATAACTTCTGCTGTCCGAGTTTCCTCTGCCAGACTTCTTATCTGTCAAAATGTAACAAAATAGAGAGAAATGTGTGTGACAGAACACCATATGTACAATGTATGGAGTCTCTTGAAAAAAGTACAAGAACTAGGTGTTCCGGAGGAAAAAGCGATTTCTGTGTTTTTCATTTCTACCCGCCATCAAGTCTGTAAATTTGAGTAATTGTACATCCTCGGAAACTAGGGTAGGACATAACCATACATACCACACAACCACAGGGGCCTGCGAGTTTCTTACAATTAGTTTTGAACCTGAGGTGCTTTGAGTAAGTTTACCCTTTTGATCGGTTTCGGTAAATTTTCAATAAAATAATGTCCCTCTTCGTGGTTATTTGGTTTGGTTAATTCAGTTTTACGTCCTATTATATAAGTAACAGCCATGGTCATTTAAGGACGTACCAGGTTTTGGGATGGAGGAAAGGCCGGAGTACCCAGAGAAAAACCGCCGACCAATGGTCAGTACCTGGCAACTGGCCCACATTGGATTCGAACTAGCAACCCAGAGGTTGATGGCTTGTAGTAGAATGTCGGAACACCTTAACCACTTGGCCACCGCGGTCCCTGTCTCAATGGTCATATATATATATATGTCTACTAAAATGATTACCATTTTGGAGATACTTTTATCGAAATTGGTTTAAACTCTGGGTGCAACAAATTCTCAGGTCCCTGTGCATGCAATGGGAGAGCATATCATGATGACTAGCACATTATTTATTTCTGCGTGAATCAGCGACGTAAAATCTATTTCGCTCCTAAATCATCGTAGCCAAACTTCTGACAGGATTGTACGAATTTCCGTCATCAAAAAGTAATAATTTTAATCAAAAATAAAAATGAATGGACTTTGTATCAAAGAAATGCTTTGTAAATTATGACAATATACGCAAGAGTGAATTAAACCGGAAAAAACATATGCATGTATATGTTTCAGAGAAATAGTTGGAAGAGTCGAAATATAGAAACACACTGATTGGTAATGAAGTCTTAAGCTTCTGTTTTTATTATCATGTGGTAAATCTAAGAATGTGTACACGAAAATATTAATTTAAATAAAAAATTACAATTAGAGAGCTCTCGTGATTTGATATTATGATATGCACATCATCAGAACAAAAATGTAAATCTAATAATAAAATAAAGTTAACAAATGGAATTTAACGCTCTCGTAATTTAGCATTCATGTATCATTATCTGATATTAAATCTAAAACAATTTTGACATCAAAGCTAAACAACAGAAATTGGTCATTTACATATGGTTTCAACACATTCTCGTTTATTAAATATAATAACTAAATATGCTAATAACTATTTAATACATAGAGTAACAGTAAACATGGTAACACAGACCATCACAATCATACACAAAATAGTATTCCTCAGGACGGCATTTTCCAGTCTGTCGTATTTCGGTCGCATTCGATTCGTTTATCCCTATATGCAATTGGTTGTATACCTGTTACACCAAACGGGAAACCATGGGTATTTTCCGTAAACGAGATTTCTCGTTTACGGAAAGTGCCGATGGTCTCCGATTGCAGTAGACCTGAGTGTATGAATATTCTGTGTGTTGTTGTGACGTCATAACACCGTGATACCACATTTACATCCACCTGCAAATTACAACACGGTATTTTTTTTTTACTTTTTAGATTGTGTTGAGAAGATTCTTGGCAGGGAAGACTTCTTGTCTATACAATTTATTATCGTCAAGAATCTCCAAACTGTCGAGAAAATTGATTTTTTTTGTTATCACGGAGCACCATGTAATACGTACGTCCAAAATGAAAGTTGAATTAGATTTTGATCTTTAATATTATATGTTTTTCAAAGCATTTATTTCTGGTATAACAAATTTTCATTTTGCACACCGAATGTTCCCGGAAATCAATCAACCATAACGTTGTTCTATCGATTTTGTTTTGTTCTGTACTAATTCTTGCTGTATCTGCCATTTTCAAATGTTTTTTCCTTCAATGTTGACTGAACATCTAGAAAAAGTTGATAACTCAAAAAACAAGAGGACCAGAGGGTCTGTATAGCTCACCTGAATATAGAGTTGTATCTAAGCAATCGTGGCAAAATTTCTCCAAATTTTTTCCTTCAATGATGACTGAACATCTAGAAAAAGTTGATAACTCCAAAAACAAGAGGACCAGAGGGTCTGTATCGCTCACCTGAATATAGAGTTGTATCTAAGCAATCTTGGCAAAATTTCTCCAAAAAGATCGCAGGGGCAGGACTATGGGATGGAGATCTCCGACTGGTTCAAAGTTGTGACTTGGAAAGTAAGTCCCTATAGTATGATTTCGTGGCCCAGGGTCAGTTCTAAAGCATTATTGCATTTGTCTGTTTGCCCAGCCACTACGCTCCCTGGGGAAGGGTTTGTCAGGCCCTTCATTTGTACCATTTTGAATTCCCACCTTCTATAGTTGCTTCAACCAAATATGATCGATATTCAGTGCCTATTTCTAGAGATGATTTCTATAGGAACATAACCGAAATGCCCCCTTTTTGGTCCCGCCCGTTGCATAAGAAACGAATATTGAGGAGATGCTAGCAAGATAGTAAACAGGAAAATAACATTTCAGCTCAACTGAAAATTAAAAAGTAGTGGGACTCTTTTAGAAGGATCAGAGTCTTCCTCCAACCTCTCTCAATCTGGGTGATGCTTGACCGGAGAGAAACGAAAATAGCACCGAGCAGGTGATTTTAGTGATTTGAATCTTGCAGTTTTACTAAACAAACACGAGGAAGATATCAACAACACAACTTCGGGATTACATCCCTCAATCAGTGTCACCATCGTTAACTTAGACCAGCACTGAAATAGAAAAGTGAAATCAAATCACGTATCCGAAATTAATTGCAAGTTTCCCATTTAATTTATTTGGCTAATTTCAAATGGGAAACGTTTAAACCCCGACTTATTGACAGCGACGTGAGCTGGCAGCGCCATGAGTTAGACCAGAACATCTTCAATTATAGCACTTGTGATTTTGATTTTTTATTGTAATTCTTGTAAGTAATCGCTGGCATGTAAGTAAAATATACACATGTTTCCATCCCAGTAATAGACGGTAATAGGAAACACTTAAAGAGCTCGTTCGTGGAGATATTTTATATTAAGTTACAATCACAAAGAATGTCAGCTATGTATATCGATGATTTTGATAATGTAATAAAGTTATCTCATAAACTGGGTTAAAAGGCAATCGGACACTCACTTACATGTAGATTAGTTCATGTACATAAACACACCCGAGCACGTGAAATCTTTCATTTTAAACTGTTGGTGTGAAGCATACATATTTGAGACTCAGTGTCACAGTAATGTAGCATACATCTTTTAGTCTCCATGTTACAGAAAGGTAGCATACATCCTTAAGTCTTCATGTCACCGTAAGGTGGCATATATCCTTAAATCTCCATGTCACAGAAAGGTAGCATACATCATTAAGTCTCCATGTCGCAGTAAGGTAGCATACACCCTTAAGTCTCCATGTCGCAATAAGGTCGCATACATCTTTAAGTCTCCATGTCGCAGTAAGGTAGCATACATCATTAAGTCTCCATGTCGCAGTAAGGTAGCATACACCCTTAAGTCTCCATGTCGCAATAAGGTAGCATACATCCTTAAGTCTCCATGGCAAATCCTTAAATGTCCATGAAATCTTTCATGCTACAACTGTTGGTGTTAAGCATACATCCTTAAGTCTCCATGTCACAGTATGGTAGCATATCCTAAAGTCTCCATGCCACAGTAAGGTAGCATACATCCTTAAGTCTCACTGTCACAGTAAGGTAGCATACCTCCTTAAGTCGCTATGTTATAGTATGGTAGCATACATCCTTAAGTCTCCATTTCACATTAAAGTAGCATACACCCTTCAGTATCCATGTCATATTTGGGTAGCATACACCATTAAGTCTTCATGTCACAGTTAGGTAGCATACATCGAAGATGTCGGAAAGCTCAGTTTTAATGCCGTTCGTTTCACTGATTTGTATTTCGCGAACACACAGCCAATCTTTTCATCTAAAACAGTTTGTGATATTTTAATCACTTTACAATGAGTATCAATTAAGTTAACATTGTACTTTAAAATTGTTTAATTTATTTTTAAACGGTTTATAATCTCTTATCATTGTGCATCATACCTTAGAATATGGTTCAAAGTAATTACCTAATTTATTTTAGACAATTACCATAAATGGTAAATGTCAACTACACATTGCTTAAAATAACTATATAACGAGGTATGTGTCTCCATCACGTTTCATTTAACTACAATGAAGAGAAACAACGTTGCGCATAATCTGCCCTTTATCTCAATTCTGTGTTTCGCGTTAAACTCCATAATGGCCGATTATCGCTGCCCTAATCACCTGTATCTCATCACCAAGCGCGTGAAATTCCATACGATCGTTCTCATTACGTATTCCCCGCGTGTCAGAGATACTAATCATATGTCTATGTACATAATTATAATCCGCAAGTACAAAGTACTTAAATAGACATTAATTTACCTCCAACCACTTCAGTCGGAGAGACAGGGCTTGTCGACGTGTACTCTCCTTATCTCGAAGCCCAATTCACGATTTTCTTCATTACGGGTTTGTATGGATTTTTCACGGCGGACAAATCTTCTTCCCTGGAGGACCAATATGATAAGTTTTCTGAAGATAAGGATCCCTCAAACAGCCATCAACCTATCCCAGATAACTCGACTCGCGAGAATGAAGAGCGTCTATCTCAGTTCAATGTTGAAATCTATGGAAGCCGATGGAGAAAATCTAGTTTATTTTTTTTTTTTATGTTGGGCTCTTTTGTTGATAAGATTGGTGGGAAATGTCAAAGGAAACCAATGGAAAGTGTAGAAACTACACCCCAACGTTACATTTTTTGACTATTTTTCTTTCTTTTTTTCTGAAGGCCATACTAAACTCAGGGAGTTTTTAATTTATACAAACTAGAAGATTCACATGTTTTGTTTGACTTTTCATGAGCAAAGAATAGTTTGAATGTACTGGATGCTTCAAATGGGGTATATTTTGTACCCTGGGTCATTTGAATATTGCGCCAGAATATTAACCATGATGCAGCAGTAGCCACACACTCTTCATCACCACGTGAAAAAATGGTGGTCATGACCTGTCAACAATTCGGCTGGAATTGTACCAAAGATTCCCACCGTTGACATACCTGGATGATTAGTCTGAGTGAGATATAGGGAAGGAGCTACACCTGTATATGTTTGGTAAGCCAATATAGAGAAATTAATAGTTATCTCGGGCCTGAATCCAGAACATTGGTTATAAATTGCACAACGCTCCCATACAACTGAAGGTAGTATAGATAATTAAACACAAACTAAGAGCGATATTTTCTTGGTTTTTTTTATTGCTTCTTCTGTCTTTAACATCTTGATCGATCACCATTCTGATTCATACTTGTTGTGATCGTGTAATTATAGTAAATACAAAATACACCCAGAACCATTAGACAATATACACGATTGAGATTGAGCCATTCCTTGTTAGATCAATCAATTCACAATAATGTGGTGGTAACGAAATGAGGATTAACCGCCATTTCCTACAATGGATGAAAAACTCCCAAATCAAACACCGCCTCCAGCTTCCGTAGTTACTTCATCTTCCAATCCGCGCGCTTATCGACAAAGCTGTCGTCTGCTGACGTGAGTCTATCGTCTGCGCGGGTCGGATTTGTTCTGCGAGGAGGGCGATATGTCAAGCGATCTATTTCGCGCGGCAGTCGATTATTTACACTTGCCAGTGATTGCTATTTTCTTCTTGTTATTATTTCTCCGTGGAGTCTGTTATCGAGGGGATTGCAATTCATCATTGTATAATGCGCTTGTCTACTTCCAGGCTTCCGTAAGAGTTTATGAGGCTCCTTCAACTTTGGTCGGCGCAGATCTATACAACGGTCCGCAGACGACTGTTCATATTCTCAACTTAAGGCTCCACAGAGAAGTAATGTGCATTTTTTTGGTGATAAATATTTGGTGATAATATGCGTATACGACATATTTGATAGATATAAGAGGTAGGGCACTTATATCGAGTTATTTTGGCCAATATATCAAAATCGTGACAAGATTCGCTACCGAAAGAAGAGCGGCAACTTTACGTTATATAACAATCATGTACGTATGCATAAATGCATTTTTGTTGTACTTCATGAACAAAGCTTTGAATCTAGAGAATATCTAGTGAACAATCATTTATGATATATTTTCAAAATATTAAAAAACAAAACAAACGAGAACGTTTTAACGAACCTAGAACAGCTATTGGATCTGTAACCAGGCTTAAAATACAAATGTAGCTAGTTTGTAATGAGTCATTATGATATATATTGATAAAGGGGTTAAACCTGCAACCATCGAAATGTTTGGGTTTTTTATATATAATAGTGTTTGTCTGGGACACCTGTTCATCATGCAATGAACGTCAACATTATTTGAAGAAACCCATAACTGTAGTCTACATTTGACCATTCGTTCACTTTCAAACATTTCTACAGTAAATTTCGTTTAAGCGACCACCAAGCAGTACAGAATGTACCTCGTTTTATGGAACGTCCTAGCTACCTTAAGACTGTAGGCTTAATAGTATGTCACCACGTCATGCCATCATGTCACCGCGTTTAAGCATCAACATGGCGACACGTTGCTGTAAAGCCTACAGTCTTAAGGCAGCTATGGCGTTCCATATCATTTTGACTATGTATACGATAGTATGCACGCAGTTAGCATAAGCTGTCAAACTGAGATACAGTTCATATAGTTTTGCATTGTTAATAATGTTCAAATATTTTACAAAGAAAAAACTTTCGAAGTGGGTTGCTACGATGGCAACCACGATTGATGTGGTTGCTAAAACAACACAGCCCCAGTAACTTTATACATGTTATTGGTAGAAAACAACCCAATTTTTCTTCTTTTCATCATTTGTGAATTTTAAGGTTAATATTTATGATATGTCTTGCTTTTCGAACATATTTTTTCACGTATAACGATTGCTTTGTACCTGCAGTGACAAACTGATCTGGCCCTGATTTCATCAACGTTTATTAAAGGCCTAATATACGTAACTTCAGCGAAATTTACGTGATTCTGAAAAAATTCTGAAAAAAATTCAGTTGATAACCATGCAAAAATAAGCCTAAAACGAAGTAAACCTGAGCGGTAACTAACAAGAAACTCTTGACAAAAAAATCCAAAGAATTGAAAATAATTCAGGTGGGGCCCATTTAAAAACAAACCGAAGATAGAAGAAGGTTCGAAATGGACACGTGTTTACAAATAGCTTGTTTCAACTGCTGCTGTACCGGTAACCGCGAAAGAATTCATCTTGAATATTGCTGATATCAGTTAATCGTAACTAAATCTATAAATATATTAAGTTATTAGGCTTGATTTTCGCTTCAAGTTTTGCCGAACGTTACGTTTATTGGGCATTTAAATTAAGGAAATTCCTTAACTTAAAAACCTCCATAGGAAAAAATTACAAAAATTAAGAAGAAAATCTTAAGTTAAGGAACTTTCCTTATATTATGTAATACTTTCCTATGGAGATTTTTAAGTTAAGGAATTTCCTTAATTTAAGGAACGTTGATGAAACCGTGGCCTGGTAGCGACGCGGTCGAACGTCGCAACAGAAAGCCGCCATTATTTACATTACCGTCAAAGAATTTCGAATGTGCATCAATGGAATAAAATTTCGCAAGCTTCTATTGTATGATTAGACGTGGTGGATCCAAAATATATTCCACATTTTAAGATGTTGAAGTAACCAAACAAAGTTGTCATCGAACAGTCGCCATGTTTGAAACAGTAATTAATCTGCTGAGCCTTATTACTGTAGTACATTGCATATACGGTAATTCATACGAAATTAGAGTTTAGTAAGCTGAAGAAGAAAGAGAGAGATGTAAATATTCAGAATTGGTCGTTTAAGAAAAAGAAAGCGAGGAAAAAATTATTACAAGCATGATATGAACTGTTCCAACATCAGAATTGGAAAAGTTAAAATGTGCCCAGGGGAGATTGTAAAGATGGCTGACTTCTAGCCCACCATCAACAGGTCCAATGGGTGTTGACTTGGAGTCTAATAAGTGGTGTGCTAACAGCTAGCTCCCATCACGACCTGATGAAAGACGGCAGAACCGGTCATTACAGCAAATGGTAGGCTCTCTGAGTTGTAATGAACATCTAACGTGGTGACTGACAGGTTCGATGTTGCAACATGCATGAAACGTACATCGTGTATCAGCTGTCTTTCTTTCTGACAAAACCCATGCAGGGGAACATCTTTGCTGACAAATGTAGATTTCAGCGAGCTTACGCATTTGATAATTCAACTAGCTACTTTGTTTAAACTTTCAACAAATCTGTTTAATATAAAAAGTGGCCCGGAAGCGATTTTATATTCAGTTTACAACTCGTTAATTATATTTTTTTCCAAATTGCATTGTCCCCCATTCCCTTCTATGTAGCGGAGTGCAAGAAGCCAAATGGTGGATTTAAATAGGGAATGCGCAAACTTCTTGAACACATCGACAATTCATGTATACAGTCTAGAGCATTCACATGATATGCATGGGTTTTATTCTAATCAACAATTAGAAATTGAGGCTAATTGCACAATGTTTTGTGATATCATGTAGTCGTTGCCATTCTAATTTATACCGTATAATTTATCTTTGAGCACAGGTAGGAAAATTTTTTCAACACGAGGAACACCTCAATGAAAATTAATACACCCTTCGATAAAACAGGTAGCATTTTGGAAAAAAACCCAGTAGAAATAAAAAGTATATTTGATGACTCATATGCATGCCAGTACATATAGTTCCGATGAGCGTGATTCAAATCTAAACAAAAACAAAAGGAAATACCCTATCATATGTTCTATAACAAAATTAAAGTACAGTGAAATAAAAATTCTCAGATTTTATAGCCGGAAACTGTCGGAACCGGTTTAGGCGTGTTGAGATTGGACAGAACCAGCACAGACAGGAAGCCCAATTTGTCAGCGTTTGGCTAGAGTTCGAGGCATCGTGTTATTGCTGCTGGTCAAATTTTAATTGATTGTCCAGTCTCGGGCTGTCCGAACTGGAGCAGACGGAATCAATATATAAACTGACCAGAACCGGTCATTTTGGCAGACTGCCCAACCAGAAATTATTTCGGTTCTAGTGAATTTGTTCCAAATCGCTAATGTAAGGAGTTCTGCACTTTGAAAGTACGTGCGCACGACTAGAAGCTTCGTCAAACAATGTTTATAAATTTTTCGTTAATCATTATTAAAGAAATAATAATAAATTTTGAATGTTAGATATTTAGCTGTCATTTGCAAAAATAGGGTCAATGCCTATGGCTATTTATCATTTGTGTCGGTTCCTGCTTGAAATATCAAATACAAGATTACTGTAATAAGGAACAACAAGTTTCGATATGAATTTTATGTTTCCTGTATCGCCCTTTCTACTCATTTTCCTTTCCTATACTTTTTTTTCCCTCATTTTTCAAATCTAATCTGTAGTTGCTGTATGTTTGTTATTGCTTTGAAGAGGATAGATTAACATAAGTTTCCAACTTTTTATTCTGACTCCTTGTATCAAATGTATATTCAAGTTTGAATTTAAATTGTTTTTACGAAAAATGCACCATTTAAATTACATTGTAATTGTAAAATCATATCATCAACGTAGGCATACAAACTATTACAACTATTATTTTGACGCAGAATATTGCACTATTTCAACAAAGAAGCAGAAACGTATTGCTTATGAAAAAATGCCTATTTTTGACACTTTAAATTTCGCACTTTTGATTAAAAAAGGAAAACATTGCTTTTCTGTAAATTATGTTTCTTCACCAGCAAAGGTCCTTAGTCCTTGATATTTGACAAGTAGTTCGTTAATGTCAATACATTTTAGCTTTGCAAACATTGGTGACCTTGACCTTCGTTCAACCAAATATGCTAAAATTAAAATTTTGTTCCAGTATTTTACACAAGGATATCCTTCCTTGTCCTATTTGTTTAGAGTTAAAGACAAGAAGTAAAAAAAAATGTAATACTCCTTCATTTTGTGTTTGGCAAATAACAAAATATAACGTTGATTTTTCTTTCACTTTAAGATTATTTGATTATTTTTCGTCCATATACGTTCTATAAAAAACGTGACGATTTCGATTTTCCTATACTTAACTTTCCCTTTTTTGATAGTAACGTCCCTACTTCTCCAACTTTTGGTGTTAACAAGTCGCAGCCTAATTCGTTATTTTATGGTTTACTCTAGGTATCGAGATAGATACTCGTGATAGATGCCGGCTGCTGACGAACAGACTTAAGGCCCAATGATTCGAGAGATGTATGTTGATGAATATTATATACAAGTTTTATGGTCGCCATCTTGGTCTCGTTGAGAAATATTCTGTTTCCTGGTATGATATGTATGTGAACGTTTCTAAATATGCTCATGAGCATGTCTACTTGTTGTAATTGAGAATTATGTCTCAGTTCTCATTTTGCAGACTCTGAAATATGAACGAATAGAAATAACCATAATTTATCACTATTATTACTCCGCCCAAATATAAAGGTAATTAGCTGGGTGACATAAGAAGTTATAGTCAATTCCACCCCAAATAACCTTAATTAGCCCAGTCCGGGCCCTGAATATGCAACGAAATAATGGTTTTATGGCGAAATAGTATATCAGCCACCACACAAAAGGGCTACCATATGTTGCCATACCAAAATGTATTCCACTCCAACCGTTTATTCGATATATTGATCAAAAAACAAACCACAGGGACATGAGAACTTGTTACAGCCAGTTTTGGACCTTAATTAAGGTGTTAAGATCAATTTTGTAGGGCCCCACCCCCTCCCCCCTCCCTCAATGGTAACGAAGGCTTTGAAACACGAAAATTTTGCGTGTTTAGGAGAGGAAATGGAGAATATTTCTGCGAAAGGAGGATTCGTTTGACGTGCATTTAGGAAGTTTGTAAAATAAAAATTATCCTTTTTTCCAACGTTACCAAGCGTTCTTTCGTACCTCAACTGTAAATTTTTGATGCAAGAAAGGTAGGTGGGGTCGATTTTTCGACCTCGAAAGCTAGCCACCCTTTCGGCTTTTTAACTATAGAGGGAAGCATTTTTATCGATAATTGATCTAAACACCTTGATTTAGGTCCAAAACTAGAAGTTAATTATCAGGTCCCTGTGCCCAAAATCAGTAGGTCTATATTATGATACAGTGTCGGACTAGACTCATTTGCTACCCATTGTACGGTAATGCAATTTCATCGTCTGCTTGTTTTCCTCGTCTCAGAGGAAATGTTTATTGTATAGGTTGGTGCCAATATTGTCAGAAATGACAAGTTTGCGACGACGGGCTCCAACCCTCCCAAACAATCTGGGGTTTATTGACAAATAGGACTGGCAACTAATTTATTAGTTTAGCACCGGACGACAAACAGCAATAATGAAACGGACATAGACTTGGAATTCTTGTATACATCAATACATTCGGATATTGTATCGCCATTTTCTTTTCACGGATGTTGCAGAGACACGGGTTTTGTTCGTTACATTTAAGGCCATATGTTGTATTGACCTCAAATATTTATATATTTCTTTTCCGAAAGAGACCTGTAAAAGCTTAAAATAACTTTTATGTGTATCGGCCTAATCATGAAACAGTTCAAGGGGACGAATAGCAATGCATGCGTTATGATAGAAGAAATGAATTCTAAATAGTTTTTTTTAAACTTGGAGTATATTCTCTTCCACATAAAAATAAGTCTACCTTCCATGTGTTCAACAGGTTTTTTTCAACATTATATACTGCCCTACATGTAGGGCGTACGAATTGTACCTGCTAGCCCCATTGCATTGTAAGAGGTTACTAAATATTTGGAATCCTTTCTCTTCATTCTTAACAGCTTTCTCTTTCCAAATGTCTCCTCACTTTTGACGTTCTGTTGAGCGTTCGCCTCTGTGAGGAAGGCTACATACCAGAGTCTCTAACAATGGTAGTTACTGCTCCCCTGCTTGACGTTCAGAATTATTGGACTGGAACGACTGGTTCACCATTGTCAGTATAATGTGACCGGGTTAGGTGTTCTAATGAAGGCCTTCGGCAGAATACGCCATTGTGATAGCACTTTAAATCGGCAAAAGATCCGGACTATCGCGAAGAGGCTTACACTAACATATTGCAGCGTCTAAAATACACATGCATTCAACACACACACACACATATCGCATACACCGGAGACCGTCCTAAAATACGTATTTTTCGGCAAAACTTGAAACGAAAATCAAGCCTAATAACTTTTTATATTTGTAGATTTAGTTAAGATTAATTGATATAAGCACTGTTCAAGATGAATTCTTACGCGTTTACCAATACAGCGGCAGTTAAAACTCGGTATTTGTAAACACGCGTCCATTTTGAACTGTCTTCTAATTTCGGCTTGTTGTTGAAGTGGGCCACACCTGAATTACTTTCAATATTTTGGATTTTTTTTGTCAAGAGTTTCTTGTTAGTTACCGCTTAGGTTTACTTCGTTTTAGACTTATTTTTGCATGGTTTTCAACTGGGTTTTTTTCAGAAATTTTCAGAATCACGAAAATATCCTGAAGTAACGTATATTGTGCCTTTAAATGACTCTTACTGTTATAGGGCGTTAACACAATCCAAATAAAACAGCATACATAAACCGATGAAGAAGGAATTATTTTAATGTCGTGCATTTAAAACTCATGGGTGCTATTGATAAAGTAAAGGAGTTCCCGCTGATTCGTTTTTAAACTTTTAAATTTTAAATTCTGTAAAATGTATCACATGGTCTTTATGTAATCCATTTTATTTAAATGACTTTGACGAATAGCTCACAACTGTAATAACATATTATAAGTTGTTGGTATCATTTAGAGGTGCTGGACAGTAAGCAATCGGAAACCATCGGCACCTTCCGTAAACAAGATATATCCAATACGGTGTCCGATTGGTTAATTAGACTCTGTCCGAATAGATGTTAGGCCTGCTGTAAGCTTTAAGGGCTTTTGTTTCAAATATCTTTATAGAAAAATCTGTGGCACATGTCACTACACACAAGCACACTATCTGTCCAAGTTTCTTTTAACCAACTAAGCCTTTGCCAAAAACTGCACAAAACAGCAATAATAGAACGTCGTTTGCAGATCAACAATGTGGGCTCATTTAGACCTCCTTGAAGTCGATAAAATCAATAAACATATTTGAAATTGGCTTAACCTACTATTCCATTCAAACAAAACTTAAATAGTTTTCGTCCAAGCCCACAGGGAACTTATTGAAACCCCCCACGCAAAGGGGCAATACTCTGTCTGTAGACGAAGGCCGTGAAGTGGTCACGGATCATCTAAAACATGGGACTTCAATCCGCCACGTCTGTGATCATTCACAGTTTATATAATTAATGGTGTTAATTGGATTAGCTATGTGTATATAGTTTACGTAATCTAGTTTCATTGGCGTTCCAGTTTTTAATACAGAAGTATCGGGTGTCGTCTGCTCGCTACCTCCCGCCTTTGTTCCGGGTCATAGCAAACACCTGTTATCCAATGGATAGTTTGTCGTTTGCGTTGTATGCTTTAATAGTGCATGGTTTTTCATCGGGTTCATGATCA
Organism: Mimachlamys varia; assembly: GCA_947623455.1. Lineage (NCBI taxonomy): Eukaryota > Metazoa > Mollusca > Bivalvia > Pectinida > Pectinidae > Mimachlamys > Mimachlamys varia. Next base: position 52,807,371 of record OX392528.1, read on the forward strand.
TATGATTGCCTTCAATACATTATACGCAAGCGATTGAATTACACACGTGCTGTCCTCTGTATGTTATTTATATTAACTGACGAAGTTCGATTCCTGACGTTATTCCACTGTTACCGCGAGCTCTTTTCTAAAGGTTGTTAAATTGACTTACTGCCTCCGTAATTGTTGTGTTTATAATCTAAATCACTTATTTATTTCTACACCTTCTTTTTCTTCTGTGGAACATAAGCATGTAAAACAGAACACATCCTTAAAACAACTTGAAAAACATAAAAGTTTGGCTTATCTGTTGGCATATTTAGAGTGTCCGCTAATTAAAGGGCTTGAAGCAAACGAGAAAAGCTCTTCAATGCGTTTTCCTTCTGAAGCCATTGGTGTATGCGCCGTGGCTATAGAGCAGCTTACACCGTCGAAATGTTCAGCCTAAATTACTAATTTTCCAGTTTTGTGTGCTTTATTTGTTAACTTTAGCAAGAAAACGTCACATGCCATTCTCGAATCGGCGTTTATATACATATATTTTTTGAGAACTCTGTACGTCTTTGAAAAATCCTAAGTAGCACATTTATGTCCCTTTTGAATCAGATTATTTGATGTATTTCGAACACGCGTGTCGAGACTTTCATTTTACAACATTTAACCTCGCTCAAAACATGATCTTTGACCTTTGACGCTGTCTATACTGCTTTCAAATTCGCAATTGAAAGGTAGACAGTCGAGAAGACCTTCAAAAGTATCAAGTACACCTTGTATGTGTCAAGAAACAGCTGATTGTCCGGAATGGATTGGAATATAGGTAAATCAATGGAAGAAACAGTGCTTACACGTTGTTAGAATCGTCGAGTGAAAATCCAATACCAAGCGAGTCGGCTATCAACACAGAAACCGGTTCGTCTTTTGAAACGTGAAATTATGATATGGCTCTGATAAGGTTTGAGAGGTCTGAAGGAGAATCCACGGATTGAGAAACGCATCCGAAATCCCTGTCACGGTTCACTTGTACTCTGTCACCTTTCTCAGCGTCTGTATCTCAAAAGCCTTTCTAGTTTGCGAACACCAGATGGATTTTTGTCAAAGATAAAAAAAGTCATCTCCTTCATTGAAACTCCTCTGACGTATACTGTCTTCAGTATCAACATTATTACGTACTTGCCGTGACAACTAAGTACTTTGTAAGTATATAGTGTTCTTCGGGTTATGTGTACCGTGAAACATTGTTAGTCATTACACTTTGGTTTGTGTATACAGTAGAACCTTGTCAGTCTGGATATTTTGGTTTGTGTGTACAGTAGAACCTTGTCAGTCTGGACACTTTGGTTTGTGTGAACATTGGAACCTTGTCAGTCTGGATATTTTGGTTTGTGTGTACACTAGAACCTTGTCAGTCTGGATATTTTGGTTTGTGTGTACAGTAGAACCTTGTCAGTCTGGACACTTTGGTTTGTGTGTACAGTAGAACCTTGTCAGTCTGGATATTTTGGTTTGTGTGTACAGTAGAACCTTGTCAGTCTGGACACTTTGGTTTGTGTGTACAGTAGAACCTTGTCAGTCTGGATATTTTGGTTTGTGTGTACAGTGGAACCTTGCTAGACTAGACATTTTGGTTTGTGTGTAAAGTGGAACCTTGTTAGTCTGGACAATTTGGTTTGTGTGTACAGCGGAACCTTGCTAGTCTGGACACTTTGGTTTGTGTGTACCGTTGAACCTTGCTAGACTAGACACTTTGGTTTGTGTGTACAGTGGAACCTTGCTAGTCTGGATACTTTTATTTGTGTGTACAGTGGAACCTTGCTAGTCTGGATACTTTGGTTTGTGTGTACAGTAGATCCGTGTCAGTCTGGACATTTTGGTTTGTGTGTACAAACTACAGTGGAACTTGTTAGTCTGGACACTTTGGTTTCTATGTACATTAGAACCTGGTCAGTATGGACACTTTGGTTTGTGTGTACAAACTACAGTGGAACTAGTTAGTCTGGATATTTGGTTTGTGAGTACAGTAGAACCTTGTTAGTCTAGACACTTTGGTTTTGTGTGTACAGTGGGACCTTGTTAGTTTGGATACTTTGGTTTGTGTGTACAGTGGGACCTTGTTAGTCTGGACACTTTGGGGTTTTTTTGTGTACAGTAGAACCTTGTAAGTCTGGACATTTTCGTTTGTGTGTATATTAGTCAGTCTGGACATTTTCGTGTGTATGTACAATTGAACCTTATTAGTCTGGACACTTTGGTTTGTGTATCTAGTGGGACCTTGTTAGTCTGGACACTTTGTTTTTTGTGTACAGTAGAACATTGCTTGTTGGGGGACCTTGGTTTGTGTACCTGAGCGAGCCTTCTGTTTTACCATGATATATTCCAAGGGTGTAGAGAGCGTAGGTGATCGTAACCACTGGATATCGAGGATGTCTTATGACAAGCTATTTGTCAAGGACAAGTAAATGACAAGTGATTTTCTTAATTCCCGACAAGTTCAGCCAAACACATATGTAAACAACTGTATGTTATCGATGATAAATTTAATCTTCCCATTGAGTATAAGGGGCAACAACTCTAGAAAATGAGTATCAACTGTTTTAATCAAAGCTTAAACACAGCTACCTATGACGGAGTCCATCTTATTTAAAATGCCGGCTTGTCTAGTTGAAAGCCTGTAACGGTTTTGCTCATGCGCATATATATACTGGCTTTAAGTAATTGAAAGTGTTACATGCATGGACTTGAGCTAAGAATATCGAGAAATAGATAAAGGAATTAAGATAATAAGTGAAGAAACAAAGAATTATAGAAATAATAATAATAAAGAAAACAACCGTTCCGGGACCTGATATAGTTTCGGACTGTTCGTTCTGGTTTTTAGTTAGGTAATTTATTTATTTTTCTTGTGGCTTAACCCAAGTGTCTGTGGTAGCATATTTTAGTTGTGCGTATGTACTTACTGAAACCGCTGGACTTTTTTTGTTTTGTTTTTGTTTTTGATAACAAGAAAATTGATAACGCCAATATTAATTTCGCGATGTGAATTTCATTTTTGTGGGATCAAAGGATAAAAATAATTAACAAAATTATGGATAATACGGACCAAAACAATATTTCATTAGATAAATCAGTATAATTACAAAATAACCATTTGATAATTAATGGAATTGGAATCAAGATTAGACATTTTAAATAAAATGGGGAGTTAAGGATGTTTAAACAGTCGCTGTTATACGGGAAATAATCACAACAGTACGTCCTGCATTTATATTTAAGTTAATTAAATATTACCGAATATCAGCAAAGACATATTTCAATATAAATATACTTGGTTACTGCAGACAGAAAGACCGAAAAAATAATCTGTGTTTCCGCTACCGGTCTCAGAATAAATTTTGGTTTAAATATATTCATTGCCAAAAGTTGACAGGGGATTAGGCACAAGTTATTACAACTTATCAACGCCTTCTCCCAATATACATTTTACACGACATTACAATAATTAGTTTAGAAAAGTACATAATTGAAATCACAATAAATAAGTAGAGTTAGTAGGCAGTGCTCCTTTCCTAATATACATGTATACAATTGAACCTCGTTATTTCGAAGTCGACGGGGTCGTGGTAAAACTTCGAATTAACCGAGTATTCGAGTTTCCTGATTTTGAATGCTATTGAAAATCTTGGTCGGGACAGAAATATACTTCATAATAAAACGGGGTATTCGAATTATACAAGATCGAGATAACGAACTTCGACTGCACATTGTTTAGTAAATATTTGTATTATACTTATATAAAAGCATGAGTGATCTTTAACGTATTTTGGTCGAAAATGGCTTTGTGGTTTATGATAAGTAGTGATTTATAGAAAAAGTTGATGGATAGACGACCAGTATTTTAACCCTTGATTTCAGATTATTATAACTTAATGTCAATACATTTTTAGGGTAGGCACAACAGTGTAGAATTAGCGGAAACAAAACATTTGTTACATTTGGCCTGAGCGGTATACAACAATAAAGTACAATCGAATAACCGAAAATCCGGAGTGGATTAACTCTATACAAGTACAATAAAGAAACAAAATATTTGCTGTATTTGGCCTGAGCGATATAAAACAAAAAAAAAGTACAATCGAATAACCGAAATTCCGGGGTGGATTTAGATTACGTGCTGTGGTAATTATATATGTATACCTAATTAGCCGTTTAATTTACAACATACATGTTGTACCTGATCACTGACTTTTACTTCAGGCGAAATTGACTTATTTAAAATACTTACGTGAACTATGACAGGAATGTGCCCATTGGACTTGTAGTACACACCTGTATTGATATAGTAGCCGCTAAACTACACTAATATAATCCGTCGGTCAACTCGGGGCACTTTAAAATACGCGTCGGCGTATACGTATGTATACTTACCCTATTTGCAATTTGGGGAAAGTCTGAGCTATTTTAAGACTCTGTTTTAAGTCATTAAAGAATGCCTCAGCAGTATTAGTCAGACATAGTTGTATGATGACTTATTAAGTTTAAATCAATTTTATTGTAACAAAAGACAATGGATTAGACAAAAGTTATTTAAACTTACTGATGTCCTTCCTACGGAAGCGTATTCGTGTCACTTTGACACTCTTTATATTTCTATTTCCCACACTTTATTCCGTAAATTTTACAGTTTAATCTGTAAATTTTACACTTAAATCTGTAAAATTTACACATTAATCTTAAAATTTACACAATGTCATTAATTGTAAAATTTACACTTTAATTTGTAAATTTTAGACTTTAATCTGTAAAATATTCAGTTTAATCTGTAACTTTTTTACATTCATCTGTAAATTTTACACTTTAATCTGTAAAATATACACTTTAATCTGTTAATATTTTACATTAATCTGTAAATTTTTCACTTTAATATGACGTAAAACAAATTGAGAATGGTCATCACTTTCCGTAAATAAAGAAATATATATTACAAAGTTAATATGTTACACAATAGCCTAAATATATTCACATATATATAATTTACAGAAGTTATGTGTGGCGATATAGCAAAAGATGTAAAGAAAGGACTAGGGACACCTATGTATATATTTGGTTTGTGGTTATGACTTATGTCGGCTGCGGTAGGCATAGCGCGGTTAAATTCCCCACTCCTCCAGACAAACAAAGGTTATGTACCTACACGCTCAGTTCATGTCATGTCATAATTATTAATCATGATGTCAGATGTTACAATGTCAAGTGTCATGACGACAACGAAATTACATTTCACTAATTAACATGTAAGTCAAGATAGCAGGCCTCTGTTAACACATGCATAATTAAGTAGGGTCTAATCATACCGCCAGACATTCATTAACACACATTTCGGTAATAGACTTGTACACGTCCGGGAAACAATTCTCTGTTTTCTTATTAGCCAATGCCCGATGGATAGATCGCAAAACTTGGTTTACAATATATTTGAAAACCCCGATAGTCCAGGTCTTGCGTGGTTTAGGTTCTTTGGGCGTTTTTACTAACAAATTAAAAAGAACTGGCCGTAGGTCGGTGACTTTTCTTTGGGAACTCCAGCTTTCCTTTACCAATGAAAGCTTGTTCGTCCTTAAATGGTTATAGTTACTTTAAAGGACATGAAACATAAACTGAAAACAAACCTAACCAAGTCTTACAAGGGCGAATGTACTGTTTAACACGTTTTTGTCCCGTTAAAGCTAGCCAGTGAAATCTACGCTTGAAATCGACCGCATGAGATGAAATATGTGTAACCGCAGAATCGGAAGTTTCTTTTCGATCAGACTAAGTTTGGGTTGGTTTTAATGTTTTACGTCACACCAATAGCTGTGGTGCATCAAAGATGTGACAAGTTTTGGTTGTGGAGGAAGATCATTTTGAAACTGCAGAAAATCCACCGACGGTTGCGGCCAGTATCTGACGACTACCCCACGAGTCACATACCTTTCCTACCGTCTTAGTCGGGGGACCAACCAGCTGACACCGTCATATTACATCCTCAGTCTGTTATACAGACGAGCAACCGCCAAACTACCCAACAAATTGTACATTTGATAAAACACCAGGATAGCTAAACCATCCGGTACCGATGTATCATGCCTGCTATCATGGCCTATGAAAATCTTTGGCCGGAGACTGAACTCTTTTCCTTGTGGTACTTGTCGGCGATAGGATGGATTCAGGGTGAACTGGCCCTGGTTTCATCAATATTCCTTAACTTAAGGAAACTCCTTAACTTAAAAATCTCCATAGGAAAGCATTACAGAATTTAAGGAAAGCTCCTCAACTTAAGATTTTCCCCTTAAATTATGTAATGCTTTCCTATGGAGATTTTTAAGTTCTGGAGTTTCCTTAAGTTAAGGAATATTGATGAAACCGGGGCCTGGAATCCATAACCGACCCTGACCCAAAATAACCATTTGGCTGAAAATAGAGTTTTTGGCGTTTCTGACAGTCTAAAATCGAGGTAAAATGCAAGTCTTGTTCTGCAGAATGCAAGAGCAGCATTGGGAACAGATGGACTTTTTTCGATTTTTTAACTGAAATCATCCCTATATCATCTGGAACAACTCTGGCATTTATTTTTAAGAAAAAGCTATGGAAAAATATCTGAGTTTGCCTATTTGTGGGGGAAAGAGCATATCTTTGGAACACTTCTTGCTTGTAGCCTGAGAGCAATACACTGTACAAGCATATCTGTTCAAAAAGTCTCGACTCAAAGCCAACATTTTCACTTGAACCAGGTGTTCCGCATTGGCGTCCGGTCTACATATAAATGGACGTTCTTCTAGCACATTAGACATTTTATCTCCACGAACTCTTTAGACGACTGTTATACTTTAACATAGCTAGGCTTGTTCCCCCATGGCCAACATCAACTGGTCTGCTTCCCTGGCGAGAAAATCTTCGGAGTCAGCGGGTGTATGCTTCATTAGGTTTGTGGTTTGTTTTATTTATTACATGTGTAACCTCCTCAAGATGGTGTCTTCCTCTCACAGATAACAACCAGATTCTTAAGATACGAAAAGTCAACCCTTGAAAGATCATGAACCTCATCTCCACAAATAGAGATCGTGAACCTCTTCGTACAGAAAAGGCAAGACATATTCTCGCGAAACCCGCCACAAGTATGACTCTCTAACCGCAAAGTCACAGTTTTTAACCACAGCGGGTAAACTGAATACCCTTTTGGTATAACAGTCTTTACAAAAAAATGTCGGTGATTACCGAATTTGTTCTGCTTACAATCAAAATGATAAACACACAAGTTCACACGTTATGTAAAATTCTTATCGTTAACCCATCTCTGAAAACCCAAGGCTCGTGGACAAACATTTTTAAGTATGTATGGTTCAAACTACAGTGTAGCTGGTCAGAAAAAACTATTAACACATTTTTATAAGGCATGTGGACTTTTTTTGTGAAAGAGAATTATTTCAATCAACGATTAATAGAAAAATTGAAACAGTTCGATGAACATCGATGGGTATACAGCAGATATAGGGCAAACACATTGGCATGAAAATTATGCAGATATTAACCGATGGCTTTGCCCAACGTTATACCGACAAAGTCACTCGAGTAGAAAAATAATTAATAAAGGTATTTGTTCGCGTAATCAAGCACGAAGCTGAACGGTTCAGCTTATTATTGCTAAAGTCGATATTGGCAAGAAGACATACTTGTACTGATGTGGAAATCAATTCCGTGTGTTTTCTGGAGGTGTCTTACTTGGCAACATATAAACGATTGTACTTTTATCTAAAAGTCCAACTATACGGTTGCAGACTTTTCGGAATGAATAATTTTAGCGTCTGTGGTTTTTCATATCGAAATATCACTCTTTCCGTATCTTCGCAACATCTTAACAGAGTCAAACTTCGTTATTTCGAATTCAGCTAACACAAAACCCGTTTACCTCGAAGTGTTTCTCCAGTCTGGCCGTTTTTTTTTTTCTCTTGATCTTTATCATGATTCACACTGATAACTCGAAACGTATCACGCTTCCAGTGACTTCGAGATACTGCAGCTGGTCCCAAAGTTATAAAACAAATTTAGTCAATAATAACCTTTTTATTTTTAGAAATTATACTGTTTTGTTTCATGGTACGTAAAGTAACTCTGGTTGAAACCCATACCTTTCGCGTTGCGACACAATAGGACAAAACTTCCCAAATTCCGCGGCCGACATTCACTTTAAAATTAAGATAGTTGTATGAAACTTTTTATTATTTTTTTTTTCACACGATTTGGTCTTAACAGTTTTAGGTTTTATTTGTAATTAATCCAAATACGAAATATAGATTGTACGTGTAATTTACATTTTTAACAAACACATTATGACATTTTAACCTTTAAATAAGTAAATGACAAAATAATCATATTACTCTTCGCATTTACATTTTCTTTCGTATCAGCTCGTTCTTTTAAAATCTGTTACGGAAATTTCAAGTTTGGTACATGTTCTGGCCGTTCCATCAAACTTACGTGTCAACGTTCGCTCTTTTTATTTCGTGAGAATGTTAGGTGTTGAAAGTCTTTGTTAATTCTCCGCAGGAAATAAAACCACGGACCGGTACCGTATACATAAATATGTATACAGGACAAATATTCCGATTAATTTGATTTTCATTTGTCAATATTGATCCTTCTACGAGAAGTTCACCCTTAAATGCCCCGTAGACGAAACCACAGACTACAAAATACGCATACAACTTGGAAGGGTCTATTCATCCCCGAGGGGAAACGTCTGGCAACTCGATAAAATATTTTTATTCTAACGTACAGTAATACGGAACAACTTTTAAAAACGAACGAAAGGCAAAGTTTTAAATCTTCAGTGACATAAATTTACGTTCAAACACTCGCCAAGATGGGTACTTTAAATGACTAGAGAGGTTGTGTAACCTTAGTGAATGGACTAATCTGTTTGCCGGTCTAAGCCAATGGTTGAGTAGTAATGCCCATTCAGCCGATTGTCGGTCGTCTGCTACTCGTTGTAAAGTATGAACACAGTCCTAATCTTACCAGTCTGATAGCTGGCTGACTGAACGATGTATGGAACGAAGGGAGCAGACAAACAGCTTGTCAGAGGCTGAACTTATTCAAGTCAAGATATAGTAATATATTTTAATCAAATCAACATGGATGGAAATTATTACATAGCAGTATCCCTTCTCTGGATTAATTTTCTAGTTTACAGAGGGGGGCAGTGTCTCGAATTGTCACAGTTAGTGAAATGTCCGTCGGAATGTGACATCTCGAAATGTCCAGTTGTCCAGTACTGTACCGGACAAGTGGTCAAGGATGCGTGTGGATGCTGTCCGAAATGCTCTTCTGATCTGTGGATCCATCCCAAATATCCTGTGGTCAAAAAAGGTAATTAGTATTTCACCATTATTATTTTTGATAACTGAATCATATTTAATCGTGTGCCATGAACAAAATGTTTAATATTTGACAATAACTTACATTTATTTTGTTCCTGTTAAAATGTTATACCGACGAAACGTTTATTGAAAATTTGAAGCGATTTATCAATTTATACTTGCCTTTTCTTGTTTTACTCTAATAAAAGTCTTTAAATGTAATTCCATGAAATTCGTCATGGCTATTATTAGAAAACGTAATTAATTTGGCTAACTTTGCACAATTGTTTTACTCTCCTAACATAAGGGGCCTCTTCATGTCACATCTCTATAATCAAACGTCTGTGTCCCGATAAATCGCGTAGCGCGAAGTATTTAATGAATGTTGAACAAGAATTTCATCACCCCATTGACACTACAAATTAGTTCTGACATTTAAAGTCTATGAAGACAATAGACACAATACCAGACCCCTTAGTCAGTCCTAATTAGTCACTAAGTATCACGATCCACAGATTAAATGTGTATCGGGTGAACTCTTTTATTTAATCTAAAATTTGTAAATCATGTTGCGAGATTGTTTTATAAACAGCAGCTGATATTTGACCCTTTAAAATCAGTAGATGAGATTTTGACCGTTTGAAATAAGGTTTTTTTCGACATCACTCAAGAATGTTCACAACTCCAAGCGTAAACATATTTACAAATGTCAGAGACGTATTGAAACTAGATTATTTTCTTTGTCTCGACGTTGAAATTAATGTCGCTTGGCATTCAATTAGCTAATCAAGTTGTCAATAAATAATCCAGTCATTCGATTAAGCTACGAATGTTTTTTTTTCTCTCATAAGATTAGATAAATCATTGATGACACGTCGGTTAACTTTTTAATGTGGTGAAGTTTGAAAGCAAATTTCTTGACGCATATGATTTCTAGCAGACTTGCACAAAGTCCTACTTCAGACGTAAGTAATTCTAGATGTACTTCAATGACTTATATAGCGCCGTGACTAGCTCGAGGCTTACGTATAGGCTTAACACCAAAAAATAGCCTTCTCAGTAAGGTGTGACGTAACGTCCAATGGACATCCATAAGAATTAACGAAACCTATGTTCATTCAAAGGCAGTCATAAACGATTTAACATGTATAAGAGGGGGTCTAGTATACATTAAAGACAATTTGCTTTGTCATTGAAGTGTTTCCAGCCTTAAGACAGCTTTAAATTATGCAGAAGCAGTAAATCTTAAAAGTTTATACCGTGGGAGTACTCTAGTCTGACACAAAACGCTCGAGTTGTGTCGGGAAGACATTTATTATCATACTATTAAATACCTGTGAAGGTAATGTTCGAATGCATGGTTAACTTTCAGGTATGTCAGTAAAGATGTTCAATAGACTATTCAGAGATTCATTCAAGGAAAAAATATGATTTTGTTCCCTTGTCGCCTAACTATAGTTATATAAATTACGTGCAATTATTAGGCACTTGATACTTTACCTGCCGCAGACCTAGATTAATTTAGATTTTCGGTCTAACCTGACTTCTAAGATCGTAACTTGTGTGTATTTGTCTCACAGCAGTACATCTGATGTTCACAAACAGTCGTACACGTGTCTGAGATTGGCTGGCTTTCGTCTGGGCTCAGTCTGTCTTCGTCCTGTCAGAAGGTTCATATATCATTATCCTCCACCCTCCCTCTATATCCCCTTCATCACACTTCCCCTCGTATATCTCTCTCCACATATCACACCCTCCTTCTTTATCTCCTCCTCCCCCACTCACCACAGTGACACTCCTCTCATTCTCCACACACCTCCTTCTATAACCCGACTCTCCACACCCTTCACACCCTTTCCCTCCCCATCACACACTTCTTCTATATACCCCTCCCTCTCATTCATCATAACCCTCCTTCTATTTCTCCCCTTCCGTATTCTACACACCCTTCCAACCCACCACAACCACCTATATATCCCCCTCTCCATTACACCCTTTTATATCTCCCCTCCCTCCCTCGCTCACCACACCCCTCCCATTCTCCACTCATTCTATACCTCCCCGTTCCACTCTTCTCACCCTCCCATACATCCCCCTCTCCACACCCTTCTCCCCCTCCCACTCCCAGCCACACCCCTTCTTCCATATACTCCCCTCCTATTCCCCCCTCCTCATCACACCCTTCTTTTTTCCCCTCTTTCTATTCCCCCCACCCTCATCGCACCCGTCCTATTTCTCCCCCTCCCCTCATTTTATCACACCCCTCACCCATCACACCTCTCCTTCCCACGGCCTCCTTTACGTTTTCTCATCCCCCTCCTTGTCTGACTTACGGTTCTCCTCCCATCATTATGCCCCTCCACTCATCCTCATCCTCCTCTTTATATATATATATATATATATAACCTACGATCTAAAGAGAGGTAACGAATCTCCCACAAACATACACACAAGCAATGAACAATACGCGTGTTCATATCCTAATGAATTACATTGATGGATGGACAGGCAATGAACAACACGCGTGTCCATATCTTGATGAATTATAGCATCAGTCGGAATCAGCTGCCGAAATACGAGTTCGGAAGTCAGAAATAACCGTTTAATTCGAAGTACTGTTTCAGATCACATTTTATATGTCTATGTTTTTCTATGTTTTTTAACTTGTGAAGTGACCAATCTAAAATTATATATCATGGGCCCTTTTCATTTGTAATGCCAAAAACAATGGCTCCCACAATGTAACATTTCCGGAATTTCAATGGGCCTTTCAAAATTCTGTACATGATGCAGGATGCGTTCGTAGACTTATCAGTTTTATATCCTGCAGGCTTCACTTTTCTCGAATCCGTTGTTATTAATCACTGTTTAAGATTGACATATCGGGAATAGAAGAACAAATGTCCTGTTTTACCTGAGAACTTGTAACGACAAACAATATCGTTGATTTGTTGCTGAAACGCATTTTACCCGTCTGAACTTATAAACAATAATATCGTGATGGAATTGTAAATGCTATCCAACTTTACAGGGTTAGCCAATTATCAGATCAAAATAATTTGACCAGACTGGTATGGTATTTCAATATGACAGCAATTAAAATGACATTGTGATTCGTCGGCAGTCGCAAAAGTGGGGGAAATTATTCATTCAATAAATAAACACATATAAGCCGTTCTAAAGCACTAAACAGTACGATAACTAAACAATTTATGCAATTAACATAATAATCAATATATTTCCGAGGAAAGGCAGGAGCTGTCTTAGTGGGCGCTACCTATTAGTTTTACTCCTATGCCACATTGCTAATTTTCTAATTTCTGCCTGTCTCTCTATATGCTTGCGTGTGTGCTGGAGATTAATGTGTTCTGTTGGTAGTGGGACCGTGCTTCCAACGGATTCCTTTGTATTGTTACATCACTTCAAAGCTACAGCACAGATCACCCCAGACCATTTCATATTTCATACGTCACCTGGGTTGTTACATGGTTTATATGTGTGACAGGAAAACAAGTTCCATGCTTGGAGCAGGAGTTTAATTCAAATACTTTAGAAATCCGGTTCTAATTCACAATGGTCAAATTCTTGGCAGGTTTAAGGATTTTGAAAACAACCCTAGTATACGGCAATACCATGTTATTGGTTATCGACTTACATCATTAAGCAATTTAATTATGTAAGTCGATAATCAATGATCCGCTCAGGTGTCATCAGCACAAGAGAGAGAAGAGGGAGATACATTGTTTTGCTGTAGCGGAAATAGTGGTTGAGAAGTGCCACTCTCGCCACTGTGGAACATACGCGAAAAAGCGAAAATGACACTATTTAGCCACCATAGATATCGATATTTGTTTACTGTCAAATGTCAACGTAATGGAATTGCATCGTGTACTTAGGGAAATTTTACATGCAGATGCACGAACGCAGGTAAAAGACATGACGTCAGAGCTCGCCTTAACGTATCCGAAAGTATACGTCTGCCACATACATTTAAGTAGGAGAGAGAAAAGATAAAAAAGTATTTCCTGTGAAGTTTTCACTTTTTGAGCTTAATCGCACGTGTCTTTAAATATGTTATTGATATATAACGTATTAAAGAGCGTTAAATGGACGTGAACAAGTATTCACTATTCCATTACACGTCCATTACACGTACGGTACACGTCCATTACACGTCCATTACACGTACGTTAAACATTGAAGCGCAATAACCCTTGTCTGTAATCCCTACACATCTTCTGTGTTATAGACATGCTATCTGTTTTATCTTCAAGACGTTTTTAATTAATCGTGAAAGTCTTAAATATGTTAAATAATTTACTTAAATGCCAATCATTAAAAACATACATGCTTATAAATGATTACATTTTAATGGCATATTTTCCACGACAGAATTTCATATGTAGCAGGATAACATTTAATGTCTCAGCAAAGTGCAAGTTTTAATCCTTAATTATTTTATCGTCCATTGAACAAGTCATATTAATATTAATATATATACTAAAATTAATAAAAGAATTGAATTAATCTCTACAAGGTGTCTGATGTATATATTATTAAATCACATGACATAACCGCGGTTGCGCTGGCGACCGATCATATTTCCCGCACTCTATTCAGTCTTGATAACTGATAAAAACAATCTTTGGTATTTATATATATTTTTAAGCCGCAAGATTGGTTCGCATATTTTATGAGTAATCAAACCCATTATCCAGGAGCTGGAAATTATATGGTATCACTTGTTTCATTCCAAATTGTACACCTCATAAGATAGTTTGATTTTACTTGCTTTGCGCTTTCTACCGTTAGAAAATGAAGGTGAAAGTGAGTCGCATCAAAAGGTGTAGAGATGTCGGAGCCTTAGCATGCACCAGGGATCACTTTGGGCGAGATTTGGGGATTTTTACCCATATTTTCCTTGAAAATCTCGTTAAAAATTCAAAATGATATTACTTTCAAATAAAAAATCTCATAGAATTTTGCTAATCCTATAAAATCCCCTAAATTCTCCCATAAGAGCCAGAATTATCCCTGATGCGCTAATTAAATTGAAATTCAAACTGAAAATGCAATCCTTCGACATTTATATGATTTAAATAGGGTAGAGAGAAACTCTCGCCAGGTTAAGATTGGTAACGTGTGAAGTAGGGAGGCGAGAAGCAGCGAGGGTTCGTTTTATCAGATAATGCCGTACGTCTCGATCCTCCGAATATAAACCATGTCAGTACAGTAGGGGTTATATTGGTTTTATAGCCCAACGAAGTACAGACTTTGTCAGTTGGCTGTGTTTGATAGAGAGAAGCCGCTCGTCTGCCACTTGACGTCTCGCGCGCACGTGCTAGCCACGTTCTTCTCGAAATGAACCAATTCATCTTTGCAAACAAATGAAACTGTCAATACCTGACGGGACTACTTAGTATTGCAGTGTTTCGTTGTGTTTTCTGCCTTACTTAATTGGCGATTGTTGTAAGAAGTTCAGTTAAACTTCCATGAATTTGTCCATATATTTCGCTCACGTTATTTTTCATTTTTCCTTTCAAAACGAACGAGGCCGGATCTCGTTAGAACATATTTAATTAAACATGATTGTACAGTGGCGTAGGAAAACGTGGAAGAGTAAGAACTTTTGAAAACCCTAAAAATGTACCCGCCGAGTAAATCTCATGCCATTTCCGCGAAATTCACAAATAGTACACACAAATAATCTACATTTATATGTATAATTTCATTATCAGGTATTTATAAATTGTCCTCGATGACGAAATTTCTTTCAATTTTCCAAACTCTGCCCTACCAGACATGCGGATTTAGGAGAGCGCACGTGTGCCAAAATTTATATCTGAAGAGTATGATTTATACCCAGACTCTAACAAAATAATATTGATAAATTAACCCTAAATACTTTACCTGCTGTTCGGTAGCTGCTTTACACAGTAAACAACAACCTCATCAGCTGATGCTGTCAATTTGCATTATTTACGAAACTAACAACATGGCGTCGTATTCGGGTATTTGTCGGGAGGGTCAAACTTTCTTCAGCGCCAGACTCAAATTCGTTTAACAACTTGAGTTTCACTCCAAAATCTCGTCTGTAAATAAAGTTGTATGAAATGTATGTCTGCCCAATCGTTCAAAGGGCAGGCGCTCCTTTCAAAGTGACAGGTGTTTGTTGATAAAGATAACGCTATTATCCAATTTGTTGTCGTAATTGGATTATTTCGCTTAGTTGACTTTACTAAACGTTGGTAAATTTATACGTGTCTTTTAAACAGATGCAGATTTAAATGTGTAAGGGTTTGTAATGAATTAGTTAAAAGTTTTAAAGAACTCTTTGCCACTCCCTTTTAGATCTCGTGAATTCTGTTCGACAGATTCGTCCCTCCCCAGTCGTTATCACGTTCATATCATTGGCATCATCACTAACACCTAACAAGGGTCGAAAGTCAGTTCTATAAATGCCTATCAGTCGGTCCCTTTAGTGAGCCGATAGCTTTTTGACCTGCCCACACCCTCTCCCCTCCCTCATTATACCGACAAACGTGATATTCTCTCCCCTGCCCCTCAACCCTTGCCTTTTATCAGGTCTTGTATCTCATTTTTATCAATTTGTCTCGATTGGACGGTCACGATTAGGGATTATAACCGGCCAAAGGAGAAAAACAAGACAAATTCTCTCAAGTTTGGTCTATGTTCGGAACTCCTCGAGACATGCTCTTACAAAACATTGGTAACTTCTTTAAAAATTTAAGAGTAAGGTTTCCCATCAAAGCAGAACAAAACAAACTTGAATATTGAGAAAGCTGTATGGGTTATTTAGCTAATTGGTTATTGATTTTGTTTTAAAAAGCTACAAATATAAACAAATATTTTATTTTGAGGAACTAATTCCGTTTGAAAGTGTGAGACAATATGCCAGTAAGCTAACAAATATTTTTGTTCGGGAGAGAAGTTGACAGGATCATATACACGAACTGTCTGTTAAATCACATACTACGTCACAGTGACAAAAGATAACGTCAACCAAGCACACTTCAAAAATCACAATCTCGTGTCCATCAAAGTCTACTTATAAAAAAAGCTCGATAAAACAAAACCAACCTTCTTTCAAATGTCATGACGGGTGTGTATCCCCATTTGATAGCGCGGCGGTTACGGGTGAGTACAGAATTGCCGCTAGGTGTCGCGTTTCGTGCGGTGTCACCAAGAGAGACAACGTGTAACGCGACCGACCCTGTTAGGTAGTTGTCGGATATCCGATATCACTGATCTTATCCCGGCTGGTTTACAGTGATATCTATCCGATATTAATATTACACACAATTATATAGGGTCATTCCTTTACGCCGTATTGTATATGGCGTTTGGAGCGTTTTTTACCTACATATATAGATGCATTGATTACAGTGGTAATTGATTGTAATGATGTACTTTAATAAATTAATTGATAATTTGAAGCTTATTGAACTCCTGTCTGAGGATATGATCTTGAATCTTTAAATCAATCGATTTAATTGACTCGCCAATCCCGGTAAAAGTCTACGGAACACACCCAGGTTAATATATAAATAATGGCTGGCCTACTTAATGTCAAATACATATTACTATTGCATACATGTCCCCTCAGATAGATTATGAGTACTGACAGTCATCTTGTTAAATTCACTGACAGTGGTATTTATCGCGAAGAAAGGCTCCTTATTGACAGTAATTACGATCGTTTAATTCATCAAATTTTTAGACCAAAGAAGCGGTGCAGTCAAGATGACTCTTCTCTGATCTCAAAGTCGCCGTGTGTATCTGGATTAATTTGAATTTATTTTTAGATTTTGAAATTTGATATAAGTTTGTACTTTTTCGGAAAGCTCTGTAAGAAATCTTTTAGTTGAACTCTGATTCCAGTCATTCTTAGGTCCCCTTTCCGGGCATTACACAGTCGATATATTAGTTTTTTGCACACAACTTTACAGTTGAGTGTAGACTAAAGGTTACACAAAGTGAACTCCGAGTGCACTCCGTTTGGACTCCAGGTAAACTTAGAGTGCACTCCGTTTGGAGCAGCGAAATATCACAAATGCTTCCAAATTGATTGGTTAATTAAATCATGCTCGGAACATTTAGTCGGAGAAATAGAAAAGTAACAATAAAGACAAACTGACGAAATTTTACCCTGAAAATAAGATATAGCTGAAGCCAAGCATGAACATGTTAAGTGGTTAATGTATGACTATCATGTTGTTGAATTTATAACTCGGTTCCATTTATTTTCAAGAGACAAAAAAATCAACTCTAACAAACGAATAAAGACACGCCTTGTTTTTTCCCCCAAAAACTTCAAATCAAATGTAATCAGATCCTGCCACTTATAACATCCTCTTAAATACATGTTTGCAACGGATGCTTCCGTGATTAAATTTTACTGATATATCAATATATGCTTTATGACATCATCGACTTCCCGCTATAATGAAGGAGTAATACTAATAAAACGTTTCATTGACCACATCAGACGCTTGACAAACCGGAAATAAGGTCACGTATTTCATTTACGTAATAGCTGCAGCATTAAAGATTCCCGGTACACTGGCGAAAACTGAAAATCCTTTCTGAATAGAGAAACATATATTTAAGTTTAAAGGCCCAATATACGTAACTTTCGGCAAAACTTGATGTGAAAATCAAGCCTAATAACTTATTACATTTATAGATTTAGTTAAGATTAACTGATATCAGCAATATCCAAGATGACTTCTTACGCGGTAACCGGTACGGCAGCAGTTGAAACTCTGTATTTGTAAACACGCGACCATTTTGACTGTCTTCTACCTGCGGTTTGTTATTGAAGTGGGCCCCACCTGAATTATTTTCAATTCTTTGGATTTTTCTGTCAGGAGTTTCTTTTTAGTTACCGCTGATGTTTACTACGTTTTAGGCTTATTTTTGCATGGTTATCAACTGGATTTTTTTTCAGAATTTTTCAGATTGACGAAAAATTTCCTTAAGTTGCGTATATTGGGCCTTTAAACGATGAAATATGCATGGTAACAAACGTAGTATTTCGTATTAAACTCGTGTGTTATTAAACCTCTGCGAGGATATATATATAAATGATCTAAATTTTATATGGATTTGTAGTTTTGAAACTTAATTGAATTTTTCAGGATCTGAAAATGTTATTGAAGCAAATTGGGCGGATTTTGTTTGTCTAGCAATTGATAACTTGTGTTTATAGTCGCAACAAAATGACTTCTTTAGTGAAGAGCGCGAAATCTGACCACGGAATTAGATTATCTCAGTCCGTGGTCTGACGAACTCTTTGTTACTTGTAGCATCTTCGCTACTCTCGTTGCTGTCTAATTCGATTCGTCTGTTCTCGTTTACTCCCCATCCGTACGGGATCACAAGCGTGATTACGACGTGATTTGCCGTCCTGTCTGCCGTCAGACTTCCTCAAATTAATGACGATTGATGGCCGCGGAAACTGAATACGTGGTTGATGATAGGTTTATGTCCACGGCTTCTGAAGAGAGTAGATGTAAAATCTTAATTAAACTACTTGTGGGGTTGTGGCACAGCCTCCCTCGCCTGCCCCCGCCACAAAGCACACGGCTAATAAAGTGATGTTTGGTACAGTGATATCAAGTGAAGCATCTTGGGAAAACAGACAATTGTACACTCGGAAAATTGGTTACTGCCGCTCAGAACAATGATTTCATTATGTGATTTAGGTATATCGTGTTTCATGAACACAAAACTCGAATGATTGATGAAAACATATTTTGGGCATAACATATAGGTGTTCGTATTGGTATATGAATACAACAGGAACCGTGTTTACAAAAAAAATAATTTCCACTAAAGTAAATAATTTACGTCTGATCTTGCATGGAGAACGTACTATAGAAGTAAAATCATTATGGCTTCGTATAGTTGTCATTGTCAGATTTGCTTGCTTTACACTTGAAAACGTTTTCGAAGTATCCAAACCTATGCTTAGGCAATCATGCGAAATCATTGGCCATCAGAAATTGCTCCGGATACGTTCTATACAAGACAAAGCGTTCGAGAAACACCAAGACCCTTGGACGTATCCCTCATATCACCTCCCAGGCCAGCCTATGTTTGGGGTACCACGGGGCTTACACGTAGTTTTGACTCTGCCGTTATTCAACGGCATTTACAAGAGCGTTGCTCTTCCTGGCAATTTCATTTAAGATTCGATAAACAATTTTAATTAGTTTTGTCCAATTTAGATCAAAACATTATTTTTAATTTTTTTGTATTAATCTATGTCTTTCCAGGTGGATCCTGCGAACAAGTGAAGTGTCCTAAATTTAAGGTTTGCATGGAAAACATGCAGGGACTTCCGCTGTGTACGTGTCCGAACATTCTGATATGCAAACGACGCAGGCGCAGTAGCAAAGAAGTGTGTGGAAGTGACGGAAATACTTATCAATCTCGTTGTCACATGAGAGTGACGGGATGCACTATCAAAACGAGGCTAAAGGTCAAACACAAGGGCCCGTGCTCACCGAACTCCTATATGGTCGCCACGCAACAATATGGCGGCACTGTCAAATACCCCGATAGCGAATACGATTTACGCAGACGAAGAAAGAAGAATAGACGAAAGGACAAACGGAAGCAAAAACATAAAAAGCTAAGGCGACGAAAACGACGTTTTAGGAAAAGAAAATATAATTATCAGCGACACAGACGACGAAAGACCAGATTCTTCGGTAATAAAAAAGAACAAGTAAAGAAATCGTCAGCTGAAAGGAGACGTTCATTATGATCAACAGTGTGATATCAATTCTGAGTTCCATGAAATTTCATGTAAAGGTTAAGTGCGTATAAAATCTCTTGAGATATTTTCCAGCAAAGGTAGGTATTTCATCAAATTATCGTGCCCTGCAACAGAAATTGCAGGTCAAAAAGCAACATATTGGGACAAAAGAACGGTTTTTGATTTTGAATGGAATTTGGACCATATTGATTTTAAAGTTTGTCTTTTGACCTTAACGTATTTCTGAAGATATACATTTGAATCGCTAATGCATAATACAGACAGAAAATGGCTAGAGAAAAACTAGTTGCAAAGTATTCAAATTAATCTTGCGTCTAGAATGTGTCATCATTCATAGTTTTATAGCATGTTTGATGTAAACAATGAAACATTTACAAGGGATGGAACATTAATTGTGTTAGTTAGATAGAACATTTCAGATTAATGTAAAGTGGATGTTATGGATTTTATTGTTACTGAAAAGCTATTTAAAAGTTCTTAAAACTCCAGCATGGTAAAAATTTTAATATTCTTACAAAATAATTACCAAAATAAAAGATAAATAATTCGTCTTAGGAATTGGGTCTTACCAATTCAATATTGTACGGGAAAACGGCAAAAAATAAAAAACAACAAAACCCCAAACAAACATGGTCATTTAGGCTCGATAGGGATTGGCAAATATTTCTTCATTATTATGTAGGTTGGTTCGTGTGTGGCGTGTCCGGAGAATTTTGTTTTGTCGGTCAGTGTGGATGATGTGTAATGGGATACTGCTACTTGTTGATATATTTTCTCCTGTACATTGTACTTGAACTCGGACAATAAGGCCGTTTCACTGACTTTTCAATTTTCAAAACATTTTATTGACATACATCATTGGGGTCAGACAGTAGGCGAATAGCCTGTATAAGTCTGACTTTTCAATGACTGAAGTTTTTAGAACAAAAATCTTTTCAAATGAGTAAAATACACACAAGGATTAATATTGTAGTAAATATATATACATGTTGGTTGTTCTGAGCTTTGTCAGCTCTGGTTCGGATGGAATCACTTAAGAAAACTGGTCCCAGTTTCATGAACGTTTCAAATTCCCTAACTTAAAAAGTCTACTACTTAGGAAAGCATTACAGAAGTTATCGAACTTTCATAAACTTATATTTGCCCTTCACATTGTGAAGATGTTTTATTGAGTAATTTACTTAAGTTAAACAACGTTCATGAAACTTGGGACTGAATATTTGAATATTTATGTTTACCAAATCCGAACAGGGGTTTTCAAAGTTGAGGTCAACTTACTTGCTTCTATGAACTTTGGTAGTTGATTATTTTGGGGATATCCAAACATTCATCAATCGTCGTGGATCCGAAACTTGATTTTCACAACCGAGTCCAAGGAATAATTGTGTTAGGATAGAGGATAAACTTGAAACACACGCATGTAATATATCATATTAAAGAAAAGTAAAAGAATATCCAAAAATACTTGCATAACGCTTCGTGAACATGAGTTGAGCGTGGAGTTGCGGTTAGAGTTCTTGTTACTATGGAGTTGCGTATGAAGTTTATGCGGATTTGTGTGTGGATTTATGCATGGAGTTGTGTATTTAGTCGATGCAGAGTTGTGTAAAGAGTTAATTCAGACTATTTCTAGAGTTTCTTTAGTTAATGAGGAGTTGTGTTTGGTATGGAGTTGATGCGGAGTTGTGTTTGGTATGGAGTTGATCCGGAGTGGTGTATGTATGTACTTATGCGGAGTTGTGTGTGGTATGGAGTTGATCCGGAGTGGTGTATGGAGTTAATTTGGAGTTATGAGTAGAATTGATGTAATAATGGAGTTGAGTGTGAAGTTACGCAAGATGTTTTTGACTGTTTCTGTACACCATGTGATATCAAACTGAACTAAAAGTAAAACAATATGAAAGTTGTTTTTTGTTCATATCGTTTTTGGGACACAACAGACTCTTCTACATCAGCTGCTTACCTCGATCTCTACTTAAACTACGACCAACATGGACAGCTTACTACTAAGCTATACGATAAACGTGACGATTTCAATTTTCCGATCGTTAACTTTCCATTTCTTGATAGTAACATCCCTGCTTCTCCAACCTATGATATTTACATATCGCTGTTGATTCGGTATTCCAGGGCTTGCTCGAAATATCGGGATCTTCGTGATCGATGTCGACTGCTGACAAACAAACTAATAACAAGGATTCGATAGATGCAGGTTGATCAGAACTATGGGCACGTTTTATGGTCGCCGTCTTTGTCTCATCGAGAAATATTCTGTATCTTTAAGTGATATGAAGATTGACGTTTTTGAGTATGCTCATTAGTGTGTTTACTTGTTGTGATTGACAATGATACTCGGTTCTCATTTTGAGAACTTGGTGTTTACTTGGATGTGACAAAGATTTACATGGCGGGTGTCGTCGGTGAAGCAGAAGACGCTTACTCTTCCGGAACACCTGGTCTTATTATCTTGTACTTTTGCAAGGGTCTCCATGTTAATCTTTCCTTTGTTCATATTTTACCACTGGTTTAATCAATTTTGAGTTTGGATTATGATTTTGTTAACGCCTCGGTATTCTCTTATTTATTTAGTTACATAAGCCACGTTCACAAACACTAATAACATGGACCCTCGGACTCGCAAACCAACGTCTACAGACATACAACAAGGTTTTCAAGATAAGTCTTGTACAATGTCTAACTCTGGAGCATGGTTTGTGAAAAACACAACAAAAGCTAGGTTGAATATACTGAGGAAGATATATATAGTACAAATGATTGAATTCCTTGTTGACAATATCTTTATTGAGTCTGAGGAAAGATTTTCCAACAGACTGTTGGCATTAACTGCGCAACACTTTTGGCTGACTTGTTTTTATTTTCATACGAGGCTGAATTTGTCGAAGGGCTTATCAGGACGGGTAACAAAAACCTTACCAAATCTTTCAATTTCACTTTAGGTATATCGACGATGTGTTGTCTATAAACAACAAGAAGTTTGCTGACCTAGTCGATCGTATATACCCCCGGTACCCTATTGAACTTGAGATTAAAGACACAACAAACTCTCCTACATCAGCTTCTTACCTCAATCTTTACTTAAACTATGACCAACACAGGAAATTTACTACTAAGCTCAATCTGATTAAAATACACATCGATCTTAAACTTTCCATTTCTTGATAGTAACATCCCTGCTTCTTCATCCTATGGATGACTCTGAATATCGAGATTTTCGTGAAAGATGTCAACTGCTGACGAACAAACCTACGGCACAAGGTTTTGAGAGATGCATGTTGATGAAAAATATGGGCAGGTTTTATGGTCGACGTCTTGATCTCATCGAGAAATATTCTGTATCTTTGTGTGATATGAGGATGGACGTTTTTGAGTTTGCTTATTAGTTTGCTTACATGTTGTGATTGACAATGATCACTTGGTTCTCATTTTGAGGATTAATGCTTAATTGGATGTGACCAAGATTTACATGACGGGTGTCGTCGATGAAGCAGAAGACGCTTACTCTTCTGGAACACCTGGTCTTATTCTCTTGTGCTTTTACGAGAGTTTCTATGTAAATATTTCTTTAATTAGGTATATTTTGTCTCTAGTTTAATCGATTTTGAGTTCGGATTATGGTTTTTTTGACGTTTTGGTATTCTCTGATTCTTTTGATACCTGTCATAAGACGCTTATGATGATAATGATGCTTAAACGTTCTTCAATTGATGGAGGGCCCTATCTACATGTAGCTACAATAACGCTCAATAAAGCGCTTATATAAATTTATAAAGTCAATATAATTAAAATGCAATCTAATATGAGTTCGCAGGCACTTACTACAATGTATATGCCACCTGGCTAATATACCCCTACACGTGTATGCCTGCTTGTTTTGTGTTCCAGGGACTTGTGAAATAGTTACTACGGTATGAGGTTCCAATTTAATTCTAAATAAGATCGTTTCAACAGACACTTATTTGATGAAGCGTTTTTTAGAAGAAGACATTTTTAAGAAATTAACATCATTTAATGTAATATTTAAAAAAAACAAAAAACAAAAAACGTTGAAGCCAAAAATGGTTTGAAAGATCAACGTAAAACGTATGAATCATCTTTGATGTAAGGAACTAATAAGGTGAACATTCATTAGGTCTAAAACTACAGTTAAAACGGAAGGAAGGGTGACAAACAAATTCATTATGAATTTCAAATCGTAGATCCGAATAGGTTTACTTCAGATTCATAAAACAAACACGTTCAGGGCCTTTATTCATGAAACCGTTCTCCTGCTCGAACATGGATTTTGTGCTCAAGCCGAATGTATTATTCCGGCTATAATTTATCAAAAAAAATTCTACCTTTTTCAAAGTTTTGAAGAGACATTTAGTCGAAAGCTGTTTTCAACATTTACAATGACTTTTTGACTCTTTTTACATGACTAATGTGAGGTTCAAGAAAGCTGGCTGGAGCACAGAATCCATGCTTGAGCATAAGAACGGTAACATGAATACGAGCCCAGGTTTCAACACAAGGCAGTAAAGTACAAACTATTTGGAGACGCATACATTGAGATTGTATTGAGAAAAAAGGAAAAGCTAACGGTCGTTGTATTGGGGCAATACAAATCCACACAACCTGTGAAGAAAATACATATCAGCAATAAATAAATGTGTCGTTTAAACACCTATATGAAAGAACAGGTTGAAATTCCCGAATACCTTCAATAAAATACAATCGGTTGAGTCACCTAACCCGGCAACAGACGTATGCATGTCGAGGGCGGGAGACGGCGCGATTCGTCTGGTTTGTCGTCTGCTGCAGTACGATGTCACAGGTTAAATTGACACAACGTATCTAAGTTGGTGGAAGTATTTATTAGAAGTCGTAACTGCCACTGACACCTTACGTAGACACTCACTTTCATATAACATTTTTTGGCATTAAAACGATTTGTTTACATGAATAAATGCATTAATTCAGTCTTGCGGTCTTGTTAAAAAATACCGAGTCTGTTGTCAATTTGTTAGCAAACATCTCATTTGAACAAAATTGAGTGATATTTGTATAAAAACTTTATCAAATAACACACAGTTTACACAGTTTAAACGTCGGCTACATTAGCATGTGAATTAATTACCAATGATAATACAAACATGTTACATATCGCGACATGCTGCTATGTCATTATATGAATAATAACAAACAACGACACAAACATGTTACACCGCGTGACATGCTGCTATGTCATTATATGAATAATTACAAACAACGACACAAACACGTTACACCCCGTGACATGTACCAAAGATATGTCATCTCTTATGTATTCTCTGGCTGTGGGAAATGAAAATAAAATAAAAATCTTTTGAACACGGATGTTAGATAACATGTATGTAAAATATCAACCAAAATATACTTGAACACCGTTATTGCGGCCGTATTCTAATGAATGTCAAAGGGGGACAGTTTTTTAGGTGCAATATACCTGTCTCGCCGCAAGCTGCACGATCACAGGCAAAACAGCACTGACTTTTACCGTAATGTTCCGTATTATCTGGAAAACCTGCAATGTAGTCACCAAGTCCCATTTGTAAGCAGCAATGGCGGACCTGTGTTTGATAAGATTATATGAATTATCTGTAATGGAAATTACATGAGAGACAACAAGATATGAAAAAAATCGGAGAATACCAAAACGTTAACAAAACCATAAACCGAGCTCAAAATCGATTTAACTAAAGGCAAAATATGAACATAGTAGAGATTTACATGGAGACCCTCGTAAAAACACAAGAAAATTAGACCAGGTGTTCCGGAATAGTAAGCGTATTCTCCTTTTTAAGATAGTCGATAAATCTTTCTTAATAAGATACATTACATCTTTTTAATTGTCTAAAGGAAATCATTCAAATAGGGTTTTTTTTATAAATCGCCGTATTTATGTTAAGAATTCCATCCAATCTTGAAATATAATTAAATGATATCCTGCATGAGATATACATATTTTATGTTTCATTATTTTATCAAATACATCATCGGCATAACTCTGAAATACCGTAGATATACACTATGTAATGGCATCACATATAGAACACATTCCGATATTACAGCCGATAGGAACATCGACAGGTGTGAGTCTGGGGAGCTTTATTCCCGGAGCGATACGTTGCCTTTTACTTTTAATTCAATAAGGTTACATCTTTTTTAAACAAAAACCATCCTGTCATAAAAATACATTAATCAACTGACATAATTGTATTCCATATTTTTATTCATTCATTTTCATATCATCATTCGGAGTCTGCTGAGTTTCTCTACAGACCAAGTATACGTAACTTTAGAAAATGTTTTGTGATTCTAAAAAATTCTAAAAAAAACCACCACTTCATAACCATATAATATAAGCCTAAAACGAAGTAAACCTGAGCGGTGACTTACAAGAAACTCTTGACAGAAAAATCCAAAGAATTGAAAATGATTCAGGTGGGGCCCACTTCAACAACAAGCCGAAGTTAGAAGACGGTTCAAAATGGACGCGTGTATACAAATACCGTGTTTCAACTGCTGCTGTACTGGTAACCGCATACGAATTCATCTTGAATATTGCTGATATCAGTTAATCTTAACTAAATATGTAAATATAATAAGTTATTAGGCTTGATTCTCTCTTCATATTTTGCCGAAAGTTACGTATATTAGGACCTTTAATCTTTTATTGTTCACTGTCGACAGCGGCCGTGAGATTCGGTATGAACTAGCGCTGTTCTGCCAGTATACATTTAATGCACAAGAAAACATCAGTCAGGGAGTGATTTTCTTATGGACCTTAAAGCAGTAGCAAACACAATCATTCTGAAGTAGATATATATGAATATTATTCTAAAGCATTTATTTTTGTAATTTTCTGCACCGTCATTTCTCCAGGTGAAATTAATGAAGACAAATTCACATAATACCTTTCAGTCATATGCATATCTGGCCTTTTTCAACTGACAGCTCCGCAATGAAAGTGCAGCAACCTGCAATAAAATGCATCTGTCGTGGTGGGCGATCTGTTTCAACCGAAAAACCACTGAACCGAATCGTGTGCTGTATGAACTTCGTGAGCTCTTGATCTGCCTATTACCATATAATTATATCCAGTATGGCGATATCAAATCGACAACGACTTAACATAAGCTTTAATCAAATAATTGTTTTGTTTTACAGTGAACTAGCCCATGCATATGTAACTAGTTATCATTATCTTCCGCACTGTCAAAGTCAAAATGGCGGCGTTTTCAACATTTCAATGGCTTATTAAAATTTACGTTTTACACAAATAAACATTGCAGATTTCGATAAGTTATTAGGCTTGAGTTCCGCTTCAAGTTTTGCCGAAAGTTACGTATATTGGGCCTTTAACATCGTTTTATTAACATTTAACGTCTATCGGTTACGTTTAGCATCATCAGATAGAGGGAGTGGGGGGTCGGAGAATACAAAAGCGTCAACACATCAATAATCAGAGCTCAAAATTGATTAAGCTAGAAGCAAAATATGAACACAGAAAAGTTTTACACGCAGAGCACTAAAAAGTACAAGAGTATAAGACCAAGACTTAGTGTTCAGGAAAAGTAAGCGTCTTCTGCTTCATCGACGACATCCACCATGTAAAAAGTAAATGACATGGCCTCAAAAAATCCCAATCACAACAAGCTGACATACTGATAATAAACGTCCACCTTCATACCATACAAGGATGGAGAATGTTTCTCATTGAGACAAAGATGGCGGCCATAGAACTTGCTCATAGTCTTCATTAACCTGTATCTCCCAAATCCATGTACCTTAAGTTTGTTCGTCAGCAGCCGACATATATCACGAAATTCTTGATATGCAAGTAACCGATTTATGTACTTCTCTAGTGTCTTACTTATAATATAGCTACGTAAGAAATAAACAATCGGACAGCAGGATCCATTTATCTTCTTTTAATTGGTATCCTTGACAACATGGATGGCAACTAGACAAAGGCAAAGTTAACGAAGAAGTGCTATCGCCCTATATCTAGTAAACATTTACATTGCCTATGAATGCCAATTCAAAGCTCTAATAATTTTTGGAATAGTTTAATTTCACAGAAACGCAAATTCACTTAATAAAATTAAGCATTCAGTGCAAATTAATACGTGTTTCCAGGGAGATTAAAGATTTTTAGAAACCAACGTTACAATTATACGTCATAATATTTTTAAGACGTAGACAATAGGGTAATAGTATTCAAAGCTGGTAATGAATGCCAACTGAGTGTTGCAGGACAATGTAGTGACAATGCCATATGATGGAATAAATTAATAAATAATTATTTGACCATTGTTCTTATTTTGAACATATCAATGTGTGATACTAATACCTATTTATGTTACGTTTAATTCAGTTTCATACGAACATGACATGCGACATCTGTTGCATTTCCGACATCGCCTTTTAAGTTTTTATACACATCGCCTCACAGGTAACCAGATATCTGAAGAACATATCGTCTTATCTACTTCATCAGCGATGACTCCTTGAAGGACGAAACAGATGTATGATCCTTCTAACGTAACCTTACTAGGGACAGTTACTCTTGTAGAACTTGGTAATACTAGAACAATATGCGGTTAATATTAACCTTTCGACATTGTCGTGTACGGGATAGATATCTTGTCACAAAGCCATATGAAAGAAATATTTGCATTACCAAGTTTTTTTTACCATTGTCTATCATTCACCTTGAAAATAGTATTGTAGTACTGATTTCACCGTCGTCTTTCTTTGTACATAGTCATATAGGAGTTGCACCCCTTGGGGAAAGTCGGCGCACCAGATTTAACAGAAAACAACTGGAACAAATGGAACCAACCACGTATACTGCAAAATCTATTTCTTCTCATAAGTTGATCGACATGTTAGTTACAGTTCAATTAAAATACAAATTCGCGGTTTGGAAAATATCCAAATTGCCAATATGAACATGATCCGCTCTGAAAAGCCACAATGCAAAACATTTCCAAACGCAAGAACGATTAACTTTTCAGAATACCGAGGCTTGTTTTCTTTTTTTTTAGTAAGGAATCCCAGGCTTATTTTCGAAGGCATGCCTATTTTTAAGGTCGTCTTATTTTCTAAAAATAATTTATCACGTAAGGCAAGTAAGGCTTATTTACGAGACCGTCGTACTTTCGAAAACGTTTATCGGTAAACAAAATCATCAGTGATTTCATTTTGCCGTCGTAATGATAAACTCTATGTGAATATTCTACTTTCACTTTCAAATATTTTCGAAAATATGCGGAAGAACTATAGTTATACTTCATACTAGCTAACGACACTGTCAATTAATAGACTATAAGATACCGAAATCGATAAGAATTATCAGGATTTACCTTATTTTGGTAATGTTATATACGTGTTCTTGTACCTCCTTAACGTTTTCATTTCTTTATAGATACACCAGGGCATTCCTCTTTCAGAATAAGCCGGTATCTAAATAAAAAGAAATATTGGTGTACAGTGGAATATCACGTGCATGATAAATGCATGAAACATATCGGAGATAAAAAAGAATATTATAAAAAAAGGCAAAGTGTAACTCAAACACAAGGCAAAACAGCAAAACATACAAAGAAATCCTGAATTGATCCAGAGTTATTTAATTTCATTGCCGACAGATAATCCCATGTTTTAATGAGACACCAGTGAAATAAACAGTTTAACTTCATTACACATTAATAAGCAAAATTAAGACGTATCGTACAGTACAATAAACATTTCTCGAGTGAGAACACAATGACGAAAACAAACTCAGAGAATATTGAAGAACGAAACCATAATCCAAACTAAAAATTAAAAAAAATATGGACAACATAATTTATGAACAAAGAAAAAATTTACATATTTACATGGAGATTCTTGAAAAGCACAAGAGAATAAGACCAGGTCTTTCGCACAGGGGCTATTTAACCTCTCTCGAATGTGACCCCCCCCCCCCCCACTACTATATATCTGTGACACATATAAAGGGCAAATAAATAATTCCAACAGTGTAGACAAATTAGTGACACATATATATATAGTAGGAATGGTTACATTCGAGAGATATTAATCATTATCTGACAATCATTTCATAGTGAAGATGACGTAACACACACATATGCTGCACCTCTTAAATTTAGTGATGGACACAGTATACTGAAAAAATGAATTAAACTGCATCATACAACTGTTTCGTCCTCCTAGGACTCTTAAGTGATGCTAGGGGCTAAAGGGTAGGAATCTGAAATTACTAAACTAATGGAGAAGCAAAAGGGTAAGGTGCGTAAAACCCCTTTAATTTTTTAAAATTTAGAAGTAAAATTAAACTAGTTCTGTATAATTTCAAATTGTGTACTACGATCCGGGCCTAGCCTGTGGTGAAACAGGGATTCCGAAGATACAGGTTAATGAAAACTATGGACAAAATAGTACGGCAGAAGACGCTTACCTTCCGGAACATCTGGTCTTATTCTCATTGTGTGTGTACTGGAGGCGTTTTGTAGGTATTGCTTGGTATAGTGACATATTTCGTGCCAAGTTTCTGTGCTTACAAGCAATAACGCGGACCTGATGTCGATTCAAGACAAATTAGTTCATACTGAAGGTTTGGGAGTAATGACAACCATCCCAATTCTATAGGACTTTGGCCTTTGGACAATATCCATTGACACCATACCTGAGGTATTGCCGAGCACGACGCCAGGGTCAATGTTGTAAGGAATTGGAGAGACAAACACACACACACAAAACAAAGTTCCCTTGCCGATTGTCTTTTACATTGTAAAGATAATAACAGCGCTGCAGTTTCATTCCTTCCAACACGGTACCAATTGGAAAAGTACGGATGACGTGTGGAATAAACATGTCCCTTTAGCTGTTAACCGCTGCTGACATGAAAATGATGAAGTTGTTCAGTTTGATGAAGTTTGTTATCGCTTTTGGGTATACGTATATTTTATTTTGTTTTGTTTTAAATGTAATAAAAACTACGGAGACAGCTAACAGGGACGTCCCAAACCATGTATTAATCGTGCGCTTATGATTATATATTTTCATTTGCGTTGCAACCCACTATATGAATATTACCAACAAAAAAGCTTTTCATAAAAGTATGAAAACAATGGTTCTCGAGACGTAGATCAAGCTTGTTCAATGAGAGTCGCGCCGCTTCAAATAACATGGAAAACGCCCCTGCGTCAAACGCTATAGTGCCTAATTATTATCGTTGGTGCAAATTTCATTCAAACTGGGCTGTTCCGCCAATGTCTTTTAAATGACGACGCATATATAAACGCCGGTTATAAACTATTAATTGGAGAAAATAAAAAAATGAAATTAAGCAATTGTTCTATAGTAAAAAAGTAAATATATGGATTGAAAGACATTTTTGTAACTTTCATAGTGAAAGTAAAAAAAATGACTTTCAATCTCTATATATAAAATGGAGTACCATGCCCCGTAGCGGGCTCTGTATCAGTCGTTAATAACGAATGTGACTACTTGTGGTGTCTACTTGGGGATCAATTTCCGTCCGCCCAGTTTATAAATATGTGTAGTGTCCTGCTTGTCGAGATGACAAGCCCTTTCCAAAGTCAAATACATATCTGCAGTTTATCGAAACATTTTTGAAGTGTTTTATTTTTTTATCAAGAA
Source organism: Mimachlamys varia (assembly GCA_947623455.1). Classification (NCBI taxonomy): domain Eukaryota; kingdom Metazoa; phylum Mollusca; class Bivalvia; order Pectinida; family Pectinidae; genus Mimachlamys; species Mimachlamys varia. The sequence continues at coordinate 52,839,258 of OX392528.1, forward strand.
ATGAGTAATAAATCCGTTTTGTTTTCAATACACTTTTTGTTTCTATTTCAAGCTTTAGAAGCACCCTCATTAAAGCGCTTTTCTCCACTGTTGTGATGTTGAGTTACACAATCTTGGGTTTAAATAAGTTAACACTCTTTATTATTTCCCTGTCTAAGTTAAAGGGGCAATTAAGTCAACCATGGTACGTTTGATTTAACAAATACTTCTTGCTATGGATGTTGAGTTTACGAAACATGTTGTAAACAATTATGAATAGCGTTAGGATATTAGAACTCAGAGAAATAGTTTTGTTATATTTCAAATTAGTCAGAAACGAATATTTTTGAGAGCTTGCACACAAACGGGCCCATTTCATTACCGGGACACGTGTGTTCGCCGATATGATAAGTGCTCAGAGATGTTTGTTAACATAGGTCTGTTTTGCATATAAGTTGTCTGATTGGACGATTGGATCTCTTTATTATTAATTTAAAAAAAAGAACGTAAAACATTGGCTTTTGTCAACATTTCGGTATGAGTAGTTCATAAGGAGTACAGAACATTAATTTTATACAATATCTGGCGATATTATAAGAAAGTAAACAAACTTCACTAAATTGCACTTAAAATCACATGGTAAATGTTTCTATTGCAGAGGTGCAAACAGCGTTAGAGAAAACAAGGACATTTAAAACGAAACGCATAATTTCTTCAATAGAATTTCATTACGTGACTGAGTGATGACCTTTTTATCTATTTCAAGGTCAGGGCGGCGTCGATTTAACCAGTATGAATAACCCCACTTTTATCACAGGAAGAAATTTCACCTACAACGAGTATCATAAATAATTCATGTAAAATCAACCCCGCAGCAAGCCCAGTCGAGTTTTCTGTCACCGAGTTCATCTTCTTTTGTCAGTTGATATAGATCAATTTATATCATCTCAAAAGCATGGTTTTCTTGAATATAATTGATAAAAATATATTTCTTTGGTAAAACTTGATCATGTAAATGAAAAGAAAAAATCTTTACTTCATAATCAATCGACAACATAATTATGTAAATACTATCAAATCACAATATCATCTGCCTGTAGAAAAATCAATGCTTAATCTGTTGATTGAGTTTGACCGGTTCTACGTTTCGGCAAAATTTGCCACTCTAGAGATGTTTCGATGGAGTTTGTCTCTCTAGAGATGTTTCGATGGAGTTTGTCTCTCAAGAGATGTTTCGGTGGAGTTTGTCGATCTAGAAATGTTTCGGTGGAGTTTGTCGATCTAGAAATGTTTCAGTGGAGTTTGTCGAGATAATGCGATCGTCATTCACCTCCCCTTTATAAGATTTACAAACTCAACAAAACTTGATCATATTGAGAAATGAAACCATCCCGTTTAGTGAAATAATGGCTTTGTTCTTAGAGACATGGTGATCTCGAAAATAATATACTCGCGGAATCGAATAGGTGTACAGTAACATCGGGATACGATGAACCTGTCTATGGTTCGTTTTTAAGATACGGTTGGTGCATTTCCGAGGGCTAACATTTTTATTTACCTAGGGATATAACTTGTATGACGGAATCATCGATAAAAAAAACATATAATTATACCAGTATTTGTTAAGTTGACCAAAAGTAATTAAGCTGGAATCGACAAACGCCAGCACGGAATCTTCCGCGAATCTTGATTGCCACCAACCTTATCAAGACAAAAGCCATTATACAGTAGTTGTCTCATAGGCTTTTGTCTGCACTAGTTCGACTCAGGACACGATGAACAAACACGTCTACTTATCTAATGATAAAATGAAAATTTAAGGAAATTTCGTTTCCATTTTTTTAAGAAAGTAGCTATTTGGAAATGTGTTTATGGTTCCTGATTTTTTTGTTATTTTTGTTTATCGTTCCTAAGATTTGCATCCGCTTCTTAGAACAAATTTCTTCCGGATAATTCGAGAACCGATTTAATTTCACCACAACTGTAATCAGCTACTTATCTGTCTTCCCTGTAGATCTGGTTGACGCCATTAAAGGATCACAGAACTTAAACCAAAACCTCTCAATATATGTGTTCCGTGAGGAAAAAGGAAAATTACTAAAACGTAGGTCCTCGAGAAAAGAGGTTGGGGGCAAGTCCGGGTTTCTGAGGAGGTCAGACTTGATTTCCTGTTATACTAGATCTCTTATACTGCTTGTGTCTGATTAAATATGGACCCTAAAGCCCAACCAAATCTTCCAAAACAATTAGTGAAGAGAGAAAAGAATAGTGGTATAATAATATAGTTGTGAATACAAATGTATTATCATATATCTATTGACGGCGTGGAAAATTTCGTAAAAAGATCCTGGTATTCCTTAACCAGTACGTGTATTTACTGACAAGCTGCTGACAAACTACTGGTTAACTAACAACACAGCGATTCGAGAGATGCAGGTTGATCAGAACTATGGGCAAGTTTGATGGTCGCCATCTTTGTCTCATTGAGAAATATTCTGTGTCTTTAAATGATATGAATATTGACGTTTTTGAGTATGCTCATAAGTATGCTTACTTGTTGTGATTGACAATGATACTCGGTCCCCATTTTGAGAACTTGATACGTGTACTTGAATGTGACAAAGATTTACATGGCGGGTGTCGTCGATGTAGCAGAAGACGTTTACTCTTCCAGAACACCTGGTTTAATTCTCTTGTACTTTTACAATGGTCTCCATGTGAATCTTTCCTTTGTTAATATTTTGCCCCTGGTTTAATCGATTTTGAGTTCGGATTATGATTTTGTTAACGCTTCAGTATTCTCTTAATTTGTTTAAGGTATCCACATTTTCTCTCCAACCCAAACTGTCCGGTTCTGCTGTTTTAATGCTACTCCATTTAACAATACAACTTGTCTGAACCGGCCCCTGTCTAATCCATATCCATGAGCCTTTCCTCGGCAGTTGTTTTTGGCATCCCTTCTTCTCTTTTACCTTCGGATGCCCATCCCAAACCTAGTCATTTGCTCCATCTCTCCTCGAGATGTACCCAATCAATCCATATCCATCTTTTCTTACTATTTAACAATATTTTTTTCAATATTATTTAATATTTACATTCGCAATGTTAATTTATCAAGGAGACGTGCGAAGAGAGAATACATGACACCCAGCGCATGGCGATCATAATGTCATTATTTTAGAATATAGAAACGGCGACAACTCGCTGTCAAAATGACTGTTCCATTTTCAAATTCCAATGTCAACAATAAAGCATTTATCACAATTTACATCAAATTGAAATGAGTATAAGTCACCTACATGGATAAGACATGTAAATATAAGCATTGAAGTGTCTTGATGTGGTCTTTATGGTCGATATAAATGACAAAACTTAGCAGGAAAATCATATTATATTGTGCGCTGGCGCAACATGATGTTTACTTGGAAAGCTGTCATTTATACGACCATGAAAACCATATACAGACACTCCAATGTTGAAAAAGTAACCGGCGTCTACATATAGTAATATCAATGTTTGATAAAACGTATGGATATGACAAATATTTGAATATTTAAAAAAAAAACTAAATTATATTTATAAATGAAATAGGATAATAAATATAAGACTGTACAGGTCTAATAAGGTTTGTATTTCTCATCTGAACGACATGACTCATTTAACGTATATTTTATTACCACTCTTTAAATCTGAACACATATGAAGATCGTATTTGAAGAAGAGAAGTGATACAAGGTTGTATAATCTAACCTTGAGAATGTCACACGTTATTTTATTTCCAGAGCGAGATGACTTATTTGCGACCCCCTCAAAGAGCCAAAATCAACGGTTTAGATATCATGTATAATTTATTTTGTATTCATGCCATGTCCAAATTGAAAGTTTGCGACGATCCGGGTGGTTATATGTAGGCGTGTGCACTACGTATACAAAACCACACAAATGTGTACTGTATGTTAAACAAATACATATATACGTAGTTACAAAAACAAATGTCTTAATATCCTATCAGATACTTATATAGAGATAACAGATATGTGGTCGAATGCTTTACACAGAAATCGCATTACAATTGATTACTCGATAGGGTTTTTTTTATCAACCAGTACGTGTTCGTGTCAATCGGGAACCCTCGTCACTTTCTGAAAACGAGAATGTTTTGTTTGCGCAATGTACCGACGTCCGTTCCGGTTCTATCTGGCCCCGGTTTCATCAACAATCCTTAACTTAAGCAAATTCCTTAACTTAATAAGCTCCATAGGAAATCATTACAAAATTTAAGGGGAAAATCCTTAGCTAAGGAACTTTCCTAAAATTTTGTAAAGCTTTCCTGTGGAGATTTTTAAGATAAGGAATTTTCTTAAGTTAAGGAACGTTGATGAAACCGGGGCCTATATGTGACGTTTCAGTGACAAGTACAATACGTACACTGTCATCTTCATAAGACAAATGACCAATGAAGCGTACGAATTGGCAATATCTAACCGAAGTGGATTCAGATATGCTTTGAATGCATGTTGTAATACCTATTCATAGAAATCTCAAAGTTAAGGCATCGAACCTACTGGTTGTAATGAAGAAAAAAAAAAATAAGAGAATACCAAATCGTCAACAAAATCATAATCCGAACTCAAAATTGTTAAAACTAGAGTCAAAATATGAACAAAGGAAAGATTTATATGGAGACCCCAGAGTCAAAATATGAACAAAGGAAAGATTTACATGGAGACCCAATAAAAGTACAAGAGAGAAAGACAGAATTTAAGGGGAAAATCTTAAGTTAAGGAGCTTTCCTTAAATTCTGTAATGCTTTCCTATGGAGATTTTTAAGTTAAGGAGTTTCCGTAAGATAAGGAACGTTGATGAAACCAGGGCCAGGGTCGTTATCGTTGAAGTGGTGGAACTGGTCGGTCCACAGTAGTTCGTTTATTAAATGAGCCAGACCTGGTAATCTGATGCGTCTTTCCGGCGAGCCTCCGGAAAGCCTTGCAAGGCCTGCATAAATATCTCCAGGTCCGTCAGGATTTATATCAGAAAATGTTACATTTCAAAACGGACAATCTGGTTGTTCAGCATAAACGAAAACGACCCTGGTGTTCCGGAAGAGTAAGCGTCTTCTGCTTCATCGACGACACCCGCCAGGTAAATCTTGGTTACATCTAAGTAAATATCAATTCTTAAAATGAGAACCGAGTCATCATTGTCAATCACAAGTTAGCACACTTATAAGCAAACGCAAAACAAAAAACTTGCTGGTTGTTATGATAGTGACAGGGTACGTGTCGTGCTAGTCATGAGAACGTCACATAAAACACTTACTGCTTGTGGTGAAGGTAATGTATTTTTGGGTATCAGAACTTCATCCAATAAAACAGGGCCTAAATTGTTCTGAAAACATGTCATAATAAAATAAATTTAATATTTAAGAGAAGAATGTTTCATTTTATACAATAAACACATCTACATCGGCTTTATTTAACCCATGTTCGCTAGTCACGGTCAATAAAGTTCGGAACTGCAGCTCGTGCTCAAACGAGAAATAGACACCATCTTGAAATGAATGTCAATCGGCAGGCAACGAAGGTGCAGACGACCCGAATATATGTCGCGCGCCAACGCGTGTCCATCCCAGACCAGACGAGAGAGGGGACCAAGTTCATTACGTATATTTGTGTCGCCTTCCCTTCTTAAAATATTCCATCTCTATGCAAGTGAGTTTAAGCGTGAACATTTCTCATTTTTATGGATGATCTAGGGTAAGAGTTTTGAAAGGACACTGTCCGACCTGCTGCGTGCTACCCGGTGGGGAAACAACATGGATTACTTGCTCCGGAACGTGATTGCCATGGTAATGTACACAGTTGTCATGATTCTCCAGTGAACTTTGACCCTAAATATAAAACACTTTTATTCAATTTTGAATTATTTTAAAATATCTAAAAAGTAAATCTCACCACCTTACGAAATATGCCAACTCATTGCACCATTACATTTTGCGTAGATAGTTGATTTTCTGCATCTAGAAATTTTTCTGTCATCGGCATTTTGGTATATTTTACGATGAATGTTTCTAACAGTTGAAATTAGTATTTAAATGTCGAATTCGATGTTAATGTAATGAAATGTGATATAAAGCCCAACAACGTTTGTTTTAAATAAATATTGTCCTGTGGCGAGATAGCAGATGAATTTACTTTTCATTGAGTCCGTCGTAACTTTGCAATTGATAGTCACAGTTAATTTTCAATTAGTGGCATGCTTCATACTTATCATACGCACTCCAATCAATATCTTATTTGAAAGTGATATTCTAATGTTTGAAATTCAAAGACCGTTGGTTTTAACATTATTTTAAAACAGTTGGATTTCCGACGTTCCGGCGCTAGCGTCATCAGAGAGTTCTAAACTGAGGAATCATCAGTATGGTGCAGTGATTAGTGTAAGCATACTGCATCTTATATTTCAAGACAGTAACATTGATGTATATTTCAGTCTATTTTTAAGCGGTCATATTACAAAATTAACTTTGATTTAATGCGTAACTCTTTCAAAGTGTAGGTGTAATTGTTTTTAAATCCAGGAAGTCGTAATTGGCCAATACGTTTTCATGCTTGACAAGAACGCTTGCATTTCCTCTACGGCCATCTAGATAGGGACGTTTATTACGACGTGAGTTTAAGTAAAACTGTAATCATGGTATAATGATTGCCATTATAAGGATATCATTGAAGCAAAAGTTCAGTGTGCCATAATGCCTGAAGATGTATTGTGTATAAACTATTGAAAACCAATAAACAAGCAACAACCGCCTCCAGGAAAGTGACTCAACCAACAGCATCTGTTTCAAGAACATGCGGGGGAGTTGTAATTGGCACTAATTACAGCCATATATCCGGAGAGTTTCGTTTTAACTTTTGTTTTGTTACCTAATAAGCCTCCTTTTCTGGTTATTAGAAATCAATCTTCGTTTTCGATTTTTTCCCCTTGCGATAATGTTGTATTATAATTTCTGCGCGCTTTCATATTTGCATAAAAAAATTGTTACGAGTTCGTTTTTGATTGATGCTTATAAAATGTTATCTCCAGATTCTAATAAGCTTCAGAAAATTTTTAATTGTCAATGATTAACGGAAACTGTACAAGGGAGTGGGACCTTAAATAACTGTTTCTGTGTTTTTTTCCAAGGGAGCAAGGCCTGGGGATTGGGCCAGACCCTAGCGTCAACCCTGGTAGCATGATCTAGACCTCCAATAGTTCACAGGGTCTGGACAAGATCATAATGCTAAACCGTAGCAAGTACGCGATGTAGTACCCTTGTCATGCTGACAATTTTAAAATATTCGGTACTGATACTGTTATTGCATGACCCCATTCCTCTATTGCAACCACATCCCCGTGGCCTCAGGGGCTGCATAATCTTCATATTTACAAAATCAGATAAACTTGCCATATTTGAACCTAATGGGGTTACAATCACTTTAGTTGCTTAGTAACAGCAGGTTCTGTTTTGCTGTTATAAGGAGAATAGGTTTATAGATGAGGAGATAAATTTCTGTTTTTGACATGTACAAGTATACTTGCTCCAGGTACGCTTCAGCCTCATCATAAAACTTTGCTTAATCTGTTTGGAGAGGCAGTCTTTGAATATTGGTGTAACATTTTGAGAAGTTTGTTTGGTGACATGGTTTTGGAAGGCCGAAATTATCCAAGTTTGGGCTCTCTCTTTTAGCCCCAATTGGGGCCACACCCTTAAGTTATATAAAACTTAATTATCTAAGGATGCAACAAATAAGTGTTTTTAGGATGAGTAGAAATTTAAAGGACAAATATCTTTGCTGATAAGGCCCATTTACTTCATGTTTGTCGGTAAAATATCGTTAGACATTCAAAATTCCTACATGTACTTTCAAAGAATGAATTACTTTTTCTTAAACTTTGTGAAATTGCTATGCTTCAAATAAATTTTGCAGATCATCCGAAATCAGAACATTTTTAATAAACAAGTGACAATTAAGCTTAGATAGCCAAACAAATGAAAACAAACCATTCAAAATTTATTTTTTTTCTTATTTTATTAAATTATTTTCCGCTTCATTTTCAAAACGAAGCCACTTCCGAGATGCCAGACGTAAGACCAGGGATACTTGTCCAATAAGGTTTCCACCACATTGACATAAGATTTTAAGAGCTTTACTGTGAACACTTGACTTCCTGTTTACCATGAATAGTCTGAAGCACCTGACAATTCCCATTGACTTCAGTGCATTTCCACTAATTTTGAAAATGACATTATACAATAACAGTATAACCAATTTTAATCAACCTTATTTGGTATACTTAAGAATTAAGAAGATCTCAAAAATATATTTCTGGTTCAGCTGCATTCAGTATGCTACTTGCAAAGCTGTTTGAGGTTGGAGCTTATCTGCTAGTCACATTTTCTATGAAATTAACATTGATGTTGGTAGCAGACGTCCAGTTCGCAGATTTCATTCCACCTTTAACACCTCAACAACATAACATACAGACTGCATCTGCACTAAAAACAGGTTCTGGAGACTCAAATCAAGTATACAATTTACGAAGTGAAATTGATTGAAATCCATCAAGCTGTTCCTATATGATGACATTTTCAAAATTGGTGGTAATACAACCAAGTATATGGGAAATGACAGTTACTTTTACTCTTTCACCCCTGAAAACACATTTGAACTTTTCCATTCCATAGAATGGAAAATTACATTATGAGACTTCAGGGATGCTTCATAAGTCCCCGTCCCAATGGTATGAGGTCGGAGCATAGTGTTGAGCTCCGAGCGACAGCAGTTTCATCAACGCGGTCATGAAGAGGAGAGCCAGGAAACAGGAAAATAACACAGCCAGGGAAAACCAAAACATGTCTCCATGGTAATTCGTCTGGCTTAGGTTCAATCCAACTCCTCTGGTCTTACTGGATGTGGTATAGGAACCATGGACTTCTTCTCTACGTCCCGCGACAGGGCTTTTCTCATATCTGTAAAATATACAGGAGAATCTCGATCAGCACAGGCACCTAATACAAACGAGTTTATCACATACAAAGTCTAAATAAAATTACTGACCCTGAACTCGTTCACTCCTGAAGACACATTTTAAGAATTCAGAAGTTTGAATAGTTCATTATGAAATTTCAGGGGTGAGTGTGTTAAGAATACATGTATAATAGTTATGACAGTGCAATATAAGTACATTTCTATTATAACAATGTTCTTCTCCATCAAATTTGTTTATTACTGGTAATTGCATCAGATTTCCTGAATCATGAAAATTAATTTCAGCAATGGCTTCGCAGTATTTGTTAACCTTATTTGAATTGTTCCAAGTGAATGAAACTCGGGCATGATATATGGTCCAACTATATTGGAATCCCAAAACCAATTTCCTATTTCAGCAAAATGATAAATGTTCCCCATTTGGTCATGAAAATAAATGTTCTTTCTCAAGTTACTATATCTAGACCTCTGCATTATTGCTACATAAATTTCCAGACATTTTGCGGACAACTGTTATTTCCCTGTACCTATACTGTGATGGATGTAATCCAGGCTCAATAAGTCCCCCCGGAACCCTATTTCACAATTACAAACAGTTATGCATCGTTGAGATCATCACCATTTTGTATCAATTTATGACTTCAATAACATGGATGAGAGAGCATGACTGCAGCAATCCCAGACTTGAGTAGACGTCCCGAAATCCACAGAATATCACCCAACAGTTTTCTTTACATTTAGTATGAACAAGAAAGCCTAAAATCATTTCATCTTTTATCTGTAGAAGTATCCAAATTCGTTGAATGTCACTGAACAGTTTTCTACTGGACTTTAAGATGTTTCCTTAATGTGATTAACATATTGACATAGATGATACGGTTTTCAAATTTTTACAATTTTTATCAGCGAGTATAAACCATTGATAATGGTGTGTTTACCAAGGGTACCCACTGTAACATAATATATTAATTACATCATTAATGATAAAACCTACTAAAACTCAATCTTTGAAGTTAAAATATCTGCAATCTGTAATTGGCACTATTTTCAGAATTATAAGTCTTTGTTTGATTTCATGTTTTTTTTTCTTTCACATCGAAAACTTCAATTCTTACTTTCCCTTGGGACCACTGAAGACTACTATTAAGTAAAAAGATGACATTTCTCTTCACAAAGTAGATATATAGCAGTACATGGTAAGTGCACCTAATGACCCCCACATACCTCGAGTCCAGATAAGACCGTGCAACAGAGTGCACTTTGATAATGCAATCGTTCATGTAAAGGGACTATAAATCAGAGAATTATCGCCCAACCGACACTTGATACGTCTATGATAACTCATTGTGGGTATCGATCGTGTATCACTAATCATATATACATACATATTGCTAGTGTCAAGTCGAACTCAACCAAGCTATTCTGTCCTCTTTTTTTCTTTCTTTCTCACATGAATTCATTCTTTTTCTTCACTATCTACACTGTAAAATTCAGACACATAATCTACTGTAAACAAATCATCAAGAATTAATCTGAACTACAAATTAAGAAGTCTCCCACCACGATAAGATTCTACAGTTTTACACATCTACGAACAATCAACTCGGAGGTTGTCACGTGCAAAACCGAAGAACAATCACCCCAAATTCTGAAAAAAATTGATTGAAGTAATAATTGTGAAATATCCCCCACAATGAATAATTCTGGAGCGTATCAAGTCTCTAAAATAATTAACTTTGAGTCTATCACGTTGGTACAACTGAGATTTAAAATGGCGATTGAGCATTGGACAAAAACTTATCAATACAACTCACATTTAAACAAATATAATAAATATGCCTCTAAAGATGATATATACATGGTGGGTTTTCATTAAATCTCTCCTATTGATAACATTGTGGGGGATGAGCGTATCAGAACTAGTATAATGGAATAATATTTATCTAACTTTATATACATTGATCAAAAGGGGTTCATCTAGTACATTATTGTTTCATTGCAGGAGATGTTTTATTTTAATGATTTCAAGGCTTTTCAATACATCTTTTCTAAATCTAAATTATCTTGCATTGCAAAAAATCATTTTATTTCTTTTGATAGAGATCACGCAGTAATTTTACTTTGAGACAAATATATATTTTGACTGTGTGTGGCTTGCATTACGTAATATGCTGTAGACATAAAGTTCTCGTAACTTCAAAGAGACTCGTATCGTAGACAATAAGTCAATTTTAGTAAAAATAGCCATAACGGTACTGGCTGATCATAAGCAGTAGAGTTTAATTCTGTATACACATTAAATTTTGTGAATTAAATTCAGCTTTGAAAGCATATTTGTTTCAATCACTTTCTTTGTATTACAAATGTGTATAATGAAAAGGCGCCAATGATAAATATAAAATTTGAAATAAATCATTCACAGAAATTAAAATAGAACCATTTAATTTCAAACTTGAATGAACAGAAATACTTGTTTGAAGGTATATCAATTTAAGTTTGTCACTGTTCTTCACAAAATATCAGACCATGTCCAAAGAAAAAGCACTGAATAAAATCATAATGGATTTTTCTTCCCTATTACAAATACATATACTAGGCTGCCCGGGGATCTAAAAACTTTTTATAAAAGCTGATAATGTTCGTAATTTGCTGTGCTAAATGATATTTTAATGGTCATTCTGTCGGTGTATTCTGCTGTAGGAGCTAGGAACATGCTATATCATACAGAAGCTGAACTGAGTAAGTTAGTAACAAGTTTTCATGGTGAGCACAAACACTACACTCGCATACAAGAAGATTCCTTTGATCATACAAAATGTGTTTTGTTACAGATAACCATACCTTGCTGACTAACTGATGTGTGCACCAATGAAACTTCAGATTGAATATATACACTGTATAGGTATACTGAGGGAAAGTTGGGATATGTAATACTCTAGCCCTTCACCAGAATATCCCTGTCTGGGTGCTAGGCTGTTACAGTCAAACTTCCGATTTTTTTCATTATATAACACTATTAATTTACTTTTCATGAATAGAACTTTTATGAATCAAATTTTTCGCTGTATCAAAGTTGACCCCTTCGTTATGAAAACATTGAAAAGTACAACTAATAAATCGAAGTGAAAATTTTACCTGCTTTGAAAATTAAGTTGACAAACAAAAAAATCTTACAAGATTATCACGTTACAAAACTTACTGTGTGTATTTTAGTATACTATTCTTTATAAATGTGAATCTTCAATTTCTTAGCCTGAGTTACGTTTCACTAGCGCCGCATCAGTTCTTCTTATGTACAGTACATATATACATATACATGTCGATGTTCGATGTTCAATATTCATAAGTCAAAGTCCCGATGTTTCGATGTTTTCACGACGGTCCTGCAAAGTTCGAAACATCGAAGGTTGACTGTATATCTAATGTTGTAATTATTCAACCTGTGTTACTTTCACTTTTCACCAGAACATGCCCATTCACCCAGTGTTAATATTTACCGAGCACCACTTTTCAACCAGTGTTACTATTTGTTCAGAGTACCTATTCCCCCAGTGTTACTATTCTCCCAGTGTTACTATTCACCCAGTGTTACTTTTTATATAATGTTACTTTTCAACCAGTGTAACTTTTTATACAGTGTTACTTTTCAACCAGTGTTACTATTCACCCAGTGTTACTTTTTCTCTCATATCTCACCATGTTGGATAGGGTTTGCCCATGTAAGAAAGCTATGTAAGAAAAATCTATCTTACATAGCATTTCACGCGACGTGATGTCACAATGGCTCAACAATGACGTGACATCACGAATACGGTAAACTCTGATGCCGGAAAGAGCAAACGACGGCGTGACGAAATTAAAACCTTTCATAAAATTTTAACCATAAACACCAGGAAGAGGAGATTAATTTTTTCTGCTCAAACTATGTTTGCAAATATAGGGTATGCTTAAACTCGCTTTCTAATTCGTTTTCGTCAAAAAAGCTCAAGGAAAAAGTTGAAATTTCAAAATGGCAGCCTGTTTAAACATATTCTCATGGTTTTTGAGCTTATTCGGGTAGTTGATATGAGAGAAAAAGACTCTTTCATTATGTGTGTATGTAGGATAGGGATATTCCAACCTCAGGATCACAAAATGTGGTAAAACCCTCGGCAAGCCTCGGGTTTCACCACATTTTGTGACCCCTCGGATGGAATGTCCCTATCCTACATACACGCATATGAAAGAGTCTTATTTTATACAGTGTTCACCCAGTGAACAACAATTTTGTTGCTTAATACTTAATATTTGGATATATTTGTCCTAATTTCTGTGGGCAAAAACTAAACTGCAGGTCTTTCCAAAAATGATTTATAAAAGTGATAAGCATGCCTGAAAAATAAGTTTTGAATCTGTGATTTAGATTCATTTGTTGCCGGTTATTTGGGATCCTTAAGTTTTAAACATATCCATTCCTCTTAAAAACTGATGATGAAACATGCTAGTAGTTTTGATTTTTATAGATTCAGTTATGATGAGAAAAACTTAAAAGAAATTAATGAATCATATTTAAACAAACTTTAATTGCAATATTTCAAATATTTTGTTAATCTGATAATATTTGCAAAGATCTACTGACGTAAAACATTCTTGTTTCTGTCAATGATACAAGTTTCAGATTTGATACCAGGAAAAACTATACAGCTTTGCCAACTGCTACACAACTAAGCTATATAGTCGAGACATCAGTGCTACATGAAGATTGAAGACTTCCTCTGACTATTAACGGCAAATTTCTCTATAGGCCGGCTTTATCCTACTGAGACCAGGGAATTTCTACACACCATGCTAATCTACGTAAATCACAGGCCACAAGTCTATTTCCAGTGGGATATTACGTGAATTTCTTTCATATTGAAAAAAAAATTGTTGAAATGAACGCTGATATCACTATGTACAGTTATAAAACACCATGTAAATTACCATATTCTTTCTGAACATCTATCATCTCAAAATAATTCCATAAATACCCCCACCTGACGCGCTATGACTGAAACGGATGCCAGGCATTTGTAACATTTCCAGACATGTAAACTCATAACTACAAGTCTACAGTACTTCTGACTGTAAATACTTATTTAGACACTGTTTCTATATTTATACCACAATACATCCCTTCATACTCAATTGGAAGCTTTGAAAAATAAAACAAATCCCTAACCACAACCAAACACTAATCAGAATCAGACTAAATGTGATTGTACTAAAACAACCTAGTGGAAAAATACCACTATTTACAAAAGGGCAACTTGAAAAGTGTTTGAGAAATTCATAATGAACTATAAAATTTATTTTTATATCTCCTTCAATGAAACAAATACTGAATATTTTGTGAAAAACAGGAAAACTGAAGGAAATTTTTTTATATGTAATTATTTAAGGATTGAATCTTGCTTTGGTCAATTTCATGGGGTGATGAATTGAGTTGGTCTTGAAAAAATTTAATGAACTGTGAAGACCAAATCAATTCATCACTCCATGAAATTGACCAAAGCAAGATTCAAAACTTATGTTTCAATCAACAGGTATTTTCAATAATTTTATTTGTGACCATTCCGATAGTTTGTTTCACGTTCTGGAATTTGTGCAAGTCTAAGTTAAGTGACATATTGTAAAACATATAGTCCGTCACTGCATGACAACCAAATAAAACAAGATAATTCAACGAATTACAGTCCCCCACCGGGTTGTTATCTCGAGATCCAATAGCAATGAGTGTGAATCTCGAGATGCAATAAGGTCATGTATTTTCTTCAATGTATTGAAAGGTGAAGATGTAGTTTACAGAGACCCGCTTCTATACAGGAACCATCCCATTCTCACTAAATACATGTACACTGTAGGTATACTCTATAAATGATCTCTATATAAAGGACACAAGTCTATGAAGGACACCTTTAGTTTTTCTATTGGGTATCCTTTATAGACAGGTTTTACTGCAATAGACATGAAATTGTAATAATAATAACAAGATGTTGTTTGTTATGCTTACATTGAATTCAACAGTACTGTATATTGATTAAATGGTGATCTGAGAAGAACACAGGTTTGTTTGTCACTGGGAATAATTTGGATGAGAAGACCAAGTCAAGAATTCTTCCAAGGCAATGGGTAGGCGTGGTCAGTAGTTGGTGAAGTTTACAAGATTTTTGAAGGCTGTCCATCTTTGCGAAGTCCATGTTGAAATCTCCAACAACAAGAATGTTTGTACACTTATGTAACTTTGTTTGTGTTGGGCATAGCTTGAATAACTGTAATATAGCTGAATTTAAATGGTTATAAGATGTGTTAGGAGGTATATATATGCATCCAAGCAGCAAATTGCCAGTGATGATTCCAACTGCTTCTATTTGTGGTATGTTGATTTCCAATATGGTTTGGATGGGAATTGCAGAGTAATAGGGAACTATACTACCAAGTACAAAGTTATAATCCTTAATAGTGTAGGAGATAGAGCCCAGACAAGCTTTTACTTAAATGTAGCTCAGAGGTCAAAATATAGCAAAATAAAGGTCACAGTGACCCAGTTTTGGTACGTGACACACCGCCTTCCCACAGGGAACTATACTACCAAGTATAAAGTTCTAATCCTTAATAGTGTAGGAGATAGAACCTGGACAAATTTTTCTTTCTTTAATGTAGGTCAGAGGTCAAAATATAGGTCACAGTGACCCGGTTTTTGTACGCGACACACCGCCTTTCCACAAGGAACCATACTATTAAGTATTAAGTTCTAGTCCTTTATAGTGTAGGAGATAGAGCCCGACAAACTTTTACTTTAATGTAGGTCAGAGGTCAAAATATAGCAAAATAAAGGTCACAGTGACCCAGTTTTGGTACGCGACACACCGCCTTCCCACAAGGAACCATACTACCAAGTATTAAGTTCTAGTCCTTTATAGTGTAGGAGATAGAGCCCGGACAAACTTTTACTTTAATGTAGGTCAGAGGTCAAAAAATAGCAAAATATAGGTCACATTGACCCGGTTGCTTTAAGGCCATGTCTACTTTTTGTTGACTAATTCAAAACATAGATTTTTTTTACGCGTCATTGCATAAGAATGACAATTAGATGCAGGGCGCATAGTGGTATTTTACGTTTCTTCTTGTTTCATAGGTGAGACAAGGGGGTAAATTATCAAAAACTCCTGCTGGTCATAATAACCTGGGTGACCTCTACATACCAGTAATCAATACCCAGCTGTGATTGGTCGATAGAGTACCAAGTCTACAGAGTCTGTATCAATCATCCTAACCACGAAGTGATCTGATTTGCCGAGAACCCTAGACTGGGAGTGGCTGATGCAACACTATGGGAAGCGAGTCTGGATAATTTCACACTGGCAAACAATTTTCTCTATATCAAGATTTTATATCATTTTGATATCATCCCTCACATTTTAATACACATTTTTTTCAAAATGTTTGTCTGGAGCAGTTATCCGATTATGCTATTAAATACCTGTCTGCTGTGATGTTTGTATCTCTGGAACCTTATGAGTTAATTATTTCATTTAGGAATTTGCTGCAGCTGAATAATACAAGAGGCCCAATGGGCCTGCATCGCACACTTGGTATTAATCTCACATTTGTAACACTAAAGAAGTCAAAAACCTATAATTAAGTCATTCTAAAGAGCATGTTAAGATTTTGAAATATTTGACCCCTGTGAGCTTGGAATTATGTCAAGTTAGTTTTTACTCAAAAAGTTTGCTCGGATTCTTCCAAGGAAGCTAACAAGCCAAATATCACGTCTTTACGCATTTCAGTATTTCAGAAAAAGTAGTTTGACATATTTGTTCTATGAAATAGTAAAAAAAAAATTCCTGTGATCCATATTTAAATCTAGACAATTTAAATCAAGGAGATATATATAACAATCTGTTGTATAGAAACAAGGCCCTGTGATCAGTTATCATTCTGTGGTATAGAAAGTAGACTAGGTGACTAATTAACATTTTGTAGAATAGAAACTAGACCCCGTGATCAATTAACCACTCTGTAGTATAGAAATTAGTCCTGTGATTCATTAAAATGTTTTAAACGAGATGATTTCATACTCTAAGCGGTGGAACACACAGCTTATGTGTCGATGAAGAGTGCAGCCAGATGCGTGAATTAATGAGACTTGCAGGACACATTGAACATTGATATCTTGGAATTCTGTAGTATAGAAACTATAGGCCCAGTGAGACATTTAAAACCAGCTTGTACCAAAAGATACCTACTACCAACAGTTTTGTGGTCTCTTATCTATATGAAATATTGTAATAAATTTTCCACTCCTCACAAATTTTGCATTTGACGGTTTCTGACAGGTTGTTTGAGAAACGGAAGAGGTGTGGTATGACTATGAAAACCATGATACTATCAAAACTCAAGTGCCAAGAAAAAAAAGTGCAAATCCATTGGAAATAGATTTATTCCTATGATGATTACACAGAAGAATATGTAAAATATCCCGATTATAAAACACCATGGGCACCATATCTTAATGGTATATTTATATAAAACAAACATGAGAGCTTTTCCTCATTTTTTCCCCAACAGCTTCTCTTCATTTGTCACAAAGTTTGGTTAATGTCTGCCAAGTTTTGAAGTGAAATGTTGATGCACATATGGATGATGAGGGCACATCAGCACATATGGATGATGAGGGCACATCATTTGTTCAGTTTCTCATAACCAATGAGCTAAGAGAACCATTGGAGCCAAGTTTCCAATAAATATAGCCCATACTCCTTACAAAGTGGTCAAGAAATGTGACCTTTGCCCCTCCAACCTTGACTGATGACCACTGAATTCTAGTCCAAGGTGCAAAAGTTGATACTATCAAACTGTTGTAAATATGACATACCTATAGCTTTGTCCCTTAAACCTTCAGCCAAGCATGAATGCTAACATTACATGTGAAGTTTGATATTACCAACTATGGTGTAAATATCGACCAGGGTTTGCGTTGAAACTGTCCCTATTTCTTTTTCAACCATAGAAACTGAAAAGGACACCAATAATTTTCACGATTCCCCTTTAAACTATGCAGAAGGATCCCATTTTTTTAGGAAAGGACCGCATTTATAAAATTCCCAGCACAAACCCTGATTGACCGAACTTAGCGTCAGGTTCTTGATATTTTTATACTCAGGTTTACTACTACAGACCCATGTATCACCTGTCTAAACCAGAAGTCACTGTGACTAAAAGTTTTGGCCAGTTTACAGATGTGTCTGGTTTGTAGAGGTATGTAGAAGTTTAGAGGGAAATGCCAGGATCGAACTGATTCAGATTACACAGGGCCTTGTTCACAAAAGTTATACTATACAAGTACATATATAATTTTTCAAATTTAGCTTTATTAAAGCTACTTAAAGTCCCACAAGGTATAATTTTCTTATTAGAAAAAATGTATCATAGCCATATTGTTATACCAAAAGACCAGTTTCCAGCACTTACTCTAAACCAACTTATTTTTCGTGTGCGATTAATTTTTGCGTATTTCAAGGGTGATTTTAAATTCCCAAAAATTAATTGCTGTTAGATAGTTTCAATCAGAGTTATGCCAACTGTAGGAGCTCTGTACTGTACTGTACATAGGATTTACCACCATATTTATTGTGAAATTAAATAACGGCAAAATGGTTTGGTTTAAGCCTACAGTAGTTTGGTCGCAGGGGTTTGCATGTTACAGGGATCCTTAGGTTAAAGAGTCACACTCAAGCAATACACCATCCCTACATACACACCACAATAAAATTCTACATAACAAACGCTAATTTTATTCAAATTGGTGTTTTTTTTCGCAATTTCGTTACTAAAGTATGCATGCGGCTTTTTGAAGATTGGAATATAGAAAATCAAATTAATTTTTTGAATAACTGTATGTATATATGAGTCTATGAGATAATGCATTGTGATGCAAGATCTCTGAAACAAGAATAACGAACAGTTTATACAAAGTGGCACAGCCTTGTCGCCCGACTGACTTACACACCACAGACGAAACAAATCAAAGTTATAATTATTGCTCCATAATACACTTCTTCTGTCAAACCTGCTGGCTAGATACCAAGTGCTTCTTACAGCTTGGGGTGTAGCTAGGAAGCAGGGATGTTTGGGGCTACAGAGGGGGTTGGACTGGGGCATCGTTTGCAATTACATGCATAATAGAGAATTATGTAAAACTAAAAAGCTTTAAGCTGGGCTGGTTGAAACTTCAGAGGGGTGGTTTTTTTTTTGGGTACAATTGCAGAATGAATATGAAGCTTGGAGTCGTGGAAGTATGAGTAACAGGTGGGTAGGGAAAAATGAAATATGTTCAATTGATATTGGGGAGCCAGCTAGAACTCTGATATTATTGAGACAGAACTGTGATATAATAGAAGGGCCAAGAAATTGATATTGGGGAGCCAGCTAGAACTCCGATATTATTGAGACAGAACTGTGATATAATAGAAGGGCCAAGAAAGTGATATTGGGGAGCCCGCTAGAATTCTGATATTCTTGAGACAGAAGTGTGATATAATAGAAGGGTCAAGAAATTGATATTGGGGAGTCCAGTTAGAATTCTGATATTATTGAGGAGGCAGAATTCTGATATTTCAAATCAGCATTTGTTGTGATTATCAAGATGAATTATATCATTTTGACAGTTTAGGTTTCTATACCCTTATACTAAGTTAAACAAAATTTCAAAGGCTGACAGTCCATGTGAAAAATTGCTGTACTTTCAGCGTTATACTTACAAGTTCCTTACAATAACCACTCGAGCCACAAAAGTATGGTTTAATTCATATGGTATGAAACACAATTTCATGATGTACAGTACTGTGCTTCATAGATGACTTGCACTGGCTGTATAATGATTACATCTGACGTAATACCAGGTTGTAATTACCGGTACCCCCCTCCCCAACCTATCATCTCATCTTCCTTTCCATAATAAACAATCACCTCACAGTGAACACCAGCCCTTCCTTGCTGCTGCTACAGATTTCTAACACATGTAACACAGTGTAATCACCACAATTGCCAAAACCACTTTGTCTTGTCTCGGCACCGAAGCCATCGATCAAGAATTACCTACTATTACCGGAGCATCCCCTGTATCTGAGGGACGATACACTTTACTTCGAGCATCCCCCATATCTGAGGGACGATACACTTTACTTCGAGCATCCCCCGTGTCTGAGGGACGATACACTTTACTTCGAGCATCCCCCGTATATGAGGGATGCGTGGTGATGCGCCTCAAGGATCCCCAGTCTCTTAGGGACGCATGGCGATGCGCCCCGAGCATCCCCAGTATCTTAGGGACGCGTGGTGATGCGCCCCATGCATCCCCAGTATCTTAGGGACGTGTGGTGATGCGCCCCATGCATCCCCAGTATCTTAGGGACGTGTGGTGATGCGCCCCGTACATCCCCAATATCTTAGGGACGTGTGGTGATGTGCCCCATGCATCCCCAGTATCTTAGGGACATGTGGTGATGCGCCCCATGCATCCCCAGTATCTAAGGGACATGTGGTGATGCGCCCCATGCATCCCCAGTATCTTAGGGACGTGTGGTGATGCGCCCCATGCATTCCCAGTATCTTAGGGACGCGTGGCGATGTGCCCCATGCATCCCCAGTATCTTAGGGACGCGTGATGAGATGCCATGGCCCATCTAACGATCTGCAACACCTGTCAAGTCCCTCTACATCGACAATGTCAACAAGGGTTGTCGAGGCCCTGCCAAGTAGCACACTATGTCTGCCAACAGAAACTTGTTTTGACCTCTGACCAACTGACCCACATCCTTAAAATATTTCCAACTAATGTTTATAGGATGCCAATGTGGATTCTTTCTGAACTATATGACCTCTGTCAAACATAAATCTGAACAACAAAACCACTGCCAAATAGTATTTGAAACACACCCAGTATAGATCATAATTATGAACTCTTGACATTTGATGTCTAATTTTATTGTTTTAATTTCAAATCTTCGAAATAGTTTCAATATATCTAGGGATTACAACAAAATTGGTTCAATTTCATGCTGGTATCAACCAAATCGGTTTCATATTCGAATGAATGTAATTTTCTCTGGTGTTGCTCAAAGAGGAACTTGCAGTAGAAATATAAATATATCTAATTTACGGGTGATGATTTTGAATCTGATAAGCTGCATGATTTAAGTTATCTTTTAATGATTAATGAATGAGCCATTTCTTCATAGAAGTACATCATTGTTACAATATTTTGAGGATTCATCACAATCGCTATTCTGTCGTTCATAGTTTGCACATCAAAAAGTATTAAATCTAGGGGAGAGTAATTTTTGGATAGGAGCTCGACATCCACACCACACTGACCAAGATACCACTATTATTTTATCATCTACACAGATATGTGCAGTAGCCAGTTTTTTTATTTTCCGACTCAATGTAAGAGTTTTCTAAACCATTATATTAAGCTAACAAAAGCAACATAATAAAACTGCTCACATATGTTTTAACTCATTCACTCCTGAAAACACAATTGAACTTTTCCAATTCAAAGGTTGGAAGAGTTCATTATGACATTTCAGGGGGAATACCGTATATCTCAGGCAATAAGCCCATGCTCAGTAATAAGTCCCCCCCCCCCCCAGTTTTGACCTCCCCCATTGGATGGATGTCTGGTAATAAGCCCACCCCCTATAATTCATTAACTCATTGTCCAGCAGTCTCTACTAAGGTTAAATCTTTCTTGTTTCTTACTTTTGAAGAAGCCAACACAAGTACCTAGTCTTTCTTGTAAGCTTGTTCAACGTGGCTATTTCACACTGTAGCATATTCTTTATCCTGCATTTTAAGCTGTTAAGATTTTTTTGACTAGATATTTGCGTCTTTGCTTTGATGTTTCAATCTTTAGCGACACAGTTCTAGAATTATAGCAACTTTCCAGGCTTATTTGATTCAACCTCATCAATGGATGTCACGAAATGGCATGTGACGGCAATTCTCCAACATGTACAGGGACAGATCGAGATAAATACAATGAACCTAATCATGAGCTATGTTTTCAGACTGATGAACTCTCCTTCAATTTTCAGTGGTAAAATTAAACCCCTCAAAGAAATTAATCAACATAATTTAAACTTTAAAAATGAATTTTGGAAACAATTCCCAACTTAAAACTGAAATTTTTAATCACCTATATTAACTGATAGTGGAAGAATGGTGGCTGATAAATTTTCCACTGCAGTAGTGCAAACCAAGAGCAGACAAGAGGAAGCAGAAAACTATTTAGCGCCGGAATTGTTATACCAGGTATAATATGTACATGGAGTGGAGCATGCACAGATCCGTGAATGCCGTAGCAACCACGTCAGAAACACCTTGATGATACGAGGCAGGAAACAGTACTACAAGAAAGTTCAGCACATACTTCCCCGAGGCCCGGTAATAGCCTACATATTTACACAATTCTAATGTCTTTTATTTCAGTATTCAACCACAATAACACATGGAATCTCTAACATCGCTCATCAACGACTTGTTAGTATAAAACATAAAACTTGAGATCTTTAAACAAGTTCCTTTTTCTAATAACAGGAATATCCAAAAAGGAATATAGTCCATTTTTTAAACTTTTCAGGAGATATATTTGAAATCGATTAAGATTGTATACGGTAACAAATGAATAAATATCAAGTAATCATGAAGGATATATCAAATTAATTCTTCACATAAACTACTCATTAAGCCGAGTATGCTTTGAGGAATTTCCCCAGAGTTTGTCAGATGATGTGCATCTATTCGCAGCCTAGGACAACCTGCTGAACAATTATGCAATACCTCTGAGGAACTTGCATCGAAAGCAATACACGGGATACAAAATATCTGTGTTTTCCTTTGGTGGATTTTGCAGTATGGAGGTTATGTATGGCATCTTTGACCGGTGAAATAACTGTCGAGTATGGCTGAGAATGCTTGATAGGAAACAAGAACCCTTTATCAAGCTTTGTTTTGAAATATTATGACTAATAATAATTAGAACTGTCATCCGTAGGACAACTAATACCCCCACAGATGCTGGTAGTTTATAATCCTTTACTGACCTAGACAGTCAATTTACAGAAATTGAAATTTTCTTGAGAAAGTCTTCGTCTTGAATTTCACATAAAGGGTAATGAAGATCTCCAAAAAAATATTTCTCACAAAGGGATGTAGCTCCCTTAAAAGAAGTCAAACCCTGAAATTAAAATGCTGATGCACAACTACATAATATACTGATCATTCATGTTAAGTTTCATCAAAATCTATCTGGACAAGTTTTTCACATGAATTAAAGGGTCATAATTCCCTAAAAAGGGGTTGAAATCTGCACAACTACATAACATATATAATGATTGTCCATGTGAAGCTTCAATGAAATGATGATGGCAAGTAAGTGAAGATAGATTTTCTGGAAAAGTTATTTTGCATCAAGGGACATATATTCCACAAAAAGAATTAAATATGAAATAC
Organism: Mimachlamys varia; assembly: GCA_947623455.1. Classification (NCBI taxonomy): domain Eukaryota; kingdom Metazoa; phylum Mollusca; class Bivalvia; order Pectinida; family Pectinidae; genus Mimachlamys; species Mimachlamys varia. Next base: position 52,862,804 of record OX392528.1, read on the forward strand.
ATAGGGATGGTCTCAAAAGACAGGTTCTACTGTACTGAATACAGGGATAGTCTCACAAGACAGGTTCTACTGTTCTGAATATAGGGATGGTCTCACAAGAAAGGTTCTACTGTACTGAATATAGGGATGGTCTCACAAGACAGGTTCTACTGTACTGAATATAGGGATGGTCTTACAAGACAGGTTCTACTGTACTAAATATAGGGATGGTCTCACAAGAAAGGTTCTACTGTACTGAATATAGGGATGGTCTCACAAGACAGGTTCTACAGTACTGAATATAGGGATGGTCTCACAAGACAGGTTCTACTGTACTGAATATAGGGATGGTCTCACAAGAAAGGTTCTACTGTACTGAATATAGGGATGGTCTCACAAGACAGGTTCTACAGTACTGAATATAGGGATGGTCTCACAAGACAGGTTCTACTATACTGAATATAGGGATGGTCTCACAAGACAGGTTCTACTGTACTAAATATAGGGATGGTCTCACAAGACAGGTTCTACTGTACTGAATATAGGAATGCTTTTATGAACTTAACCGGTAAAAGCTGATTATTTTAGAGGATCAAATTTTTCAGAATACCAGCTTCTAAGAAGAACTGTCTACAATGTAATTGCATATAAGCCTGATAAGTTCTACATTTTACCCATACCCATGGCCTGAATAATCCCCAAATGGCAATTATTTTTGGCAACTAGGAAAATTTGGTGAAACACAATATTTTCTGACAAATAGCATCAAGTGGAATCTACAGTATAACGTAATTGATTGTTTGTACTTTCTGATTTTTCCGGTTTCATCTTTAGAAACTATTTTTTTTTAAACACTGATTTACCAAAACAGCATGTGAAAACTGACATTCTTCAGTACAATTTGTTAATCAAGTCCTGCAAAATTGATAGGAGTTATGTACCCTTGTTTCTTATTTGGTAAAACCTAAGCATAATATATAGATTTCGTAAAAGTTATAGTATGCTGTAGATCTGGCTAAAGTACAAGACAGTCTCTCGTGTCGTACAATGAAACATCCAATACATCAGCTGAAACTAGCCCAGTGGTCTAAATTAGTATCTCTTAACTACCTTGTATAAATATCCACGCATGTCTGAACGACACTGCATACCCGTCATTATCATAGTTTACTACACAATGAGGCTACGGAAGAGCAAGCCACCACACTTCCACATGAATTTGTCATGATGTCTTGCATGCAACATTGATAAGGATCAAATGTTCTGACTATTTCTACAGAATAGACACCAGCACATGCTAAGGAAGTCGGAAGCTATAAAAAGGTCTGCTGCACAGCTCATGCTGCTGACGTTTAATGAGTGAAAACCATTTGGATTTTTCCAAGACAAATATTGTCTGGTTAGTTTGGCTAACCACAGAACAAAACCCATGTACTCAATGCTTTGACAATAAAACTTTGGAATAGTTGCAAGCTAGGTTTTATAATGGAAAATTTTTGCAGCAGAAGAGCAAGCTACAGGCTATAAGATGGGGAATTTTTGCAGTTCTTTTTCACTGAAACTTTGGGAAAGGAGCAAGCTAGAGGCTTTATGATGGGAAATTTTTGCAGCAGTTTTTTGGGAAAGGGGCAAGCTAGAGGCTATATGATGAGGAATTTTGCAGAATTTCTTTTTCATTGAAACTTTGGGATAGGAGGCTAGCAAGCTAGATGTAATTATGATGGAAAATTTATTGCAGCAGATTTTTGACATTGAAACTTTGGGAGAGTAGATAATTATATAGAGGTTACATAATTGTAAATTTTCACTGCAGTTTCATTAACATGGTTTTCACGGCATGACGAAAACCTCTCCCTTCTAGAAGGAATAATATGCTAGACATTTACTGGACTTATAATCCTTGCATGATAATGGCCATTTTCATAACTAGGTAGACTGAAACAATCAAGTTTAATTTGTTTAATCCTAGAGATTCATAATAATTCTAAGCAATTAAATTTGTACCTCAATAAACATAAATAAGCTACATATATAACATTAGTTATTTACTATAGATTTTACAGTCAGTATTTGACATCACCACAAAAACTACAACAGCCCAACCTTAAAACATGATGTCCTAAAGTCAATATGATCACAACTGAAGAAATGGTCAAAGGTCGAGAGCTACAATGTATTTACGTCTGTACTTTGTATCCTCCTAAGTGTTTATTATCACTTCAAGGGTTTGTTATTTCATGTACTGATGGGGCTACCGTATGTGTTGTAATAGTTAACAGTTTACCCAATGCGGGCATGAAAACAAGAAATCAAGGAACTTTAATAGCTTACCTGATGTTTCATTTATAATTTAAAATCTGGTTAAAGACCAAAACAGTTTATTAAGAAGTACAAAAAAAACTAATTGCATTTGAGTGGACAAGACACCAAGTTTCTCCATGCCAAGTTTGACACAATTAATGTACATAAAAATGTATGGTTATGGGATTGGGGTCTCTACATACTGTTTCCATGTTATTAACCAGGAGATTTGTCCCATGCAATCATTATCACATTGGTGACCTAAGTATTTAAATAACAGAATACCAACAGCCTAACTGACCCATCCACCCCTTAAAATTAACAAATGTGCAGAAATATAATATTTTCAGGGTAAAATGTTTACTTCTGTTTGATTTTGGGGGGTGTAGTGTGCCAATGAACCCTGATAATTATGAAGGAGTGTATGAGTTTTTGGTTTTTTTTTACCGTCGAGTACCAATGTAATACTTGTACTCACCAAAAGCATCTTCGTCCACTTCGCCCGAGTAGTACTCGATGACCCTGCGGTACACAGCGTATCCCAGCTTGTTGTACATCTCCACGGCGACCTTGTTAGACACTCGCACAAACAGGTCGACAAAGTAGCAGTGTTTCCTGTAATCGACAGTACTTCACATCAAACAAGCGCTCCTCTAAAACCACACACACACTAACACGTAATATGTCCTATCCATCTCCTGACATACACTAGCATTCAACATGTAACAGTAGCTGAACCTTTTCCTTTCTAAAAGTTAGATGTTAAAACTGATTTTATTCCATCAAAATCCTTCCATTAAAGGCCCAATATACCTAACTTTCGGCAGAACTTGAAGCGAAAACCAAGCCTAATAACTTTTTATATTTATAGATTTAGTTAAGATTAACTGATATCAGCAATATTCAAGATGAATTCTTTCGCGGTTATCGGTAAAGCAGCAGTTGAAACACGCTATTTGTAAACACGCGTCCATTTCGAACCGTCTTCTACATTCGGTTTGTTGTTTAAGTGGGCCCCACCTGAATTATTTTCAATTCTTTGGATTTTTTTGTCAAGAGTTTCTTGTTAGTTAACGCTCAGATTAACTTCGTTTTAGGCTTATTTTTGCATGGTTATCAACTGGATTTTTTTTTTTAATTTTTCAGAATCACGAAAATTTCCCTGAAGTTATGTATATTGGGCCTTTAACAAATGTAATCAATTCTGCTGTATTCATTGAGCATTGTAGTGTCTTGTTATTGTGTTTATGGTCAATATAAATGACAGAGCTTTGTAGGCAAACTGCATATTGCACGCTGAAATTTACATTTCCTATCTATGTTGCTGACTTATAAATGATTTTAATTTGATTTAAACTTTGATAAATGATTCATTATTGACATCTAAATTTGCGAAATGGAACAGCCATTTTGACAGCCAAACGTCACTGTTTCTATATGCCAAATCAATGACGTTATAATTGTTACATGCAGGGTGTCTTTATCGTCTCATAAATCACATGCTCCCTCTTTAGTTTATACAGAAGCTTTGCCATCCATTTCATGATGGGGGCATAAAAACAAATAAATATACATCGCAGACATCTGAATTTGAAAATAATATATATGTTAGAACTAAATGTTATTGTATGAATTAAATCTTAAATACTACAAGCAACTGTTTTTAAGAGGACAACAACTCTCTTCACACTCACTTTTCTGAGATTTCTTCCAGTATGTTCATAAGTTTGCCGGCCAGCCCGAGCCGCCTGTACTCCGGAGCTATGGTTAGAGCGGTCACATGACCATGCCACAACTCTCCACCACCTTCCGCCTTTCCCATAACTGAAAAAAAAAAGTCAAAACTCCACCAAGATATACAAAACTTAACCATATTCATTTATTTAAGTTATTTCAACTTAATAAATTAAATCACTCTTGTTGGCCTTGATGTAATTGTATGTATGCAGAGTTGAAATTTTGGAAGACAGTAGTACCTGGATAAAAGCCACAAGGCCAGGCAGGTGAACCCATACATTTTCATGTCTGAACAGGGACTCAAATTCAACATGTTGGTGAAAAGCCAGTTTTATCAATTGTACCACCTAACTTCAACAAAATTTGGTTTTAAAGTCTTGGGAATGGATGCATTTGTACATGTTACAGAATACATGTAGGCAGTTCACAGAAATTGTAATACAAAATCAGCAGTAAAAATGTTTGATAAAAATGTAGCTAGACATATTTTGAAAGTACAATAATGAGCTCAGTCCAAATCCAAAATTTATTTCAATATTTTTATTTATTCCCCGAGTTAAAACCGTCTGACCCCTGACCGATGATAAACAGGCCAGGTAGTGAGTGAGTGAGCGCTAGCAGCGACTTCTGATATGAGCATAAAACACATATTTGAAAATTGATCTTTGATAAGTAGAATCATGGGTGAAGTGGTTGATATAGAGGTATAGCATACTTAAAGCCTCTTATTTCAGTCTTTGATCTTTCTGATCATGACCAGCTTCCTTCAGATCATTATTTGTTTTGTTAGTAACACACCACATTAAGGAACCCTGTCCCACTGCATTTTGGGTTTTTCGAATATTCAGTAACCTCCCCTTAGTTACGATGACCTAATTATATATAATGACAGTGAAGCGTCTATGAGTGATATACAATGTAGGTACACTTCAAGATATCTTTTAACAGTTTAAAATTTACACACCTGAAAGATGCCTCTAAAAAAATGACCTTTGAGTCATTGGTTTGCAGTAACGTTAACAGAACTATAGAACACTGGGTATGATCAAATTAGATAAACCAGAACCAGAATAAGAACGAATAGAAACAGTAACTGTCCAATATGTTTCCTTTCCTTCGGGAGAGGGAGATAATCATTTCATTTTTATTTTTTGATAAAAAGGTTTTCTGTTAAAAAATAACTTATAAACTCATTCATCCCTTAAAACACATTTGAGCTCTTCCAATAACAAAGGTTGGAATAATTCATTATGAAATTACAGGGGTGTATATATGAGTTAAAACTTAACAGAGTCATGCCAGAAAAAAAGGAGTTTTCAAGCACTTTTGTACGCAGTTACAGATTAAGGCATGGTATTGCCACTATTGCATATACGCAATATAGGTCCTTAGACAGGTAGCATTGTAACAAAAATCTAATTTAAAGTGTCACATGATAAGCAAATATCAGTATTAAACATCTGAAGGCATTATACAGCGTACATGTGGTGGCTAAAATATAAATTCTGGATAAGAAGGAACTGATTATTAAATACATGTGCTGAAACGAAAGTTGAGCAATAACTGGACTAATTGTTGAAGGAGAAGTGATCACATATTGTATCTATTAACTCTGCTTCATTGTGCCAATGTAATAATTCCAGAGGAAAACAGAAATCGGTAAAGTGTAATTTAGACGTCTCTGGATTCTATTAACACAGAAATACTAATCAGATCTGCTCTACAAGAAATAATCTGTGATATTTTTTGTATTCTTTAGTCTACTAGGGTAAAAAGTTGTATTTAATGAGTTTGAGTCATATCCAATCTATAAAAGTTTTTTTGGAAGTGGGGCTGCGGTGGCCGAGTTGTTAAGGTGTCCCGACACTCTACCACTGGGTTGCGAGTTGCATTACCTTCAGATAATGGACGGCAGATGATTGACACCATGAAAACAAGCTTCTTTCATCATCTTTCTTCAAGTTTGGTATTAAAATCACATACATCCTATTCTAATTTCTCATTCTGCATGGCAAGAAACATATTGCTTCAGCTTCAGAAATGCAGTGAATGTTATCAGACTTGTTAAACCTAGTTTTTATACGACTGTCTGTCTGGTGAATACAATCTACAATGCTAAACATCAGAATGCATAAAATCAAAATGAAAAGTACGTAAGATGCATTTCCCAATACAAAAATTACCTCAGAAACCTTAGTTACGTCTCGTATAGATAAAATGTACATTATCAACCAACATTGGCAGACGACAAAAAATACACTGGTTTTATAATTTTATTGGGTAATATCCATGTAACATAATCTTAAAAATCTCGAAACTATGATGAATTTCACGGGTCAGCGTACAAAATATTCTACGCTGACAGACCGGTTGGTTAGATTGATAAACGTTATCCAACATCACATCTTAAATGCTGAATGTCACTTTTTCAAACAGACATGATACGGCCGATAGCGGCATTCATCATCTGGCCTATTATCGGCTGGAATACCTCGCAATTACCCATTATCATTATACACATCATGTCATCTTTTGCGTGGGGGAGCCCGATAATGAATTGGTTTTGGTGAGAAAAACCCAGAACAGGCTGCTGATGTGGTTTATGAGATGATGAAAACTTGAATACAGAGCTAGCTTGAGGATAGAATTTGATGTCAAACAAATTATAAAATGTTTAAGACATTAAAAGATGTATACAGTACTAGTGCATCTCAAAATTTAATAAATTGGGATAGATAGACAAAGTAAATACTAAAATTCTTTTTGAACAGCCATATATATAAAGGGTGCACTCTTATAAGCTGCTGGCTTGGATTCGGTCTTTATATCTTATTCAATTATTTCTTTTACACCAAATATACCAACAAGAGGCCCAGAGAGCCTGTATCGCTCACCAGCATACATAGGTATCTGAAAATTTGTGGACAATATTCTGTCATTCCTTAAGAAGAAGGATTTTTTAAGAATTTACTAAAGCATTTCCCATTTTTGGCCCTGCCCCTTGGCCCTACAATCAGGGTCTCCAAAGGGCAGGTGAGCTAACAAATAATATAAACACTTTTGAGCATTGTGTCATCAATTATTGTGCAGCTTTCAAGCATGTCACCAATTCTTGTGTACCTTTCAAGCATGTCATCAATTCTTGTGTACCTTTCAAGCATGTCATCAATTCTAGTGTACCTTTCAAGCATGCCATCAATTCTTTTTGCATTAAATATACATGCGCCCTTTCATAATTAAACTTATCAAAAACCATTTACAAAAGATGTTTTATAGTTAAGTTTAAATCTTTTTTCTAAAAGTTGAAAAGTTTTTAGTGAAATAAAATATGAAGGATATTGGAAACTTTAAATCATAATGTGAATTGTATAATTATAATTCTTATTTCAAATAAAAGCACTTTGTATATTTAGACACCACACCCAGAACAACCTTATAATGAAAATCTTACAGTTAAAGATATATTCATCAGATTAGACACAAGAATAGAACTGCCACACATTAAGAATTAAAGCCACGATATTTATATATATAATTATTCTATCTATATGAGGACAGTTTAAGATAAGAGCTGTCAAAAGGATTAAAAAGTTAAGGTATTTAAGTTATAAAAATGATGAATTTATTTCCTTTCTGCTAAAGTAAATGGGAATGACCTTTTCCTGATCTCAAAATGCAAAAGTGCATTATGAGGTAAATCAAAGTGCATTTACATAAACCGATTTATTCGGGTTTTTAACGGTCGTCATGAACATCTCAGAGACATTCCTGATATCCGCGGTGTTGACAAAATATATTTAGATCAGTAACGCCCATCCTTGAAACCCAAACCATCCCTAGACTCTTATTCATGAGAGTGTTCTAACAATAACGATCCTTTCCTTTAATACGCACTGGCAACAACATTCCCGCAAGTTTTCATGTCTATTTGATTATACATGTATAGTACTAAACTGCATGCAATATTAAGTAATCCTTAAATTTTGTTCCTTTGAAGAATTGGCAAATGCTCAGATTTAATCCCACTAAATGAAATTTTCTTATTAGATTTATAAGAAAGCCTATTTTGGAACATAAATTTGATAAAAGGCTGCTCCAGGATGGGCAATGTCTATGGCAGGGAAAGAAACGTGTATGTTTTGAGGTAGCAGTTAAGATGCATATATCTATTAGTACAATGACAGGGATAATTCTGTCTCTTAAAATTTATGGTTGAATTTCAGGGATTTTATGGGATTAGCAAGATTTCTATGAGATTTTACTGTTTAAAGTAATACAATTTTGAATTTTAATGAGATTTTCACAAAAAAAATGGGTAAAAATCCCTGAATCTCGTCCCAAAGTGTTCCTTGCAATAATACATAGATTGAGGAGTAATGTTAACAGAACTTTTGTAACTCATTCACCCCTAAAGACACATTTGAACTCGTCCAATTCAAAGGTTGGAGTTCATTATGAAATTCAGGGGTTAATGGATAATATGATATTTTTCTTACCAGTATGGTTATTATACCTGTACAGTGACTGTACATGTACATAAGGGTCCAGGTTTAAGTAAATAGTTGTGATCTCAAGAAATTTCTGATTTCATTTATAAAATCAGCTTCACAAATGATAAAAAATTTGCAAAAATTTTAATGAATGAAGTAGTGGAAAATTCCTTGATTTTTTATATATAATTTGTTAGTCAGTTACTTTATACTATTTCTTGTGATATCATGTGATCACAATGGGCACATATTTACCCCAGTTTTAATACTATTGGTACAAATATATATATACATGCACACATGTGTTGTATATAGGATCTGATGAAAGTATTTAGTACTTCACCAAAGATGGAAGAAACCAGCTTAAAACATGTATTTACGTCTTATTACAAATCATGCAGGAAATGAGATTTTGTGCATGTGCCGATTGTATTAGTGACGGAAAATTGGGAAACGCCCCACAGAAGTTAACTTCATCTTTATACATGGTAAATAGTAAGGGCTCTAAAAGAATCATAATTGAGGAATTTCATGCAAGGAGAGGTATAATATGAAATAAATTCTTGTTAGAAATATTTGATTAAAGACACATGTACCAATTCATACATACTTGTTGTAAATCCAATGAGATAGGTTTCTATATGACTTAACATCAGGCGATACAGCTTCAGCGAGAGATAGGTTTAAAAATTGCTTGTGGATTGCATCGTTCACCCCTGGAATTTTGTAATGAGCTATTCCAACCATTGAATTGGAAGAGTTCAAATGTGTCTTCAGGAGTGTATGATTGTATTTGTAATGCCATTCATTTTAAAGGCCCAATAAACGTACCTTTCTGCAAAAATTTAGCAAACATCAAGCCTAATAACTTATTATATTTTGTAGATTTAGTTAAGATTAACTGATATCAGCAATATTCAAAATGAATTCTTATGTGAGTATCGGTACAGCGGCAGTTGAAACTCAGTATTTGTTAACATGCATAAATTTTGAACTGTTTTCTAACTTCGGCTTGTTGTTTTAGTGGTCCCACCTAAGTTATTTTGAATTTTCAGTCCCTGAATTTACATATACTCGGCTTTTAAATGACATCACAACTCAGTTCATGCTATTCTATGCAAAGCTATCTCTTTCTACTCGTTTTCCCTAGCTTAAACAGGACACATACAAATGCACCTGTGATGGGAGCATGTTGTAAGGAATATTTAACCAACATTATTTTGATTAATTTTGATGCATAAAATGTAAATCTGCAACATAAAGTTAAATTCAACCATGAACCACTGTCATATTTCCTGAAACTACTTCCTCATGACACAAAACTGTATGCATAATTGCATATATAACCGCTTTGTTAGCTAATCTTCAATGGAAAAGGAAAGATTCGGAAAAATCTAACATCAGATAGTATGATTACCTGTCTGTAACTGAGGGGAGGTTGTACAAGACTGGGTGTTTATCTGGTAAACTACGGTACAGAAGTAGAATGATTGCTGTCTGTATCTGTGGGGAGGTTGTACGAGACTGGGTGTTGATCAGGTAAAACAACGGTACAGAAGTAGAATGATTGATGTCTGTATCTGTGGGAGGTTGTATGAGACTGGGTGTTTATCAGGTAAAACAACGGTACAGAAGTAGAATCATTGCTGTGTGTATCTGCTGGGAGGTTGTTTGAGACTGGGTGTTTATCAGGTAAAACAACGGTACAGAAGTAGAATCATTGCTGTGTGTATCTGTGGGAGGTTGTATGAGACTGGGTGTTTATCAGGTAAACTACAATACAGAAGTAGAATGATTGCTGTGTGTATCTGTGGGGAGGTTGTATGAGACTGGGTGTTTATCAGGTAAACTACGGTACAGAAGTAGAATGATTGATGTCTGTATCTGTGGGGAGGTTGTATGAGACTGGGTGTTTATCAGGTAAACTACGGTACAGAAGTAGAATGATTGCTGTGTGTATCTGTGGGGAGGTTGTATGAGACTGGGTGTTTATCAGGTAAACTACGGTACAGAAGTAGAATGATTGCTGTGTGTATCTGTGGGGAGGTTGTATGAGACTGGGTGTTGATCAGGTAAAACAACGGTACAGAAGTAGAATCATTGCTGTTTGTATCTGTGGGAGGTTGTATGAGACTGGGCGTTTATCAGGTAAACTACGGTACAGAAGTAGAATGATTGATGTCTGTATCTGTGGGAGGTTGTATGAGACTGGGTGTTTATCAGGTAAACTACGGTACAGAAGTAGAATGACTGCTGTTTGTATCTGCTGGGAGGTTGTACGAGACTGGGTGTTTATCAGGTAAACTACAGTACAGAAGTAGAATGTTTGCTGTCTGTATCTGTTGGGAGGTTGTACGAGACTGGGTGTTTAACAGGTAAACTATGGTACAGAAGTAGAATGATTGCTGTCTGTAGCTGTGGGAGGTTGTACGAGACTGGGTGTTTATCAGGTAAACTACGGTACAGAAGTAGAATGATTGCTGCTTGTATCTGTGGGGAGGTTGTAAGAGACTGGGTGTTTTTCAGGTAAACTATGGTACAGAAGTAGAAAGATTGCCAGTCTGAATCTCATATCACTCTGGCACAGGCTAAGCAGGTGTACAACCACTGCCAGATACAATCAATCAATCTATGTGCAGAATTTGAGATTGAATTATTCTCGCGCCATTAAATCCTTTTATCAACCCTATACAGGGATCTTTCTTCATCTTAATGTCTTCACAAACCTGCCTTACTTATGCATGTAATATGGCATACAATCAACTAACATGTTTTTCGAATTAATGAGGATCGTTAGCCACCAACAGCTACAGCATGTCCGCACAGACATTTGATTCTTAACACCCTCATACAAATTTAATTACCAGCAACTTTTTTTTCTTGTCTAATATATAAATGTCTTGATAGAAATCTTTACCCTCCTTCGATAAAATGAAAGCCTTTGATCAGTAAGTAGGGCGGTTTGTAAACAAATGTAGGATGAAATGACTGGTATCCCACACGAGGATAATTACAACACATTTTGTTGGTATTAACATGTCGGAAACACTAGAGAGATCCCACATTTTATTCATTATCATCAGACAACTTGCACTCAACTGACACACTTTTTCTTAACATTTTTTTTCATATGGAAATGGATTTCACTTGTATGGAGAATACTGAAAGTGTTTTTTTTTATTTTTAACAAAATTTCATGTAAAAGTATACTTTTATTAGACAAGGATGGAATTTTCTATTCAATTTAATAAAACAAAACAGGACATTGATTTTGATTTTGAGCCATTTGACTATTGAGTACTCCCCTCTTTTCCACCAATTATGGTATCCTTCGGTTCAAAATGTGTAAATCTCTATTTTTTTTTTGAGAATTCTAGAAACATTGAAAATATTTCACTACACAAAATCCTGTTGAATTGAGCAAATTAGACTATCTTTGTTGTACTTTGAACACTGAGTAGTAATACTGATTGGCGGATTTACAGCATTTCAAAGTTAAATTGAATTCTAATATGACTACGAACGACTACCGGTAATATAATAAAGAACAACAAAACGACCCTCAACTCTATCCACAGGTTTTGCTGTAATTCATTTCAGAAACATCTTGAATGCAGACTAGATAACACCCATTAACATGAACTTTGCAGCAAATTTGTGAGCAAACTATTTTGTTTGCAAGAACATTTTGTATGAAATTCACAGGTTATTGCAGCTGGCAGCAAACATCTTTCAAAGTTGCTGCAAAAATTATTTTGTTCTTCAATAACTTTAAATTTGCAGCAATTTGCTGTAAACAATCAATATTAACATTGGTGTAGGGGAGATAACTGCTGAAAGTAAAATTTTCCTGACAAGCAATTTTACCATAATTAAACAGCTCACCCCAAAAAGCTTACAAAATTCTTAACTCATTTTACCCCTGAAATTTTATAATGAACTAATCCAACTTTTGAATTGGAAGAGTGCAAAAGTGTCTTCACGGGTACATGAGTTGTACAAAATTGTACAAGAACCAATCTCCCAGAAAAACTCCTTAATCTAAAATTCTTATCAACACGATATTACAAACAACATCCAGACTAATTTACTTCTTCCTTATTTCTATCTAAAATGACATATACAAATCAGATTATTTGCACATTGTTTTTTTCTATTATAACATGCAGTGAATTATCCTGAATCAATTTGTAGCATCATGTTTATCTAATTTTCTCTACAGTTACAGATAAAGAAGTGAACTCCACCTGCTTGCCAGCAGTATACTGTATATAATTCTGCATTAGGTTTACACATCTCTTCCATAGATACATAAAAAAAAAATCAAATTATTGCTTTTCAAAAAGTGGAACATGCACATGTTTATCCAATTATTATACCCCCAAAAAATAAAAATTGCTAACAAATCCAATAGTCATTAGTGTCAGCCATTATCTCAAACACCACGGACCAGGAACGATATGTAGATTTATTTTATCAAAATTCTGTACTTTCAAAAGAATCTGGAAACTTTCAAGAGTTTCCTTATCTCTGCATTGTTTTTACATACATCCCAAGTAATTTTTACTTCCTTCAGGACTGGACTTGTTATCAAATCTTGGTGCAAATAAATTATATTTTCAAAAATTAGTAATCAAGTTTCTATTCAATCACTGCATTTTCTGCTGAAACATTAAATACATCTCTGTAGCTAAATATATATTTGTAATGTACTTCAATTTATACCTATCTTAATAAAAACACGCATTTCAGTTACAACAATAGCATATATATACTGGAAATGACTTGAGCAGAAAGGAAAAACAGTCTAAAAAATCCTCATATCAAAGATGATTAGCCTTTAGGTCACAAATATTGGAGTCTGGAACTCAATGCTTTTCCAGTCAGAACTGCCAACACTTCGAGAGCCTTGCCACCGTATACTGGTAGTTATCCATATTCAGTATACATGAAGCCCGCTATTGGAAAACTGGTAATGAGTTGAGATCCAAGATGTTCTATTACCAACAGATGTTCTTCTGATAATCTTAAGACTTTTAAATGTTAGTAAACATATTTATAATTGTAGTAATTAACATATTTTTAATTATAGTAATGTTGATTTTAGAACTTTTCCTGTATACATGACTATTGTACTAAATTGACACTTTCAATCCCATCAAAAGTGAAACATAAGAGTCATGAATTTGTTAGTCTATTGAAACATTAACCCAGCCTGAATAGTGTGTACTAGTACTGGTTTCATTCATCTGTACATGTGCACCTTTGGAAATTATTGTTACAGTAACAGTATAGTTCTCAGATTTATATTTGTTTGTTGTGACGTTACAGTTATTATGACGCCTAATAAGGTTTGAATATTTTTATATATATTTTAAGATATGGTAATTTGATAGTTCAGTATTTTGAAAATGATATTTATTCACTGCCATGTAAATAATGTAAACAAGAAAAATCCATGCCACTGGTATGTCAAGCGATGGTACAGTAAGTTGGTTAAGAAAACATGATATGGAACATCATTCAAGTATACAAATTTTCCAAATATAGTATGAAATCATAACAATGACCTGTCAAAATGTTTAAATAATGTATACAAGGAGAATCCACTGGTCTATTGTACATTAAGTTGGTTAAGAAAACATGTGCAGATTCTCCAACACGTCAGTAGAAATCTTTATTTTAATTAAAGCATCCTTCAGTCATTTTTGTCCTCATGATTTACTGACGTTTTACTCGAACTAATTTGGTTCTTCTATCGGATAATGACCAACTTCAACTGGTTGTCGAAGGTTATGTCATGTTTGGTTGGTTGTGGCAAGAAATGAAGAGAACAGAATTAATATACGAGAGAGGAGAATGCTGATTTGAAAGAAGATAATAAGAGAGTCTGCTGACGAGATTTCAGGCAGAAGTGTGTTTCAATTGTTAATAGTCCGGGGAAAGAAGGATTTTTTCTTCACAGATGTTCTGCAAAGAATAGTTTGAAAAGTATTGTGGTGCCTTGATCGTCTTGAGGTGGGAACCAGATGTTTGGGGTTACTTATTAATTACCAATTATGCATTACACCAGAAGTATACGCTTATGTAATGTACCATGTGACTGCCAAATCATGTGACATTTATTCAGTTATACCTCGGAAACAGTGTATTTTAGTGTACTGATATACTTACTGTAACCCATAATCTGACCATTGGGTGACTCTGCTACCTGGAAGTATTCCGGCCAGTGGGCAAGGTACTGCATGTAAAAAGGCAGGCCATACTGGTTTAGTCAAGAAGTTGTAATAGCTGTATAGTTGTAAAATGATGCAATCTGATTGCAGAAAAAATTCAGTTCCAATACAGATATATGTTCATGTCAACCATTTTCTTACATTTCTGATTAGCCTGATCAAGTTTCCTGTGCAGACTTACAATTTTAACAAATAGATTTCTGGTGAGGCCAGATCACACTGCTCTATATATATATGTGACTTATCAACAAACGGACATGATCCAGAATCTACTGAGCATGAATAGATAATATCTGTCATTTTTGGTTCATATCTGAGTATGGATTGTTTCTAATATAAACCAACCCATGACATTCTTTAAATCTTATACATGTAATTATGATGGTAATTTAAAAAGAGAAAAAAGGTATTTAGGTTGTCCCCGCTGAACAGACATTCAAATCTAAACAGGCTTAATATATCAAATATTATTAACAAATTTTATTTATTTTACATCAATTCAGTGTGCGAAAGTAATTCATGAAGTTCCTTAGATAGACAATATACATGTAGCTAGGGTCTATGGGCATTTCAAATTCCATCCTTCAACCGATGTTTGAACAAAAATTGATTTGCAATGACAAATTCAGCCAAACAAATCAGGAAATGAACAACACTCAAGAGAAAAGAAATTGATATGATTTATTCAAACAGTTTTGATACTTTTTCGACATACATGAACAATTAAATTGCTTAGGCATCAGGTCTACTATAATAGCATTACTTTTGCATATATAACAGGCATGTTTTCCTGTGGCCTCGAGCTCGGTCTATGGTTACTTTCACACACCGACAATTATGAAACAAGTTTATATCCAACTCATATTAATCATCACTCTTGTTGGCCAGTGGATATTCACCCTCGAGGGGTCTTGTTGTGGGAGGAAAATGGAGAACCTGGAGGAAACCCATGTGGTCGGGCAGGCCAGGTTACCCCCCCAACCATACCTTAATTTTCACATCAGGTTGGGAAATTGAACCCTGATCGTCTTTGTGAAAGGCAAGTGTGCTATATCCACTGCACCATATAGTTATATCAAATCATGATCACCCATGTCATATAACGATATATATATATATATCAATGCTGCAAGCTTCCTGTTAACATGACTTAATTGTAAAAAGGATACAGTTTCTGTGAGTGGATCCAAATTTCTAAAAAATAAAATAAGACAAAAATGAAAGCTTACATTTGGCTGTACAACATTTAATAGTTTATGCATGCTTCGGATAATACAATAAACCATTTGTTTAACAAATATAATTATTTCAGAAACCCACCGTTGTAAAATAGCAATAATAAATCAGGCATTCAATATGCAAAACAATTAAAATATTAAAACGTGCCATCATTTCTTTTTAAACTAATCAACATTAAAAGCATTTGAGCTTTAGATCTGGTAGCCTTGTTCTGAGGTAAAGTGATCATGATCAAGTGCAACTTGCAAGCGGACAAATCTGACTCGTTGACCGGCAAGATTTTCGGCATGTAAATGTTTTCATGACAATTTGAGACAGACGCATAAACATGTGATAAAGTAACTTACACGTTATTAAACTTGAACAGGTCCTCACACCTGAATGGCCGAATAGTTGTCATTATGGATAGTTTTGGTTGGTTTTCACATGTTTTGCTAACAAGTCCCGGCCATAACAGGAAGATAACTATAAATGCTTGTGCGCATGCCCTAAAACTATTTGTTGTTTCTTCCGGTTTGGCTGCGGCAAAATTGAAAAGGGAATATCAAAACATACCAAGAAAAGTGTCCGACTTCACTTCGTCATGAAACAAGAACATTGTAACAACAGCTTCAATTGATGAGTGAGAAGTAGTGATGCTTTCTTTTTAAGTCTTGTTAATTGAAATGATAAAGGTTTTTGTTTAATTGTTAAAATGTGAAGTGTCAAAAAGTCAGTGACATGCCTGTGCCTGTTTTCGTGTTTTAGGATTTGCGACATCAATTAATCTTATATATTTCAATATGTTAACAATGTAAGTAAGTGCATGTTTGTGTCGGACAATACATGATGCACATATATCTGGACATTGTGCCACAGGTACGGATGATCCAAGTGCAATTAGGGTTCCATATCATACATAATCGAAACTACCGGGTGCCGAAACGACTAGAATTCTATAAGATGTACACTAATTCTAGTCGTTTCGGCACCCGGTAGTTTCGATACTCGGTCGTTTCGGTACCTATGAATGTTGGAAAACAAAGATAAACATTAAATAAGCAATTATTTTTAATTTATATTATTCATATAACAATAAATAATAAATCAAAATACCGAAAGAGCTCTCAGAAATACCTAAACAAATGAACCCCAGAATTCCCCCCAAAATGACCATATTAGGAAGATTGCTTTACCATTAAATTACACCATCTGGTGAGTGAAAATCACATCCAATATGACTGACGTATTAACATTCACTTCAAACTACAGATTTTGAAATATATCTATATAAGGCAAAACCTCACATCTGATTAAAACCTGTTGGCTGCTAATCGTGACAAAAGCCGTTTTGATAAAAATGACCCTCACCGTTGATCCCAACAAAAGTGTAATTTTCAATTGGTAGTAGTCCGGAAGTAAATTTAATCTCTCTTCTGTGGCTATATATTTGGAATTCCTATACTTGTGTCTAAAAAAGAAAGTAGAATACTTTCGATTGGTTCTGATGACGAATCTCGGTATTCTTGATGAGAGTTAACGATAATACAATGTACATATATAAGACTACTGAAGTTGGAAAAATTGCTACTAATGCTGAGACACTGTCGAAGTGAGGTGAAACTTTCCTTCCCTAACATCATTTCTGATAAAAATAAAAGAGTTTGCATGGTGCAAATTAATTGTAATGAATTAATTAGATGTATCGTAATGTGCAACACTTGAACAAGTTCTTTTTATATCGGGCGAACCCTCGGACACATGTGATAAATGTAGATCTTGTCTATCGGTACCTACCCGTATACATACCAAACAATGAATTAACCAATATTTCCAATTTGATTCTCGTAAAGGATATTTGTTAAAATATAAAATTTATCTGTGATGAAAAGTGAATCATATTTAGAGTCCTGACTCAGATACATTAAAATGCAGAAATTTGTGGTAAGATGAATGGAAGACTGAATTTTATCGGAGAATCGCTGGAATAGTTTAAAAAAGTTTTGCAGCAGATTTTGATTTGATAATTGGAAATTGTCCTGAATTTTATCAGATCATGAAAGTCAGTTTATTCCAAAACAAGATTTTTGCTGTAAAAAAAAAGTTTTAATTTGAACATCATGAAAATCACAGTACACAGTATATTAATTTTGAAATATTGCTTTTTCTTTTGTTTAGACCTATATCTGCTGCTGTAATGTAATTGCCAACATGTGATGCAAAGATTGACAGCCCTACAAGAATACACAATTTCATCCTGATATTGAATTAAAGGACAACCAGGACATCATGGCCACGAGCATGCCAGGTGACCCGGTTTACCTCGGCCTAGACCAGAAGTTTGACAAGGTCTTAGCAGACATGAAACCACATGTGTTAAAACTTCCTCATAAAACAGGTTTGTATCATTGAAAAAATAACCCAAAAAACATTGCAGATTTGCATCTTTTTAATGTAAACTGAAATTTTAAGTGTCATTATAGAGTAATAAATAAGCTTTTTACAACACATTCAGTCAAAATTTATTTAAACAATGCTTTAACATTAAAGTACAGATCAGTTTTGCAGATTTGAAATTGTTTGAAAATTCATGTTAAAGAAAATATCAGATTGTCATTGAATATGTGTACCACTAATATATACCCGGTATATGTTCCTGCTGAGTAATAGTGGATTATCATGTTGGTCCAACTCTCATTACAATAAATTAGTTCATTTTCAAACTGAATAAAGACATGAACTTTTGCAGTTTGATAAATTAACTGTTGAGAGTTAGATAAATAAAGGGAACCCTGGAGGAAAGGCACATTTAGGAAGGATTAATATACATGTGTAAGGGACGGATTAAATTCACTGATAATGATGGAGTCTGCAACATGGTTTAGCATATCTTTTCAAACTCTGTGACTAACATACCTACATAGTTTTTAGATGCTATGGGTCTTGGATAAATTATGCAGAAATGTGAACATGCATGTAAATTGTCCATTTCATCAATTAAGTTATTTCACATTTTAATTTAATCAATTGTTCCAGATCGACAAAAATGTGCAATATGGATCAAGAAGCTGTGTGAACCTGTCATGGGGATAACAGGAAGGTATGTAGGAACAGAAACAGAGGTACAAAGTCATTTCCAAGAATACTTAAGTGTTGAAAATGTAGCGGATTTAGACCGGGTCTATCATCAGTGATCAGATAGCTCAATTGGTTGACTATCCATTTAGAGTTTGAAAGTTCCCGGGTTTGGACCCCGGTCTGGCCGTGCATTTTCCCTCTCCTGTTACAAAACATATAGGATCTGTTTATCTGAAAACTGATATCCTGGATGATATATTAAAGGCATTACTTTGAAGTTTTGCTTTATGTTTGAAAATTCTAGAAAATTGAACATTGCTCCCAATTCCATATACATTTGTATATGCAAATGCAGAACTGTAATTCTATATTGAAGTTCTGTTGTATGTGTAAAAATTCTAGAAAATTGAACATTACTCAAATTCCATATATATTTGTATATACAAATGCAGAACTTTAATTCTTTTTGAAGTTCTGCTGTTTGTGTAAAAATTCTAGAAAATTGAACATTACTCAAATTCCATGAATATTTGTTTATACAAATGCAGAACCGTAATTCTATTTTGAAGTTCTACTGTATGTTTTTGAAGTTCTGCTGTATGTGTAAAAATGCTAGAAAATTGAACATTATTCAAATTCCATCAAAATATACACATGCAGAACTGAAGTCAAGTGTCATTTATTGTGTAGGTTTGACATTTGTTTCTGTGAGTATTACCATGTTTGAACCACTGTGAAATGTTTTGTCTATTCTTGACCAACAGAAAGAATCGTAATGCCTATGCCCAGCTAATGTTACACATGCTGAAGCGAGGAGTCCTGGAGGGGCCCTTCACCAGTAAACCCCAAGACGGCCCCCTACCCACACTACCTCCTTATATGGTAAGTCTATGCTGCATACTACTTATCATTCTCCTCATAGGAAGCATATTCCTAATTGTTGACTGATAGTGTTCTTAGATTTTGACTGTTTCTTTATTTAACTTGTTGCTCTGTGTTCACTTTTTTGTACACTTTGAAGGTTCATACTCAGTATTAGTATTAGTAGGCCCATGTCACCTCTTTTGCAGCTATGTGAATGGATATGTTATAAGCACTGATAAGTTTTCATGTATTTTCTTTTGTAATTCATTTCAGTCAATATACTTTGATGAGCCATCAGGCAAGAAGGGCCAATCTGAGGTCAGTATAACACCACATAGCCAGATTTCACAGGGAACATTTTCCCTGTAGTTGGTTATATGCATCCTTTTGTGATTTGTAAGCGCACAGTACACTTATTGAGTTGAACGCGGTATAGCTTCTTAATATATAGTGGAATCTGCCTCCAATGGGAGACAATTTACTCAAATTGAACAGAAATCTGTTTTTACAATTTGTATTTGGTCAGTTTATTAACAATATAATCTTATAATATCATGATCACCGGCGTATGAAGTTCAGAGGGTAGGAAAGAGTTGCCCTGTCACAGTCTGTCTAAATATTTGTCCTTGTGTAAGCATCATTCCTCCTTAATCATTAGTTATATTTCCCTTCCCTTGTGTTTTAGGCCCTGAAACTTTTATTTCTGCTTCAGAAATGCTGGTAATGATGAGATTAGTTTATATAAAATTTGTCTTGTTTTCGTTTAAAGGACCAGGTACCTGACTGGGTGGCTGGGGAGCTGACATCATCTGTCGGGTCATCTTTGTTTAAAACATCTATAGGAAATCCCACAGCGTCTTCTACCTGGAGGTCCGGTATATCTCCCATAGGGTACGAACGTGGACTCCGCAGGTAAGAGTTAGGCTACTCAGGCTGTTTCTCAGTAGCTTTCAAATTAACACAGTGAAAAAAATATTATCAGTGCTAAAATATGTGTTTACAGTATAAATTCAACTTTCATCATTACAATATTACAAAGATAAATACATTTTACACCAGGAAACCTATTTACAGTTTTAATATTTTTTTTATACTGCCACCGATTGCCCATAAAAAGTGTGGCATTATAAGGAGTTTTGGGATAAATAGACAGACTGTTACAATGGAATTATGATGTGTAAAGGGGTAGAGAGAAAAATGGAGCATGAAAAGATTGTCAGAAAGCAAACTGCCAAATGACACAAGGGGCATCATGTCAAAGTGTTGCTTAAGATCATGATAATACAAATGTATTAATTAATTCATCTTTCTGGACTGCATTTTGAAACGTTATACATAGAGATTGCAAATAGTTAAAATTTACTTGAAACAGAAGACCACACACAAGTATGGGAATAGAACTGGACAAAGACCCCAGCATAGCGTCACCGATACGAGGTATGACGTCACCGACTCGGGGCATGACATCACCAGTCAGGGGCTTAGAGCTGCCAGATCACGGAGTAATGTCATATGTAAGTACATCAGTGGATAGAAACAAAACTTATTCACTTTCTAAATCAATGTAGATTTATTTTAATTTTGTTTTAGTTTCATGTTCAAGATTTTTTTTTTTAAGTTTCCAATCTGGCGAGCGACATTTCCTTTGT
Organism: Mimachlamys varia; assembly: GCA_947623455.1. NCBI lineage: Eukaryota > Metazoa > Mollusca > Bivalvia > Pectinida > Pectinidae > Mimachlamys > Mimachlamys varia. The sequence goes on from OX392528.1 coordinate 52,884,356, forward strand.
TGTCTTTGTATGTTTTGGTAGATGTTTAGCTTTGATGATGTCACTGACATTTGACCTTTCTATCATGCCTGATATTTTCTCTATTCCAATAGTGACACAGTGGAACCTCTTTATACAGAATCATGGAAATAAAAAAAAATAAAAAATCTGTTTCCAGACTTGTATTTCCAAAACTTCATATTTGATACATATCCTAAAGTATTATTGAAAAGTCCGGAATTTCCCCCCCCTAGGAACCAGATTCAATTGTCTAAAAAATGAAAATGTTACAAGTTCTTCTGAAATGAACACTAAAGTTTCATTAAAGCTGTATACTGGTCATTGAAATATGCTGGACTCAAAACCAAATAAAAATCTCTCAAACTAAGGAGTTTCCATTGTATTGTTTTCATGTAACATAATTGCACACGTTCCCCTGTCGCATGCTGTCCTAATTGTTATATCGGTATGTTTATAATGTAAGACTCACGTATGGAATGCACTTGAGATGGCATGTCTTTAGCTAGAATATATAAGTATTAATGTTTTGAATACTTCATGTTAAATTGAAGCTTATACATGTGGTACTATATCAGTATATGTTAACATCTTGTCGAGATGATATTTAAAATCAGTATTTAAATAACCATTGAATAGGATGAAAATATTCTGCCCTCTAACTCTTTGTCTGCTAAGTATTGGAGTTGACCCAGGCACTGAGTAAATTTTTAAAAAGATATCCCGCCCGCAGTGGCAGACGTAAAGGATTGTACTGGCAGTAGCTTCGGTCCGCAGAAGGCAAAGAGTTAAAGAATTTGAAGGCAAAATCATCACGACTTTTGCCTTGATGATAAAATATGATGCTGTTCTTTGCTTTATAGTTTGTTGATAGACATCAGGAACACAGTACCCAGTTTTAAATTTTATGTTTACATTTCTAAGGGTTTAATTTATAACTTTGGTATATAGGACGATATAAGTATTGGTAGGAAGTCGTCCACGATTAGGAAGACCCACTTCCTGTCTGACGATGAAGAAAGTCTGCGACTTGTCAGACATGGTGAGTGTACCGACTTTCACACAAATAGAAAATCCACGATATTAATCGGTGTCAACATTTAAGTAACAAATGATGAAAAATTACAAAATAAATTTTCATGATGTCCAAATTTCTTGAAAAGAAATCAAATTTGATTATTAAGAGGATACTCTGAAAGAATTTTAAGCCGCTTTCATAGAAAAAAAAAATAGTTTTTTCTTCAGTGATAAAGAATTTAGCATTTTAATTTAATACTTTTTCTTTATCATTGCAAGCCAACTCCTGTATATTTTCAATGCCTGTTCTAAAATATCTGAATCTCCTAGAATATTTTCTTTGTCCGACCTGTATGCATGTCTGCACTTTTTGTGATAGAAGCACATCTATCAATCTGTGTATAATATGTGTGCTCTGCCCATTTTACATCAGATGACAGAAAGATTTTCAAAGAATCGCCTAAACGCAAAGGGAAGAAGGTAAGACCGTCGCGGCCAGCTAGCTCCTAGAACACCTGTGCCTTGTGATCTGTTGTTCATACCCCGTGTTATCATTATAAGGCCAAACTAAATCAAAAGTCTGTTAAACGATACTTTAGAAAAAATTGTAGAGAAAGACAAAAACTGTATTTGGAAGTTTTGGTTGAGTGGAGAAAAGGTGAAAATAAAAATGTTTATCAATTAAATGTTTTGACAATATCTTGAAATTTCTTCAATACGATCTTCACAGTAAATTCATAAGTTTATGAAAAATTTGAAACCTGGATTTCACAGAGTCTCCATGAAAAATCCCAAATAAGTCATAAATCTGAATGTATGTTAATGGATACATGTATTGTACCCTTTAACAGACATTTTGTTTGTTTGGCCTAACTCACAATTGTTTGTATGTTCCACTTACACATGCTTTCCTGGTTGGTCAGTTTCATTATTCTAGAAAAAACCTGTACATGTATTTTATTTTGTTACTATATTTATGTAGTTAATTAAAGCAGATATCCTTGTACATATATCATTGAAACATACATTATAATATATATAAGATACGTATCATGTACATATACTTATGCTTATATTATTCCCTTTGAGCTTCACTTTTAACTACATTTTTAGATACTGTTGTATTTAGAAATGCAAAAACATATTTTTATCTCAAATATGCTGATTTAGACCCAGTGTGTTAATTTTTGTGTGCTTTAATTTGACCAATATTAGTCAGAAAATGAAATCAGTTGCTCGATTAGGCCGCAGTGGTTTGAATTAGCCATCTGACTAGAGATTTCAATCTTTACTGTGTTGTCAGCCATCTGGCTAGAGATTTCAATCTTCACCTTGTCGTCAGCCGTCTGGCTAGAGATTTCAATCTTCACCTTGTGTCAGCCATTTGGCTAGAGATTTCAACCTTCACCTTTTGTCAGCCATCTGACTAGAGATATCAATCTTCACCTTATTGTCAGTCATCTGGCTAGAGATTTCAATCTTCTCTGTATTGTCAGCCATCTGACTTGAGATTTCAATTTTCACCTTGTTGTCAGCCATCTGACTAGAGATTTCAATCTTTACTGTGCTGTCAGCCATCTGACTAGAGATTTCAATCTTCACCTTGTTGTAAGCCATGTGACTAGAGATTTCAATCTTTACTGTGTTGCCAGCCATCTGGCTAGAGATTTCAATCTTTACTGTGTTGCCAGCCATCTGGCTAGATATTTCAATCTTCACCTTGTTGTCAGCCATCTGGCTAGAAATTTCAATCTTTACTGTGTTGTCAGCCATCTGGCTAGATATTTCAATCTTTACTGTGTTGTAAGCCATCTGGCGAGATTTCTTGATTTTTCAAGTTTTCAGAACTAATTTTTAACTTAATATTCTGTCTATACAGTCTGACATGAGCTTTAAATTTCACCCTGTGAAATACAATTTCAAGAGCCTTTAGGGAAAAAACTGTTTATTCTGTTTATCTGACAAAATTTGGACAGCTGAATGTTTTGTATGAATGAATCAACAATACATTTGTAATTTTGCGATTTTTGCCAAAGGAGGAATGTGTACATTTTACTTGACCACAAAAAAATGTTCACAAAAATCACAAAATCAACAGGATCTACACACAAGTTCCAGTTGTGTAAAATGTTCAACTTGCATTTTGACTAACATGGTTGAATGACATTTAATTAGTAAGTATTGATTTCAGCTGTGATGTTTGTAGTTTGTTGAATATTGTGACTGATATTTGGGTGAACACAGTGGTTTGGTTGAGGTTAGTTTTTAACATTTTTTTTTTATTTCAGTTGGTGGGTAATTTTTCTAATTGCAGCATTTGGATACAGACACTCGTGTTTATGTTTCTGAAATAAGTCTTGATTTCAAATTTTCTCCAGTACTTTACATACAAATCATTTATTTGACATTTTATTCCCATTCAGATTATTAGAATCGGATGTAATTTTTAGACAATACAAATAAATCTCTTATCTCTTATAAATGTATTTCTGCAGTTAGATAATCTTAGCATTAATAACGGGGACCTCTGGTCCCCACATATGAATTTTATTGGATTAAGGCTAAAAAATAATCCAATTATGAAGAAATAAAGAACAGATTTAAGATGTTTCAGCATTTGGATCAGTTTAATGAGGATATACCAGAAGATAAGTCAAACATGAAAAAAATGTGAGAAATTGTACAAATAGTTTTTGTTTATTTTCAGGAGGAAGAACTAAGCCAACCGTCACCTCCACATCACTATAACCCTCCCTCAGGTCTGTTTGGGGGTAAGTTGTGTTTAGTTCATTATAACCCTCCCTTAGGTCTGTTTGGGGGTAAGTTGTGTTTAGTTCACTATAACCCTCCCTCAGGTCTGTTTGGGGGTAAGTTGTGTTTAGTTCATTATAACCCAGGTTCCTCCCTCAGGTCTGTTTGGAGTTAAGTTGTGTTGAGTTCACTATAACCCTCCCTCAGGTCTGTTTGGGGGTAAGTTGTGTTTAGTTTACTGTAATCCCCCCCTCATGTCTGTTTGGGGGTAAGTTGTGTTAAGTTCACTATAACCCTCCCTCAGGTCTGTTTGGGGGTAAATTGTGTTTAGTTAACTATAACTCTCCCTCAGATCTGTTTTGGGGTAAGCTGTGTTTAGTTCACTATAACTCTCCCTCAGGTCTGTTTGGGGGTAAGTTGTGTTAGGTTCACTATAACCCTCCCTCAGGTCTGTTTGGGGGTAAATTGTGTTTAGTTAACTATAACTCTCCCTCAGGTCTGTTTGGAGTTAAGTTGTGTTGAGTTCACTATAACTCTCCCTCAGACCTGTTTGGAGGTTAGTTGTGTTGAGTTCACTATAACCCTCCCTCAGATCTGTTTGGGGGTAAGTTGTGTGTAGTTCACTATAACCCTCCCTCAGGTCTGTTTGGGAGTAAGTTGTGTTTAGTTCTCTATAACCCTCCCTCAGATCTGTTTGGGGGTAAGTTGTATGTAGTTCACTATAACCCTCCCTCAGGTCTGTTTGGGGGTAAGTTGTGTGTAGTTCACTATAACCCTCCCTCAGGTCTGTTTGGGAGTAAGTTGTGTTTAGTTCTCTATAACCCTCCCTCAGATCTGTTTGGGGGTAAGTTGTGTGTAGTTCACTATAACCCTCCCTCAGGTCTGTTTGGGGGTAAGTTGTGTTTAGTTCACTATAACCCTCCCTCAGGTCTGTTTGGGGGTAAGTTGTGTGTAGTTCACTATAACCCTCCCTCAGGTCTGTTTGGGAGTAAGTTGTGTTTAGTTCTCTATAACCCTCCCTCAGATCTGTTTGGGGGTAAGTTGTGTGTAGTTCACTATAACCCTCCCTAAGGTCTGTTTGGGGGTAAGTTGTGTGTAGTTCACTATAACCCTCCCTCAGGTCTGTTTGGGAGTAAGTTGTGTTTAGTTCTCTATAACCCTCCCTCAGGTCTGTTTGGGGGTAAGTTGTGTTTAGTTCACTATAACCCTCCCTCAGGTCTGTTTGGGGGTAAGTTGTGTTTAGTTCACTATAACCCTCCCTCAGGTCTGTTTGGGGGTAAGTTGTGTTTAGTTCACTATAACCCTCCCTAAGGTCTGTTTGGGGGTAAGTTGTGTTTAGTTCACTATAACCCTCCCTAAGGTCTGTTTGGGGGTAAGTTGTGTTTAGTTCACTATAACCCTCCCTCAGGTGTGTTTGGGGGTAAGATGTGTTTAGTTCACTATAACCCTCCCTCAGGTCTGTTTGGGGGTAAATTGTGTTTAGTTCACTATAACCCTCCCTCAGGTCTGTTTGGGGGTAAGTTGTGTTTAGTTCACTATAACCCTCCCTAAGGTCTGTTTGGGGGTAAGTTGTGTTTAGTTCACTATAACCCTCCCTCAGGTCTGTTTGGGGGTAAGTTGTGTTTAGTTCACTATAACCCTCCCTCAGGTTTGTTTGGGGGTAAATTGTGTTTAGTTCAATATAACCCTCCCTTAGTTTAGTTTTTTCATCTGAAAAGCTAGGTCCCCCTTATTTTGGATATTTCCAACATGCATGGTAAACCAAGCCCACTCAAATGAATTAGGAATGATGTGACAACTGTTTAAAGTTAGTCCTAATTGGAGACTTGATATTATTTTGGCCTGAAAAGTACATTATTTTCTCTTTTTATTATTTTCCTTATGGTGTGTCATTGCAGAAATCAAATGTATCGCACATTTTATATCACTGATACTAAATAAATGTATTTGAATATTGCAGGGTCCATCGCATCAACAAAGCTGACCTTTGACATCGATCAAACAAAGGATTACGGCAAAGATGTAAGTTTTACAAAATATCTGTATTCCTTTTATCACCCCTGAGATTTCATTATAAACAATTCCAACGTTTGACCCAGTAGTGAAGTGCTAGTGATTGTAGACGGTCAAACCCCTTGACCACATGGCCTTTGCGACCTGGTGGAGGGGCTGGCTAGTGATTGTAGGCAGTCAGACTCGATAATCAGTTTTCACTTAAGACCCCTTTTTGCTTTTTCAGAATTTACAAATGAAGACAAAAATGTTAGAAGCTAGATTTCACGAAGAAAAATTAAGACTACAACAGAAACATGATGCTGCTGTACAGAAGGTGAGTTATGATTGTCAAATTTCATAAATTTCTAGAGTTATAGGACAACATATGCATTATAATAGCCTTAAAGGCCCAATATACATGTACGCAACTTTCGGCAAAACTTGAAAATCAAACCTAATAACTTATTATATTTATAGATTTAGTTAAAATTAACTGATATCAGCAATATTCAAGATGAATTCTTATGCGGTTAGCGGTACATCAGCAGTTGAATCTCGGTATTTGTAAACACGTGTCCATTTTGAACTGTCATCTAACCTTGGCTTGTTGAAGTGGGCACCACCTGAATTATTTTCATTGTTTGGATTTTTCTCTCAAGAGTTTCTTGTTAGTTACCGCTCAGGTTTACTTAGTTTTAGACTAATTTTTGCATGGTTATCAGCTGGATTTTTTTCCAGAATTTTTCAGAATCACGAAAAATTTTCCTGAAGTTACGTATATTGGGCCTTTAAAATGGAGGAAAATGTGTTGATCACTTGTATAAATCCCTAAATTTGTAAACCGTAAAGTAGTGCATATAAGCTTGATGTTTATTAAGATGTTATATTCTTGTTTTATTTTTATTTCTATACAATGTACGTATTTGTATATGATATAAGGGTTAATCTCTTAAACTTTGCTTAAAACATTTTTCCATTGTTGGTTTATATGTCATATATTTAAATATTACAAAATTAAGTCTTATTAAATTGATTTAAGTATATTTAATAAATATCAATATTGATCTGTGATGAGATTATGATTACTTAAGGAAATATTTTAATGTTGTATTGTATTTTTCAACAGATTTTAGATAGAAAAAATGCTGAAATAGAAGAATTAAAATCCCACTATAGGTCAAAGGCCAAGGAGTTAGAAGAGACAATTTCAAAAATGGAAAAGAAAAGTAAGTCTGAAATTCATATTATTAGAATGCTGAAGATGTCAGATAACTTAAAACAGCCCAAATATTGAAAAATATAAGGACAGACCCCGGATTCAAAATTGTTGTAATGTAACCCTAGTAAAGTATTTAAATATTAGTCCAATATACTGCTCGGCAATTTAGATCTTCTCTTAAGGTTGGTCAGTTGAGCTTAAACTAGTACCGTGGTAAGTCAGAGGTCCTGGGTTCGACTCCTGGGAAGGCATTTCAAACCTTAATGATCTCTGTTACAGTGATTACAAATACATGGTTGTTGTAAAGAACTGTCTGAATGTTTTTGGTCACTACAGAAAGAGATGAGAAAAATATTTCTTCTTTTTTGAATAGTTTTCTTTGTTTTATTCATGAAAAATTATGAACAAAAGATAATTATCCCCGCGCAACGAAAGTCGGGGAGGGGATATAGCGTTCCGTTCGTACGTATGTACGTATGTTCACTTTTTGTCAGCGCTCTTGCGACTTCATTTTTGAACGGATTCTGACCAAACTTCCTATTTGGGTCAAGCATGGTAATACCTCGAACGAGTTCGTTTTTCAGGGTGCCAAGGTCAAGGTCACCGTTACTATTTATAGAAAATCTTTGTCAGCACTCTTGCAACTTCATTTCTGAACAGATCCTGACCAAACTTCATATATGGGTCCAGCATGGGAAGACCTCGAACAATTTCGTGTTTCAGGGTGCCAAGGTCAAAGTCAGCATTACTATTTAAAGAAAACTAGGAAATGAAGTTGCTAGTGTGATGCGTAACCAGATACTGTTGATTGTATAACAATATATACCATATTTATCTGGCAATGAGCCCATGCCTGATAATAAGCCCATCCATGTCTATTACAGTTCAGTGCAAATGACAACTGATGTTATTTCAATGTCCTGCAATAACCCCACCCCGATTTTGCGTCAGAGTTCATGTGTTAGCACGCGAGGGGATTTGTATCGTTTGCGATGCCTTGTTTGAGACGGTGTATAACTATTTTTATTTACTCTTCAGTCCAAACACTAGTCAAAGATTCTCAGTATATAAGTATTTTTATTTACTCTTCAGTCCAAACACTAGTCAAAGATTCTCAGTATATAAGTATTTTTATTTACTCTTCAGTCCAAACACTAGTCAAAGATTCTCAGTATATAACTGTTTTTATTTACTCTTCAGTCCAAACACTAGTCAAAGATTCTCAGGCGATGAGGGACACCAAGGACAAACACATCATAGATCTCAAAAAGATGGTCGAGGAGTCCAACATCACACGGAGAAACGAGTTTGAAAAAGAAGTAAGTGAGACTGTGTTCAAAACTAAAGCTACACCAAAAAATTTAAAGCAAGGCAACATCAAACATGAAGTTATGGTCATACCAAAAATGAAAATACATGTTCAGGTTGATGTTTTGAAGGATAAATAAATCTTATTTTTCTTTTACCTGTTGTATTAGATAGGTAGTTTCAATTTTCTTTCCAAACTTGATATATGATATATTTATTATTGTAAAATATGCTTAAAACATATTAAAAAATTTCACCTGTTGCACTAATATGTAGCCTCAAATGTTTTTGGACTTTCAAAATTTGATGCAAGTACATATCATGTTAAATAATCACTCTGAGCTTTCAAAGTAGAAACAATTTTCTCAAATTAAATTCATTTAGTATCAGGCTTGCTTGTGTTCCCGAGTCTGCTTTGATCACCATTTAACTAGTATTGTTATTTCTGATTCAGTTAAATGACATGGTGGCCAAATTTGAGCAGGAAAAGTTTGACATGCAGAAGAATCATACGAAGAGTATACAGGAGATCCTGGACGACACAAATGGCCGTCTACTCAAAATGGAGAAGGAGTACAACCAGCAGACAAACCAAACTGTAAGCCTTTCAATAGTTACTGTGGAAACAGGAAAAAGGAATGACCAAGGGCTGATCTTCCTTTGGCATAGTTAAATAGATGATAGTTGATACAGTCTGCTTATTCACTGTAAATAGTTTATATGTCATAAGATATCATTTGGCTTTAATTCACATCAGGAGATGATAAAAAAATTTGTTTAAAACACACAAATATTTGCACATGACTATGTAAGATGTTTGAAGATCAGTTGCTAAAATAAGTATTTACAAAAATTGAAGGTTGTTTTTCTCTCCTTACAATCTCAAACTTGCCAACTCTCCCGATTTTGGAGCCGTAAATGTTGCATTTTCAACTTTGGAATCTGCTTAACTGTTCATATTTTTAAAGATCTGATGATTTCATCTGAAAGAAGAGCTCTAAAGAAGCCATTTAAAAGTGTTATTTTTCCTCTGAATGTACATGTATACATATTTATGTTTTCAATTCTGAGCACGGGTAATCTCCCTCATGGATATTTCAAAAAGTTGGCAAGTTTACAATCTGCAGTAATCAAGGAACTAAGAAAGTAAATATTTGAACTACCTATTTCTCGAAACAGTCAGCAGTTATCAAGGAACTAGAGAACCGTCTACAAGCCCTTATGTCTGAGGTGGACCAAACAGCCAAAGCGAGAAACAACGTGGAACGAGAAAAAATGGACCTGGACTGTAAACTTGACCGCTTGACCGCCGATTACAGAAATCTCAAGGACAAGTAAGGGAATGAAAACGTCAAGGATGAAACGAAACTTGATCATCACTGACTGGGATATCTAGAATATCCTATCTGAGATATCTATAAAACCCATCAGAGATGTCTAGAATATCCTATGTGAGATATCTATAAAACCCATCAGAGATATCTAGAGAATTCTGTCTAAGATATCTATAAAACCCATCAGAGATATCTAGAATATCCTATCTGAGATATCTATAAAACCCATCAGAGATATCTAGAATATCCTATCTGAGATATCTATAAAACCCATCAGAGATATCTAGAGAATCCTGTCTGAGATATCTATAAAACCCATCAGAGATATCTAGAATATCCTTTCTGAGATATCTATAAAACCCATCAGAAATATCTAGAATATCCTATCTGAGATATCTATAAAACCCATCAGAGATGTCTAGAATATCCTATCTGAGATATCTATAATGCCCATCAGAGATGTCTAGAGAATCCTGTCTGAGATATCTATAAAGCCCATCAGAGATATCTAGAATATCCTATCTGAGATATCTGTAAAACCCATCAGAGATATCTAGAGAATCCTGTCTGAGATATCTATAAAGCCCATCAGAGATATCTAGAATATCCTATCTGAGATATCTGTAAAGCCCATCAGAGATATCTAGAATATCCTATCTGAGATATCTGTAAAACCCATCAGAGATATCTAGAGAATCCTGTCTGAGATATCTATAAAGCCCATCAGAGATATCTAGAATATCCTATCTGAGATATCTATAAAGCCCATCAGAGATATCTAGAATATCCTATCTGAGATATCTATAAAACCCATCAGAGATATCTAGAGAATCCTGTCTGAGATATCTATAAAGCCCATCAGAGATATCTAGAATATCCTTTCTGAGATATCTGTAAAACCCATCAGAGATATCTAGAATATCTTATCTGAGATATTTTGAGTATCCTATCTGACCTGACCGGTTTGTATCCCAGTACTGTGGTGTTACATCACCCAGCTGTCAGACAGACAAGCCTCAAAAGATCAGACAGTTTCTTGTATAGTTTTGAAGGCTGACTGTTGATTTTCAAGATACTTTAAAGAAAAAGTTCACAATTGTAATGTCTACAAATATGAATTCATTGACTTCAAGTAGACATGAATTTGAAAATTACGTATGGAAAATGTGTTTATTATGGTCTATGCAAGATAATGTATGTCTTACAAGAATGAATAAGTTCTGTATGTACATTCATCTTCAAAACTTGAAAAATTTGAATCCTGCTAGATTACAAAAAAAAAAAAACTGATAAAAACTAGCGGTAGATATGGTTCCTATGATCCTGTGTGGTGTATCTTTTGTATGTTAACACATGTACATGTAAAAAATGATACAGATATCTAAATCTGGAGAAGGAACACCAGAGGAGCCTGGAGGTGAACGATCAAGAGATGAGGACGATAAAAAACAAAATGGAAGCTAGTCTAGAGTTTATGAAACAGGAACACAACATTTCAGCAGCTAAGGTAAATTGTTACTCTGCATACTGTGCATAGACTGTTTAAAAAATGTTCTCAATACATAAAAAATTAAAAGTTTAAGTGATTTGTAAGACATATTAACTTGTGTTATTAGGTTCTGTGACAGAGAAGTATGATTTGAAAAAATAATCATATTGATTATATTAATATTTTCATGAATGATGATTTTTGTATTGTTGCAGCAATTATGAAATGTGTTTGATCAGTTTAATTTGATAATTTAGGCTGCTGACAACATTTCTGAGCTGGACAATCACGTTGACCAGTTGAAGCGAGCCTTGAAGGATGCGGAGGAACAGCGACAGAGACAAATGAGGGTAAGAAATGGCATATAATCTTTGCTGCTAGTGCATACCAGATATAGGCTCAGATATGAACTAGGGATAACCACTGGAAAAGTCATCATAACTGTTCATAATGTCACAGTAGATGCAGTCTAGGAAAATGTCTGTTTTTCTTAACTTTGATGTATGATTAATATTAATAATGATGATAAAAATTTTGTATTTCATCATTTCAAACATTACATTCTGATTTGTTTCTTTTAAAAGCAACATGATTTTTTTTTTTTAATCAGGAAATGGAACAGGTACAACAGCAAGACAAGATACACCTGGAAAATCTCCACGACAAACAGGTGAGTTAATTATCAGGTGTCAGACCCTCGTACCTACCAATCATTACCAAACACTTGTGGTGTGGCTTTCACCATTTTTAACTGGACTTCTATTTATTCATTATTTTTATTTTCAAAAACAAAAAGTATCTGATATTCATGGAACCATATAGAAAAAGGTTCTGGTTGTTAAATATTTACTTTATATTACTAACCATGTAGTAAGAAATTTTCTAAATGTCATGTACTCGTTTTATTCAATTCATTGAGATAGTTACTTATGTTTCCTTTATTCATAAACTTGTAGTTTCCCCCTTGAAATATATCTTTGGAACAGTTTTATTTATTGTATAACTTTTTAACTTTAAATTATGAGTTTACTTTTCAACAACTCATATGTCCTGGTAAAACAGAGTTATTGCCCTTTGTTCTCTGTCAAGTTGTCTAGAGCTAATATTATATACTCTGTCACATGCAATTGCCAAATTTTGTATACCGGTATATATATATGAGTATTGCTATGCATGAGGAGGGAGCATTGAAAAAGTAAGGATTTGGAGGTGTGAGCCGCATTGCACAGAGTTACAGGCCTTTGTTTATCTTTGAAAGTTCAATATGATGTGTATTGAAATTTTCTTGATGACTTACTTGATTAGTTGAGGTGTTTTGGGGGGAAAACTTGATTAGTTGAGGTGGGAATTTTGGGGGAGAAATTTAGTTCTTGAAAAAAAGTGACCAAAAAAAAGAAAAACTAAGAAGTTATTAATATTAAGGATAGGGCAGATTATTGACGAGATTAATTGAAAACAGTTATGATTTTATTGAAGTTTACATATACCGGTAGCAGAACTTAGGAAAAAAGTAGACTACTTTGTTTAACAGTAATTACGTAACACAGATTTTATCGAAACCTTTAATGAATGACTGCTATAGAGCATGTTATAGCTGTAATAATTTATTGATAACAAGATTTTTTTTTTTTTTTCGGATTCTACATTTCTTTCGTTTCAATAGGTGCACAAGCTTTAAAATAAAACATGGTATTAAAGTCCAAATAAATAATACATATTAATAACAATATTGTTTCAAGCATGTTAAATTAAAAACATATATATTTGAATTAATATGCCCAGCCTGTATGGCTTTAATATGAGACAATAATACATTGGACATGTATTAGCATTGAGTCCGTTTCACTTTTAGTGGAGCATATTTCCAATGCTACGCTCCCAAGTGAGGACCTTCTCCAAGGAGATTCTAGTCATCAATTTAAATAAGGTGAATGTCACCTTGTCTGGAGACAGACATTTTTTAGTTGGCTGCTTTTTGCTTGTAGTGTTGATTGGAAATGTCTTCAAACATCCAATTTAACTTTTGCGGAATCAGGCATCAAATAACAAAAATCTTCTTTCTTTTTATTCATTTGACATGTTTAGATTTGCATTTTCTTTTTCTTTTTTGTATAGGCACCTTTTCTTTGTTAATTCATAATCAAATCATTTTTTTAACCAGACTGATATTTCATGAAAGTACAAAATTATACTTCCAAAATTAAATCATCATTTCTATCTTAACATCTTTCAACCTCTTTTTAGTTTCTTAGAATTCAAATTAGCTAAATAAAACTATGGCAGATATAACTTACAATTCAGCTTATAATTTTGTCTTATCAATGCATTTCTTAAAAGTTTATAACTTTGTTTTTATGGTCCAAATGAGTTTTATTTTTATCCATGTCATGTTTTTCCTACGCCATAGCCACTCCTACAAGACTTCTCAGACTGTTCCGTTGTAATACTATTTTCATAGTAGATGCTTCTTCGGTACTAGATTTTTTTTCTGTCATAGTTTTTCTCCTTGAAACTTTTTTTAAAATTTGAACAAATTACAAATGGGTTCTTACATTGAATATATCCTGCTGCTGTGTTGAATAAGGACTATTGTTTTGAAATATCATTTTTGATAACAGAAATACTTAAAACAATTTACATTCTTCCTGACATGGTCAATGGAGTTTCGGCCTTTGAGCAGTAGTACTTTTGTATGTTTAACAGACCAGAGCCATGAAGTTAGAAACAGAACAAATGGAACAGGACTTCCAGAAAAAGACCAAGAAATTGGAGCAGACGATCAGGTAGGCACTATAGACAAAAATAGGTAAAAGGTAGTTGGCTATACAACAAAACCTACATACAATGTTTTCTTCAAGTTTGTGTAATACCTGATAACAGTGGAATCATAATAATTATATGATGTCACGTTGACAATGCCGCAATGTCATCCCCGAATACCAAATACCAGAAGATAAATTTGATTTGCTGGAAATTATAATAATATCAACGCTTGCATTTCATGAAATTTACACTTATATTTGGGACTAGAAAAAAAAATTCGTTCTCCTCCTATGGAGTAAGACTTAATCCAAAGCTGAGAAAAGACTATTTTAATTCATACCTTCAAGTTTTTAAGAATTATGCTATTCCCATACATTAAGAATTCATGAATTTATTCATGCATAACCGTCCAGTTGACTTTTCATGTATTTGATTTACTGAAATCTTATCTGTACACCAGAGAGAAAGAAGATGAGATAAAGAAACTAACAGACAAGAACACTCAACAGTCGCAACAAGCTGAGAAAGCTCTGGAGGAGTTCAAAGGTCAAGTGGAGAAAAACCAGGACCGCATGTACAACGAAATGAAACAACAGGTAGGGAAAGCTGATTATATGTCAAAAGGAATAATAAAAGGAGGCAATGAAAGGATGGATTTTAAAGAGAGAATAATTCTTTGGGTGTGGGATGTGAATATTGGTGTGCATTTGTGACAAAAAGATATCTTGCTTCTATGAAAATGTAGAGGGGCAATTTAGTCAATCAATGGTTTTTTTAACTCAACTGGAATCAGAAGTACATATATCCAGACGAAAGAATCAGTACTAGATAATTACGTACCATGACGCCAATGTCCAGTGCAGTTTAATTATTGTAAAAGTCCATGCCAAATATAGCAACACCAAATGTAGTTACACAGTAAGTTTTCACACATATTTCTTTCTAGGGATGTTGAAATCAGGAAATATGGTGCAAACAATTATAATATGTATTATGTTAGTAAAACCTACTAGGAGGTGACATGAAGAAAGTACTATAAATTCAGGAATTCATAATATATTTGAAACGTAACGAAATCAATGTAATATTTATACTTAATTCCTCTTGATCCTTCTGAACATCCTCGAGACAGGTCTGTGTATGCTCATGAGGTCAAAATGCTCTGAGATGTTTGTGAACATATATCGATTTTGCATATTATCTGTTGGTTAGACGATTAAGGATTTCTTTATCACTTAAAAAACGCATGAACACATTGGCTTTTGTCAAAATATCAGTTTGAATAGTTCATAGTACAGAACTACAATATTAGGCAATATTATGAAAAAAAAATACACAAACTTTAATAAATTGTCCCTATAAGTAGACTCTACCATGTATTGATGGATGAGTAAAGTACGGCTACAGTGGTAAAATGGTTACAGATTATGAAGGGTGTAGAGGGTTGAGGATGTCTTGAAGCACAGGTGAACCCTTACTTGTGCCACTAGTTGCAGTTGCAGGGGGAATTTCTTGAATATCGTTTAAAAAAAATTAATATGCAAATTGACCAAAAATATTTAATATGAAAATTGACTATTTTAATTGTATTTGGAATACTTTGGATAAATTCATCCCGAGATAAGACGTATGTTTGTTTTACTGGTAGATGGAGAGAGTGGAGACTGACCTAAACAAGTCTAAACAGGCACGGGAGAGACAGGCGCGCGAGTTTACCAAACAGTTGGAGGATGAGCGGGCCCAGCACGAACGACAGGTCGGTGTTACTTGTGTTCTATAACACGTCAAATTTTTTTTTCACACATTTTTTTAGGGCAATGTTAGGAACATAATTGTGAATAATGTAACGAGATTTTATGCAGGAAGTTTTCTCAGAATTTTCTTAATTATAATTAATAACACATAAAACTACCTGTTTTAATATTTATGAAGTTACTATACCTACTGGTTAAAAAAATTTAATTTAAAAAAAAAAATTGAAGCCATATAATGTTCACTGTGTATGTATATTTACACGGCTTTATTGTCCCTGTAGATGTGTATGTATATATTTACATGTTTTGATTGTCCATGTAGATGTATATGTATATATTTACATGTTTTGATTGTCCCTGTAGATGTGTATGTATATATTTACATGTTTTGATTGTCCCTGTAGATGTGTATGTATATATTTACATGTTTTGATTGTTCCTGTAGATTTGTATATATAGATTTACATGATTTGATTGTCCCTGTAGATGGTGGAGCTGAAGTTGACCCTGGAACATGACAAGGCACAGATGTTACAAGACTTCCACAAACAGAAGGAGATGGTCCTGTCACAGCATGAGAAAGACTTCCAGGACCTGAAGGAAAACCACCAGTCAGAACTCTACGACCTGGACACGAGGATGAGGGAACGAACAGACCGTGACGCCAAGGTCAGTGAATGTTTTGTTTAGCTGAAATGCATTTGTTATAATATTTATGATGATAACTCCATTCATTTCTAAAACACATCCGAGTGTAAGGACCAGATAGTGACTCATAAATCGCCAATTTGAAACATGTTGTTGTCATTATCGGGGATGAAACTCTTCATCAAAAAGGAGGAATTCTTCCTTTTTGATATTGTTGCTTAAATGTTGATTCTGTAAATTTCCCATTAAAACCGCTTAAAATGTGGGTTTTGCTCCTTTTCCACAATTCGCTGTTTTCATCTCTGCATTATCCATCCAGTAAATCATGGCAATGATTTTATACTTTGCATACCATCACATATGTCTATATTAGTGTTAGGAGGAACAAAAAACTGTGGTCAGGTGGTGTAGTGGATAACATACTTGTCTTTCATCAAAACTGCCAGGGTTACATTCTCTGGTCGGACTTGAAAAAAGTATAAGGTCACCTGACCTGCCTTTGTGCATTTTCTGTTGGTACTCCTTTCCCTGTGAAACTAAAATTATGTAATGCACCCCCCATCTTACCAAACAAGCGTGATCAATCCTTTCTTACAAAGTGATTAATTTTTCAGAAAATCTCGAGTGTGGAGCGCCAGAACCAGGAACTGAGAGAGGAGATTGTACAGGCAAATCAACTACGTAAGCAGCAGTTGGTGGAGTTAGGTCTACTGAGGGAGGAAGAGAAACAGAAGATGCAGCGGGAACAGGAATCTGAGGTATTTACAGTTTAATTCATTCATGAGACTGCTCAGTTCAGTAATGTTACTGTTCAGTTCAGTCATATGACATTTCAGTTCCGTCATGTGACATTTCACTTCAGTCATGTGACATTTCAGTTCCGTCATGTGACATTTCACTTCAGTCATGTGACATTTCAGTTCAGTCATTTTGATATTTCAGTTAAGTCATGTTACTAGTTCAGTCATGTGACATTTCAGTTAAGTCATGTGACATTTCAGTTCAGTAATGTGACTCTTCAGTTCAGTCATATGACATTTCAGTTCCGTCATGTGACATTTCACTTCAGTCATGTGACATTTCAGTTCAGTCATTTTGATATTTCAGTTAAGTCATGTTACTAGTTCAGTCATGTGACATTTCAGTTAAGTCATGTGACTAGTTCTGTCATTTTGATATTTCAGGGATATACAGCCATAACTCAGATGAAACATAAACAGTTTTTATCCTGTCAAAACTGGCCTCATTCTAATCAGAAACCTTTTTCTTTTCTGACTTCACTGTTTAGTCCTGGCAATTCCCACTTAACTTACATCCTATCTCTGGCCACATGTGTAAACCGACCAAAAGACGTGGTCCCAGTGACTTATGATTTAGATAGGTCATAATGTAACTGATTTGAGGCAAGGAAGCATAAACTAGAAAAGTTGCCATTAAGTGGTGTTAATTTTGATCAGGTCAAACTCTTACACAATAATATAAATTCTTATTTTTGACTCAAATTGTTTTTCCAGCTGGCAAGATTGCGATCAGAGATGGAACAACAGAGACTAGAGCTGCAGAAGACTCACAGCACGGAGATGGAGAAGATGCTGGAGAAGGTCTGTTGAATTGTCAGGAAATTATAGTCAAAGTATGACTCTGTTAGCATAAAAGAGCTTTGCATGGTAAAATTTGATTAGGTTGTGGTGAAAAAGTAATGTTCCAAGACCTTGATCTCATTTAAGGATGGATCAACCTAAGGAAACCAAATAAAAAATGAATGTTCCTAAGAAATGTTAATATTGCAGATCAGTTCTTTTAACAATTGATTCCTGAATGTTTGTGATGAAAAAAGCAATTTTTGTACAATTGGATTGAATAAATTTATTTGTATCCCATTTTGTTTCCTCAGACTAATGGGAGATTGAAAGATATTGAAAAGGAATACATGCAGAGAGGACAGAAAGCTACAGAGGTAAATACATGGTGGTACCGTTTGGCTTGTTACGATAGGACTTCTGTTGGAAAGAGATGTATTTCATATCCTCTGATTCTTAAACATTCAAATGAAGCAACAAATTAGAAAATAATGGAAATAAAAAATAATGCTTAGAAAAGACATTTTTCACCTGCGGAAAGAACCTTTTAAATTTCATTGGTAGGTTACTTTCATGAATGTAGTGCATCCCACATGTACATCAACTTTCTTCCATCGTTGTGTTATAGTCTTCAGAAAGAAAGATTTAATATAATAACTATTTATTATCAGTGTATTTTAAAAGTCTTTGTCGGTAGATACTGAATCCATTGTTAGTGTTTCTACATGTTGAGTTAAACTCCAAACTTTTATCTTCCAGACTATAGCAGAACTACAGGCTACATGCAACCATCTGAGGGAAGAAATTAAAAGGTGGGAAAATTGTTCAAATGTATTCAAGGATAAAGTACAAAATATGAATCCTGAATTCATTCTATGCAACACAATTTCAGCATGGAACATGATGTAAGAAAATGACGTGTTAGATGGAGAATGTATTTGATGCAGTCTTGATAACAAAAAAGAAATTTTAGAATTTTTTGTTTTTATCTAAATATTTAAATAAATATTTCTTTATTTACTTATTCTTTTTTTCCAATTTCTAATTTGTTTTTTCAATAAAATTTCACTGTGTTTAGAAATATTCTTACTCTGCACATTTTGTGTAGGATACAAGAAGGAAGTGAGAGAAAGATTCATGATTCTAACAGTAAATACCAGGAGGAAACCAAGTACATCAAGAGACAGTACAGTAACAATGTGGAGGTAAGATAACTGTGGACAATGGTTTGAGTCAGGGGAGATAACTGGAAACAATGGTTCAGTAAGGGGAGATAACTGTCGACAATGTGTGGATCATGGGAGATAACTAGAATCAATGTTTCAATAAGAAACAGTAGAACAGTTATGGATAAGGGCAAATACTAGAAACAACGTTTTAATAAGGGGAGGTAATTGTGGAAAATGATTTGATACAGACAGATCTCGTAACAATATTTGGACAAGGGAGGTTATTAGCAGCAATGTAAGGGGAGATAACCATAACCGTTCCCTATGTTTTAACTGGGGGAGATAACCATGGAAAATATATCGATTCTGTGAGATAACTAGAAACAAAGTTTCAAAGATAACTAGAACAAAATTTTATAAGTGGGATAAACCATGGGAAACGTTTGGATACATGTAACCAAAAAATGTCAAAAAATATTTCAATATGAATAAAGGGAAGATAACCAGAAACAATGGGTAAATAAGGTGGAATTACTAGTAAAAATAATTCAATAATTGGTAACCATGGATACTATTTGGATAAGGAAATGTATCTGCAAAAGTTGTTTCAATAGCTAATGTGACGTCATGTTTTCGTAAGGGGAGATAATTAGAGACAGTTCTTTAGGTATCTGAGATAACTAGCACAAAGTTTCAAGGAAATCACACAAGATTTGATATTTGTTTGGGTAAAAAGGTTAGGATAGCAGATTTACCTCTTAAATATAATTTGGGGTAAACCTGTTAGATGAGGGAATGTTCCTTTCTGAGGAACTGTCCAATTAAATTAATCCAACGATATCTTTTGTTGTCATTTCATTTAATATGTGAGTGTCAAGGTATTCGTCTGAATAACATAATGTTGGGAGGTGGTAACATATTGGTGAAGGGACATTTATCTGTTTAAAAATATCCTATATCATTATTCTAATCATCAATATTTATATCTATTTGATTGTTTATCTAACCTACATTTTGATGAAACACCTAAGTTTACCTTGGTGCAGGTAAGAATGTGATTATATTGGGAAAGGAAACGTTTACTAATTCTAAGTCACAACAAAGTCAGACCAACTCTCTGGACGTTTGCCATGTACTTTTCTCAGACCTCAGTCTAACAGTGACCTTGAAGTGCAGAATCCTTTGCTTTAGGTGTCTTTAAACTCTAGTGAACCTGAATGATATTGACTTTGTAATTTCCTTTAGTTATAGTGACTTTGGATATCATAAGCCACCACGAACAAACGGTGGTTTTACTTTGGAATGTAGGAAGCTTGTGTATAGGCTAGTTGGACATTAGTATAGAAGTTTATGTTACAGAACCTACAGACAGAGTTGGAATCTCAGGAGGCTTGGGCTAAGGCCTGGAGCTGGGTAACACCGCGTGTCTATTAACACTAGTCAGGGCTTTACCTTGACAGATTTCTTGTAGTGGGGACCTTACTGTACAGAT
Organism: Mimachlamys varia; assembly: GCA_947623455.1. Lineage (NCBI taxonomy): Eukaryota > Metazoa > Mollusca > Bivalvia > Pectinida > Pectinidae > Mimachlamys > Mimachlamys varia. The sequence continues at coordinate 52,904,872 of OX392528.1, forward strand.
CTGTAGTAGAAAGGTCTTATACAGACAAGTCTTGTTGTCATCACCTCAACTCAGTAGATATTAGATATAGATCCATAAGTGTGGTAGTTAGCTGCAGGATGTTACAGATATTTCTTATTGTGGAGGCTTTTTCATACAGATAAATTTCATTGTTTGGGCCTCTTCATACAGAAATATCTCATTGTTGTGGTTCTCTGAATACAGATAACTATTAGAAATCTCTCTCGTACCATAAAAATATACAGATATCTGCCCTAGTTAGTTCCTCAATATATCCTGTTTATTGCCACCTTTCCGATTGTGCATCAATATCCTGGTCATTGCCACCATTCTGATAGTGCCTCAATATCCTGGTCATTGCCACCATTCTGATAGTGCATCAATATCCTGGTCATTGCCACCATTCTGATAGTGCCTCAATATCCTGGACATTGTCACCATTCAGATGGTGCATCAATATCCTGGTCATTGCCACTATTCAGATGGTGCATCATTGCCACCATTCAGATAATGCATCAATATCCTGGTCATTGCCACCTCATGACCGATCATGGCCACCATTCAGATAGTGCATCAATATCCTGGTCATGGCCACCGTTCAGATATCGCCTCAATATCCTGGTCATGGCCACCGTTCAGATAGTGCATCAATATCCTGGTCATTGCCACCATTCTGATAGTGCATCAATATCCTGGTCATTGCCATCGTTCAGATACTAGTGCATCAATATCCTGGTCATTGCCACCATTCAGATGGTGCATCAATATCCTGGTCATTGCCACCATTCAGATGGTGCATCAATATCCTGGTCATTGCCACCATTCAGATAGTGCATCAATATCCTGGTCATTGCCACCTCATGACCGATCATGGCCACCATTCTGATAGTGCATCAATATCCTGGTCATTGCCATCGTTCAGATATTGCCTCAATATCCTGGTCATGGCCACCGTTTAGATAGTGCATCAATACCTGGTCATTTCCATCGTTCAGATAGTGCATCAATATCCTGGTCATTGCCACCATTCAGATGGTGCATCAATATCCTGGTCATTGCCACCTTCAGATAGTGCATCAATATCTTGGTCATTGCCAACAGTCAGATAGTGCATCAATATCCTGGTCATTGCCACCAGTCGGATAGTGCATCAATTTCCTGGTCATTGCCACCATTCAGATAGTGCATCAATATCCTGGTCAGTATCACCATTCAGATAGTGCATCAATATCCTGGTCATTGCCACCGTTCAGATATCTGTCATATTGATTGCTGTTCCTCCCAGAGATCTCATGTAGTAGTACTCAGTATTACTGGTCCTTTGCAGTTTATGTACTTGTAATAATTCTTTGGTTTTGTTGTGTTGTTATTTCTGCATGGATTGTGGTTACCAGCAGTGGTCGGGGGGGATTATTTCATAGTGAATCAATTGAATACCTCCTCATGGCATTCAAGCAGAGGGTGATAGTCTCAAATGTTCACTGCTAATGGTGTAAAAGTGTACTGAAAAGAAATTCCATCATTCAATTTGTCCACTGACTTTGCTTTCTTAGACATCACATTTTGTTCCTTTTACACAAATAGATCATTTAGACCTGAGACTAAGTCCGTCATCTCGGGTGTCTGTGATATCATCAGGGTGACATAAGGCACTGTCACCCTCTAACAAACGTAGCAGTTTTTGTAATATTTAGATTCAGAGTGGCTATAGAGCAGTTGTGGTAACAATTCTATCATATTTACGATTCACCTGCTCAAGTCTGATTTCAAAAGTCTGAAATTCAAAAAGGCAACCAGATGTATCCAAAAATTAATTAGGGAGGGGTATGGTTACAGTATTTCAGGCAGATTTCCTCATATGACACATTTTTGAGCCATACTGAAGTAAAAAGAAAATGTTGTGAATCCTATTTTAAACATCTGGGTCTTGTGATTAATAGTACCCAGTATCATAAATAGTGACGCTTGTGTTGCTTCTAATTAAATGTATTAACACTCATTGAGGTTCATTGATTTGCTTTGTAAAAACATAAGACATTCTTTGGGTTTGTTTGGAATAACATATGGTTTGATCTGTCTGTAGAGTGTTTATTTTGTGTGTATCTGTAGTTTGTGTTGGACATTCTGAAATCAATGGGAGCCTTCACTTACACACGTATAGGCTGACTGTTCCTAACAGCCATCATCCTCAATATCCATCCAGGGGTTACGCTCATCTACATTCTCTTCACCCCTGGAATATGTCATGGCAAAACTCAAGGCATGCTCAGGTAAAAAAACCTGGCCAATCGCTACGCTGCATGCCTGTCTTTTAAATATTACAAAGGAGTCACAACCGACTTCAAAGCCTGTCAATTTTCACCGTTATGTGACCACTAGATTCTTTTGATGTACATCAAAGGGTTGAACCAATCTTCTTGCCTCATCAACAAGGTGGTGCACACGGGTCCTTTGGATTTGCCATTATATATTCCAGGGTGTAGAGAGCGTAGGTGAGCGTAACCCCTGGGTATCGAGGATGAACAGCCCCCTGAACCAGTCCTAATCTTTTCATTACATCCATGATATATTAAGTCAATGGCAACAGTAATGTCCATTGTGACAAGTTATTCATTTTACTCCTGAAATTTCTCAGCAATGGACTACTCTAACTATTGAATTGGAAGAGTTCTGATGTGTTTTTCAGGTGTGAATGAGTTCAACCTAAACCAGTTGAAGATTTATAGATATATAATGACAAAGTCAGTATTATGATAATGTATACATCTATTTGTACAGAGATACATAACATTGGTTACCCTGGCTTCTGGTTTATACCATTAGTGGTTATAGATTGTTTTTATTTATTTCATTTTTTATTATGATCCTTTTTGCACTGCAAATGTTTATAATATCAGTCTTCTATAAGACTTAGATTAAGTAGATTTGATGAACTGAGAAAAAAAATGAGTACAGCTCTATCCATAAGTGACTGATGTGTTCACATGTCTGTCAATCTGTTACAGAGTCTGCAGAAGGAACTAGAATCCCAGCAGAACCGTGTCAGGACTCTGGAGCGCCGACTTGACCAGCAGGAGTCAGACTTTGAAGAAAAGGTGAACTTTGCTTTAAAATGCCTCGGAACTTTAAACCCTATACCTTGAAGCAGTAAAATGTTTACACTGCTACTTCGGAAAACATTACTTAGTTTTTATATTACTCTTCATCATTTACTTCCTCTGGTTTCATTGATATTTGAATATGATTAGGAAAGTTTATTACAGTCTTTTTTGACGACTTGAAGTCTGAATTTCAGCAAAAGAATTACTTGATCTTATTTCTAATTTGCTAAATGTATAAAATAGTTTTGGATTATTTCCCCTGTAATAGCTTAATTATCTCCCCTGTTTTGGAATTATTATCTCCCATGTTATGGATTATTATCTTCCGTGTAATGGATTTATTATCTCCCCTGCATTAGATTAATTATCTCCCTTATAATACATTTATTATCTCCTCCTAATGGATTTATTATCTCCACTGTTATGCTTAATTGTCTCTCCTTCCATTTTACCAGATGACGCACTTGAAGCTTGCCTATGAGGAGAAGATGAGGGGTTTGATGTCAGTCTCTGTGAGACAGGTGTGTACACATTATTTGGTGAAGAAATTTAGTATAACAAATTGTCTGGGAAATTTCACATAAACTCATTTATCCCTGAATTTTTCCGAATGAACTTTTCTAGCCATTGAATGAGTTAATACAAATATCTGTAACATTGTCAGGTATAATGAAGTTTGTAATAGTATCAGTGCTATATTACAGTTACACCAGTCTCATCAATTAATCAGAAATGTTTTCATTATTACAGAAATATACTTGAAACTTTACAATGTGTACACAAATTCAGAAACATTGTCATTAATCATTACAGAAATATATTTATAACTTTACAATGTCTACAAAAATTCAGAAACATTGTCGTTATTTAAAGAGAAATATACTTATAGCATTACAATGTTGATTTAAACAGTATTTTTATTTACAGAAATACATATACATTAATAAATACAAATACATAGTTAGAAGGATCTGACGACAAGACATATAGTCTTATTTTAGGCCATCTCCTTAAAATTACAATGTTTACAGGAACTTGAGGACACGATAGATTCTCTGAAGTCCCAGGTGAACTCATTGCAGCAGAGATGTGTCATTCTACAGGAGGAAATAGACTTAAAGAACCAATATACACTGAGTCAGTTCCAGGCTAGCTCACCAATCAAAGCCGTGTAGACTTAAAGATCAAATATACACCAAGTCAGTTCCAGGCCAGCTCACCAATCAAAGCTGTGTAATCAGAACAAAACCTCGATCAAGCCATGTAAAGAGAGATCAACTCTTCGATCAACGATGTGTGTAAAATATGACATCTTTACGGATTATAAACCACCACCTGGATATCTAGAATTTTGCCTCAGTACCTTTAAATATTGCTTGTTTTGGTTCTTTAAAATTTTTGCAGGCTTTGAAAATGAGTAAAAATCAGAAAAAATATAGTCTGCCAATTAATGCAAAGGATGTTACCCCTTGCTTCGTTAATGTAGTTGGTTTAGAATATTTCAAGGCTTTCTGCTGATGAGCAAAGATTGATTTTGTTTATATATCAAAACATGAGAAATATGTTGATGATTCAGAGAAGATACCTGGTACCTATACTTGTCCTAAAAAAATTGAGACATTTTGTTTTTTGAAGATGTTAACAAAGTCCAGAATAAATCAATTCTGATTAAAAACACAACATATAAATCTAACCAATTATCACACATTGCATAAAAATGTTCACAAACTTGTTTCCATTGTTCATCAGCATTTTATGGTTTATGAGTTCATTCAGGTATACAGTTGAAACAGTGTCGGTGGCGCAGAAATATTCCTTAATAAATGAACGCTCTTGTATCAAACTCTAGACAGAGCTAAACATTCACAGTATCGGAGAATAAATATCAATTTATCAAAAATAATAAGTCCTTCTTTCATGCATCTAAAAAATGATATAACATACCTTAAACTTTGCATCTGAATCGATAAAGAAATAACGGAAAAGAAGCATTGACAGCAATTTAGTTTTGGTCAGCATCGTCTAGACTTCTCAATCTACACATGCCAAATTTTCTGAGATCAGTCTCGGTTCAAATCTGTATCTGGTGGTAGATTCTTTCTGGTTCACCTATTTCAACTGCATACATGAATGTAGCTTATGGTCCAAAAGTGTACATTGTATTTAAAATAAATGAAATCTTACATTGTCAACATCATTGAATACCCTCGGCTGATCTTGCTCTGCTTACTCATTAGTACCGGGTGGACGAAACAAGATCAGTGGTGGGTATTCAATGATGCATTGTCAACGGCTTTTAATTAAATATTGTTTAAGCTGTAAAGTGTATGAAAGAGTCTTAAAAGAAATGGTTTAGTTTGTATGAGTTCCAGTGAATACCTGGTAAGGCCAAAATAGCATTGTCTTGTGTTCTTCTATCATTTCATCAAGATTTGTAGGCCTTTGTCATCTCTCAGTTGGAACATTTTAATTTTAAATTGAGTTTTATTCTCTAGTTTAAATTTTGATGTTTTAATTTTTGATGAAAAGGTGATTTTGAATGCAAGTATATGAATGTTATACTCCATATTGAGGGGAAATACATGATTGTTAATTTTGTTATTGTGTGTAAAAAGAAAAGTGTATGGGCCTTACTAGTTGGTTTATACCTGAAAGTCTGTTGTACGTTATATCAGAAATTATTTGAAGAGGAATTCATTTGTGTGTGAATGTGACAAAGATATCTGTCATTCATTTTAATACACTGGCAAAATATCTTCCAGTAAATTTGAACCTGAAATTGACTAGAAAATGAGGTCGATTTGACATGAAAAATCTTCATGTAACTTCAGGTGAAATTTCCTGGTCAGTGTCGGGTAAAAAAAATGATGTGATAAATGGGCTTTTTTGTGTGCTCTTTTCATGTCAATTTGACCTAAAATTGACCTGAAGAAATTTTGCCAGTGGATCATTCTATTGTGTCAGGTGAACTTGACTGGTGTATTTGGTATTATTACTCAGTAAATCCTGTGTGGGGTTTATCAATCTGATAACATAATAAACATATACCTTTATATACAGTAAACTACAATCGGCTACATACAGACATCTGATGTAGCTGTGTAGTTTACAGAATGGAGTGTATGTCACAAGATCTGTTTTAAATCAGATTGCAGGTTACTCAGTATCTGGTACAAATCTGTCCGGTAGGTTGGTCTCTCAGTCAATGACAGTAATGATTAAAGAAGAAAATTGTACTGTTTATTAACAATTTGATGTTTAAGAAGGATATATCAGTGCAGAATGCCTCAGGCATGCAGGGTAATTAAACAAATTACATGTTAATTGATATTAATTTAGAATTAGGTAGGCATATAAACTTCATAGAACTGTATACTTTAAAACTAAAACAAGTAGATGGTTATTTGAACGTTTTACATTGTTAGAGAGTTTTGATTTGAGTAATGTTTCAAACTCAATTATATATAGGAAGTATAAATTATTTATGAGTTATAATCAAATCTGTAGGGATATACAATTGTAGCATTATTTAAAGTAGGTTATAACAGAGTTAATAGTAGGAATATATATATATTGTGCTATATAAATTAGAACTGGCCATACTCTGTCATGCTCAAAGAATGAATGAATGAATCTACTGGATGATTGAATATTCATGATGTTGAGGATTGAATATTCATTAGGTCAGATGATTGAATATTCATTAATAGTTAATTGTGTGATGAAATGCTGTAAGCCGTAATGCTATCTTTTGACCTCTAAACTTTTCAAACTAATTTGCCAAGTATTGAATTTGCCCAAGTATCATTATCGGAATTATGAATTAAAATGTTGAATTTGTTATCTCGTTCAAAAGGCAGAAATTCAATGGAGGCAAAAAAATGATATTTTATAGAACTCCTTACTTGATGATGCTTGTTTGAATATTCATTCATGTTAAGGTGTATGATTGAATATTCATATTAGTGGATGTTTGTATATGGTAATATTTGTAATGATACACGTAAATGTTTGTAAGACTCTAGATGTAACGTCTCTGTATCATACGTTTAATACCAGTGACAGAGAGTGTATGACCTTTAAAGACTGCAATATTCTTCTGAGAAAACAGATTTTCGACATATTTTCATAGATCATGAAAAGAACTATATTTGTCTGTGTGTGCTCCTTCAATGATAGAAACTGAATGAACTAAAACCTGGCTTCATCCACTGAGTGACTGGCCAGAGGAATGAAAAGCATTTCAATGCTGAATGTTTGTGAGCAGCTGAAACCCTGAATGAATGATCAATTTTAGTTTTACTCTTATGAGTAAACAGAATCTCCCCTTAACTAGTAGAGGATCTGTCTGTTTAATGGTAAACTTTTAAATGGTGTGTGTTGTGTACTTGTCTTTATGTACAATGTACTTATGTGTCCAGGAGTGCTGTTCTCTCCGTTAAATGTTTACAATATTAATTTCAACATGATTTTGTCTGTGATATTATTTATAACAGTGAAACTTGTTTGGTCTGGATAACATGGTTTCCATTGGGCTTGAAAGAATTTGAATGTTTTTAGAACTTAATGGGAGTGTAAATGTCAACAAATATTTCTGGGAGCATCATTTGTTTGCTGCTTTACTATATAGTAACTGATTGCCAACAGTGCTTCAGTTTTGATGCTTTTTAACCTTATGGTGAAAATATTTCCTGGATCTAAATGATTTGGAAGCATCAGATGTTTTCTAGATTACATGGATCCAGAGATGTCAGATGTTTTCTAGATTATATGGGCCCAGAAATGTCGAATGTTTTCTAGATTATAAGGGTCCAGAAATGTCGGATGTTTTCTAGATCATAAGGGTCCAGAAATGTCTGATGTTTTCTAAAGTACAAGGGCCCTGAAGTGTCAAATGTTTCAAGGCCTGTTAGGCCAGATCAATTTGGTTTCACTGTATTGTATATACAAAGTTATCTACTACACAACCTTTTTTCCCTTAATAAAAGTGTCAGTATTTCCTGTTCAAACTTTTCCTATGCAAACTTGCCATTATACATTTCCTGATACTTTGTGTATGTATGGAGTTTCAGTCTGCCATGTAAGGCAACATGGCAGTCATTTAATCAACCTTAAGTTTCTTGGTAAAGGTTTATGTGTGGATTTACTAATTATACGTACTAGGTATTTGATAAAGGTAATCAAGTGTTTATTTGTTGAAAGTATACACACATCTTATTTTATTTCTGGTAAAACGGGTTCGTTAGAATTCAAATTATGTATCATTTCAAAACATTACTGCGGTATATAAATTATTTGTTTGTACAAAGCGGAACTGATTTTGGAGTTTGTATGGAAGAGAAGTGTGCGAGTTTAAGATATTGACACAATCAGATTATTTGTGTCAAGATGTACGAACAATTCTATATTCATTCCAATACCTATCCCGGTTCATAACATACCGAATTATCGTATTTTCTAAACCGTCCATGTCGAAACATTTCAACGAGCAATTTCTCTTACAACATTATCCATGTATATAATTAAATAGTGTATATATATTTAAATGTGTATATAAAACATTAAACATCAGTACATTTATCATCGTAATAAACAAAGTGATAAAGCAAACATTGTTTTTATTTATTACAGCTTTTTGCCATCTTCTTCCAAGGACGATTTTTCAAAAAGAAGGAATATAACTCCTAAAAATGGACCCAATATATCCAAAACTGTTGTTTTCCTATGTACAGTAAGCTTTAACCCCTCCCCATTAGGGAATGGATGGCCCGTGGGGCACTGAAATTTTCAAATTGTGAAAAGCCCCAGATGATCTTTCCATTCATGCAGAGAAATAGACTGTTGTACCTCCCGAGTTCGGAGAATATTTTTGAAATGTTGTTTACCAGTAATTTTCCTGTGGGGCCACTAAGGTTGGGGTAGAAATACCAATTTTACAACTTTATTCTATTTTCCATGAAAGGAGAGATTCCAAATTTTGCAATTTTGTATCCTCATCTAGCACATATTATTTTGGCCAAGTTTGAAAAGATTCCATCCACTAGCTCTTGAGGGAAATCCAAAATGTTTACATATGATGGATGGATTGTAATCAGAATAGGCAAAGCACAGGTGATCTTAAAACAGAAGATAAGACAGAGGTTTATAAAAGCAATTACGTTTATTGTACATACAAGATAAATACAATATACATGTATAATTGATTCTCCATGAATGTTCATGATTTGCAAAAAACAAAATGAGTGCAAACATGGAATATGTGTGAACAGCTGGCAGATAAGAATCTATATTAAGTTCATTTTTATCTGGCCCTAGTAATTTAAATAGCAGCTATCTGATGAGAAAATTTCTTCGATTTTCTCAAAAAAGAAGTTCTATCATTATTTATTTATTCCATTTATCAAAACAATGAATTTCAATATTGCCAGTTGAAATGAAATCAAATTGGAAATATTATGAAAATTATGAATTAAATGGAAGTTGAGTGGCTTTTGTTCAGTCATAAAGCCATTAAATGTGACTATCCTGCTTTACAGAATAATTACAGCTAAATATATATCAATCATATTTTAAAGTATTACGACAAAATTAACATGTACACTGTTAATGGTACATAGGTGGACTGTGATGATTCATACGCGTTTGATTATTATTTTAGAGAAATGTATAATGTAATATATTCCTTTGATTTTGTATCTTAACATCTGTAATATTTACAAACTGGACAGCTAGTGTTAAACCATAGACTTATACATGTACCCAAGTTTTGTGTCTCCCGTAAAACTAGTTTGTCTGTCATTAAATGTTTCATTACTGTCAATACAGGCCTTGTTATCAAAGCTCGTCTGAAAGCATCATCAGATTACTAGGTCTGACCTCCTGACCTTACTTATAAACAAATAACTCTGGTCTAACTGGCTCAAGCATTTGGGTCGCAGATGAATGAATGCAGCCTAGGTAATTAATGGTTATATAAACCGATTTCATGTTTGGTACAACATGACATTACAAGTCTTACTTGCTTCCACTGCCAGTAAAATGATGGGGTGGGATTCAAACATTAAATTTACAAACTTGATAATTATTTCTTTACAAACAATTTTACCACCAGAACATCAAATCATTGAAATCGGTGTAAATTTCTAATATATATTTATCAATATATTTGTTGTCAATGTTGACAGTATTTCATATGATTATCAAAAAAAAAATCAAATAAAACTTCATCAGCGTACAATTCAAATGCATTACTAGCATTTGTTAAATTCAAAGTCTGCATAAATATTTAGAGAAAGACGGAGAATACATGTCAACTTTTCACCAGAAAATAAAACAGAACCTTTAAGTCCCTTACCATGCAAGAAAAAACCTCCACAAAACTAGGTGGATCCCCTGTCGAATCATGTGATGAAAAACAGGAAATGACATCAACGCATTCACATTCATGACACAGAGAAAGGGGTGTTTAAAGAAATTGCCTGCAATTTTGATTTATGAACAATCTTGTCGAGGAATTTATACATGTTCTAACTTACTGTGGAAGAACTATGATCAACATGTTTTATCTTTTAATAATAATTGACATGAAAATAAACAATTATGGAAAATATAAACATGTATAGAGCCAAACGTCATTGCAGCATTGTAACATGTAGTTCCGACCGTCCTCACAGAATGGTAACATGTACAAAGGCAGATAATGCTGATTTCATCGAAACACCGGGTACATGCTTAAGAGATGTAGCCATCTGCATTTCAAAATTAAACTGTTAACCTCGCGCCACACAAAATCAATTTCCAGAAGCTTTTCTCAAATACCAATTGCTATTGAGCAAAATCAAAACTACCATTTCAATATTGAAATACATATAAAACTCTTCATACATGTCAATACAAGAGTTGCCGTCCTCTATACTCCAGGGGTTACACTCTCTGTATTCCTTGAATACGTCATAACAAAAACAAAATCACACACCTAGTTATTAGATTTGTCTCGGGTTGAAAAATCTAACCAATAGCTTGACTTTCTTTAGAAGATTACAAAGGAGCGAATTGCGACTTCAAATCAGACAATTTTACCATTCCATTGATGTGGGATTCATTGATGTCACACACTTTTGACTTTATTTAATACACTGGTCCCTTGGCTTATTGCCCAAGAAATACTGTAGTCTTATTGTCTGATCCAAAAGTCTGTTCACTCTGCGTCTTCGAAATTGTCATGACACATTCTCTGGCTGCAGCAAGCATAAATGAGTGCAAGCCCTGGAGTGTTTAGTTGTTAGAATATGTTAACTTTTGTACAAAAGTGAAATTTCGTCAGTAAATTTTGAATATAAATTGCCAACATTAGAAATTGTTTTGGAATATTTACTTTATCATATACTTTTTGTCAGCTGGTCTAGGTTAGAGAGAGGCACAATTAAGGAGGTAGATAGCTTTCTACTTTCTAGTAATACTACTAACATTTAGTCAAGTATGAGGTGATGGAACATTCTGAAAAGTATAAATGAAGAAAAATCATAGCCTAAATTTCATATCCGTTCAATTCAATCCACTGAATTTTTAATTTTCGACCTCAATAATGCAATCCAGAATAACCAGAAATCACATTTGTATCGAGTTGAATCAGGGGTAGTCGAGACTAGTCTGTTTTTTCCACTTGACTGATTTATTCATAATATTCAATTAAATGAAATATAAAAATCCATTTTATGACTTGACAGACAGGAAAGTACGTGTTTCACAACAAAAGGAAAACCGTGACAGGAAGAAATTGAATTGTTGTAAGAAAAAAGAAAGGAAATATTAAGATTTGATCTTAAACAAAACATTGTGTTACAGATGAGATGACAATGGAAGTGTTTATATTTAAAGTGAACTGATCTGTTGGGGTATACAAACAAATTTACAAGAATTCATGTATAACCATAATGAGACGATGAAGTTTATCTATAGGCTTCAATATGAAATGAGCGAAGCATCTTTTTAATGGCACCAACCAAAAAAAAAATTTATGAAACATAATATTTACAAAATGATTCAGCAAGCGTTGGTGTCTTATAGACAGTTAAAAACGGAGAAAACTTTACAAAAAATGATCATATACATTCCCTTCTGATCTCACACACACCTTTAAAAATCTAGCTCATTCAGCGTCAGCAGGGAATAAAATTACCAGTGATTCTAAAACAATCTTAAGCAAGTACAATGAACATATTATTATTGAAGGAAATTATTGATTAAACTTATAGGCAGTCAGGACACTTTGGTTTCAAACATAACTCCCATTCTATAAACAAGTATTTATCATAATTGATATTTAATAACTCATTCACCCTTGAAGACACATTAAAACTCTTCCAAATCGAAGGACAGAATAGTTAATTATGAAATTTCAGGGGTGAATGAGTTTAACTGAATATACTACCACAGTATATATAACCATTACAGGGTATTAACAAAGAAAATAAAGCAAGATTTGTCTGGGACAATGATTAGGACTCTTGCTTATAAAAGTATTTAGTTTTTTTTTTTTTTGGTTCTATTCCCCTACAAAAAATCTACCTTATCCCAAAACTCCCAAAATAATTCACTTGTACCATGAGCATGTTTCCTTCCAATTACATCTACATGTAGTATCAATTTTATTTGTTAGTGCCACCCCTAAATAAAACACAGAGTCCCGGGATAAGGTAGACACCTCAATAAAACAGCCATCAGAACTTATAAACAATTTATATATCAGGTACTATACAGATAGAAAATGGCACCACTAGCTGACAATACTTCTAATCTCGTAAAATCTACTCTAGTGTTTCCATGGTAACTACTTTGGCATTAAGATGATGATTTAGGGATACTATACTCTACACATAGGTGTTAAAACAATTTCTAAATGAATCCCTCAACTACGTGACGTAAAGCCCACAAGCACTTTGTATGGATTTCTGTACAAGATGTATTTAAACAATGAACAATAAGCAGAGGAATGGGATTTAAAACTGTCTACTCTAAATCTACCAAATTGAAGAAGTAAAGCTACTGGCAAATGTTCCGCTTTTTTCGTGTGACAATATTATCATTTCTACAGTGGAGTTTGTATTTCCAATTCAGTGGATCTAAAAAGTTCTAGTTGGAACTTTTGTATTAAACATGACTACAAATACATATGCAAAAAATAATTTTCCATGTCCTCTTTTTTTGGCTACACATTAATGAATATCATCCAAAACTGCTAAACTACATGTAATGGATTAAAATGCTTCCTATTCTATATTGTTTTTTAATATTCTCCCATTTTGAGATCAGTAATGACAGTTTGAGCAACCAGCCAGGCCATTCATCACTCCTTTCTCTATCACATATTTTTCTCTTTCTGTATGCCTACATTAAATGCCCACCCATCAGAGGATGTAATTCTGGACTTTTAATATGGTAGAAATGACAAAAATGGACCTTAACAACTGCTTTAGACAGATTGTGGCAATTACGTGTAGACCTGCTGCAACAGGCTAGCAGTACCATATTATCAGGTTCATTCCACCTAACAAGAAGCACCGTAAAGTACAATGTTGTTTCTTGAAGCGTTCATAATCTGCATCAGAGGTGCCAATGAAACTAATTATCTCCCCTAGATATAACTGAGCCTGTTCAGTGGATTATAAAATACATTTCAGATTACATGAACACATCATCTCACTCCTACTCGGATTGCACTTTTCCATTGTTTTACTTATAAACACTAATTAATCACAATCACACAACATCTTACAAACTTTCTAATTATCTCCCCTGATGTCTCTAATTATCTCCCCTGATGTCTCTAATTATCTCCCCTGATGTCTCTAATTATCTCCCCTGATGTCATTTTCTCTACTGGAAATCAGTAACAGTTTTTTGTGCTTTCCCCAACGCCTACAAAGAGAGGGAAAATGTAACTGATGTGGTCATGTGATTCAGCACTTGTATCTGATTTGTGTACAAAGAAAAAAACAGACATACAAACTATTTCTACTAAATCTACGTTAAAAAGAAAGGGAGATAACTCTGCTCTCCTAATGAAGTATTGTTCTGATATACAGTAATAGACACATGAAACCGATACTTGTCATAAATATGAAGATATTTCATCTTTATAATGTATTCTGTTTTTGACAGGAATTACTCTTGTCGACCTCTAATCTAGGACATATATAACAATAAACACGATCAACAAATCATTGTATAAATATCAAATCAAAATAGTCATTATTTCGTACCAGATATCATATTTCTTAATATAAAAAAGAACCATTCATCTCCAGCGAAAGATAATACTTAGAACAGCAGTATAATATTGATGGTCCTATATTTACTCACGACACAACAAATCTGGTCATGTGACACAATAAATCTGATCATGTGACACAACAAATTTGATTCTGTGACACAACAAGTCTGGTAACGTGACCAATTTAATCATGTGACATAACAAATTTGATCATGCGACATGGTAAGTCCTATTGTGTTAAGATCTAATGATTATATGCTTGAAAGAGTTATAAATGACAATAAAAAGGTTTTTTTGGCTCCGACACTTGTTTCACGCACTTGACAATCTTTATAACATCTCATAAAGCTTTCATATCTCTCTCATACCCTCATGTCCAGTCGTTATTCCAAAATGTGATGCAAAAAAATGGATATAGAATTGGAAATAATAGATACATTTGATAAGTAACCAGTATAAAAAGAGGAATTGAACAATGAATATCTAATAAATATTGATTTGTCATCATTTATAGGTCAACGTGATTACGTTATACACATCTGTACATTTGTTACAGTGGCCTTCAGGCAGGCTGCCCATCCTTTACATAATTATACACTGGTTTTCCCAAATTATTCATAAATAATATACATCCGAGCCTGAATATCTTACTGAGTAACTATTATTCCCGCTTGATCTGGGCTATGACAAATTCACTGCAAAAATGTGCATTTTAGAATTCTAGAATATTCCATGGCCTTCGCTAAATGAAGAATGTTGTAAAATCATCGTTATTTAAATCTCTGTAATATCAGTTTCAAATTCTATGACTAAATTACTCTAGTCCAGATGACTGAAATCTGATTCAAATTATTTTACAACTAATAGCCAAAAATAGCGCAAAGCAAGAAGAAACTGGCTAAAATAGCCACTGTTTGTTTACACCCAGTCCTTGTACTTCACAGACAGATATGGTTGATTTCGATATACATCTATACGATGAATAATTTGTTCTAAACCAAGAAACAGAAGTAGGTGGAACTGTTGGGTCTTCACGTCATCTTCTCTTCCTTATTATATCCTAAATCTGATGCAAAGTACGTATGAAAATAAAGCCTTCGAATCACCTAGATTTCACCAGTCATGCCAGCATCGATCACAGTGGTGTTGAAGCACGAAGCTTAGTTTTGGGGTTATACTGGTTACATGGAAACGATGATTTTGGTCTGTAGGAGAGGCCTGCTGGGCCCGTATACGCCTTGTGTTAGTGGTACGCTGCACCAAAGAGGTAAATCGTCCAGAGAATGCAGTCCAAAGTTCACACACACCAGGCAGACAACTATCACACTGTGCTTTATCTATGGCCCAACTCTTGTCGAATTGCTGTGAAAAGAAAACAGTCATCATCTTGTAGTGTTTCTAGTGGATGTCACATATTTGTATTGTATCAATATTTAACTATCAACTGGTGTGAGCGACATTGTGAAACGTGTGTAATACATGACAAAACTGCCAATTTAATTTAATACTGTTCAATAGCTGATGCATAGCAGGACGCAATTCATTTATTTTTCATTTACTGGAAGTCATACCTGTTTACCCTCCCTCATTACAAGGGGGACACCCTCATTTTGACCATAATTTACAAATCTCCCTCGAAATCTCCCTCATTTATGTCCAATCTCACACAAACCCAAAATCTACATCCTCTGGTCAGATGATATCCTAGTTAATGCAGGGTGTGTGTAATGACCATAGCAGGTGTGTCTGGATCAAATGAATACTTTTTGAAGTTGGGTTGATACATAAAAAGAGGAAAACAAATCGAGTAATGTAGTTTTAGACGTATTTCACGCACTTTCTCCCTCACTGGAGGTTTCAGAGGTTACACCTATGGGAAGTACAATCTCATTATGAAATTTCCAAATTGTCTTTTCATGCAATAGTTTACCGTAAAGCCCCACTTAAACGAATCCAGTTTACTCAAATACCTCTGATTAGTCGAACAGTTTGTTTGATCCCGACCGAGTTTGAACATATTAAACCAACCACAGCTACTCCAATACCATATATTCCTCGAACTATTGATCAGGTTCCCACAAGTTCGAGTAAGTGGGGTTTCACTGTAAATGTTACCCGTTTCAGAATACTTTTGATAAGGTCTTTTATTCCTTCAATTAACAATATTTCTCTCACCTTCTATGATTTCTATCTTGACTTTATGCATTTCATTTCTCATTTCTGTAAGAATTTCCTGTTTGAGAGACTCTAGATCTGAACTGCTTGGTCCGTTAGAAACGCCCGTCGTGTCCTGGCCAGGTAACGAATTAATTCTCCTGGAGAAAACAAAACAAGTGTCGTTACTTTCCAACTAGTTGTCGGAGAAACCAGGTTAACAACCTGTAAGTGGGTTTCTTGATTTTTAAGATTGTGTAAAAAATGTGAGATTAATTCATACCATTCAAATCATCCCAGAATAAATTAGAGATATTTTCATCAAAATGTTTTAATTCTTAAATTCACTTTCATAAAACCTTAACCATTTGACATGAGCAATCACGTTTTATCAAATATCTTGAATGTTTTTTCCTATACATCCTGTTGAAAGTATGGTATAGCAATACATGTATATTTATGACTTGGCATTCATACCATACTTACAGTGTAATTTACACCATCCGTATATATACATATTTCTGACAGCTGTATCCAATTTTGAATCCTATACATAAAATCATACACCTGACCTTATCAATAATGCCATGTCAGGTCATACTTATTGCTTTCACCACCGTAGCTAGATGACAATAGACCCATACAGATTGGTACATGGTATAGCCTTCTGGATTTTGTATTTGTCGATTTGGCATTCATATTACTCAGGAAAGATCAGAGGTTTCAAACAAAATTGACACCAACAATCAACTCATAGCGTTCATAGTCTATATAGTGTTTATGTCATATGAATAATAATGATAGTGTAAATATGTGTTAATTCTTATTGTATAATGTCAAAATAGACCATTTGGTGCTTTTACTATATTGCTTTGATTTGCTATAAATAAACAAATATTGGAACATTTGTACTTTCATTAAAGGAGTTTCACCAGATATCAGACATAAATGAAAATAAAATCAGAAGAGTTGAACATATTTATCTGCAACAGATTCTGCTACTCCATTGGAAATATTGACATAATTTATTTTATTACAAATTTTTTCGACGAGGAATAAGACAGTTTAAGAGTTGACAAGGCTATATATTCGACAGACAGATATTTCTACACACCACGTAGACCATGCTACATCAAGGACTCGTACGGCCGTTACTGTACGGCGGAACATTACGGAGATCTGAGAGAAGAATCACTAGACAATGATTGACCATGCAATAGACCACAGTTATAGATATCGTGAGAGGAATCCATATATATTTCTGTACCTTTCAGATTTTGCCAAAAATGATGGCTTCCTACAGAGAGAAAATTGAAGATTTTCATCAGATAAAAAATGGTTAAGATTTCTGCATAAAAAAAAAATTGCCCTACAAACATTTTTGTTTGATCTAAATATAAATAATAAACCTAGAAGCTGTTTTTCTATTTATTTTTTTTCCCACTTTTCTTAAAAACATCATGAATTCCACATGGTAAGCAGTCATATTAAACATCCCACAGTTATTGCCTCAGCATGTTAAATAAAAGTTAATTGATGTGATATCACCCACACTTCAGAAAAGAAGCCAAGATGTCATCTTTATGTTGGAAAATGTAAAATTTGTGTAGACTTTGAAAAGTCCAATAAAAAAAAATCCCTTTAAAATTAAATTGAATTTTTTTGTTTTTGCTTCTCATGATTATGTTAACCAAAAGAAAATACACTTTCATTGATTTAATATCTAAAATAAGATGTATCATTGACTAGTTTTTCTGCAAATCGTATTTTGAGCAATTGTATGTATACACGGTAACCAGTAGTGCTATATAAGGGAGATAACTCTGTTGTAACTCACTTTCTACTCATCTGTGGTGAATCTGATCCATTTGATAGTGACTTCCCATTGGTTGCTTTTGTGGGCGGCGGTCGATTGCTGGTGACAGGTCCCGCAGGTGGGGTCTGGACACTGGGATCCTGAACAATCAATCATTTTTTTTCTTGACAAATTTTTGCTTAAACTTCTCTAAAGCATGATATTAAATAAAATATTTATTTCCTTTTGGCATATGCATTCAATCTCTTCCCAAGATAATGATAATGTAATAATTCAAGGTTCTTATATACCACATTATCACAACCTATAGGTTGTCGCAAAGCAGTTCACAAATTATTATCTATGGTTATAGGGCTTTAGCAACAAGCTAATACCATGGGAGCATATACAACTGGTGCTGCCATTTTGGCGCTCACAGCTAGCATTCTACAATTTCTAGCATTGCCCAACCACATATTCCTTTACAGCTGAATAGACTGGAACAAGTGGAGTGAAGTATCTTGCTCAAGGATAAAACACAAATGCCGTGACCAGGACTCGAACTCACAACCCTTCGATCACGAGCTCGGTGTCCTTCCACCGATACCAAATTTTGAAAAAAATTGCAAAGAGAGGCTAAAGAGCTAAGATTTGTGATTGGGTATTTGTGAAATATGTTGTCTGTGTCTTTGTATTGATGTCTTACACTGGCCGGCGGTGCTTTAGATTTCTTTAATCGGTTTTGGAGTTCACTCATGAAGTCACCACCTCCCCCACTTCCTGATCCACTACTTCCGGCGCTGGATCGGTTCTTGTCGCCTCCACTTGATCTGTCAGCCTGCTAGAAAGTACACAATTGTAGATTGATATAGATTTATCATAAACACCACACAAACACGAAACTAAACACAGAAAGTACACAATCGTAGATTTATATAGATCATAAACATTACACAAAAACAAAACTAAACACAGAAAGTACACAATCGTAGATTTATATAGATTTATCATAAACACCACACAAACACGAAACTACACACAGAAAGTACACTTTCCTAGTTTAAAACTGAAGTATTATCTTGATCACCCCTGAAATGTTATAGTGAACTTTACTGGAAGGAATGAAAATTATCTTTAGATGGTTTGAGTTAACATGAAAATTGACAAAATGGAATTTAATACCTATTCAACCTGTCCATAAAAAAAATGAAAATTTCTCATTCATATGACGTGATTGTTCAAGGTAAATTGTTTGATGTTTGTAAATCAACTTAAAGAATTCTATCTCAAGAATTCCAGTCACTCCTGTGGTTTCTTGTTACTGTATACTTTACTGCCAAGATACTGACCCCTACAACTGACACCTACAGCATAACTTGTCTAAACCGGACATTAATGGGACCAAAATTTTGTCCAGTTTAAACAGGAGACCAGTTTTTAGAGGTAGAAGTTTTGACAGATTATACTAGGTATAGATACTGCATGCATGATCGTCACAAATGCTTAAAACCGGTCAAAAAAGGCCATCAATATGCTTCTAAACCTTTCAACAAAACTTACTGACAGATGTAAGTTTTGACAGATTATACTAAGTATAGATACTGTGCATGCATGATTGTCACAAATGCTTAAAACCAGTCAAAAAAGGCCATCAATAACCTTTCAACAAAACTTCCTGACTCTAAAAATCAATAGGATGATAGTACAGTAGACTCCGCTTAATATCACTTCTCATTTGTCCGGGAAAAACATGATATTAACCGGAACATGATATTAAAAGAAAACGTATTTTCTGACATTTTTCAGCACTCAAAACCGGAAGTGGACTTGGTTAAATGTCGTAGTGCTGTGACTCAACAGAGAAGATTGTTGAATAAAGATATTTTATCACTAACAATGTTTTTTTCACTCCAGTGACAGTATAATCTTTGGTTTTAATCTGGAATGCACTTATTTTCATATATATTGTTCGTACGTAATATTATCAGTAGGCTAGCTTCACACGAAACCAGGGACGAAACGTACTACGATTGTTTACTGCAGTAGGCCTACTGTAATGACGTAACGTTAGGCATACAAGTGGCTGGTATTCTGCATCAAATTCATGTTTTGAAATCATGACACTCCGTAAATATTTACCGTTATCTTGATATGTATACTGGTTTTTCGCTTGTGAAATCTGTTGTTTGTTTAATTTCTTTAGATATTCGCTGCAAGTGCGACATCGTGTTCACAGAGTTTGTCGGTTGTATAGCGCTACCGCGAAATGAACTTTTACCTTTGAAACGTGACGTTTCATTGGATGACCTCTATATGGAAATAAAACAACCACGCGATAAGATTTAGTCTCGGCACTTATATATATTCACCAGCCGGCCTAGAATCACGGCATGTCGGAGTCGTACTTTGGCTATTTAAAAATCATAACAAAGACGATATCTCTGCATTTTACGTGAACATTAGCTTAAATTAATTAATTGGACACTTATTGTTTAAAAGACACTTTTTATTTTAATTTCAATAAATATTTCGTCATGTTTACGGAAGACCATCCACTTGTAAGCCTTCTTCACGACAACGTGAATTCGATCTAAGACGAGCTGAAATGAAAAATGGAACTCGTGTTAGGAACTCATTAAATCACACATGGCGTTATATAAGATTACAAAAGTATGGGTTCCCTCACCCAAAGGTGTAATCTTTGCTCTGGTATGCCAAGTCAATCTATTGTTCGACTAGTACGGCAGTGATCAGGTAGGTGTGAAAAAGACGCAGCTGACCACGGCGTTGTTTACATAGCGATTTCAGGTGTGAAACTCGAGTCCCCGGGGCATTTATATGAAATTATTTCTAACATTTACCTGTAATTTTTGTGTGACAGTGGCCAAAAAAAGTGATATTAACCGAAATCCACCTGGAAACAAGTGATATTAAAAGAATGGCATTACATAGATTATATAGCAGGAAAAACGGTGCATGAAGAAAACGTGATAATAACCGAAAAGTGATATTAACCGACGTGATATTAAGTGGAGTTTACTGTACACTTAAATGAGATCATTGATATACATAACAGGAAACAACTCAGGGCTGAGAAAGGAGTCCTATTCGGCAATGCTGTAGATATGCCACCTACACACAGTGACAGTTCAGTGCTATACAGTGTAGGTACTTACTGTGTCAACTTTCTTCATCTTCTGTTGCTGAGCTTGTAACGCTGCTGCCAGTCCTCCTCCACCTCCTCCCGACGATGCACTAGGTGGCCCTCCTCCTCCTCCCACTGGTGGTGGAGGGGGTGGGGCAGGTGGTCCCGCACCAGGTGGGGCTGGGGGTCCTCCAGAAGGCGGTGCTGGGGGAGCCGGAGGTGCAGGAGGGGCTGGAGGGGCAGCAGGGGCAGCTGGGGGAGCTGGAGGGGCAGCAGGGGCTGGAGGAGGGGCGGGTGGAGTGGGGGCCTGAGGAGCATTTGGGATTTTAGGGGCTTGTGGGGGCTGTTGTGGCTGTTGCTGTGGTTGTGACTGAGCCTCATAATGACTGAAATCTCTCGGTGCTGGAAACAATAAAGATAACAATAATTAAGCACAAAGGTTATTCTTCATAATAGGATGTTTAACTTCTTCAATCTTACTAAGAATAGTATATCTTTTTTGTTTTACAAGAAAAAGAAGGAAATGAAAATGTGATCTTCTAGAAGCAAACTGTCAAAATAAGTAGTCTGATCTGATTTTTTTTCTTTTGAGGAAATTTATATAGATCGCTACTGGAATGTAGCCCCATATAATCAACATTATTAGTCAACAAAGAGCCTATCAATGCTTTGCTGCAGACTTAACAAGCATAGATATGTTGAAGATGGTGGACTATTACATGCAGATCAATCACCAGGTCAAAACTGACTCTTAACCAATGAGGAAATCGCTTTAATAAACTTTGATTGCATGACTTACCTCCCCCTGATGGCTGTCTTACATGACCACCTCCAGAGTGTCTGTAGGGATTACACAAAATACAGACATGTCACACTCCACAACATTGTAGTGTTATAAAAACATCAATAAATGAGCAAGTATAAAACTTTCACGTCTGTTTCATACACAAACAAAACTTCATCCAATTTTTTATATTAATTTTTCTATATTAATATGATACATTGTGCCAACCAGACTTCGTCATGAAGAATTGTTCATTACATCACAAATTTGTTTCCCCCAATATACAGTCTAATTTCGTTATCTTGAAGTTGACCGGACCATAGGAAAACTTCGCGTAATCCGAGTATTCGAGGTACACGAGTTTGAATGCTAGAGTAAAGGTTGGCCGAGACTGACAAAATACCTCAAATTAAACGAGGCCTTTGAGTTATACAAGTTTGAGATAAAAAGATTCTACTATACACAATTTTTTTTCATTAATTTATATAAACTCTTGACATCAGCATGGTTTCTTTCCATCTCACATTGTTTAGAAACTTAAGTATTTCAAAGGTTGAAGACTTCTGTATTTTCTCTATAACTTGAAATAAAGCCCAATGGTGATGTTTTCCTTGTACCTGTGCTCGGGTCCGTTTGGGTTCGCCACGTTTGGTTGGTTGTAAATCGGCTGTGGTGGAGGTGGTGGAGCACCGGTACCTATCATTGAGAAAAATATTTATTAAAATCAATACATAAATTCTCATAAATCCTAAACAGAATATCAATGTCCAAATGCAGCTAATGTGAGCATCATAAGGACCTATAAGGTTAACCTGAGGGTTATATAGCATAAGATAACCTGAGGGTTAAACAGTATAAGATAACCTGAGGGTTATACAGTATAAGATAACCTGAGGGTTATACAGTATAAGATAACCTGATGGTTATATAGTATAAGATAACCTGAGGGTTAAACAGTATAAGATAACCTGAGGGTTATACAGTACAAGATAACCTGAGAGTTATATAGTATAAGATAACTTGAGGGTTATATAGTATAAGATAACCTCGGGGTTATACAATATAAGATAACCTGAGGGTTATATAGTATAAGATAACCTGAGGGTTATACAGTATAAGATAACCTGAGGGTTATATAGTATAAGATAACCTGAGGGTTATATAGTATAAGATAACCTGAGGGTTATACAGTACAAGATAACTTGAGGGTTATACAGTATAAGATAACCTGATGGTTATATAGTATAAGATAACCTGAGAGTTATACAGTACAAGATAACCTGAGGGTTATATAGTATAAGATATCCTGAGGGTTATACAGTATAAAATAACATGAGGGTTATACAGTATAAGATAACCTGAGGGTTATACGGTACAAGATAACCTGAAGGTTATATAGTATAAGATAACCTGAGGGTAATACAGTATAAAATAACATGAGGGTCATACAGTCAGCTACAGTGCATTCTGTACAGCCTCCTTCCAATCAGAAATTTGGTGGCTGGCTAATTTGGACAATTTAGTGGCATAATTACACTCATTCACCCCTGAAGATACGTTTGAACTATTTCAATTCAATGTATGGAATAGTTCATGTAGTTTCAGGTTAAAACACTGGTTGGATATATGATGTGGGACACCAAATCAATGATGACTTGGTTATTAAAGCTAAGCTATACTTCAAATCCTTCAACCTACTAGTACAGTAGCAGTAATAGTGATCTATATACTAATCATGAACAGCTAGCACTGTGTATCGGCAGAAGACCTGTGTTTTTGAGCATTGACCTTTGGGCTCCTGAATTATTAACTCATCTCGGGCATCCTCATACTTCCTGAAGTAACACTATACCCCCTCCTCCATCAAGTGAAAAAAATTACAAGAATTGGAATAAAATAATTTCCTACAGATTTGTTTTTCCTGTATCAGATGTGTGACTGACTGACTGTGTTCTTGGTGACCCCAACTTTCCAAAACGCAGCCTACATCTATAATACTTGATATCACACCACGATACAAAAGAGGAAGTTGTATTAGCTGACCTTCCCCCCTCTCTCGTCCTATATGATTATACTAAGGCTAATCAAATCTTCTGGTAAGTAGTCAACAGACATGGCAATGAAATGGTATGTTGTAGATGTGCACAATCAATCCAATATATGTAGTTATTATTATTTTTTACTTGTAGTGAGGACAACAGAAATGTCTTGAATATTTGTATTTCATGTACATTATTGAAAAATTGAGAGTTGTTCAACATGACCAACACAGCAAATAATGACCACAACAGAAATGATGAATTTCCCATAGATACGGCTTGCCCTCCAGCTGAACACCAAATTCTGAAGGCCTAAAAAGAAACAACTAAGCTAGTGCTGGGAGTCAGAACATATAACTAGCACCAAAGATCTCCTGGACAGAGTAACTTGCTTTTTTAACTCCCATTATACCCAACTGCAATAATTTCACAATACTTGTCCCACACATAAACTGTTTATAAGTTATATGTAAGTGTTACGTATAGAGAGGAAAGGAGGATGTGATGTACTGTATCGGTACCAACACGAGTGTGGCCCCTGGTTCAAACACTTAACATTCAAGTGTTGTTGACCCATAACAGCTGACTGCAGTCAACATTGATGTTGATAACTAGAAAACACTGTGCGTTCTTTCCCATTCCGTAATCAGAATCTAAAAATTGCAGCCTTAATATTCATTACAAAAGTTTCTCTCCCCGAATTCTGCTACCCCCCCCCCCCCCCCCCAAAAAAATCTCGTAGATAAAAAATGTTAAAATGTTAAGTTCATTTTTTTGAAATTCAAGACTCTGATTACAGACTTTTATATATACCTACAGCTAGATTTAGCTAAAAATTCACTATAGGATTTGATACTAATTCTTCTAGTATCGATTGCAAGATATACCGGTAATATAACTATTGAAATAAAATTTTGTTTACCAAGAAAAAATATATACTGTACACTGTGGTCACTTGCAGTAACATGCCTACAATAGACAGAACTGTAGTACATATGTACTAGCAGTAGGCTGGGCTTTCATTTGTACCAGGTAGGTATGTGCAAATGATAGATAAGTGAGTGACATGTATTGAAATTTGGTAAAAACAGGAATGTGAAGACAAGTCAATTTTCCCATCATCATTTCTAAACTTTGTAGCTGTGACCCTGATGTAGAATGCATGGCCTAGTTAGAGTGACATTTAACTGGTCTCAATAGATAGGTGTCAGATACATTAGCCTAGTCAGACTCATACTGGGGAGAAATATTTAGAGTTTTTGAAGAATATGAGCTGAAAATTGAGTATGGTTGTTTTGTTTAATTCTTTTGAATCAAAAACATTTTTTTATATATATAGTTTTTATAATCTTTTCTTTTAGAATATCAATCATTCAATTTTCTTGATTGGGCTTATGAATGAACAGTAGAGGAAAATTACATGGTCTGACAGGGACTGAAACCTGTATGCTATGGTGTCGGGGCCAAATGAAACTCGGGCTAGGGATATGACCCTCTTAACTGTAGACAGACACACTACCAGCTAGCTGAGCTACCTCCCAGGTCACCACTGATAAACCAAGTGCAATGCCACAATGTGAATATACAGCTATCGGTATATAGATTTTATAAGCACAATACTTATGTACTTGAAGGTTATAAAATATACAAAAAAAAATATTTACAGAATATTTTTTTCCTTTTTGTAAGTTTATAAAGCAATCTTAAATGAACAAGAAGCAAAAAAAGAAAAGGAAAAAACAAAGACGATATTTCACTACTGATAAATCTATCCATTCCTTCGCAGATACTGTTTCATATGTAGGAGATTGGGATATATAGGTAGCCATCAACAGCTAAGCTGAAGTTGTCCCCAATATTCTCTGGTGAGAAATATATATCATGGTCGATATTGATAAAGAAACTTGAACCATAAAGTAACACAGACACGTCAAAAGGCAGCAAATTTAAAGCCTACATAGTTTCATAAATCAAGATTTATGAACGGGTCTTTTTATAGAATCTATTATTGTGGGCTACATTGGGAGTTTCTATAAATTGTACACATAAAGACAGAGATTCAGAGAAAATACACAAGAAGTAGAGTCAGAGAAAATACACAAGACAGAGATTCAGAGAAAATACACAAGACAAAGATTCAGGGAAAATACACAAGACATAGAGTCAGAGAATACACTAGACAGAGATTCAGAGAAATTACACAATACAGAGATTCAGAGAAAATACACAATACAGAAATTCAGAGAAAATACACAAGACAGAGATTCAGAGAGAATACACAATACAGAAATTCAGAGAAAATACACAAGACAGAGATTCAGAGAGAATATATTAAAAATAGATTCTGAGAAATTACACTAGAAAGGGATTTATACTAGGAATATAGATTGAGAGATATACTCTACAGGGTAAAGCAATCATTCAAATTTAAATCCTATTTTTACAATACAAGTTGTTTACTTATTTTTTTAAATTTTATTTCTTTTTATGAAAAGATGTGAGTAATAAATTATTTAAAACTTCTAGTGGATAAATTAAACAAAATATGAGTTTTTTTTACTTGTGACTTGCATGTCGATAAACACTGTACAAGGAAATTAAGATTTAATTCAATGTTCATGTATAGTAAGTTTCATATGTATGGCATGCCCCCTAAAGAGAATTCAGTAATTGAATACATGTAATAATCCACAGTTATAGGGGTCTAGAAAACTTCAGCTTGAAGGTAAATGGAATTTTTACAGATTCCAAATGGATGTTCTTCAGTGGTGTTTACTGTAAACCATTTCATAGGCAGTAATTATGAGAAAAATCCATTAAAGTAAATGGCTACTAAACATTTATGTTTCACAATGGTTTGGAGGAAGTGACACATAACTTGTCAATGATGGTGATATAGTCCCAGTAGGACATATAAAACATTACGACTTACCATTCCAGCATATACATGTACAACAAGCTTTTATCTTTGCGATACAAAATTTGGGAAATAAAAATTGAACAAAATTGGAAAAACAACCAATCATAAATAACAACTTGAAAAATTACTATCTGTTATATATTAAATGGCCGACAGCTGGTTCAATAATCTGATTATCAGAAAAAATGTAAAATACTGAAGTATATAAATATTGATAATATAATGAAAATAGATTATAAGTAATAAATAGGTGTATGAATATTCTATATGATTTTTACCGGAGTATTTCTTCTTCAGTGTTTGAAATCCCTTGGAGATTTTTTTCATTGTTGTTGAGATACGATCCAGATGAAACGATAAGCTACTGATCTACTGCAGGCTAATTGTAATAAGTTGGGATGTGTATTTACTTGAATGAGTAATTCTCCGATGGTTTCCTGATTAAACCTTCCTGTTTGTATCCTTTATAGACATTTTTATCAAGATCTAGTACCAGATAACATTTGAAAGCCACTCTTTTGTTCTGTCAGCTTAACGTAATTCAAGTTTTCAAAATTACAAAATCAATTTCACCTCCCGATTTTGATTATGATATATCTATACGGAAGAAAATAACGAATTTCTTTTTAAGATTTAGCAAATTAATTTTTATGAATTTAGCGAAATAATTTTTTATGGATTTAATGCTATTACTGATAAAGATAATGCTATAAGTTAACTTAAAACTGTGCTATTCTTAACAGCAACATTTTCTGTTGATGTAAGCTTTTAAAAGTTTTCATTTGAGATTTAGTGAAACAATTTTACGAATTCAAAACTTTAAATAATGATAAAGATCATGCTATTGTTCACCTTAAATTTGTTTTTAACAGCAACATTTTGGTGATGAAACTCTTCATTTGAGACGGGAAACAAACAATTACAGGTAATTATAAACACATTTTTGTACAAAAAATTTGGTTTTATAATTAAAAGGCAGCAGAAAACTTGAACAAAGATATACTTTGTGATTGAAACATCATCCTTGCAAGTTATGTTTATGTGAAGATGATAACGTGTTTAACATATTGATAGTGAGTTCAAACAACACTGCATTTTTTAATATCAGTACTAGCCAGTCTATATGCTGTTGTTGATTTGTATATCCACGATAGATAATAACTTCCGGTATGTAGCTAACGTGACCTAATTTATAACTGATTGATAGTCAGGGATTTCAAAGTATTTTCTTTCCGAGTATAAAACAGGTAGCTGGTCTCGTCATCCATCAAATGAACAAAGTAACTAGTTCATCGAGTCCCGTGTACCGAACACTTGTTTAGGAATTTGTTATGAATCAATCATTAAAGACGGCTTTGTTTGAACAAATGTTTTTGATAAAATCAAAATATATGTACTACAGAAGTTGGTACATGTACATGTAACTTCATTAAGCTTTTTTTTATTACTACGCATTAGACATAATAAATTCACCAGTAGACTGAGTGCTGTAAAATCAGATTTGACTGTCGGGCCCAAATTTTGTGGTTTTCTGACAACAGATCATTTTGTGGGAATATGAATTTGTGGTTTAGGAGCACAACTCAAACAGAGAATTGTTTTTTTTATCAAATTGTAATTACTTGATGGACATATGAATTTATGGATACCCATGAAATCACCAAAACTGAATAACAAAAATTTGTTATTTCATAGTAATGATACAAACAATAAATATTTTCCCTCATTCTACTAATAACATAAAAATATTCAAACACGTTTATAAGAGTGCCATGGGAATTTTTTTTTTTCAATGGCAATATTATGAAGAAATAGAGAAATTGCTGGACAATAAATAGATTGTCAAATATGTAAGGGGCAATAACTCTTCCAAATAAAGTTCAATCGAACAGATGTTCAGGAAAACACAACTTCCTGCCGTGGTAAATAAATATACAAAGTTTAAAAGAGGTCGGTTGAAAAATGTGGGACGAGATCTCCGGATCAATAAAAGTTTACGATGGATGGACAACACCATTATATAATATGTTGAATTTGATGTGAATGATTACCCCGTATGCAGTCTTGGAATCAAAATCTAGCCAGAGGGTGTTGAAAATGATCACTAAATGAAGTCATTAATGGAGGGATGCCAGTAGTCACTGATACTAACTGTATATACCACCATTGCTGGGTAGATTTAGGTTACTCAACCCTTTCTGTAGCTTATGTTATTTTGTGCTATGATGTTTCTGCTCTTCCCTTCAAATACAGACCTAGTGACTTTTAAGATAAGATAGAAACATCAGGTTTCAATGAGCATCCTCAAGCTGGGTCCATAATTCTTGTGAGAAACCTCAAACCAGGGCCATAAATCCATCAATCAGGGCCTAATCAGCAACTGAAACTTATCTCTAACTCCTCTCTGAAGCCATCAATCAAAACTTTATCAATGTTGACATTCCGACCTGTATACCTTCCGAATTATAGAGACTTGAGTGTCAGTGGAGTCGCAGAACGCTGATTACAGTACAATAATTTTAGACGTAAGTGTATTTACATTCTTAAATTAGCCCTTTTAGCTTCAATCTAAACATACTGTCCGTCACGTTTCGTTTGCAGTCCTTCATCCATGAAGTTTTCAAGTTTGAGAAACTAAAAGCTGATATTGTACATGATCTCTTTGAAGCATTACAACCTTAAGATTTAACAGACTCCAATTAAATGAAGCAGAACCTCATTAGCTCACTAGTACTCTCTAGATCATGCTTCAACGCCATGACAGCAACATGTAAATTGTTTATTCATAGAAGTTTCAGAATATCTAAAATAAGTTAAATAAAAGTTTCAAGAATGCATTTTGTTTTCTGAGTTGTATAAAAACATCAGTGTATATTATATCATAAGCTAGAATGAAAATGGGAAATGTAATGATTGGACTCTATTGTGTTTAGAGGGGAGAGCTGATAATGTAGGCTAGGCATGTGCTCAATTTGTTTGTTTATCAATAAAAATGTATCTGAAATGAAATGTACATGTCCATCCTCTTTACTATTACACCCCTGAACACACATTTAAAATCTTCCAGTTAAAAGGTGAGAAAAGTTCATTATAAAATTTTAGGGTTGAATGAGTGAACTGTACAGTAATTAAGGTAAAGGGCACCACTACATTACCAGTAAACTTGGTAATTAAGGTAAAGGGCACCACTACATTACCAGTAAGCTTGGTAATTAAGGTAAAGGGCACCACTACATTACCAGTAAGCTTGGTAATTAAGGTAAAGGGCACCACTACATTACCAGTAAGCTTGGTAATTAAGGTAAAGGGCACCACTACATTACCAGTACCAGTAAGCTTGGTAATTAAGGTAAGGGGCACAATCGCATTACCAGTACCAGTGCATAGCGGAGGTCAGAAGTGGGGGTGGGCTTATTACAGAACATGGGCTTATTGCCGGAGAAATATGAAAAGCTTCATTGTTTCTTTACCTTGACCTAAAGATTCGAGTGTGGTCAGCATGGCTTGAGCAAAACCCTCTGCATCTTCTCGTGAGCTGAAGTTTAATCCGTACACCTGTTTGTTGTCCCTCCATTGGTGGAATGTTACTGTCGCTTGATTGTATTTTAATGTTCGTAAAATTGCACAATTTATTACAACCTGAAAGGAGACGAAAATATGCAGAATAAATAGACATGATCAGAAAAATAAAATCCTCAATTTTTATGAAGAAATCATTTTACTTTTCTTCACCCTATCAGAGAAACAGAATATCTGACTTGTGAGAATTGAAAGCTTATTCTCTATCAGAAAAATAAAATCCTGCATTTTATGAAGAGACCATATTACTTTTCTTCACCCTATCAGAGAAACAGAGTATCTGACTTGTGTGAATTGATAATGTTTTATTCTCTATCAAAAAATAAAATCCTGCATTTTATGAAGAGACCATTTTACTTTTCTTTATTGTGTCGGAGAAACAGAATAACTGACTTGTGAGAATTGATAATGCTTTATTCTCTAACAGAAAAATAAAATCCTGTTTGCCCTTTCTCCCAATCTGATTATAATGCAGCCCCTTATTCTCCATTATATAAGGATCTGGCAACATCCCATAAAAGGATTGCCATTTCTCCCCATCTCTATGAAATTCTGTACATCTTTGTTATAAAACCTGTCTCTCACCCTGTTTCTCCCCTAGTTACCTACAACTTATATAACACTGCCCCGTTCATCACTAAAACTTTGTTATAAAACCTGTCTCTCACTCCGTTTCTCCCCTAGTTACCTACAACTTATATAACACTGCCCCGTTCATCACTAAAACTTTGTTATAAAACCTGTCTCTCATCCCTGTTTCTCCCCCATATTTACCTACAACTTATATTATAACACAGTCCTTGTTAGCGTTGATAGACAAGTACAGCTATTGCAGTGGCTGTGGGAGCACTAACACTTTGGCAGTAAGTACCTTGATCTGCCTCCAACACTCTACATGTCTGTCTCGTAATAAGGGAAGGGTCCACCCAGCACACTCCAACAAGTAGGTGTGTAAGTGGTTACAAGTGGGCAGTGAAGGTGGGGGGGGGGGGGTACAAGCAGTGAAGGCAGTGAAAGCAGGAGAGTATGAAGGTAGTGAAGGTTGAGAAAGTAGTGAGGGCGTTGAAGGGGATGGGGATATGAAAATAGTGAGGATGGAGAGGGTGTGATGACAGTGAGAGTGGAGAGGGTGTGAGGGCAGTGAGAGTGGAGAGGGTGTGAGGGCAGTGAGAGTGGAGAGGGTGTGATGACAGTGAGAATGGAGAGGGTGTGAGGGCAGTAAGAGTGGAGAGGGTGTGAGGGCAGAGAAGGTGGAGAAAGGAGTGAGGGCAGTGAGAGTGGAGAGGGTGTGAGGGCAGTGAGAGTGGAGAGGGTGTGAGGGCAGTGAGAGTGGAGAGGGTGTGAGGGCAGTGAGAGTGGAGAGGGTGTGAGGGCAGTGAGAGTGGAGAGGGTGTGAGGGTGTGAGGGCAGTGAGAGGGGAGAGGGTGTGAGGGCAGTGAGAGTGGAGAGGGTGTCAGGGCAGTGAGAGTGGAGAGGGTGTGAGGGCAGTGAGAGTGGAGAGGGTATAAAGGCAATGAAGGCAGTGAGAGCAGAAAAGAGAGCGAGGGCAGAAAGGGTAGTGAGGTCAGTGAATGGGAGGTATGAGGGCAGCCTATCTGAAGGTCAGTGTTATAACCAGTAGTTCTAGTACCATTATGTACAATGTCTGTCCCAAAGATTCCCAAAGTCGAGGTTCTAACGTCAAGCAATGCATTGCTTTATATTATATGTATATTTGCAGAATATAAGTAAACAATTTCATTTTCTGTCAAATAACTTATGTCTCAATTCTCAAAAAGAAAATAAACATAGACTTTTGTTGAAAGTAATCTTCTTAAAAGTTTAAAGACTTGTAAGTACCAGGTACTATGGTCCAACAATGAATGCTATGAATTTGTTCACTTGTAGTCTCTGACTATCATGGACCTGGCCAACCTACACTTGACACACCAAAGTCGTGTGTATCCTGTATGATATGAATGTAAACAGCGCTCACATCCTTCCGAACCATCATTTATATACACACATCAACACGCTTACTGTTATACATGAAACATATCTATGATATTTACCATCCAATACACAAGTTTATCTCACCCTAGACATTGTACACCACATACAGATATTGCTGCCAAATATGACAGTTTATCATCTTGATTTGGCGTTTTCATGTTGTATTTGGTGGCACGTCATTTGGCTAAGTTATATTTGTCTGATAATTATTTACAGACATCTTTAGCATATCTAGACCAAGTCGATGGTTGGCGACCAGATAGCTCAATTGGTTGAGCGTCTGTCTAGAATTTGGAAGGTCCTGGGTTTGAACCCTGAGTTTGAACAGAAGTTTGGTCGTGCATTTTTCTCTCCTGTTACACATTTACAAATACCCTGGCCTGGTAACAAACTTCATGCTACTTCAGCCCCTGAACACTTATAATCACAGACACAAACAAACTTTAAGGACTCACACAACTCAATCATCCAATCAAAATGTGTTTCATACGTTTGTAGTAAAATGTGTTCAGGGCCATCATAGAAGTTTAATATGGAACTGATGTCAGATTTCTGCATGAATGAATTGTACAAATTCTTAACTTTTGAAAAATGTATACTTTTAATATTTTTCCATGTGTATGTGCGGATTTATACAGGGTCAAAAAGAATGGGGGCGTTTCTGTTTAGGGTCACCGGTTTTGCCTGTAAACTTCCGGTTGCCAACTTCTGGACACTGTGACAGACCAATATGCCATGAAACTTCTCCAAAAACTCACTTTGAAGTCTTTTTAAGGTAAGTATCTATGAATCGAGACAGTTGTCACTAATGTTGACTTTCAAATATTAACGCTATTAGCTAAAATATTTGGTAATAACATAAAGTAAATGATTTAGTTGTGTGAGTCCTTAATCAATGTTTCTACTTTAGTACTGTCTCACCAACTCTCAGTCACAATCACTAAAGGAAACAGAACAAGTCAGAGAGTAAAGGCCAGAAAAAAGGCAGCCAGCCCTGCTGGATACGACAAAACACAGTTTTGAAAATGGTTTTCATGCTCAAACTCAGATCTGGTGCTCATTTTCTTGTTCAAATATGACATTTTGACTTAATCAAATATTTCAAGTGCAGATTTGGTGCTCATTTCTTGTTCATAGGATGTTGGACTGTATCACTTGATTCAAGTGTGTAATGAAAAAGTTGTCTTGAACAAGGAATCGATGCTTGAGCATGAGAACGGATTCATGACAACAGAACTGTGTGATACTCAATACTGCCATCCTCAGACACGTCATTCTACGTCATCCCTACATGTACCTCGGCTACGTGAAATTCTTACCTCGTGGTCCTGTATTTTGCGACCGACGACCCTGAATGTGTTGTTGACTGTATGATGGTAGATCTGTACTTTAGACAGGCCCTGCGCGTGTGTAGTGCCGCTTGGCAGCCATCTTTTATTGGCGTCATCGTAAACCATGACATTGGCCCTCGCCGTCACTATGGGCACCTCACTGAAACAGGACACATTATAATCAACAAAATGTCTTAAAATATCCAACTCATTATTAATCACTCTGTTCGCCAAAACAGAAAACTTCTTCATTGAAGACAGCTTGGTCATGATGAACCTGGTTTTGATTTTTATATGATGAACAATTTTCTTTTTTTATATAGAAAATTGGATTAATGTTCCACTGCATAAAATTAATGTACTTCAGCTGGAATTATAGGAATGGGATATTTTTACAAAGCTGCTGGTATCCTTGCAAATTAAATCAGTTGTTTCATGAAGACCTCTCACAATCACAAGCTCTTTGAACGTTTTAATTATGTAATAGTCGCTTTTTGGAACGCTCTTTGCTAGACAGGGGTATTCAATTATACAACCCTTATTTCCAGATTGTGAATTCCTGTAGCTATTTGCCCCGGGATATTATCAATGATTATAACCTCAGTGCACCTTTATCCACACTATTGTCCTGATGCAACTGTATCATCATGTAGTTGCAAAAAAGAAATGTTTTATTTTTAGCTACAGGAGCCCACAATCTGGACAGTGAAAAAAAAACCTACTTCCTGTAATAAGGGCTATATAAAGAAGACTTCTGTCTTGTAAAGAGCGTTTAAAAAAGCGACTATTTGATAATCAAGTAGTAATTCTACTTCAGGTTTTGTTCCTGTAATAAAATTATATATATATATACAACTAAATAACTATAAGAAGGAAATACAATGCTGACATATCAGCCCAACACACTTGCTACAAAAAAAACCTGACATACATTGATCCTATTTCAAGCAGGATCACCAAACCATAGTTACCTCATAGTGGAACTCTGTGTGTGGAGCAAATGTTAGAAAAAGTGGTTCTTCTTCCCTCAAAGACCTTATAACTGTACTTCAGTATATACATGTATATCACGGTGTTACCTCATAACACTGGCCACCAATCCAACATATCACAGAGGTGCAAGTTATACATATAATATCAGTATATATGTACATGCGTGTGAATAGGTAAGCTCGAAAGCTAAATAAAAAATATATTCCTTCTTCCTCAAAATGATATTGAAACCATGCGTAACCACACTTGTGTGTAAAGCCTAGGCCTTTAAATTGTTAAGTTCATCAACATAAATTTATATATACCTTCCTGTACTGAAGTCATAAACTTACGCAAAAAATCCATTATTTTTATTTCTTCCAAAAAAAGGACAAATGAACTGATCACCTTGCAATCACTTACTTGTTGACAATTAAATTCTGATAAAAAGACAAAGCGATCAAATTTTATTTCTCTCCAGACATAATACTAGTTTACACATATATATACATACACACATGTGTAGTAGTCTAAAGAGCCAGACAAAAAGCTGAAAGAATCATTTGTCAGGGATTTGGTAGCCTAAGATTTTTTTTCTGTAAAGACAAATCTCATTTGACAGGTTGTATCTGTTAGAGTAAACTGTTATACTGTAGCAAGCTGATAGGAGGGGTTCCTGTGATTTAAAGTTGGGCATTCATTTATTAGGAGTGTCCGACGTGCACAATGTATAATTATGTGGTAAAGTTTTTAAGTCCTCATAAGTTAAGAATGATTTCCTGATAAACAACACAACAACAAAATACAATGAAGAATAACTAAGCAAGAAAATGTTGAATTAATCTCTCATCGGCCAGATTTGTTTTTGTCTTGCGAAATATATTGTTATGGTAAGCCAGATGAATCAACGTTTACAAGAATGATGATGAGTAATACTGGAGATGAAAATTTAGTCCAGTTGTTGTTTGGTATATATAGTACCTACCAGAATCTGTCAGAACATGGCCAGATGCCAGGTTTAAACTCATCCAATCCATGAATCAGAAAAATTCAACATCAGTCAGATGGTGCTGCATTTAAAAATGATGACAGTATGCATATCTTACTGATAGAGAAGTGTCTGGGAGCCTATCTAAAACATGTAGTACGTACATCTAAAACCAAGCGAAACCCCCTTACCAGCTGATAACAAAACCCTTGGATAGATGATGATGATACGAGTGTTGCTGATAATGTATCAATACAAGCTAATGTAAGCCCCTCCCCACTCACCCGCCCCAACTGACATACACATGTGCACATATACAAACATGTGTTTATATAATTAACAAATACAAATGTAGAAGTACCAATTTGATGCCTACATACAAACACAAGTAAAAGTACCTTTATGACATACAAATGTACATGTACAGTGTATATATGTATGTAAGTGTGGAAATCACAGATTAAACTGGATTATAGGCTTTCTCTTTGTAGATGTGGTAGCATTGTGTACTTGAAAATCCTGTTGAATACTGCAGTAAATGTACTTATTTAGGGGAACTACGGGGTAGAACTTACCTTTTTAGCAACTTGCATTTTGCAGTTATCAGGTAAATTTGAACCTCGCCAATAAAGAAACTTGCTTGCAATTTTGAAGTGGATAACAAAAGCACTATACGATGCATTCTAAATCAGTCTAATTTACAATTTGGACAAGTGTCAACAACACATTGCACTATTTGTGCGTGCACGTGGGTGTGTGGTTTGTCTCAAGATTTGTTTTATACTTTCAATGTTTTCTGACATGTGTACAGATTGGAATACATCTTTTTACAGGCATCATTATTAACCCACTCGCCAAAAAAATGCAAGTACAATAATTTACTCTGGCAATTTCAGAAATCAACTCGCATTTGGCTAGTGCCCGAGTGTTAATTTCAAACCACTTTCAGCGCATAACCTAATTCAAACAGATATAATTGCAGTGATGTCAGAAATGGCACATTAAAAATATTATAGTAGAAAGCAATGCACAGAAACTATAATAGTGCAATATCCTAATTTAGTCGAAAGCTTTCAGCACAAAAATCATCAAAGCATAATTGCACATTGTGTTTTAAATAAGATGTGTCTGTATTTGTGTAATTTGTGTTTTTTATATCATTTTAGAGACTTCCTAAATAAACAACAATAACTTCATTTTCAAAGTAATTGTCATTTGTCAAGTGATTTGTGTAAAAAAAGATCCCAAACTCCACAATATAAACTACTAACCGGTAATGTGGTTAATTCACACAAGAAATGAAAAAATTGTCGCATAAATAACAACTAAGGCTAGGTAATGGTTTTAAACCTTAAATTAATGGAAAACACCTCTTAGGTAAGTAGAATGTAATGTACGAAAAAAAAAAATCTGCGGAAAGATCACGAAGTAAGAGTAAGGTTTGCCATCCTTCTACCTCTCCAGACAGGTAGAGCTGGCTGTGTGCCAGCATCTGAAGGAGGAAGCACATATAGATAAAGTAAAACAGAAATATAAGCTGATAAAGTTCAAACTATAAAACTGTGTGTTTACATTCCGGGTCAGAGATTCGGCATTCTTCTTCACAATTATTACCTATCAGCTTTTTTATACCTCACCCACATTAGTTTTATTTACTGGTATATGTATATATAATCCTAAAACTGAACTTCAACTCAGCATGCGGAAAAGTCTGTTTCATTTAAGCAGATGTAGTAACTTGTTATCTCCCTTGCCAGACTAGTACTGAAACCATCACAGCTAGTATTGGAAACACCAGGGTATTTTGGTAGCACACATCCGTATATTGTTCTGCCCCTCGCCTGGTATAATATTTACCAAAGTCTAGCTGTCTAGACTAGCCGCGAGACAGGAAGAGACCTGTAATCTCTCACCACAATCCGTATACTTATTACAATAATCTGTTCTGTAGGGGATGTTCTCAGCCTACAAGTACATGTCCTATAACTGGCGGTGTAAGTGGAGCTGGGTTCCAAAATTAAAACCTATATATAATGCACACCATTAACACCTACAAGCATTGACATTGTAGAAACATTATAGATATGACCCACTTTCATTTCATCCAATAATTCCTTTTGTCATCATACCTGGAGGTGCTTTTTCTGTACGGCGACTTCATAATCCTGCCGTTCATGTATATGGAATTCTGATTTGAGCCATCAACGCTACTGTCAGGTCAAGCGATGACATTCGTGTAAGACAACACCCCCGAAAGTCAGTGGCAGGTAAATAAACACAGAGGTATACAGTATACGAGTGGGATGGTTAAACCAGCGTAGGAAAGTCGACACTTGTTACGGGAATGTAACTAGTGTGTCAAATTAAAAGTCAACGGAGCATGAAGAATTCCAAATGACAATCCAACCATTACAAAGAATTAAAAATCTGCATTTGAAGACATATGTACCCTGAAGCCATCCATCTATACAACTGGCCGACTGACCATAGCCCTGTCATCTGATGTAGTAACTGTTATCACCAATAACAATCAACTCTACTGGGGTAGATAATGATGCATGACACATAACTGTAGGCCTACACGTATACTTAAAGTCTGGTCATCATACGCAGAGGGAACATCTGAACAAGTCGATCACATTCAGTACCTTAACTATCACACCGTATACCCATATAGAAACTTTAAAACTGACTGTACTCCGATTTATTAGCTTTATTAAAGAATGCAAGAAAACATACATGATTTGGTGGATAAAGTTGATGTGAAAAAAAAATCATGAAACAGACCATTCTTTTTGTAACACCTAAACACCTAATGATGGCCTGGGGGGAGGGGGACGGGAGGGGGCATTTCATTCACTGCAACATAAACTCTCCCTGGAGACCTTAGAACCTTAGCATTGTCAACTTAATCAAAATCAATCTAAACTTTTGGTAAATCCTGATAACACAAAAATTCTCCTTTGGTAAATTATCAAAACAATGAATATCAATGAATCATTTCATAACATTTCACACGAACTATAAATAAATCTTACTCCACAAAGCCATTCAAAAGAAACTATGGTAACTGATCCCAACACGGATATATAATCAAGCTTACAAGTCTAGCTAGGCTGAAATCAGACTTTTACAAGGTCTTTGTTTATAATGGAGTGAATGTGCATTTTTCATAATTATGAGTCATTTTTAGTGAGACAATAATGTTACATCATACAAATTACTAATACAATACAGAACCATGCATGTTCAGGGCCTAACCCGGGGGCCATTATCTTCATCGAAGTTTTCTCATTTTCACTGGCTTTTACTCCACATGCTAAACTGATATGCCTCTATAATACACCATATGTATGATATTATTAGTCAATAGTGGTACATTTTATGTTTTATTTGCTTTGCATATTAACATATCTTTCAACACACACACACACATGTACACATTAGGACAGTGTTTAACCACACAATATAACAGGATATATCAGTTCCGTGTTTACATTTGAAATGTAACATATGTTGACTAAACTATATTGACCTATCACCTACACAAACACAAAGTAAATACATTTGTTGATGTATGAACCAAAACATTCAACATTCCCAGGCATTTACTGACTAACCTAGGAATATATTTGTCATGTGTAACATTCCGCCAAACATACTTTAAAAGGGTTCATAAAAAGTGTTATCAACCTCAGAAAATATCACTACATTTAAGCTATGTTTATATATGTGTATATTTTTTTCTCAGCTAATTTACATTTGAAATACCAAGACCAGATGTTAGTGACAAGCCATTATATCGTTTATTTATAAATTCGATATATTAACCTTGATAGCTATTTGATACCTGAAATGTATACAGTGTGTATTTGACCTATAGAACATGTAAATAATACTCTATGAAACACTGAAATGAGTACACTGGCATGAGGTATTACAAGAATATTGGGATGGTTTCTGTAGATGATTTGTTTGTGTTTTATGTCCTATTAACAGCTATATATTTTCATTTAAGGACTTGCAAGGTTTTGGTAGTGGAGGAAAGATGGAGAGAATGCATGGAGGGAAAAAACACTGACTTAAGGCCAGTACCTAGCAACTGCCAAATGTAGGTCTCGAACCCCCAATCCAATGGTGGAGGTAGAATATCCGGCCCCGGTTTCATCAATGTTCCTTAACTTAAGGAAAACTCCTTAACTTAAACATCTCCATAGGAAAGCATTGTAGAATTTAAGGAAAGTTCCTTAACTAAGGATTTTCCCCTTAAATTCTGTAATGCTTTCCTATGGAGATTTTAAAGTTAAGGAATTCCCTTAAGTGAAAAGGAACGTTGATGAAACAAGGCCCTGAGACTTTTACCACTTGGCCACTCAAGCCTTGTTCCTGTAGTTATATGTGGATGGCTTAGCAACCAGTAAGTCTTTTTTCTGTCAAATTATCAGGTTACACATTTACACGATGAAGGCATATTGTTATATAGTTACAAAACATCTAAACAAAATACAATAATGTACAGAACAAAAGTATATTTGTTGCCGCTAGCCTAATTATAAAACACATGAACATTCCACAAAACTTCAGTCTTCTCAGCTGATTAGGAAGGAATATGGATACCAGCTAACTAAGTAAAACAGACCATTCCCGAACAGAGGGATTCATTTACCTCATAAAACCTTTCAGATCTTACAAAATGTTACAACATTTCTCCCACTGAAATGTAAAGCATGTGCACTAGTATTAAGGTTACCCTCCCCACGGGTCCAATTAATACATCAAGCAGCTTAAGGGCTGTAAGACCATTTCTTATCTACAAACCCCAGTGTATTATAGCTACTGTACCAGCTTTTAGTACGCACGAATTTTTTTTTTACACAAATATCAAGTAACACTGTAATTACAGAACCACAAAAATGTCTAAAAAATGTTCAGCACTATAGATATACTTGTTTAACACTATAAATATAAGTTTCATACACGAAACATTGGTTTAACACTGATATGGCTTCATAGGAATTTCAAGGACTTCCCTTGACTTTCACAAATCAGCTGATCACATAAAAAGATATTTTCAGCATCTGAATCTAGAACTTATAAATATTGATAAACACTTGAAACAGTAATCCATTGACAATAACTTGCTGTCAATCACTTCTTCCGTAACTTCCGTACAATCTCTCCTGCCTCCCCACCCTCCCAACACTTCGAATTCGCTTTACTGCCCTGTTGCAGCAAAAGATCAATTTCTTAATTACTGTTATATATAACATTGCCTTGATATGAAAACTGATATTAAATCTCATTTCTACAGATCATGACAAGTTAAGGATTACGTTTCAATGTTATTAAGATTCTGGAAATGTTCTCCACTCCCAAGAAAACTTACAAAGAATTAATTAGATCAAAATAACTGGGAGTGCCAGTGGATTGATAGGGTTTCTGGTTGTCAGCCTTCCATGGCGTTTCTATACATTGTATTAAAGTTTGATGGACACCAACCAACATATTATACTTGTTACAGCCAAATCATTGCAGTTGTACAATTAATTTCAAACTTGATTAATATTTCACACACAATACCACTAAGATCAATCTACTCAAAGTGAAATAACTAATCCAATCAACAACAGCAACTACAGCAAAACACAATTTTTTTCAATTCAATTTCTGCTTATTTTACAGCAACAAGACAAGTTAAATCTTTTTTTTCCACGAATCTGTTAATTTTTGAAAGGGTATGAATTGATTATCATAGCCACATGAGAAGTGAACATCATGGTTCTTTGTGAGTTTTACATGTGCATGTTAAATTTTTCCACAAATCTGTTAATTTTTAAAGGGTATGATCATTACTTCAATGTACGTGCACATGGCAGCGAAAATGATGTTTCTTCGTGAGTTTTGGTACATGTGCATGTTAGATCTTAACTATATTTTTTCACAAATCTGTTAATTACTGAAAGAGTATATAATATAATGAACCTATTCAACCACATGGAAACTGAGAATGATGGTTCTATATGAGTTTTAGTACATGTGCACTTGTTTAAGGAGGTAATCTCCGGTCTTACATGTTCTCCGCGTAATTTGGTGATCCTCCACGCATCAGAACCATGGTTGTTAGGTATCGTGTAATCCACTCGTTAAAGTGGCTTGGCCACTTATCGCACATTCATAAATACTCGTTAACAACCACGTACGTCAAAGAGGTACATGTGCGTCAGTTACATAACTCGAATAATTCAGATTTTAAGATGGTGCAAACCTATATGTTATTGATGTGAAAATGATTTGGTACAATCAGTGAAAGCTACAGGCTTGAAACTTAACGCTGTATATGACAAACGATGTACCCAGTGACGAAAGTTGACTATGACCTGACGCTAAGGTGACGATTTTTACTCCTACATCGACCAAAACAAACCAATGGCCTTACGTGGGACAAACAGCTTTGCTTGCCCATGGCCATTTTGTCAATCAATTAAGCCCGGAGGACATGTACATCAGCACTATTAATCATCCCATCACCTGTAGTGACATCATAAGCACTAGCCTGTCTTAGCCAATTTACAGGTACACATAAATACAAAGTGTACAGGTATGTAATGTTTTTACCTATATATATATGTGTGAGTGGAGTTTGGAATTGAATGTCCTACACTAAAACAAACGGAACATCTGTGTGACAACTATACACCTTTGTTTTGTATCAGGTTCATTCAGACCATGGTCCAGCTTTATCACCAATGGTTTGTACATTTTCACAGGAGTCATTTTTCTAATTATGATTCATCAGCAGTAGAAGCTCAAATGTTGCACTCAATCACCTGGTACTGGTTCCCCCCCCCCCCCCCCCCCAGTTACTTTTAAAATTTTAAAAACCTTACTCAATGAATTGACTCATATATATTCACCCCTGAAGACACATTTGAACTCTTCCAATTCAAAGGTGGTATAGTGCATTATAAAATTTCAAGGGTGTATGAGTTAATAAACTTGAGCTTTGTTTATTTGAACAAAAATTCAATATCTTGCTGAACTACAGTCCACCTTTTTGAGATACCTAGTTACAAACAGTTCAATTTCTAGTTCATTCAGTACATTTTTCCCACATCAAGAGTCAAACTTTTTTTATATAGTTCTATACTGTACTGTATAGTTCTATCTCGTGTTCAGAGGCAACAAAATCTATTATATTGGGACCACCGCATAATCATTAAACCTCATGATATTCAATTGCATTAAATACATGTAGTTCCTGCTTTTAATGGAGAAACAATTTAATTTCTGAATTACCAGTAATTAACATAACTTGTCGTGGGAACATGGAAAAATCGATATTGAATCTAGTCAATTCCCTTTGATTTCAGCCGATGAGGGTTCACATAGCATTGCAATGCACTATACAGAGAATAGCTGCTTCCTAGCTAAAGTTTACAGATTTTTTTGAGATATGGTAGAAATGTGATACATACAAAGATGTACATATCTAATACATGTCATATCTATAACAATTACCGAAATCTATGTAGGAAATAAAACACAGTACAAAGACGTAACCAAGTTTCTTTTATTTCACCTTTAAGCAGTATTTAAGATTAAATCAAAAGTCCCATCTAAACATCCATTTTCATTTCAATATTTTTTTACATTCCTTCTCTGCAGCTAAATTTTTTTTTTATTATATTTTGGATTATAGATATCTGCAGTTACCCAAGTTGAGAATGATTGAGTTGGGCAGTATTAGTTAAGGAAGTATGCTACATGTATCATAATTACTCTAACATACAAATACATACATTATGTATAGTTGTATATACTTCCACGACAGAAGATTTCGATCCACAATAGAAACACTTTATATTTTTTTCAGTTTATAATTATATAATCAACAGATGAAACATCTGTTAGATAAACAAGAATCCATGCCTAAAGACAACAAGTCTGCACCAATCAAAAACTGTGTTTGTTATCCGTGTTATCTGACCAAAAAACAGGTTGGTTGATTACAACTCTACACATGCCCATCAATGTTCATGGTAAATTCACCAGAAAAAAAATGGCCAGTAGCATATTTTGGAAATAAATTTTTGTTAAGTACATAATTATGCATGCTTGAAGAATAGATATAGCAAGGAAGTTTAAGATGGCCAGTCCTTAAGAGTAGAAAGCTTAAGATGGCTGGTCTTGATGAGGAAATAGCTTGATATGGTCACAACAAACACATCAGCTATGATGTAAAAAAACAAATGATGACTGTATAGTCTGGACAGCCCCTAGAGTGTGTACTGGACTAGTGGGTTTTTATAGAGATCAATATCCTCAAATGATTGGTACCTTACAACTAAACCAGGTCTTACATAAACTTACAGGGCTTCTCCAAATGGATTTCCGATACTGGTGACTTGAAAATCATGATTGATACAGTCATTTACCTGGGGGAATTACAAGCTAGCCAGAAATTCTAACACCACTGACGCCCATTTGCTGGTAAATCAGGATTTTCACTTAATTACGTTTTATGGCAGACTTGATGAGAATAGGAACCGACTTTTAGTTTTGTTATTTGCATCAAATGAAGTATTATCTAAATATAGAATACAATCTTTGCTTGCTTGTAGATTTGAGATTGTTTTCACCAGCAAACACAATTA
The DNA here is from genome assembly GCA_947623455.1 of Mimachlamys varia. Taxonomy (NCBI): domain Eukaryota; kingdom Metazoa; phylum Mollusca; class Bivalvia; order Pectinida; family Pectinidae; genus Mimachlamys; species Mimachlamys varia. The sequence continues at coordinate 52,949,598 of OX392528.1, forward strand.
TAGGTATTACATTATACATATACCTAAAGAATGGGTCCCATTTAATGAAAATGTCTATCTTAACAAAACCTTAGTTTTGTAATTTCAACTTTGAAATAGAACGTGCTGTTAACATAAGGGTTTTGACTTTAACTATATTCAGTCGTATACCTACCAAAATAGATATCACTTCACCAAGTGCAATACTTGATAACTGTAACTTAAGAAATGAACATAAGACCCAATGACATTGTTAATGGGATAGTTTTAATTTATGGGCTGGTGGTATTGTTGGGGTCTGTCCTTGGCATTGACAGACGAAAGTTTGATAACAATAAAGTTGACCAGCTTGTACAAGTCTCTTGAAAACCTAAAGGTCTATTTATCCCTGCTTTTCTGCATTACCTGTGTACATTATAGCTGATTTTGACATTTTCTGCATTGCCTGTGTACATTATAGCTGATTTTGACATTTTCTGCATTGCCTGTGTACATTATAGCTGATTTTGACATCATGTTCCCCATATTTTTTTCATCAATCACTGACCTAGTTTGTTTTCCGGATCAATACCAGGAAATATGCACAGGAAATTTTTCACCAAGTCTAAAAAGTTTCACCCTTCGTCAGTAAAATCTATTTACTAACAAACGACTCAAATGCCTCGTATTTGTGACAAAAAGTAAAAGCAGTAAATTTAAGCAGATGATTGAACATTATACAGAAATGAAACAATTTCTTCAAAATTGATCTTCTCCGTTAAACACACTCCTTATATTATTGCTGTATATCTTTGGAGATGAATAAGGAGTTTGTTCATATTGATCATATAATATATATGCAGTCAATGTAAATAATGAGGTAACTCGCTACTATTAATAAACACAATAATTCTCAAGCTTAAAAAGAAAGGCTAATCACCTATTCTCAATCAAGATTTAGACATAATATTGATATTTCGGTCAAGTAAAATCTTTGGTATTCATCACAGAAGCTATTATAACAATATTAATGTTCATGATGAGTTGCAAACATGAAAACCTATTGTCTGAAACAAATGAGAATGATTACCAATCTAGGTGAATTTAATTACAGAGGCCCATGTGCCCATATATATATACTGCCAGAACTAACCATGACCCAGGCAAGCTGGTACCAACTTATTTATACATTATATATAACAGAGGAATTTTAATAGCAGCTTATCGCTTACATAATTAAAGACAGTTTGTCAGCCGATTAGACCTCCTAAGTTGACCTGGTAAATCTAATCAAACTTTAATCAGTAATGATAGGATAATATTATGTAGGAAGTAAAACACAGGCCATAGATTAGATAGACCCTTCAACTCTATCAACTCCTGAAATTACATAATGCACCATTCCTGGCTTTGAATTGGAAGAGTTCAAACATGTCTTCAGGGGTGAACCAAGTTAACCATTTCACCCCCAGATAACTGTAGCAGACTCTTCCATGCATTTACATGGGCAAGTCCATGAAAGATCTACAGGGGTAATGGGCCCTAACCTCTAAATAACTAACAACACCATACCAGTACCTGAGTCATCCATGGTAAGTTCACTGCAGGCCATGTTCCACTTAAATTTCAAAATTGTTCAAGCCAACATTGGGGGAATGTGGACTCTAATGGTAAAAGCATGTATTAGGATGGGAGTATGCAGCTGCTGGTCGGACAGAGAAGATTATTTCCCAGACCAACCTATCAAGGAAGCTTTATAATAGTGGGAACCCCCCCCCACCCTTCTTGCACTGTACGTATACTGTAACATACCAGACAGACTCTATCTCAAAGAACCATCTAGGACTTTGGAAAACGCACCATCTCAGACAAGTTCATTAACTTACGTGTCATCTTATACAAAGTACCTGACCAAAAATGATATTTCTATTAAAAGAAATATACATGTAAATTGTTCAGGTAAAATTTCATATATATGCTTTCTGAGTTTCAGTTAATTAAAACGTTTGAAAGGATATAGTTTGTCCTTGTTTGTCCTTCAGCTAAAAACTTTGATGAAAATTTGTGTATAAATCTGATTAAGCTAACAAATTTTTCACAGGGCCGCACCAAGGGCATTTTATTACATCACTTTGTCACAAACCATACTTAACAATACACAGACAGCTTGCCTTACAAAACTGATAAAACAAAAAATTCCTCAAAATGTTATTTTCAAGAAATATTTGAAAAATTTCTATTTTTTCTTAGCGTTAAGATAATTATACTAACCTCTATTTATGTAACTTCAGTAATAAATTTCAATCAATGTGTAAATGAACTAAATCAAGATTTTTTTAATTATTTGTCAGTAAGATAACAAGGCTTCCAGTACACTGTAGGCATATGCTGGCTCTCAAACTGATACAGATGCTGAGTGTTGTGCCAATATCACAAAACTTTTTCAACAATATTGCAGATTTTTTTCCTAAATGATTTGCAATATGTTTGCTTAGTTTCAGTATTCACAGTGATACAGAGCATTAATAAGTATTTTATTAATTACCATGAGTGGAAGGTATGCAACCCCCCCCCAACCCCCCCAACCCCCCAACCCTCACTCTTGTACAATACACATGATTTCCTTATCTATAGCTGTTACGTAATTTAGATGGAAGTTGATTTTTTTAATGATTTGTAATGATAGTCCACTTTGGCACTGAAATAACTGGTGTTATATCCAGAAAACGGTCATATGGTGTTGAAGGTTTGTAGCAATAAATGCATTTCTTGCATCTGGCTTATTCACCTGATAGAGCGAAAGGATACGCAAAGATATGATAGAAATAAATCACCGCTACACAGCCAATAGCTAGAGTAAATACTGTTTATAGCCCGACAACCAACCTCCCCCTGGTTTCTATAGTGAAACAAGAATCGCTGAAACAATGACAAATACTATGAAATGGCAACCGCATGCATTATGAGATCAGGTTATCTATACATCTTAATCAAACCTAAAAAAATATTCTTTATCCTAAAGTAAGTTTTAAATATGGAAACTGAACTGATCCCAAACTGCTGATATTCAGGTTATAAATCTAAAACTAGACTTCAAATTGATCAATAAAGTTAGTCAGCGTTTTTGCAAGATGATCTACAGAACTGTGCTGTTGTATTCTGGTATTTTTTTGTTACCTCTGGAAATTTCACATAAAACTCAGGTCTTGTAAAAAAAAATTTGACTTATTTATTTGGTACTGTAGTAACTTTTTTCGACAAGAGGCACAATGGACCTGAATCCTCACCTGCTCAGCAGCTTAAAAGTGAACTTCTGTGACATTGAAAGCCAATTTTCCAACTAATGCTACCACAAAAATACAATACCCTCAGACCTATTAGTTATAACTATTGGAAAGAAGAGGTTTACATGTACACCTCTTTCACAAATTTAACCACTGTGACCTTGAATTGACAATCCATATGGTATACTCCACAGAGACTAGTATGGCTTTAATGCAGAGATGGATAAGTGTTAATGGGTCAATGCCTTTCAATTGAACAAACTTGGTAGCCCTTCATCCCAGCATTATATTATAGGCATAATATAAGTACCCTTGTTTGAAGATTGTGACCTTACAAGTTGGTGTGCAAGGTCATTCATTTGCACAAACATCATGAACCTTTCATGATCATCTGATATGTTATGTTACTAGCCAAAAAACATTATCACAGACCTGTTGGTTTTCAAGAAATGACCTCATGATTATAATTTATATATCAATCATCACCCTCTATAGTTCTTAATGACCCCTACATGTATATATTCCTTTAGTGTCTTGAAAGTTTATGACAAACTACAGACTTCTAATAACGAAATACATGTACCAGGAAATATAATAAGATACAAACAATATAAACAAGGTCCTTTCCTAGCTATAGTAATTAAGCCACCAAAAATATACAAAAAAAAAACCCAACATTTTTTGTTACATTTTTCAATGTACACTATTGTATTTGATTTAAGAAATTAGTTATTTTTTGCGAATTCAAATGTTTTCATAAAATTCCCATGTAAAGCATCTTTTTTCTTTAATCGTTATTTTATCTGACAGAAATCCATGCATATTTAATCATTGAATGTGAAGATCGCATCTCTTAACATAAAGGATCCGATTCCCACAGCCCATTATCAGCAATACAGCTTAGGTAGACAATGGATCAATGGTTCGTACAATATGGATGCAACACCCACAGAAAACATTTGATCACTTAATGATTGAATTTAAAACATGTAAACGTTTTCTTGTCTCACACTTGTTGAAGCTGGACAGAGTTAGTGATTGGGACAGCTGGCGGCCGGATCAAATTACAGACAGCCGCAGGGAAAGATAACTGGCAATGCAAGGGGAAGGAAGGAAGGGGGCCACATACCTCAGACTTCAAATTATTCCTACTACAGAAGCGTGAATCAGACACAGAGTTACAGAGCTAGGCAGATTTAATGATACACAAGGAATCCACTTTACACTGGGTGCATAGGAATTAAATCGAGGAAATCGTGGGAAAATGTTACCCATGGCGTAACACAGAATATAACAGCTACCTGGATTCTAATCGTACAAGGTCAACACACTAACAGTGAAAACTCAACATAAAGGAGAAAAGAAGGTGAAATACATCTGAAAACATTTCATTATTCTTTCTGACATTTAAATTTTTTTTTTTTAATTTCAACTCTCCTTTTTTCTCAAAATGACAAATCACAGATCTGCAATTAGTCATTGTGTAAATCTACCTTCTGAATGAAGTTTAATTTTTGTGTCTTACACATGTCTTTTTAACAAATTTAATACCATCAGAAATACACCTGTATACAGAACTGTCTCAGGACAGATTTCCATAGTCGGACTAACTTACAAAATATTCATCTAAGAATACCTGGGTTGAGTTGTGTAGAAATTCAAAACTAATACCGTATTGGAGGGTAACAAACAAACATTTTTGTATTAAATCTTAGTACCTGGTAATTCTCAAAACATTATTTTGAAAATTGAAGATACTGCATTGACAAAAACTGGTGGTCTATAAGTAATTAACAGTATACCTACATGTGGTGTCTTTACCTGTAGTTCAATTTACAGATCTGCTTATACACTAGATACTGAACTGAGATGTATAGGTATGACCCATTCCTATTGTTACGTACACACCACAATCACAATTAATTCAAGAGCACAAATTACCCAGATCTCTCGTTAGTTGGGAGACCAAAAGTAGTCGGGCATAATAAGCTGTGACATTAGCACTAATGCAAACGCATTTGTGATCATTTCCCCTGGCACCTGTGATCATGATCTCACACATAAACACCCTAATATACAAATGTAGCGACACAGGAACACAAAATGGAACGGAACTTTGATGCGTGCTCCAACCTTCACTGATGACACAATGCCAAACCTCATTAAACACATGTTAAGGGATGCTACAACAATACAAATGGTAGATGACGGTTTTTTTTCGCTTCCGACACACATGACTATTCTGTTATTTAATTTCCACGCACACCATGGAGTTGGACCACGGCATCGTCACCAGACCAATAATCACCGCTGCGGCACAATGGCAATGTAATTACACACTTATCACCACGGAGACAATTAGCCAATCAGTACCGCACTTACCCATATGGAGATGTATAGATATCCTCTTCCTCAATGCTATAATTATTGGAATCTACACCGTAGTCATAATACTCCATCATCGATCATCTAGTGGGTTAGTGCTCCCTCCCGTATCCTCCTCCTTCCACCGACTATATGTAGCCAGGACAGACTAGCCTAGCGGTACCCAGTCCTCGTACAACACCACTACCATGTGGCAATTACCTTACTACATTGATCCAGTTTCCCAAACGTAAACCCCCTCAGTGCTGTGTCAATTTTACTCCACTAGCCTCCACACTGTAACTCTGTACGGTCCCTGGCACGTTTCTAATGCTTCACCGTGATAATCCATGTGTGTCATCATTGATTTGAAAACAAGTGCCTAATTATTTTTCAAACAGAACCAACTGACTTTTGCCAATGTTCCAAATATGTGCTTACACAGATTCTGGTGAAACTGTACTAAAAATCACATTTTCTGAAGAAAGTCAAACCTTATCAATTGTAGAACTTGGAGACTCTGTTTAATCAATTTCAAGTACATGTATAATTGTTGATTCTTCCAAAACTTCATTCTAAGCACTGAAATTCTTTTAACTTGAATACTCAATTACTCAAATAACATGGTCTTCCCATGGTCACACTGACTTCCAGATAAAGAGGTTTCGACTGTATCTAAATTTACATACATGAATAATTCTTGCTTAAATTGAACTGTAAAGAATAATGATAAAATCTATGATAATGCCACACACACAGATCCATGATTTCTGTAACAAATTTTCACTGCTTTATATTCAATGTTGATTTTTTTTAACTTGCTATCTTAACAATCATGCATACACATGGTAAAAGATCATAAATACTTAAACAGGCATCGGCCGTCATGAATGTAAGGTTTTCAAATTATTGTTTCAGCGGCAAATCCTCTGAATCTAATACCCTGATGATTTTAAAGGATTTAATCATAAAGTCAACAAAACGTTAAAGAAACACATGAAAATCTAAAAACTACAACATTTCAAAAAAGAGGTCTTGACCTCTTTTAGCCCTAATTAAATCGACCATTTGTTATGTACTGTATATATGAGTGTACATCTGTAGAATACTTCTACAATTTATATTTATAGTTGCCTAATTATTCTGTGGAAATCTTAAACAGCATAAGCAATATCAATTCACTATTAAAGATATCAGTACCAATGTTAATCTGAAAACAGTACCTTAATGTACCTACAAGATTGTATATGGTACAGTAATTATGTATGCTTTTGTGTTTGCTATGCTATCTTGTTTGGAGGTTGATTGTTTCAGTGTAACACACTAGATCAGCATGAAGCTGATTTGTAGAAGTGTTTCACCATGCCTCATTACACAGGAATTTGGCTAGACACCCCAGGTCAGGTCAGGCAGTGGTGTACCTCAGGCCAACTGATGCTGTACCAAAAACATTCTACTTGGCATCCCATTAGGCTCTCATTATCAAAAACACATGTTTTATCATGTTTTCTTACCATTCATAAAGGAAACATGTAACAAGCTACAAAGTATTTTAAACATATTAAATCATAAGTGCTCTTATACACAACTTTTGACTGATATTTATCTATTATATATGTACATTGTACATGCAGCTGCATATCAAACTTGGAACATGAGGTGAAATATTTGAGGAAATATGACCCCTTCAAACTGTTTTAATGATCACATGGGGTCATCGTTATCAAAATATAATATCACAATGACCTACTTTCCATATGCATGTGACAGCTGCCATGTACAGATTTAACAAATATAATTGTGTATCAACTTTTTGTGTAGAGAAAATATAGGTCACAATGACCTAGTTTTTCTATCAACACTATGTGCCATGTGTGCCAAAATGCATTTACATTGCAAACCACTTCATACCAGGATGGATATGAGATGAATTAAAGATTCTTGTCCCAAAGCACTAAGACTTTGGGTATAAAATTTATTTTAATTTCTTATGTAGATCTGCTTTATTTTTAACTTCGGCAAAGTTAGAGCTGATCAGATCATACAGCAATCGGAGATCCTGGCTTCAAATCCTGTACTGGTGATCACAAGGTAGCTCTGTCAGTTAAAACAATGATACAATAATCTGAGGTCCTGGCTTCAAATCCTGGTCTGGTGATAAGGTAGCTCTGTCAGTTAAAACAATGATACAATAATCTGAGGTCCTGGCTTCAAATCCTGGTCTGGTGATAAGGTAACTCTGTCAGATACAGCAATTTAGGTCTGAGATCCTGGCTTCAAATCCTGGTCTGGTGATCTATGATAAGGTAGCTATAGATCTGTCATGATCAGATACAGCCATCTGAGGCCCTGGCTTCAAATCCCGTTCTTGTGACATTAGGTAGCTATATATATAGCCTTGTCAGACCATACAGCAATCTGAGATCCATGCAGGCTTCAAATCCTGGTCTGGTGATCTACATTAGGTAGCTGTCAGTTAAAACAATGATTCTGCAATCTGAGGTCCAGATTTCAAATACTGGATAAGTCCTACAGAATTTTTTCAACTTGTAACTCAATTTTTTTTTAAATACTGTAGGCTCACATTGAAGGTACAGTATGTTTTCTTTCAATATATGGTTTGTTGAAGCTATTAGTCATATAAGGGGTGTATCAGTTTCTAATGGAGTGGAAAGTTTTCAGTAGTGGTATCAAATTGAGCACTTTAAATTAAACGCGCTATATATAATAGCAAGTATAAAACAGTTCCGAGATTTTATTAACAATACATGTAAAGATTTTTAATTACACTGTATACAGTCGTACATGTAGCTTTCTCCTTTTACAGTGTTCCTGGGTACTTTCCCTTTTTAGAGTTTCCTCATAAAAAAATTCTCTTCAGATATTCAAAATTTCTGCTGTATTTATTCAAATTTCATATTTGTGATGGTCTGGTTGACAAGAATCACATTTTAATTGAGTTTCTACTTATTTATTTTAATAGTTCACAAGTGAAAACAATAAATTCAACATATTATATACATTATGTATATGTACATTGTATGAAGGTGGTCATGAAATGTTGTGTTATGGATAAAAAAAATAGAGGTTATACAACGAGTGGTTGTTGTTCTGTATATGGAATTTATTTCACTCAAGTTAATTATCTTTTAAAAGTTACAAAAAACACAAACGTTAGCAAGTGTCTTTTTAACTTGTAAAAAATAATTAACGAGAGTGAAATAAATCCCATATCCAATAACCATTAGTTGTGAGACCTGATTCTACCACAATAATATTAAGTTGCAGTGGCAGTGTTGTTTTCTGGAGAGAACTGCGGATTTGCGCGAAAATACATCATCTCATATATATTCCCGCCAAGTTGTGACAAAGTCAACAATCGATGACAAAGTCAACAATCCGCACATGGCATTGAACCACGTGATTTCCGGTCAAAGTTCCACTTCTCAACCAATCAAAAGTCCAGAAGGTCATATTCCACTAGTGGTATACAAATGTATAAGATATATTTATCCAACTGTTTGCGGGTTTATACAATGGTCTGAGAGTGGAATAACATGGGGTATTTCAGTAGAATAAAAAATTAAATATATCACAAAAAGAAATGTTATACATAAAATGACTGTTGTCTGCTAACGCTTCAAACAACACATCGCTGAACATTATAGACACTGGGTATCAAGTATTCTATAGTTTATTTTCCTACAAACTAATTTTTCATCTGTGTTGATTCCGTTTTCAGCAGTTGTCAATTTCCGTGCTTTCATATAATAGGATGACTGGTCATGATCAATACATTGTATCTAAAATGTTTGCATTCAACAGGGAAGCAAAAAAATATTTTATATTCCCGGACATTTGATATCTACACACAAAAAATCAAGGACTGATAAACAAAAATTAACCACAGCTGTTTCTAAATCATTGATTAGTTTATAATTGATTCTACAGTTACCAGTTAACTGAATTATTGACATTTAGATGTTATGTATCTTAATAATTAACTACCAGTCGATTAGCAATTCTTCAAAACAGTCACTGTATATTTTTCTGTGTAATACATCTTTACTCGAAGATCTACGTGGACAATAGACATGTCATATCTATGTTTATAAAACACAATAGGCCTAAGGCAATCCTGGGCCTCATATGCTGATACAGGCAAATGATGTTTGGTCTGATCATGAATGATGATCAGTAAGATAATGAAATGTGGCGATTCTTTTTGACATAAGTTACTAAGAAGTAAACAGAAATTTTGCAGATTTTATTACCAATGAATCTGAACTCCATCATACCAATTATAAACACAAGTTAAATAAACAAAAAAAGGGCTTGGTCAGTCATCACATCTATCGAGCTTTTTTGTATAAAGGACCAAAACTTCCTTAAAAAGAGTTGAACACTAAGATCAAAATGCTGGAGCACAACTTCACAATATGCTGGTCATTCTAATGAAGTTTCAATAAAATTGGTCTGTTAGTTAGTATTCAAGACAACTTATTTTGCAATGGACTTCCACAAAATGGGTTGACACATGCATGTACAAAATGTACAATGTAAAATAATAATTCTAGTGCCCAACTGAATAATTATATACTAATCATTTTAGTAAACTTATCCTTCAATTCTGTAATTTTAATGAAATTTTGGATCATTTGTGTGTGTAGTATAGATGAATTAGGTCCAGAGTGAGACTACTGAAGGAATCAGAATTTTCAGGATGAATTGAGAACATAACTTCATTTTCATATTTGTAACTCATTCACTAAGACACAGTGTGCGAAAGTAATTCATGAAGTCCCATAGACAATAGGTCTATGGACATTTCAAATTGCATACTGCATAAACCGAACAAAAATTCGGTAGACCAAATTTTTCCATCAATGTCAACGAACCGCTTAAAACGGAGTGATCTCCCCTCCTTCAACCAATGTTTGAACAAAAATTGATTTGCAACGACAAATTCAGCCAAACATTACTCAGGAGATGAACAACACGCAAGAGAAATGCAATTGATATGATTTATTCAAATTGTTTTGATACTTTTTCGACATTCATAAGCAATATAAATTAAATTGCTTAGAAATCAGGTCTACCATATAGCATTTTGCATTGACCAACAGGTTTTTTCTGTGGCCTCATTTGATCGTTACTTTCGCACCTTGAAGACATAATTGAACACTTCCAATTCAACGGTTGGATTAATCATTTAGTTCATTATAAAATTCCAAAGATGAATGATATAGATATATAATAAATAGGTTGATAAATGATAACACTTCCTATATTTATAGAGCTACAATTGTGTGTAAAGATCTTAGAGCTCGAGGACAACATCTATCTTTTCACCACTTACCAGTAGTAATTGGAACATACTTTATGCCTATAGTTCAGTAGTTTACTGTACAACAGTATCTTCGTAAAACAGTAACCAGGAAATCTCTGCTTTTTAATTTCATTTCCATCAAATTGTTAATATGTAATGTAAGAAAAATGTTTTATTTTGAAAATAACAATGACATTCTATGTTAAAGCCCTTACAACATGTCAAGTACTTCCCCTTCCTTTAGTGCATTATAATGTGTAGTCTTACTTCAAGGATCAGGCCTGTCCTACTGCATACAAAAACACTAAGAGGTTCTACCTCGTTGTAAGTTGCTTTGTACCACTGTAGCTTGACCGGTTCATGAAACTACCACTGACCAGGTAGCACTAAGCTGATTAGAGTGTAATTTAGTACTGACCAGAGGTTAAGGGTTCATATCCTGGTCTGACCCCAAGATTTTGTTTTTAATACGACTGTGGATATTTTTTTTTTTTATATTTCACATTCATAAATTTTTCACAAAAACTTAACAAGGTATACATATTTTCTTATTTTATCACAGATTTATTACCGGTATTCAAACTGTAAAAAAATAGTTTCCATTTCTTATAAGAAACAAATTAAATACTATAGCTACATTGTAGCAGTAAGGGGTACATAGGTGTCAGTTCCAGCTAGAAATTGGAAAGGGCAGGGTGCACATTCTCACAAATATAAAGGGAATTTTATTGCAAGTTTAATTTTTAGGGCACATTTTCAATTCCATATCATCACCTTCATTAATATAGTGGTCACCCTGGTTCATCATCAATTTACAAATTGCTAACCATTACATTCAATCAGTGATCAATTTACATTTTATTTTCATGTTAAATGAAGTATTTCCAGAATTTCTATGAGTCCTTTCATAATTTTATGAGTACTGGACTCGGGACTCACATGTAGATTGATCACTGTTCAATAGTAATATTTTTAAGTCAAAGTTGATTCAAATCTAACCCGGAAAACTAGGGTACTGACTATTCCATAAAAATAATATCCTAGTACAATTTAGAAAATAAACCTATCGCTAATTTATAAAATACAATGCAACAGAACTGTCTAATTGAATGACCATTTACTGAATATTTATTTATACATCACGCTGTACAAAAGGTATATAATTTCTGACATGTAAGAAAACTTAACCTGCATATCAACCACTCATGTGAAATCCTGTGTTAAATGTTACCATTCGCCACTTAGTGTATATATTTATCTCCTTCTACAAATGTTTTAAACAGACCCAGCTATTTTCTCCACACAGTTACATGTATGCATGTTAAGGAACAAGATCCTTAGCTCCCGCAGCCAAGTCTACCAACTTTGCTTCTTTCAACTGTATCTATTCTTTCTCTTTATAGTGTATTGTCTCAGGGAAAACAGTTGGTTGCATTGGTGGGGGAGGGAAGGGGAGGGCAGAAGAGTGAATCCAGTCAGACATGTATACTGTCTCTCTTTCCATGCCATACGTTTTTTTATTTTTAAATAAATACTTACAGTATAACTTTTTTATTCACATAATTCTCATTCAACATGTGTAACCACATATACAGGTAATTATAAGTGGTCAACTGTCACAAAATTAAACCACATGTCCTGATCATGTTAAGGTCATTTAAATCTTTAGCTTTTCTAGTTTCCAACCGGTCACACTAAAATACGCCATAGGAGAAAATACGCCATAGGTACGCCATAGGATATTTTCGGCGCCTTAGATAAATGTACGTAATATATCTTCAAAATACATCATTTTATTCCTTGATTGGTGCATATTACACCATCTGGTGAAGTTTCATTGAAAAAAAATGTGTACTTTGTACCAAAAAACGATCTTATATCGGAGGCTCTCAGACACTAAAATACGCCATAGGAATCTAGTCAAGCAAGCGTTAAATATCACTGTTTTATGCAACAAATAACTAATTTATTACAGTTATATATGTCATTTGAAGGTTATGGTTAAGTTTTAATGTTAAAATAATATGTACTTTGTAAGAAAATCGGTAAAATTACCGTGACGTGAAAGTCCAAATCAAGGGGCGTAACTCTAATTATACGCCATACAGATGTAAACTCAGTCTATCTATATACTATTTATTTGCAATCCTATGGCGTATTTTCTCCTGTTAAGTGACCAATAAATAATGAAGACAACATATTTGTTTATATTGATATTTATTTTGTTCATCAATTCACTCAAGCATTATATTTAATCCGAACAAATAAACATACATAAAAAGCACAACAAAATTATTTATTGATACCATTTTATTAATACCTATGTTACTATTTTATTCATTAAGATATATTCACAAGCTCTAAATGACATGAACAATACGCCATACAGATATCAATCCTGAAAGAGAAAATTTCATTCATATTTTTAAAATGGAATAAAAAAGAATAAAATTTTAATTGATAACAGGGGGGGGGGGGGGGGGGGGGAATAAAAAAAAATAAAGGAAAAATAAAAAAAAATAATATTATTAATGTATAATTTTACTAATAATGATTTTATTCATCATTATACACATTTTATTAAATTACCACATTCATAAAAAAAAAATGCTAATATATATTTTTAACTATGTTGTATTTTCTCCCATGGATTGGTCAATCAATATATAATATATTTATTTATATTTGATATTAATTTTTTTTTTTTTTTTACACAAACCATAGGGGTTTGTAATGAATGTTCATGATACAAATAAAAAATACAGCTGTGACCAGCATATATATATATATGCTGATCACGGCTATATTTTTTTTATTTTTATCATAAACATCAAGTACAAACCCCTGTGCACAAACAATACATTTCATACTAATAAATACAGTGTATAAACAATATGGTACATGCACAAAATAAAAACTCCACGTTAAATGATCATTTTTGCATACATCAGATTTCATTCAGATTTTTTTTAATTCATATAATTGCAATAAAAATTTCTATACATAAATACTCTGTGAAGCATCATGACAGATTTCATAAACACAAAACATTCATCTCATAATATCATTGATATCTATATCTTTATTCGCATATTAAAACTTTTTTGTTCTTAGTGAAGAGTTCAATAAACAAACAATTATATTAAATTTATATTTAAATTTGAATTATTTCTTCATCACATTTATTACATATCTATACTCTATTTCAACATGTATATATTTATCAAATTCATTTTCACATAATTATGTGTATTCAATTTCAAAGACATTACTACATTAATTCACACAAACAATATTTACTTAATCTATTTTGGATGCTGCAAATTAAAAGAAATCTACAAATGTCTAAGAAATGGCTGTCCTAGGGCATAAAGCTGTGTACAGTCTAGAGTCATAGAAGTGCACAAGTTGGTGGCCATAGTCCCCAGGATAATTCCCTCCAAGTATATGTTGATGTTGTGGTTTTTCAGTCAGACAGCAGGAGATGATCCACCAATACAGATTTGATTATTGGTATTTGTTGTAAGGCAAAAAAAATCTAAATTTCATTATGTTAACAATCTGATTACAACCAATTTTAACTGATGATTGATTGGAATTTCTTAACCAATTTTCCAACGCACGAGGTAAATTGCGTAAACGCAAAGCGTTTATGTTAAATTTACCGACGGCTCCATTGGATTTATGATCTAATAAAGTAAAAAAAATCAAAGGTTAATCCTTATATTTACAGTATTTCCCTGTAAAGGGTTCATTAGTTTTCTGTTCAATTTAGCCCCATCTGCAGACATATATTTCATTTCCAAACTTACAAAGGTGAAAACAGTTCAATAAATGTAACAGCATAGGAGCCGCCCACATATATTGTTGTCGACGTTATAGAAATTTTGCACGTTCTCAAGTATAGTTACTTGAAAATAACTCTAGTTTGCAGTACAATGGTTATGGAGTGAGTATCAATGTAGACTAACTATACTATAGTATATACCACGATAACGCCTTAGCATACCAATATTCATACATTATCAGTACTACAATATGTACCAGTTGTGTACATCAATATTCATGCAAACTGGGTATGCCAACATTACAATATTATACAGGAACAATGTTCATCCATTATAAATATATACCTTATATTGATATCTGACTTAAAAACAATTGTTGTTTGTCAAGATTTCTGCTGTATTGCTATAAGAAATCATGGAAATAAGAGGCAAAAAACAGTGAAGTGAAAACAGAAAAAGAAGGAATCATGGAGGCAAAACAAATAACAAAAAAAAGAAAAGACAAAGAAAGGTATTGACTTTGAAAGACAACGAAGCGTAAGAAAAAGGAAAGAAACAGTAATAAACATACGTGAAGAATACTATTATAAGACGTAAAATTTGATAGTGTGATATATATCAGCTTATGACATGATCAGGAAGTTTCAATGAAATTTTTCCATTTTTTCTATTCATTTACAATTTACAAATTTACACTATGTATTTTTATTATATTCATGAAAATACTATTTTTATTCCAGGATATATATTTGTGAATGCTAGATAATATAATTTCTATTATATAAAATATGTACCTGCATGATATAAAATATCAATGGAATTTTCAATATAGTGAATTTGATGAATATTAATTATTTGCAAAATTATACATAATGTTTAACGATATATGTTCATGTTAATTACTGCGTGTGAATACTTTTTAATGAAAAAAATATTAATAAAATTGTATAAAATGTAAGTTTTTGTTGTGTTTTTTATGTATGCATACATGTATTTATATCATATATATTAAGTAACAAAAATAATGTTTTTGTAAATAAATGAATAAAAAAATATATTAATATAAAAAATACATAGTCTTAATATCACATAGAAAATGGTATCAAATAGAAAGCTTTTGTTGTGCTTTTTAGGTATATATATATTTTTAGTATTAAATATAATGCTTGAGCGTATTAATGAACAAAATAAATATCAATATCAAAAATATATAGTCTTAAATACGCCATAGGATTGCAAATAAATAGTATATAGATAGACTGAGTTTACATCTGTATGGCGTATAATTAGAGTTACGCCCCTTGATTTGGACTTTCACGTCACGGTAATTTTACCGATTTTCTTACAAAGTACATATTATTTTAACATTAAAACTTAACCATAACCTTCAAATGACATATATGACTGTAATATATTAGTTATTTGTTGCATAAAACAGTGATATTTAACGCTTGCTTGACTAGATTCCTATGGCGTATTTTAGTGTCTGAGAGCCTCCGATATAAGATCGTTTTTTGGTACAAAGTACACATTTTTTTTCAATGAAACTTCACCAGATGGTGTAATATGCACCAATCAAGGAATAAAATGATGTACTTTGAAGATATATTACGTATATTTATCTATGGCGCCGAAAATATCCTATGGCGTACCTATGGCGTATTTTCTCCTATGGCGTATTTTAGGGAGACCCTTTCCAACAATTCCAAACAGATTTTTTAACACGCATGTTGTTGTTTGGATGTACCCAATCAAAACTGTGAAGCTAGATAAGTCTTGTAACGAAACGGTATTAATATCAACTGAAAATTAGTAAATATCTATAAATATTTCAAATATGAACAAATCAAAACCTGATATATAAATAAAGATTTAAATATTTAAACATAACAACTAAAATGCTAATTACCAATCAATCTGCAATAAATTTTATATGATTACCTGATGTACATAGAAACACTTCGTCCATCATTATTCATGATGTGTATTGCAGTACAGGGCTACTGTCATGGGCCGTGTATTGGAAATGGAACACACTGTACATGTGTAAAACCCAGTCACTGACCACCGCTTACATTCATTAGGATGACAGTAACATATTCATTCCATTACTTAAGGCCTTAATATACAATTTAATTTCAATTGAAGGTATATTATAGCGTGTGCATATGAGCATAATAAAGCATTGTGATTTCAGACAGGCTGACTGAATCTGAAGACTCCATCAAAGATGATGTTGTCTGAAGCGTGATCTAAACTTACCTCATTGTTGGTTAGTTAAACCGTTCTCTTTGTCTGTGCTCAGAAGTCAAGAATTACTGCGGCAAGCGCATACACCGAAGAATAGAAGATGATATCCTGTTTACGTTCTCTTGTTTCATATAAACTTGTTTCCGCATAACCCCATCTTCCTTGTCACAAAAGTAACGCCATTATTGACATGCGAGAATTATGGGATTAATAAAATATTTGGACCAATTACAGCCCAAAATGTATTCAGATATGTTCATACATACATTTAAAACACACAAAAAATACAGTAGGAGCCAAATATTGCTTGAATTACTCGAAAAACGAGATAATCTATCACGAAATACACCGGAAGTTACATTATCTCCGTAACCTTGTTATCATTTTTCATTTCCGGTAGAGTTTGTTCATTGCTAACACGTTGCATGTTCATAATTTTGTGCCGGTGAAAGAAAGAAAAGAAAGAAACTCAAAATGACATTTATGACTTCATGGGAAGAGTTTTCAAAAGCTGCAGAACGTCTTTATTTAAATGACCCGTCAAAAGTAAGAATATTGAGGATTAATCGTGACATAACTTTGATTTCCAGAAGCAGGTTATATTGCAATATGGCATTTTACAAAATTTTGTAAGCTCAAGTATACTTTACCTTGTTCAGAAGTAACATTAGGACAGAAATGCATTATCACTTACAAACTCGGAACAAAAAGGGCATCATTATTTTCAGCTGATCTTCTGTAAATAATACAACAAGG
Source organism: Mimachlamys varia (assembly GCA_947623455.1). Classification (NCBI taxonomy): domain Eukaryota; kingdom Metazoa; phylum Mollusca; class Bivalvia; order Pectinida; family Pectinidae; genus Mimachlamys; species Mimachlamys varia. The sequence continues at coordinate 52,967,327 of OX392528.1, forward strand.
TGCATCTGTACATTGTTGTCTGTGTTTTTGTTAAATTGACAAACCACATCACTGATCATGACTTAGTTTTCCATTGTCAGACTAAAATGAATTGGAAGCGTTATATTCAGTGTACAGGTAAACAGACATTCTATTTATAGGTTTACTATACACTATAGGCAATGAAGGTAATACAGTTTTAAATTTGTCACTTTTTTTTGTACAAATGCACATTATTGAATTTTTTTTAGACAATGTTAAAGAAAGACACCCTTTTGTAATTTAGTTCTACAGAAGTTCAATGTTAGGAATCATGTCGCAGGAATTGATTCCTCTTGTTTTTATACATGTGTACAATAATATAACATTCCTTTATTCCCTTATAATTATTTAATTGGAAATTGTGGTGATGAGACCAGGTACCATTGACCTGGTAGCAACTGATCATATATCAGGTGGTCAGTGGTGCAGTGGATAAGGCACTTACAATGTACCTTTAACCTAGACAGTCAGGGTTCAATTCCCTGACCTGGTGTGAAAAGGTATGGGGTTTTCCCTGGGTACACATAACTGGTTTCCTCCCGCAATAAGATCCCTTATAACCTGCTTATAACATCTGGACCAACAAGAGTGATTAGTATAAGCTGGATAATTTGTTTCATATTTGTTTTAAAATAAATAAGGTTTGTTATTGTAACTGATCACATTAACTATTCTCTGCAGTGGCCATCAAAGAACAGGAAATCAAGGGTTTGATCTAGTGCCAGAACGATAAACGGATATCTGGTTCATGGTTCAGTTTGCATCTTCTAATAGTGTTATCTGGTTAGCATTTGAAATATCCCATAACTGTCGTCAGTGTCCTGCAAGGCAAAATCTCCCACACCCCTTCTTCTCCCCGTTCAGATCTCAGTACCAACACAATATCTCAATGACTCTTAAGTGTATAAATGTATTCTTGAAAACTACTTGATAGTTTTGTTACTTTTTATGTAAATTGTAGCAGCCACGATCATATTATGCAATACTTTAACATTGTTTGACTTTTCAGTTTTCATAATCTAAACAAGTTTGTCTCAATCAAAAACAAGGCTGTTGCACAAGCGCTTGTATACACCTTTATTGCTCGATCTCTTCAAGCATTTAAGTGAGCGAGTTTTGTACTGTAAGTCACTTACCGGAAATCGAAAATGCGCAGGTAGGATGTGCTTTATAACTACATAAAGATAGCCAATACACTGTTACATTAAAATATTTTGTTCACATATTTTTGTAAGTTTTGTAGTTATTTTGCTGGAAATTGTATACGGCAAACCTTGGTGAAATTAATAACTAGCAATGTATATCTCAGTATGTTGTTTATTACTTCATGTGATGGAAGAATATGTGAACTATTGGTAGAAGTACAGTTCCACGATAATGTTTATATCCTGCAACAGAGTTCAACACCAAAAGCCGGTTATTCCATTATGATTTGGTTAGTCCGAGTCAGTTATCCGACTAGCATTATTGCTAACTATTTCAGCACTAGTTTGACCCCAGATGGAACACATTTTTCTCATTCTTGTTACATATTAAGATATTCCTGCAATGCTGTTATATATACAGTATTTTCTATGTTTCAGTGTCGGTATACAATCAAGTACAGACATTGTGATGGGAAAGTCAACGTGAAAGTGACAGATGATTCTGTGGTAGGTATTTCATTCCATAGTGGGTTTTAACATGATTTAAAAATGCCTGTATATTACAATAATGCAAACTAACATACAACAATATAATTATTTTGTGTACATATTGCAATATTTCAAATAAGGTATCACGCACCATTTTCATTGTGACAGTGAGTTTACATAAATCACAATTGTTAAGTTATTCTCCTACAATATTTTAATAATTCAGCTTTCTTAAATCCAGTTAAAAATCATCAAAATCAAAATAAAAAAAAATAAAAATATGTGAATTACTGTTTATGAAACTTTCAAAACATGCACATTTATTTAATTCAACCATTAATATGTGTTGATATGACAGCTAAGGTGTTTTTATATGTCTGGAAAGTACTAACCGGGTACTCTTTTGTTTTAATTAAGAGAGAAATATCTTGATGAAATTTTTGTCAAGTTGTATATTAAGAAAAATTATAATTTTTTGTAAATGTTTATTTTTCAGTGTTTACAATATCGTACAGAACATGCACAGGATGTAAAGAAATTGGAAAAGTTGACCAGCTTATTGATGAGACATATGGCATCAAAGGAAAAGTGAAATGTATGGACAGTCAAGCATTACCGTGTGAAAGGAAAAAAACTTGAACAACGTCTTTGAATACATTATACCAAAATAGTCAGAGGACAACAGCAAGATTTGTGAATCAAAATTATTAATTTGATCTTATTAAAGGAACCATTGTCATCAAAAGATCAGGTCTAGCTTCGTTAGACTGTCGAAGACATTTCAATCTTTTTGACAAAATATAAAATAATAGGTTGAAGTACTGTGTTATCGTCCACACAAGTCCTTCTTCTGAGCTACCTTCAAGATGGTGGATGTGGAACTGAGAGAATGTAATGTATGTGTGTCACTATGAAGGATTGAAGTATTGACCGATATCAGGATGGAGTGGTTTGGATTGTATGTGATTTAATTTGGTGAACAATTTATATGAAAATGTATGTGTTGTGTGTTTCAAAATGTACTTTTCGTGTATGACTTGTTTGTGTAAAAAGATTCTAAACAAAAATCCACATTGGCCATAGGATGCTATTTCAAACATATTATATATTACTCTATCACACAAAGGTAGACAAACTGATGAAAGTTTTATAATTAAAGGGGCATAACTCTTGACAACACACCATACTAGGTGTATGTGCATACAATGTATGTAGTCTTTCTGTAGAATCGATATTAGTCATTTTAATATATTAATTTAGAAAGTACTGCATAATTATCTACTGCCATCTTAAAGTGTTTGTATGTTTTGTAAAATTTATTTACCAGTACATTTGGTACAATGTTCCAGATGAATTTCTTCACTTATTTATATTAATCGGTTATGTTTTACATGGCCTGTGTATTTGTTTTTATGAGTCTTGTAATTATAAGTTGTACACTGCGAAAAAAAACAGTACTTTGCAGAAATAAAGCAAGTCATAGACAAGCTATTCTTACCCTGTATGTCATGTACTTGTATTTTCATTGAAAAACTCCTATTATGGTTTATTTCTCCTCACATGTATAAAGAAGTTTGTAAGTTTTTCAGCTCTCAAAACTCCTTTTTATGATAATTTAAAAGTTTTGATTTGTTGTTTACTTACAATCGAAAATTAAAATATTGTATTTAAAGTGAAATTATGCTGGTTTTGTGGTTGGCATTGAAGTTGATTTACAGTGCAATTTTATATTTTGAAATATATAATAGTATAAAACCACTAAAACTTTTCTTCTTGGGCATTTCATTCAAAAGGAGAGGTGGTCATTTATCAGATTTATAGAAGATATTGGTGGTAAGTCTGATTTATATATATGTACCTGTAGTTTGAAATAATCTTTTGTGAAGTGAAGGGAGATAACTTTACTCTGGTCCTGAAAGGAGGACTTAATAAATCTTGATTAATTACAAATAAACTGTTTACCAATTATTTTGTGTTTTGTTTTTGAGATTCAATCAATGCATAACTCCACAATTATTTATATCTTGGTATCGAGATATGTTTTTGTCCCAGTGTTCAGAATAAGAAGTATTAGACTTCTGTACAAGGTTTCATCTGATTCTTCTTATGTAATGTAATTTTAACTGACAACATTTTGTAATGGTAAAAACGCCATTGCAGTCGGGAGTTCTTACACAAAATTTAAGCAGTTTATTACTGTGACAACCAATGACCAGTGAAAGCTTAGTTGGTCTAGATACAGTGCTGAGAGTTTTAAAAACTGTTTTTCTTACTGTAATAGGTTTAAGAAATATTTGCTTTAAAGGTTGTACAAACATGTTTTCTTTTTGTAGTGCTTTGTCTAGTAATAAGCAGATTTAAGCTAAATTCCAGTGTTGACATTCATCAAACTTTAACGAAAATATGTTATTAACTCTCCTTACGAGAGAATAAATGATCATATTAGCAAATTTTATTTTAAGTAATATCTACTAAACAACTCAGATTTCAATGAATCAAAACCATTGTAAAATATTCAAATTTGCTTTAAATTATCTCCCTTTAACCACCACAAACCTTAAACATTACTGGGTAAATTTTGGTTAATGGGTCCAGGGACATATACGTTCCTGATGGGTCTTAATATGAAGCCAATATGATCCAAATGCTGTACACAGAAAATCTAGGCTTATATTTGGGTAGGGGGATCTCAGAATTATTTTTGAAAAATGAAGGTAGGATATTAAAGGCCCAATTTACGTAACTTTCGGCAAAACTTGAAGCAAAAATCCAGCCTAATAACTTATTATATTTATAGATTTAGTTAAGATTAACTGATATCAGCAATATTCAAGATGAATTCTTACGCGGTTATCGGTACAGCAGCAGTTGAAACTTGGTATTTGTAAACACACGTTCATTTTAAACTGTCTACTAACTTCAGCTTGTTGTTGAAGTGGGCCCCACCTGAATTATTTTCAATTCTTTGGAATTTTCTGTCAAGAGGTTCTTGTTAGGTACCGCTCGGGTTTAGTTCGTTTTAGGCTTATTTTTGCATGATTATCAACTGGATTTTTTTCAGAATTACGAAAAATTTCCTGAAGTTACGTATATTGGGCCTTTAATGGAATTTGGGCCACTTATTTAGGTCATGTAAGATATTGACTCATGCAGTCAAATGAATTACTCATGACATGCTTATATTTGAAGTCTATCTGGTGTAAGTTTTTTCAATAAGCTAAATGTAAAAAGATCTTGTTCTCAAGGTCAAATTAAACATCACGGTCCATAAAAAAGATCATAACCAGGAATCATTTTCATCATTAAGTCGGTCTTGAACTCAGATATTTGAAAAAGGGGCAAACACAAAAATATTAAGGACCATCTGAAGTATGGTACATCCTTCATTCTGGTCTACTCTGACACCATCTAAAGTATGGTCTACTCTGACACCATCTGAAGTATGGTATACCCAGCATTCTGAAGAATGGTCTACTCTGACACCATCTGAAGTATGGTACACCCAGCATTCTGAAGAATGGTCTACTCTGACACCATCTGAAGTATGGTACACCCAGCATTCTGAAGAATGGTCAACTCTGACACCATCTGAAGTATGGTACACACAGCATCCTTAACATCTGATGCCTGGGATAGAAGATCTGATGTCCAGGATGTATCAACATATTGTAGTTCGTCTGACACGTTGCTGGTCAAGAAAATGTAGATCACATTCAATATATACTGCAAAGGTTCTAAATAAGAGATGAAAACACTATTGGAGAAACTGATCTTTGTGCATAACTCTTTGATGTAGCCATTGCAACCCGCCAGAAAAAAAATTGCAATCATAGCAACAACAAATGCATAAAAATGACGCAGGACACCTCTCCTTTTTGTGTCGCTTGAAAAGGCGACATATAGGGATCACTATGTCGGCGGCGTGGGCACCAACAGTTTCCGTGCGATGACTTGAGTTTCCTTGGGCCAATCAAAGTCAAACATCATTCAGTGCTTCCTTGCCAAAAGTGCTCGCAGGGGATTGCTTTTCAGGGTCAAAGGTCAAGATCACTATTGCTATAAATAGAAATTCTGTTTCCATGCCATAACTTCAATTTCCTGGGGCCAATCAAACTCAAACTTTATACAGTGCTTCCTTAACAAAAATGTTCCCTTGGGATTGCTTTTCAGGGTCAAAGATCAAGGTCACTGTTGCTATAAATAGAAATTCTGTTTCCGTACGATAACTTTAGTTTCCTGGGGCCAATCAAACTCAAACTTCATACAGTGCTTCCTTACCTAAAGTGCTCGCTTGGGATTGCTTTTCAGGGTCAAAGGTCAAGGTCACTGTTACTATAAATAAAAAATCGGTTTCCGTGCGATAACTTGAGTTTCCTTGTGCCAGTCAACTCCAACTGCATAGATTAATTCCTTCCCAAAGGGGCTCGCTTGGGATTGCTTTTCAGGGTCAAAGGTCAAGGTCACTGTTTCTTTAAATAGAAAATATGCTTCCGTTCTATAACTTAGTTTTCTTGTGCAAACTAATCTCAAACTTCTTACAATTCTTCATTACCAAAAGTGCTTGCTCGGAATTTTTTTCAGGGTCAAAGGTCAAGGTCACTGTTGCTATAAATAGAAATATGTTTGAGTGCAGTTACTTCAGTTTCCTTGGGCTAATTAAACTCAAACTTCATACAATGCTTTATTAACAAAAGTGCTTGCTTTGGATTGCTTTTCAGGGTCTAAGGTCAAGGTCAAGGTCACTGCTGCTATAAATAGAAAATCTGTTTCCGTGCAGTAACTTCAGTTTCCTTACGAAAATCTCTGTCCAGTTAATCAACAAAATAATTCATTGTATAGGAATCAATTTGGATAACCATAAAAATTCCACTTGGAACTGATACAATGCATATCCATAGATAGCTCCTAAAAACATATCTCCAAACTTGCTGCGCAGGCGACACATCCACTTCCGTGGAATTCTTGTGTTTATTTACTTCTTGTTTGATGTAAATATAGAGGCAACTTGTTTGGGAAAAAATAACCCTCATTCCAGAAGTTTTAAACATGTCTTAGATGGGAAGTCATGTGCATGAAGACTAAACAAACCAGAAGGGTTTGAGCATTTAAGCAATATCTTGAAGCCGATGGTAAAAGTTTAAGTGAATATTTAATGGAAACAAATTATCTACAAGGCATTCAAAATATATTAGAGAATACCGAAGCATCAACCAAAACCATAATCCGAACTCAAAGTGGCAAAATATGAAAAAAAAACGAAACATTTGTAAAAGTATAGGAGGGATAAGACCAGGTGTTCCGGAAGAGTAAGCGTCTTCTGCTTCATTCTCGACATCCGCCATTTAAATCTTGGTCACATCCAAGTAAACGCCAAGTCCTCAAAATGAGACATGAGAACCGAGTCATCATTGCCAATCACAACAAGTAAGCATACTCAAAAATGTCCATCTGCATATCACACAAAGACACAAAACATTTCTCAATGAGACAAAAATGGCGATAACAAAACTTGCTCATAGTTCTGTTCAACCTATATCTCTCGAACCCTTTGTTGTAAGTTTGTTTGACAGCAGTCGACATCGATCACTAAAATCTCAATATTTAGAGCAAGCCCTAGAATAACAAATCAAATGCGACATGTAAACACTCTAGATTGTTGAAGCAGGGATATTACTATCAAGAAATGGAAAGTTTACTATTGGAAAATTGAAATCGTCACGTTTATGGTATAGGTTAATAGTAAGCTGTCCATGTTGACCATAGCTTAAATAGATAGAATCTGTTGTGTCTATACGATCGACATGGTCAACAAACTTCTTGCTGTTTATAGACAACACATCGTCGATATATCTGAAAGTGAAATTAAAAGATTTGGCAAAGTTTTTGTTACCTGTCCTAATTTGCTCTTCCACAAATTCAGTCTCGTATGAAAGCAAAAGCAAGTCAACTAAGAGTTTGGCACAGTTTGTTCCCATGGGAATGCCAACAGTCTGCTGGAAAATATTTCCTCCAAATATATTGTCAGTCAGAAATTCAATCATTTGTATTATATCTTCTTAGGTATATTTCATCTCTGCTTTTGTTGTGTTTTTCACAAAACATGCTCCAAGATACCTCCCTAAGTGCTATATATTTGTATCGTTGTCTGCCTTTTTAATTACAACACGGGCTCTGAAGGCAAACTTATCCACTAAAACTCAACTAAGTCTGACGATAGACGACATATATCATGGAACCTTGACAATAATAAACAGTTGATGCCGCCCCCTTCTTGGCAGTTCAAATGTTGCTTTTGATAACGTTTCTCATACATTTGATAAAATACTACGGCATCATCTCAAAAACTATACTTTGGTTAGTATACTTGGTACCAGCTTTGAGTGCCCCATTGGGTTTTTTCCCCGGTGTACCCTAGGGCATTGTCGTTGAGACACTTCTATTCCTTTATCAATGACATTGTCAAATCAATCTCTCTGATCGCTTTCTCTTTATATATATAACTTATCTACAGAACTGTCACAAACTTGATAATGACCTTAAATCTTTGGAAAATTGGGAGGGTAAATTAAATGGCAGATGAAATTTAATGCAAAAATATGCTCCGTTATCAACATCACCAAAAAGAAAAAAAAATATCAATTATTGTTACTCACTTCACAATCAAACACTTGTCGATTTAGCAAATATCTTGGAGGGGGGGGGGGGCACTTTCACTGCTAATTTAAACTGGGATAAACGCATCAAGTCTATAGCTAACAAATAAAGCCAATAAAACTCTAGGATTTCTGCAACGCAACCGGTCATCTTGCTCAAGAAAAGTCAAAGCACAAACATATGCTTCTTCAGTCAGGATGCCTATAGTACGCAGCTGCATGTCGGGACCCTTTTACATCACACCAGATCCTGGCCATTAAAGGCTGCTAGATATGTCATAGGAGGACGAAACAGCTGTATGATGCAGTAAATTTCATTTTTCGGCACACTCTATCTATTACTAAATAAAAGGTGCAACATAATATTATGTGTGTGTTACGTCATCTTAAAGACCATAGATTAAGAGATGCTCTCTGTGCATCCAACATTATTCCGATTACTTGACTGGGAACCTCTATCCCAGAGAAGAACATATATAAGGTCATAAATTGACATATATGGGTATTGATTTATCTCACTTTTTTCACATTTAGTAATAAGAGAACTCAATGGGCCCGCAGGATAAACGAAAATCACACCAACACAAATCTACATACCCCCCCCCCCCCCGGATCATTGTAGACTGGAATTCCTTTCCAAATTCTACTGTCCAGGAGCAAGGCCTTTGCTAGCTTCATTCAACCTTCTCTAAACATATCTTATAGCGAAAAATTGTTAAAATGCCAAAAAAATCTAAATCGTTGTTAACATTAAGCCACCTCCCAGGATCAAATGCACTCAAATCTGATCCAGAAAAATACGTTTCTGTCTCCAGGTATGTATATGTCAAAGTAAAAACGTTGACTAACAGACGCTTTTGAATCTTTCACAAACATCTTGCCATATACACTCAAGCATTTTTGAGAGATGCTCTTTTCGAATTTGCATAGCAACTTCCAGACATGAATATCCTGTACGGTCAAATCATAAAAAATGTGTTATTTTTCACAATATTTTTTTGGGTAAGGGCAATATTTCTGGGTCGGGCGGATCACGCCAAACAAACTTTATATTTTGACTGTATAGGTGCCTTATTGGCTGTGCAGCTCAAAATCTGCTTCAGATGCTTGATATATATTTTTTTTTCTTCTTGAACAGCTAGATACTCGCCAAACGAAAGACTGTCACATGAAGCTAAATGACCAATGGACTATGGGATGTGATATTTAAATCCGAGTGGACATATATACAAAATGGCTAAAAGTCGATAGAGTGAAGATGGTGTATGTATTTCGTTCCTTTTTGTTTATCGTATGAAAATACTTACGTGTCATTTTTCATTTATGTGCGCATGTGGATATATTCATGGAAATTTGACGAAAGCGAAGTAAAGAAAACAATCCACGTCGCAAACTTTCCACTTTTTCAGTAAAATAAGCAATGTGAAGATAATATAATACGTAATTTGCCATAAACCAAGAGGAAGTGAATTCTAACTTCATATCACTTCACCGTGCTTGCAATTGTTAGTTGAGAGTTAGTGAAATAATTACGCTAATCCTACACGCTTATGAATTTTGATTTTAATTGTTCAGAACTGTTTAACCAACATACAAAAAAAATCTAGCATGGAAGTTTAAGGTAATATCTATATCTTGCCAAAACCATGCGAGCACAGTAAAATTGTATCGATGCTCAAATATACAACGACTGGAACAAGAAGAGTACGAACAGTAAGGCTACGGACTACTACGGACTGAAATAGTCGAGTTGTTCCCCTTTACACGTTCAATGATTTTATCCTAAATATATAGAAATTTAGCTTGATTATTGTTTTTTCTGTAATAAATATGTTTCCATTTATAAATATATGTTCTGCAAGGGAAGCTACTGCAGCTTATTTAGATGTATTCTACAAAGGGACATACTCTTACAATAGACCAAGGCATTCTACAAGGGCACTTTATTAGACTAATTGAGTTCTTCAGCAAGGATTTCTACTGTTATCAATAGAATTAGGCATTCTATATAAAGGCACGTACTTGATTCAGATATTCTACTAGACGTTCTACTTAGGCCAGTATACACGGGCTCCCTACATGGGGGTCTTATGCATTCTGCAATGGGACTTGCTCTAACCAATACTAGTATACTTTGATATTCCACAAGGGTACCTAGGTCGTCTTACACTAAATGAGATATTCTTTAAGGAGGCATAATTTGAACAGTTTACATGGGCATTCTGCAAGGGCACCGACTAATTTAGAAATTCTACAATGGGAACCTAATAAATTGATTTAGATATTCTATCTAACCAATATAGTTGGTTATTTTACACACAGGGACCTGAGAATTTGTTACAGCTATTTTTGGACTTAAAATAGGGTGTTTAGAATAATTTTACACATTTGGGTGGTTAAGATCAATTTTCGATAAAAATGCCCCCTCAATGGTCAAAGTCCAAAAATAGCTGCAACAAATTCTCAGGTCCCTGTGATTTTACTGTGGTTTACCTGGATCTATCTGGTATCGGTCTGTTATAGACGTTTCCGTCTCCGGACCACCTTTATAATTCTCTCTTCTTGCTTTTAGTGTTACGACTGTTCCTCTAGGTTTTCTTCACTTAATATTTACCTTCATTCACTGATTTAGTATTCTACTTCGGGGTATTCTACAAGGACATCTTTTTAGTTTGATTTAGTATTTTACAGGGACATCTTCCGTAGTGGCTAAGTGGTTATATAATTAAAGTGTCCGACATTCTACTTACAATAGCCCTACCCCTATGTCAGGCAGTTGTTAGACCTGTACATACTAGCCATAGGTCTATGGGTTTTCTCCGGAACTCCGGTATTCCTCCATCACTAAAACCTGATCATAGTTGTAAATAGGACGTATTATATAAATAAACCAAAAGAATCATCATATCTCTGATATTTAATGAAGAATCCCTCCTCATTTCTGACTTCTATCATTAGAAAGGGATGAAAAGAAAGATTTGTGCCGGTTGTATTATTGTATTATTGTAGGAAAGTTAAAAAAGAAAAGAAAAAGAAAATATCGACAAAAATTCTGCTAGTTGATCATTTAATTGTGAACTTACACTTTTCATTTTAATCAAATCACTTTGTGCATTAAAACATGATAAATAGTCTCAACTATTTACGGTGCCGTTTTAGTTGAAATACACGCCAATCAGATTGAATACACGCTTTTTCGCGCGCACAAACTGTGTACGTGTGCGAACGCACTGTAAATAAAATATCCGGATACGTTCCGGTTTGTGTATTGGTATGACAAGGACGAACGAAGGCTAGGCCAAGGACGTCAGGTCACAGCCAGCTGAATCTCGAGCTAGAAGAAAACGTCGAGGCGTCGGGAGAGAAACAGTGAGCTGTCATTTCACCAGAGTTGGTCTACTGAGCCTAAACATGGCTGCCCGTCCCCAGTCAGATGTTGACAAGCGTAAACAGATCAGTATTCGCGGAATTGCACCGGTGGAAAATGTTGTCGAGATAAAGAAAACATTCAACCGGCATCTGCATTACACGGTGGTGAAAGATAGAAATGTCTCGACCCCCCGGGACTACTACCACGCCTTGGCCCACACTGTCAGGGACCACCTGGTGGGGCGCTGGATCAGAACACAACAGCACTACTATGAGCAGGACCCTAAGGTAAGACAGGTGCCCTCTAATTACTGATGCAGGCAAGATGTTGATGATGCTGCACAGTCACACCGGTAGAAACCGCTACTCACGTATATTATTATATGCATTGATATATCATAAAATACATGCCGAATTATACTTCCTGCATTTAAAATTGATTAATTATGGGTATTTCAAAGTTATAACCAAACCAATACATAATAATAAATAAAAAGATATGTAATATTTTTTTTAATATGAATAAATTATATGAACATAATAATAAAAGATGGGTTTTTATAATACTGCAACACTAAAGATAATAATGATAAGATGCAAACAATACCATGCTATCGCTGATCATGACATATCATGGTGGTTTATTTGCCAGATTGATAATAATACTGTTTATTTTTTGCTGACCTCAGCCTGACCCCAGATTATTTATAGTGCAGAGATTTAAAGCCTTCAGGGTATTATGATTCATGTTTTGGGCTGTTGTTTGATTTACACCTGTATACATGTATAATGTAGTGTAAATTAGATTTATAGTTTATTGTTATATTTGTACATATTTTATACATTGTATAAATATGTAAACACATTTTTTAACATTGCATAATATATATGCACTCATTTATGCATTCATCCATTGTATACATTTGTACACAGTTTATATCATAGACTATCTATAATTGCCATCTGTATAATAGCAATTATGACATTGGTGGTTGAGTATTTCGTAAATTTGTACACTGTTTGGTCAGTGATCAATCTACAATTATTTTTCATAGGTCCTTGCTAAAACAATGGGTCTCTGAATGTTAAAGGCCCAATATAAGTAACTTCAGGAAGTTTTTCAGTATTCTGAAAAATTCTGAAAAAAAATCCAGTTGATAATCATGCAAAAATAAGCCTAAAACGAAGTATCTTGAGCGGTAACTAACAAGAAACTCTTGACAAAAAAATCCAATGAATTGAAAATAATTCAGGTGGGGCCCACTTAACAACAAGCCGAATTCGAAGTTAGAAGACAGTTCAAAATGGATGCTTGTTTACAAATTTATACAGAGTTTCAACTGCTGCCGTACTGGTTAGCGCATAAGAATTCATCTTGAATATTGCTCATATCAGTTAATCCTAACTAAATCTATAATAATAAAAAATTATTTGGCTTGATTTTCGCTTCATGTTTTGCCGAAAGTTTACGTATATTAAATTTAACCATTTCCGGAAATTAAATTTAACCATTTCCGGAAATTCAATTGGTCCTTTCAAAAATTCTATAAGTACAGGTCACTTCTGGATGCGGGATGCTCATATATAGATTTACCACTGTTTGGTACATTGTATACTCCATTTGTTCCTGGTTGTTTTGTAAACAAATGGTCAAATGGATGTGCACTCATGACTGGATACATTTTGGTGGTGTTGTTTCCTCTTTCCTGTTTATTTTTGACCTGCTCATCAGCTTGTCTAAAGCTCATTACAAAAATAAATGTTTTGGGTAAACATACGTAACAGGAAAGAGAATAATGCCACTTCACTCAGTGATCCCTTACTTCCTAGCCGAACACTTCACCTTTGAGCTGAAGGGAACTTCCCTTTAACCCAATCTGCCACACTAGTACTCCCCTCTTTTTAAATGTGTTGTCCCCCTCACCCGAACACAACAACCCAGGTTCTAACTCTGCCATGAGCAAAGGGAGGGCAACGGACACCATTTGTAACAGGAAAGAGAATGGTGCAATTACAAATTTAGAGTCAATAACAGAACTGAAAACAATTTTTGTTTTAGTCAAATAAATAATTCTTTATACTGGTAGCATACGTCCTTAGATCTCTATGTCCCAGAAAGGTAGCATGCATCCTTAAGCCTCCGTGTCATAGAAAGGACGTAGCATACCTCCTTTAGTCTCCATGTCACAGTAAGGTAGCATATGGTTACATATGCATCCAATAATGTCTCAGTTAAAAAGTTTTTAGTAACTCTGTATACAGATTCATAAGGCCAAACAAAAAAAATGTGTTTTTGTTAACCATATCTGGGCCCCATTTTTGTGCCTATTTCAAATATTTGTTGCAGGAAGCAGAAAACTTTAATGTATTAATATGATCACTCTCTGTCGTAAACCACTTAAAACACTCTTTTAACCATTTTTAATTTCCAACCCTTAATTTTCATTTTCAAACTAAACATATTTATGTATTATGGGAAACACATGTATATTTTGTTTGGCCTCAGTACCTGTTTGGCCTCAGTGTACCCAGTGTCCGCAATTTACATTGTATACATATTCATCTCATTACTTTCAGATTACCATGTATAAGGTACATGCAGACATATTAAAAACTCATTACACATGTCGATTTCATACAACAAAGCTGTGAAAAACATGGCCGTTTGATTTATCTAAATTGATCTATCCATCACCTTGCAACTCCAATAAAAATGAAATGTGGCTTTGTGTGAAGTTAATTCATGTTTAGGACCTCCCAATGCCAACTTTAATTTAGTCAAGAATTTTACTGAGGAGTCCAAGGCAAAAGTTAATAGATTTTTCTTTGTTGTTGTGTACATATATCACAATTCATTTTGACTGTGTCATTCTGACGACAAAATAGTAAAAAGAAAAAGACAAATGATCTTCCCACATTGTTTTGCCATACAATATGAATATGTAATAACAATTTCCAATTTTGAAAAGTCAAACATATTGATGGGAATATGTGCTTAATTAACTCAAATATTTGGCTAACTTGAAGCTTTCCTACAATGTTATTCCCCTAAAATGCCACTGTTGTGCAAGATATAAAGACCTGTACCTATATTTCCTGTTCCTGGTTACAAAAATTGTTGCAATGCAGTCAAAACGGAAAAGAATTTTAGATAAAAATGTGTGGCCTGTTTTGAACTTCACTAATGCATTCAAGTATTGGTGAGAATTATTAGAACATCATCTTTAATTTTGATATACAGGTTATTAACTGCCAGTCAGCAAGTTATGAATGTTATGGGGATATAAATTGCTCTCTTTACATAAATACATACTGCAGGAATGAATAAATACTATGTGCACTCATGCGTTCACGCTTTCTCCTCCATCAGTCGTAAAATCTTGTCATATATTTTTTTGCTAATTTAACATGTAGCGTACTAAAAGTAGTTTGATATCGGTAGATCATTGTAAATACTGTACCTATAAGCAATTTTTCAGGCGTGCAAAGCAATTTTGTTGTGCTCATCCACATTTACTTACATGTACTTAGATATGGGCCATAAATTTAAACTTGGCTTGGAGAAAAACAACTTGCCCCAAAATGTTTGGAACAAGGGACCTTTCTCTCAAATTTTTATCATAAAGTGCCCCTTTCCACAGCTTCGATACAGCAAGGTTATGTTCACTTTAATTTCCTTCTCTAGATCTTCACCCCTGGGATATGTAAAAAATTGAAGGCACACAACTTGCTTGTTGGTTGGTCTGGGCTTCAAAACCAATAGCTAGACTGATACTTTCCTTTGAAGATTACAAAATCTTGGAAACTTGACTTAGAAACCATTCAATTTCACTGTAACACAATCAACAGATTTGTGTTTGTACATTTAACAATTAATCTAGATTTAATGTCAAATCAACAAGGTGGTCACACATTCGAGGGGTGAAGATATTCTACCCAGGAGTATCAAGGATGCCATTTTCCCCTGCAACATGTTATTCAGTAGAAGAACTAAATATCACTATAATTCCTTCATTTAGTTTAAATTTTAAATGATTTTTGCACCCAGAAAAGTTTGCATTATATCTCTTTTTAAGTCCCCCCCCCCCCCCCCCCCCCCCACTCCCCTTTTCCCTTCACCTATTTCAGTTTTTGCTTTTTTGGACACTTTTTTTGACAGATATGGTATAAAATTGCTGACAGCAATAACATTTCTAGTGCTGTTATAATCAGTATGAGAGACACAGGATGTTGTAATTGATTTTGTAAGTTAAACTTGTAACCCCTCAGTGCTGTCACATCCCGGATCTGACAGTTCATGTTTACCGGATAAACATATAGGTGGTTGATAAGTGTTTGTAGTACCGTATTCGCCATAATTAAGCTCCCCATCACTGTTAGCACCCCTCCTCCCTTCTGTGGATACATGTATTGAAATTACATAAACACCCAACTAATCGTAAAAAAATTATTCCATTTAAGAATATGGTTAACTTTACTGTGAGCATGTTTGAAAGGAAAAAACTCACAAATATCGGTAAAATGAGTATACACATTTTCCGAAATTGATGCCAATATCAGGCTTCATGAGTACTACCCATTCCAGTCACAATTAATGCATCTCACTTATTGTCTTCATAAAAGTGACATTTTGCATCCAGATCTTAGTTTTGTTGTCCAATTAAGCGCCCACTTTGGAACCTATGTTTGAGGCGCCCTAGGCACTAATTACGGCAAATACGGTACATCAAAACAACCCCGGGACAACCTGTCTACATCAGTGACTAGTACAGTGTGTTTGTCATGAACAGGGTACAGGTTTTTGGCTCTATTGTCATCAGGATATTTTTAAAGATTTAATCAACATTGTAATTGTAATTAACTAAAATGCAAATTTGCAGTCCTTCCATTCATTGTTACAGTTCTTCCGTGTCTGTACTTATTTTTGGGTAATAAAGGAAAAGGAAAACTGAAAATTAACAAAAAGGAAAAGTAGGATTTAATTTTGATAGTTGATTGTTTGGAATTTTGATAGTTGATTGTTTGGCAGAAAAATATGGGCATTTTAGATATGTATTTTTTTTACAAGGTAAATGTAAACAACAGCCATAGGTGCAAGGCACAGTCAAACCTTAAACCCCCTGTTAAGTGTTTAGTTACTATAAAACATACGATGTTAGGTTTTTCTTTACCTTGCCTCAGTGTAACAAACACTTCCAAGTCACGATTGTGTTTTATATCGGGAAACGCACAATACTATCAACTGAAAATATATATAGATCCATGAATATAAAAATGAAAACATGAAAGATAATTAAATTGACTGCTTTCATCTGTTTGGGTCAATACGTGTGAAAATATCATTAAATCTTGTACATGAATCAGCAAAACTTAACTATTGTATACATGAGCAGGTAACAAAGGAGACCTTGATGCTGTTGTGATAATCAAGGTTATGTTTCACCTCCAACGATTTTAAGTCTATTTTTATTGAAACAGAATATTTTACAAAGTTTAGCTAGTCTATTAACTATAGAATGACACTCCAACAAAAGGAATTGACTTTTTAAAAAAAGAAAAAAATATTATTTAGCTTGAGAATGTTTTTCTGAGCAGGTTTCTAACTATTTTGGAAAGTTCCCATTGGAATGGATTGGAGAAAATTTGTGTAACTGAAACAAGCATGAGGGGAAAGCGATACATATTAGGGTAATATTTTAGCACCTTTACTACATACAATGTAGCTTGGGTCACCTTGGGCCTGTTCATTAATAGACTAAACAACCAGTTTGTCTATAATTTTGGCATTTTTAAATATAATGACCTGGTGGACCTACACGTGTCAAGGCAGGCCTTATAAGGCTTTGTCAAGGCTCGTCTGAAAGCAGCATCAGATTACTAGATCCGGCTTTATTTCATAAACAACTCTGATCCAAAAGGTTCATTTCATAGGCCCTCAGGCATGGTCTTCCTTTAGTTATAAAGCGTAGGCGGGCTCAAATATTAAACTACTTTTATGGTACCTATTTTAGGGACTTTGTTCTAAGTTTGATCTTGCATTCAACACGCTCTAAATTTGATCTTGCGTGCAACATGCATGACCGCTCCCCTTCACCAGGGTAGTATCTGTAAAAGAAAAAGGAATAGTTATAAAGGTAGTCTCAGTACTGTCACTGCTGGGGCTCGGACCTGCGACCCTTGGCTCTCCAGCCCAATGCTCTTCCGCAGAGCAGACAGAGCTAAAGGGAAAAAATAACCTGCAGCTGATGCTTGTAATGCAACCTAATGTACAGCATATACCTGTACACCTGTTACCAGGGGAGTACCTTGTATTAGTGTACAGTGTCATATTCACCTCATCTCATTTGTAAAAAGGTACATTAGATTAAAGGATTTTTTAGATTAATGGATTTTTAAGTACCACCAATAAATGACCTCGATACGGGGGTGAAGTTTTGTAATGCTTGTGATGTTTCAAACATGGACGATATGGACTGAGGACACAATTAACATCTCATTGAGGAGTTTAGCTAATTAAAAAAAATCAGAGAATACCAAGGCAACAACAAAACCATAATCTGAACTCAAAATCAAATAAACTAGAGGCAAAATATGAACCAAGGGAAGACTTACATTGAGACCCTTGTAAAAATAAAAGAGAATAAGACCAGATGTTCCAGAAGAGTAAGCGTCTTCTGCTTAATCAACATGTAAATATAGGTCAAATCCAAGTAAATGTCATGGCCTCAAAGTGAGAACTGAAAATACTATTTAGGTTCAGTGGCCCAATTACTATTAGATCCAATTATAATTATTTAAAGGGGTGCTTAAAATTGAGTCCTTAAATATTATTGAAAATTCAGAATTCAAGCCTTTTTTCTTGTACCATGCAGTGTCAATGTTAAATAAAATTCTTAACCTGTAGGTTTGTTTTTCGTTCATATTAAAATAACAAGTTAGTGTGTACCACCATGAGGCATCTCCATAAGCCTGAACTGGCTTCCAACGATGGACACTTCAGTGATTCAGTGATGTATCTTATAGAGTTGTCAATTAGGATCAGAGTACTACTAGTACTGGTGTTTCTTAAATGTTCCGCAATGGTGGTCGAAATAAACATTAAGGAACTTTTTAAAACTATTTCTTTGGCTATAATTAATGATCTCTTTCGACATTTTCATCATTATGTCTCTGCCTGTCAATACCAGTATTTCTTAAAGGTTATTGGACCCTTACACACTCTCCGATGCTATAATTGATTGACAAAAAAGTATTGGCCAATGTTAAATGTCAACTCTAAATGAAGATGCTAATGAAATAAAATTAAAATGCCCTCACATTTAACATTTCACGTGCTCCAGCAAGCAGCCCAGTTGTATTGGTTGAGGATTGTATCATTGTCCTGTTTGAACATGATACAAATAATTGTCTTTATTTAAGACAGGAACTTCAAATGAGTTACCTTTCGCAGCATTCTTAGAATTTTGAATGTACACATAAATAGGGGAGGGCTGTGAAGTATACAATGTCATTTATTTACACCTATAAATAAGATTTTATAACAGCATAAAAGGAAAATAATAAATGAAATAGGAAAGGAATTCTAATCATTAATTATCGTCTGATTCATGAAAAGCATAGATCTTCAGTGTTTTCCATCTTCGGAAACCCACAGTACACTTCTCTGAAGTTTGCATACTGTGGGCTTAAAAAGATGTAAACCCTCGTTAGAGAAGTGTACCGTAGGTTTCCGACGATGGTGTTTTCTGGTGTGTCTATACGGCCACATAAAAATAATCTTTGCTTACCCTAGCTACTTAATCTATATTTATGCCCCCGCCATTAAATGAGGGGACATATAGTGTTACCCATGTCCGTCGCATCGCGTCCTGTCCCTTCCCATGGTAATGTAGCCAGCTTATTTAAATAACTACTGAC
This sequence comes from Mimachlamys varia, assembly GCA_947623455.1. NCBI lineage: Eukaryota > Metazoa > Mollusca > Bivalvia > Pectinida > Pectinidae > Mimachlamys > Mimachlamys varia. Next base: position 52,986,921 of record OX392528.1, read on the forward strand.
CCGATTGTCATCATAATTTGCATACATATTAAGCATGAAGAACTAATTTCAAATGGGGGCTGGGGGCATTTATGTCTCGCAGACATTTCTAGTTTCTGAAGATGATAGTAGAAACACAAGTCACTTTACAATTGGTATAAGGGTTTACAATTGAATTCCAACTCAGCATCTCTGAGTATAACACTCAAACCTGACTTACTGGTCGTATTCAACTGAACTATTCAATCACCCTGAGCTCATTCACCTCTAAGATTCATTTGAACTCTCCCAATTCAAAGGCTGGAATAGTTCATTTCGAAAGTTTAGGAGCGAATAAATTTATATTGTTGAAATTAATATTTAGAAATTAATGCATCAGCTTGCAGTTTATAATAATCCTAGTATGATCTGTCTATAACGTTTGTTTCTGCCTGTATGTATATTAAGTTTATTTGTGTCTGTTACAGCGTGTGTACTACCTGTCCCTGGAGTACTACATGGGGCGGACTCTCTCCAACACCATGGTAAACCTGGGCATCCAGAGTGCCTGTGATGAGGCTATGTACCAGGTAGGTACAGCTCACCACCGTAAATGTTATACTTTATATTGTTTGGGTACAAATTTAGCAATATCGATCATCTCACTTAAATTTCTTTTAAAATTCTTTAGTTTGTCATTGTTTTACTCTTAGTATCCTTAATTTGGTCATGGCATTAATTGAAGCGCTATTCTAGTTTTACTTTGGTAATGATAATAAAGACTTGCTCTATATTTTGATTGGCTTTGGCGATTGACTTGTGTTCTATATTTTGCTTGGCCTTGAAATTAATTCTTGTTCTATAGTTAGCTTGGCCTTGACAAATGACTTGTGTTCTAGATTTAGCTCGGCCTTGAAATTAATTCTTGTTCTACATTTAGCTCGGCCTTGACATTGAAGAGCTTGAGGAAATTGAGGAGGATGCTGGCCTTGGTAATGGTGGACTGGGACGATTGGCTGCCTGCTTCCTGGATTCCATGGCAACCCTTGGTCTAGCTGCCTATGGATATGGTATTCGTTACGATTACGGAATCTTTACACAGAAATTTGACAATGGCTGGCAGGTAATTGAACCAGTTCTTAGCATTTTTTGATATATGTATGTTGTAATGCATACTTATACTGAAAGCAGGGCGTTCATTAGTCTGCAGACTGGAGTGTTTTGTCATTGGTCTGCAGACTTTGGGGTCTGTTCATTGGTCTGAAGACTGGGGCCTCTGTTCTTTGGTCTGCAGACTGGGGCGTCTGTTCATTGGTCTGCAGACTGGGGCGTCTGTTCTTTGGTCTGAAGACTAGGGCGTCTGTTCATTGGTCTGCAGACTGGGGCGTCTCTTCAGTGGTCTGCAGACGGGGCGTCTGTTCATTGGTCTGCAGACTGGGGCATCTCTTCAGTGGTCTGCAGACTGGGGCGTCTGTTCAGTGGTCTGCAAACTGGGGCCTCTGTTCATTGGTCTGCAGACTGGGGCGTCTGTTCAGTGGTCTGCAAACTGGGGCTTCTGTTCATTGGTCTGCAGACTGGGGCGTCTGTTCAGTGGTCTGCAGACTGGGGCGTCTGTTCAGTGGTCTGCAGACTGGGGCGTCTGTTCTTTGATCTGAAGACTGGGGCGTCTGTTCAGTGGTCTGCAGACTTTGGGGTCTGTTCATTGGTCTGCAGACTGGGGTGTTTGTTCATTGGTCTTCAGACTTTGGGGTCTGTTCATTGGTCTGCAGACTGGGATCTGTTCATTGGTCTGCAGACTGGGATCTGTTCATTGGTCTGCAGACTGGGGCGTCTGTTCAGTGGTCTGCAGACTTTGGAGTCTGTTCATTGGTCTGCAGACTGGGGCGTCTGTTCTTTGGTCTGCAGACTGGGGCGTCTGTTCATTGGTCTGCACACAGGGGCGTCTGTTCAGTGGTTTGCATACTGGGGCATCTGTTCATTGGTCTGCAGACAGGGGCGTCTGTTCTTTGGTCTGCAGACTGGGGCATCTGTTCATTTGTCTGCAGACTGGGGCTCTGTTCATTGGTCTGTAGACTGGGGCGTCTGTTCAGTGGTCTGCAGACATAAGTATGTCTGGGTTGTCGGTTCATTGGTCTGCAGACACAAGTATGTCTGGGTTGTCGGTTCATTCGTCTGCAGACACAAGTATGTCTGGGTTGCCGGTTCATTGGTCTGCAGACACAAGTATGTCTGGGTTGTCGGTTCATTGGTCTGCAGACACAAGTATGTCTGGGTTATCGGTTCATTCGTCTGCAGACACAAGTATGTCTGGGTTGTCGGTTCATTCGTCTGTAGACACAAGTATGTCTGGGTTGTCGGTTTATTGGTCTGCAGACACAAGTATGTCTGGGTTGTCGGATCATTGGCCTGTGGATTAGAAGATTAAGAGGGGCTACACATAGACAGTGTACTTCTATCGAGGTTTAATTTCACTCCTCACACACATTGTGTACCTATTAACGAAGGGCTACCTGTATACATGTACCTTTATCGGAGTCTAAATTCACATGCCACACGTTGTGTACCAGTTTAGGAGGGGCTACCTCTATATTTCTATCGAGTCTAAATTCACTTCTCACACACATTGTGTACCAGATTAGGAGTGGATACCTCTTTATTTCTATCGAGGTCTAAATTCACTCGTCACAAACATTGCACACATCATTGACCATATGTGAGGTGTTAAGTTACCAGGTAATTGTGATGTTACATGTTTCATACCCCACTGATCACAATTACAATCAGCTTGCAATGTCATGCTCTATAGTATTCTACGGCTAGTAGGATACGTTTTCAGCTAAAAAATGCCTCTTCAGCTGAAATTTAAGATATACATCTGAAAATCACGACAGATTGAGGTCTGGAATCTATGTGTACATATACCAGGATAGCTGTCTTTTATATGTACAAAGTTATTCATTTCAATTTTTGTGGAAACTGAAAAAAGAAAAGACTTTTAGTCATTTCTCAGATTATCTTTGATATACGAAATGTCATACGTATTCATTAAGATTCACCAATAGAACACAATTCTAAAATGTGTTTTCTTTTACAATGTATTTAATATTGTTAGAACTAATCTGATATTGGGATGATGAACCATCAACTTTTTCTGCTGTATATTTTTTAAATTGTCATTCACACAAATGGTTTCTGTGTGATTGGTTGTAATTGAATAGAAATACTTTGATTTTCATGAAACTTCTTGAACCCATCTTTAGTATCAATTAGCCATCTTACTCATTCAGGTCTATAGTGTTATAATAAACTATTCCAGCCTTAGAATCAGATGAGTTCAGCTGTGTCTTCAAGGGCAATTCCTTAATTCAAGAAAATTCTTAAATACAAAAGTTGAGGAATTTATTAGGTTAAGGTATGTTCATAAAATTCGAGCCTGATTTGATGTTGTTATTGTTATATCCAAAACCAAAATAAAGGGAAGTTACTGTGTATAAGTGAATCGCAAGAGTGCAGTGAGATTGATTTACCCTTAAAATCCTAATTGACAACCAGCAGCCATCTTTAATTCCAATACTTGAAGGAATACTATGAAAGTTCATATTTTTGTGCATTGGAATTTTTCGCTTAGTCAGCCTCCAAAATGTTTGCGATGTGGAAATTTTCGCTCTGCAGTCATGCTGTTTTGCACTATGTTCCTATAATCATATTACACACTGTAAAGTTTGAGTATTGTTGAATATGTTCACATATTAATATATTAGCGGAGATTTAATGCCAGCGAAATTAGCAAAAAATTTCCCCACCGCGAAAAATTCCACTTTTACAATACTCAGATTTGAAACTCTCTTCACTCGATCACTTTAAATTGTGGAAAAGAGAAAAATATATGAATAAAAAAACAACTTTTACTTGATGTCTTCGTAAGATATGCGATCATGCATCTTAATCAAGTCCCTTTTTTAACCTTAAGTAAATACCTGATGTTGTTTGTTGACCTATATAAGCCAAGGATCAAACATTGTACAGCACGGCTGACTGAAGATGGTTGGGTTTTAAACATTTAATTGAGGAAAAATGAAAATGTTGTTCAGATTTTAAGTCGTGATTGTAAGTTTTTGACAGGTTTATGTTACATTACACACTTAAAAAATTTAATTGGATTTTGTGGAAAATTTTATGGAATCTATGTTTTATATATAAAGTAAATCTATTTAAAGTTCTTTCTCGAGTGTCTAAATTAAATGTGTAATCTCATGTACAAACATTTCCCACTGATGGTAGTGTGTACATTTCTACCTCAGTATTAAATATTTTGTGTAAAGGTCCTGTACGATACTGTACAGTTAAACCAATGTATCGGCCGAGACCATCGTAAGGATGATAATCCAGAAAGTTGTGTCTTGTTAAACATCAGTTCTCAATACAGGAAGAATTGCTGTGAACATACTTATTTTGGTACTCTCCAAGTAGGTCATAACCAAATTTAAACAGTTTAGTGCAATGGTGAATTGGTTCACTCACAACACTTGGGGTAGAAAACAATATACAGAAACTGTAATTAGCGCAGTCATAATTTAGTTGAATGCATTCAGCACGAAAATTGCTTAATTGATGTTACTATTTAAGTGTGAATGTTTATAGAAACATGAAAACAATTTCAAAAGTGGTCTCTCAACAGAGGTGGACCTGTAATAGAAGGGGGTCTTTGAACAGAGGTGCCATGTTTCTAGCTACCAATTGGTATTTCTTGATTATTTTCTCCAATATTGCTTTCTGATCTTATTTGTTTATTGATCCTAGATAAAATTTGATATCAGTTTGTTGTGTGACTTGTAGGTAAAGTACCGTAACTCGCTCATCCTTGAAATTCCACAATAAACCATTCCATCCTTTTGATTAGACAAGTTCAAATGTGTCTTCAAGGGTGATAGAGTTAAGTGTTTGTGTGACAAGATACATTGTATGACATTAAGACAGCATCTCACAGTTGGCCATTATTGATCTGGACACCACAAATACAATTGTAAATGTTGTGTTCAGGGGAACGATTGGCCTTTTTCTAGACAGAATTTCAAAGTGAAATGATCTAAGCTACATTACCTGTAATTCAATGTGTAGAGGACATTACTTGCTCTATCTTAAACATTTAGACATAGTCATATTTCTCCACATTATTTACAAATGTAATTTTACCTAATTTGTCCACAGACAGGTTCAGTTTTACGTGTACAGTATTATTATATAATTGATTAGTGGACTACTGCACGGTTTGAATGTCCTTGAATACAAATTAGGTAATTTTAAATTTGTAAGCCTAAAAAGGTTAAGGAATTGCATAAATGCTTACCTTTGAACTTTGAAAATATCTAATTTCATTCAAAATTTTGTCTTTTAAGTCAAAATTTTCAAGTAGTCTCCCTTTGTAAGGATTTCATATATAATTGAGACATACTGAGTTCTGATTGGATAGTCCTTTGCATCTTTACAGGCTGTTGTATATCTTTGTAGGTAGAGGAACCTGATGAGTGGCTGCGTTACGGAAATCCCTGGGAAAAGTCCCGTCCAGAGTATGTCTTGCCGATCAACTTTTACGGACGAGTGACGGAGAACAATGGAGTCAAACAGTGGGTGGACACAACGGTAAGTACAGCTATACACACAGGGAGATATATTACAGAAAATTCTCTGATAACTTCTCCTATACATGTACATCATTCAGTGGATTTCATGTAATATTACCCCTGTTAATATCACTTTCCTCTTTATGTCATGTTTTTTCCAAAGCACCATTTTCCACTCTATATAATCTGTGTAATTTTATTTGGTTGATATCATGTATTTTGAGGTGAATTCCTCTGAATATCGTGTTTTTTCACCCAATCACATAAAATTTCCAAAACAAATATGTCATTTTCATTGATTTCAGATACAACTTGAACAAAATATTGCATGAAGAAATAACCAAATAAAATGTGTGGTTTTTTTTTTATGAAATAATGTCATCTATAGATTGAAACATCTTCATATGACATTGCAAAACCTTACATTTAGTTATGGAGATTGGAAATGCACTAGATTTTGTAGAAAAAACATATTTCTCTTAATGTCACATTCCTGTTAATGTCACGTTTTTGTCTGACAAATGCAAAATGATATAAAGAAGGATGCACTGTAGTGGTAGGGTAGAGTTTCTGCCAAATGGCTGCACTTTTTCAGGTTTGGCAACAAAAATTTTAGTTTGATAATTTTTTTCTATGGCACAATTTTTACCTACCACTAAAATGATTACAATCCGTCATCTATGGTCATGACTGACTTTCTCAAAAGATGTACAGTTTCTTAACCTTTGTGTGTAGGGGTTTGGCTGGGTGGTCGGCGGTTGAGGGCATTTCTTCTGAAGGGATGGTAATGTACCAAAGATGTTAATGACAATTTTATGAATGATAAATAAAAAATTCATAAAGTCAAAGTTTAACGATTATCTTTTCATCTTTTAAGAAAATACTCAACTTCCCAACAAAATAATTGATCCTTCAGTTGTAATGTCCTGGTATAATGTCTAGCTAGACACATGCTAGGAAGTACCGTGGTATTTGTAAGTTTTGTTTCCAGTCATTTGTGTGTTGACATTGAACAGAAAATTAAGAAACTGTCCATGCTACATATTCCAGTCAATAAGAATGTATTTGTTTATGTCTTTATTATCGATGTTGTGTGGTTTGTAGGTGGTGTTTGGGATGCCATTCGACAGCCCCATTCCCGGCTACGGTAACAACACGGTCAACACCATGCGACTGTGGGCGGCCAAGGCTCCGAACAGCTTTAACTTAAAGTTCTGTAAGTTAAGCATGTCTCTCCTAGCTCCAATACCGTTCTATCATAGCTACCTCAAGTTCTGTAAGTTAAACATACCTCTCCTAGCTCCAATACCGTTCTATCATAGCTACCTCAAGTTCTGTAAGTTAAACTACCTCTCCTAGCTTCAATACCATTCTATCATAGCTACCTCAAGTTCTGTAAGTTTAACACGTCTCTCCTAGCTTCAATACCATTCTGTCATAGCTACCTCAAGTTCTGTAAGTTAAACACATCTCTTCTAGCTCCAATACAGTTCTATCATAGCTACCTCAAGTTCTGTAAGTTAAACATACCTCTCCTAGCTCCAATACCATTCTATCATAGCTACCTCAAGTTCTGTAAGTTAAACATACCTCTCCTAGCTCCAATACCGTTCTATCATAGCTACCTCAAGTTCTGTAAGTTAAACATACCTCTCCTAGCTCCAATACCGTTCTATCATAGCTACCTCAAGTTCTGTAAGTTAAACTACCTCTCCTAGCTTCAATACCATTCTATCATAGCTACCTCAAGTTCTGTAAGTTAAACATACCTCTCCTAGCTCCAATACCATTCTATCATAGCTACCTCAAGTTCTGTAAGTTTCTTTTCAATTGTAAAAACTTTTCCTGTTGAAATATATTGGGATACCCCAAACAGTACATGCCTTTACTTACGTATTTTGATACTATTGTAGTGATACACCCTAGGCATTTTGTGACAATCCTATAATTCATAGATATTACTTTGATTTATCTTACTTCATTTACAGTCAACAACGGTTCCTACATTAATGCTGTTTGTGACAGAAACCAGGCGGAGAACATATCCCGAGTACTCTACCCCAACGACAATGTAAGTATATACAACAATAAGATATATACTTGAGTGCAATGCATTATTCTGTGTCTTTCTTATACTTGAGAGTATTATTTAGGGTCTTTCAGATCTCTGACATTCAGATGTTTAAGGCACCTGGCATACTGGGTTCAACAGGTTTGTCTGCTTTCAAATGTTATCTTTTCGGGTATCCTAGAGGACCTGCAAATGATTATGTATGCCTTATATGGTTGTCTTAAAAGTAGCATTGTATTACTTGGTCTAACCTTATTTCATAAGCAACTGTGTCCAACAGGTTCAACAGTTAATGGAGCAAAATAAACAAAAGCAGCCATTGTCTTTCATATATTTTAAAGGGGTGTTAAAAGGGATGTTTTGTGGTGGTGCTCTGTATCATTTAGATTTTTGATGGTGACTTTGCGTGTAAAGGGATAATACGGTGTGTGTTTCTCTGTCATTTAGATGTTTGAGGGTAAGGAGCTGCGTCTGAAACAAGAATACTTCTTGGTGGCTGCTACTCTCCAGGACATCATCAGGAGATTCAAGTCATCCAAGTTCGGCAGCAGAGATCCAGTCCGCACATCCTTCGAATCATTCCCAGACAAGGTTAGCACTAATCGCACGTCCTAGTCTTCATAATATTGAAATTTTAGTTAGATGCAGAATTTTTATCCCTAGTGATCAAAGAATTTTGTGCATTTGTGCATCATTTTGAAAATTAAAAAAAAGAAAGAAAAACGTTCAATAAGTAGGGTGTTCAGGTTGTTAAAAAATGTTATTAAAGAGTTGATAACTAAGGTATCGGGTTTAAAATGATTTGGAAAAAAAAATTATTTGAAAATATATTAGGACTTGCTACAATGGAAGCGTATTGTTTTAGGTGGCTATTCAGTTGAACGACACTCACCCGGCCCTAGCCATCCCAGAGTTGTTGAGGATCTTGGTGGACATTGAACATGTTCCGTGGGACAAAGCTTGGCCCATCTGTGTAAATACTTGTGCTTACACAAATCACACGGTGCTTCCCGAGGCCCTGGAGCGCTGGCCTGTCTCTCTCATGGGGAACCTCCTGCCCCGACACTTGGAGATCATCTACCTCATCAACCACAACTTCATGCAGGCAGGTCACCCCTGATTATCTCCCTGTACTCAACAGTACCATTCAACCACAGCTTCATATAAGTTAGTCACCTTGGGTTATCTCCCTTTACTCAATTCCCTCCCCCCCTCCCTTTCCCCTCACCTCACTTTCCCCAAGCAACCCAGGTCCCAATACAAGTCACCCAGATCCAGATGCCATCTCAGATAAGTTACTTCCTTTTATGCAATCTAACCTCATCAACTATTGCTCCATGAACGTAAGCAAGCTGGGATTATCTCCCTTTACATAATATTTCCTTATCAGTCATAGGTAGATCATGAAGGCATGTTATCTCTGTCAGATTTATTTTATGCAACAATTCACCATTATCCTCAACTTGTGAATATGTTTGTCCACATATGGTTATCAACCAATGCATGCTTATTAGTTTCAAAATAAAACCCAAACATTCTAACATGGTTAATTCATTAACTCTTTACCACTCGAACATTGTTGCAACATTGTATCTATTTTACTTGGTGGAGTGTCGGAGTTGGCTCTGTTTCAACCTCTGCAACAGTGTATAATTTGTGCACCCATTTCCTCAGGCATTTTTTCAATTTTTATTCAAAATTGATGTGTGTTTTTAAAACTTATTTTTCAGATAATATTCAACAAAATATGGTAATATAAGTATACATTTTTTGTTTCAGTGGAACCTGCACAATATTTTGATACATATTTAAATTTCAAAATCAGAAGTATATGCAAGTTTCAATAGATTTATTGCAAAACATTGATGCAACGGATGGATATTTGCAAAAAAATAGTTTTTCATATTTTTTTACTGTTATTACAGATTTGATCCCTTCATTTTCTAAAGATATGTCTTTAGACCAAAAGTCTTTGTAAGATGGTAATTGAAATACTCCCATAAAGATAAGCATTGGCAGGCAGACATTTCGTTTCGTTTTCTGTAATGTAGTGTACCATATCTGATCTTCTCAACCCTTTTTCTCACATTTCCGCCGGGTGTAAACATTAGTATATCGCACGATATCTACCGAACTTTCTGGCTTAAAGACGAGATTAAACTAATCTAAAGATGTAGTAGTATCAATATTAAAACCATCACGCAATACTGGTCGAGTTTCTTGCGGAAAAGCATGAACAATAACATCGTTAAGTTCACACGGTTGATCGCCGTAGCAGTGAGTAGGGTTGAACGCTTCCGGGTTGTCTTCGTCGCTCTCATCGCCAACCTGAGTCACTGTCACTACTAAAAACTACATCACTTTCAATGCCTGAATCCTTCTTGTTTGAAAAACCATAAAATCTATCTGAATCTGAATCGTCAGAGTTGAAAATTTCCTCATTGGAATTCGTTCCCGGCTCAGCCGCCATTACGTTTCTAGCCACGCTTTCACAAGTTGACATTTTGCGATTTCTTGACTGAATTACGTCACAAGGTCAAGGTGATGATCTATAAAAAGTATCTAATTATATTGACCAATCACAGAGCTACACGCAGGTATGCGTCATTCAGCCCAGTCATGTACAGTGGCCGAGATATTTCGTTTATAAATAGGTACACGGGGAAACACGCTTCCGCGGAAAACATGACCATGCGTTCTCGGTCGCTTGTGAGTAAATACGATGCATGCGTCCAGACACGCTTCTGTGGAAATAACGGACAGGCGTCCAGACACGCTTATGAGTGGTAAAGAGTTAATAATAAAAAGATTTTGCCTTTTGAATTTTTTTTTTAATTACCGGTATGTATGTTATTGTAGGAGGTAGCAAAAAAATTCCCAGGTGATAACGATAGGATGGGGAGGATGTCTCTTGTGGAGGAGAGCGGTGAGAAGAGGATCAACATGGCTCATCTGGCCATCGTCGGCTCGCATGCTATCAATGGTGTGGCGGCCATCCATTCCAACATCATCAAAAACAACACGTAAGTGGACCAAAAACAACACGTAAGTGGACTAAAAACAACACGTAAGTGGACCAAAAACAACACGTAAGTGGACTAAAACCACATGTAAGTGGACTAAAACCACATGTAAGTGGACTAAAACAACATGTAAGTGGACTAAAACAACACGTAAGTGAACTAAAACAACACGTAAGTGGACTAAAACAACACGTAAGTGAACTAAAACCACATGTAAGTGGACTAAAACAACACGTAAGTGAACTAAAACCACATGTAAGTGAACTAAAACAACACGTAAGTGAACTAAAACAACACGTAAGTGAACTAAAACCACATGTAAGTGGACTAAAACAACACGTAAGTGGACTAAAACCACATGTAAGTGGACTAAAACCACATGTAAGTGAACTAAAACCACATGTAAGTGAACTAAAACCACATGTAAGTGGACTAAAACCACATGTAAGTGGACTAAAACCACATGTAAGTGGACTAAAACAACACGTAAGTGGACTAAAACCACATGTAAGTGGACTAAAACCACATTTAAGTGGACTAAAACCACATTTAAGTGGACTAAAACCACATGTAAGTGAACTAAAACCACATGTAAGTGGACTAAAACAACACGTAAGTGGACTAAAACCACATGTAAGTGGACTAAAAACCACACGTAAGTGGACTAAAAACAACACGTAAGTGGACTAAAAACCACATGTAAGTGGACTAAAACCACATGTAAGTGGACTAAAACAACACGTAAGTGGACTAAAACCACATGTAAGTGGACTAAAACCACATGTAAGTGAACTAAAACCACATGTAAGTGGACTAAAACCACATGTAAGTGGACTAAAACCACATGTAAGTGGACTAAAACCACATGTAAGTGAACTAAAACCACATGTAAGTGAACTAAAACCACATGTAAGTGGACTAAAACCACATGTAAGTGAACTAAAACAACACGTAAGTGGACTAAAACCACATGTAAGTGGACTAAAACCACACGTAAGTGGACTAAAACCACATGTAAGTGAACTAAAACCACATGTAAGTGGACTAAAACAACACGTAAGTGGACTAAAACAACACGTAAGTGAACTAAAACAACACGTAAGTGGACTAAAACCACATGTAAGTGAACTAAAACCACATGTAAGTGAACTAAAACCACATGTAAGTGGACTAAAACCACATGTAAGTGGACTAAAACCACATGTAAGTGGACTAAAAATGACATGTAAGTGGACTAAAACCACATGTAAGTGGACTAAAACCACATGTAAGTGGACTAAAAACAACATGTAAGTGGACTAAAAACAACACGTAAGTGGACTAAAAATAACATGTAAGTGCACTAAAAATGACATGTAAGTGTACCAAAAACGACTCATAAGTGGACTAAAAATAACACGTAAGTGAAATAAAAATGATATGCAAGTGGCAAATGTCAAGATACCTACTAGACTTCAAATGTGATAATAACTGAAAAAAAATATCTTTAGGATGAAAAAGATATGACAAATATACAGTAAGAATATAATATGAATTTCTTTTCAGATGTTAAAAAGACTTTTGAATGTTTGGCACTTAACTCAGTCGTGTAGTATAAAGGTGAATGATCATTGATCAGTTATGTGGTCTTCATTGATGTTGTCGCCCATAATTGTCATCTTTGAAATAACATAACTGCATTTGTCATACAAACATGCAAGTGACCCGCTGGACAATTAGGATTTTCAATAAGACAGACAGTAAGTCGTAGTGGTTGTTGAAATATGCCTTATGTCTTCTCAGGTTCAAGGACTTCCATGATATGTTCCCCGAGCGCTTCCAGAACAAGACAAACGGCATCACTCCACGTCGCTGGCTGCTGCTGTGTAATCCTGGCCTGTCTGATGTCATTGCCGAGGTCAGTACACTCTGCTGGATTAGGCAACATGAATTGTTTGTAACATATAAAGATTAGAAAACATGAATTGTTGTAACCTATAAAGATTAGACAACATGAATTGTTGTAACATATAAAGATTCAACTTCGCAAGCCAAGGGTGTACAATACGCTACTCTCCTTTTCACCCTTGGCGGATCTCACGGCAAAATCGAAGTTCCCGCACTGCGCCATCTAGTGGACTATTGCAGTTGTGTCCCTTGTTTTACGTAATTTCTGACCAATAAAATAGCTCGTACTATTTGTGTACGATTCAACAAATAAACAGAAATGACAGCGCCCTTTGATGAACATGCTATATGCGAAAAATTCAAAATTTAAGAACTTCGCGAGACACAGAGACGATCAATCAACAATGGAAATGATGTTTTTGTTGGAACAAGAACAAAGGAAATAAGCTTGTGTTTTCTTTTTTTAACATTTCCATTTTATGAATGAGATCATAGTCGATAGTTTGTTCAACTTCGTAAAACAAAATCCACACACGTATCTGCTTTTTTATCTGCCTGATCAGCGACATATCCCAAAATCTGACTCTAGACTCTGAATCACACGTCTAGACTTCGTTGGCAACATGTTGTTACAGACACGACATGTTTCAGTGGGCGCTGCCATGTTTGTTATTTACAATTGCAGCGCGCGTTTTGATTGGTCGGCTAAACCTAGCTGCATCCAATCAAAATGCAGGAGCGGGAACTTCGATTTTGCCGTGAGATCCGCCAAGGGTGAAAAGGAGAGTAGCGTATTGTACACCCTTGGCTTGCGAAGTTGATAAAGATTAGACAACATGAATTGTTGTAACCTATAAAGATTAGACAACATGAATTGTTGTAACCTAAAGATTAGACAACATGAATTGTTGTAACCTATAAAGATTAGACAACATGAATTGTTGTAACCTATAAAGATTAGACAACATGAATTGTTGTAACCTATAAAGATTAGACAACATGAATTGTTGTAACCTATATAGATTAGACAACATGAATTGTTGTAACATATAAAGATTAGACAACATTAATTGTTGTAACCTATAAAGATTAGACAACATGAATTGTTGTAACATATAAAGATTAGACATTTTTCATATGTCATTACAATGGTTATGTTTTATATACAGGGCTGTTTATACCTTGAAACTGTGACTGATTTCATTGATTGATTGATAAAAGGTGAATGTTCACCCCCTGCCTTATATGTAGATTTTTCTTCTACAAATGAGAGAAAGAAATATATATAGTGGTACATGTACTTGTTTGAACTCATTGTCAATAATTGCTTGCAAATATAAAGGTGAAACAAAAGTATAAGTTAGCTTTTACCCTGAGCCCAAATTTAGTGGGTCACTTAACTTAGGCCAGAAAGACTTGATTTCTTCTATTATAAAAGTAAATTGATTTATTACAGAAAATCGGAGAGACCTGGGCTACTGACTTGTATGAGCTCGCCCAGCTGAAAAAATTTGTAAATGAGGAGTCTTACCTGAACAAAATTATGAAAGTGAAACAGGTGAGTCAATTAAGCATCAAAACAGTCAGTCGTAGGAATTTTTGTCTCGCCTTCAACGATCAATAAAAACGAGACTAAGATATTGCTTTTCCAGCGGCCGCCATGACTGACTGTATTAACATTGGCGTTAAAGTTGACTTTTCACAGTGTTAATGCTTTCTGATTGAATTGATTTTTTAAATCAATTTTACTAGATATTTGATATCTGGAAAGTTGTAACTTATTCAATGGTTTGGTTTTAAAGTTTTAAAGTAGAATTTAAATTTGTACTAATTACTGATTAAGCTAATCACCTTTTGAACAACTGGGCCCTGTTCGATGTATTCATCAATAAAAACGTCCCTGATACGTCAAACATTAAAACACACTGTGTGATGTTGCAGGAGAACAAGATGAAGCTTGCCGAGTACATCCTGAAGGAGTACAATGTGACCGTGAATCCAGCATCCATCTTCGACATCCAGGTGAAGCGTATCCACGAGTACAAGCGACAGCTGATGAACTGTTTACACATGATCCTGTTGTACAACAGACTGAAGCGCGATCCCAACATGGCCTTCGTACCCAGGACGATCATGGTCGGGGGCAAGGTAATCACCTATAGCTGTACATAGGAATGTCAATTTATGAAGTTCTTCAGTTACCAAAAGGGAGATGATATTTATATGTTTATATATTTATAAGTTCTTGATATGTCGGAATTCAAAGGTAATATATTGTTTAACTTATTTGTTTGTGATTATATGGAATTATATTTATGGAAATGTTTATAAAAGCAAGTTATTATAAATGACTGAATCAACATGGATGCCAACCCAATTTGTATTTTTTGTACAAAATTTGGGTTCATACCCATCACACTGGAAGTTTGGACATCGGTTTGTTTTATAAAGATTTCCTAGTTTCAAACAAACTGGGTCAGTTATCCAGCTACTTTACAGCTTTGCTACTCTTAGCCAGGGATAAAAATGGCTGGACTGTTCATGTTCTACTAATATTGACTTAATTTTAAGGAAACAAATGTGTTTTTACCAGGCTGCCCCAGGGTACCACACTGCCAAACTGATCATAAAGCTGATCACGTCCGTGGCCAAGGTCGTAAACAACGACCCGATCATTGGCGACAGATTGAAGATCATCTACCTGGAGAACTACCGTGTGTCATTGGCCGAGAAGATCATCCCCGCAGCTGACCTCAGCGAGCAGATCTCCACCGCGGGCACCGAAGCCTCAGGCACTGGAAACATGAAGTTCATGTTGAACGGAGCATTGACCATTGGCACACTGGATGGAGCCAACGTGGAAATGAGGGAGGAGATGGGCGCAGAGAACATCTTTATCTTTGGCATGGAGGTCGATGAAGTGGAACAAACCAAGAGAGATGGGTAGGAATGGCTTATAATATGAATAATGAAATCTCCTTGGACCCGACAATCAAATATTGCTGAAAGTTGTGAAATATAAGGGAGATAGAATTGTATGTTTATACTGAATATGGCAGGTCCATTGTACATATATTGGATGATTTAATAATTGATTGGATAAAATAATTTTGGAACAAGCAAAAAACTATCCTTTAAAGGAACACTGAAAGGTCAGAAATTTTGGAAACCATTGATGATGTCATGATGCACTGGGTTCACATTACAACTTATCTTACGCTCGGATATTGGGGAAGAAAAATAATTTATCACCCCTGTGTGATGAAGACAGAGAAATCTCAACCCTCAAGATAAAATTTTATCTATTTGAGCTCTAGTTGGCAAAGCTTCGAGCTAAAATTCATAAATCTTACCCTAGAGATGAGATTTCTTAGTCTACATCACACAGGGGGTGATAGATTCTATTAATCCCACTCCGTCCCCACAGATTTATACCCAGGATCCTTACTCAATCTTTATTTCATATTCAGGTACAGCTCCAGACATTACTATGAAAGTAACCCTGACCTTAAGCAGATTATCGACCAGATGTCTAGTGGTTACTTCTCCCCCGAGGAGCCTCATCTCTTCCAGGAGCTGGTCAACATTCTCCTGGAGCATGACAGGTACCTGTAACACTGCAGGGGCACCTGCATACCCTCACATGTGATATCAATGGGATTTGTACAATATCCTGAGTATATTAAAAAAAGTTCCATGATTAAAATAGAAGGATTTTACATATTCATTTAATTGTTCCTATTATGCTTATCCTGTTATGAGCTGAGCCTTGATTAAAATCTATATGATACAGGAGCAGACCCAAAAATATACATTTTCTACCTACAATATAATGGGTTTTAAAATATTATGCTGTCTTATGATATGGCAATTTTGATGAAAATGTTTATTTATATAGATTATAATTAAGCGATGTAGATATATGGAGAAAATAACATTTTTGAAGAGTCATATGTTCAAATGAATAGGCTTATTACATGGTATAAAGATATTTTCTGTTACTCCTCCGTTTTATTTGGCTTGTCAAATAATTCGTAAAAATATCCAGCTGTATTGTATCTATGATAAAATGAATTGATTTTTTTTTTTGTATTTATTGTTGATGCCTCATGTAACCCCTGACCTTTTTGTGTTTACAGATTCCTGTTATTGAAGGACTTTGAATCCTACGTCAAATGTCAAGAGAGAGTTAGCAAAACATATCTAGTGAGTAAAAATCTAATCTTACCTACAATGGCATAGACCTTGACTTCAAATCCTGGTTCAGAGTTAGGCAAACCCATGGACCCACACTTTCAAATCCTGGTTCAGAGTTAGGCAAATGCTAATCTTACCTACAAAGGTATTGACCCATACTTCAAATCCTGGTTCAGAGTTAGGCAAATGCTAATCTTACCTACAAAGGTATTGACCCATACTTCAAATCCTGGTTCACAGTTAGGCAAACACAGACCCATACTTCAAATCCTGGTTCACAGTTAGGCAAATGCTAATCTTACCTATAAAGGTATTGACCCATACTTCAAATCCTGGTTCAGAGTTAGGCAAATGCTAATCTTACCTACAAAGGTATTGACCCATACTTCAAATCCTGGTTCAGAGTTAGGCAAACACAGACCCATACTTCAAATCCTGGTTCAGAGTTAGGCAAATGCTAATCTAACCTGCAAAGGCATAGACCCATACTTCAAATCTTGGTTCAGAGTTAGGCAAACACATTGAATCATACTTCAAATCCTGGTTCAGAGTTAGGCAAACACATTGAATCATACTTCAAATCCTGGTTCAGATTTAGGCAAATGCCAATCTTACATGCAAAGGCATACACCCATACTTCAATTCCTGGTTCAGAGTTAGAAAAACAGGTTTTATTTCAGTTGGGAATGTTGAGGTATATAGAAATCTGCACTACATACAATTTTGCATGTCCCAAACCGTGAAACTGTGTCATCGCTCTACAGACTTCATTTCTTAACTGATTGTCATGAAACTTCACATGTTTATAATCATCACCTCTTGTACCAATCTGTGTTTCAACCTTGTCAGTTGGCCTTACAGATAGGTTATATCTCAAAGATCTGAATGTTATTATACAGTATCATACTGTTTAAGTCATTTAGGCTGTGGATAACACATCTGAGATATGGATGAAGCTGGTTATGCATTATAATTGTAATTCATATGTCTTTTTATGATGTGTGAAGGCATTGCAACTGACAAAATGCCTAACAATGTACAACACTATAAAATAAACAATGCAGACGTTTATTACTGTGGGGCTAGAATTAATAATTGTGCTTGATGGTGTCAGAGCAGAACTTATCTTCTTTTGTAAAATAGTTATTTTCAGACATTGATTTAACTGGACAGGCATATTGTAGGGATGAACATCAATAAAATAGATACCATAATTTTGACTTTGTCCACTTCCTTGACCAATAAATATTAAATTTTCTGTATCTTTGTTTTCAGGATCAAGCCAAATGGTCAAAGATGTGTTTACTTAACATAGCTTCGTCCGGCAAGTTTTCCAGCGACCGTACAATATCGGAATATGCCAAGGATATCTGGGGAGTGACCCCCAACGAACTGAAGCTTCCAGCCCCTCACCAGTCCCTAGATGAGATGATGGCCCAGGCCAACCTGGCAGCAAAAAAGGCATGAGCAGATCTAGTGGTCAACCCTAAGCTGTGAGAGAGACTACAGCGGTTCATTCTTATCCTGTGAGAGAGACCATGGCGGGTCATTCTTATCCTGTGAGAGAGGCTGCAGCGTTTTATGCTTGAATTATAACTGTGAGAGAAAGATTGCCGAGTAGACAATGACTTTGTAATTTTGAAGAAATTAAAGACCACCAAGATTTCACCTGCACTGTACTTCTCTGTGTAAGGTTAATTTACAACACAACTGAGTTCTCAGGATTATATACTTGCATGGGAATTAAACTGTGGGTGAAAGGTCACCTCTAGGTCGTACAGTGGTTGGCGTTTCAGTGAAGGTGGGGAATTGTTGGCTATTTTTCATGCAAGAGTATCACCATTGCTGCTATGTCTGTTAATACATGTTTTATAGCAGTGTTTCCTTTAGATTATAGATTTTTAACGTTTTGTGACGCAGTGGATACAAGTGAATTCCATATGTTGAATTGTTTTAATGCTTGACTACTGTAAGTTTTTGTCTGGCAATAGATCTGAAAGTGAAATGAATGTCGTGCTGCTACTTTGTTTATTGGTGCAACTGATAGAAACAAGCAAAGCTGTGTTTATCTGTTAAACAAATTATTGAAATGATAGTATTTATTTCTACTATAAATTTCTTGTTTTGATTTATAATTGATTTAAGCAGATCAGGTATTAAATAACCAATTTTTCTAGCGATCAATGTTCGATGACAACTGCAGATGATGATATTTTTATCAAGTATATTTTTCAGGATGAGTTTTGTAATGTAGTGTTCATGTGGCAAATTTTCCTCAATTTTACTTTTCTAAACTTTATATTGAACCCATTCAGTATTCTTAATGATCTCTCTCCCACTGCAATTACAAATGCAGTTACCTCCCCTTAAGGATCCCTGCCCCATTGCGCAATTGCAAGTACAGTTTCCTCCCCTCAATTCATTATGTCAGAGGGACAGTACAAGTACAGTTACCTCCCCTTACATTCATTCTGGAGATATGTGTAGAACATGTTTTGAGTGACAGTATCAAAATCTAAGGATCACATTCCTTTACCATTTCGCTCAGAACATCGTTGAATGAATATTTTAATTTACAGTCCCACAAGTTCTGGTTTTGTTGTCAGAAATGGTCAAAGCTTTAGTCATGCTGGAAAAAGCCCTTCTTGATGCCTTGTTAGTTTTTGGCAGTGGTATGAAGAACCAGAAAAATAAATCCATTTTTTGTTTTATTATTAAAAATAACATACGATATGTTTTTAAACCAATGGTATTAGACAATGCTATACTCACGTTAGAAAAAAGATGCTGGCATTTATTGATGAGGTGTATCAATGTACATTGTAATTGAAAGCGAGACGGAAATTGTTTAATGCCTAAACTTGTGTTTCTCTGTAGCATTTCAAATTAGATTTATTATCCAATCATGTTGAACCAGAAATTTAATATAATTATAACCCAGGTATGTGTTTGAATATTATAGTGTACTGAAATATATGGTATATTACAAAGAATATGTTTACATTTTAAAGTGATATGAATAGAGATTACAATTTTTTTCTTCAAATCTTTAAGCCAGATCTAGTATAAAGCTGATACTAGCGGTCCAGTCACAAAGCTTCTGATTATGTATATAGTTTCTCATTAGTTTGGGTACCTAGGTACAGAAAAAAGCACCACCTGGAGTGATGATATGTTTCCTTGATTTACACTGTACGTAATATTAACTTGAGTTACGCAAAAATTATCTGGAAAAATTATCCGCAAAAATCAGTTTTCAGGATTTATCAAGCATTCCAGATTTCGAAAAGGTTCCATCAACCTTATATGAGACTTATAGTACAGAGAAATAGATATTTTATGACTTGAAATGAAGTTAAACCATCGTTAAGTGGTGGTCTTTTCATACAAATTCACTTGACAATGAATTGATAATCACTTTAATGAGTTTTGAAAGTTGACTGCACAAGTGGTCTCTTTACACAGGTGATTTCTTTATACAGGTGGGCTCTTTACACAGGTGATCTCTTAACACAGGTATTTAGAAAAAGCAGTCTCTTAACAAAGGTGTTTTTGAGAGCAGGTTTAACTTGTCTGTTAAATATTTTGTATCATACTTGGATGACAATGAAGTTTACTTTATTTTGATATGATTCTGATCATCATTTATCAAAATAGCATGTCTTCTTAACTTTAATATTGTCTGAATTCTTCAAAAAAGATATTTACATCCCGTGGGCTATACCCTTGGGCACGTTGGTCAGATTAGCATCTTTTTTCAAAGTCTGATAATTCCTCAAATCAGTTTGAAATGTGTTATTTTCCAAGAAACTTCATATATTGACATGTTTACCTGTGCCAATTTTAGGTTAAATATGTGGTCAAATTTTCCAGGTACAGTGAAAACAAAATTTGCATTATTTACCCTGATTAAGCTTTGGACAACTGTGCCAAGGTGCCGGTAATTTTGCAGGAAATTGAGGTAGTGGTATAAGCATACTTAATTCTACAATGTTTCCGATCACCATCACCATAACTGACTCTACTGGTTATGATGTCATTTGTTCTCTGATAAAACTTTTTCTTGAAAAGTAAATATGTTTATTGTCGCTTTAAAATTTCTGATTTTTCTTCGTCACGTAAGAGTATAAAAACTTATGTTGATGGGTAGTTGGAGTTAGTAGAGTGTACATGTGTTATAATAATTATAAGCACTGACATAAACTACAGTCTATGAACTATTATAGCCTCTACAGTACCTTAAGAAGCTGTGTTATAGCTTTCTGTGGCTTCTCCATAGTCTGGGATCCAGTTGCCCAGAAAAAAACCCCACTATAACATAATATTTTCTAGAATTTTTTCTCTTTTTTTTTCTACTGTTTTGAAAAACTTTGCAATATTTACACTTGGGTATACATATGTTATGCTGCATGTATATTTTGTTTGTTTGTTTTGAAAACTCGCTGGTTTCCATTTGAGAGAAAGTTGTCCCTATTTTCTAAATGTGGCCATGTCCCTTTAGACTTATATTCTACAGGTGTAGCATGCACTGCGGCTTCTATGTCACAAGTACTGGTGGAGTTCTGCCGTATGTTGATGGGTATGTTAGAGCTTAATAGCGTTGTATGTGAAATGTATAGTTCAACTTGATGTTAGAAATGTCAGATTTTATACAATATGAATGTCTGTGCTGTGTTTTTTTGTATCCCGGACAAAATTTATATTTAGTCTTGTGTTCTGCCCATCCTTGTCAACTACCCTAGCCAAACCTGTGGATGAGCAAATTCTGTCAAAACCAAATTCAGTTTACATTTTTACTCAAAAGATGATATGATATTATGTCAATTTAGGGTAAAGTGAAATTTTATCAATTCATTTTTATTACTGCATAAATTGATATCAGAATAATTTTGAATTATGAAGTAAATAATACAAACAATAATTAAATATTTTCAAATAAAGTGATAAATTAATTTTAAAAATCGACATTGATGAAGGTTTAATTTGTCTGGTTTGATTGCAAATATAGTGAAATATATATTTAAAATAAAACTGGGGCCTTGATAATCCAGTCACCTTCATTCAGAACAAAAGTGATTTAAAAGCATGACAACCAGTTTGTAGCTGGGTATTAATTCAGCAAGATTGGTGTAGGATTAATATATCAATTAATATTGTAGTACTTCCCTATATAGATTGTATCCAATCTTTCATACACCTGTATCCAATCTTCAATAGGTGTATTTATCTACAAATAACTACAGTGTAGAAGATACAGCCCTGTTAAAAACGATATAGCCCTATTAAAAAAAACTTCTACAAAACTGTTCTCTGTATTTAACCAAGGACTGTTCATGATATAATGACATATTGATGGCAGATTGTGTAATATTAGTTTGTTGACAAATAAACATGTTATTTACTTCTGGTAGTCTGTGTCAGTTTTATTTCTGTAATGATACTGCTTATTGATATACACTATCTTTTTTGTGATCTGGAAAATGGGGGGCAAAGGTCAGAGTAGTTAGGGGGGACAAAGGTCAGAGTAGTTAGGGGGGACACAGGTCAGAGTAGTTAGGGGGGACAAAGGTTAGAGTAGTTAACACTAGGGGTCATGTCCTGGTTCACATCTAAACACCATAAGAAATAGAAGCCAGTTTAAGAGCTGCACCTCAATGCAAGGTGCCTGTTACTGACATGGGCTAGCATCACCTTCACAGTAAATTCCGAATCGTAATTAGGGTTGCTGCAATCCTGGATCGCGCCACCTGTGACGTAATTGCTTTATTGTGGCAGGTCGGATACAAAGCCATATACCTAGTATATACGTATCTGGGTAAGTTAAATACCCGCCTTAAGACAATCTTAATTTCCCTACTCCAGTTTAATAGTTATTACTCCATTAAGCTTACATGAACATACTGTGAAAGTAGAATCGTTCGCGGCGTGGATATTTTCGCTTGTATTAAACCTCCGTGAAGATATGAAACACTGCTCAAACTGGAGTGTCTTAAAAGTATTACATGCACTACTACAACATAGCACGACTGACCGTACACATGTATACCATAAAACGGGCCTCAATTGTCAGACAATCATATCGCTACAGCGACCGTTTTTTGGCCAACCCCAAAACAGTAACCACCCAAAGGACAATTGACACACAATATATACTTAGAACACGAGGATAAAAAAGAAGTATCGTATTTTGTCCCAACATCAAAAAGGAGAGGAGAAATTGAACAACGTCTTGTGTCAATCGAGCAAAGAACTAAGGTGGAGAAACAATGTAAAAAATCTTTCTCACCCTTCTGGAAACAACGCGCGCCAATGGAGCGCGATCGCTGATTGATATTACCGGGGTATGTGTCACTAAAGCAACAAAGAAAACTGTCTTGTTGTTCTCTTAACAGAAACAGGTACCAAAGACCTAGGGATTTCCTGTGAAATAAAATGAAACTTAAAAGGTAAAATTATGCACACATTTATTTTTTTATAATGATTAAGGACAGATTTGCCATGAGGCAATTGAATAAATAGAGAGAGAGAAGGGGGGGGGGGGGGGTGTGTTCAAGTATTACGGAAGGGTTAGCGATTTCTATTCGTTTGTTTAACCCAAGTAACTTCAGATACTAGGTATTCCGTATTCAATATAAAAACTGGTTACATTAAAACAAAAAGACACACCAGCGACATAAAAAGACAAAAAATGCAGTACACCTAAGTATTGCACAAACTTTTTTCAAACGAGATTCCATCTCCATATCGTAAGTTTCTTGCACTTCTGGATATCGCCACTCGGAACCTGCAGACTTTTTCCATAGGCTGCCACTCCTCTTTAAACCCATGTTGCATTTCGTGATGTCGGAGCAAAAGTTTGACTACTTCAAAAAACGTTAATATATAAATACCGTATCTAGGTAAGCAGGGAAGTTGGTGTAAAGAAAGAGAAAGTTCACGATCGGAAAATAGAAATTTTCACGTGTGCAGCTTACCAGTAAGCCGATTGGACAGTCATGTTTTGATATTTACATTCTGCATGATGGCTTTTCATTAACTCTGTGTTAAACTAGACCGTATTCACAATATAGTATAGATGTAGTCAAGTGCGTCGGGCAGTATCGCGACGTCATTTTTGCACCATGTTGACCTACGTTACGTCAACGCTTTATACGTCGCCTGAGATAACACGTATATTAGCAACGTTAATAATACAATAAGGTTATTGTAATAGTCATTATAAGCTTTTCCAGTATGTTGACATACAAGGACAAAAAGCCTTTATAATTTGGGGGGGGGGGGGGGACATGATTATGTATTACAAAATATCTAAAATGTAAATATAACGATTGAACGTCTGTCAGGTTGTATTTATTGTCAATGTGAAATACGTTCAATGGTTAATTAAGTTTTAGCCGACGTAGCCTTTATCATTGTGGGGTGGAGGGAGGATGATTATGTATTACAAAATATCTCAAATTTACATAACCATTGAACGCCTGTCATATTTATTTATTGTCAATGTGAAATACGTTCAATGGTTAATTAAGTTTTAGCCGACGTAGCCTTTATCATTGTGGGGTGGAGGGAGGATGATTATGTATTACAAAATATCTTAAATTTACATAACCATTGAACGTCTGTGTGGTTGTATTTATTGTCAATGTGGAATACGTTCAATGGTTAATTAAGTTTCAGCTGAAGTAGATGAGATTAAGTATTCTGAATGTGAAGTTCAAATTAGGTACATGTACTATATACAGTCGTGGTGGTGCATACATTGAACGGGGCTCTAGACTGGTAATATATATTTCACCAACCCGCTCTGCGTCTGTGCGGCTTCTTAAAAGGACAACACGTCAGTGACGTATTTAAAAGTGAAATTAAAGAATTTTGGAAGGTTAAAGCTTAAAATCATAAGGTGTCCTGGCCCTGGTTTCATCAACGTTCTTTATCTTAGGGAATTCCTTAACTTAAAAATCTCCGTAGGAAAGCATTACAGAATTTAAGGAAAGTTCCTTAACTAAGGATTTTCCCCTTAAATTCTATAATGCTTTCCTATGGATATGTTTAGGTTAAGAAGTTTCCTTGAAACCGGGCCAGACTGTATAGGAATAGCAACATATACACTTATTTATTAGATGAACAACTGTTACCAGTAATTTATATAATATACACATTTTCGTAGTACACGTTATTAGATTATACTGTATTCGTATTTATAAATTAATAAATTAAAGGGGTTTTACGCACCTTATCCTTCTGCTTCTACATTAGTTTAGAAATTTTGGATTCCTACCTTTTGGCCCCTAGCACCACTGAGGAGTCCTTGGAGGACGAAACAGCTGAATGATGCAGTTTAATTAATCTTTTCGGCGTACTGTATCTCTCACAAATTTTAAAAGGTGCAACATATGTGCGTGTTACGTAATCTTTATTTATCAGGATTTTATTATTATTAATATTTCACATGCTTGAATGATTATTAAGGTAACTGCCCCTTAAATTCCCAGTAGCATATATATAGCCCCTCTCACATCTAAAATATTGCAGGGGCAAGTCGATTCAAGCATCTGCCGACTCCACACTCGGACAAGTTTAGGCGCGATATTGGTGTATACCCACGTGACAGGGGGCGTGTACTGTTGTTTCTCTTAAAGTGCGTGTAAGATTATGTGAAGAACTAGATCAGTGTATTTATTTATATCCAATATCTCATAATTAATACAGCTAGTAACCTTCAAGTGATACTTACGGATATTATCGGATCGACCTTGATTTCCTAATTAACTGACCGGAGGAGACATAGAGTGATATTGTTTATATTCTAATATAATCTACATTCTACATGAAGTTCACGTCATGTAGTCATTGCTATCTGCAGTTGTTATCATCAAGATTAAAAAGTACTTACTCAGACATATATGTGTACTCGCGTGTGTGATATAAGGTCACAGACATCGCATCATCTGTCCGTAGTCTCATCATGGCGTTTGTGGACCTCCATCTCCTCTGTCAAACGTGCGTGTACTTCGCTATTACCATCTGTGGCTTCATCGTCTCCATTTCTGTGGGAGTAACAACAGTAAGTTCTCATCATTTTGGACGTTTGTTTTTGAAAATTTAAGATGACAATTGTTTTGCTTAAACGTTGGATTATGTGTTGGATATATCACTCGCTATACATTTTTCTCACAACACCCCCCACCCCCACCCTTGCCCGCCCCTCCAATCCTTAGTTGTCCTGACCCATTAACCCGTCGTACGTCACCCCCCCCCCCCCCCCCCGCCCCCCTCACACACACACACACTCCAATTCTTATTCCACCTTATCCCATTAACCCGTACATCAAACCCCTGGCCCCCCTTCCAATCCTTAGTCGGTCCTACCCATTACCCATAAATCGAACCACCTGGCATGCCACTTCATACCCCACTCAGCCTACATGACCTATAAACAATAACAGAAAACTTGTAACCATGAACCCTCCCCACGTCCCAACCCTCTAGTCCACTCAAATGAGACTTAGAACCCCTCAGCACTTTTGTTTTGATTACACACAGTCGTATAACCTCAGTGGTTTGTATTTGTTTACACCGACAAGATTCCAAAACTAAAAGTAAACATTACATTAATCTCGAGCGATAAAGACCACTGCCTTCCTCGAAATGTGATAATTATATTATAAAAAATGAATATTTAAACTGATAGTGCCGTATTTGTTTCCGATTTAGGTGTTATTGTAATAATCTTGATCTTCTTGTGGCTATATACATACAGTTTGGTTATGCAATCTGATTTAATAATGAAAGTAAGAATGGGAAATGACCAACCTTTGGTGTTTACATGCCGCAGTTTAATTAGCTCATCTGGCCCGAAGGGATAGAGACCTTATATTTGACAGGTAACTTCCTTGGATGAAGCCGAAAAAAGTTTGCCAAAAGAAAATGACCTTGACCCTTATTCAAGGTCACTGGGGTAAAATTTGTTCAATCGTTTGTACGACTTCGTCTGATTAACCAAAATGCCTAGACGCATGATATATGGCTGAAAGGTTCCTTGGATGAAGTCTGGCAAAGTTTGCGAAAATAAATGACCTTGGCCTATATTCAAGGTATGTTTAATAGGGGTAAGATCTGTTAAATTTTTAAACGACTTTTCTTGTCTAACCAAAATGCCCAGAAGCATGATATATGGCAGAAAGTTACCTTGGATGAAGCCGAACAAAGTTTTTCGAAAAGAAATGACATTGGCCCATATTCAAGGTAACAGGACAAACTTGTTAAAACCGATTATTTAAACGATTTCTTCTGAAATACTTAAATACTTAGAGGTATGATATGAATGAAAATGACATTGTCTTACATTCAAGGTCACAGGGGTCAAATATATTTAATTCTTAACATGTTCCTTGTTAATGTCTTGCAGTTAGAGTTTAGGTCAAGTGAGAGATAATGATACAAATGTACCAGGTGAGTGATGCAGGCCTATCGGGCCCTCTGTTTCTTAGTGTAGGGGTTGCTCTAGAGATTGTCGTGACAGATGTCAGCTGCTGACAAACAAACTTAGGACACATGGATTCAAGATATGCAGGTTGATGAAGATTCTGAACAAAGTTTATGGTCGCCATCTATGTCTCATTGATAACTGGTCTTGTCTCCTTGTATGGTATGCAGGGGGACCTTTTCTAATATGCTTATTAGTATGTCTGCTTGATGTCATTGAGAATGTCTCAGCTCTCACTTTGAGGCAATGGCATTTACTTGGATCTAAGCTAGATTTACATTGTGGGTGTTTATGAAGCAGAAGACGCCTTTCTCTTCCAGAACACATGGTCTTTTTTTTTTTACACTTTTTAAAGGTATCAATGTAAATCTTTACTTTGTTAATATTTTGCTCCTAGTTTGATTAGTTTTGAGTTCTGATTATATTTTTGTTGACGCTTTGTTATTTTCTGATTGTGATTTATAAATATGGAGAAGGCTGTTATTATCTATGTTAATATGTTTCAGATAAAATTCGAAGGATCGTGTATTTTATATGGACACTTTGACTGGAAAAACGAAACGGCGTTTGTGATGACCTCCAGTGACAAGGTGAACTGCCAGCTGCCTATCTGGATTGGTGTATTTGGATGCATCTTCTATTGTTTTGGTGTCGGCGCTTACAGCTCCTACGCTCTCAACAAGTCTCGGGCCGACCCATCTATAGCGTAAGTAGGTGAAAAGGAAAATTTTGTCTATCTAATCACCTTAAAGGCCCAATATACGTAACTTCAGGAAATTTTTCGTAATTCTGAAAAAATATTGAAAAAAATCCATTTGATAATCATGCAAAAATAAGCCTAAAACGAACTGAACCCGAGCGGTAACTGGTATCAGTTAATCTTAACTAAATCTATAAATATAATAAGGTATTAGGCTTGATTTTTGCTTCAAGTTTTGCCGAAAGTGATGTATATTGGGCCTTTAACTCAAACGCCCCTAAAATTTGATAATAAACTATTTGAATATTTGAATCAGAAGAATTGAGTTGTTTGTTCATGGGTAAATAAGCTAAATTTCGATTGTTTAACTTTGTGGTTAAATCATTAGTATTATAAAGACTAATGATCACCTGATTTATGTTATGTGAGCAACACGATTTCAACTCGGGATGATTAATTAGGTTAAATGGTTTATCAAATATCACAAATCCATTTTTGATATATATTTTTCATTAAAAAGCCCATGCATACATCTGAATAGTAAAATAAAATAGGTAATACTGGAAATTGATTAAAGTAGGGATTTAATTTGAACAAAGGAAAGATTTACACAGAGATCATTGAAAAAGTATAAGAAAATAAGTCCATGTGTTCCTGAACGGTAAACATTTAAGCCTGCTTTATCGACGACACCTGAATGTAAAGTACATGCCACGTCCTGAAAGTGAGAACTGTGGTATTATTTTCAATCATAAGGGTAAGGCGTCCTTATTAGCGTATTGAAAAACGTTAATCAGGTAAGGCTATACAATATATCTCAATGAGACCAAGATGGCGACCATACATTGTATAAGTTTGTTCGCCAGCAGCCGGCATCTACCACAAAATAATCTATATATTTAGAGCATGCCCTAGAATAGTAAATCAATTGCAGCATTAAAACACCAATATAAGTTGGAGAAATGTCAATTTCTTAAATACTGTATAATAATGTGCCCGTATGTAGTGAGAATTAGTACTTTGTGACTGTGTAGTTCTTTACGTTCAAATAAGTATTTGTTTTACGATAATAACATCACTTTCATTCTCCAATAGATCCCAGATGTGGGTGATGCCATTCGTACTGACAAACGCACTCCTTACTGCTCTCGTACTCATCAGTTCCTGTCTCATCAGTGTCGGCTTCTCCAACTTCTGCAGCAAGCTCACATCAAAAGGCTACATCAAAAAGTAAGCTGTACTTTTCTGTATTTTCTCCCTTATTTGATGATTACTCAATCACTTAACCCTGATTATTTATGATGCTATTACTTTATCTAATACGTCCAAATGACAAGAAATTAAATTCTAATATTGGAACAAATAAATTATAAATATCTATGGTGACGTCCCAGGAAATATTGGCAAATGAAATGCAGTATATCTGTATTTTTCAAGGGTTTGAAAAATGAAATTTTATTTTATTATAATCTGTATGTTTGATATGTTTTTTAATGAGATATCATTTTCTTTTTTACTCGAATCAATTCACTTGGAATTATAGCAAATTTGTTCATTGTAACCTCAACTGAATTTATCTTTGATGTTGTAGATGCGTTGATGGGCAAGACAACACATGGACAAATATCTTCACGAAAGGGAAGTTCAATGTAGGACACTTCCATGACCGGTTGTCTTTGGCCGAAGTAAGTCCGGTTTGAAAAATCAAACTGCAGTGAAATGCAGCAAAATAAGATTAAAGTAAGAATTAGAAACTTCAAAATGTCTCAAACAGAGAGAGAGAGAGTGTTGCAAAGTTCACGTCTTCATAAGGTATCAAACAGCTGTCATGTCTCAGATCTTGAGACAGTTGCACATTTCACTTCTTCACAAAGTATCCAACAGCTGTCATGTCTCAGACCTTGAGACAGTTGTACAGTTCATTTCTTCACAAAGTATCAAACAGTTGTCATATCTCAGAGCTTGAGACAGTTGTACAGTTCATTTCTTCACAAAGTATCCAACGGCTGTCATTTCGCAGAGACAGTTGCACAGTTCACTTCTTCACAAAGTATCTAACAGCTGTCATGTCTCAGAGCTTGAGACAGTTGTACAGTTCATTTCTTCACAAAGTATCCAACAGCTGTCATTTCGCAGAGACAGTTGCACAGTTTACTTCTTCACAAAGTATCCAACAGCTGTCATGTCGCAGAGACAGTTGCACAGTTCACTTCTTCACA
This sequence comes from Mimachlamys varia, assembly GCA_947623455.1. Lineage (NCBI taxonomy): Eukaryota > Metazoa > Mollusca > Bivalvia > Pectinida > Pectinidae > Mimachlamys > Mimachlamys varia. The sequence goes on from OX392528.1 coordinate 53,017,083, forward strand.
AAGTATCCAACAACTGTCATGTCTCAGAGACAGTTGTACAGTTGACTTCACAAGGTATCAAACAGCCGTCATGTCTCAGAGCTTGAGACAGTTGTACAGTTCATTTCTTCACAAAGTATGCAACAGCTGTCATGTCGCAGAGACAGTTGCACAGTTCACTTCATTAAGTATCAAACAACTGTCATGCTTACATGTGCTATCAATGTAAAATGTCACTATTGCGTCTTCACGTTATGCAGTGTAGCTACTGAAACGTCATAAAACTCATAAATCTTACCCTTGGATTGAGATGTCCCAGTCTAAATAAAGCATGTTCTATTATTCTCCAATGTCCTACTCATGGTAACCAAAAACAACTCTTTCCTAACTTCCTTTCTGCGCTTAGTGGCAATATTCTGCTTAATATTTTTTTATGATTTCCTAACATGAGACGATAATATAGATTAAAATAATGAGTTATTGGATGTTTCTATTGGATACCTTTGATTTTCGAATGGATGATTGTTGCATACCGTGGTCTGTTGGTTGGTCAATGTCTGGAATAATCCTGGTACAGAAACGTACACTAGATGTTGGTCTGTTCTGGCCTCCAGGCCGTGTACTCTTTTAACGATCATAATACATGTAGACGTATTGTCCTTAATTAATATAACTTATGTGTATTTATCTTGCATCTTTGTGTGATATGAAGATGGATGTTATTGAGTATGTTCATTAGTGTGTTAACTGGTTGTGATTGACAATGATGACTCGGTTCTCATTTCGAGGACTTGATGTTTATTTGGATGTGACCAACATTATCATTGCGAGTGTCGTCGATGAAGCAGAAGATGTTTGCTTATTCTTCTGGTCTTATTCTCTTGTACTTTTACAAGGGTCTCCTTGTGTATGACTGTCACTTTTTTATTATCAGTTCCCCTGCCTTAAATTGAATCAACTGAAATATGAACTAGTATATTATCAAACGATATGAAAGCCATTCAGTAATATCTGTCAACAGTATCAATAATCACGCACTTGTCTGTTAGGTATAGTTGCCTTTCTATTACAATCCTTTGAACAACTGACAACCTGTTTGATGGGTGATCCGCTTTTTATACTGAGCAAAACCCGTATCAGTTACGAAAAAATGGCAAAACTAAACTATCGGCAAGTTGAAATCGATTACGCAACTAATACGCAGTTTAAGTCAAGATGACGCAGTTTATATTGAAAGTGGATAAGAAAAGATGACTCGTATCTATAAAAAGGTACTTCCTGTTTGCTAACTTGAAGTTTCGTTTTTCAGGGAGCGACGTGGGTGTGCTTGCTGCTGTGTCTCGGACAGACAGGGCTCTGTATCCTTCGCTTCGTCCGAAACAGGAGGCGGAGGACTAGCGCTCTGACGGAGTCTAATACGTCTCCGAATCAAGAACTCTCGTCCGACCGCTACATCTGAGTTTTTCAAGTTAATTGTGCAGCTGGCCCGAAACATTTTACAATGAAAAGGACAATAGGTACCGGTCGAAATATCACAATATGGGGGACATAGTCAAACGTAAGAGAGAAGACTCTTTGATGGTAAAACCTGAACAGTTAGAAAACGTGATTGTTAATACAGTTCATCTTGTAGTAATTGCATTGGTTGAGATTGATCTTATTAAATATCATCCGTAGAAAATCCTGAATTATAGTAGTCGAAATCCAGTATCATTAACTTTAATTTGACCAAAAAATAATCACTATATACAACATACAACTATTTAAAAAAAGTAAATAAAAAAGGAAAAGTCACGCAAAGTAAGACTGAATCGAACCCAATTCAGAACTTTGATGAAGGAGAAGCTTGGTGAGAAATAACTGAAGACATTGTATTTGATGTGAATGGAATATTAACACATTTTCGTAGTACGCTATTTGAAATTATAAAGGACTAGTTTAATTTTACTTCTAAATTCATAAATTAAAGGGGTTTTACGCACCTGACTCTTCTGCTTCTACATTAGTTTAGCGTTTTTGGATTCCGACCTTTTGGCCCCTAGCATCACTGAAGAGTCTTAGGAGGACGAAATAGCTGTATGATGCAGTGTTATTCATTTTTTCGGCATACTGTATTTATTACTAAATTCAAAAGGTGCAGCATATGTGTGTGTTACGTCATCTTCACTGTTTTAATTCGTATATTGTGAAGCAGCAAAATATTGTAATGTTCAAACTAGTCATTGTTTGTGTACACAAACTTGTATAGTCTTTGTTTATTAATATATGATTGATAGCGTTAAGACTTTTTCATCAATTTATTTATCCATTTCATGTCTAGTTTGCAGTTTTTGTATATTTTGTATAATATATCACCAATCATAATGTTCATCCATTCGTTGAGTAATGAGGAGATTTGTTATCCATACAAAATGTTATAAAATTATTATTGTGTACATATATTTAAGCAATGAATGTTTTAGCAAATGTTGTTACAGTCCTATAACGCGCATTGATATTGATGACAAACTTAATAAAGCCGGGTATTTGCTAAAACGTTCATTACTTATATTTACATATTGATAGAATTATTGTACATTATTAAGTAATTTCGAACAGTATTTGAACAGCAAATCAAGTGGAGAAAAAAATGAAATCAATGACGTCACATAATATTGATGATGTTACAATAGCAATTATTGTTATAGTCTTGTAACAAAATTGTCCTTCACAATGCATTACCTTGGAACGATGCAGACCAAATGTAAATATACTAATGTAATTTGGATGTCAAAGATATCGTGTTTGCATCAACTTCAAATTGGTGACGTCCCAAGAGATTGATGATGTTACAATAGCAATCATTGTTACAGTCTTGTAACAACATTTGCCTGCGCAATACATTACCATGGAAGGATGCAGAGCAAATGTAAATATAATATTGTAAATAAACAATAACTTCATCCATGTAAATAAAAAAAAACACATCACAGAATCTTTGATTTCATTGTTCGAATATTGTGTTGTCGCAGAAGTTGATGAGATATAAAGGCAGATTGACAAGCATCTTGAAGCACTAATCATTCGAATCGTTCTAGAACATATTCTATTATATGCGTGTAGATTTTTAAAAATCCAAAGCTGAAAATCTAGCGAAATGCCGCAAAAAATATTGAATTGGCAGACAAATGCCAATTTTCACGGGATTAAAAATATAGTGAAGATACATAGTGATACCATAAGGGGTTTCAATAGCATGCTCTTGACAGGAAGTAACACTTTGTAAATTTTATTTTGTTGAGCTTCAATGAACTAATTTATCGAAAGAAATACAAAAAATGCTTTTGGGTACATTTTTCGTCTGATAACTACAAAACATCTCCGACACCTAAATATACTAATGCCATACTTATATTTGTCCTTTAACATAATGGACGAAAATGTCTGTGGCCATTGTGGTAGAATGAGAACGTTGCTAGATGCCAATTTCATAAAGAATTTTATGAAAAATAGTGCTATTAGAACATTTAATTGAATTTGATCCTTTTCATTATTTCAAATTTCTACCTGCAAACTTTTCGTAACTGAATTTCGCTTTGTGACAGTAATAACTCAAAAGCTTTATATATTTAATTGCATCCGCTCCATATACCTAACCGTTGACACTATTACACGTATTTCCTTTGATTCATTGTTGTTGGACTAGCTCATGCAATATTTATGTCCATTTAATTACCCTTTGAATTAATTGAATTATATAACTGGTCCTTTCCGCTATGACACTTAAGTACCGGACAAAGGAAATCTTACCTGTCCGAGTAATGACCAGTCATAATGAGTTATAAACGTCAGCTGTTAATCTTTTGTAAAATGTATATTTAATACCATGTCTCATTTTTTGCAAGGAGTTAGGATTAAGAGCTCGGACTGCACGGGTCGATTTTCGGATTCTCCAGAAATCGCCTGCCGACTCTTAGAAACAGTAATTTAATAAATCTTATATTGGACCATATTTCAACATCTTGGATTTTATATTTAAAAAAAATATCGTTATTACAACGACCGGAAAATCCCGTTGTGATAAGTTGGTGTGAGAATCCGGAGTAACTTGCCACATTTATTTGTGTAAGACAAGTTACGTACAAGATTCCAGGAACCTCTACTGCCAAGCAAGATTTCCCCGACCAAAGAGAAGTATATTTAATTCGATAATCGGAATCACACGGATCTGGAACTAAACCAAGACTGTGTTCGCCATATTTTGGAACTATCCAGAATAACGTTTTTAACAGTAGTTCAGGATGGCATCGTGTTATAGATGTGGTGGCAACTTTAGCCCGAACCATCTGATGTTCTGTACCGCACAAGGATGTTACTGTTTTTATTGTGGAAATGTTGGACATTTTTCTAGAATGTGTTTTGTACGGAGCAGACAATGTATAGGCACTAATTGTGCTACAGGATCGTTTTCTTGGACCAGGCAGCGTCCACAACCGTATCGACGTCCTGTTCCTGTCCGCATATCTTCGGACAGTGAGTCTGTGGTACAGGTAATACAAAAGAAAAAGAACAAGTCTTCCTCTAAACGGCGGCGAGATTCCGAAAGGCTCAGGAAATTCCGAGACACCAAACAGGTACTATCTGTGTTTCCCTTCAATGACATTTCTGCTGATGAACTTAAAAATGAATTTATGAAAGAATCTTTCTTCGCCATTCAGATTACCAATCTCAAATCCAAACTTGTATGTGCTAAGTCAACAATTTCGGCAATTTCTAAAAAGTGCGCGACACTTCAGCAAGAAAACAAAATTTTAGAAGAAGAATGCGCGCGTGTGAAAAGTATCGACATCAACAACTATGTGTGTCAAATTAAGGAACTAGAAAAAGCATTGGAAAATAGAAAGAAAATAATGAAAAGTAAGGACGAGACAATCAGCAGACTTCAAACAACATCCAAAGAAAAAGAGCAGACAAGGCGACAAATAACAAATTTAAAGTCGAAGATTTCGGAGAAGGACGAGGAACTAAAACAGAGACAGCGCGTAATTGTGAGCCTCCAACATCAGCTCAGCAGCTACAATGTACATAATATCCAACCAAGGAATGATTTTCGCGGTCCACAGAATCAGACACAAAATAACGATTCACGGCAGCAACGATCGCGACAACCACTGGAGCAACGATCGCGAACTGTTAACTTCCGGCCGAACTTTAGAAATAGTGGACATTTGGCTTAATTAACAAATTTGTGTAAAGAAGTCGCGGGACGCGACTTTACCGAGCCGGAGGGATATTTCATAAAGAATTTTATGAAAAATAGTGCTATTAGAACATTTAATTGAATTTGATCCTTTTCATTATTTTAAATTTCTACCTGCAAACTTTTCGTAACTGAATTTCGCTTTGTGACAGTAATAACTCAAAAGCTTTATATATTTAATTGCATCCGCTCCATATACCTAACCGTTGACACTATTACACGTATTTCCTTTGATTCATTGTTGTTGGACTAGCTCATGCAATATTTATGTCCATTTAATTACCCTTTGAATTAATTGAATTATATAACTGGTCCTTTCCGCTATGACACTTAAGTACCGGACAAAGGAAATCTTACCTGTCCGAGTAATGACCAGTCATAATGAGTTATAAACGTCAGCTGTTAATCTTTTGTAAAATGTATATTTAATACCATGTCTCATTTTTTGCAAGGAGTTAGGATTAAGAGCTCGGACTGCACGGGTCGATTTTCGGATACTCCAGAAATCGCCTGCCGACTCTTAGAAACAGTAATTTAATAAATCTTATATTGGACCATATTTCAACATCTTGGATTTTATATTTAAAAAAATATCGTTATTACAACGACCGGAAAATCCCGTTGTGATACCAATATAAGTAAGTGTAGCCGTTGCGGAGTGTGTGTCTTAGCTAGACACTTGCAAAGAAGTCGATGTGCCCCATTCATATAAACACTTCCACTGGTTTGTGGTGTAAATCATTAAATTTTTGTTTTTGTTTTGCATTACTGCTGTAAGTTTAACTCAAGAAGGGATTGAACTAAAGCAATAAGTTTTCCTTTCTTAAACTATTAACTTTTGATGACACTTTGTAGAAACCATCAACTGTAGGCTGGGTTTTGCATTAACTTCCGAAATGTGCCTGATCCCGAAGAGGCTGAAGGACAGGCTGAATCATAAGTAGTCACATAAACATTCTCAGAAACGCCAATCAAAATTTGAAAGCATTTTGTCTTGTTAACTTCACAATGTTCCCCTTTAACTTGAACACACCGTTTCATTATTTTACTATAAAACGTCATCACTTCATACAGTGTAACCAAAGTAACGTAATACATTTCGACACACACTAATTATTGATGATGACGCCATTGATGATAACTGGATTCACCATTACAGCATATTTAATGGTAGGAAAGTGTGGGAGAAAAATAATCAATTTAAGAATATACTAGTACGGAATTATCAGCCCTCGGGATAACATTTATGAAGTTTTGCTATCGAGTTAATACTTCTCTGTCTACATCACACAGGGTGATAGATTATTATCGTATATCCCCTTAATAAAACAAATAAGAAAATATCGAAACGTCAATAAAACCGTATTCCAAACTAAAAATCGATTACATTAGGGCCAAAATATGAACCAAAGGAAACTATTGATGAAATGTCTAAACTGATAACAATTCTATAATGTGAATGATAGTCATGCGTGATCTATTTAATCAATTAATGGATTTCTAATACATCACATCAATGTAATATCAGACAAAATGACATATACCGTATCTGTCTTTTAATGGTGGATAATGTGAAATATTGTTCTGGCGAAGCTTTTGTTTAGTTAAAGTTACTCACACTTCAATGGAAGCCGTTGAATCAACTTTATATGAATGAGTGACTCTGTCATTAGCTGTTTAATGAGTTGAGGAAGACCTCTACAAGGCTTTATAGATCCGGAAAAAACTATAAAGGGGGGTATGACGTATTCATCAACAGTTTTCATAAACCATCTCGTAATTTCATTTCGGCTAGTCAGTGATTAAATGGTATTATTCCCAGGTTATGTTGGTAGTAGAATCAATGTCAATATTTATTCGACTCAATATAATGCCCATTAGGAGTTCCTGAAAGACCGTTGGTGTCATATTTCTCTTTTAATGATCTGTCGGTTTGGTTAAGACTCACTCCAATGAAATATTGACCTTTGGTTTTATGACGTTAATTGACATACGGACTTACAACCTAAATAGACATATGTATTACCAACATTAATTAACCTATGGATTGCAACGATCCGTGTCTCTCGTATGCCAAGTGTTACTTCTCACTACCAGAGTGACAGGTAGATAGGTAGGTGTGCATATTCTAAGCTTCAACAGCCACTTCAACAGTCATCAAACGTCTCCATAAAGTAAGTACCGAATACTGCTGTTAAGTAGTTATCATTATGATATGAGTGAAGCTATTTTATATGTATGTGGTGAGTCATCCTTGATATCCAGGGGTTATGCTCATCTATGCTCCCTACACTCTTGGAATATATCATGGCAAAACTGACTGATCTATGTTCGCCACCTTGTTGATGAGGCAAGGAGACTGGTTTGAACTTTTGAAGTACATCAAAAGATTTTCGTGGTCACATAACGGTAAAAATTGTAATCTTCAAAGGACATGCATCAGTCTTGCGATTGGTCAGGATTTGTGTTTACCTGAGCTTGGTTTACCTTTGCCGTGACATATTCCAGGGGTGTAGAGAGTATAGATGAGCGTAATACCTCGTTTTTTACCGTTTTGTGACGACGACATTCTTTTGGTGCATATCAAAGGGTCGAACCATTCTTCTTGCCTCATCAACATGGTGACGCATACAGCACCTTTAGTTTTTTCATGACGTATTCCAGGGGTGAAAAGAGAGTAGGTGATCCCTCTGAATATCGAGGATGAATGATAGTTGAAGTGTATGTGACGGTGTGAATTTGTGCCATGAATGAATGGAATTGCTGTTTTTTGTAGAATGGTGAACTTTATAATATATATAAATAATTGAATTAACTGTGTTTTGTGACAAATACCGCATTTATGGGTACCAATGAGCTTACAACATGCATGTAGAACGGGAACTTAATGTGTGCTTCGCATATATGTTTGACTGAATCTGTAAGGTGTAAGTTAATATTCATGTTATGCTAAGTCGAATGGCTACTATATATAACCAGCAGTACAATTATTTATTCAAAAGATTAATTGGCCGTTATGTCAAAATAAATTAGCAAAACTACCTTTGTTCAAAGTACATGTAGCACTTACAGTATTTTATTTTCTTACAGAAAAGATACGGTGCTTTTTGAATCCAACTTTCAAGATGAAAGTGCTTCCTATGCTACTCACACTAATGCTTTTGAATGACGTCATCAATATCAGTGTAAATGCGGGTGGTACGGTGGATGATCTCGTGAGACTTAGGGATTCACTCTTAAGTAATTATACTAAGGAATTCAGACCGGTATTTTACCTGGATGATTACTTAGATGTTTACTTACACTTATATCTATTTGCACTCCTCGATTTTAACGAGGTTGCTGGAACAATAACACTTAGTACATCATTGAACTTACGGTGGATCGATTATCGACTGAAATGGAACAGCAGCGAGTATGGTGGCATCTCAAGCTTCATGTACAATTCCACGGAGGTCTGGAAACCCAAAATATATGTTGTGAGTTCAGCGGATAGCGTTGATTTGTTTCAAACAGAAGCGTATGACGTTAATATTCACGATAATGGTTTGTTGGAATTGAATCTAGGTAAGATGATTCGATCTACTTGTGACCTAGATATGACCAGATTCCCAGTAGACGAACAAACGTGCATGGTGCTGATGATGCCTTGGGACCAAGATTTTCACCGCATCAGGTTGTTGTCCTATTCTGACATTTATATGGCATTCTATTCACCCAACGGTGAATGGGACATCGGCTGGACATCGGTGACAAATATTACTAATTATGGTCCAACTGTACCTGGTCTGAACTTTAACATAAACCTCAACCGAAGGTCCGCCTATCTAACAATCTCCATGACAACACCAATATTCCTTTTATGCTTTCTCAACCCATTTGTGTTTCTTCTGCCAGCTACTTCTGGGGAGAGGATGTCCTTCATTGTAACAATGTTTTTGTCGTTAGCTGTTTATATGACGCTTGTGGGGGAAAACATTCCGAAGGTATCTGAGAACATGGCCGGTATTTCTTACTTCCTCCTCGTGGCCATGCTTTATAGTTGTTTACTAATTTTACTAACAATTTTCACACTTCGCTGTGAGGCAATTACTGATATGAAGAAATTCCCAAAATGGCTGATAAGACTCGTGTCATGGACCACGTGCAAGTGTTCGATAGAATACAACAGTAACAAAATCCGAGATAATTATGATACTAAAGAGGAAGCCGAAAAAACAAATGATATTGTACAGAAGGATCACGTTATCTCTCCAGACAAGGAAGACGTCATGAACTTTATAGACAAAACTATGTTTTATACATCACTTTTTATAGTAATAGTAATGGTGTCCGTGTTTGTAGGGAAATATTGGTAACGCTTAAAGTAGAAATTTTTATTTAAGAAGGAAAGTTTATTTCCGTGTAACCAGCGCCGTGAGTCGAGAATCTGTGGTGTCATCAGTAGTGAAATTTTACACACAAAAAATTAATGTAATTTTAAAGATAACGTGATGTCCCTTTTAAATTTAGTGATAGATACAGTATGCCGAAAAAAAAATTAAACTGCGTCATACAGCTGTTTCGTCCTTCTAGGACTCGTCAGTGAAGCTAGGGGCCAAAATGTGGGAATAGAAATTTCCTAAACTAATGTAGAAGCTGAAGGGTCAGGTGGGTACAATCTTTTTAATTTACTGATTTAGAAAAAAGAATAATATTGTATAATTTCAAAATAAATATCTTAAAAGCAAAGAGTCAGTTAGGGGAAAACTTAAATGATTATTTACCGTAATTTCCTGCGTATTTACCGCAACGGGGTATAGCCCGCGGGAAGTAAATTAAGGCATTTTTGTGGCTTTTGTAAAATAAATTCCAGATAACCCGCATTGGCAGATTGCCCGCGGGTTATACGTCGAATGTAAACCTAGTGAGTACGAGTGTACTTTGTATGTGACTTTGAGATTTATTGTTTTGAATGTTGGGAATCAGAGACAAAATTATGATGGAAATATTGTGTTTATTTTGTGTGTATGCTTAAAGCTTTATATAAACTTATCAACGCATTTTTTTGCTTACAAATAGCAAGAGGCCCAATGGGCCTGCATCGCTCACCTGATATTAATCTCACATGTGTTATCTTAAATTTTTTAGGTTTAAGTGGGCAATAAATAAGTTATTCTAAAGAACGCATTAAAATTGAAACATAGTTGACCCCTGTATCATTGACGGTGTCAAGGTATTTTTTTACTTAAAAACGTTGATCAGTTTCTTCCAAAAAGGCTTCCTGTCGAAAATGACAGGTTATACCAGTAAATAGAAGAAGTCAGTTGAAGGTTTTGACTCCAGTGACCTTGAAAGTAAGTCAATATAATTTAATTTCGCAAACCTATAACCAGGTTTACTTCGTTTTAGGCTTATTTTTGCATGGTTATCAACTGCATTTTTTTCATAATTTTTCAGAATCCCGAAAAATTCTCTGAAGTTACGTATATTGGGCCTTTAAATCCAAGTTAACGTAACCACCTCAGAATGAGAACTGCGACATCATTCTCAATCACAACAATAGGCCTACTAAAGAGCGTATTCAAAACATCCACCTTCATAATTATGATAAAAGCATACAGAATATTTCTCAATGAGACCAGCTAGGATGGCGACCATCAAGCTTGTTCATAGTCCTCATCAACCCGCATCTCTAAAATCCCTGTGCTTTCAATGTGTTCCTCAATAGCCGATATCAGTAACGAAAATCATGAAAACTTCGTTATTTAGAGCAAGCTCTAGAATAACGAATGGGGGAATTAATATAAAGAAAGGGAAAGTTCACGATCGGAAAATGAAAATCCTCACGTTAATTGTAAAGGTGACATAACACACACATATGCTGTACCTTTAAAATTTAGTAATAGATACAGTATGCCGAAAAAAATGAATTAAATTGCATCATACAGCTGTTTCGTTCTCCTAGGACTCTTCGGTGAAGCTTAGTAGTAAGCAGCCCATGTTGGTCATAGTTTAAGTTCGAGGTAAGCAGCTGGTGAAGAAGAGTATGTTGTGTCCTTAATTTCAATGTCAGAAGGGTATATACCATCGTCTTCGTAAGCAAACTTCTTATTATTTATAGAAAGCACATCCTCAATATACCTGAAAGTGAAATTAAAAGATTGTTTGTTATTGTTACCTTTCCTGATAAGCTCCTCGTTGAAATGAATTCAGCTACGTATAAACAAACAAAAAATCAGCATAAAGTGGCACAGTTGGCTGTCATAGGAACGCCGACAGTCTAGAGAATCTTTACTTTATATATTTAACCATATTTGAAGTGTAATAGCTACCCCATTTGTAACACTGGACATATGGATTTAACAGTATGACAAGGCCAACCAAACTACAGTACAAATGTGTTAAAAAATAAATACGGTCTACTTGAGTTCAACGGAATATTGACCTGTCAATATGGGTAATATTCATCTTTAACATAACGATAATGGCTTCGTTTGTCATTTTTAGTAAAGGAAATACTAATAATCAAGATAAATATCTCATTTTATGTAACTTGTATTTAGATAATATTAAAAATCTATATGCTTAAAACTCATCAAATTATTGTCTATGCATATTTTCCTTAACAAAAATGTCATCTTGGTGAAGACTTCAAGAAATAGTGAACCAATTCACGTTGATCGAATCCTCATTTCGTGCATGATTTTGAACAACGAAAATTAGTGTATATTTTTTATGCTAGGTACCATTGCCAACACTTTTGGTAGGAATTCCTACCATAACATGCCCCTTTTGACTAAAGGGAATTAAGGTTGAAATAGTATTTTATATTCAAACAAATCAATTTTTTCTCCCCCCCCCCCCCAAGCAACGCATTGGGGATACATAATTTTTGATAACGCTGTGAAGTAGTATGAATGTTAAACTTTAAATACAGTTCAGTATTTACATACATATAAGGCAGCTTTACTGACAAAGTCATTTGTTAATTGAAAAACAAATGCGGGAGAAAAAAATCCATTTTTTGTTGTTCAGAATTGTGGACTCCGGCCATTTTTCAAGGACTGAGCAAAATATGCATGGGGTGCACGTGGAGTTCTCACCATCAAAACTTGGCCACATTTGTAAACTCATCATACCAAAATTACTTTTAGCAGTAAGTGGTGCTCATACATGCATATATATAAGATGCTTTAATTCATTTACTTGCCCTTTTTCAAATTATTTGCTTCAGATATAGGTAGATCGTTCGATTTGGACATAAAATATCATCCATTTAGCACAATTTGCAAGATTTGATGATTGATATTTTTTTTCGTATGCGAATGTACAATTGATCATTGAGTAAATTGAATTGAAAGTCATATTTTAAGAAATTAAATAAAGCCTGACATTGATACTGATGTTAACTAATATTATTCACTACATTTGAAAAAAAAAAAGCCAAAATAGTCTTGTGAAAAATACTTTTCGGACATATTGACAGTTCCTTTTTTCTTCAATACAATATCTTGGGTGGAAAATTTTTACGTATCTGATTCTTATATTAGTTGGTATTTACATACTGATAAATCCATATGTTCAGTGTTACAATTGAGGTAGATATTAGGAACAGATTTTAGACCTCAAATATGGTTATACGTGTGATTTTCTTAATTTTCCTGATTTTTAGAAGGCCAAAAAACCACTTTCCCCCATTTGGATTTTCTGGGACTTTTTTTTCGTTATACGTATGATGCTTATCAATCAAAAAATGAAAAATAATTTCTGTTGCAATTAGTTCGAGGTTAAATCATAAATTGACTGGACTATGTACATGCACAGGGGCTAGGCACGGACCTATGTCACTATGAAATGATTGTTAGATATTTTTTTTACCTTTCTCGAATATAGCCCCTCCCACTACTATATATTTGTAGTAGTGGGAGGGGCTATATTCGAGAAAGGTAAAAAAAATATCTGACAATCATTTCACAGTGACATAGGTCCGTGCCTAGCCCCTGTGTGTACATGTACACATACAGTCCCTGTGGTGGAAAAGGCGTGTCAGATTGAATACGAAACTAGGGTTTTGTATGTGAGTCACGTTTTGTAACCCAAATAATATAACGCTGTCACGTGAATAATGCTTCATAGTGATCAAACGGTGTGTATTTTTAACGTTGTATCATACGATATCGGCTGACTTCCCCATGGTACCATAGGCCAAGCGGAAAAGCATTAGTTTCGTTTTAGTCGACACAGAAAAATAACGGAAATGGCATTGTTTAAGACACTTATCCTATGTACAGTTGTCAGCTTAGCTGCTGGAAGAGCTTGGAAACCATGCGCTGGGAAGAAAATGACAGGTGAGATTGGGGATGAACTATTTTACAAGACGATTGTATATAAAATCGTTTTTACATCAACTTCCCTCTGACTCCGTGGGAGATTTTCCCCATTGTAAAATCACGGGTCAAAAGTCTTTCCACATTTGTTTCTTTTCCTATATATTCTTTGTATTTACAACTCTTTTCAGTTTAAATTCACTGACTTTGTTTATGGACACATTTTGACAATATTAACAGATTAATGTGGTCCGGTCATTGTGTACAGAATCACAGGTGCCCGGGGTTAGATATTACTGTACTGAGTATAAAACTCTTATATAATAAGAGGCTATATAGTACATATACAATATCTAACCCAAGCACCTGTGTACAGAATGTCAGAAATATCCTAAGTTTAATATTACCCTGGTGTCATCGGTTTTCGACGGTGCAAGAGCAAAATTGTTTTACGGACCATGTGAAATTTATTTGACTCCATGTTTTATTAGTTGAACCAATTGATTTAACTGTAATTATTCTGAAAAAAACTTCGATAAGTACCACTACGAAAATGTAAACAAACATCAGACTTCTTCTTATCTTATAAATGTTATGGTTGATTCTATCGATGTCGATGATTATATCGGCTGGTCTGTTGGGTTAAAATGCAGACTGCTCATCTTAAGCTTGTGTACATGCATACTATGTCATCAGTGTCCAATGGTCATGTTTTTCATGGTACGGTGACCAAATAGGACATGATCTGCTCAACCATATCCGTTTGAGGTGAATAGATTGCTTAATTGGCAGAAATTAACATGTAAAAATTACTTAAAACAGTTCAAACATTGTGGGTGTTCAATTTTTTTTACATAAGTGTTTTGGCCGGGCCGAGAATCAAACCTGGGACTCCCGCTAGGTAGGCGAGTGTTCTTTGAGCCAAAAGTCTGGACGTTCGACTCAAGGGACTATAAGGCTGCCTAAATTTACCACAAATCTTCCCCATCTTAATTTTGAGGTCCTTTTGATCTCTTCCGAGATCATACAGTTTCTACTTACGGTATCTACATGTACATGTACCACACATCATTTCTGACAGTGATTCATGCATAGGGCCAGGACTGTCTTGTCATCACAAGATGGGGCGGAAAAATTCTATGCTGTCAATAAATTATGATTTCTCTGGACGTACTCCTCAGAAAACAGTGAACTTATTATGAAATGAAACAAGAAACAGTATTCTCTCATATCTCGCCATGTTGGATAGAGTTTGCCCATGTAAGAAAGCTATGTAAGAAAAATCTATCTTACATAGCATTTCACGCGATGTGACGTCACAATGGCTCAACAATGACGTGACGTCACGCGTACGAATACGGTAAACTCTGATGCCGGAAAGAGAAAATGACGGCGTGATAAAATTAAAACCTTTCACAAAATTTTAACCATAAACACCAGGAAGAGGAGATAAATTTTTCTGCGCAAACTTTGTTTGCAAATATATAGGGTATGCTTAAACTCGCTGTCTAATTCGTTTTTGTCAAAAAAGCTCATGGAAAAAGTTGAAATTTCAAAATGGTAGCCTGTTTAAACATATTTTCATGGTTTTTGAGCTTATTCGGGTAGTTGATATGAGAGAAAAAGACTCTTTCATTATGTGTGTATGTAGGATAGGGATATTCCACCCTCAGGATTACAAAATGTGGTAAAACCCTTGGCAAGCCTCGGGTTTCACCACATTTTGTGACCCCTCGGGTGGAATATCCCTATCCTACATTCACGAATATGAAAGAGTCTTATACTCTATGACTGTAAAAAAATATTTCATTAAAATGCCCCATAAAGAAAGTCAGAAAAATTAATTGAAAAAGTTGGAAATACAAAGTATATCAAAATAAAAAGACGTGGAAAGACTTTTTGACCCATGAGTGTAGCAGAGGACATTTACAACTTCAAAATGTCACACTTGAGACTCTTCAGAATATTGAATTACAATTGTACACAATCAGACATATTTATATGTATAGGAGAAAAGTGATAAAGATAGGCTAGTGCCTTCGCTGGACTCAAACCTGCGAATTTGGCTCTTGTGCCTGATGCTCTACCGCTGAGTTCAATGAAAAATTCCCTACAGCTCATGCCAGGGGTAGAATTTAACTTTTTTTTAGCAACTCACATTTTGTGGCGAGTGGCTTAAATTTTACTTTGCCAAATAAGAAACGTGAAGTAGATAACAAAACCACTACGTATACGTTATGCGATGCATTCTGAATTAGTCTAATTTACAATTAAGACCAGAAAATTGGCTGAAGAAACTATGTCATGGTGTAGAATGTAAAATATAACATTGTACTGTGATCAAATAACCTTTTTTTCAGAATCTAAGTGTACTACATGTACAGTTACATTGTATTACAAATAGTGGTTTTGTGTCATAATTCATTTTATACTTTCGATGACGTTTTCTGACATGTGCATGTACATATTTGAATAATGCACACACCTTTCAACAGGCATTAACCCACACGCCGAAAAATTCAACTATTATACTTTTCTACTCGCAATTTAAAAAGTCAACAGACTTTTGGCGAGTGATATTCAAACCCTGCATCCTTGTTAGGCAACCTTATATTTATAGGAATGACAGCTGGGTATTGTCCAAAGTTGGTTTTTAGTATCCTGGTAGTAAGGGGATACATTTAGTTTGACCCCTTTGGGGCCAGAGGGCAGTACTAGTGTGCATCCCGAGTCCAGTACTTATAAAGTTATGATGGGACTCGTAGAAACTCTCGAAATACTTCAATTTAACATTGTGGGACCGATCGTTTTCAACAATGTGTACAAGAAGGGCCCATGTAAATAAATTGTAAATTGACAACTGGAGGGGCGGAGACCTAATAGAGAAAATTGAATTCTTCTTTTCTGAAGGGAAATGTAGTAAAGAAAAACATTTTGAGAACAAATGAGCCAAGATCCCTCCAAAAGTTTGGGATCTCTTGTGGAGTTAGTTAAGCCACAGATTTTTTATCATGTTTATATAAGGTGAATTGGCTGGCCATACCATACCTCGGATGGCAAATATATATATATATATATAAGTAGTTTTTAGATCATCTGACCCAAAGAGTCAGGATGACCTATTTCCATTGTGCTTCGTCCGTCGCCGTCCACCATCTGCCACCTGAGAACTTTACTTTAACAATCTTCTTCTAAATAAGTTTAACCAAAAGGCCCAGGATGCTGATATTTGGCCAGTAGGTACGTATACCTGGGATAGAGTGCTACAAAGTTTCCTCATATCAATGACCTTGACCTACTGTCAAGGTCACAGGGGTCAAATATGTAAAAACATCTTTAAGAATCTTCTTAATAACCAAAAGGCCCAGGATGCTGATATTTGGCCAGTATGTACCTGGGATAGGTTGCTACAAAGTAACCTCGTATTAATGACCTTGACCTACTTTCAAGACCACAGGGGTCAAATATGTGAAAAATATTTAAGAAACTTCCTCTCATTAACCAAAAGGCACAGGATGCTGATATTTGGCCAGTAGATACCTGGGATAGAGTGCTACAACGTTTCCTTATATCAATGACCTTGACCTACTTTCAAGATCACATTGGTCAAATATGTTAAAATCCAGTGTACTGATATTTGGCCTGTAGCATGCTTGAAATAAGGGCTACCAGGTTTGTTTAAATGAATGACCTTGACTTATGTTCAAGGTCACAGGGGTCAAATGTGTTAAAAATCTTCAAAGGACTTCTTCTTAATATCTTAATAACCAATATATATATAAAGGCCCAGTGAACTGATATTTGGCTTGTATCATGCTTGGATAAAGAGCTACCAAGTTTGTTTATATGATTGACCTTTACCTACTTTCAAGGTCACAGGGGTCAAACATATTTAAAATCTTCAAGTAATTTCTTCTCCATTACAGAAAGGCATTGGGTATCGATATTTGGCCTGTAGCATGCTGGGATGAAGGGCTACCAAGTTTGTTCAAATGAATGACCCTGATCTGCTTTCAAGGTCATAGGGGTCAAATGTCTTAAAATGTTTCAAACACTACTTCTCAGTAACTAAAAGTCCCAGGATAAGGCTATTTTGCTGGTAGCATCTCTATGCTGCAATGAAGGAATAGCAAATTTGTTCATTGACCCTCTTAGGTAACAGGTCAAATATGCTAATATCTGTAAACAATTACCTGCAATAAATTATATAGATACTCAGATGACCGTTAAGGCCCATCCATGGGCCTCTTGTTATGTTTAAATTGTTTCACTACATAATCATGTACATGAGCTCTGTGTATACGGGGAATTTGATTTTGTTTCAGCAACTATTGCCAAGGTAGATGTAAAAGGTTGCAACCCAGGTGCTACTATCTGTGATCTTAAAAAGGGAACCAACGCATCAGTAACTGTTACATTTACTACAAGTAAGTTCACTTGTGCACATTGAATTTGTAGTATTGTTATTGTCAAATGGCATCCTTATTTAACCGAGGGATGGTAGATGGTACAATCTTTTAATGTTTAACTGAGGGTAGATAGATGGTACCCATACTTGCCAACTTTTTGGAATTTCCATGAGTCAGGTTACCCATGCCCAGAATTAAAAGGAAAAACATCACATAATATTTGTACAGACAAAGGAAAAATAACACTTTTAAATGGCTTCTTTTGAACTGTTCTTTTCAGATGAAATCATCAGATCTTTAGAAATAGGAATACTTAGTTCAGTAAATTCACTGGTTAAAATGCTCAACTTCAGTGTCCAAAATCGGGAGTCTCCCTCCTAAATAGAGAGGGTTGGCAAGTAAGGGCATACCAAGGCTTCATCATGATCAGGGGGTTTTGGGAATCAGACCCCGAGATCAAATTGGGGAAAAAAGATCAATGTAAGGTCTATCTTAGGATATTGGATATTTTTACAAACACTATTATAACCGCTAAACACGTTTAATCATTTCTTAATTTCTTTTCTAAATTACTATTTAAAGCACTGTCAGTATTCAATTTTACATTTACAGCCCATATTTCTTCGTCCCTTGTGCTTTTTCTTATTTCAGAAATTCAAAATTAAATCGCTGTAATCTGATTTCATTTGTATAATTATTTTTTCAAGCATCTGAATTGGGAAATTTTAAGAGGAAAAATTTGGTAAAAAATTACCAATTACTTTTCTTGGGAATGGGTCTGTTTACCGGACCTAAAAAGAGGGATGATAAAGCCCTGCATATGTACCATCTTCATTTAAACGAGGTAATTTAAGATAGATCTCACTGTCTTTGCTTAATTGAGGGAAGGTAGACGGTACCATCTTTATTTAACCGAGGAAAGCTAAGGTAGACAGCGCCGTCTCTAGTTGACTGAGGTGGGGGTGGGGGGGGTAGATGACACCGTCTTTATTTAACTGAGGGAAGGTAGATGGTACGGTCTTTATTTAACATCATTTCAATAAATTAGAAATATTTGATGGTATTTGAACTGAGGATTTTTCACTTTCATCATAATCATAAAAAAAACATATTTTGTATGTAGGTGGGTGTATTTTCTAGGTCACAGCTATACATGTACATCACAAGGTCTTAATTTAATGCCCCTCTTAGTAACTGGACTTAAGACTTCCTAACAGCAAATTTGATACATGTAGTGCAATGTACATATGGTTGGGCAGTGTGCCAAACAGTATTTGCCATAATTGGCACACCTCCAAGTCCCCCAATAAGCATCCCTCAAAGGCTCCCCTTCTTATCATGACACAACTAAATCACATTTTATATAACAATGAACCTGTAGTCAAATTAAACAAAAACAAATATTGTCAATTTTGTCAAATTACACAAAATTATAGCCGTTTGAAAAATTAGTAGTATACTTCCTTTTCTGGACACAATACATTTTACTTATTGATTCTTAAAAAAAAAGTTTTTTACATCCAGATCTCAAGTTTTGTTATTCAATGAAGACTAGTAACCTTTTGATAACCAATATTGTAGGCAGCACCCTTGGGCGCATCTTGACTAGCCAAGGGTTACGTTCCGCACACTCATCTGCGGTGAAGATGAGTGTGCAGATCGTAACCCTTGACGAGCGAAGATGCCTTGGGCATTAATTACGGCAAATACAGCTTGACAGTTGTTTAAGGCTGTCCTTATGTTTTAATTACAACGACGATGGCTTTATCTATCAGGTAATTATCTTATTATTAGTCCCTTACCAGCGAAGCCAAAGGGGACTATTAGTTTACCTGCTGTCTGTCCATCCGTCTGTCTGTCTGACACCTTTTTGGAGTTTCCCTGTATTATCTCTGCAATTTGTGCACATATTGAACTGAAATTTGGTACTGTAGAATATTTTTTTACAGAGTTACGGCCATAGAAAATTTCCGATAATTCAGTTTTCGTTCATTATCTCTGCAACGTGTGCACATACTGAACTGAAATTTGGTATACAGATACATCATGGGGATATCTATATTAAGTCCCTGTAATTTGTTTAATGAATCATTGTATCTTTATAGCTTGCAAGGGCCGGTTAAGGGTCTGTGTTACAATACCACTCAATTTCAAATATAAACTGTAATACCCAAACTTTGTCAGAGTGCCAAACATGATAATATATTCAAATCATTAACAATTAATAGGGTGCCTTATATGTATATTGATCACAGGAGCTGTCTGTCTGTCAACAATTTCGTTTCGGAACATTATCTCAGAAACTTTTACATTTCTTTTAGTTAACATGTACAATATTGAATCTCATCTACATTTGTCAGTCTTAATAGTCCATTTCAAGACATTTAAATGAGCACACTGATACCATTGCAGCCGATGTAGAAACTCAAGCCAAAGCGGATGTTACAGGCTTCATAAAAGGAATTCCAATTCCTTTTCCCGTGGGCAATAGTGATGCCTGCGTCTATAAACCAAGTGGATTAACACCATGTCCTCTTAAAGCAAACAAGCAGTATGTGTACACTCACCTGGTGGAAGTAAAATCTGTATATCCGAAGGTATGTAAAAACTCGCTATGCTGTGACCCACATACCACTGACAGAAAAATAAACTACTAATTGTAAACTGTTTAAGCATTGCTGAAAAGAAAATTTTACTTTGCAGGGTTTTTAGCTTACTTTAGAGACATGGTGATATTATACAAGGTTGATTTTGTGAAGTTACCTGATTGCATCCTCACATAACCAAGAGGAAGTTCTTGGAAGAAACCGAACAAAGTTTACGAATAAAGACATCTTTGACCTACTTTTAAATATATATATCAACACTTTCTGAAATTGATGGCATAGAGACATGATATTTGGAAGGAGCTGAACAAATTTTGCGAAAATAAATCATTTTGACTTACTTTCAAGGTCCCGGGTCAAATATGTAAAAACTTTCAAATGTCTGCTTCTGAAATATTTAATGGCCTAGAACCTTATTATTTGGTTGGAAGACAATTTAAGCAAAGTTTTTGAGTAAAAACCAACTTGACACTTTAAGGTTACAATGTTAGCTTAACACAGGTGAGAGATGCAGGCCAATTGGGCCTCTTGTTAGGTCACACATGACAAACTCAATTCTTTTAAAAAGCAGAGAAAAACTTTTGATTGATGAAAAAAGATTATTTGTTTATCAAACAAATGAAAAAGGGTCACATATTATCAGAAAAAATGTTGTTGAAATTATATATGCTATATGAACAGTCGTCTTTAATTTTTTTACATGCACAGAATATAGATTGATAGCAGTACCAGGGGTAATGATAGTTCCCTGTATGTTAATTGCCTTAAAATTAAGATTTAACTAGCTGTGACAGCGATATATGCGATTGGTAAATGTTATATTATAGCAATGAATATCTAAAAAAAGTGTTTTTCTTTCCCACTTCAGATCGAGGTGTTGGTGGTGTGGGACCTGAAAGGCAGCTCGGAATCAATAATGTGTTTCGCTTTAAACGCACAGATTGTTGATTGAGTTTGTTTAAAAATCAGTCAGAAATTGGAATAATTCCTGAACATAATTTTACCTTGTAAAACATAATTCAAATTGGGTGAAATTCCATCAGTACCCTGAAATTAGAGCAGTACCTGATTAGAATAACGATTCACAAAAGTGCTTTTAATTCTTAAACATGTCCAAATGTTCGTATTTCATCATGATATATTTACCTAAGTGCATTGCCAAGTGCATTTGACAAGCTGACTTTCAAACTGAAATTTTATTATAACTTCATTTATAAGGTTTGATATAGATGCATTTTTAGGACTGTGCTTCTGGCTTCAGATGGTAGTTATTACTGTTAATGTACTTTCATGTATATTAGCGTGCAGAAATTTTAGCGTGTAATTAAATTTAAGCAGATAACTGCTGAACTGCTGCATTCACAGTAGAAAGCTATATTATACCGAAACAGTAATATTAGTACAATCATAATGATTGGAACATTTCCAGCGCGAAAGTCACTTAAATAAGATTACCGGTAAAATATGTATTTTTTTTTAAAGTGAAAAGTATGAAAATGCTGACGCTTTGATGTATAATCTGACAAGATAAATGATAGGTGACATTCCATATATACAATGTATTGAACTACTCCTTTGATATTTTACATGATACCTGTGATAAAATACAACAAATGGGAATAACAGATAAAAAGTCTCAGTTTTATCTGAAAACCTGGGGGGATTGGGAGGTTTAGTGATCTACATTGTAGTGTAAAAATTTCTTGTTGTTCCCACTCTTTAAATATGTTATAAGTTATACATGCTGTTTGTCCTGTCAGCGTAATCATGAATGTGGTCGTTGTGAAGGAATTGAAGGAAAGCATTGTACAGTCTCATCATCCAGTCCATATCCCTTCCATATTTGCTTGACATGCTATATACATCTACAGTTGTACATATACTTATAAATTAGTACCAGGTATATAAATTGTGGCTGATTTGGGATTATTTTGAACCTTAAATTTCACTAACTTCATTATCAGCTCCACACATTTTGATCTGTAAAAGCAGGAAGAAGAGAGATCTGGACTACCTCCAAACATAACCGGGGGGGGGGTTCTTGTACAGCTAGCCTTCTGCAGCTTCCGTATCTATCCCTGAAGATTTCTTTCAGATGTTGAAATATTTTATGGAAATCTGAGTTTAAAAACATAAGTGGAAGTTCACTTGTATACCTAAGTCCATTTTGTAAAATGAAAGCTTGACTTGATTTGGAGGACACAAAATTTCCACTCTGCGTTAGTTATAAAGGTACAATGAATCTTATACTATTCAGTTCTTGACAACTAGCATTTAGAAAGCATTTATGTTTAAATGTCATCATTGTTGAATGTTTGTTTACTGAATGTCCAGCCATCATTGTTATATACATATAATAAATGTCATGTATGATTACCAATGTGCTTATAAAGACTTACCATGCTTATTGTCTGTGGCTGTAAATGTGAAAGGAAAATGAAAAGGAAAAAGTAGTTATCATATAATTTGAAACCCAACCAGATGTTGCAGTGGTGTGTTAAGAAAGGTAATAAATCTTGTATTGGAATTAGGGAAGCTAGCAAGCTGGCTATTAATATTTTTTCTTCTTAATTAAATTAAATTCTAATGTATAGTACTTTTTTTCAAAAATATTTTGAAATACATGCAATAATTGTTGTTTTGTCATGAAGAAAGTAAAACCAACTTTGTATTATTGAAGACAAAGCTATAATAACAAATCAATATAGTAAAATGAGGTGATATCAACCAATCAGAATGGTGTTTTGTATTTGCTGCATTGAGAGTTGTCAAAACTATGTTTAGATAGAACAAGTGCTTGTTTTTGTACATCATTTTTGTAAGTCATAAATATCAATTAATCATATGAATGAAAGTTAACTGATGTAACTCTTGTTACCTAAATATTCATAAAATTACATATTACATGGAAGTACCTTCACAGAAATAATGCTTATATAATATATACATGTATATATATTGTGCTTGCTGAATATTGGTTACATATTGATAAAACGCCATATTTAGCTCATATACCCCTGAAGTCACTTTTGAACTTTTCCATTTCAAAGGCTGGAATAGTTCATTTTAAAATTTCGGGGGTGAATGAGTTAGTCCTTTCACTCCTATGTGACTTGAGTAGACTTGCCCATGCTTTGATATGGACTAGTCCATTAGAGTGAACAGTGATGGATTAAGCAACATTTGAATGTTCATTACTGTTTGAGACCTGTGGTACTTGTTTTGGATTTAGTTTTAACATGGTTTTTAAAGAAATCAGACATACATATTATTTATGTGCTCTGGGTACATTGGATATAGCAAGGTGAATCTCCATGTCATTCCATATTATTGAAGAAATTTGTATTGTGTACTAGAAATATCCTGTTCGAAGTATTTTGACTTCAGTTTATTTTGTAAAAATCAAAGATCTTTTTTAGATTATATGAATCTGATGTATTCCATTGAAATGCAAGGCTGATTATTAGCAATGTACTTTGGAGTTTGAGATATATCTAATTGGGGGACATTAAAATCAACTTTTGTCGGAGTGACTGATGTTGCAGTTGCTGTCAGATGATTTGGTCTGAAACATCCTTGGATAAGGGGATTTAATTTTTTGTAAATGGTAGGTCTGACCCCTAAAGGGCCTGGGGTAGATGAAATATAGTGATTTCTTTAAAATTTATCTTCTGCATGCTCTCAGGTTATTATTCAAATTTGTCTACGATGGTTTCAATACAGCTGTATTCATGTGAGCATTATATAATTACTGGCTCTATGGGCCTTTTGTTTTGTTCATTTTGTCTGGTAGGAATTTATTTAAAACCCTTGTGTATTTTTTGTCAGTTTTTGCTTCCGAGAATGATCAAGCAGATATTATCAGTAGTAAAGTTCAATACTATAAAAACTTGTCTTTTATTGGATAATATAATTTGTATTCAATACAAAATGAGATTATTTTATTGATTGGTTTAAGATATTGCATATATGTCCAAACCAAACAGACTTGTATAAGAATATCACAACTTACTCATTTGAATTAATAGATCTGTGAAATGTAAAGGCTTTCTGTTTTTGAAATAAACCATGATTTGTAACAAAATATTTGATTTATTGTTTGTTTTTAGCTTACATTTGTGAAATATTGCCATTGTGTTTGACGGTCGTCGTCCATCTTCCTTTGTCTGTTAACTTTTGTCATTTCCCACTCTTCCCCAAAACCACAGAATAAGTTTCCATAAAATTGTGCAGGAAGATTCCATAGTCAGTGGCAAACAGAAATTGTGAATCATAAGTATCTTAACCTCAGGCGCCTAAAGGATTGGGACAAAAGGGGTCAAATTGGCAAAAAGCAACTTAAGCTTGCCCCCAGGGATGAAACCGGACACTCACTGTTCCAGGGTGGCGTTCACTGTGTTGGGAATGGCCGAGATATGGAAAAGAGGGTCTAGCACTGTGACAGATGCTTACGGATGAAGACAACAACTAACGCCAGAGCATCATTGGTAAGTATTAAGACGGGTCAGCCTCTGGAGCTAGTTTGTATAGACTTTGTTGGTTTGGAGAAATCCTAAGGATGGACATGACAGTATCCTAGTCATTACAGACCACTTCACTAGGTATGCCGTTGCAGTTCCAACTAAGGATGAAAAGGCTCGCACCGTGGAGGAAATATTTTAAGGCACTTTGTGGTTCACTACGGGTTACTGCAAAGGAATCATTTGGAACAAGTTATTTCGTAGAATTAATACCACCCCCCCCCCCTTTTTGTAAGAGAGTAATCATATTGTAGGTAAAAATATTTTGTATTTTTCATGTTGTTGACACAAGGTGTATTTTGCTTGGAAATTGAACAGAAGCTAAAGCCTTATACAAAGAAATTGGATAATATTTGTTGCCGTGAACACAGGGGATTTGTTACAGTTAGTTAAAGCTAAAGTAGCTTTTGTGACCATTGAGAGGGGGGGGGGGGGTGTATTTTTATCGAAAATTGATCTTAACCACCCAAAAGTGTAAAATTACTAAACACCCTATTTAAGGTCCAACAGCAGCTGTAACAAATTCTCAGGTCCCCATGGCCGTGATTGCAAGGAAACGTCAATCAAGGGGCCATAACTCCGCCAAATAAAGTCTGCAAAAAGTGGCTATCGAACTTGGCCGACCCTTTAGGCATTTTACCTTTTAACCAAGTTTCAAGAAAATCGGATAATATTTGCAAAGAAATGAAGTGTGACAGACAGACAGACGGACGGGCAGACGGACAAACCCAAATCAATACCCCCCGTTTCGGTGAATGCGTGGAATAATAAGGTGCAAATGTCATGAGTAATCTCATAAGGGAGCTTTGTTTGTGACTGGAATCACAGGGACCTGAGAATTTGTTACAGCTAGTTTTGGACCTAAAATAGGTTGTTAAGAGAAATTTTACACATTTGGGGGATTATATGTGGTGGATGATAGTGAAGATGAGGATAATGATGAGGATGTGGATAATGAGAATGAATTGGAGGGTGAGGATGTGGATGATGCAGATGAAATGGATTAGACTGAGGATGGTAAGGATTGGTATGAAGATGATGTGTATGATGGTGAGAATGTTGATGAGGATGATGAGAATCAGGATAATACTCGCATCCTCCTCATCCTCATCATGATGAAGTGGATGAGGATGTGGACAATGATGAGGAGGGGGACAATGTGGGTGATACAGATGGTGTGGATCATATTGATGAGGATGAGGATGTTATTGAGAATTAGATAATGATGATGTGAATGATGGTGAGGATGAGGATGAAGTGGATGATGGTGAGAATGGAAATTAGGGATAAATATGGGTTGCATGCAGAGGATGATGATGGAGATGAGGTTCTGAATAATGAGAATGAAGTGGAGGAGGAAGATGAAGATGTGGATAAAGCGAATGTGAGGATGATGTGGAGGAGGATGATTATCGTGATGATGTAGATGAGAATGAAGTGGATGGGGATGATGTGGATGAGGATAATGGTTAGGACGAGGATGTTGATGATGTAGATGTGGATATGATGAGTATGTGGATACAGATGATGTGGATAAGCAGGATGCAGAAGATGAGAATCAGAATGACAACTTGGCCCAGACCTTTGGTTTTTAAGATAAAGATGTTGAAAAGGGAATATGATGACAGGGGCTGCACCATGACTTTAGATGATGAAGATGATGTTATGGAGGAGGAGGATTATGTTGATGATGCATATGATGATGTTGATGATTAGGAAGTGGATGATGAGGATGAGGATGTGGAGGATGAGAATCAGAATGGTGACTTGAAGGTGTTGAGGAGAATGAGGAGACTGTGGTTGATGGTTGGCAAGATGATGATGATGCAGATGTTTTAGCAGGATGCAGATGATGAGGATGTGGATGATGATAATGTGGATGATACAGATAGTGTAGATCATACTGATGAGGATGAGGATACTAATGAGAATTAGATAATTATGATGGGGATGAGAATGGGGATAAATATGGGTTGGATGCAGAGGATGAGGATAAGAAAGTTGAGAATGAGGATGAAAATGTTGAATTTGAGGCAGATGATGGTGAAGATGAGGATCTGGCTAATGAGAATGAAATGGAGGATGAGGATAAAGATGTGGAAAGGAGGGTGCGAGGATGATGTTGAGGAGGAGGATGATTATGTGGATGATGCAGATGAGGTAAAGCGGATGGGAATGAGGATGAGGATGCTGTTAATGAGGATAAGTATGGTAAGGATGAAAATGTTGATGAGGATGAAGTGGTGAGGATAAGGATGTTGATGATTAGGGTGTGGATGCTGAGAATAAGGATAAAGATGAGGATGAGGATGCGGATATGCAGGATGCAGATGATGATGAGGATGGAGGAAGATGTGTAGAGGGAGATGAGATGGATGATAGTGAGGATGATGTTGATGAGGTTGTGGATGATAAAAATGAGGTTGAATATGAGAATAAGGCTCACATCCTCCACATCCAAATCATGATGATGTTGATGCAGATGATTATCTGGATGGAGGATGATGAAAAATAGGATCAGAATGGTGAGGATGATTTAGATGAGGATCTTGACGACGAGAATGAGATGGAGGATGTAAAGATGTTGTAGATGATGATGTTGATGAGGATGCAAATGATGATATAAATGGAGAAGGGTGTGGATCATGAGGATGAAGCAGATGGAGTGGATGAGAATGAGGATGCTGTTGATGAAGAATTGTGAAGATGAGGTGGATAGTGAGGATATGAATGTTAATTATGAGGATGATGTACTATTAATGAGATGGATGATGAAGATGAGTATCTGGATAATGAGGATGAAGTGGAAGATGGGGATGAAGATGTGGAGGATGATTATGTGGATATTGCAGATGAGGATAAAGTGGAGACTGAGGATGATGTTGATGAGGATAAGAATGGTTAGGATAAGGATTTTGATAACGTAGATGAAGATAAGGTGGAAGATGGTGAGGATGAAGAGAATCAAAATGGTAACGTGAAGATAGCAAGGAAGAAGATGATGTTAATAAGCAAGATGCCAATGATGATGAGATGGAGGATGAGGATAAAGATGATGAAAATGAAGATGCAGATGATGATGATGTTAAAGGATGAGGATGCAGATGATGTGGATAAGCAGGATGTAGATGATGAGAATCAAAAGGATAGAAATTTTGGTTCTTAAAATGAAGATGCTGAATAAAGGAAAATGATGACGGAGGCTGCACCTTGGCATAAGATGATGTGGATGGAGGAGGATGAGGATTATGTGGATGATGCAGATGAAAACGATGAGAATGGGGATAAAAATTGTGAAGATGAGAATGAAGATGATGAGGTGGATGCTGGTGAGGATGTAGATGAGGATATGGATAATGAGAATGGGGAAAATAATCACATGATGTGGATGAAGATGGTAATGTGGATGGAGGAGGAAGATGTGGGTTATGATAAGCATGATGATGTGGATGATGCAGATGGTGGAGATCATATTGATGAGGACGAGGATGTAGATAATGAGGATGAGGTGGATTTGGAGGAGGATGTGGATGTGGGATGAGGAGGAGGAGGATGAGGATCTTGATGAGAATGAAGTGGAGGATGATTATAAAGATGGTTGATGATGCTGATAAGGATGCAGATGATGATGTGAATGCAGGAGGATAAGGTTTATTTGGATGATGCAGATGAAAAGGATGAGAATGAGGATGTTGATGATTATAAGAATGGCGAGGATAAGGATTTTGATTATGAGGATGATGAAGATGTTGAGGAGTATGTTGTTGATGGTTAGGAAGAAGATGATGTTGATAAACAGGATAAAGATTATGTAGATGAGGATGAGGATTGAGGATGTGGATGAGGATGATGCATATGATAGTGATGATAAGAATGTGGATGATGAGAAAGAGATGGAGGATGAGGATAAAGATAATGAAGACGAGGACGCAGAGGAGGAGGATTGAGATAAGAATGATATAGATGAAGTGAATGGTGTTGAAGATGAGGATTTTGTAGATGATGGTGAAGATGGCGATGATGTGGATGAGAATGGTTAGAATGAAAATGTTTATAATGTTGATGAGGATGATGGTGAGGATGAGGATAAGGATGTGGATGATGAGAATGAGGATAAAGATGATGTGGATAAGGATGATGCATATGATGATGAGGTATGGAGGATGAGAATCTGTATGGTGACATTGATATTGAGGACGATGGGGAGGATGTGGTTGATGGTGAGGAAGAGGATGGTGATGTGAATAAGCAGGATGCAGATGATGGAGGATTTCGATATTGATGAGGAGGATGCAGATGAGTAAGGATAAGAATGGTAAGGATGTGGGGGATGAGAAAGAGGTGGAGGGTGAGGATAAAAATGATGAAGATGAGGATGCAGAGGCGGGGGATGTGAAAGGATGAGGATGCAGATAATGTAGATAAGCAGGATGTGGATGATGAGAATCAGAATGACAACTTGGCCCAGACCTTTTGGTTCTCAAGATGAAGTTGTTGAATAAGGGAAAATGATGACGGAAGCTGCACCTTGGCATAAGATGATAAAGATGATGTGGAAGACGGTGAGGATGAGAATGTTGATGGTGAGGATGATGTAGATGATGAGGAGAGTGTAGATTTTGATGAGGATGTGGATGATGCAGATGAGGATGGAGTGGATGAGAATGAGGATGATATTGATGAGTATGATAACAGGTGGAATGAAAATGTTGATAATGTAGATGAGGATGAGGTGGAAGATGGCGAGGATGAGGATGTGGATGATAAGTGGATGAAAATGATAATACAGATGATGTGGATGAGGATAACAGTGAGGATGTTGAGAATCAGAATCAGAATGGTGACATGAAGATGTTTAAGAGGATGAGGAAGATATGGATGATGGTGAAATAGATGATGATGATGTGGATAAGCAAGATGCAGATAATGAGGATGGAGGAGGATGCAGATGAAAATGAGGATGATAAGAATGATGATAATGTGGATAATGTGAATGAGGTGGAGGATGAGGATAAAGATGATGTGTTTGAGGATGAAGTGGATGAGAATAAGGATTCTGCTGATGAGGATAAGAATGGTAAGAATGAGGATGTTAATGATGAAGATGAGGATAATGATGATGTATATGAGGATGCAAAGGATGATGTGAAAGAATGAGAATTATATGGTAACCAGAATGTGGATGATGGGAATGAGGAGGATGTGGATAATGATGATGGTGTTGATGTTTGAGGTGGAGGAGGATGTGGATAATGATGATGGTGTGGATGTTTGAGGAGATGGAGGTGGAGGAGGATGTAGAAACGGATGATGTGGATGGTATGGATCATATTGATGAGGATGAGGATGTAGAAAATGAAGATGAGTTTGATGATGGTGAGGATGAGGATGTTGATAATGAGAATGGAAGAGGAGGAAGAGGATCATGTGGATTAAGGATGCTGTTGATTCAGATAAGAATGGTGAGGATGAAGTGAATGATGTTGAGTATGTGGATGGAGGATGAGGATAAAGATGGTGTGGATGAGGATGATGGATAAGAATCAGAATGATGAGGATGTTAATTATGTGGATGATGTAGATGATTAGGTGGATGATGATGAAGATGGGCATAATGATGAGGATCTGGATAATGAGAATAAAGTGGAGGATGAGGATGAAGATGATGTGCATGAGGAGTATTTGAAGGATGCAGATAAGGATGCAGTTGATGAGAGTGAGGATGCTGTTAAGAATAAGAATGGTCAGGATGAGGATGTTGATGATTATGATGTGGATGATGATGATGATGGTGGATGATGATGATGATGGATGATGATGGTGGATGATGATGATGTGGATGATGATGTGGATGTTGATTTTTGGATGATGATGCGGATGATGATGATGGTGGATAATGATAACGTGGATGATGTAGATGAATGGTGATTCATAAGGATCTGGATAATGAGAATAAAGTGGAGGATGAGGATGAAGATGATGTGCATGAGGAGGATGTGAAGGATGCAGATAAGGATGCAGTTGATGAGTGAGGATGCTGTTGAGAATAAGAATGGTCAGGATGAGGATGTTGATGATTATGATGTGGATGATGAGAATGGGGATGTTGATGTTTTGGATGATGATGTTGATGATGAGAATGGGGATGATGAGGATCTAGATAATGAGAAAGCAGAGGATGAGGATGAAAATGTTGATGATGTGGATGAGGAGGGTGATTAAACTGATGATGTGGATAATGATGTAGAGAAAGATTATGATGGATATGGTTGTGGATGACGTAGATTATGGTGATAATGGGAATGGTGTGAATGTGAATGAGGATGAAGAACAGAGTGTTGATGTTGATGATGATGATGATAATTATGTGGATGATGATGACGTGGATGAAGATGACGTGGATGATGATGATGTGGATGCTTATGATGGTGGATGATGATGGGGATGATGTTGATGATAATGATGATGTGGATGATGTTGTGGATGATGATGATTTGGAGGATGATGTTGTGGATGATGATGATGTGGATGGTGATGATGATGTTGTGGGTGATGATGATTTGGATGATGATGTTGTGGATGATGATGATGATGTGGATGGTGATGATGATGATGGTTGTGATGATGGTGGATGATGATGATGGTGGATGATGACGTGGATGATGATGTGGATGTTTTGGATGATGTAGATGATTAGGTGGATGGTGATGATGATGTTGTGGATGATGATGATGTTGTGGATGGTGATATGGATGATGATGATGTGGATGTTGTGGATAATGATGATGTGGATGCTGATGACGTTGATGATGATGGTGGATGATGATGTTGTGGATGATGATGATGTTGATGATGTGGTGGATGATGATCGTGGATGATGATGATGATGATGTGGATGATGATGTGGATGATGATGTTGGATGTTGATCATGATGGCGGATGATGATGTGGATGATGTTTTGGATAATGATGTGGATGATGATGATGTTGATGTGGATGATGATGATGGATGATGATGACGATGTTGGATGATGATGATGGTGGATGATGATGATGGTGGATGATGATGGTGGATGATGGTGTGGATGATGATGCTGGTGGATAATGATGATGTTGATGTGGATGATGACGATGATGATGTGGATGTTGTGGATGATGATGTGGATGATGATGGTGGATGTTGATCATGATGGTGGATGATGATGTGGATGATGTTGTGGATAATGATGTGGATGATGATGATGATGATGATGGATGATGATGATGGATGATGATGATGGATGATGATGATGATGATGTTGGATGACGATGATGTTGGATGACGATGATGTGGATGATGATGGTGGATGATGATGGTGGATGTTGATGTGGATGATGATGATGATGATGTGGATGATGATGCTGGTGGATAATGATGATGTGGATGATGATTTGGGTAATGATGTGGATGATGTGGTGGATGATGATGATGTGGATGATGATGATGGTGGATGATGTGGATGTGGATAATGATGTTGTGGATGATGATGATGATGGATGATGATGTTGTGAATGATGATGATGATTATGATGGATGATGATGTGGATGATGATGTGGATGATGATATGGATGATGTGGTGGTAGATGATGATGATGTGGTGGATGATGATGACAATGATGATGTGGTGGATGATGATGATGATGATTACGATGATGTGTTGGATGATGATGATGTGGTGGATGATGATAATGCGGTGGACGATGACGACGATGTTGAGGATGTGGATGATGATGGTGTTGATGTGGATGAAGTGGTGGACGATGATGATGTGGGTGTGGATGATGCTGATGATAATGTGGATGAGGATGATGAGGACAATAAGGATGATGATGATGTTGAGGATGTGGATGATTAGGATGAGGATGGTGTTGATGTGGATGAAGTGGATTAGTATGAGGGTGAAGAAGAAAGATGATGTTGAGAATGAAGATTAAGATGAGAAGGAATTGTATGATGAGGATGAGAAATATCGGAATGGTGACAATGATGAGGATGTTGAAATAGCCCAAAAAACATTGAATGAAGGTTGATTTGAAGAGTTTACTATCTGATGATGCTGGATATATACAGTATAACCTGTTTTAAACTGTAAGCCACGAGCCGAAATGTTTGACTAGTTTCCTTAAGTGTCCCATTTGTAGAGGTAGGATATCAGCAAATGATAGTGCAGGACTGAACAGTAAGGCCGGATTAGACCTAATTTTTTATTAGACAGGTCCAGTTTTGACAAGTTATACTGTATATTACTGTATATAATAGATTCGGCTTTAACACTTCATGGAGTATGGCACTATTAAAACTAAGTGTTTGTTGTATATGATTCCTAAGTTTTTATCAAGTATGTTGTCTGTTGTTTATTTCATTCATTTTCAAAAAACAATAAAATATTTCAACTTTTTGACGAATTTTAATGTTTGTCTATCATGGTCTGGGATTGGGATGGTCATTCTGAAGAGTCCTAGATCTTGGTCCTGCAAAATACAAGCAACGGATTTTTTTTATTTCCAGGAGATGCATACAATACATCGCACATGAAATCAAAACTTGTTGAAAATAATAGTTAAAAGTGAAAACAAGACATGCATGAAAACTGTACACATATCAAATTTAAAATGGAGCGTTGCTTTTTGCAACGACGCAAGAAACTTTTTATCCATAGTAAGACAATAAATGTGTCTAAATTTCAAGTCACAAACACAGGCAAATATGATAACAAAACTTTTTCTTACTATTCTTTGGATCCCATGGTCATATAATGGCGGTCATCGTTCCTAGTGGTTCTGGTGGGGTCGTCATTCCCGTCTTCCTGGTGGTCCCGGTTCACGTCTTCATGGCAATGGTGGTGGTGGTTGTGGTTCTTTTCTTTCTGGTGGTGGTGGTTCCCATCTTTCTGGTGGTCGTCGTCCTTTTGTATAGTTTTTGATTTTTGGTTCTGCAAAAAAAAAAATAAAAAATTCGAGAGGCGATTTAATTTTAGTGGCTAGATTATAAGAGTATCCTTCAATTGATTCATTTTTTATTGAAAACACCACTTCTACAAAACCTGTATGTGGTTAACATAGTCCCATCATTTTTTTATCAAAAATCTGTTTGTAATGCATCCTTGATACCCAGGGGTAAATATCACCTACGCTCTCTACACCCCTGGAATCATCCTCGATATCCAGGGGTTATTAAACCTACGCTCTCTTCACCCCTGGAATATGTCTTGGCAAAACTGTTTTCTTATGACATATTCCAGGGGTGTAGAGAGCGAAGGTGATATTTGCAAGGAAACGAAATAGTCATGAATTTAAGGCTGTACATTGTAATAATAACAGTCCACTTTTCTCCCTTAATTTACCTGAATACTAATTTCAACAAATATGCACATATTTGCCAAACTGTGAGCTCCGAGTGAGTCTTAATATAATTGTAACATTCTTTAAACATAAATGATTTTATTATAAATAAGACTGTCCTATTTATAAATTTAGTGTTCATGAATTTCCTTTGTCTTAAACTATGTTGCCCCTATTCAGCCCACACTATGTTTATAAAATGTTTCCTCTTGGACCCAAGATCATCTTACATTCAATTTATACCCTCTTTATGCAAAACAAGTCTCAAATATCATTTAAATCTGTGCAGTGATTTGATCAAAAGGCTAAGAATGTTCTCAAGAAAAGGGCGTAACTCCACAAACAAGGGAAGTAACTCAATTTTTTTTATAGTTTTGTTGTGTACAAGTGAAAGTATCCTTCATACTGGTATATTAAATTATGGTTTTTTTCTTGAAACTTGTTTTGTGAACAATAGTCGTAAGACAGACAACAGAATTACAGTATGATTTAATTTTGTTACACTATCCTTCATAATTTTAAGAAAGTATAGCTAAGCTTTACTTACTTTGGGGTCTTAAGATCCAGGCTCTCCGCCCTGCAGGCCAGAATTCTTCAAACTTGCATCATCTTCACAATAGACAGACTTCCCAGCAATGACGATATACGGAGCCTCAAGAAGATTTAATCATGCCCCAGCTAGTTCTGTCCCCTCTTTCACAAAGAATTTAATTCCAGATACAAACAATCACCCAACACAAGATTTACAGAGCAGTACAGCACCATGTCAGTCCATTGGTCCATCAGGCCGACTGCAAACCCGATGAATCAATCATGATACTGTAAAGCCACACTCGTACCAGACTCATGTCTGTATTTGGAATTAAACACATTTGTCAAAAAAAGGACAGTTCGAAGCTGAGAAATGACTAAACCAACCAAGTTTCATATATTTCCATTGCTAAGTCAGCCATCTAAAGAAAGAATCCACGCATTCAAAGAACCTGACCAGGTGATTGTCCTAGCCGTTGGACAATCCCTACAAAACAAGAATACCACAACCCAATTACACACATGCCTACATACAGTGTAGTAATTACTCAAATTCCTATATACAGTGTGTAGTAATTACACACATTCCTATATACAGTGTGTAGTAATTACACACATTCCTATTTAGTGTGTAGTAATTACACACATTCCTATATACAGTGTGCAGTAATTACAAACATGCCTACATACAGTGTAGTAATTACACACATTCCTATATACAGTGAAGTAATTACACACATTCCTATATACAGTGTGTAGTAATTACATACATTCTTATATACAGTGTGTAGTAATTACACACATTCCTATATAAGTGTGTTATAATTACAAACATGCCTACATACAGTGTAGTAATTACACATTCCTATATACATTGTGTAGTAATTACACTCATGCCTACATACAGTGTAGTAATTACACACATTCCTATATACAGTGTAGTTATTACACACATTCCAATATAAGTGTGTTATAATTACGAACATGCCTACATACAGTGTAGTAATTACATAAATTCCTATGTAAGTGTGTAGTCATTACACACATTCCTATATACAGTGTGTAGTAATTACACACATTCCTATATAGTGTGTAGCAGTTACACAAAGTCTTACATTCAGTGTGTAGTAATTGCATACATTCCTGTATACAGTATGTAGTAATTACATGCATTCCTATATACAGTGTGTAGTAATTATACACATTCCTTTATAATATACTGTATATAGTAATTACATGCATTCCTATATACAGCGTGTAGTAATTACACACATATATATATACAGTGTGTAATTATTTGCACATCCTATACAGCATGTAATAATTACACACATTCATATATATACAGTGTGTAATAATTACACACATTATTATATACAGTGTAGTAATTATACACATTGGCCAAGCATGCTCAACTATACATCTGTTAATTTCAAATTTTTATTTTACATTCATTTGGTAATATATGTACTTGGGCAAACAAAAACTGTAAGCCGAATGGCTAACTAATACCCATGAATACTCCTTATATATTTCTAGAATATTTTCTAGTTTCTGATAAAGATCGGTTCTCACTGCTAAATAATAACAAGAATCACCCATAATTGTATGTGTCACCTGTCCGCTTTGTCCATATTATATGCATTTTACACATCCCACAAAATAAACCTATAATCAAAGTTTGGTCGCCCTAGCTTTTATACTTTGTTAGAAAATTTTATTTTTCTTCTAAGTCCAGAAATTTGAGGTTTTCACCCCAAAATTACAAAAATAGTTGAAATGCTAGTAAAGAGTATAATGCATTCAGGTATACATCCCACGATACACCTATACTTTGTGAGGAACATTTATTTTTCTTCGAAGTCCAGAAATTTTAGGTTTTTACCCCAAAATTACAAAAATAGTTGAAATGCTAGTAAAGAGTATAATGCATTCAGGTAAGGTAAGGTAAGGATGTGACATTTACTTCGTGTATTGATAAACTGTTATCTATTAACGCAGCCATTACACTAGAGATCTACTCTCATGATTCTGCTTGTTTTGTACAATATGACACTGCCCCCTAGCTGTCTCACACAATTTGTCCTCTCAATATTTATTTCCATTTCACTGTCCGTTCCAGAGTACAATTGCTTTAAAAATCAGGCAAGACTTGTAACAAAATATTAAGATTTAAAAAAATAATAATAATAATAATTCTTTCCTGAAATTCAATTGTTGAAATTGAAATGAAGTGGAAATCATTTTGACATCCAAATACATGTATATACATCCCACGATACACCTATACCCCAGGTTTTGGCTACCCTAGCTAGCTTTTATACTTTGTGAGGAACATTTATTTTTCTTCTAAGTCCAGAAATTTTAGGTTTTTACCCCCAAATTACAAAAATAATTTAATTGCTAGTAAAGAGTATAATGTATTTAGGTATACATCCCATGATTATTTCAAACTTGAGTAATTAGGTCACTCATTCATTAAACTTAAACTATAAGCCGAATGAGTACCCCCCCCCCCCCCCCCCTCCTATCATAAGAACTTGCTTCAGTGCCAAGTCCCTAATATTCCCGTGTAGTATCATTGAAATTTACAAATTTAGGGGGAGTTGTCCAGACAACATATGTCTACAGACAGACTGGACTGACAAACAGATGGACAGACAACCCGATTCCAGTATTATACCCCTCCCCCAACCCACTTCAACTTCATTGTGCAGGGGGTATACATATAGTTGATCATAAAAAAATATGTAATTACCAGTAATGACTTGAAAATAAACCAAGGTTTTCGTGTCGAATAATTAAACTAACATTTATAGACAGTGGTTGCGGTGGGATCTTCATGACTGGATTATAATATCATAATAAATGTAATTGTAATAAAGTGCACTCCTCTTTATATCATGTTGCATTTGAAAGACAAAAACACTGCATTAACAGGAATGTGACTTTAAGAGAAATATGTTTGTCCACTAAATCTAATGCATTTCCAATCTCCATAACTAAAAGTAAGCTATTCAATGAACATATGAAGATGTATCAATCTATAGATAACATTATTTATTTAAAAAACATTTTTTGCGGTAATTTTTTTATTTTCTAAGCAATAACTTTGTACAGGTTGTATCTGAAATCATACTGAAATTACATCATTTCCTAGATATTTTACGTGATTGGATTAAAAAAAACATGATCTTAAGAGGAATTCACCTCAAAATACATGATATTAAAGGCCCAATATACGTAACTTCAGGGAAATTTTCGTGATTCTGAAAAATTCTGAAAATAAATCCAGTTGATAACCACACATAAACAAGCCTAAAACGAAGAAAACCTGAGCAGTAACTAACAAGAAACTCTTGACACAAAAAATCCAAAGAATTGAAAAGGTGGGGCCCACTTCAACAACAAACCGAAGGTAGAAGACAGTTCGAAATGGACGAGTGTTTCAAATAGCGTGTTTCAACTGCTGCTGTACCTGTAACCGCGAAAGAATTCATCTTGAATATTGTTGATATCAGTTAATCTTAACCAAATCCATGAATATAATAAGTTTATTAGAATTGATTTTCGCTTCAAGTTTTACTGAAAGTTACGTATATTGGGCCTTTAACCAAATAAAATTTCATAGATTTTATAGTGGGAAAAAAGGTGCTTAGGAAAAACATGATATAAAGAGGAATGTGATATTAACAGCGGTGATATCAAGTGGGATCCACTGTACCACTATACCAGGTTTTTTTATTCAGGCCTCTTCATTTAGCAGTAAACAAATTTATTTCTAGAAGTTATCTATTGAATTTCATATTACACATAATTTGGAAAAAATCTAGGTTTATTTAACAGTAAAAATAAAACAATGATGCCTGTGAGAACCAATCTTGGAATAAACACTGATCTTTCCATCCAAACTCGATCTGCACAATATTCATAAATCATCCTACCTTCAGGTCAAGGCACTAATGCTTCAGATGAGTCCAATACAGACAACCCGATTCCAGTATTATACCCCTCCCCTAACCCCCTAACTTCATTGTGCAGGGGGTATACATATAGTTGATCCTAAAAAATATGTAATTACCAGTAATGACTTGAAAATAAACCCAGGTTTTCATGTCAAATAATTAAATTAACATTTCCATCCAAACTCTGCACAATATTCATAAATCATCCTACCTTCAGGTCAAGGCACTAATGCTTCAGATGAGTCCAATAAAGTCGTGGATCACACATCTTACTGTAAAAGAAATTAATATTGATACATATATACAATTTAGCAAGAGATCAATTTTATAAATACAGGTTATGACTTCAGAATGGAACAAGACATAATCTAATAAGTAACAAGAGCACCGCAAGCGGAGGCATGATACACCCGTCGTATTCTATCGGAAGTATAATTGTATGGAAACACAAAAAACTTCTGATACTTTCTGCAGTTGCAAATATGCAATGCTGTTACGCGAAAAGTCGAAATAACTCAAAACCTGTCATATATTTTAAATATTATAGCTTTTCAAAGTATCATACCAAATTTTAGAGGAATCGAAGAAAATACAAAAAAGTTCTGACATTTTCTACATAATGCCCGAAATTGCATTAAATATGAAG
Source organism: Mimachlamys varia (assembly GCA_947623455.1). Lineage (NCBI taxonomy): Eukaryota > Metazoa > Mollusca > Bivalvia > Pectinida > Pectinidae > Mimachlamys > Mimachlamys varia. The sequence goes on from OX392528.1 coordinate 53,056,669, forward strand.
ATTCAAAGGACCATAACTCTTGTAAATATTGTCGAATCAAACTGTCATTCAGGAAAACACAACTTCATGTCATGATGATTAAGCCTACCAAATTTCAAAGATATCGGTTGAAAACTGTAGAAGATGATTTCCGGACAAAACAACAGTTTACGACAGAAATGTATTATCTACATATATAGTGCCTATATCTAAATATCCAATACTGTTATACGAAAAGTTGATTTAACTCAACAAAACCCGTAATATTGGATAAATATTATAGCTTTTCGAAGTACCATACCAAATTTGAGAGGAATTGAAGAAAACACAAAAATGTTCTGATGTTTTCTACATAATGCCCGAAATTGCATCCCAAAGGGCAATAAATCAAGGGAATATTGTTGAATCAAACTGTCGTTCAGGAAAACACAACTTCATGTCATGGTGGTGAAGCCTAGCAAGTTTGAAAAAAATTGGTTGAAAACTGTAGGAGGAGATCTCCGGACAAATAATAGTTTACGACGTACGTACGGATGGAAAACACCATACCATAATATGTCCCGTCATTTTTAACGGGCATATAAAAATATATAATTGTGATAATTAAAAATCTTAATATTTTAAAGACATTATTTCAATGTAGTTTTGTTTCATATGTAGAAATAAAAAAATTAATAAAAAATGCTTAAATTAGCTTACATTAAATTATATTCAATAATGCTCACCTTGCCTTACGGAATGCCCCGCTATATGGTGCTTCATAGACCTGCCACTATGACAACACCCCTGGGCCTTTGAGCGTGGCCCTGTTTGACTGCCTCCACACTAGCTACAGCTAAAACAGAAAATTGACTTTATTGAAAATTGAAGTATTAAAATCTTTGAAAGCTCTATTGAAACAAGACGAAGAATACTTGTCAGAACGATGATATTTAATAAAACTAGTATGAGAAATCATCAAGGGACTACGTGCAAGTAGTTACAATAATTTAATTGTTCCCATACATACCTTTGAACGAAATCTGCCAATACTTAAAATTCAGCCAATCAGAGGGCACAGCCAATCTATCAGATGACCAATCAAACCAGAGTTCCCAAAGGGATCTTGGTGCCATCTTAGACGATCTTTATTTGTTCTTAAATTGTTGGATTTTTTCCTTTCTTTTCTCTTACATTGAGTATTTAATTTTAATTCAATGAAATTTGAGAATTCCTTTTTAGAAAAAACACCATTAATTAAAAGATGGTAGCAGTATTTTTTTTCATTTTGATCAGTCCAAAAACAAACTAAGAACGTTAGCAGCACCTATACATGTAATAAGAAATTTCCATTCTCAAAACCAAGATAGCCATCTGTCAGCCATTTTTTCCCGATCAGTCCAAAAATCAAACGGGCACTAGTCTACTAAACGCCAAGGAAAACATAACATATGAAATTTGAGAATGATCTATCCAGTACTTCAAGAAATAGCAATTACAAGCTATTACTTACAAATCCAAGATGGCCGACTATGCACAACTAGGCACCAACGGGAACCTACTTATAAAATTTGAAAATGATCCATCCAGTACCTCAAGAAATAGCGATAACTAAAAATGAAAACACTGTTATGCACCACATGGGGTTGGGGAGGGGGAGATGGGGGCATATCTAGGATTCAAAGAGAATCTACACATCAAATGGGAAAGATCGATCCAATACAATTCTCAAGAAAAAGTGGTAATATACTTTCATTGTACCCAACCAAGGTGGCAGCCTATCAGCCATTTTAGTTTTCTGATCAGTCCCAAAATATCAACAAGGTACAGCTAAGGACAAAGGGGAATCTACAAATGAAACTTGAGAAAGATCCTTTCAGTTCTAAAAGAAATACTAGTATTAAGAATTATTTAAAGACTGGCAACGGACCATATAGCAGCAACACAGCTCCAACTGTCACATTTTTTTCATTATTACTTACCTCAGTGTGAAGGAAGTCAAACCAAAGAGACTGGCAGTGTCTCGGTGCCATCTCCAGGCACGGCCCCCGTGTCCTTCATGAAAGAAATAAAATAGATATGAAAGCAATTGCATTATAGATAAGATTAAATAATGGTCTGAAATGTACATTATTTTGATGTAATCTTTTATTTCCTAACTTTGGCTATATTCATGCAAGGTCAACATTTAAGAGAAAATAAATGATTTGCATTGGAACATAAAGAATGTCAATTACCTCCTATGGACCGGGAGCATGTGAAACAGACCGGGATGGACGACGGCCTTCTCCTCCTCCTGGCCGGGATGGACGACGGCCTCCTCCTCCTCCCGTCTCCTGGCCGGGATGGACGACGGCCTCCTCCTCCTCCCGTCTCCTGGCCGGGATGGACGACAGCCTCCTCCTCCTCCCGTCTCCTGGCCGGGAAGGACGACGGCCTGGCCGGGATGGACGACAGCTTCCTCCTCCTCCCGTGTCCTAGCCGGGAAAGACGACGGCCTGGCCGGGATGGACGACGGCCTCCTCCTCCTGGCCGGGACGGACGACGGCCTCCTCCGGGCCTAAAATACAAAACAATAGAGTTGATATTAAATATTATGAATCTTCTTGTCCACGTACATCCAATTATTTTTTTTTTATAGTTTTGGATGTAATAATCATTTTTACTTCACATTCCAAGATATGAGACCAATAATGGGCAATAACTGTAGTTAGAAATTTAATCAATAATTTTCTACCAGTTGAAGGGAAGTAACTGGAAAACTAATGTAAGCTAAGTTACATGTTCCATATTATAAGCACATAATGTAAATATTAATCCCAACATGGAATAAGTCTTCGATGAAATAACTAAAAAAAAAATTATTATTTACCTTTCCCGGAGGCTGGAATATGCCATCCTATTCCATCAGTCAGATATTCTGTATCAGATGACCTTCACCCTAATCAGACTCTCCGACGAAAGGAACACTGATGCTAAATGAATTTATTTCCATTTCAGCCGCACTCATCCCTCCAGTAACAAGTGAATTCAGCCCCAGCTCGGAAACAACCAATATTGAAGCACTCAAATCAGTATGATTACATGCTCCCCTCGGAGGACTATCATGGAGGGGTACATGATATCGGATCCCTACATATAACCATAAAGATCCTTGTACCTCAATATTGATTATTCGCCAGGGCTAAAAACCTTGCTAAAGGAGGGCAGAGTACAGCTGAAATTTCATAAATTTATTTAGCTTCAGTACCCCAGACGCCAAATCGTCCAACTAGAGCTCAGATCACCCTTCCAGATCTATACCTGACCAGGGGTCTGTCCACTTGCAGTAAGACAGTCCTGTTAAAAAAAAAAACATATTTAATAGCATCATGTTGGTATATGTTTTACATGAATTGGTAAAATGAAATGGTAGAAGTTTTTCTTTGTAGCATTTTGCTGATTTGCCACACTTTGCCTGACCGACAGGCCATATGTAATGTTAATGGCTAAGTCTTGGAATAAAACCTTTTGAAACTATGATACAAGAGATAAAACTTATGGCAAAAACAGTATCCATATGATAAAGCTAAATTACATCCAAATCATCAATATGAATATATATTGGTGTACCTCTGTCCTATTAAGGCAAGCCGTTTGGGCTTTTACCTATTGAAATAAAGATCTCTCTATTTAAAGATATCTTTAAAGAATAGAGATGTCTCTTTTTCAAATACAGACATCTAAAATCTAATACGGATATATCTCTATTTCAAATACAAATATCTTTATTTCTACTGAAAGTTGAGATATTTTTATTTGAAATTGCGATATCTGTATTTCTTTATTTTCCATATAAATAGAGATATCACTTTAAAATTGCGATATCTGTATTTCTTAATTTTCCATATAAATAGATATATCACTTTAAAATTGAGATATCTGTATTTCTTTATTTTCCATATAAATAGAGATATCACTTTAAAATTGCGATATCTGTATTTCTTAATTTTCCATATAAATAGATATATCACTTTAAAATTGAGATATTTGTATTTCTTTATTTTCCATATAAATAGAAATATCACTTTAAAATTGAGATATATGTATTTAAAGGGCAAGAATTTCCCCTCATCCGAGCTTTATAGTGACAGATGAGGAGGATTCTTTGAGTATCAGCCTGTAGGCTGAGGGGGTAAGGTAGCATATACGTATCTATGCACAACAACCTCGATATGAGGACTAAAAATATGCTAATGAGATGGCCTATAAAAGGCCATGCGTGCACGTGAAACATCATATTTCAAAGAGACAAGCTGTTTACATCATGGGCTGGGAACAAAAGGGATGGGTATGAGAACTTACCCCCTCAGCCAACAGGCTGATACTCAAAGAATCCTCCTCATCCGTCACTAAAGCTAAGGTGAGGGGAAGATTCTTTTTCGTAAGCCTTTCGGCTTTCAGGGGTAAGGTAGCATGTTTAAAGGATTTAAATGGCTGGTAGTAAATGAAACAAATAACGCAACAAAATAAAAAGCCTGTATAAGGAAAATTCAAATTACAGCTGTCTAAACAAACGTGATATTCAAAACCTTCAAGTTAACAACCACATGTTAATATCGGGTGACACCCTATGTGTGCTCAATACGAAAAATGATGTTTCACATGCGCGCATGGCCTTTTATAGGACATCTCATTAGCATATTTTTAGTCTTCATATCGTGGTTGTTACGCAAATGCTACCTTACCCCTGAAAGCCAAAAGGCTTACGGAAAAGAACCCAAATGCCTTGCTGTAGTCCTATCTCTTACACATCAATAAGTGGCTCTACCAATATCAATATTTGTAAACAAATGGTGAACCAGTGATTCATCTTGGTTTTTATGAAAGCGAGTCCGGACAGGAAGTGGTTGGGTTGGACAAAAAATAAATATTCATCAATAATTAAATTTTGTGCATCATATTGCTGTAAGAATTTTATTTTAATTTGTGTTTGTATGTTTGTATGTTAATATTTACCATTGCAAGGCATTGCCACAATATAACTCTATCGAATTCAGTCAGTTGGCATTGTTTAGGCAATGAATGCCATTGATAGATTGTTGACGTCGTCATTAAAATCAAATGCCGTCGTTATTGTTAAGTGGGATACCACTGACCGCCCCCTGCCAACGATATGTTAGGATATGACTAGGAAAATGTTTGTTTTTAATAATGTCACTTTATTGGATTATCTCTCCTGAATTTTGAGAAACTAGTATTAATAAGTTACAGCATAGTTAAGCATTTAACTTATAGGCAACATGAATGCTTAACTATGCTGTAACTTATTAATACTAGTTTCCTAATTTTATGTTTTCTTCTAATTTGCTATATCTTTATCATCATTATTTTCAGATGCAAAAATAAGGATTTTTAAATAGATATTAATTCTGTCATGTTTGACAACTAGTTTCTTTTTTCAATCAAATAATATTGCGGAACAAACTTATATTTTTACATATATTTCTAGTCAATAAATGAATAATACACCTTTAATGGAATGCTATGGAATGTTTGTTGTGATATTTCATCTGTAGTCAAATTTATACCAAATAAATTATTTACCCAAAATTCAGGGGAGATAATCCAATAAAGTGTTATTATCTGTGTTGGCAGAACGTTTACACAAGGGCTGTGCCTGGTGTCATTATATTTGCACTATTATGCTGTTGAAAATATAACACAGAACGCCGGTAGTTGTTATGTTCTAAAATGTTTTAGGCTTGTACGCATTCACATCACAGTATATGTGTTATGTAAAAATACTACCCACTACAAAAACTTCCTAATAGCATCAAGGGAGACAACCTACCATAGACACAGTTTTACATCTAGTTTTCAATAAGTAGCATAAAAAGCTTGTCTGTGATATTTTGATTCAATTTTTTGCTTGTGCTTTATGTAACTATACGGTAAGTAAATAAATTGACAGTGAATACTGAAATTTGTCCGCTAGATATAAAAATAGCACACTTTGTAAAAATCGTTTTGTCCATTTTTCCACATATAATGATGTAGCTATGGATTTCTTTTTTCATTTTATTGTATGTTTGTGATTTTCAACAACATTCACAAGAAAAAATATAGAAAAAACATTAAAGTTTGAGAAAAATCTTTTTTTTTGTGTTTTTTACCAAAAATGAAACAAGTCATAGGAATGCTTAGATTTTCACAAAATCATCTCTACCTGGTAACATAATCAACATATGAAAGTTTTAAGGAAATCTAGCGGTTAATTTCGAAAGGGTCGAGCCTCCTTAAAACAATCTGAATAAAATACAGATCCTTGTTCTCACTTCGTTTTACAAGGATCTGACAACATCCCACAAGAGGTCATGTTCAGATGACCTTTTTTGCCTCTTTACGTACTTAACACTGAAATAATTTGCCAATGACCTGTCATCTTGCATCAAGCCATTTCGTCACATTATTCCACATGAACTTTTTGGTGAAGAAATTATTAAACGGAAAAATGTGATTATGCAAGCTTTTTTGCCTCCAAAATTCACTTTCAAGATTCTGAAAGTAGTAATTTGATTGGCTAATGCAAAAGGTCATCGGGACATGACACCCTATGGGATGTTGTCAGATCTTGAGATCAAGATATGATTTTAATCAGATTGCAATTAAAATAGAAATTGTCATGATTTTGTGGTGTACATGTATATTGTTATAAATAAAATAATTTTGTTCACACTTAGGTTTGAGATGGGTAGATTCCCCCAGTCACAACAAGGAGGTGAGAGATTCTGCTATTCTCTTACACTCGACAAGTGTATCTGCATTTTCACCTCTGTGAGATTAAAAAATTAGCTACACAATCTCTTTGCATGATCAACAATTGCATGACATCACAGCAAATAATATATACCATGATGTCAACAATCCATTGATGTCATATTGACAATTCAATCACAACTGTGTTGATGTGACATCGTTAGAAACTATTTACTTCCTTGGGAGAGACAAGGGTATCACAACCCTCGGACTGTCGCAACAATTGGATGACATCATGATAGCATCAATACCATGACGTCACAGCAATAATACAAAGGTAAAATGATAAACCAAGTCGAAATTCAATCATATCACATCAGCATTGACTTGCACTGATGTAAATATTACATATATATTTGAGGGTTAAAGGGGTCACAGAACAGAAATAACCATTCACCCCCTTGGGAGTGGGACAGGAGGATCTCGACCCTCAAGAAAAGATCCTTAAGCTGCCAGCTTCATCCTGGCAGCTTAAGAATCTTCCCCCCCAGGGGCTGAGGTTCCCTAATATCACACCTTCATGAAGATGGAGGATTCTATTAGCATGTCAAGATGGTAAGATTAGGACCATACCTTTTTCCTTTTTGTAACTAGAACTGTCGCAAGGTTGGCTAACTAATACATACCTCCCCCCCAGCTACGCCACCCCCACGAGATAAAATATTCCAAAAAATAAGTAAAGGTGGAAAACTCTTTTAAAATGCAATATTACTTCAGAGGGCATAAGTCCATATTACCCTTACCATTTCCACAAAAGAAATATGTTGAAAACTGAAAGATATTGCATAGCCAGGCTGGTTATTCCTACAAAAGTTTTAAGAAGATCAACTGGAAAATGAGTGAATGCATAGTTGGACAAAGTCTGTATACTAATAGACTGATTCCACCGCACCATCCCCAATTGTTTTTTTTTTGGGGGGGGGGGGGGGGGGGGTGATGTAAAAGTACTGATGAACAGACAGATTGTCAATATGCATGTCCTTATTAATCAATACTCATCAATCAATTTCAAATAACACAAGAAAAGTACTTGCTAAACACAAAAGGGGATTTCTATATATATAGATCACATAAGACTATATACTTTTATAACATTCAAATAATCTAGTATTATAATTATAATAACCTTTACCTATTTGTATGTATCAATAACAAATATTTCTAGCAATAAAAATTGATTATCACAAAGCATACCATGTAAAGAAACCAGTAGTTTATTACATTTTCACAGGGGAAATATAGAAAAATATTCATTTTTTTCTGACTTGACCAGTTAAAACACTGCTTACAAATGACAATGGGAAACTTAAAAGCTGCCCGTGTAGGTTTTGCTGTAAAAATGTATTAATGTAAACCAAGTTATTTTCGCGGCGGCTTAATTTCGTGTTTTCTTTAGAAACGACGATTTCATGGCGATTTAATTTCGTGATTAATACTGTTGTAAATGCTATCTATAGTACAGTACCATACTCCTATAGTTGGCATAACTTATTGAAACTATTTCGCGGCGATTATTTTTATATGGATTTTATTCCCCTGCGAAATACGCAAAAATTAATCGTACATTAAAATAAATTGGTTTACAGTAAACAGAATTACAAAAAGTATAATCTGTAATATATTTCATGAGTATGGCTATTATTTTTACATTTCTCACAAGTATGCAACACGAAAATATTGGCCACACGAGTGAAATATATTTGGTTTTTATACTGAAGACACTGTGTTAGATAGCTTCTATTTATTTACAGGGCTGCTTGGATGTATATATACCAAGTAGACACCCTGGATCAATTTTGATATAAAGCTTTGTAAATTGATAAATAGTAAACTTATTTACCTGTCGGCCTGGGGTAGTTCGCTTGCGGCATTGGTCACAGGTCGGCTGTGCCTAATGTCCATCCTGCAAATGAAAATATATGCATGATTATCTCCCTTGAACTGTGAGTAAAAATCTTAATACAGATTGTATTTGGTCATTAGTAGATTACATTTGTACATTTGAAATTGAATTTAGATTTAAGTATGGCATTATCAATCATTAACTTTTCTAATTTAAAAAAATGGCTATTTATCTGGTAAAAAGCGAAGTGAAACAATTCAAAAGGAAGAATATCCCCAGGGTTTAAACCAAGAGGGATACAATGCCTAATTATATACATACCAGAACCGCTGACGGACTTCCCATCCAGTTTTCATGGACAACGCTGTAAAGAGAGTTTAGAATTTCAATTATCGTATTAATTGTAATTAGGGCCCCTATAAAGTTAATAGGATAACAAAGTAGTCAAAAAGTGTGACTTATTAATATAATGTGACCAGATTCCACTTATTATCACTCCTGTTAATAACACATTCTTCTTTATATCATATTTTTCCAAAATACCATTTTTTCCTCTATATAATCTATGTAATTTTGATTGATTAATATCGTGTGTTTGAAGTGAATTCCTCTTTATATCATGTTTTTTTAACCAATCACATTGCTGAATTTACCCACAAAAACATGTCTTTTCCATTGATTTCAGATACAACTTGTACAAAATATTGAACAGAAAATAAAAAAAAAATAACCAAAAAATGATGAGATTATGTTATCTATAGATTCAAAATTCTTCATATGTTCATTGAATAGCTTACTTTTAGTTATTGGGTTTGGAAATGCACTAGATTTCGTAGAAAAACATGTTTCTCTTAATGGCACATTCCTGTTAATATCATGTTTTTGTCTGACAAATGCAACATGATATTAAGAGAAATGCACTGTACTCATAATATGCGATATCTAGCTGTAAGGTTTACTTGAATTTCAATACATCCACAGAAGGAGGGGGGGGGGGGCACTTATACAGAAGGAGGGGCACTTATACTGAAGGGGGGAGGGGCACTTATACCAAAGGGGGGGGGGGCACTTATACCAAAGGAGGGGGAGCACTTATATCAAGGAGGGGGTACTTATACATAAGGGGGGGGGCACTTATACAGAAGGAGGGGGGCACTAATACAGAAGGAGGGGACACCTATACAGAAAGGAGGGCACTGATACAGAAGGGGGGCATTTATACAGAAGGAGGGGCACTTATACAGAAGGGGGGCATTTATACAGGAGGGGCACTGATACAGAAGGGGGGCATTTATACAGAAGGAGGGGCACTTATACTGAAGGAGGGGATGAGCATTTATAACGAAGTGGGGCACTTATACAGAAGGAGGGGTGGGGCACTTATACTTATACTGAAGGGTGGGGGGCACTTATACCAAAGGAGGGGTGGGGCACTTATACTTATACCAAAGGGGGGGGGGGCACTTATACAGAAGGAGAGAGGGGACCACTTAAACTGACCCAAGGGGTTGGGGGGCACTTATACCAAAGGAGGGGGAGCACTTATTTCAAGGAGGGGGTACTTATACCGAAATGGGGCACTTATACAGAAGGAGGGAGGGGACCACCCATACAGAAGGAGGGGGGCACTTATACCGAAGGAGGTGGGCACTTATACGGAAAAGGGGGGACATTTACACTAAAGGAGGGGGGCACTTATACTGAAGGAGGGAGGGGCACCTATACAGAAGGGAGGGCACTTATACAGAAGAGGGGCACTTATACTGAAGGAGGGGGCACTTATACTGAAGGAGGGGGCACTTATACAGAAGGGGGCACTTATACAGTATCTTACAATATTTCAGTTAAGATGTTAGATCTAAGTTGTGATTTCTTTATCATTTAAATGGAAGATTTTTTAAATATATACTAGGGGGAAAATGTACTTTTTTCAATGTGATTGGACCAGGAACTTGGGCAAAAAACAACCCTGGGAAATAAGTGTTATAAGCAAGGGGAAAAGAAATCAGAATTGCAAAGGGCTATAACTCTAGTAACAAAGTGAAATACAATATTACTTGTCACCAAAGGATAAGAGATTTAAAAGCAGTTAAAATAAATTATTTTGCTATCGTGGATGATAATCACCAAGTACATGTAAGAATAATTTCCTACTAAAAATGGACATACCAGGTAATATAAACTATAGTTAAATTTGCCCCCTCCAAAAGGCAATAATGGAGGGCCCAGGGGTATTGAAATTTATAACCTTAACAGAGCCCCTGATGATCTTTTAATATACACATGCAAAGAAATAGGCTGTAGTACATGTTCCTCTGTGACTGGTGAAGATTTTCAAAATAATACCCTTTAATTACCCTCTTGGGGCCCTTGTGTTGGGGGCAGGGATCCTAATTTTACAATTTTGATATCATCTTCCTCCAAGGGTGATTCTCATCAAAAGTATCATATAATAGATAAATATTCTTTTGAAACTGGACAAAACTAGAACTGTCATCTGTAGGATAACTAGTTTTCAAGAAATATTGCTTCAATACTTTACTAGATACAGTCAACATATTTTTTACAATAAGGGGCATAACTCTAACAATATTGAAATTGGATGAAAAGTTAAAAGGTCACAACTATATATTAAAGGGATGTAGCATGCCAAGTACAGTGGACTCCACTTAATATCACCTCTGTTAATATCACATTCCTCTTTATATAATGCTTTTCCAAATCACCAATTTTCCATCTATATAATCTATGTAATATTATTTGGTTAAAGGCCCAATATACGCAACTTCAGGGAAATTTTCGTGTTTCTGAAAAATTCTGAAAAAAAAATCCAGTTGATAACCATGCGAAAATAAGCCTAAAACGAAGTAAACTTAAGCGGTAACTAGCAAGAAACTCTTGACAAAAAAATCCAAAGAATTGAAAATAATTCAGGTGGGGCCCACTTCAACAACAAACGGAAGGTAGAAGACGGTTCTAAATGGACGCGTGTTTACAAATAGCGTGTTTCAAATGCTGCTGTACCGGTAACCGCGAAAGAATTCATCTTAAATATTGCTGATATCAGTTTATCTTAACTTAATCTGTAAATATTATAAGTTATCAGGCTTGATTTTTACTTTAAGTTTTGCCGAAAGTTACGTATATTGGGCCTTTAATATCATGGATTTTGAGGTGAACTCCACTTAATTTCATGGGTTTTTTTAACCAATCACATAAAATATCCATTTCCATGGATTTCGGATACAAAATAAAAAAAATACATAACTTTTTTTTAAAGAAATAATGTTATCTATAGATTGAAATATCTTCATATATACATTGAAAATGTTTCTTTTAGTTATGGAGATAGGAAATGCACTAGATCTAGTGGAAAAAAAACATGTTTCTCTTAATGTTACATCTCCCTGTTAATATCATGTTTTTGACTGACAAATGCAACATGATATAAAGAGGAGTGCACTGTATCAGAATATCTTCAAAAAGGGGCATAACTCTCTCATAAAAGAGTCAAAATTTCACAAAAGCGAAAGGACACTATATATATCCATAGGAATGTAGTGTGCCAAGTTTGGGAAATAATGCTTCAGTACTTTATTAGATCTACTTTACACAATATTCTCTAGAGAATATACAGAATATCTACTAAAAGGGGCAAAACTCTACCAAATGTTGTTGAAATTTTAAGAAAAAGCGAAAAGGCACAACTTTATATCATAATTATAATATATATATTATAAGGATGTATAAACATGTTTGAGAAGTATTGCTTCAGCACTTTATTAGATACACTTGACACAATATTCTGGTCAGACAGGGTAATTCCAATATACCCCCCCCCCCACCAACTTTGTTCAGGGGAAAAATTACCCCAAAGTATGATTTCTCTATATATTATAACAACAGTAAACTTTACCCCCTCTTTAAGGGAGAATGGGGCCCAGGGGGTACTAATTTCACATAGAGAAATATACTGTAGTACATGAATATCTAGACTGGAGAAGAGGTTTTTGAAATATTATTTAACTATTTAACTGTCAGTCTAACCATTTGTACAAAATAAAATTAAATCCCCTTCACCTTATGATACTATACAAAATGGAATCCTTTTTCCTGTTTTTCTTCAGTAGAAGTATTTTAAAGAATTACTTTTATTTTGAATGCCCCTATTGGGCCTCCAGGGGGGACAATTTAGACAAATATCTTGTCAATCCTTCAGTAAAGGCTTCTATTTTAAAGAATTAACTACCCCCTTTTTGGGCCCCACCCCTCTGGCCCAGCGGGGCTCAGTCCAACCAGTTATACAAACTAAATCCCCTTCACCAAAGGATGCTTCAAACCAAATTTGGACATTAATATCATTTCAAAGCTTCAAGAGACAGAATTTGAAAGAATTGCCTGTATGTCCCATTTGGGGTTTTAGCCCTAATAAACTTTTTACATTTTTTTTCAAATCCACGCCTCTCTGTAACCCCCTTCACTATCATTAATATCTAGGAGTTCAATATTAAGAATTGAAGAAAGCCCTGGGGTTCCCGACACACCATTACTACAATATTTGATTCCCTTCCCGAAGGTTTTGTGTTTTTTTCCTTTTGCCAAATTTGGTCTAAATATGTTATGTGGCTCATGACTAGAAGCAAGGGATTTACAGGAAACGTTGGCCGACTGAAGCTGCGCCACGGCATCGGGCTCACTCTTATAGGTGAGCTAATAACCATTGAAATATGTCGTTTTTACTTAAAGTCGATTCGATCTAAACCCCCTTTTATATGTAAAATTACTTTGAATACCCTATCCTACATGTAGATCCTACAGGACCTGTGCGAGTTCTCGAGTCCCTGTGATCTGAGCAGCTACTCACATTATCAAGTGGTATTTTATTTACAACAATAATCTTTAAAAAAGTACATCTAATCACGTGAAATGTCGGCCTTCGTGGGCGTTTAACAGGAGCTTTACGTTTCTGTTTCTAATATTAATAGATCCAAGATCATTGAATCAGTAATTGAAAGCTTTAAAGTCATTTCCATATGTACGATACTTGGTCAAACAATAAAAGTACTAATTCGTCAAAAGATGCATAAAAAGGCATTCGATATCAAAATTCATTGAATCAGAGATTAAACCTATACTTCAGCATTAATTTCACAACGTGATCAAGTCATATTTTGCTATAGTAATGAAAATATGTTGGACTTACCCAAATGTCACTCCATGAGGGTTGACTGTGCGGGAAAAAGTGGCGCGAATTTGCAGCTCGCCCGGCCTAGTACAATGGCCAGGACATTTCATTGGTCGAAAGTTATAAAAATTACTCAGTTCTCCTTTGACGCCGGTGAACGAGGGTATTTGAGGGGTCGGTTATAAACAGGTATCTGTTCTTATTGAAATTTGATGAAAGATTACTAAGAAACACCGAAATAAATGTCTTTTCTGGAAAAAATATAAACCTTTTATTATCCTGGTTCCACACATGCAACATTTTGTTTAACAGACTTCCTGTCCCCATATGAACCCCAGCAAAGGTGCGACTCTGTCGGTTGCAGAAAACTGTTCGTGGCAATGTTTTTGACAAATTAGTTGCAAGACAATCATCAAAGAATGTTATTTATATTGAACTCCAACAAATTAATAGACATATTGTAATTTCTAATCAAAATCTTGGGATTTTAACCTGTAATGTAATTCCGTGTATAACAGATATAACTTTTTTGAAATAAGCATATGTATTGCCAATAAACATTGAACAAGGGATTAGGCACAAGTCATCTCAACTTATCACAGCCTTCTCCCATCATACATTTATAATTACATGACAAATAATGATGATAGGCATAAACAAAATACATAAATGTTTTTTTTTATATGACATTAACATTTACACAGATAGAAAGTTTACACTATATAGAAAGTACAAACAAAATTTTTTGCTGGTTTTGATGAAATAATGCACATGTCTAAAAATTTTTAAATGTAGGTTTATCGATAATTCAGAGCTACCAAGCAAAAGAAGCTCAATAGTAACCATTATCCTTAAGATATTCAAATTTTGAAATAGTATTCGTCTTTCAACTGAAAAACGTTGACATTCAAAGAAAAAAAGATAGGCATTTTCACAGGGATGTCCACAGAAGCAAGCCGGGCTTTCAACTAAGTTGACTCGAAAAAGGTCATAATTAAGAGAACTACACTTGTGTCTCAGCTTTGTATGTATTATATTCAGTTTTCGTTCGCCAAAACTGAAGTAACTTATAAACCAGTCATACACAATTTGACCAGAATGTAGCTAAATTCACAATGTCATTAAATACTAAATAACATATACATTTTAAAAAAATCGAATGGTACTAGTCTACAAAATACAACAGTTTGTGATATTGAATGTCATACAGGGTGAATAGAGAAATTCCGAATAAGGGGTCCAAATCTGTTTATAGTGTTTGGTTTTAAAATACGACAAAAGGTTCGTTCCTCGTCCGTACATAAATAATTTCGTATCTATTCTCAATGAAAACATAAACCAATTATTTTTTCAACAATTTAACATCATGCAAGATACATGTACGGCAGTGTTTCCGATTTAATCAGTAACATCGCGAGTAAACATGAAAATTGTTGGAGAGCACTTAAATGTCCACTCTTTCAGTCCAATACACATTCTTGAACGTTAGAATGAAAAAAACCCCAAACATACAAACATAAAAACCAATAATTAGGGAAAATATGCACGTGTATCAAGAAAAACGCGATTAAACAAGCTCTACAATATCAATAATCCCCTCCTCCATCTTTAGAAAAAGAAAAAGAAAAAGAATATACGTCCGTATTGCTATGAACGATCTCGTCGAATGCTAATACGCACTGCAAGCACGTGCGCCATACTAAACTGCACCCGTAGTACAAATTTAAAAAGAGTACCCTCTGTTTTTTTGTGTTATACCGCCATAACATAAAAATAGATTCAAGTTAATCCTTAAATCACATAACTGACCCGTTCAATGATGTACGGCATGTCATTAAAATGGTATTACACAGGTGTAATAACACTATTGTGACGTCATATGATTGTCTCGGTAGTGAAAATCGTACCACAAGTTGTCTTGTGTCATACTGTTCTGAGGGAGTTTGTCTTCTTGTATGCATATTTTGAAGTTGGCTGTAAACATATGTCATCTGACAAGAGGCAGATTAGCAACACCATACATGATAATAGGACATATGTCGCTTATAAAGTAGCATTGATAATACAGACATCGATACCTTTATCACTATGTGATATTATAGAAGAATTTGAAACGTGCAGGCGGTCACCCATCCAACAACTGACCACGCTCAACGTTGCTTAACTAGAGAGAGCGTTATACATCATGACTGGAAGAGCCAGCTTGACAGTTAGGCAGTATTTCCCCTTCATATACATAGGTAGACATTACCAATTTTTCAAATTAACATATTATTCAATAAAACATCTGTTGTGTACCAATTTTTGACAACTCAAATAAAGTGTTGCTATGGTATAAAATGGACGCTAAACCTACACACACTCGAAATACGCAGGAAACTGGTAATCATGTACAAAGTGGTTGAGGGCTAGCGCCAGTGTGAAAATATCACTCGATAGAAACCCCTTAAAACGATAGGCGTGTGTGAACTTGTCAACATTATTGAAATAAAATCATGTTCATGTATATCTTCTTCAGCTTTTCATTATTGATTTAAATAAATAAATAATTATGTTTCGTGCCAAATTTAATTATGAGTTATAGCCCTTCGACTATGTGGTTTCGTGCGACTGTGTGATTAGGAGTTACCGCCCTTCGACTTAGTGATTTCGTGCCCGTTACAACTTGTCAAGGAGTGCGACCGTTAAAAAATCTCCGATATATCCTTATTTAACACGTTTATAAAAATACTGGCAATCAGTCTACTCTGTGGCATAGTCTACATGTGTGTTTGTCCGAATCGTTCTGACTATCTGATTATTGCCGCCAGCAACACAAATATTTAGCGATCGGCCATTCAGCACCATTTGAACTACATGTACATGGACACAAGAAAACGATGCTTCAATTTGTAATGCAATTGATCGTATCTATAGGATCTAACTTATCAAAAAACTTCATTAGTTTAATATGAAACAAACTTTTGATGCATTCAAGCTGAATGCTACATTACAGTGACGTTAAGGCTGTATATGATACATTACAGTGACGTTAAGGCTGTATGCTACTTTAGTGTGACGTTAAGGCTGTATGCTACCTTACTGCTACGTTAAGGCTGTGTGCTACCTTATAAGAACTGCTACGTTAAGGCTGTATGCAACCTAACTGTGACGTGAAGGATGTATGCTACCTTACTGTGAAGTTAAGGTTGTATGCTACCTTACTGTGACGTTAAGGCTGTACGCTACCTAACTGTGACGCTAAGGCTGTATGTTACCTTATTATGACGTTTAGGCTGCATGCTACCTTACTGTGACGTCAAGGCTGTATGCTACCTTACTGTGACGTTAAGGCTGTACGCTACCTAACTGTGACGTTAAGGCTGTATGTTACCTTATTATGACGTTTAGGCTGTATGCTACCTTACTGTGACGTCAAGGCTGTATGCTACCTTACTGTGACGTTAAGGCTGTACGCTACCTAACTGTGACGCTAAGGCTGTATGTTACCTTATTATGACGTTTAGGCTGCATGCTACCTTACTGTGACGTCAAGGCTGTATGCTACCTTACTATGATGTTAAGGCTGTACACTACTTTACTGAGACGTTAAGGCTGCATGCTACCTTACTGTGACGTTAAGGTTGTATGCTACGTTACTGAGACGTAAAGTCTGTATGCTACCTTACTGTGACGTCAAGGCTGTATGCTACCTTACTGTGACGTCAAGGCTGTATGCTACCTTACTGTGACGTTATGGCTGTAAACTACTTTACTGAGACGTTAAGGCTGTATGATACCTTACTGAGACGTTAAGGCTGTATGCTACCTTACTGTAACGTTAAGTCTGTATGCTACTTTACTATGACGTTAAGGCTGTGTGCTACCTTATTATGACGTTAAGGCTGTATGCTACCTAATTTTGACGTTAAGGCTGTATGCTACCTTACTGTGACGTTTAGGATGTATGCTACCTTTCTGTGTCGTTAAGGCTGCATGCTACCCTACTGTGACGTTAAGGCTGTATGCTATCTTACTGTGACGTTAAGGCTGTATGCTACCTTACTATGACGTTAAGGCTGAATGCTACCTTGCTGTGACGTTATGGCTGTATACTACCTTACTATGACGTTAAGGCTGTATGATACCTTACTATTACGTTAAGGCTGTACACTAACTTACTGAGACGTTAAGTCTGTATGCTACCTTACTGAGACGTTAAGTCTGCAAGCAACCTCACTTTGACGTTGAGGCTGTATGTTACCTTACTGAGACGTTTAGGCTGCATGCTACCTTACTGTGACGTTAAGGTTGTATGCTACGTTACTGAGAGGTTTAGTCTTTATGCTACTTTACTATGCGGTTAAGGCTGTATGCTACCTTACTATGACGTTAAGGCTGTATGCTACCTTACTATGACGTTAAGGCTGTATGCTACTTTGTTGAGAAGTTAAGGCTGTATGCTACCTTACTGTGACTTTGAGGCCTGTGTGCTTCAATACGGGAACGTTAAGGCTGTATACTACTTTACTGTGACGCTAAGACTGTATGCTACCTTGCTATGACATTAAGGCTGTGTGTTACCTTACTGTGACGTTTAAGGCTGTATGCTACCTTGCTGAGATGTTAAGACTGCTTGCTACCTTATTCAGATGTTTAAGACTGTATGCTACCTTACTGAGACGTTAAGTCTGCATGCTACTTACTGAGACGTTAAGTCTGTTTGCTAGCTTATTGTGCCGTTAAGGCTGTATAGTACCTTGCTGAGACGTTAAGGCTGTGTGAACCTTACTGAGATGTTTAGACTGCGTGATACCTTACTGAGACGTGAAGGCTGTATGCTAGCTTATTGTGCCGTTAAGGCTGTATAGTACCTTGCTGAGACGTTAAGGCTGTGCGATACCTTACTGAGACGTTAAGGTTGTATAGTACCTTGCTGAGACGTTAAGGCTGTGTAATACCTTACTGTGACGCTAAGGCTGTATGATACCTTAAGTGAAGTGGCAAATTCACATTTCTAGCGGTAAATCAAATTTACTATTAGATCGGAAACTTTCTGTATCCCCGTTAAATATATTGTCCCGCAGCAGAACAGTAATTGTAAAAGCTTCTTCTCATATTCCTGAGGCTGACGTCAGCATCATCTGAGCATGTGTAATAATTCTTTAAGACTCAACTCACAAATAATACAACGAATGGAAATACACCTGAGATCATTTATTAAAAATCCATGTTGATATATTAGCTATCAATTTACAGTAGCTGCTATGAACCAACAAATGTAAGTATAAAACGTTACTAGTACATACGATATTTTTACAGTTAGATGATCTGTATACTGCTGAAGTGAAATTTTTTGTGGTGAAAAGATATTCTCGATTGTATCGTGTAGAGGGTATGAACGCGAAAATATTCACCCACGTAATTTTACGTATCGTCGAAATATAGAATACGAAAATTTTCTCTCCTAAACATCACCAAAAATCTTGAGTTAAACATTGACTTATTCTTTTTTTGTTTTTTTGCTTTTGTGTTTTTGTTTTTGACGTGGATATAGAGGCAACAGCTAGGGCCTGTGTCCAATAATATCCCTTTTTAAAAACAGTTGCTTCTATTTTGCTGTTATTAATTACACATACTGTAAAAGCCAACATTTTCGCGCTTGGAAAATTTTCGCTTAGCAAACCTCCAAACTTTCGTGGTGTGACAATTTTCGCACTTCGGTCAAACTGTTTTGTACTGTGTACTTATAATATTATTATAGTTTGTGTAGATATGTTTTCGTGTGGATATATTCGCGGAGATTTAGTTTAAGCGAAATAAGCGTAAATGTCCACACCGCGAACAATCCCACTTCTACAGTACTACAAGACAAAGAAAATTGATTTGCAGGTTAAATCTCAAGATAAACTATTATAACTGGTGAAGTTTATAAAAAACATCAACAACATTTTTTTTCGTAACAACTCTGAAGAATAGCCGTTTTTTCAGGATTTAGTGAATATTTTGATAATCTACAAGAGTTAAAAATTTCGAAAAATATCCAACACATGAGGATTGATCACTGATATTTTAAATGATGAAATAATAATAAAGTAAAAAAGAATTTTAATTAACTTCCTCATCCTTTTAAAGCTAGACCAGATCTAACACAAACAGATTAACAAAGGACCAATAATGAATGATTTTGTTAATTTGCTTTTGTTTTTGTTTTTTAGCTCATTTGGGTTAAATTGTACATATTGTTCAACAAATGATGATAAAGTCACGTAAATATTAACATTTCTCGTTTCTTCTTTGTAAACTCTGACTGCGTATAAATTAGCATTTATCCTGCAACCACCACAGATATCGACCGATAGCTACTAAAACCACCACAGATATCGGCCGATAACTACATCAACCACCACAGATATCGACTGATAACTACTGTAACCACCTCAGATATCGACCGATAACTACTGCAACCGCCACAGATATCGGCCGATAACTACTGTAACCACCACATATATCGACCGATAACTACTGTAACCACCACATGAGATATTTACCAATAACTATACTACCACCACATATATCAGTCGATAACTATACTACCACAGATATCGGCCGATAACTATACTACCACCACAGATATCAGCCGATAGCTACTACTACCACAGATATCGACCGATAACTACTACTACCACAGATATCGGCCGATAACTATACTAACACAGATATCGACCGATAACTATACTAACACAGATATCGACCGATAACTATACTACCACCACAGTATCAAACAAATGTTAACATCGTTCTTGTCGTGCAATTCTATAATATAATATAAAATCAACAGCGTTGTTTGAAAACAACTAGTAAACAATCAATGCAACCTGGATTTTCCCCAGAAATTTTTCCTTGCTGTTTGTTCTTTCCCCTTTTCCCCATGTAAAAGGTCACACGGTTAAAGGCCAAGGTCATAGGTTAAAGTACAATAATTAATTGCTTAACATTTTAATTTGTTACCACATTATGAAGGAAAGTTGGTCAGAATAAAAAAAGATTTTAAGGAGAGACGTATGTTTTTGTTCACTAAAACAAGTCTCTAGTTATGATTAATGTAGTATCTTTTTATATATCTCTGATCAAACGTACAGTAATGAAGGTCGTTAACTTGATGTTGTGTAAAAGGCGTTATTACGATTATAATAATGAGTAATGTTGCTTAGATGGATTTTTAATTTTATTACAGTATCTTGAATACATCTCTGATAGAATTTTGAAGAACCGTTTTAAAAGTTGTAGCTACGGCTTTGTGTCGCACGTAAATCTATGCTATGGATATAAATATAAACTTTATTACATTACTTATGAAACAAGTTATACAACTTATATTGATAACTTTTGTGGGCCCGGGTGTTAGCGCGCGAGAGGTCTTATTGTGGTAGGAAACCGGAGTACCCGGAGAAACCCCACGTTGTCGGACAGGTGACCCCATACCTTTTCACGTCCGGTCGTGGAATCGAACATCGGCCGCCTTGGTGAAAGGCAAGTGCGATATCCACTGCACCACCCGACCACCCACACTGCTATGGATATGTAGTATTTTTTTTATATATGTAAAACTGTATGTATATGTTGATTTGAGAAGGCATATAACGCTTGATTAACTAAGTATATTATCTCGTAACTTGGTATTATTTCAAATCTAAACTATGTTAGTACAGTATTTCGTAAAATTTGATAAATATTTGTTACAGCTAGTTTTTAACGTAAATTAGGGTATTTAGAGTAATTTTACACTTTTACAGAGTTTAGATCAAATTTAGATAAAAATGCTCCCGCAATGGTCATAAAGGCTGTTTTACCATTGAGGGGGCTTCTTTATCGAAAATTTATCTAAACCCCCAAAAATTAGGTCCAAAACGAGCTGTAACAACTTATCAGGTCCCTGTGCTTATTGCATGGTTCTTCGCTTTACAACCACTCGAATAAATCTAATTTTTAAAATTAAAGTGAACAGTTATCTCTATTTTCAAGAAAATGCAAATTCGTGATTGTTTTCCTGAAAAATTCTACCGTTACGTTTAAACAAACATAAATCAAAACGTGTAAAATTTATAATTGAGACAGTTATCTTATCAACAAAACTTGAACCGCCAAGTATTGTTTGTTTATTCATACGATGCAGTTTGTGTGTACGTTGGCGACTATAGAATGGCTTTCAGTAGAGTATGGGAAGACATCTTTAGAATTACCAATTAGGTGTTGGCATCGGTGTTATCTTCAATACAGACAACAAATCAGAAAGCAGAACACCAGGACTAATACGAAACGGTAATGAGAAGCTACAGCAGTCCAATTTTATACCAGGTTGGATTTTGAAAAAAAAGGGAACCGAGCAGCCCCGGTTTCATCAGTGTTCCTTAACTTAAGGAAATTCCTTAATTTAAAAATCTCCATAAGAAAGCATTACACAATTTAACGGGCAAATCCTTAGCTAAGGAACTTTCCTTAAATTCTGTAATGCTTTCCTATGGAGATTTTTAAGTTAAGGAACGTTGATGAAACCGGGGCCAGGTCCAATCTATGCTATGAAAATACTTTGAGGTTGTAGCAGTTACCTCCCCTGATATAAAAAAAAGATATGATATACAAATATATCAAATTTATCTATTGTATACCCAAAATAGCATTTACTAATTAACATTTTTTTTAATATAAAAAATTGTGGTTTATAACTATAATCAATTTAATAAAATATTAATTCATTATAAAAATGTTAAAAAATCTTTATAAAAAGGAAATAACAAATGTTGTGACGAGTGATTTATATCTAAATGGTAATCGGCTACAACATAATGTCTAATAAATAAACACAATTTATGACAGACCTCTCAGTGACGGTCTAAATTAATAATTGTAACCGTATGAAAGCTAATGGGAAGATCTATCATAACTAATCAGACATTAGAAGAAGTAGAAGATTTTAATTCTTATTACTCTTCGGTGAACAAATCACCCATGATGATTATCATTCCTAAAGCGTGACACTCACCTGGGTAAGACAGTTAGATGGTTAATTTTTACTGCAATACCGAACTGCTGGGGGGTGGGGTGGGGTATGATATTCTTCCAAGAAACCACTTGTCCGATAGATATATATAAATTCTGTTGCAATTAGTTCGAGGTTAAATCATAAATTGACTGGACTAATTCAGGTAAGAGGCATCACAGTATCATATACAAAACAAATCACAGAAAGTAGCTTATATAAAATAGGGGATGTACATTAATAATCATATTTAAATTATCACACAAGTGTCCACATTGATTTTAAAAAAAACAACAGAATGAGCGTCTTGTTTTAAACATTTTTTTATTGCGGTTTGAGCAATGGTACATACAAATAGTTCAAACTTAAGGATACAGAAACAAGTACTTGGTACTTATATTAATCTGTCTCCTGTTGTATAAATAAACTATGGACCGATATTGACAAAACTAATAATATATATGTCATATATATATAAATAACACGGAAACACAACTGACGAAGGAAGACAATTTTTGACTCGTGCTCTGTCCGGGCCTCGAACTCACGATCTCCGGTACCAAATTGCCTTGCCAG
Source organism: Mimachlamys varia (assembly GCA_947623455.1). Classification (NCBI taxonomy): domain Eukaryota; kingdom Metazoa; phylum Mollusca; class Bivalvia; order Pectinida; family Pectinidae; genus Mimachlamys; species Mimachlamys varia. Next base: position 53,080,048 of record OX392528.1, read on the forward strand.
AAATACCTGCGGCCGTTACCACTGCGCCAACTCGACATCCCAAAAACGGATGTCTCGATGTCGCAGGGATAGGGCACGAGTCAAAAAATTGTCTTCCTTCGTCATTGGTGTTTCCGTGTTTACTATATACATTATATGGATACGAATTGTACAAATATTACATATATCAAACAAGGTACAACTACGACAGGAAATTCACTTTTTAACTTTCGGATCAACAATACTAAGTGTATATGATACATTGTGTTTAATATATTAATAAATAACACGGAAACACAACTGACGATTTTTTTTTGCAAATATAGACTATTAGTATAAAGTAAAAATAATACAAACACAAAATGTGAACAAAATCTTATCAAAACTTGCGCCATACTAAGTGTATATGATATCGCGACAATATACAGGATTTCTGGCATAAAGGCAATGGTATTTTCAGGAACGTTTAGACTGACCACAGTTGCTTGAGTTTCTGTCAGTAAATTATAAATATATATATGTGAAATGAGCCTCCCATTACGAAACAAGCATATAGTGGTGGATCAATATCTAAATTTATCAGAAATGTCGGTGTTTAGTCTAAAAATTGCACGACAGCCTCACAACAAGTAAGTCATGTGCATTGTTTAGAAATAGTTGAGAAAAAACGTTGGAATACTTCCATTACATTCTGTAATGGGCCGCGGTCCCATAGATATAAACAGTGTTCAGTAGTTTCAGTATAGACCGATTACACGAACACATAGGGCTATCATCTAAGTTTCGAGTGCACAGATGAGTATTCAACGAGCTGCAATTTATTCTCAGACGTGCATGATGGATTTGGCTGTGTCTGCTTCTACAGTATAGTAATAGTGCTGGGGGACAGTGAGCAGAGAGAGTGTCGGCGTTCAGAAATTTTTTGAAGTTACTTATGGACGGATTGGATTTTATGTTTCCATGAAGTGTGTTCCATAAATCAACAGAAAAGGATAGGAAGACATTTTTATAGAGTTTTGCTCGACCGTTTATTTGACAGAAATTATTGGCTCTTCTTTTGTTATGAGTATGAGTATCAGAATGACAAGCAGGTAGGAAGTTATTCACATAAAGAGGGCACTGACCATGAACAATATTGTGGAATTGAATAATTTTGTGCTTTCTCCTACACACACTAAAGGGGTCCTAACCGGTTTCTACATAAGTCTAACGTGGCTTGCGAGTTTAGTTGCACCAGCCAGACGGCCATGTTGTGTGTTGACTATGAAAGAATATTATGTGTGTGTTTTTTTTAAGAAATACAAGATGTATTTGGAATCTGGAATTGATCAGAAAAACAAAACTCCTGACAAGAAACCTTTTTTTTCAATTATCAGAAATTTTCAATAGAAATTCATAGAAAGAAGATTAAATACATAAATGAAAGTTAAAATAAGAAGGGAAAAGATCCATCTTTCTAAGAATGAATGAAAAATCATCGATGGTGGGGGCCAAGATCCCTCTGGGATCTCTTGTTTCTTTTCCTATATATTCCTTTTTTTCAGTTAATTTTCCTGACTTAATAATTTTGGACCGCTTTTGATAATATTTGGTCATTGTGTACAGAAATATCCTAAGTTTCTTCTCATAAAACATCCGGGAAGACTTTTGACCCGTGAGTGTACTTAAACCAACAGAACCATGCTCTTTCATGACAGGCCGTTTCGCGAGATTTGTTATAATGAAATGAAGAAGCGACATATGCAAAGTTTCAACCTAATATATTAAGATTTGTTGATTTTATAAACGTTTCCCTGATGCACAGGAACTTTTTTCACTTGAATATTATATTTTCATACACGCAATACACGTGCATTCCTAAATGTAATAGAATAAAGGTAGCATCGTCGCTGGGGCTCGAATCCGCGACCCTTGGCTCCCCAGCTCGATACTCTACCGACTGAGCGAAAGGGAAATTCCCTACAGCTTCCGATTGTAAAGCAACCTAATCAATGCACATCTTTTACACTATTCCCCCCTTTTTCTGAATCTCCAACTCAGGTTCTTTGACTCCCAGCCAAGGATTATCCTACCTTGAAACAGGGAAGGTAATCGGCACCAATTTATAATAGGACGAGGAAAACTGATAAAGATAGTGACGTCGCTGGGGCTCAAACCCGCGATCCTTGGCTGTCCAGCCCGATGCTCTACCGACTGAGCTAAAGGGAAATTCCCTACAGCTCACGCTTGTAAGGCAACCTAATCAATGTACATCTTTTACAGTTAGTGTATCATAATAAATGGCCCGGTTCAGGACCACGTGAGAATCTGAGACTGTTACGACAGTTGTATTTCTAATAGAGTTGTTTCACAAAAGATCGACTATCAGACACTGAAAAACTTACTTTAATTTCACCGCTTGACATATCAAGCTGAAGTTTGACTATTTTTTTCATTAGATTATTAGAAAATTAATTACACAAAAAGAAAATTTGAAACTCTTGGTTTTAATATTGTTTTAATTATTCATATTTCGCTAAGTTATATCTGTATAAAGATGGTTATTCTCCTGGCCACAAGTGCCTGTGCAATGATTATACGTGTCAAATCAGTTTGCTACATGAGTTACTTCCCTTGACAAAAACATTCTTTTACACAAATAATCCTATTCATTTAGCAAATACTAATAAAAATATCTTTCATTTAATTGAAATATTTTGTATTTACACGTGTTTTTGACTTCTGTTGATATTTTGAATAAATTGTGAATTAATGATATCTAAAATAAATACATAACATTTAAAAAGATAACAAATGTTGTAGAGTGGTACTTATATATTAAGGTTATGTTACATGGATGTTACGCGCGTCCGCTTAAGTTGAATGAAATTTGTTATTTTTTACAGACCGCCGAATAGACGGTCTAAGTGGGACTGAATGGTGTTATCGTAATAAGTTAAATAGTCCATGATTTATTCTGGATATCTGTCCGTAAAAGTCTCCGAAAATCCCGATTGGGGAAAAGTGGTTATTTACGCGTTCTAAAGGATCAGGAATATCACACGTTTAACCATATTTGAGGTCTAATATCTGCCTCATTTGTAACACTGGACATATGTATTCAACATTCACTCAAATATGTAATTGATCATGACAATCCAAGGGATGAGGCACAAGTTCTCACAACTTACAAGGCCCTCTCCTAACAGTATGATATACAAAATGTTTGACAAAACGTGATGACACATCATTAATTTTCAGATACTAGACAGAGTGGAGAGAAAAGAGAAAAAAGCTGGGAAAATGGAAGCAGGGAGAAGGACAAAAGGGGAAATGTGCAGTTGCAGAGATTATCCACTAATTGTTTTCAAACCTCTTTAATTGATAATATTAACATTTGAGTAGAATGGCAGATCCTCGTCACCCCATAACAGAGTATCAAGATGAGGTACTTGTTGAATACCAAAATTTGGAAGAACAATAAATAATCTTATACGCTGATTTTCGAATTGTTCACAGGTAAAAAAAATAATGCTATGCATCTTCATTACCATCATTACAATGGCAAATTGGTGAGACGCGAATGCCTATACGAAACAAATCGTTTTTCAGACCACTACAATTGTGTCTTATTCGTGCTAATAGGACTGAAAGATATCGATTTCCAATAGCCAGGTATGATGGTAAAACGTGTAGCACTAGTACTGGTGACACTTTCATATTAAACGCAGGAAAAGATTGAAAACTTTTTTTATAGAATTATCAAGTTCATTCCACAAGTTTACCGAAGAGTGGATGAAAAACCATTTAAACATATATCTAATCTACAGATTGGCATTTGGTAATTGTCAGGGTTACGGAGACTGTGATGACGGTCATTCCTTGTTGAAGGAAGTAAACGATGAAGATAGTCTGGAACTAATCTATTTTGAATCTTGAAGAAAGTATAGATATTTTTTCTCCTAGATTTTCAGGGTACCCATCCAGATTCTAGGTAAAGTGCCTCACAAGATGCTACAGAGGAAAGACCTGTTACAACCCTGGCGGGCGGCTTCTAGCTGTACATTTGACAAATCATCAGAACATTTGCCTTCCCAAACACACGGTCTAAGGATGTATTGTTTGTTTACTTACTTTAAATTCGAATTGTTTTAAAGGCCCAATATACGTAACTTCTGGGAAATTTTCGTGATTCTGAAAAATTCTGAAAAAAAATCCAGTTGAAAACCATGCAAAAATTAGCCTAAAACGAAGTAAACCTGAGCGGTAACTAATAAGAAACTCTGGGGAAAAAAATCCAAAGAACTGAAAATAATTCAGGTGGGGCCCACTTCAATAACAAACCGAAGGTAGAAGACGGTTCGAAATGGACGCGTGTTTACAAACAGCGTGTTTCAACTGCTGTTGTATCGGTAACCGCGAAAGAATTCATCTTGAATATTGCTGATATTAGTTAATCTTAGCTAAATCTATAAATATAATAAGTTATTAGGCTTGATTTTTGCTTCAAGTTTTGTCGAAAGTTACGTATATTGGGCCTTTAAGGCAGTTACTTTAGAAGGGGCGGATTTTATAATATGAGGAACATGAGCATGTCATTTACAGTTGCTACTGAGAAAAAAACACCGAGATGACGATGAGAATCAGTGAAAGGAACAGGTTCATTATTACAAGTAAGGTTAGGCTTAATGTCAAGTGGTCTAGAGGAATAGAGAACTACCTCCGTATTCGCGTGGTTAAACTGCATTAGCCGTTGATCGGTATCGTAATATCGTATCGTAATATCGCTATATTGCGTTGTATAAAACGAAACGATATTACGATGACCCGAATCAGCCATCATAGAATGTTAAATAGTGGTAACCTAATTACTGAAATCTACAATTTACGTAATTTGTAGTCGTAAGTTATAATAAATGGCCTGGTTCTGGACCGTATGAGAATCCGAGACTGTTACTACAACTGTATATCTAATGGAGCTGTTCCGAGTTTTGTTGGTTTATATTGATTTTCAGTAATAAACGCCGCACCAATGATTATCTGCATTGATAATACGTGTTAACGACTGTTTGGTTAAAAGCTTAAAGAGTTACTTCCCTTGACAAAATAAATATTTTAACAAAAATAATCCTATTTAACTATTAAATACTTAAAAAATATTCTTTAATATAATTGGTATATCTTGTTTTAAAAATAGTCTATTAGTTTTTATAATATTTTGAATAAATTCTGAATTTATATATATTTAAAATTAACAAATAGTTTTAAAAAAGATAGCAAATGCTGTATAGAGTTGTTTTTATTATTAAGGCTGTAGCATGTGTGATACGCTTAACATAATAATTACGGTATTTTTAACAGACGTCACAATTGACGGTCTAATTGAGAAGAAACGGTATTGCCATTTAACATTCGGACTGGCCATTATCATGATTATACATATACAGCTTGCAATTATGTACATACTACTTAACGGATTCAGTTCCACGAAAGGTTAATAGTTTTCGACTTGTTGGCTGAACTAGGCAAACTTTGAAACACTCCTGATTGGCCCGGACGCGCCTTACATTTCTTGACAGCCTGTCACATACACCACCTGCCATCGTCTGCTGGAGACTGATATTTTTGTGATGAAATCAAACAGACCATCTGTCATTTTAGCTATATAAATTGCAAAAGGTATTTACGGGGGAAAGGTTTTGGTTTATATTATATAGTCCACCAAGGAAAATGGGCCGGGAATACAAACAAACAAAAAATATGTATATATAATTGTTACTGTCTAGGTTTATTGTATGTTGTATTTATAATGATGTTGGGAAAGTGCGTTTCATAAGTTGACATAACTTTTGCCCAATCCTCTTGTCGTTTTCGTGACAATAAAATACATGCGTATGTTTAAACTAAAAACAAAAAAATATACTACTGTACATACTCTTCATTCGTGATTTGAAAAATGTAAAATTTCGGAAGTTCGATATGTTAATGAGTTCCAAGCCTCTTCCACTGTAATAATCGAAGAACTTGTAAGTTATGCATTTTATTCAGAAAATAAACATCCAACAAAATCTACCACATCAAATCATAAATGAATGATGTAAATGTAAGAATTCACTGTGTATATAACTATAATACATGTATATTTACATTTGCGCTGCAACCAACTATATATAATATAATGAACATTACCAGCAGAAATGCTTTTCAGAAAAGAATTTTACATTTGCTCGCATTTTCCCGTTGACACAATGCTAAGAGGCAGTTGCTATCATACGCCTATAACACCCAGTGCCACAGACTATATCAATATTTGGTATGGTGTTATAACAATACAACATGAAGGGCTAGTGCGCTTCATTGAATTTGCCTTTGTCCATTTGGCATTCATATTGCCTATGAATGTCAACTGAAAGCAGTTAAATGCTTAAATAACATTGTTATTATTAAAATTGTTATTGCTGACAAACTTGCATACTACTGGGCTTTATTTAGCAATGTGTGCTATAGATCTGTAACAATATCATTGCTTAAATGAAAGCAATGGTTCTCGGGACGTAGCATGTTGTTTGCTATTGACGTCATAGATCAATTTTGTTCAATAAAAGGCTTGTCGCGAGGTTTCGATTAACATGGAAAACGCCCCGTGCTAAACGCTCAAATGACTAATTATTACCATCAATTACCATATGCATCAAGTAAAAGATACTCTGACCAAATTCTGTTAATTATAATCGGTCAAGGGGAGGAGCCTCACTAATACCATATGGTATTAGTAAAACATGGTAAAATTAGTTGGTTATACCATAGCTAGATCACAGGAAAAGTGATACGTCAATGTGGGTCTACAATGTTTAACTAATACCATATATTTACATTTGCAACCCACTTTATGAACATGACTAGCAAAAATGCCTTTCATAAAAGTATTCAAAGCAATAGTTCTCGCGACCTTGCACGTGGTTTAAGTATGACGTCATAGTTCAAGCTTGTTCAATGAGAGTATTGCATGTCGCGCCGCTTCGAATAACATGTAGAATGCCCTTGCGCCAAACGCTCAAATGACGAATAATTTATTTTTTCATTGGCGCCAATTTTATTCAAGTTGGGCTGTTACGCCAATGTCGTTTAAATGACGACACATATGCAAACGCAGATAAATAACTATTTATTGGGAAAATATAAATGAAGTTAAGCAATTGAGTAACAATGTAAATATATGGATTGAAAGTCTTTTTTTTTAACTTTCATAGTGCTATGAAAGGTCAGCGGTAACATCCATATTTACATCCATATTTACATCCATATTTACATCCATATTTAGCATGAAGCCCTACAGGAGCGGGCTTCATTCAATATGGATGTAACGGCTAACCTTCCATAGCACTATTAAAGTTTAAAAAAAATGACTTTCAATCCTTATATATTATTGGTGAAGCTCTTCCTCTTGACCGAGAATTCGGAACTCTCATTGGCCAGTCAGTGAAAGGGAAACGTGGCCAATGGACACCGTGGGAAATAACTAAAAGTACACATAGACTCACATAACGTTCTGCAACATTTTTAATTCATTTTTTTGGCATACTGTATCTATTACTAAAATTAAAAGGTGCAGCATATGTAGCCTCCATAGCCACAGTTAATCTCATTTGAGTAGTGGCACGGTACATTATTTACACACTTTCGTAGTACACGATTTGAAATTATACAGACCAAGTTTAATCTTACTTATACATTCATACACTAAAGGGATTTTACGCACCTGACCCTTCTGTTACTACATTAGTTTAGAAATTTTGTATTCCCACCTTTTGGCTCCTAGCATCACTTAAGAGTCCAAGGAGGACGAAACATCTGTATGACGCAGTTTAATTCATATTTTCGGCATACTGTACAATAACTAAATTTAAAAGGTGCAGCATATGTGTGTTACGTCATCTTTGCAAAAAATTAAATACATTTCGCCTTTACAGACCACAGGGACATGATAATTTGTACAGCTAGTCTTGGAACTGAACTAAGGATTTTAAGAGTAATTTTACACTGGGTGTGTGTGTGGGGGGGGGGGGGATCAATTTCCGATAAAAAAAAATACCCCTTAATAACATGTAGCCGTTGTACCCTTAATGACCATTGAGGAGGAGGGGATGGGTGGAATCTATCGAAAGTTTATCCAAACCCCCTCCACCCCACCCCCCCCCCCCCCACCCCAAAGATGTAATAGATTCTCAAGTCCTTGTGATACATACATGTTCCGCGGGTTATCTTGTTTTGTACGTTTCGTAACGTAAACGTTCAGCTTGAACAGTCTTGAAATTAAAAGGCACCCGTGGAAAGGTGGGCAGGGATTTGTTTATATGATTCGAAAGAAGTATGTCGAACTGAATAGCAACGAAAATCTTATTCACAAAACTGATAAATTAATAAGTATGCCATTGAAATATTAGTACATGTGAAATGTTTATCGAGCAAAAACATGTTTAATTTACTTTTTAAGGAAATAAATGTTATGCCAAGTATAAAAAAAAAATGTGACCAAATGCTGATTCGAACCTAGACCGTTCATTTCCTGGTCACAAATATACTGCGTTGCACGTTCGGCTTATTGGGCTTGATATGAACAAATATGGAAATAGAAATTGCTTTAGCCAACGCAACACCTTTCGCAGTTTTGAGAAAATTAATCAATCACATTTTTCTTTATTTTCAGCGCATTCCTAAAGGAGACCACTTTTCCGAAAGATGATTTATTTTTGAATATTACATCACGGAACTAAAAAGTGTTGAAAGTATTTTAAAGCCGCTCTCGTTTTAAGTCTGTGAAACCCCATCACTTTCATAGATATAGTGACCAGGCTATTTTAAGTATTATATTAGTAATACCGCTTATCTTAGAAGTTCAAAACATCGTATCCAAATGGTTTGTTATATTGTCTACCAAATAATATTAACTCGTTAATATTTGTTTCCGTCTTCATAAATGCCAATTTAGGGAAATACGGGCAGATTTCCGCCATACCTCTTTCCCTGTGGGTTTAGGCTACATGAGTTACGTCCCTTGACAAAAAAACCTCATTTACACAAATAATCCTATTTATTTATTGAAAAGCTATAAAGCATTCATTAAGGTAATTGAAAAATTCTTGTATTCAAATTGTCTTTTCAATTTTATAATAAATTCAATAAATCAATCATTTATTATAATTAAAATTAACAATTAACTTTAAAGAAGATAGCGAATGATGGAGAGAGTGGCTTATATACTTAAGCTATTTCCGTTGGTAATTGTCGTAATATACCGCGATGGTATAAATTTCCTAATTTAGATATTTCTGGCAGACCTCTTAATTGACGGTCTAAGTAAAGCAACATTTCAAAATAAAAGTTTGTCACAATGTGATGTGACTGCTTATTGACAATTGTGCCAACCCAGTTTCTTTCTGCTGTTGCATCATGGTCATATATAAATATGAAACTATTTATCATGGATCATATAATTTCGGAAGCTACCCATTTAAAGTATTTCCAAGACTCTTCCTTTGTTGGAGGAAATAAACATCCAACAAAATCTACCACATCAAATCATAAATGAATAATGTAAATGTAAGAATTCACTGTAGGTTTAACAATATTGTTCATGTTACGAAAACAAATATTTTCAGAGAGGGATATCAATTCATTGCAAAAGGGCATTCTTTCAAAATACCAATAATGATGAATGTAAGAACGATTGAATCAGTCAAAGTACAAATGTATTGCTTTCAAGTTCAGCTAAAAACAAAAGCCAATAACGGAAATAGACCTAATACATCTGTATTTTAATGCCATATTCCAGATAAGTCATGGTGCTACAGCGATTGCATCGATTGAAATATCAGTGTATTACAAGCGTTCGTCGTCCAATGAATTCGAAAAACAATTTACGGAAATAGACATGCAATTTTCTAGATTTATTTCGCTCATCATGTATAATATATATATAACCGTTACACTGAGTATTATTTTCTGACAATAAGATACGGACATGTCTTAAACAAGCAATATATATTTATAAAAGCTCAGCTATATAACGTCATAAATTGCTGAATAATAGATCCTAAATTGCTTCAGTTTCAGTTTTCTTTTTTTTAGTATTAATTTAAACTGTTTGGTTCATCAGTACACTGCATATAATATATACAGTGTAAACAAGTGCAACAATACAAATTATATACAGACACGCTACTCACAGTATAAGTAGTGAAGAGAGGCATCTCACATTAAAATTATCTACAATCACCTCTGCAAAATATCTAGACATACAGCATTGATCTAGCATTTTCACATTGAATTTATCTATCATACATCCGTGTAATAATATATTCTCACATTACATTTATCTATTATTCTCACGATACATTTATCTATTATTCTCACATACATATATCTAATGTTTTTACAATTAGATTCGTATATTACTCTCAGATAACATTGATTATCACAATACATATTATTATACACACGAAAATATCATTGTCACATATATGTAATTTATCTATTATGTGCAGCTCCATCCTCGATATCCAGGGGTTACGATCACCTACGCTCTCTACACCCCTTGAATATGTCGTGGCCAAAATGGAAGGCACACTCAGGTAAAAAATCCTGACCGATCGCTAGGTAGCATGCCTTTCCTTTGAAGATTACAAAGGAGCAGAAACCGACTTCAAAACCTGTCATTTTTTACCTTTATGTGACCACAAGAATATTTCGATGTACATACCAAGGGTCGACATTAACAAAATTGGTGCACACGAAGCCTTCAGCTCTGCCATGACATATTCCAGGGGTGTAGAGAGCGTAGGTGAGCGTAACCCCTGGGTATCGAAGATGAAACAGCGTCAGCTATTGCGTCAAATACAACTATAGTACATTATATAAAACTATTTGGTTTGTCTGTTACTTGATCTTATGGACTTTTAAAGTTTAAATGAACACTTTCTTTTTTCCATGTGGAATAGCACTTCCAATTCGATCAAGGATTCGAGTCGGACATTCAGATTGGCTTCGATATCGAGTCGGATAGTTTGACTGCTCGTTGGTTTTCCCAGCAAATTTTACTCAATAATGTTCTAATTTCTAACTTAAAAATTGTGCCCGTGTTTCTTAAGATCCAATTCTCTACAAACTTTACAAAAATACATAAAAATGAAGCAAAGTATCTGGTAACCGTAGCCTTATTATGAACTGCATCGCTAACCTAACATCCCTTAGGCAACTGAAAATAATATCGATATACTGAAAGTGCTCACAGTTTCATTGTGTTTATTTACATGTTTATATATTCCGTATATACTTTACCTTATGACGTGCGATTTTTGTCACACATGGACATGTAATTTTTATTTCTGCATTTTTGAAAGTCGATAAACATTCTTGGACTTTTTTTTTCAATTTGTCACCATGCATACGCCGATCGTTATTAGCGATTCCGATTTCTGCAAGTAATACATAAACGTTGTGTTATGTATCAGTAAACTATTGTGATGTTCAGAGAGAGATGATATGACTGACTTAATGTATGGTAACCTCGGAGTGAAACAAATTGAATTTGTATATAATGATTCAATATTCAATATGGAATGTAAGTACATCGATCACCTAACTTGTTTATTATCAACACATTTTCGAGAATGAATTAAATAATTTCAAAGTAGCTATATCTTTTAACGCATTAGGAGGCTATGTCAAAAGAGATTTGAAGGCGTTAATATTGTCAGTGGAAACGATGTGAAAATGAATTCCATTATGTAATTGTTTTTTTTTTTATTCAAATGAGTGGTTAATAGGAGTCTGGCAGACTGAGATCACAGGGACCTAGGGATGTTAGCTGTTTACAGTAAGTTTACACAAGATCAATTTATTTTCGATAAAAATGCCCCCCCCCCCCCCCCATTGGTCATAAAGGCTTTTAAAAATCCCATTTATGGGGCATTTTTATCGTAAATTGATCTGAATCTCCAAACGTGTAAAATTACTCTATACACCCTAGTTTAGGTCCAAAACTAGCTGTAACAAATTCTCATGTCTCTGTTACTGAGATAGCATCATTGGTAACTGTAAAAGAGAGAGAGAGAAAAGTTGAACATAGTTTTACATTAGCGATAGTGGTGTAGTTAGATGTATGTTGAGGTGCAAGTCCGGACTTTATTTACAAGGGGTCCCACTCCCCTCGCCCCATCAATGTGCTGTAAAAGACAGGCGTCGTAAGAGTAGTCTCCCCTGTTGAGATATTGTATCCTGAACAACACAGCATCTTTATCTTAAGAGTTTCCAAGAAAGCGTCTTAAATTTTAATGAAGATTTTTTAAATATGTAACAAGAAAGAAATAATACGACCATTGAGAAAAAAAACCATCGTTGTAAATTTAAATAAAAATTAAGTTTAAAAACACAAGTAAATGTATTTATGAAGTTATTTTTATACCTAGCTAGATTGTTCTTGCTCGTGCGAATATCTAGTTGAAATTTAGGAATTTTTTACAGACCTCATTCATGATGGTCTAAGGGTGTAGACTTATGAAAGACTTTGATTAGGGCAAAAGCAAATGTTACTACGCATGCGCTGGAGATGAATCATGTGGGGTGGGTCCGTGGTTCCACTTGTGTTGTTGGAGTTATGTGGGCAGGTCCCTTAGTTGGGGATACACACTCTTGTGGCTTAAATGAAGGATTAGGTTTGTACTAATATATCATCCTAATTGTTGTCTGTATAAAAAGGCAAACGTTGATTGAGATATATTTTTCCTATATTAATTTCGTATTTCATCGATTCCACTCGCTTTTTTTTTTAAGCATTCTATCGATCGAATAATTTCCGTTTGAGTAATTTCAACATTATACACACACACACACACACACACACACACACACACACGCCAATATACAGTGAGACCTCTCTATTAAGACCACCTTAGAGACAGCATCGCGGGGTGGTCTAAATACTTAGGGTGACCATGCAGACATATTTCGTCGGTGGTCTGAGTAGTGAGGTGAAACTTAGTGCAAATTAAGTGGTATTTGGGACTTTTCAAAACTGGTCTTAATAGCGAGGTGGTCTTATTAGTGAGGTGGTCTCAATAATGAAGCTTAAAATACAAAGATATAAAGAAGAATATTTTGGGACTGAAATGAAGTGGTCTTAATTGCGAGGTGGTTTTAATTCTGAGGTGGTCTTTAAGCGAGGTTTCACTGTAATTAAATACATGTAATACACGTAACCAGGAGAGTTATGGAGAGCATCGAAAGCGGGTGCATATTCTACGCCCTTCGGACTATATCCATAGCCCCCCCCCCCCCTAAAATTTGTCAAGTGACCAGTTTTTCAAAGAATTCAAAATAAGAATTTCATCATCAGATAGCATTGCGAACCATATATTTGGTAGAAATATTTATAAAAAAAATCGGGGCTACGCCCCAAATCAGACTTACACAGTTTATAATTCCTATATATTACAGTGTAGTTGAATGTAATATATATACTGTACGTCTAACAATTAACTACCCCCTCCCCACCTCTTCCATGTTTCTTTCTCCTCACAATTTGGCTGATATCGATCACACGATGATATACGATGAGTGTTCGAAAACTTTTGCAAATGACATAGTTTCTCAGAAACGCTTAACAAAATTCGAATGCATTTTTCTAGTTGCCTTAGTTACCTTTAACTTGAAGACACCGTTAGAATCCAATTTTTGAAACAATGTTCATACTTTTCTTTGGGTACACTAATCAGAAACGGGTAAACTGCAGATTCCAGCTCACTTCTTGAACTATATTTCCTATCAGATATGTGGGTTTTTTTTAGCTTCGGAAAGAGGAAAACAATCACACGGGGTAAGGGCTGGGCTGATTGTAGGGTGTGGAATAAGCCATTGACCTTTTCCGACTTGGAAAAACGGTAGTTGCCGATTTGTGGGCTTGGGCATTGCCATGTTACAACTGGACAGAACTTCATTCATATTGAAGCTTCCAGATACATGTACACCCAACCGTTTCGAACAGCAATTTGCATGATTTGTCCACTATTTCTAAAGAATATTGCGTATAACACCTTCTTTGCTGTTAGTGTTCGTTACGCAATACTGGGCATTTTGGCATGTTTAAAAGCCCAAATCCTATTATCAACATTCCTCTGAGGCTCAAAAAATGCACCAATGTCTCATCACCCAGTATGACCGTATAACGCGAGTCTTTCTCAATGATTTACTTTGACGTTCAATTTGTTTGGAACCGCAGACCCACGTCTTTCCGAGTAAAGGGCATCTTTAACCGATTCATGACCAGAATAAAATTTAGAAAAACATCTGTAAGGGAACCGGTTATTGGATTTTAATGAAATTTATACACACAATATAGGGATGAACAGTGAACTTGTTCGTACCACAGGGATCTGTGAATTTGTTACAGCTAGTTTTGAACCTAACCTTAGATGTTTAGAGTAATGTTACACATTTTGGGGGTTTAGATCAATTTTCGATAAAAATGCCCACTCATTGGCCATAAAGGCTAAAGGGTGGAACGCTTTCCAGCTTGAAAAATCGACCCCATCTACATTTCTTGCATCAAAAATCACATTTCCAGAACTCTACCCTCCATTCGCAGAAATATTATTGATTTCACCCCAAAAAACCCATGCAAAATGTCCGTGTCTTTCGTTGTTAGCTATCGTGCCACTTTCTGCATAGCAATGAGTTTTGACGTCATTGCACGCGCTAGCCTTTCGCTGTCAATGTATGGCGGTCTTCCTCTTAACCAAGGCATCCAATGAAATTTTGCGTGTTTTTTGAGGAAATCGAGATTATTTTTACGGAAGGAGAATACATTTGACGTGCATTTAGGATGTTTTTAAAGCTTTCCACCCTTTAGCCTTTATGACCATTGAGGGGGGGGGGGGGCATTTTTATCGAAAATTGATCTAAACCCCCCAAAAGTGTAAAATTACTCCAAACACCCTATAGTTTATGTCCAAAACTAGCTGTAACAAAGTCTCAGGTCCCTATGGTTCGTACTGGTTTGATGCGCGTAAATTGCGTGATATTCTAGTATACGGTGCGTGCAAAAAATTTCGAACACTCTTCGTGTGAACAACAAAGATGCACCTTATAATGTTATTGTGAACTCAATATTGATGTGACGCCGAACACCCCACACACAAAAGTGTGTTCGGCCAATCATAACATTGCTTGTAATATTCCCGGGGAGAGGAATTTATATAAGCTTTCAGCTTGTTTTCCAATCTCCAATATACAAATATGTACTTTATTATTTTGAACAACTGTGTCAACATTTTGGAATATAAAATACTGTTTATACTAAAAGTTCATTTCAGGAAAAAAATGTACGCCCCCTCTAACCCAAAATCCTGGATCCGCCTATATGATATCAGAGGTGTACTGAGATGTAAACTAGGCAATGTCAAAGTCAAGTGCAAAACAGCTTAAATACAATTCTAAATTGTAGCTAGTTAAGCATACAAAACAAGCCGAAGTAAACACATTTTCAAATCAAATTGCAAAAAAACACAACTTCATGTCATTAAGCGGTGTGTTCTCAGAAAAGCAAGTTACCAGAGTTGGTGTTCAGGGAATGAGCCGAACACCAACCCTGCTTATAAAAACATGTTTACTTAGGTGGTCTGTTGTGATGATAGTGAGTTATAGTCTATAGCAGAAATGTTGTACAGGTAAATTACACAGGTAAATCAACCTCTGGTAAAAAATCAGATACTCAATAACTAATGATATATGCAAATAAATGATAAATAGGTACTGCATGAAACAGCTGCAGATTTTGGAAAAGTATCATATATTACACCTGACTAAAATCACTAACATGTGGTTTGACTCTATCAATCATGGATTATTGTCAGGTGTTTTATTTTTAGATTGTAGAAAGGCTTTTGACCTTGTTGACCTTGATATTCTACTTACCAAATTAGGCCTATATAGCTGTTCTAGTGGAACCATGGATTTTTTCTCAAGTTATATTAAAGATCGTTTTCAAACAGTGAATTTCAAAAACACCCTAAGCGACCCTCAATCTCTTACGGTTGGTGTACCTCAAGGATCAATTCTTGGTCCTTTAATGTTCATACTGTATGTGAACAATCTTCCCCTGGTTACAAAAAACTCAGCTATGTACATGTATGCTGATGACACAGCTGCCCATACCAATGGAAAATCTATTGAAAGTATTAATTCAGGCTTAAATGAAGATACAAAACTAATTCAGAAATGGTGCAATGAAAACAAAATGTGTGTCAATACAGAAAAAACTAAAGTAATGTTAATTGGAACAACACAAAGAAAAAGTAGACAAACTGAGCAGTTAGAAATATTTATAAATAACACAAAAATTGACAATGTAAAACAAGAAAAACTTCTTGGAGTCACGATTGATGACTGTTTATCCTGGGATAAACAGATTGTTTCTATTGCAAAAAAGATTTCTTATCAACTTTTCCAAATGAGACGCATTCGACCCTTTCTTACACAGAAATCTTGTCTCACTTATTACAACTGCTTCATCAACCCTCATTTTGACTACTGTTCAAATATCTGGGGTAATGCCTCCCAGAACCACATTGCAAAAATTGAAAAGTAGCAAAAACGAGCTGCAAGAACCATATTGAAGTGTGACTTTTGTACACCTTCAAGTGAAATGTTCAGTGAACTAATGTGGCTGCCGTTTAAGAAAAGAATTTCTTACAATCACGCCATTTTAATGTACAAAATTTTAAATAACCTTGGCGCCAAACTACCTAAACAATTTTACTCTGTCTTCTGATATCCAGTCGAGAAAAACACGATCATCTTCACAAAATGTGTTTTATCTGCCATCTTACAAGACAAATATTTTTAAACGGTCCTTTACATATCAAAGTCCTTTTATTTGGAACAGTATGCCTTCTTATGTCCAAAATTGTAAAAGTCTATTGTCTTTTAAGAAATGTGCCAAACAGTACTTTATGGGATAAAGCAATGTATTTTCTTCTAATTTTTTACTTCTTAATTATCAAACAGCATCATATCTTATTAATTTCTGAAATAAGACCTGAGTCTACCATGCAGGTAGGGCTCTCCCCAACCGCTGGAAAGCTCGGGTCACATTGTTTTAAAAGATTTGTAGCTAATTACTGTGATATTCTGATATTTATGTGATGTTAAGATGTACATGTGCAATTCTCTTAATATGTCTAGTAATGTTTTATCGTTGTAATTTTGTTGTATATACTGTACATTTTATCATACTTGACCATATGTAAGACGAGTCTTTGACTCAATATGTTATCAAATTTAAATAAAGACTATTATTATTATTATTATTATTACAAGCTTTACCGAACATAATCTTACAGTGTACGTGAATGAAGAATGTATTTTGCGTACAAGTATCAGCTGTACAGTACGTTTTCGTTTTCCGAAAGCACTGTCAACTCAACCACACTTCGTCCGTCAAACGATGCTCTTCGTCTTCTTTGATAGTGTCGTATTTCTTTTTGTTTGTCAGATGCATCTGTTCCGATCTTTCAATAGTCTCTTTCAGCTTCTTTCTTGTCTAGTCTAAGCTTGTGAATCTGTTTTCGTCAGCCAATATTTGTTTATCGCGGCTACCTGACATTTGCGCTTCCCGTTCTATTTTAATACGAGAAATCACGTGATTTTTTTTCGAATCATGTGACCACTATCCTGCTGTCGGTTCCGTGCTGATTCGCAAGAAAACATAAGAAATGTTTTTTTAACATAGAAAACGATAATAAAAATATAATTATGGTACTGATGTGCTAAGTAATAAATCTTGATATTACATAAATTTGTATTGTTTGATAATCTAAACTGTTATGGTTAAAAAAATTATAGAAAATTTTTCATGTCGTACCATGTTGAGATTCCTATAATTAGTCGAATGGCGGCGGCGAAATTGAGCAGCCGAGCATCAAATTTAGCAAATAATGCCGTTTTAAGGTACTTTCCTGTTAATTGACACAACTGAGACCTTGATTTTCCTTCTTAGAATAACATTTGCCTTCAGAAAATGTATTTCATTTAGACATTGGTCCAAACACGAGCTAATTATTATTATTATGTAAGATAATGTTTTAATTATGTTTTAATTATTATTATTATGTAAGATTATGTTTTAATTATGTTTTAATTATTTCAGATATGTGTAAATTATTATATTTATTGACATGTATATAAGTTTCAGAATTGTGTAAATTTTTGTCATATATTGATTAAACGTATACCTTCTTTCATATTTTGTAAATAAACATTTTCAAAATGGCTGCCGAATTGGTAATTTTTTGAAATTCATTTAAAAAAAATTCTACTAGAAACAGACACCTATATTTTTGACACAATTTTCAGATGCATATACGCTATCAAAATTGATCAAAATTTCTTCAATATGAAATGTTTAAATGTGATTAAAACGAGATTTGAACGTGACTGAAACCTCAGAAGAAAAAAATCCTTAATATCGATCTTTAAGGACATAAGCGATCATAAGGAATCCTGGAATATACTGATACCTATGTAAAACCAACTTAATTCACATAGCAGATTAAAAATTTTGCCTAAATTTTACTTTAAATTGGACTTAATTAATTAGACGATGTTAAAGTGTTCTGTTTAGCTCTGTATTGAGCTTTACTTCTGCTTAGTTCATACGCTATTATAACGAAACCTGAAATATATTTAAACCAGAACATGACCAACCAAATATATGTTTCAAATTCAAAGTCGTGCCGAAAATTGACTGTATATTGGACTCTCAATTAATTGCCAATGTTAAGTTTTCTGTTTAGCCCTGTATTGAACTTTATATCTCTCGAAGTATTCACGCTATCATAATATTTTTGTAAGGCCATTCCAACACATATTTCAGATTCTGAAATTAATTTACAGTTAACTGTTTTTTTTAGACTTTGTTTGTTAATTGGTCCATGTTAAATGCCCTTTAACTCGTGGTTGAGCTTTAATTCTCTCAATGTATTTAAGCTGTCATCAACAACATAGACTGTGTAATATAACTATCCCATCACACATTTCCAATTCTGACTCATCCCGAGTTGTCTGATTTCACAATTTACTGTTAGATTGGATTGTGTCGGTAATAATAGTGTCACCAACTCATAGGTCAAATAACCAGGTCAAGTTTTGTATCTTTTCAATGATGATCATTTTGTTATGGCATTATATTTACATTTGCGCTGCAACCCACTATATGAATATTACCAGCAAAAATGCCTTTCATAAAAGTATGAAAGCAATGGTTCTCGGGACGTACATGTAGCACGTGGTTTTATTATGTTGATAGATCAAGCTTCTTCAATGAGTCTTTGCCGCGCGGCTTCGAATAACATGGAGAATGCCCTTGCGTCAAACGCTCAAATGACTAACTATTATCATCGGCGCCAATTTTATTCAAGCCGGGCTGTTCCGCCAATGTTGTTTAAATGACGACACTTATACCAAATATAAATGCAGCTAATAAACAATTAATCGGTAAAAATATAAATGGAGTTAAGCAATTGTTCTATAGTAAAAATGTAGAAATGGATTGAAAGTCATTTTTTTAAAACTTTATAAATAATGGCTTTTAATCCTTATATGAAACAAAATTCCTCGGAGTTAACAATGAGTCAGTTGACCCAAGGTCAAGGTCACTTGGTCAAAGGTAAAAGTCAAATTTTGTAGCTTTACATTGATGAACATTGTGTTATAACATTATGAAGCAAAGTTGTTCTAAAAACAACGCATGAATTATCTACATATTAAGGTCACTGTATTAGTTTGACCATTAGGGCTCAAGGATTGTGATCAAGGCTCATGGATTGATGATCATGGGAGATATATAGTGAATGCTGGTATGTAAGTGTCCATAGTGTTATTGTTTTATGAAATAAAGCATTTTTATGGAGGCGTTGTGCGCTATGCATAATAAATTAGGTATTGGGTAAAACCGGAAGCAAGGAGTTTGAGACACCTAGCGGTACTCTCCGCAATTACTGTAAATAAGAAAGACAACTTTTATAGTATCATAGTAGATTACTTAGGCATATATCAAATATTGTGTATAATCGATAAGTCATATGATTATTTTGTGAACCTTCTGTACGTCTCAGATAACACCTTTCTAAATCTGTATTTGTTTTGAGATAATATATCATATGATGAGGCCGTTTTCGTTTATGCTGAAAAACCGGTTCTCCCACCTTCTAATGTAACGTTTTGGAGTGAAAATCATGGCGGATATGCAAATGATTATCGCTGGCCTTAAAGCAACATGAGATTACTTGGTTCGACTTAATTTAATATATGAACAACTTTGGTTGGGCCGCTTCAACCGCTAAAACGAAAAACCGTATGCTAGTTAGGTAGTAGGCGACGGGAAACTAAAGAGGAATCAATTTAATTGGCTTTGATTCCAACCTTCCTTATGATACTATGATCATGAATTTAATGGTCTTTTCTATTTTCTATCCTCTTTCAGAGCACTGCTATCAAACTTTCTTCATTGATTTTACTGATGAAAAGAAGATAACTTCAATAATTATTGTAACACCATCTTACTGAAAATCTATGATAGATCGCACACACCACGTTGATGAATTGTACCAATTAGCATGTATCAGCAGCACAAGCACTTGTTAGAATCAATAATCCAGATTTGTTACATAGTCGGCCCATACAAAGACCATGATTGTTGATTGTTTCTAGTGCCTACACTCAGCTGACAGGTACTTGGAAAACACTTTTTTCTATTAGCTTCGCCTATACTTCCCCCTGTTTTGTATTCATTAAGGGGTGTTTTGAGCAGAATTAAAACTATATTTGATTGGAGAGTTGAGTGTAGTTGATGTCAGTCATCAGCCATAGCTTTGGGTTAAGATTATCTTCGCTAAATCAAAAGTGGGCAACTGTAGTTGATAATTGTTCATGCATGTATATCAATAGTTGTGTATTTTTGCATCTATAATTGCATTTTAAACAAGATATCCCAGAGGGATCTTGGCGCCCACTATCGATGATATGTCATTTTAACTTTCATCCATGTATTAACTTTTCATAATCACATACAAAATGGCCGTCTGGCGGCCATATTTCCCCCCTGGAACAGTCCAAAAAAGAGACCATGCATATCTAGAATTGTAAGCCAATTGCTTATTTATACCCCCTACCTTTGCAATATTTTTTTAAATGCCCAATATACGTAACTTTCGGCAAAACTTGAAGCGAAAATCAAGCCTAATAACTTATTATATTTATAGATTTAGTTAAGATTAACTGATATCAGCAATTATCAAGATGAATTCATTCGCGGTTACCGGTACAGCAGCAGTTGAAACACGCTATTTGTAAACACGCGTCCATTTCGAACCGTCTTCTACCTTCGGTTTGTTGTTGAAGTGGGCCCCACCTGAATTATTTTCCATTCTTTGGATTTTTTTGTCAAGAGTTTCTTGTTAGTTACCGCTCAGGTTTACTTCGTTTTAGGCTTATTTTTGCATGGTTATCAACTGGATTTCTTTTCAGAATTTTTTAGAATCACGAAAATTTCCCTGAAGTTACGTATATTGGGCCTTTAATAAGGTAATGTTGATGACGAACAAATTTTATCTGCAGATACATCTACACATCGTCCCTAACATCCCTTTGTAGTTGAATTGAAATTGATTCACAGGTTTAGGAACATTTTTCAAGCCAAAATTTTCCAATAAAAACCTGTCTGTAGTGACCTGGTTACGATGGCAACCAAAAGTTTGCAGAAAGTAATCTGCATGGTCCATAACATTCATGAGAAAAGTCATTGAATTAATTTCACTGGTTAGGAGGAGTTGTCTTGTCAAAAACTTGTGTATATGGCCTGGTTACCATGTCAACCTAATTTCTATGAGAAAAAAGAATATCTACACATATCCCTTAAATTCCTGTGTAGTTCCATTGAAATAGGTTCATAAGTTTAGATGAAGTTGCGCTGACAAATTAGTGTTTCACAATAATTTGGATACTTTGATGTGGTTACTATGGCAATCAAATTTCTGCAGAAAAATACCCTGCATGCAAATAAACACATGGTCACTAACATTCCTGTGTAGTTTCACCTGAATCGGTTCCCACGTTTATTAGTAGTTCTCTGACAAAATTTCCCCGCGAAGTATTGTGACCCGGTTACCATGGCAACCAGTTTTTTTAAACGTGATATATAGATTACGCATATCTACAATGTATAAGGATTATTGCCACCAAGTTTCGTTGAGATCCCCTCTGTAGATTCGGAGGAGTAGCCAGTACATCGCTGTGTCTACAGGCGGACGGACAGACGGAGAGACAACCTGATTCCAGTATACCCCCTAACTTCGTTTCGGGAGGACCAAACAGAACATGCCTATGAAATGCAAAGGATCTCTCCAGGTACTTCTAAAGATATAACGGTTATAAAGTTTCATTGTTAAAATCAAAGATGGCCACCTGTCAGCCATCTTTTTCGATCAGCACCAAAATCAATACAGCACAACTAAGCAACAAGGGGAACCTGCATGTGAAATTTTGGAAGATCCATTCATTACTTTTCAAGTTATAATGGTAACAAAATTGTTTAAGGACGGTCGAAAGGACAGATGGACCACGGACGAAGGTTGATTTGAATAGCTCAACTAACTGTT
Organism: Mimachlamys varia; assembly: GCA_947623455.1. Taxonomy (NCBI): domain Eukaryota; kingdom Metazoa; phylum Mollusca; class Bivalvia; order Pectinida; family Pectinidae; genus Mimachlamys; species Mimachlamys varia. Next base: position 53,102,715 of record OX392528.1, read on the forward strand.
CCTGTAAAAAAAGACCCCATCAAAACAAGATACAAACATATTTTACCCATGTGACCTTGTAAGATGACGTCACACACACATATGCTGCACCTATAAATTTAGCAATAGATACAGTATGCCAAAAAATGAATTAAACTGCATCTTACAGCTGTTTCGTCCTTCTAGGACTATTCAGTGATGCTAGGTGTCAAAAGGTGGGAGTCCAAAATTTCTTAACTAATGTAGAAGCAGAAGGGGTCAGGTGCGTAAAACCCCTTTAAATTATGGATTTAGAAGTAAAATTAAACTAGCTCAAATCGTGTACTACGAAAATGTGTATATTATGAACCGTGCCACTCCTCAAATGAGATAAACTGTGGCTATGGAGGCTCCAGCAAACCTCGGGCTAAAAAATCCACCAGCAGAGTCTGCCAACCCCTATAATTAAAGATAACGTAACACACATATGCTGCGCCTTTTAAATTTAGTAAAAGATACATAGGTCAATGTCATTTTCATTTGCAAATTTTGTTTAGCTTCATTCAAGGAAGCTACAAACCAAATATCATGTTTCTAGGGCTTTTGGTATTTCAGAAGAAGTCGTTTGAAGGTTTTAACAGATTTAACCCTTGTGACCTTGAATGAAGGTCAAGGTAATTTCTTTTCGCAAACTTTGTCGGGCTTCTTACAAGGAAACTACTAGTCAAATATCATGTCTCTAGGCCTTTTGGTATTTCAATAGAAGTCGTTTGAAGGTTTTAACAGAATTGAAGGGCCAGGTGAGCTAAAAACTAACTGTACCTGTAAGTAGAGTAGACACACAGGGGCTAGGCACAGACTTATATGTCACTATGAAATGATTGTCAGATGCCCTTCCCACAACTATTTAAATGTTACATGGGAAAAAACTAGCCTGAACGAGAAAATCGACCTAATTTTACTCTAAGCTTGGTTTTCGTTACTGAATGAAGTCATTTTTAGTAGGCCTCTTTTAAAGGTGAATTTTTTATCTTTCAGCCTATACCAAATATATCCCGCTACACATATGTAATAGCTTAATAGACTGCCTAGAATCCGAGGTTTTGCATGAATACCCGTAGGCAGACCATTGAGTCCCGTGTGAGTAGACCCCATCAAAAAAAATTAACTGTACCTGTTAGAAGACCCCGTCACAGAAAACTAGCTGTACCTGTAAGTAGACCCCCGTCACAGAAAAATAACTGTACCTGTAAGTACACCCTATCATAGAAAACTTACAGCACCTGGAAGTAGACCCCCATCAAAAAACTAACTGTACCTGTAAGTAGACCCTATCATAGAAAACTAACAGTACCTGTAAGTAGACCCCATCACAAAAACTAACTGTACCTGTAAGTAGACCCTATCATAGAAAACTAACAGTACCTATAAGTAGACCCATCACAAAAACTAACTGTACCTGTAAGTAGACCCCATCACAAAAACTAACTGTACCTGTAAGTAGACCCCATCATAAAAACTAACAGTACCTGGAAGAAGAACCCTGTCAAAAAAACTAATGGTAGATAGACCCTGTCACAGAAAACAATCGTACCCCATCAAATGAACCAGGCCCCCGTTTCATCAACGTTCCTTAATTTAAGGAAATTCCTTAACTTAAAAATCTCCATAGGAAAGCATTACAGAATTTAAAGAAAGTTCCTTAACTAAGGATTTTCCTTAAAATCTGTAATGCTTTTCTATGGAAAAATTTAATTTAAGGAATTTCCTTAAGTTAAGGAACGTTGATGAAACCGGGGCCAGAGGGATCTTGGCGCCTACCATCCATGATATTTCATTCTATATTAGAAAGATGGATTTTTCCCTTCTTATTTTAACTTTCATTTATGTATTTAATGTTAATTCCAATTTTTTATCAGTATGAATTACAAGATTGGTTAATGGTTGGGTATCTCAACTCACTGTATTAAACTGAGAACCAAAGTCTCTGGGGCTGGACTAGACACTTACATCAATGATAATATCATGATTGTGTTTGTTCTGTACAGTTTTGGGTTTGGGTGTCTGCAAGGGCGTGGCAGATCATGGGGTCAAATCTAAAATTATATTTGTGATTGTCTATTTATGCTCAGCAATTGTATATATAGTCTTGGATTTGTATAAATTTGAATCCCAGCCAGCTAGGGATGCTACCACTAAAATATGAATGTTTCACATTACTTAGATCCAGAGAAGTTGTTGATATGAATATAGCCAAATGGACCTCTTTATGCCCCACCCCTCAGGCCCCTTGGGGGTTAGCCCCATCATTTGTATAAATTTTGAATCCCCGTCACTTAGGAATGCTTCCACTAAAATATGAATGTTTCACATTGCTTAGATCCAGAGAGGAAGTCGTTAATATGAATATTGCCAAATTGACCACCTTTTAAGAAATAGCGATAACAAAGTTTTACTCACAAATCCAAGCTGACCACCTGGCGACCATATTGTTCATCAGATTTGTCCGAAAATCAAGTATGCAAAACTAGGCACCAAGGGGAAGCTTAAATAAAGTTTGAGAATTATCCATACGGTACTTCTTAAGAAATAGCGGTAACAAACTATTACTCACAAATCCAAGTGGCCATATTGTTTATAGGATTTGTCCGAAAATGGAATATGCAAAACTAGGCACCAAGGGGAACCTACAGATGAAATTTGACAATGATACATGCAGTACTTCTCCAGATATAGCGATAACAAGAATTGTTTAGAGAATGACAACGGACGAGGGAAGCATGGTGATTTGATAAGCCCACCATCTAATGAAGGTGGGCTAAAAATGCACCTTTCATATTTCGAATATAATATTGGAGATGTGGGGACTCGCAAGACAAATCATTACGTGTAATTCATGTCTAATATTGGTGCGATATAATCTAGGGTTCCCTAAGGGTCCATTACTTTTTCTGGTTTTTATTAATGAATCAGATGTTTCTCAAGTTGCTTATTCAGCTTCTTGTCTTTTTGCAGAGGATACCTCACTAATGCCCATTTCATCATCAAGTCAAGAAATTGAAACCAAGATCTTGATTCTTTAAATTTATATGTTCCGAAAAAATGGCTTATAGAAATTACTCAGACCTCATTTTAGATGATCTGAAAATGAATAAGTCAAAACATAGGAAGTTGTATTTTTTCTGTGCGTGTTCCGTTCCATCAGGTAGTGGGTCTGTGCTTTCAACAGCATCTTTTATAGTGCCATCTCACTTGAATGCTACAGCACAGACACAGCAATACCTAACACAAGCCATTTTTATACTCCACCTGGGTTGCTGCAGTTGTGTGGAGAAAAACACTTTCTCTCTGTAAATATCCCATGCACACAACAACTTCGGGGATCAATCACCAGCTACCTGTATAGAGGGCTGAAATGTTAACCACATGACCCATTGGCCAATGTTGGGACAGATGCCTTAGTGCAAAAGGCACTTCAACAATTTTCCAATATTGTCTTTTTTATTACATGTCTGCACGTTAATATTTTCTTTCAGTATATTTTGCCCAAGAGCCATAAAATTTTAGTGTTGATAAGTTCTGTTCATACTCGATCAGCATAACAAATACTATCACTCCTGGTGATTCAAAGATGCTGTTTAACATAAATTGTTTATACCCAGTTTCAACAACTTAAGTGAATCTTGAATACAAGTGTTGATAATTCAGTTGAACAAACTTGATAACACTTTTCTTCAGTATATTATCATAGTAAGACTCATAATTTTTAAACAAGAGGAAATTGTTAATGGAAAACCCAACTTCATGCCATGGTAAATAAAAGTACAAAGTTTGAAAGAGATCAATAACAAGAGGCCCAGGGGCCTTAACGGTCATCTGACTATAAATTTATCAGTGGAAAAGGAATATATGCAATCATGTTACAGTATCCCTACAAAGGGTTATGTGAAATTGTTGTTGCATTTAATTAACACTTCAGCCAATGTTTACATGTACCCTTATTTAGGTAGTGGACAAGAGAACCTGAGGGATGTTAGGTCAGCATTTTATGATTTATATTTGTCGAATGAAAAGATTTATCTGGTCTCTGCTTTTGTTATTTGAATCCACTTGATGCTTCATGTTGAATCTGAGAAGGATTTCTTCAGTACATTTTAGAGAAATAGCTATAACCAACTTCAAAAGTTTAAAATGTGTTTTCAAAATGGCAGTCATGGTGGCCATCTTGGATTTCTGACCATCCCCAATAATTAGATCACTTGGTCGGGACCATCTCAGGATCATTTCTGCCAAGTTTCAGTGCAATCCCACTGGTGGAACTTGAGAAGAAGTTTAAAATGTGTTTTCAAAATGGCGGTCATGGCGGCCATCTTGGATTTCTGACCGGCCCCGATAAATAAGAACACTTGGTCGGGACCATCTCAGGATCATTTCTGTCAAGTTTCAGTGCAATCCCACTGGTGGAACTTGAGAAGAAGTTTAAAATGTGTTTTCAAAATGGCGGTCATGGTGGCCATCTTGGATTTCTGACCGGCCCGAAAAATAAGAACACTTGGTCGGGACCATCTCAGGATCATTTCTGTCAAGTTTCAGTGCAATCCCACTGGTGGAACTTGAGAAGAAGTTTAAAATGTGTTTTCAAAATGGTGGTCATGGTGGCCATCTTGGATTTCTGACCAGCCCGAAAAATAAGAACACTTGGTCAAGACGATGTCAGGATGATTTCTGTCAAGTTTCTGTGCAATCCCACTTGTGGAACTTGAGAAGAAGTTTAAAATGTGTTTTCAAAATGGCGGTCATCTTGGATTTCTGACCGGCCCGAAAAATAAGAACACTTGGTCGGGACCATCTCAGGATCATTTCTGTCAAGTTTCAGTGCAATCCCACTGGTGGAACTTGAGAAGAAGTTTAAAATGTGTTTTCAAAATGAAGGTCATGGCAGCCATCTTGGATTTCTGACCAGCCCGAAAAATAAGAACACTTGGTCGGGACCATCTCAGGATTATTTCTGTCAAGTTTCAGTGCAATCCCACTGGTGGAACTTGAGAAGAAGTTTAAAATGTGAAAAGTTTACGGACGGCGGACGACGACGGACGGAGCATGATGGCTATAGGCCTTCGGGTCAGATGCCCTAAAAACTGTGAGAGAAGATTTCCGGAAAAATTAAAGCAAACAATAGACAACTCATTTTACAGGCATAAAATAAGCAGAAAATACATGCAAAACAACCTTTTTTTTTCAATTTGAAATAAATTTATTTACATCAGTTTTTACAGGGGACATATTTTTCATAATAATCATACAATGTATTAGTTTATAAATAGTTTTGACATATTGAACTAATTTTCTGTATCACTGTTCAGCATTCATCATATTCATTCAAATTATGAAAGGTACACATTCATATTGGAAAACTGTCAAGAGAAAATCAGGCCTAACATACATCATTGTAAAGGTTTAGTGGGCCTGTATCACCTAACATACTGCATTGTAAAGGTTTAGTGGGCCTGTATCACTCAAACCTAACATACATTATTGTAAAGGTTTAGTGGGCCCGTATCACTCACCTAACATTCATTATTGTAAAGGTTTAGTGGGCCTGTATCACCTAACATACCTCATTGTAAAGGTTTAGTGGGCCTGTACCACTCACCTAACATACATTATTGTAAAGGTTTAGTGGGCCCGTATCACTCACCTAACATTCATTATTGTAAAGGTTTAGTGGGCCTGTATCACCTAACATACATTATTGTAAAGGTTTAGTGGGCCCGTATCACTCATCTAACATTCATTATTGTAAAGGTTTAGTGGGCCTGTATCACCTAACATACCTCATTGTAAAGGTTTAGTGGGCCTGTATCGCTCATCTAACATACTGCATTGTAAGGGTTTAGTGGGCTTGTATCACTCAAACCTAACATACATTATTATAAAGGTTTAGTGGGCCCGTATCACTCACCTAACATTCATTATTGTAAAGGTTTAGTGGGCCTATATCACCCAAATACCTCATTGTAAAGGTTAAGTGGGCCTGTATCACCTTACATACATCATTGTTAAGGTTTAGTGGGCCTGTATCACTCACCTAACATACAGTATTGTAAAGGCTTAGTGGGCCTGTATCACTTAAACCTAACATACAGGATTGTAGAGGCTTAGTGGGCCTGTATCATACCTCATTGTAAAGGTTTAGTGGGCCTGTATCACTCACTCACCTAACATACAGTATTGTAAAGGCTTAGTGGGCCTGGATCACTGAAACCTAACATACTGTATTGTAAAGGATAAGTGGGCCTGCATCTTCACTTAACATGCTGTATTGTAAAAGCTTAGTGGGCCTGTATCACCTAACATACATCATTGTAAAGGTTTAGTGGGCCGGTATCACTCAAACCTAACATTCATTATTGTAAAGGTTTAGTGGGCCTGTATCACTCACAGAAAGTAATTTTAGAGGAGGGATACTACAATATTCATTATAAGGTCTAGAAAATCTTATTATTAATATAAAATGAAATATACAAAAGTTAAAAAACAAATCTGCAACTAAAATAATATGAATTATACATACAAATGTACTACTGCCAGACCAAATTGGTTTTATAAAATTTTTGGGCAAGAAAACAAAACTACATGTATGGAAAGGTAAATACTGACATCAGATGGTAGTAATCATATCCATAGTTTTGGAGAAGATGTCCAGACAAAAAAATATCAACAAATGGCCATAATTTTGGATACACAGCTTCAGATGGTAGTTAGCCATATTTGGAAAGTTTTGTTGAAATTGGCCAATTCATTTAGAAGGAGGTGTCTAGAAGAACTTTTTCTACCGACTGACACAAAGCTGGAGCTGATTGCAGTACAACCCTAGCTTTGCTGTGGGGTAAGTGTACCCCCTTACCCTTACTTTGCTGCGGGGGTTGGTGGTTGGTGAACCCCCTAACTTTGTTATGGGGAAGGGGTTAATTATTGAAAAACGAAGAAACAATATAGAAATAAAAAAAGTACTTGCCAAAATATCTCCAACTCTGATATTTCCAGAGAATAAGAAGATTTTGAGTACCAAACCTCTCTTTGAACATTTTAACCATATTTACCTGGATCAACACTTACAATAAACAACATATTAAGTGGCATATCAAGAGATTGCCAATGTTTTTTTTTTCAGATTGGGGGGGAGGGGAGGGGGGGGGGGGGAACAAAAGAAAAGACACAGAATACACAAACTTCTAAATGAAAATTGACAGATTGGGTTGCTGTTACATGATGTCAATCCCAAATTGAAGACACAAATCTTACATCATATTTAAAATTATTATTATTTACTAAATATGAAAAGCACCGGCCATATTTTGAAAATATGAACACATTATTAATTCATGAAAATTTTAAATTAATCTAAAAACAATAAATTTGATATCTTTCACAAGTTCATTGTGAAAACTGCACCTTTTAAAGTAAGGTTAAAGTATTATGGTTTGTAATTTGATACCTAAGGTATATACAATGTACAAGCAATCATCTATGCCAACTTGGACACATAATGAAACAAATGTTCAAAGTTTGATTCACAGACATACAAATGAAATTTTTTTTTTTAACAAATTGCACGCACATCTTTATGCACTGACTTCACGCATAAACATGTACTACCATATCTTAAACTGCAATTTGCGAGTAACACTTTCATCTTTTCATTTAATTATTAAAAAAAAATCATCAAATGATGAACTTCATTTGTGTCACACTTCTTTTAGAAGTATTTTATCTAAAACTAATATGTTTAATTGAAAAATAATAAAAATTCCTTTATCTTGTGAAAATGATGTGATAAAAAATAACATAAATCTGCGCTACAGACATTCTGCTGATGAATTCAAACATTGTTTTTTGAATATCTCGCCTATCATTTCAATTTATTTAGTTTTAAATTAAAACCTTGGATTCTTTGTAAACAAAATGTTTATCTTGAATACCAGTACCTAACCCTTGCTGTATAAACTATTTGTTTCAATTACAGTGAAACCCCTTTACCCTTGTATCTTAAACCCATCATAACTTACTTAGTAATTTGTCAGTCCTATCCAAACATCACACTGAACAATCAAAATCACTTATTTAAACTAAAATTCTAGATAATTCTCAGTTCTCGGTCCTACCTGCTATGAGATTACAAAGTTTGACTGTATTGTATTTAATCATGCAGACATTTAAAAATCGCAGCTAGAATATGTCATTCATTCAGTTTTCTGATTACAAAGACAAACACATAAAAACTTACACCTTGTACCCTTTTTTTTTATCAAATTCTATTCAAGGAGGAAAAACTTCTCCAATATTTTGAGTTACACACGAGTCATATATGAGACATCAGATTACAATACATGTATATTCATGATGGTATAAGGACAATGTTTGATTCACTTGAAAAGGTTATCTCCCTTGAACACTTCAAGAAGGGACCTGATATTATTTTGTTTCCTGGCAAGAATGATCTTACCTGAACAAAGGCTATCTTTCTTTAGATCATTTTACTGATATCAAGTCATCCACATTAAAAAAAGCTACAACTTCTCTTTCAGATATAGCAAACGCTACTATTTCTGGTCCAGAGTTAAACACTTTAATATGACAATTTCCAAAAAAACACATATCACACATTTTATTTCTATTTTTTTTTTTAGTTTGGTTCATATCAAGTTGAACCTTATTAGGGAATGGACAGAAACATCACAATGAAATGGATCACCATTGAACAAGATATATTTTCAGTCCTTCATCACCATAACAGTATCTCATCACAGAGCATCTGAGCCCATGCTTAAAATCAAATCCAATTCTTGAGGTAATTTTAACAAAAGAGTGTTTGACTACTTTTGTTAATTGCATCACTAACCACTTGACCACTTGGACCAAACAAGTCTGCCAATATTTAGCCCTTATAATGCTAAAATTTGCCTGTCTTTAGCCCATAAAATGGTACATTTACTTTCTCCCGTCTTTAGCCATTACAAAATGTTACATTCGAAAAACTTGCAGACAGACTAGTTTGTTCAGCACAAAGGACACAATCCATTACATAAAACCAATCACCTGGTTAGTATCACAAGCAAGGTTTTTCAGTCATATTTATCACTGACCTGGAGTCTTTAGCTCGATTTTGAATCCTTAGCTCAATTTTGAATCCTTAGCTCAATTCTCGATTTTGAATCCTTAGCTTGATTTTGAAACCTTAGCAGTTTCAGATTAATCATATTCATCTTAAACCTTTATGTATAGATGTTTGGCAAGACTACTGTATTCAATCCTCTTTCATAGAGGTCTGAAGATTTCTCTGTAACAAATGACAAAAGTCAACACTAAACAGTCAATGATGTTACACAGGAGCACTTGAGAGACACTCCTCCGACTTGACCTACCACCGATCACCAATCCAGGGCACTGTCCGTCTTCTCTGACAATGGCAGGATATTCTGTAAGCAAACAATCGAAATGTTACTACACAAAGCATCAACACATTCTTTTCATCACATTTATTTGAAATGAAAATGGGATAACAGTTACACACCAGAAGCTGGTAAATTTTGTTTCTATGATAAAATATTTCAACTAATGTAAAGATTTTCCTAAACATATGGATATAGTTTATGAGGAGAGTTTTGCCCAATAAAATATAGCCCCTTCACTGGTAAATTCCATGTTTTCCCAGTACTGATTTCATCCTTACAATGTTACAAATAGATATTAAAGGTTGCATTTGGTCTTATGATAAATTCACCTTAATAGGGAAGGAAGGAAAAAGACATAACGATAAGTCCAATGAAACTTCCCCAGTAAACAGTATAACATCATTTCAATTAAAGTGGCGACTTTCATATGAAACGACTATTTCAGGGTGATTTAATTTCGCAATCAATACGCTCATAAATCCTATGTACAGTACAGTACAGTACTCCTACAGTTGGCATAACTCTGATTGAAACTTTTTCTTGGCGATTAATTTTTGCAAATTTAAATCAACTGCGAAATATGCAAAAATTAATTGAACATGAAAAGAAGCTGATTTACAGTATATCTTTCTAAGTGTTCAATTATCTAAAAAAAATAGAACAAACACCACAACATTCACTGATATTTTTATAGATTTCCTTAAATCACTGTATACTGACAGTGTCACTTCAATTTCAGATGACAGTCGTTTAGGAACCAGCTACAAACCTTATGCATAATATGTTGGGGAGACTAGCAGATCGGTAAGTATCACCAGCTGGTCGTCCGTGAACATCTGTTTATGGTCGTGCCAGTTGTCGTGATGTGTCCGACGGAAGTCTGACAAGGTTTTCTTTACTGTCATCTACAGGTATACAACAGCCATACAACATATTAACAAGAATTTTACTAATCTGGAATTCTAAAATGTGTTTTGATGCTGCAATTTATGGTTCATGTGATCAGGCACCACTTGTAAATAACATTTGAAAGTTTGAGGGAAATCTCGACCAATGTATTGTCTATTTTATTAAAATTCTATTAATTCTCTATTAAGTCTTGACTAACCTATAATATACAAAGTGCAATTTAAGTGAGTGAGACACATTGAGAATCTAGGATGAGTACACAAGTAATTATGTTAAAATGCAAATAAAATTGATAGATAGATCCTTCAGACAATGACCCATCACCCACTAACCGTAGTAAAGTATAGGGAGGTCGGTACCTGTATTGGCTGTGGATCGTTCAGTAAAGTATAGGGAGGTCGGTACCTGTATCGGCTGTGGATCGTTCAGTAAAGTATAGGGAGGTCGGTACCTGCATCGGCTGTGGATCGTTCAGACAATGAACCACCACCCACTAACCGTAGTTAAGTATAGGGAGGTCAGTACCTGTATCGGCTGTGGATCGTTCAGTAAAGTATAGGGAGGTGGGGACCTGTATCGGCTGTGGATCGTTCAGACAATGACCCACCACCCACTAACCGCAGTAAAGTATAGGGAGGTTGGTACCTGTATCGGCTGTGGATCGTTCAGACAATGACCCACCACCCACTAACCGCAGTAAAGTATAGGGAAGTTGGTACCTATATCGGCTGTGGATCGTTCAGTAAAGTATAGGGAGGTTAGTACCTATATCGGCTGTGGATCGTTCAGACAATGACCCACCACCTACTAACAGCAGTAAAGTATAGGGAGATTGGTACCTGTATCGGCTGTGGATCGTTCAGTAAAGTATAGGGAGGTTGGTACCTGTATCGGCTGTGGATCGTTCGGTAAAGTATAGGGAGGTTGGTACCTGTATCGGCTGTGGATCGTTCGGTAAAGTATAGGGAGGTTGGTACCTGTATCGGCTGTGGATCGTTCAGTAAAGTATAGGGAGGTTGGTACCTGTATCGGCTGTGGATCGTTCGGTAAAGTATAGGGAGGTTGGTACCTGTTTCGGCTGTGGATCGTTCGGTAAAGTATAGGGAGGTTGGTACCTGTATCGGCTGTGGATCGTTCGGTAAAGTATTGAGAGGTTGGTACCTGTATCGGCTGTGGATCGTTCAGTAAAGTATTGAGAGGTTGGTACTTGTATCGGCTGTGGATCGTTCAGTAAAGTATAGGGAGGTTGGTACCTGTATTGGCTGTGGATCGTTCAGTAAAGAATCAGCTGTGGATCGTTCAGTAAAGTATAGGGAGGTTGGTACCTGTATCGGCTGTGGATCGTTCAGTGAAGTATAGGGAGGTTGGTACCTGTATCGGCTGTGGATCGTTCAGTGAAGTATAGGGAGGTTGGCACCTGTATTGGCTGTGGATCGTTCAGCTAAGTATAGGGAGGTTGGTACCTGTATCGGCTGTGGATCGTTCAGTTAAGTATAGGGAGGTCGGTACCTGTATCGGCTTTGTATCGTTCAGTTAAGTATAGAGAGATCGGTACCTGTATCGGCTTTGTATCGTTCAGTAAAGTATAGGGAGGTCGGTACCTGTATCGGCTGTGGATCGTTCAGTAAAGTATAGGGAGGTCGGTACCTGTATCGGCTGTGGATCGTTCAGTGAAGTATAGGGAGGTCGGTACCTGTATCGGCTGTGGATCGTTCAGTGAAGTATAGGGAGGTTGGTACCTGTATCGGCTGTGGATCGTTCAGCTAAGTATAGGGAGGTTGGTACCTGTATCGGCTGTGGATCGTTCAGTTAAGTATAGGGAGGTCGGTACCTGTATCGGCTTTGTATCGTTCAGTAAAGTATAGGGAGGTCGGTACCTGTATCGACTTTGTATCGTTCAGTAAAGTATAGGGAGGTCGGTACCTGTATCGGCTTTGTATCGTTCAGTAAAGTATAGGGAGGTCGGTACCTGTATCGGCTTTGTATCGTTCAGTAAAGTATAGGGAGGTCGGTACCTGTATCGGCTGTGGATCGTTCGGTAAAGTATAGGGAGGTTGGTACCTGTATCGGCTGTGGATCGTTCGGTAAAGTATAGGGAGGTTGGTACCTGTATCGGCTGTGGATCGTTCAGTAAAGTATAGGGAGGTTGGTACCTGTATCGGCTGTGGATCGTTCGGTAAAGTATAGGGAGGTTGGTACCTGTTTCGGCTGTGGATCGTTCGGTAAAGTATAGGGAGGTTGGTACCTGTATCGGCTGTGGATCGTTCGGTAAAGTATTGAGAGGTTGGTACCTGTATCGGCTGTGGATCGTTCAGTAAAGTATTGAGAGGTTGGTACTTGTATCGGCTGTGGATCGTTCAGTAAAGTATAGGGAGGTTGGTACCTGTATTGGCTGTGGATCGTTCAGTAAAGAATCAGCTGTGGATCGTTCAGTAAAGTATAGGGAGGTTGGTACCTGTATCGGCTGTGGATCGTTCAGTGAAGTATAGGGAGGTTGGTACCTGTATCGGCTGTGGATCGTTCAGTGAAGTATAGGGAGGTTGGCACCTGTATTGGCTGTGGATCGTTCAGCTAAGTATAGGGAGGTTGGTACCTGTATCGGCTGTGGATCGTTCAGTTAAGTATAGGGAGGTCGGTACCTGTATCGGCTTTGTATCGTTCAGTTAAGTATAGAGAGATCGGTACCTGTATCGGCTTTGTATCGTTCAGTAAAGTATAGGGAGGTCGGTACCTGTATCGGCTGTGGATCGTTCAGTAAAGTATAGGGAGGTCAGTACCTGTATCGGCTGTGGATCGTTCAGTGAAGTATAGGGAGGTCGGTACCTGTATCGGCTGTGGATCGTTCAGTGAAGTATAGGGAGGTCGGTACCTGTATCGGCTGTGGATCGTTCAGTGAAGTATAGGGAGGTCGGTACCTGTATCGGCTGTGGATCGTTCAGCTAAGTATAGGGAGGTTGGTACCTGTATCGGCTGTGGATCGTTCAGCTAAGTATAGGGAGGTCGGTACCTGTATCGGCTTTGTATCGTTCAGTAAAGTATAGGGAGGTCGGTACCTGTATCGACTTTGTATCGTTCAGTAAAGTATAGGGAGGTCGGTACCTGTATCGGCTTTGTATCGTTCAGTAAAGTATAGGGAGGTCGGTACCTGTATCGGCTTTGTATCGTTCAGTAAAGTATAGGGAGGTCGGTACCTGTATCGCCTTTGTATCGTTCAGTAAAGTATAGGGAGGTCGGTACCTGTATCGGCTTTGTATCGTTCAGTAAAGTATAGGGAGGTCGGTACCTGTATCGGCTTTGTATCGTTCAGTAAAGTATAGGGAGGTCGGTACCTGTATCGGCTTTGTATCGTTCAGTAAAGTATAGGGAGGTCGGTACCTGTATCGGCTTTGTATCGTTCAGTAAAGTATAGGGAGGTCGGTACCTGTATCGGCTTTGTATCGTTCAGTAAAGTATAGGGAGGTCGGTACCTGTATCGGCTTTGTATCGTTCAGTAAAGTATAGGGAGGTCGGTACCTTTATCGGCTGTGGATCGTTCAGTAAAGTATAGGGAGGTCGGTACCTGTATCGGCTTTGTATCGTTCAGTAAAGTATAGGGAGGTCGGTACCTGTATCGGCTGTGGATCGTTCAGTAAAGTATAGGGAGGTCGGTACCTGTATCGGCTGTGGATCGTTCAGTAAAGTATAGGGAGGTCGGTACCTGTATCGGCTGTGGATCGTTCAGTAAAGTATAGGGAGGTCGGTACCTGTATCGGCTGTGGATCGTTCAGTAAAGTATAGGGAGGTTGGTACCTGTATTGGCTGTGGATCGTTCAGTAAAGTATAGGGAGGTTGGTACCTGTATCGGCTGTGGATCGTTCAGTAAAGTATAGGGAGGTTGGTACCTGTATTGGCTGTGGATCGTTCAGTAAAGAATCAGCTGTGGATCGTTCAGTAAAGTATAGGGAGGTTGGTACCTGTATCGGCTGTGGATCGTTCAGTGAAGTATAGGGAGGTTGGTACCTGTATCGGCTGTGGATCATTCAGTGAAGTATAGGGAGGTTGGCACCTGTATTGGCTGTGGATCGTTCAGCTAAGTATAGGGAGGTTGGTACCTGTATCGGCTGTGGATCGTTCAGTTAAGTATAGGGAGGTCGGTACCTGTATCGGCTTTGTATCGTTCAGTTAAGTATAGAGAGATCGGTACCTGTATCGGCTTTGTATCGTTCAGTAAAGTATAGGGAGGTCAGTACCTGTATCGGCTGTGGATCGTTCAGTAAAGTATACGGAGGTCGGTACCTGTATCGGCTTTGTATCGTTCAGTAAAGTATAGGGAGGTCGGTACCTGTATCGGCTTTGTATCGTTCAGTAAAGTATAGGGAGGTCGGTACCTGTATCGGCTTTGTATCGTTCAGTAAAGTATAGGGAGGTCGGTACCTGTATCGGCTTTGTATCGTTCAGTAAAGTATAGGGAGGTCGGTACCTGTATCGGCTTTGTATCGTTCAGTAAAGTATAGGGAGGTCGGTACCTGTATCGGCTTTGTATCGTTCAGTAAAGTATAGGGAGGTCGGTACCTGTATCGGCTTTGTATCGTTCAGTAAAGTATAGGGAGGTCGGTACCTGTATCGGCTTTGTATCGTTCAGTAAAGTATAGGGAGGTCGGTACCTGTATCGGCTTTGTATCGTTCAGTAAAGTATAGGGAGGTCGGTACCTTTATCGGCTGTGGATCGTTCAGTAAAGTATAGGGAGGTCGGTACCTGTATCGGCTTTGTATCGTTCAGTAAAGTATAGGGAGGTCGGTACCTGTATCGGCTGTGGATCGTTCAGTAAAGTATAGGGAGGTCGGTACCTGTATCGGCTGTGGATCGTTCAGTAAAGTATAGGGAGGTCGGTACCTGTATCGGCTGTGGATCGTTCAGTAAAGTATAGGGAGGTCGGTACCTGTATCGGCTGTGGATCGTTCAGTAAAGTATAGGGAGGTCGGTACCTGTATTGGCTGTGGATCGTTCAGTAAAGTATAGGGAGGTTGGTACCTGTATCGGCTGTGGATCGTTCAGTAAAGTATAGGGAGGTTGGTACCTGTATCGGCTGTGGATCGTTCAGTAAAGTATAGGGAGGTTGGTACCTGTATCGGCTGTGGATCGTTCAGTAAAGTATAGGGAGGTTGGTACCTGTATTGGCTGTGGATCGTTCAGTAAAGTATAGGGAGGTTGGTACATGTACCTGTATTGGCTGTGGAACGTTCAGTAAAGTATAGGGAGGTTGGTACCTGTATTGGCTGTGGATCGTTCAGTAAAGTATAGGGAGGTTGGTACCTGTATCGGCTGTGGATCGTTCAGTAAAGTATAGGGAGGTTGGTACCTGTATCGGCTGTGGATCGTTCAGTAAAGTATAGGGAGGTTGGTACCTGTATCGGCTGTGGATCGTTCAGTAAAGTATAGGGAGGTTGGTATCTGTATCGGCTGTGGATCGTTCAGTAAAGTATAGGGAGGTTTGTACCTGTATCGGCTGTGGATCGTTGACGTGGTTACTGAGATCCATCAGTATCTGAGGCATGAAGGTTGGCACATCGTAGGGATAGGCCTGTACGAAGGCCCCCAGCCCCAGAACGCCAGCGTGACGCTTCACCAGGGCCTCCAAAGGAAGGCTGTCTTTTAACTGCTTCCTCTTCTTCACTTTAGTTCTGCTCAGAAGCTCAAAGTGATCCTGGAACAAGCAACATTTTCTTCTTGAATATTGTTTTCTAATGGAATAAATTCATGAACTATTTTATGGTAGCAGATTCTGTTATGTAGTACTGGAGGGAGATAAATAAACATTAACATGTCCTCAAAAGCAATAACTTTCATATATTTTGTGAGGGTGGTTTGATCGAGTGATTAACACTCCGGCCTTCCATGCAGGTCTGGGGTGGGTGTTGCAGTAAAATGAGGTGACACCATAAAAGATGCCATTGGAAACACGGTCCCACTACAAACTGAACACAATTCATCTCCAGCACACGTATTCATCTCCAGCATACATACACACACATAGGGGGATATTTGCCAGGTGGTATAGGACAAGTAGTTAGCGCCCGATAAGGCAGCTCCTGCGAACCTCTCAGAATTGTATATGATAGAACTGTATGTGTTAATTGTTTTGATTGTATAAGAATTGTATATCTATGTACTGTAACGTGCTTTAGAGTGGCTTATGCTAGCTAGATAGGGCACTATATCAAATGTATATATATTTATTATATTTGCTTATATTGACACCTTGTAATGAAGTAGATGGAGGCTTGTATGACTCACCAGCATGTGTTGATTCATCTGTAGAAACCCACAATGCAACAGTCCACTCAAGGTAATGGCAGCCATCTCTCTCACCTATGTTGATTGAATAGAAGTGATTAGACAATGTCGTTTTGATGTACTGAATTATACAACAGTTACTACAGTTAAAACAAATTGAGAATGGAGTGCAGGGTTTGGTATATTATTATGAAGTGACATTTTATTTACAAATTCACCATACACTGAAAGAAAACTCACAAGTCTGCACCATTTTTCTTGATGTTTGTGATTTTGCAATTTTTGCTATTTGGACTTATATGTATTAGGGAACATGATGTGAAAGAACCTGAAAACTTTGACACTGACCAAAGCTTCCTAAGCCTGCCATATTTTATGTTTTTAATCAGGAATTCCAATTTACAGGTGGTAGGTGGTCTCAGGCATTTTTGAAGACGGATATCTAATTTACAGCCCTCCCCCCCCCCACCGATACTCCCAAACCTCCCTCTACTGTTACAGTAATCTCAGTAGTCCCTATGAGACTTATGTTAAAATAAAGATACATGTCCTAAGACATTTTCTCTGTTTATTAGATACACAGGAATCATTGCTTCCAAATGTTCCTTTCTGTACTCACCTCTAGCTGGTCATCACATATTAGTCCGAGCACGATGTCCTCAATCTCATTGATGTTCTCCGGTGTGTGGAAAGTAAAATAGTTACAGAACACCATCACCTGTATGTAGCTGAGGATGGCCACGCGGGCGTGCCACGACTGTAACTGTGTCACCTGGAAACAAAACACAGGTAGTTAATACAAACACCATCACCTGTATGTAGCCCAGGATGGCCACGTGGGCGTGCCACGACTGTAACTGTGTCACCTGGAAACAAAACACAGTTACATGATGAAATAGCATATGGTGAGTAGACTTTTACCCCCTTTACCTTTATCAAACTTAAAAATTTTTTATCAGACAAGTATCCAGTGACCGTATTCCTTACCTCTCTGATGGTGGTCAGAGCTAAGGGAACCATGTCGGGCTGGACGAGAGACTGGGCGAAGTAAGACAGCGCCAGTACACAATCGTTCTTTAGCTCCTCGTCCCGCGTCTCGCTCTCCAGCGTGCACATCTGTAAACGGAAAATAAACCTCATCATCATCATACCAGCATTCTGGTTTTGTATCAACTTACATTGTTATACAAACATTTTTTACCAACTTGCAGCGTTAAACAAAGATTTTTTTATCAACTTGCATAGTTATTCAAAGATTTTTTATCAATTTAAATCGTTATACAAGATTATTTATCTGTTAATTTTAACTAAATTTGATTTGCAATAGCACTTCAGGATCTTGTGTGCATACTATACTATAAAGCTTTTGCTTGTAAATATATAATCAGCAAATTATAATTTTTGATTATCATATAATAATTTGATTTTTTTAATTCATATAGAAAACCTCTTTATAATTAGCCAATGAAGTAAGCTTAGGTCCAAAACAATGGCTTTTTAATTTCTGATAAAAATGACTGGTTTGAAATGCAGAATAAAATCTTACAATCGGTAAAAGTTGAAAGAACTCTGGTGGTGCAGATGTGAAGTTCATCAGTAAACTCAGACTGTTTAACACCCATTTCATCACTGTAAACAAAAATTAATACACAGAGATGAAAACAGCAAATTGTGAAAAAGGAGGAAAACCCACACGTTAAGGGGTTTTAATGGAAATTTAAAGAATTTACATTAAAGCAAAATGATCAAAAAGGAGAATTGATGAGGATTTTCATCCCTGTAATACATTATAAGCAAATTCTCAGTTTTTGTTAAGCTACTTTATCCATAAATAATTATGATGTCATGCTGTTGATAGATTTCATATTTTCCGCAGAAAACATGCTGTCCTCTCTACCGTGTTGCTCCAATGTATATATTTGAATGTAAACAATAAATTTATTTAATTTTACTTGTGCTTGCATAGGAAAATCCAAATCACTAAAAAATACTGATATAAAGAATGCATTTATGAGGCCATAACAACATTGGCTTTCTGGACATGAATGCTATTGAGTGTCGACTCTATGTCAACTCACCAGATTTACAAAGTCTTACAGACGCTTTTCTCTCCTCATCCTCCTCGCTTTCCTCCACATCCATAAGCTCCTCCCCTTTACCTAAAACATGATTACCTCCGCCCCCGTTCTCTGAAAATAGAAAATCGTACACATCAAAACCAGACCTGAAAAAGTGGAAATGTTCACAAATCTAAACATCACATCAGTTGCATAATAGCTATAGTGATACTGTGACTTAATAATCCTTACATAATGGGAGAAAATCCTTTTTACATATTATCGTATTTTATATTCTATGTCATTTTGAGTGATTCTGACAATTGAACAGAAAAATATCTGTTGCAGAGTATTTCAGATGATAGGTTTACTTAATTACAAACATATTGTGTTTTAAATTCATTTTAGGATTCATAAAATTGTGAAATTCGTAATTTTCATATTTTTTCTCTTATTTTTTTTTCTTCAATTTTGTTGATTTTGTGAGCAATCTTCATCTTCTTATTCATAAGTAAAATAATTTCTGTATTTGAGTGTATACTTTAAAGTCTGTGAATTCATATACCCCTGAACTGGAAATTTGGCAGGAAACCACGAAATTTGGGTCTCACAAAAATATTTGTTTTCACAGTATTTGGTGATTACATCATCATACAACTAAGTAATACTTACTAGCATTTCCCTCTGTAGCGGTCTCTTCCAACACAATGTGCTTCAGTCCCTCAATCTGTGGCAAGACAATCTTCATGAAATCTTTGCGCTTTGGTGATAATGTCACACTGTTTGGACTCATGTGGTAGTCATACAAGAATATACTGGACAGGATACTGAAACCACAAAAAAAAAATTGTCAAATCAAACAAAAACAAAAAATGAACAAACAAGGAATCTCCTCTGCAAACCTCCTTTGGCAGTAAGAAAATTCAGCAAAATGTAGGGTTTCTTTTTTTAAGTTAATATAATTATTTTGTACATTGTACAGTAGAACTATCTATTTTTAAAATCCAAATTTGATGTAGACCTAAGAATTTTTTTATTAACACTACCTTACTGTGACATAGCGACTTAGGGTATTTACTACCTTATTGAACATACAGACTTAAGGGTATATGCTACCTTACTGTAGAATGAGTCACCAAACCAAATAAGTATCACATATATACAGATACAGGAAATGTAACATTTTGTAATACCTACCTTCCGATTCTGTCACGTACGTTTTTGTACGGGTGAGAAAGATGCGGCATGAGGTAGTCAAGGAGTCTGTGTAACAGCTTTGACACTCTCCATTCCTGCTGGCTCAGAGCACTCTGTATCCCGTACAGACGACTATAACGAAATATTAAGATCACAAGTTACTCACAACAACTATAATGTAATTATCTTAATAACAACATCACAACAACAAATGTAACACTGATCACTTGTCACAGTCTCTCAAAATCAGAATTTCTGCCCCTATAATACATACCATGCATTATGTATTTAGTCAAAATTTTCAAAATCTTTTATTACAATTGCACATTGAAACTTTCATTTCTTAACCTTGCTACTGAACTGAATTTTAGAAAACAAGAATTTTTTTTTTAAAAGTTTGAGACTCCAATACTGAAAATGTTTTTCACCTCATATGAACAATTTTTTTCCCCCATACCTGGAGTCACCAAAGGAGCCTCCCTCTCCACTCAGAGGGTTTTCCATGACTAGCTCAAAATACCAATGTAGTTTTCTGGGGTCCCTGCTTTCCTGTAAACAGTAAAAATTTTCTCAGCTGAACAGTGAGAGATGAAGAAACATGAAACACCCTCTTTTAGTAAAAATTTCTCAATGATAATTAGTACATTATATTCAACAAACTATACATTGATAAAGTATACCATGAAAATAGGTAGTATTGTCAGCAATATGTTTTCCAAAACTTTATCATGCTTCTTGTCCTGAATGGTTCATAAACAACCAGAAAGACTGCAAAATCCTGTTTTTTTTGCGAATTTTGAGAAATCTAGATATATCAGGCTGACTTGAAATGCCTCATCTGACGGAAAAATGCACAGCCAAACTGGGATTCAAACCCAGGACCTTCACACTCTAGACGGACACACTGAACTATCTAGTCACTGACGATCAACTCGGTCTTTTCCCTCTTTTAACAAAGTCTGCAACCCTGAAGACACACAAGACCCTTTTCCACCAGACTGAGGTTAAAACCCAGGACTTTCCGAACTCTAGACGTACACTAAATAGATTGGGCAATCTGGTCGCCTATGATCATATGATCAACCCAGTCTAGATCAGCTACAGAATAATGGAGCTTTTCAGTGTCATACACTATATAAATAGATGTACTCCGATATTTGTATGAATAACTTACCGATATGACAGTGAAGAAGGTTCCCCAGTCATCTAGAGTTTCCACCGTCATGTTGTTCAGTGCCTTCTTCAGCAGAGGAGTCGTCCACTTCCACAAGGATTCCACCTACAGCCACCAATGGGAAAGTTTCATAAATGTACTCTTTCTTCCGATAGTAATTCCATGGTGACATGATAATTCACTGTGGTGTTACTCATCAACTGGTCAGGTATTGTTAACATTGGATCAGTGTTTCTATGATACCTAACTGTTAGGTAAACATGGGGTTACTGGTAAGTAGTGGTGTGCCGGTTAATCGATTTCGTCGACAATTGATCGTTTATTGTTTTCAATCAACTGATTGATCACAAATAGCATGATCGATTTTCAGGAGAAAAACTGTAGTTTTTGAGAACAAGATTAAAATCTAAAAACATATCACTAGACATACGAAACTGAGACAATCTAACCTTATTTTAATGAAATGCTCCCTAGTGCAGATGCCGATTGACACACAAAAAAGCTAACTTTCACTTCGCCATGGGCCGCTTCGTCATTACACTGTCGCTTATAACTTTAAACTTTAAAAATAAGGTTTTATGTGTAAAGGAGGATAACTCTAACACTTCATTTCTTAAATGACACAAGATGGCGGATGATGTCGCTGTTCCACTGTATACCCCAAAGCAAGCCAGGTCGTATGTTTGGAAACAGTTTTCATTCTGTTACTGTTGTTTCCAAGGAGGACATAAAATTTATATTTGTTATGAACTGACAGTTTGTTGAGTTTTATTTCAAGAGTCAAGACAGTACAATGTTAGATAAAAAAAAAAGAAAAAAGTTAACATTGTCTAAAAAGTTTCATTATCTGCATCAAAACACAATCCATTCAGAATGCAATTCAATTACTGGCGATACGATATATAAATATAGCTAATGAGCTAATACACGTAGCTAATAGCTTAATAATTACACTCAAAAAGTGTCAAAAAAGTAAATATACTAAATATACACCATGAATTCGTACAAAACTATTGCCAACATATGATCGATTATTAATCAATGATTGATCAGTTTATTGAAACCAATGATCGATTATGAAATATAAACCAATTCCCAACACTACTGGTAAGACATTATCCTGGTACACTGTACACAGATTTTATACTGTACCTTAACACAGACTTAGAATGCAACTCATCAAAGGGTGTGTTTAGACTGTATTATATCACCGGGTCAGTTGTTTCGACTGTTTCTATGATAAAATCAGCATTTGGACTATACCTAATTATAGAGTCTAGTTATAGTGGCTAGTGTTTAGACTTAAACTTAGTGTAGTCATTGTTTAGACTGTAACCTATCATAGGGCCAGTGTTTACCTTTTCGTAGGGCCAGTGGTTACCTTTTCGTAGGGCCAGTGTTTACCATTAAGTAGGGTCAGTGTTTACCTTTAAGTAGGGTCAGTGTTTACCTTTTCGTTAAGCCTGTGTTTACGTTTTCGTAGGGCTAGTGTTTACCTTTTCGTTAGGCCAGTGTTTACGTTTTCGTAGGGCCAGTGGTTACCTTTTCGTAGGGCCAGTGGATACCTTTTCGTAGGGCCAGTGGTTACCTTTACGTAGGGCCAGTGTTTACCTTTTCGTAGGGCCAGTGGTTACCTTTACGTAGGGCCAGTGTATACCTTTTCGTAGGGCCAGTGTTTATCTTTTCGTAGGGTTAGTGTTTACCTTTTCGTTAGGCCAGTGGTTACCTTTTCGTAGGGCCAGGGTTTACCTTTTCGTAGGGTTAGTGTTTACCTTTTCGTAGGGTCAGTGTTTACCTTTGTGTAGGGTCAGTGTTTACCTTTGTGTAGGGTCAGTGTTTACCTTTTTGTAGGGCTAGTGTTTACCTTTTCGTAGGGCTAGAGTTTACCTTTTCGTAGGGCCAGTGTTTTGACCCCCGTAGGATTCCTGACAACATCTCCATCGCACACCTCTGACTGCTGTCGTGTTTATCATGACTTGTGTCACAGATGAGACGTTCTATATTTGGCTTTAGGAGTTCCAAGAAAGTATCACCAAAGTTACGATGCATGCCCTGAAATAACACAGCAATTATCTGTCTATTGGGGCGATTATTAACGGTACAAGTTCTTTTCCAAAAATTTCCACTTATAAGATATTAGAAAAACAAAATCCTCATTTTTGAAAGTAAATACAGTTTATTACAATTTTTTTCAGAAGTCACCACTTATTTTCTGTATATTTTTTATACTTTAACTTAAACTTTAAATGTTTAAAGAGACAAAGATTCAAGCAGTCCTTTTTTTTTCTTTCTTTTTTTACAGTTTTTACAGTACCTTGAATAAAGTCATGGTCTTGGTACGGAACTTGTCTTTCCTTTTGTGTTCCTCCAATGCTAGGAAATCTACAAACTTCTCCACAAATTCAGCATTGATCAAGTTTTCGTACAATGGAACCTCTTCTTCCCGCAGTTCCTTTAAGGTTCTCTCTAGTTTGGGCTGTTCTGAGGTAGGCGCATACGTCTTCATCGCTCTACAATATCATGTACCACTTATAAAGTTTAGCGTTTTTTCTCTATTTTCT
Organism: Mimachlamys varia; assembly: GCA_947623455.1. Lineage (NCBI taxonomy): Eukaryota > Metazoa > Mollusca > Bivalvia > Pectinida > Pectinidae > Mimachlamys > Mimachlamys varia. The sequence goes on from OX392528.1 coordinate 53,126,300, forward strand.
TTCTTGTACAGTAGAACTTGTCTGAAGTGTAAGTCACTAGGACCAAATGTTTTGGCTAGTAACATGGGTTGCACATATAAGATATAAGTTAAGAGAGAAATGTGGGAACAAATGGTAAGGCTGAAATAGACAGGGTTTTGGATTAGACAGGGGCCGATTTAGACAAGTTATACTACAGTGTACCCTTGACCTATCGCCACCCTCACATACCGCCACCTAAACCTCTAGAATGGATTTTTGTCCTATATAATTCCTTTGTTACGTTTTCCAACCTTGCATACCGCCATCCGCCACACCGTTTAAAATACAAACGTCCCGTATTGCTATATATTTCCCTCCACCATAACGCCATATTGTTCTTTTTTTTGGAGATCGAGGAACTCTTTAGTGTTCCATTTGGAAAGGCATGCGGTAAAAGCAGACCAATAACTATTTTCAGATATTAATTTGTGCCAATGTAGATCTATATGACGATAAAATACTAAGTTTTTTTTCAATAAAATGTTGAAAATGCAATCTATTATGCAATTTAATTCTTGGTTATAATTTTCATGTAAAAGTCATGTATCAAATAGAATCTGCATTAAGTTCAGTGTGATATTCAAGGTTATGTGATTAAGAGAAATATGATATAAAGGGAGGCAATCAACATTGTGACGGCTCCAAATGGTCTATCACAAAATTAGTAAACCTTTCCTTATTTACTTATCAATCAGCTATCTAGTATGAACCGCTACAATTGCAGAATTGTGTATTCTATGTTAGGTCTTGATTTCCAAAAACTTCTCTTTCCCATGCCCATGCCCCGGCCATAGTGCTATAGTGCGCTAATTCTCTCAAAAGCACCAGTTTCGGCTTACTTTGGCCAATTGTAGTAGCCCCAGTGAGTCTTCTCCACGAACGTGCAGTTTTCCCATTGTTCTTTAGTAAGAGGTAGTTTGTCATTGTCGTAGCAGATCCAATGGTTATCTTCCCGGTCTCCCGGCCGAAAGTCACCATCAGGAGGCGCTGTTGCACCAGACACTTTAAAAGGATCGAATACCCGCGTCTTGTGTCTTCGCTTCTGTTGTTTCAGGACTGCAGAAATCGAGCTAAGTGACAGCTGTGTATTATATAAATGGGCGCAAAATTACATCAACAATGGTATAAAAAGTCACTTTTTCACCAGTGACGAGCTCGGAGATAACAAATTTTATGAAGCACATAAGATAAAATAGCATATTTTTCCATCAAAGAAATTTTAATTTTATCTTTTGTATTGTAAAAAGCAAATGAAAACATTTTTTTTAATGTAATGGAGATCTTTATCATTTCAATGCCTCTGCCAGGAGTTGAACCCCAAATCTCCGGCTACTAGTCTTAGTCTCAACCGATCGAGCTAAAGAAAAGATCTCCCTTTACAAACTTACAATAAAGAAAATAATATGTTGTTGTGGTTTCTTAAAATGATGCAGAAATTTGTGGACCAAATGGACAAGATTTACCTTTCTGACATAGATACAAATATAGTTATGTATCAAAAGGACAAGATTTACCTTTTTGCAATGTGTTTAAAGATGACCTTTCTCATTGTGTTAAAAGATGACCTTTCTTCAGTGTGTTAAAATTAGCTTACTGACTTAGAGTCATGTACCAACAGGCCAAGAGATAAAAATTACCTTTCTGACGTAGAGAGAGTCGTGTATCATGCCCTTGGTATAGAGTCTGACAGCACATGCTGGTGTTAAGATGTCATGTCGAAGCAGAAGACACATCAGCTCCATACCGATCTGGGAGAACTTCCACATCCTGCAGGTTATAAACAAAATACTGATCAGGTGGATATCCTTCAGGTTATAAACGAAATACTGATCAGGTGGGTATCCTGCAGGTTATAAACAAAATACTGATCAGGTGAGTATCCTTCAGGTTATAAAACAAATACTGATCAGGTGGGTATCCTATAGGTAATAAACAAATACTGATCAGGTGGTTATCCTTCAAGTTATAAAACAAAATACTGATCAGGTGAGTATCCTGCAGGTTATATACAAAATACTGATCAGGTGGGTATCCTGCAGGTTATAAACAAAATACTGATCAGGTGGGTATCCTGCAGGTTATAAGCAAAATACTGATCAGGTGGGTATCCTGCAGGTTATAAACAAAATACTGATCAGGTGGGTATCCTTCAAGTTATAAAACAAAATACTGATCAGGTGGTTATCCTTCAGGTTATGAACAAAATACTGATCAGGTGAGTATCCTTCAGGTTATATACAAAATACTGATCAGGTGGGTATCCTTCAGGTTATAAGCAAAATACTGATCAGGTGGGTATCCTTCAGGTTATAAGCAAAATACTGATCAGGTGGTTATCCTTCAGGTTATGAACAAAATACTGATCAGGTGGGTATCCTTCAAGTTATATACAAAATACTGATCAGGTGAGACAGGTTTCAATGTAAGTACATTCATTTGACAAATAATCGTCAAAATAAGATGAGAATATGTTTAATATCTTTTCTGAATATAACAGGGATTCAGATGAAGTAATCTCCCACACATGAGTGGCACGGTGAGCAGATAAACAGTATGACTTACTGTCATTCTATCAGACGATTTAGTCATATTTTCTCAGACTATTTCATACAATAAATTCCAACATATAAATGATAATGTACCAAAAATATAAGCCCCACACAGTCGTAAATCACCCTTTAATTGGAGCGGTCTCAATTCGCCATGTGCTCTGTAAAGCATCAGCCATGTGCTCTGTAAAGCATCATGTACAAAGGACTATAACCAGTAATCAATTCAGGGGAGAGCAAGAAATCTGAACTGAATAAGGAAAGAGTTAACAGGGATAAAGGCAGACTTACAAGTTTCCATTTTCTATTAGACTCACAAGGTCAGCTACCAGCTTGAAGTACAACCTAAAAGGTAAACAGAAATTTCTACTTCACAAAGATGCATGATAACACAACAAAACCAAAATATGTCTTCATTGTTTGAAGAACAATCTTCGATAAATCTTTTTCATATGTACAATATATTCAATAAAAATGAACTTTTGCTTGATAAATTATCTTCTCACATTTCCTTCATGCATGCTGGGAAGTTTTCACCTCATTTTCACTTTTGTGTTTATTGCTTTCCTTATTGAGAACGATTGACCAGGACAGTTAAAGGAAACAATGCAGCATTCTTAGCAATAATATGTGAAGAGTGAAATCAGCACTGTGTAAAAATGGGTTTTACCACTTTCAGTAATTAATACAATATTATTTTGGAGGAACACCAAATACACACGCTTTGTCCTTGTTGCTTGTTTCCTCCTCTCGGAGTCGGGCAACTTCCAAATCCTCACTTGTCAGGGTAGGGAATGAACAGCGGGGTTTGTCCGTGTCAAGCAAGACTTGTGCTGCTGCTATTGCTGACGGCGTTGTCTAGAATATATACACAGAAATCATTATCTTCAAACGGCAAAAAATGGAAGTCATATGGCTGTCAAGTCTAGCAGCATGTTATGGACACATCATTGTCTAAGCAAACTGAAAATCGGCTTGATTTGGTTGTAAGAAATTTGATCAGTCAGGACCCCAAAATTGTTCATTTTCAACCGATGAAATTGCTATTTCTATATTCGAAGAGCTGATGATTTCATCTGAAGAACAGCTCAGAAGATGCTACTTTTACAGGTTACTTTGAAGCTCTATGTTATTAGTTAGATCCCTTACATTTTTATAGTTATTAAAACTGTGAACAAAATCTACAACACATTTTTTGCCTGTGGCCTGCTTTCCTTCAAAACTCACTTTGACGATTATGGAAACACTCTCCATGTTCTTGACGACCTTGTTGATGATTTCGTCAATGACCTTGAGGATGGAAGGTTTCTCGGAGTGTTGGGCCTGTGTGATGGCCGGCCATACCTCTCCTAGTACGGACCAGTTACACTTCGTAGCGATGTTCTTCTTGCCGGAGCCAAGCAGAGTGAACAGTGTTCCCTGAAACAAAATCATCCTCTTAATCATCTGGTACAGCTTACTCTTTGTTGTTTTTTTACACCAAAACTATAAAATTACTTAATTTCACAGGACTTTTGATTTCAATGACTAAAATGGATTATCTTCGAATTTTTGTTTTGTCAAGGAACTAAACAAATTTGGGCCACGAAAAATATCTGATTTAACAGTATTAATTATCATTTTGATTCATACAATTACAACATCTCTAGCCTATATGTGTTACACATCAATAAAATATTGAAAGAAGCATGACTTAAATCATGTTAATTCACCTAAAATCATTATATTTATCTATCCACCTATCCATTTATCTGCCTACACTATCCACCTATCCATTTATCTACCTACACTATCCACCTATCCATTTATCTGCCTACACTATCCACCTATCCATTAATCTACCTACACTATCCACCTATCCATTTATCTACCTACACTATCCACCTATCCATTTATCTACCTACACTATACACCTATCCATTTATCTGCCTACACTATCCACCTATCCATTTATCTACCTACACTATCCACCTATTCATTTATCTGCCTACACTATCCACCTATCCATTTATCTACCTACACTATCCACCTATTCATTTATCTACCTACACTATCTACCTATCCATTTATCTACCTACACTATCCACCTATCCATTTATCTGCCTACACTATCCACCTATCCATTTATCTACCTACACTATCCACCTATCCATTTATCTACCTACACTATCCACCTATCCATTTATCTACCTACACTATCCACCTATCCATTTATCTACCTACACTATCCACCTATTCATTTATCTACCTACACTATCCACCTATCCATTTATCTACCTACACTATCCACCTATCCATTTATCTACCTACACTATCCACCTATCCATTTATCTGCCTACACTATCCACCTATCCATTTATCTGCCTACACTATCCACCTATCCATTTATCTGCCTACACTATCCACCTATCCATTTATCTACCTACACTATCCACCTATCCATTTATCTGCCTACACTATCCACCTATCCATTTATCTGCCTACACTATCCACCTATCCATTTATCTACCTACACTATCCACCTATCCATTTATCTGCCTACACTATCCACCTATCCATTTATCTACCTACACTATCCACCTATCCATTTATCTACCTACACTATCCACCTATCCATTTATCTGCCTACACTATCCACCTATCCATTTATCTACCTACACTATCCACCTATTCATTTATCTACCTACACTATCCACCTATCCATTTATCTACCTACACTATCCACCTATTCATTTATCTGCCTACACTATCCACCTATCCATTTATCTACCTACACTATCCACCTATTCATTTATCTGCCTACACTATCCACCTATCCATTTATCTACCTACACTATTCACCTATTCATTTATCTACCTACACTATCCACCTATCCATTTATCTACCTACACTATCCACCTATCCATTTATCTACCTACACTATCCACCTATCCATTTATCTGCCTACACTATCCACCTATCCATTTATCTGCCTACACTATCCACCTATCCATTTATCTACCTACACTATCCACCTATCCATTTATCTGCCTACACTATCCACCTATCCATTTATCTACCTACACTATCCACCTATCCATTTATCTACCTACACTATCCACCTATCCATTTATCTACCTACACTATACACCTATCCATTTATCTGCCTACACTATCCACCTATCCATTTATCTACCTACACTATCCACCTATCCATTTATCTGCCTACACTATCCACCTATCCATTAATCTACCTACACTATCCACCTATCCATTTATCTACCTACACTATCCACCTATCCATTTATCTACCTACACTATACACCTATCCATTTATCTGCCTACACTATCCACCTATCCATTTATCTACCTACACTATCCACCTATTCATTTATCTGCCTACACTATCCACCTATCCATTTATCTACCTACACTATCCACCTATTCATTTATCTACCTACACTATCTACCTATCCATTTATCTACCTACACTATCCACCTATCCATTTATCTGCCTACACTATCCACCTATCCATTTATCTACCTACACTATCCACCTATCCATTTATCTACCTACACTATCCACCTATCCATTTATCTACCTACACTATCCACCTATCCATTTATCTACCTACACTATCCACCTATCCATTTATCTACCTACACTATCCACCTATTCATTTATCTACCTACACTATCCACCTATCCATTTATCTACCTACACTATCCACCTATCCATTTATCTACCTACACTATCCACCTATCCATTTATCTGCCTACACTATCCACCTATCCATTTATCTGCCTACACTATCCACCTATCCATTTATCTGCCTACACTATCCACCTATCCATTTATCTACCTACACTATCCACCTATCCATTTATCTGCCTACACTATCCACCTATCCATTTATCTGCCTACACTATCCACCTATCCATTTATCTACCTACACTATCCACCTATCCATTTATCTGCCTACACTATCCACCTATCCATTTATCTACCTACACTATCCACCTATCCATTTATCTACCTACACTATCCACCTATCCATTTATCTGCCTACACTATCCACCTATCCATTTATCTACCTACACTATCCACCTATTCATTTATCTACCTACACTATCCACCTATCCATTTATCTACCTACACTATCCACCTATTCATTTATCTGCCTACACTATCCACCTATCCATTTATCTACCTACACTATCCACCTATTCATTTATCTACCTACACTATCCACCTATCCATTTATCTACCTACACTATTCACCTATTCATTTATCTACCTACACTATCCACCTATCCATTTATCTGCCTACACTATCCACCTATTCATTTATCTGCCTACACTATCCACCTATCCATTTATCTACCTACACTATCCACCTATTCATTTATCTGCCTACACTATCCACCTATCCATTTATCTGCCTACACTATCCACCTATCCATTTATCTACCTACACTATCCACCTATTCATTTATCTACCTACACTATCCACCTATCCATTTATCTACCTACACTATCCACCTATTCATTTATCTGCCTACACTATCCACCTATCCATTTATCTACCTACACTATCCACCTATTCATTTATCTGCCTACACTATCCACCTATCCATTTATCTACCTACACTATTCACCTATTCATTTATCTACCTACACTATCCACCTATCCATTTATCTACCTACACTATCCACCTATCCATTTATCTACCTACACTATCCACCTATCCATTTATCTGCCTACACTATCCACCTATCCATTTATCTGCCTACACTATCCACCTATCCATTTATCTACCTACACTATCCACCTATCCATTTATCTGCCTACACTATCCACCTATCCATTTATCTACCTACACTATCCACCTATCCATTTATCTACCTACACTATCCACCTATCCATTTATCTACCTACACTATACACCTATCCATTTATCTGCCTACACTATCCACCTATCCATTTATCTACCTACACTATCCACCTATCCATTTATCTGCCTACACTATCCACCTATCCATTAATCTACCTACACTATCCACCTATCCATTTATCTACCTACACTATCCACCTATCCATTTATCTACCTACACTATACACCTATCCATTTATCTGCCTACACTATCCACCTATCCATTTATCTACCTACACTATCCACCTATTCATTTATCTGCCTACACTATCCACCTATCCATTTATCTACCTACACTATCCACCTATTCATTTATCTACCTACACTATCTACCTATCCATTTATCTACCTACACTATCCACCTATCCATTTATCTGCCTACACTATCCACCTATCCATTTATCTACCTACACTATCCACCTATCCATTTATCTACCTACACTATCCACCTATCCATTTATCTACCTACACTATCCACCTATCCATTTATCTACCTACACTATCCACCTATTCATTTATCTACCTACACTATCCACCTATCCATTTATCTACCTACACTATCCACCTATCCATTTATCTACCTACACTATCCACCTATCCATTTATCTGCCTACACTATCCACCTATCCATTTATCTGCCTACACTATCCACCTATCCATTTATCTGCCTACACTATCCACCTATCCATTTATCTACCTACACTATCCACCTATCCATTTATCTGCCTACACTATCCACCTATCCATTTATCTGCCTACACTATCCACCTATCCATTTATCTACCTACACTATCCACCTATCCATTTATCTGCCTACACTATCCACCTATCCATTTATCTACCTACACTATCCACCTATCCATTTATCTACCTACACTATCCACCTATCCATTTATCTGCCTACACTATCCACCTATCCATTTATCTACCTACACTATCCACCTATTCATTTATCTACCTACACTATCCACCTATCCATTTATCTACCTACACTATCCACCTATTCATTTATCTGCCTACACTATCCACCTATCCATTTATCTACCTACACTATCCACCTATTCATTTATCTACCTACACTATCCACCTATCCATTTATCTACCTACACTATTCACCTATTCATTTATCTACCTACACTATCCACCTATCCATTTATCTGCCTACACTATCCACCTATTCATTTATCTGCCTACACTATCCACCTATCCATTTATCTACCTACACTATCCACCTATTCATTTATCTGCCTACACTATCCACCTATCCATTTATCTACCTACACTATCCACCTATCCATTTATCTGCCTACACTATCCACCTATCCATTTATCTGCCTACACTATCCACCTATCCATTTATCTACCTACACTATCCACCTATTCATTTATCTGCCTACACTATCCACCTATCCATTTATCTACCTACACTATCCACCTATCCATTTATCTACCTACACTATCCACCTATCTAGGCACCATATAGGTGCAGGAAAAGTCTAGTTCTCAGTTTTTCCACAAGGCATACAGTATTTTAGTTTACCCAGCAATGAAAACAGGTACATCACAAGGAGGTTTACATATCCTCGACAACCCAGCCATGTAATGGTGGGGACTGATATATAGTATACAAGTGATGAACGTTTATTGTATTTCTGTTTCTCAGTTCAACAATACAATTTACACGCCTAGGAATACTATAATACAGCCGTATCTCAATTTAACAATAACATGTACAAGCCTAAAAATATTTCATACTATAGATATGCCCTTTGATGAAAGCTGACTTACTTTAAACACATGCTCCGGAGTGTTGCTGTCCTTCAGGTTTTTGACAATAGCTGGAACTGTACAGCGATAGGAATAATGTAAATTATGAAAGCCTAGAAATAGCACACCTTGGGCCGTCTTTCTCACCTGAAAATACAAATACAAGATGATAAATATAATATATTGGTCATTGTTTTGAGTTTGATCTAGACTTTATCATAATAGAGTGACGAATCCTCTTAAACTTTTGGCTATATCATGGCAAGAATTACAAACAATATGGTTTGTCAAATAAGGATTTTTATACCAGATATAATTTGACAGTTTCTTTCTTTATTCTTTTTTTTCATATTTTAAAATCTTTTCTTTCTTTCATATTCTATTCTCATATTCAAGCATGAGTTTTTTGCTCAAACCTAACTCTCGTTCCAAGTCTAAGTTTTATAAAAGATTTTATTTTGTGAAACATCTGGGGTGAAAAAATTAGTTTTCGAATATTTGCAATCGACTTTTCGATTGTTTAATTGATTAAGGGGAGTAACAAGATAGCTGGCTTGAGCAAAGAATCCATGCTTGCATATCACGCTAAGTGATTAGTCAACGATTTCCTGAATCAATCTGAAAACAAACACTATTACTGGTTATTTCCGCTGTCATTTGCATGTCAACGTCTTTCAATTTTTTTTATTTTGTTCAAGTGGATATCAACAATGACAATTCAAATGAAAGCCTTTAGCATTGCATTAACAAACAGTTTATCAACCTGGGAAAACTACTGTATACATTGACCCCAGAAAAAAAGGCAATACTTGTATAAGTTTGTAGAGTAAATACTGCCACTTACATCACTGTAACGGCTCACAGACAAGCTCAGGAGATCTAACAGCATGGTCTTGTGTCGCTCTGTGAAAAGCCGTCTACAGCCGTTCAACATGCGAAGCTGAAACAAAGGTCACAAACTTTGACTATCAAGGTCATTTCCTATTTTTAGCAACAAAAACTGTGTCAATATTTATATACCATCTTAAAATTCTACAAATTTTAAGCGAAAAAATCAACATATTTTAAGCAAAAATGATGTATTTTTCTAAATTTGAATTGAAGATAATTTTTAATGAAACTACCAGTATAAAGAAAGTAATGAAACTATCAGTATATAGAAAGTCTGAGTAAACTACTGGAGCGTCAATACAGTGTATACCTAAATCTAATGCTGTTTATTTTTGTCTAACAGACAGAACAAAAAGATGTAACTTACCTCTTGCTGTAATTGTACTCTGTCTACGAGAATGGCTCGTATATGGCGCTTCTTGGCCCTCATCTGTAGAAATTAATAATTGGAAATATGTTAAACTGACTGAATGGTATCATCACAAACCAATGGGATTTAGGTCTTAACAAATTTCTAATGATTGTAAAAATACATATATACACGGTACTGTAAAAACACGTAATATTTATTTCAGCAAACTCAAAGTTTAGTGTATTATAAACATTTTTTTACATACTGGTGAATTTTTTTTAAATAAAGACAATTTTTTTTATAAAGTCTGATTTTATAATTAACACTGTCAGTGATTATAATAAGAATTATATTCCTGTCAAACAATTGGGCTACCTGGTCATCTAGTGCCTCCTTCACAGAGTGGAAACTCTTCCATCGTTTATCAAAGTCATTTTTCTGGGTTCCGTTGAAAAACATCACAGTTTCATATATCTGATAAGAAAGAAAAAAGGCATAAATTACACATTTCCATACTGAGTCATACTGTATGATATATAACTAACAACATAAAATCACACATTTCCAGAGTCATACTGTATGATATAAAACTAACAACATAAATTCAAACTGGTTTTTGAAACTTTCATGGGAAACAATAAACATTTGTTGTGTTATTTCAGAGAACACAGCCTCACACATCGTATTGCAAACTCTATCATCAACTTGCTTAGCTCATCCATTCCTAAAACTTCATAATGAACTTTGCCAACATTTGAACTGGAAGAGTTTAAATGTGTCTTCAGGGGTGAAATAAAAAAACAAATTTTTTCTAATGCTATGACTTTCTATCTATACAATTCACACGACAAATTACTGAACAATACAAACAAACTTCAAACAGCTCTTCTTGAAAGCAAAATATTCAAATTACTGGTAACCAAATGCAAAATAAAATCATGTTAATTTGCTTTGAAACAACCACAATGCACTGTTATGTAGTGACTAGTCAGTAGGTGAATCTACTTGATGTATACAGATTCAGCAATCTGATTAAAATGCACATCCTTACTCTCACTCCCATTATATATTGATCTGACAGCATCCCATATGAGGTCATGTTCTGGTGACCTTTTGCATTAGCCAATCAAATGACTGCTTGCAGAATCTTGAATGTGAATGTTTGTGGGCAAAAAGCTTACATAATCATATATGTGCGTTTAGTCATTTTGTAACAAAAAGTTAAAGTGCATGTTGTGACGAAATGACTTGCTGCAGATGACAGCGTCAATTGTCATCAATTAGACAAATCTCATAGACTGTAAAGTAACTCTTATGTTATACAGTGGACTCCACTTAATATCACCTCTGTTAATATCACATTCCTCTTTATATCATGTTTATTCCAAGCACCATTTTTCTCTTTATATAATCTAGTATGTAATTTTATTTGTTTAATATCATGTATTTTGAGGTAAATTCCTCTTAATATTATGTTTTTGTTAACCAATAACATAAAATATCCAGAAAATGATGTCATTTGCATTGATTTCAGACACAACTTGTACAAAATGTTGCATAGAAAATAAAAAATAACATCAAAAATGATTTTTAATTGAAATAATCAGGGTTCACTTTTGGGCGCGATTTCGCGAGATTCTCGCTGTATTTTCAGATAAATCGCGTTAAAGTCCGTTCTAAAGCGAGAAAAAATCGCACATGTCAAAATTCAGGTATAGTGGATACCTACATCGATAAATAATACCGATCGTAGTTCCAGAAGTATTCCTTTCTGCAAATCCTAATGATAGTGTGTACCAGTCATAGTCTCAATGACGCTTGTTTCTCAATCACTTGCAATTCAAACGTTTAGATGACAAAGCCACCACGCAAACACAAAGGTGCAGGTGTCTGTAAATTTGTGACAGGTTGCGATTGGGGGGAAATGTAAGTAGTTAATGCCTCCAGAAACAGTATTGAAAGTTGATCTAACAGCCAGGGATGTCTTAGTTAATTAAATTAACGTTAACCAATGATGAATCAATGGAAAACAAGTAGATGGTTGAGAGAGGAAATGACTCCACCGATTCCACCGGTGCTGGGGCCAATAGGCCAACGGTACTGACTGTATCCGTGACGATGTCAATGCTATTGATGTTTAGTAGCAAGTTTAATGTTATATTAGGAATGGTTGATTTTGGAGGAATTTTAACATTAATTAGGCCTGTATATGACAGAGTTAAAATCACAAACAAGGACGATTTTCTCCAGGAAGTAAAATAAACAAAAGATCAGGAAACCCAATTATAATTACTGTACCTTGTGTTATTTATTAATTAACTTAATAAATTTAATTGTTATGAACTTATAGCATTCCTATCAATTCATACTAAATTACGTGTCATAATACCAAAAATCCCATCCATATATGAAAAATCTCACTGAAATTAGGTAAGGGAGATTTTTTCTCTCATTGTGCCCAAGGTCTAGGGTGAACCCTGAATAATGTTATCTATAGGGCTGTCTTGGCTGCTGCACAGATTTCCTGGTAATATGGAAATTGTAATGAATTTAAATTTAATTTATGTCAGTGAACAACATAAAGTGTGAATGTTAGAATGATGAGCAGCTTGTTGTCAGGCGGGATCCTGGGTACTCTTGGAGAACCAGGCGAAATCCTGTACAACAATAACTGTTGCCATACAAATTGACTTACATCGCCAGGCGAGTCCTGAGTCCTACTGAAGAACCAGGCGGAAAATGGTCCTGTACGATATAAAACTGTGTATGACGTGTATTATAATGATTTGAATGAATAAAGACCCAATGACTTTGGGGCTAATGGACCAGAAAACAGACACTATAATGAAGACCATGAGTATATAACATACTGGAGCACTATACAGCAGTCAAGACCTCCAACTGGAGTGTGGACGGGGATGGTGGTGGCCAATTAAAAACTTCGTAAACAAAGAGATGTGGACAGGTCAGCTCAGCATCTCTAAGTGTGTCTAAAAATAGCTCATATTAATCAGTATGCAAAATTCCCCATTCAGAGGTCAAAGTTCATGCTATATAAGTAGATGAGAGGTTGGACAAAATGAGCGCATGTATATGGTATAAGTTAATAAGAACTTGGAAATGCAATGATTGTTTATAAACCAAGTTTAATACAATATTAAACTAAAATTTATAAACAACAAACACGAGATATTTGATAAACAAAATTTGTAATAAAAACTTCTAAGACTAAGAACATATATTCTACATAACATTCAGACACGTAAAGTTACAAAGCAGAATTACTATCGCTCACACACATGTTATACATTCAGATTTATAATACAACAAAAGTACAAACATTATTACAACAAAAAAAAACATTATTTGCATTTAGGGCTGTCTTGGCTGCTGCACAGATTTCCTGGTAATATGGAAATTGTAATGAATTTAAATTTAATTTATGTCAGTGAACAACATAAAGTGTGAATGTTAGAATGATGAGCAGCTTGTTGTCAGGCGGGATCCTGGGTACTCTTGGAGAACCAGGCGAAATCCTGTACAACAATAACTGTTGCCATACAAATTGACTTACATCGCCAGGCGAGTCCTGAGTCCTACTGAAGAACCAGGCGGAAAATGGTCCTGTACGATATAAAACTGTGTATGACGTGTATTATAATGATTTGAATGAATAAAGACCCAATGACTTTGGGGCTAATGGACCAAAATGATTATGCGCAGCATAAGAAAGCCCCAAATTATTGAATTCAATATAGAATCGAAGGAAATGTATGAAGAGCTAGGATTGGAACATTTTTAAGTAAAGGCTGGTAATCGACACAAAATAATGAATATGAAATATAGATATGTAAATGTACAATACATGAAAATAAAGTTTATGGACCCATATGATACAATGTTATGGATCAAATATAAACTTGACAAGTTTAACATGAAAAACAGCCAACGGTTTGGTACCAGAGTAACAACACTTAGCAGTCATTATCGTGATAGCTACGATCGGATTGGCTGTATCCAGCACTGGCATTATTATTACAAAGCGATCTCTGGGCGGATTTGATAGTAGAACTTGATGTATGAATGTACCTCTGATAGCAATCAGATGACCAACGTCCGAGTGTCTTAATAAGGTGGTCTTCTACTTGAGAATTGGCTGCAGATGTGGCGGCCCCAATACGAAAGGAATGACCACTATAAACGCTGTCGTCCAAACCAAGTCTGGTTATAACAGTCTTAAGGTAAGTAATGAAGGTAGTACGAGATAGAGGCGCACCAGAGTCTGTAATGAGGAAGGCATCCTTGGCGTGTACATTCCTTGTAGCTGTTGAGGCTCGGATGGACCTATATCGTAGGACAGCTGTATAAGGACATACAGATGTACAGGTACTAAAAAGCGTAATAGAGATACCCTTTCTGAAAGGGTCACACTTGGAAGCTTTCAGAGTAACATGAACGCACTGCTGTTCGAGATCAATAGCCACATCTTCATAACAAAGATGGCGACTGGAGTCGAAACCTCCAGACACACAGAATTCTCCACAGCGTAGAAATCCAAAGAAGGCGACACAACATGCGGTTTCCATCATAGAATCAAGGAAAGGAGAAAACACCCCTGACCGTAGTAGCCGACAAATCCTCTCCAGGATATCAAATGTAATGGGTAAGCGTGGCTTCCTAGTAACACCTTGTTGTTTTTTCACTCCGTTAAGGATAGTATTTAGTCTGATAAAAGCTTGACCGTCTTTAGTAACTAGCGGATTTACATAGCCTGCGCGTATGTAAGAATAACGTATACCACACAAATACAGTTTAATAGTAGATGCCTTAATTTTTTGTGTTCTGAAACAGTGAGCGACAAAGAACATTAAGAGATCCTCGGACACTGGTGGCATGGCTGTAAACCAGTTCATACCGCTATTCAATAGGAATGATGTGTACGAATCAAAGCCTGTTTTGTAGACCCCACGTGTACTTGATGAAGTAGCAGAATCCCAAAGTGCATCCACTGTCTGGTTTAATTCCACATTACTTGACAAAACTTGGGGCAATGGCACGGATGACTGTTGGCACCAGGTGCTGCTTTCCGGAACTCCTGGAATTTAAAGCGGGAAAGTGAGTCAGCTATATTGTTGTTAACGCCTGCCACATGACGAGCATTCACAGTAAAATTGAACTTAGCTGCGCACCACGTAAGTCGCCTCATTAGGGACATGATACGAGGAGATTTTGACCTCCCCTTGTTAATAATGTCTACAGTGCCTTTATTGTCGCAGTGGAAAAGGATACGTTTGGTAGACCAATCTTTACCCCAAAGTAAAGCAGCGACCACTATAGGGTACAGTTCGAGGAACGACATGGACGGAGCTGAATCCCCAGAAGACTCGATAACTTCTCTAGGCCAGGGGGCGGCAAACCACTGCGTACGAAATATACCCCCAAAGCCAACGGTAGATGCAGCATCTGTGAAGAGTTCAAAGTCTGGATTACTAGTAAAATTGCGTTCATAGAAGAAAGAAACTCCATTCCAGTTCTGAAGCAAATCTAGCCACATGTGTAAATCTTGTTTACATTCTTTGGTAAGTCTACCGTGGTGGTGAGGCTCTTTAAGAGCAGTCATGAGCGTCAGAAGGTATGAAACGAAACTACGGCCTGGTAAAATTACGCGCATGGCAAAATTTAAATGGCCAAGAAGCTGTTGTAACTCGCGTTTGGTACAAGATGCTTTAGATAGCATGTTTCTAACGAAATCTGTTATTCTTTGCACTTTGTCTGTAGGTAAACGAGCTTCCATCTTGACCGAGTCCAATATGATCCCTAAGTATTCCATAACAGTGTTGGGTCCCAAAGTCTTGTGGGGAGATAAGGGAATCCTCAATCTGTGAAATATCATAGTAAGGAGGGCCATAGTTCTGTCACCGTGAGCTTGCGGGGGGTCTATGACCAGAAAATCGTCTAACAGATGGAAAATATGGGTCATACCGTAGTTGTTTTGAGCAATCCAACACACTGCAATTGATAACTGGTCAAAAATGATGGGACTCGAACGACAGCCGAAAGCTAAACGATGGTAAAAATAGTAAGAATTATCCCAACGGAAACCGAATAAATGCCACTGTGATGGGTGGATGGGAATATTCTTAAATGCGTCAGAGATATCAGCTTTACACATAATAGCCCCTTTTCCTAATTCCTGGATAGTCCGAATGGCGTCGTCGACTTTGACATACTGAAGAGAACATTCAGCTTTATCTATAAGTTCATTAATACTGCACATATCTGTGACTGAAGAATTGTGAGGTGCTGACAAGTCTAATATAAGTCTCTTCTTTTTTGAGTATTTATGCTCGGCTATACCCAGCGGGCTGACACGATATACAGCAAACGGTGGTTTTGGGAAAGGGCCAATTACGAAACCTTTGTCAACCTCTTTCTGAATGAGTTCCGATACTGAATTAGGGTTGTTAATAGCTGAGCGATTGTTCCGCGATTCGTAAGAACTGAGTGGTAAAACTGAAACTTTAGTGTCAAAACCATGCTTGAGCCCATCACACAAATAATTTACGAAGACTCTATCCGAATGGAAAGTTAAATCTGATGCCAGTCTATCGATATATATAGGTGTTGATGCTTTGAACGATTGAGAGCCTAACCTGTATGGGGCTTCCATAGGTTTTAGTCACTTGGACTTGCTGGTTTCGGACGCGGGGTGGTTTCCTTTCCGGTCACATGATTTTTCTCCATGTTGGTCGCTGAAGCACTTGAGGCATATGTGTGCGCGTTGACACGAGGACCAAGAGCAGCCCTTAGTATTGAAATTGTTGCATATGGTCTGCCCGTTGTGCAAAACGTTGGGGCGATTCCGACGGTCGGTTTGGGCTTGGTCGTGATCGGATGTCTGTGAACGTTTGTTATTATACAGGTCACAACGATGGGATGCATGCTCAACACTACGGCAGAAATTGCACGTAATGGGGCGACGTCCTGCAACCACGGAATCGTAAATGTCTTTATCCCGCATGCCCCACTTGACTTTGAAGTTTTCCTTTTCAATGTATTGTGCTGCCTTAGCAGAAAACATACGGTGGTACTCATTGAACGCTGTTGAGCCATGAGTGTTGTTGAGACGAATTATGATGGCCTCATACCGATCCAATTCTTCCCTCCTGTTGGGAAATGCATCTGTAACTACGCGTTTATAGATCCCGAATGCAGTGATAAATTCAGATAGAGTTAGTTCGGAATGTTTACGTTTGTTTGTGGTCACTGCGTTTTCAGAGAGGGGCTCAGCACCTGGGACAAGGAGGAGGGCTAGATTCACATCCTTACCTTGTACAATGCGTTTCCGCATAGCCGGCGACACGATGTCAATCTGCGGGAGGAGGTCTGCCGGAATACCATCAGAATCGGCATGTTGACGCAATGTATCCAACGTAGACCCTGTCATTCGTTGCTCCCCAACACCGCTCCTGATGTTCTGCAGGTTTGAATACGCGGTAGTCATGTCAAACTCCGGAGCCTTTGTTTGTGGCGTGGTGTTCTGCATCGCCCGGAAGGTCATCTCCATCAAGGCGAGAGTCCGATGAAGAATGGATGTTTCATCCCTCTGACTTGGTATGGGCGCAGCCATGTTGGTTGACGATGCCGTATCACTACGCGTTCCAGCTGTGATGCGGTCAGAAGGAGAGGTGCGGGCCAAATTGCTCCTTGCTTCACTCAGCGAGATAGACGGCTCCGCCTCGCAAAATAGTTCCGCCTCTTGTGGCAATTGAACTAAATTTCTTCGAGAGTTCACTGGAAGTTCTTCGTCGATATCGTCCGATGAACTGACGCGAATGTTCCGGTTTCTCCGAGTGGATGGTCGACTTAAGATTGGAGCATCTTGTCTTGAAAGTTCGTTGTTTACATTCTGAGTATCTGTGGTATCACACGTGGATCGAGACACGTTGTCTTTATACATATGCACGAGTGCAACTCTAGAGACACTTGCATGACTAACGGTAATCCCTCTCTTGGAGAGCTCTTCTTTAAGTTTTTTAACCGTCCAATTAGCAGGATTTTCGTTGTCGTATGGATGACTACGTTTGGGCGCCATGATGAAAAGTTCGTCAGAGATGAGGTCCCAAACACGATGGGAGAAAAGCGTACACCACGCTATAAACGCACTATTTAAACCAGTCACAAAACATTAGAAACACGTATGCACACGAAGTTCTAGCATGAGGGATACATCCCGTGAGTGATGGTGTAAATGAAAAGTATGTATGCCAATTAAAAACTTCGTAAACAAAGAGATGTGGACAGGTCAGCTCAGCATCTCTAAGTGTGTCTAAAAATAGCTCATATTAATCAGTATGCAAAATTCCCCATTCAGAGGTCAAAGTTCATGCTATATAAGTAGATGAGAGGTTGGACAAAATGAGCGCATGTATATGGTATAAGTTAATAAGAACTTGGAAATGCAATGATTGTTTATAAACCAAGTTTAATACAATATTAAACTAAAATATATTGAAACATCTTCATATGTACATTGAATATCTTACTTTTAGTTATGGAGATTGGAAATGCACTAGATTTGGTGAAAAAACATGTTTCTCTTAATGTCACATTCTGTTAATATCATGTTTTTGTTGGACAAATGCAACATGATATAAAGAGGAGTACACTGTAATATCATATCATGATGTTACATGATGAAAATAAGAATCTGCATTCTACAGATTTTGACAAGATTCTGTGGAAGAAAAAATATTCTCATTTATTGAGTAAATACAGCAGCACCCGAGATATAGTACTTCATTTGACCTACCTGTATCAACTTGAACAATCCCTTGGTGTCGTCTTCACAGGTGGCCAGCATATGAGCTGTACAAGGAAATTCATATTACAGGATTATCTAGCAGGATCGATACAAACATTATTTGTATGAAAAGACATAAATACTGTTTCTAAATACCGTTTTTTTGTATCCTGTATAATTTATTTTAACAGTGATATTGGTAGGGATGTTTTAGCAAATATCCCCCTCTTTAGGTCCTTTTTTTAACTGCTCCTACAACAAAATGTTTCACCTTATCACAGTGATATGGGTAGGGATGTTTTAGAAAATATCCCCCTCTTTAGGTCTTTTTTTTAAAACTGCTACTACAACAAAATGTATCACCTGATTATTTCTATGAAGTAGACTGTATTAATCGGAGGGTGGCTTATACAAAAGGAATATACTTACACAGAAGTGGTCGAACAGCATCCACCACAATTTCTCTCACATTTTGGCCTTCAAATGTTATACCTGTTATGTAAAAACAAAGTAATTAGAAAATTAACTGAAATTCATGTAACCACAAATGATGTGTTGTTGGAAAAACATGAAATTTAGATTCCACAAAAACATCTGGAACCACAAGAAAATTAATTGTAATTCATGTAACCACAAATGATGTGTTGTGTGAAAACCATGAAATTTAGATTCTACACAACAGAAAAATTAATTTTAATTCATGTAACCACAAATGATGTGTTGTTGTAAAGTCGTGAAATTTTGACCTCACAAAAATATCTTGAACCACTGTTATACTGTTGTGTATATTGGCCAAGGGGAGGTAATAAGACTGTTTTTAGCCCCTTCATACTTACACGTGTTGGCCCAGAGGAATTTTTTTTTTTTTTATCATCAAAGTAGACCCTCCATACTTACACGAGTGTTGGCCTGTTGACTGACAGTGCTGCCGTCGCAGGGAAACAGAACTCTCAACTCTACAAAATACAGCATTAAGTTCACAGATTAAAACCTCTATACATCTCACGACGTGCATCAAATTCTCACCAACTTTCACCTTAGATGCTCACAGCATGGGACATGAAACGACAGAGAGTCCACAAGACCTCACATTTTTATGAAGATCTATGACTTATGTCAGCAAACCATTTTCCATACATAACTTAAAGGCCCAATTACATAACTTTCGGCAAAACTTGAAGCGAAAATACTTAGTATAACCACATACAATATACACAAGAAAATCTACCAAAATCATAACTGTACTTAATTGAATTCTTTTGTACTTCTGTACCTTGTCATGATGTAAATTATAATTTTTTTCAGCTGTCAATCAGATGTAGTGTTTACATAATTGTGGGGTTTTTTTGTACAAAGTAACTGTAATCCTTACATTTGTACGACAGCATCTTCCCACATCGGTAGAACACATCCCGCACCCAGCAGGCACTCCAGGATCACATTTAATCTCCTCAGTAGTTCCTCTCTACAAACAAAAACAACATTTAATCTCCTCAGTAGTTCCTCTCTACAAACAAAAACAACATTTAATCTCCTCAGTAGTTCCTCTCTACAAACAAAAACAACATTTAATCTCCTCAGTAGTTCCTCTCTACAAACAAAAACAACATTTAATCTCCTCAGTAGTTCCTCTCTACAAACAAAAACAACATTTAATCTCCTCAGTAGTTCCTCTCTACAAACAAAAACAACATTTCAAATTCTAAACAGTTCTTTTCTCCAAACAAAAACAAATTAATGCAATGGAATTGCCTTATGAGAAAATTTGGACAAATATTTGCCCTTTTGGCCCTTGAAAGAAAGTGGTAATTTAAGCAGGACAAATTATCCCATCAAGGCACACACATAAAAGTTGTTATGAGAGATTTCAACAGTGACTGAAGTGTAATTGTAGAAGACACTAACTAACCATAGAAAACTTTTTTAGATTGTGATGTTGTTGGTTTGTTTTGAATAACTGCCCGTCAACAACTTTATGGTAATTTAGGGCCAAACGGTTATTGTTTTTAGGGCAGGGTAACATCTGTTACTAAACTCCTGAGCATGCTTTTCATCAAGTAGTGATTGTCTGCTGAAACACTCTAGACCTCATGACCACGGCTGGTGCACTTTTTATACCCGAGAGTGTGTGATTTACACTTTTTATTCCAGAGTGTGTGATTTACACTTTAAATATCCGAGAGTGTGTGATTTACACTTTTTATTCCACAGAGTGTGTGCTTTACACTTTTTATTCCCCAGAGTGAGTGATTTACACTTTTTATACCCCAGAGTGGGTGATTACACTTTTTATACCAGAGAGTGTGTGATTTACACTTTTTATACCCCAGAGTGTGTGATTTCAACTTTTTATACCCCAGAGTGGGTGATTTCCACTTTTTATACCCCAGTGTGTGATTTCCACTTTTTATACCAGAAAGTGTGTGATTTACACTTTTTATACCCAAGAGTGTGTGATTTACACTTTAAATACCCGAGGGTGTGTGATTTACACTTTTTATTCCACAGAGTGTGTGATTTACACTTTTTATTCCCCAGTGAGTGATTTACACTTTTTACACCCCAGAGTGGGTGATTTACACTTTTTATACCAGAAAGTGTGTGATTTACACTTTTTATACCCTAGAGTGTGTGATTTACACTTTTTATACCAGAAAGTGTGTGATTTACACTTTTTATACCCCAGAGTGAGTGATTTACACTTTTTATTCCCCAGAGTGTGTGATTTACACTTTTTATTCCCCAGAGTGTGTGATTTACACTTTTTTTTCCCCCAGAATGGGTGATTCATCGAGTCGTTCACCTGTTCATTTGATTGTCTGCTGAGACTGTCCTGATGGCCGCCAGCTCTGGCTTGAGGATGGTCTGGAGAATCTCGGAGGCAAACTTCATCTCCTCCTCATTAGGTACATGCCATTTCATCTGTAGGTTATCAATGTCACCAGGCATTGCCCACTCCTACAAACACAACAAACAAAACACGTTTAGTTTGGATGGGGAGTTGCTACTTAGTTATGTTTACTTTAAGGGTGGATGCTACCTTACTGTGACATTGAGACATAACAAAAGACCCATAGGCCTTAAGGGTAAACCTTTAGTTTGATGTACCAATAACTTTTATTGTGGTGTCCTTCCACTGAAATTTTCATTAACCTAAACCAAGTTTGAGCTAGAACACTGACAGGTAAACAAGGGTCCTGTTTATATAATCAATTGACTCCTTGTTTTAATTCTTATCAACTTTCTTCACAATGTCATAACAAAATGTTCTTTTAATTCTTATCAACTTTCTTCACAATGTCATAACAAAATGTTCATCAGTGAAAATCTACAAAATTACATCTTGATCTTTTACCTAGTCACCTAGACTTTTGGTCAGTAAATTCCTTGTTTAATTCCAACTAACTTTGCTTCATAATGTCATAACAAAATGAATATCAGTAAAGAGCTATAAAATTTGAGCCGGTGACTTTGACTTTTGTAATTGACCATGCAATTCATAATTTTGGTGCATATTTGGCCTAGGAAGTTACAGCCAAATTTCATTCAAATTAGTTCAGGGGTTTTTGAGAAGAATTTGAAAATGTAATCTGTTAACCGACAACGCACAATGATGGACTAAAGACGATAAGAATAGGTCACATGAGATTCTGTCTCAGGTGACCTAAAAATGTATGCTACCTTACTGTGACATGGAGGTTTAAGGAAATATGCTGCCTAGGCTAAAAAACATTTAACAAAAAAATTCTATTAAGTCAAATTTACCTACAATTACAAAATTTATTCAAAGAGTCACTTTTCTTGCAATGACTACATAAACTTTAAAAATAAAATTGAAGAAAAAATAGCTTTTTGAATACAAACATTGATAGCCAGCCACTCTGTGAATGGTTTGTCCAGGGATCCCCCGACACTTTTGTAGTCCAGGGGATAGATGAGGGTTAGAGCCCTCAACAGATAGCGTAATAACTGGCCCGCCAGCTCGTAACCCTGGATACACTTCAGGTGAAGGGTCATCTGTATGATCTCCAGCAGCTCTGCCTTGTAAGCTAGGAGTGCTGCACCATCACATCGCACCAGCTGTAAAAACAATGAGACATTAATTCTATACCTTACTATGCACAAAACTGTAAAATATATTTTCACTGAATTAAAAATTAAAGTTACAATATTTTAGGTGACACATTCTATTTTAACAATTTTATTTTTTCTAACAGTACAGCATTTCTTTTAAAGCTATTAAAGATACTACACATCATGAGACAAAAACTTTACATTAGCTACATAATTATGTATATAACATATTTTTGCGGTACCGTAATCTTATTTTAACATTTTTTCGCTTTAGAAGTATTGCGCTAATAAGAGTTTTTTTTTATATGTTGCTTATATAGTAATTATCACGGATGCTCCAACTTATCATTGCGCTAATATGCCAAAAACTGAAAATGCGCCAAATTAAGTATGTTTACAGTATGATAAATAAAATAATCAGCACATAACAAACTAACTGTCAGTACAAAATTCCACATTCACATGTATAAAGTGATACCTTAATAATCTTATCATCAATAGTGTGAAAGTTTAATTTCTGCAACCTTGCTTTCAATATTTGCACAAAATTTCACTTGCATAAAGTTTGCAAATCAAAACATGTAAGAAAAATGAAAATTATTGTACCTGAGGTAACATGATGAGATTCCATAAAAAGCTATCATCAAGTTGTTCTTCATTTTTGAGATCCTCATCTGAAACAATTTCAACCATTTTATTATTTATCCAATGAAAACTGCAAAAATATATACATAAAATCTACTCTTGAAAATACCAGGGTACTTGAGTGTATGTGTTGGTGGGGGAGGGACTTCTGTAACACCACTTCACCGACAGTGAAAGTGACACTCATGTATATTATTATAGCTCATCTTTGTAACAGCTTGTCTGATTGGATAACAAAATCTCGAAAATCTTGGGACTCGTTACCTGTATTTTGGCATTGAGGTCAAGGTCAAACATCAAATAGAGGCTGTGGTATTCCACTTGCTTATGTTGTAGGTGTATAAGGAAATACATGTTTACCATCTCCCTACCTGAACTTGTGGTAGGCAAAATATGATTTGTAAACTTGAAAATTCTGACATAGCAGTAGACCTTAAATAAAACCCCACTTACTCGAACTCTCGAGCTTATGTGTTATTAACATTCTAAACCAACAACTAGATTAATATTCACATAGTTATATCATTTCAATATATCTTGTTGTGGTGTAAGGACAAATCACTTACGATTTTCCAGCAAAGTCTTTATATTTGAGCACATGTGTGAAAGGAATTTCTTTTGGGTTAATTCAGGATTCACCTAGAAATAAAAATACACAGTAGATGTCAGTAAATCTTGTTTCAGTCGAAAGATCACTAAACATGCGGTGCAGAGTAGCACCTATTATACAACTACAATAAGGAATAAACAAAACAATGCTCATGATGTTTTCCAACCACAGGTATTCAATATGAAATGATAGTGCCTATGGGAAAATAGAATGGAATCTTTAGTTTTCTATTGAATTTAAAAATGTTTTTATCAAATATATCTGAAGAATATGTTAAAACTTTGGGTCTTTTATTGATTGATCAGAACTATTACAGCTTTGTTATTTGAGGTCCTTTCAGAACATTTTATGATTAATTTGTAACATTCCAAAGAACTTAGCAAAATGTGTCCTGTTCAGTTAGACTTGACAGTCTACCATCATCAGATACTGGTAGTGGTAAGTCCATTGATCAGTTCCTTGTTTACCTTGGCTACGGCCCGACATAGATTTCCCGCAAATCTGCCTCCAACACGACTCTCGAACACACTTCCTGTCACGAATCGGTGGATTCTGTCCAGGGCTGACTGTAAAAATCGTCAAACATACAATAACATGATTTCTGTGCCAGACTAAGATTTGATTCAACTTCATACAGACGATGCATGGTATCAAAGCATACCATGCTCTACAACGATGCGAATGTTTATTACTGATTTCACTGGATTTAATTTTATGATATAATACATCTATATTGTATAACCATATTTTGATTACAGAAACAAGTGAACATTTTAAGCTGTATTTATATTCTAGCTTTTCCTACATTTGTGCAAATACCATACCGTAAAATCAAGTTTCTATGGTTGCTACTGACTTTCACGATTTCTACATCACAACTATATTGCAGAGATCAAATTTGTTATATATGTATAGCCTGTACAAAGTACACAATCTTTGCGCTTATCTGTTTGATTTCGGTCACCCGTTGAAATTTGAGTGTGCCAGAATAAATATGACTTGTGTACAGTATATGAATGTATTAAAATATTTCTAAAAATTTTCAGCAAAATTGGAATGAAAACCTTGAATATAGGCCTTGAGCACTGCTGTAAAATTGACACAGCCGTAGATAAACTAACCTTGAATATAGGCCTTGAGCACTGCTGTAAAATGGACACAGCCGTAGATAAACTAACCTTGAATATAGGCCTTGAGCACTGCTGTAAAATGGACACAGCCGTAGATAAACTAACCTTGAATATAGGTGTTGAACACTACTGTAAAATGGACACGGCCGTAGATAACTAACCTTGAATATAGGTGTTGAGCACTGCTGTAGTACAGACACGGCTGTAGATGCCAGGCCCACCTCCAGCATACTCTGCTCGAGGTTCAGGCGTGTTACGTCACTGTGGACATGCTCCTGGGCACTGTTTTCTATCAGCGTGAACACCCTGAAAACAAAAATATTGTCAATCCATTGAATCTTCTGTTAATCAGAAACTAATACCTAATTAAGACAATATTATCAACCAATTGGATCTTCTTTTAATCAGAAATCTGATACCGATTTCACAAAATCCTATCTCAGTGCTACCTTATTTTTTATGTACATTAAATCTTGACAAATTTAATCTTACCAATTTACTTTTATTTTCTTACTTCAAAAAATCACAGAAGACCGATAAATAGCATTTCAACTGACCTGTCAAAGAACTGTAGGACAAAATCTTCAAACTGAGCAGTTGCTGAGCACAGCTCTTTTTCTTCCTGAAAATAACAAAGAGTAAACTATTTTGAAGCCTGCTTAAAAATTGGTTGTGTCAACTTTATATTAGGAGCATCAGCAAGCTCATGTACAATTGAAGCTGTGTTAAGAAACCATCCTTGTGAAATCCAAGAAGTTGTCTCTGATCACAGGTGATATTTTATAGAGGGTCAGTTTACAGCAAAGACACTACATTAAAAGTGGCCTCTTAACATAGGCGGTCTCTAAAGGAGGTGGCAAAATATGCAGGTTTGATAGTAAAATGACTCCGACACTGTCTGATACATCTTCACTCTATTACACATAGAGAATTAATTAAAGTAACTAAAATATTTACCAAAATACATTTGACCTGTGACTTTAAATATGTATTTTCTCAAA
The DNA here is from genome assembly GCA_947623455.1 of Mimachlamys varia. Classification (NCBI taxonomy): domain Eukaryota; kingdom Metazoa; phylum Mollusca; class Bivalvia; order Pectinida; family Pectinidae; genus Mimachlamys; species Mimachlamys varia. The sequence goes on from OX392528.1 coordinate 53,153,058, forward strand.
TTTTCAGAAAAAAAGAAAGATCTCTTCGCATGTCCAATTCAAATTACATTGTATAAAGTGTAATAAACCATCAACCTACCACAATCTCAGGTTTGGCTATCTCATTAAAAACAAACAACCAAATCAAACTCAAATTTTCACAGATTTAGAAGAACCAGAACTTACCTCTGTGAGGTCATCCCTCACAAATACAGCCTCGGAGCAATCCACTATTGGCACTAGAGTAACAAACGTCGAGATCATCTGGAAAGTTATCTGAAATGAAAAGAAAATTTGTTTTTAATTTAAAATCTCTCAAAAATGTCTCAGTGACTACAAAATAAATCACTTCTTCCCATGGTTGGGTGTTTCTTGTCTATAATGCTTATGATTTCAAGATAAATTATTAATAAGATTTTGTTGTTGGTAACCATATACAAAACCAAGGGTCCCAGAGTGTGATATATTCTTTATGGGAATACAGCACTGACATCAAAAGCAACATATGTATTAATTTCATGTTTAGTCAGGAAAATTTAATTAATTTGACATCTTACAGTTTTTGATTTTCTATTTCAAGAATCAGGTATGAACAGATTTTCAAATAAGGAGAAAAAGAGTTTAAGCATCTAATTGGAGATCTCAACAACTTGTACAATGGAACAACATCCTTAAAACAATAAATGTATATTTTTTTCTGTCAAATGATGCACTGTTCTTTTGATATTTTCTCAGCCACGTCACGTACCAGGCATTTCTTAAAGTCGTTTGGGTCAATTCCTGGCAGGGACAGATTAAGGACAGGCAGCAGGTGAGAGCGGCCCTCTGGGTACCAGGACCGATTATTTAACATGGGTCTTGCCACGGCCACAATACAAGTCATACAGGCAATCAGGCGATGGGGCTCAATCAGATTCTCCATGGCGGGGTACATTCTGGAACACAACAGACCAATGTTACTTTAATATGTCCTTAAGAAAAGAAATAAATACAATCATGAACAAAACCGGTCCTTCTATATCTAATGATGGTACAACATCCGTAACTTTATCTACCAAGACCTCACTAGCCCAAGTCTACACCACTGTGACATGCAAATCAGAGAGTTCAATGATGATAAATTAGAGATGTAATTTCAACTTATTTCAAAATGTGATTCTTAATTATGCTTATGAAAAAGATTTCTTTCCACAGATGAGATTGGAATTCACTCATTTTTGGAATACTTACTTTTCTAACAGTGTTGGAATGATGATCTCTGGTCTCATGTTGGACAGGTGTCGGAGGGCGATGGCAGAGTCGTGACTGCCGTACTTGCTAAACATGGAGACGAAGACGACCGGCTTCATACTCTCCACAAACCTGGTGATGTCATCTTCAGACAACTTGTAGGAATCATGAACTTTGTTTTCCCAGGAAGGCTTTTGATATCTCTCCCTGTAACATGGTCAATTAATAATTTTTCATGCATGTCCATTCATACAAAATTTAACCTTGACTAACTATGACAACTAAATTCAAATAAGTTGTAGAACTTGACAGTGTGTTGCTATGATGTGAATACTAACCAAATCTAGACGGTGTTCCTGAGACATCTTGTACACAAACGTTTGACCCTTTAAATTGACCAATGACCACCAAACTTTTATCAGGTGTAGAACTTGATAATGTGAATAGGAACCAATCTAAGCAGGAATTTTTAAGATATGTTGTACACAATGTCATCACACACAGACTCACTCATTCACGCACAGACAGACAGATGAACAGACATATGCATACACAAAGTGATTACAATATAACCCCTTACCTAAGTGGTGGGTATAACTTACCTGTGTATCCTCTTCACAAACAGACGAGGGAATGTCATCAGTAGTCCACTCAGTTTCACCTGCAAAAATAAATACACAGTTAAAGGCCCAATATACGTAACTTTCGGCAAAAACTTGAAGTGAAAATCAAGCCTAATAACTTATTATATGTATAGATTTAGTTAGGATTAACTGATATCAGCAATATTCAAGATGAATTCTTACACGGTTACCATTACAGCAGTTGAAACACGGTATTTGTAAACACGCGTCCATTTCTAGCTGTCTTCTACCTTCGGTTTGTTGTTGAAGTGGGCAACACCTGATTTATTTTCAATTCTTTGGACTTTTTTGTCAAGAATTTCTTGTTAGTTACCACTCAGGTTTACTTCGTTTTAGATTTATTTTTGCATGGTTATCAACTGGATTTTTACATTATTTTTTTGGAATCCCGAAAAATTTCTTGAAGGTACGTATATTGGGCCTTTAAAGGCATTATGTATCTGACAAGTTGTGTTAATTTATTCTCATTTACTTTTACTGTTTAAAGTCCTACCGGTATTTACAGCTACAGTCATGTATGTATGTGTACCTAAGACCAAGAATGTTTGTGTTATATGCTGATCGGATGCCAACTTTATGGTGCTATCTTCCAGAAATCTTGTTAAGGTCCCGTAATTAACTTCGGATAGTTGTTTGATTTCTCAAATATGTACAACTGATAAACCTTAGGGTGTAAGATTACAATTTAATATCAAGTTATTCCTATTTTGTATAATATATCAGAATGTGGAATATATAGACAGATAAGGTGATGGAATAATATTTATCACTTTAAGGGCGATCCATAATGAAACATTTCTTTTTTATCTCGATCACATGTAGAAGTCAGACTAAACAAGAAATCACTTACATTCCACTTCCCTAGATTGGAGGGATGGTAAAAAGTCTGCAGGGTTTTGAAGATCTTGTCCAAATAATCCTGCACGCTAGATTCACCTCCCTGTCAGCATGAAAAGAAACATTTGAGAAAAGTTCAAGAAAATCAATTGTTTCAAGCTAAAAATCTATCGCCCCAACCAGCTTAGACCATCAATATACAAGTGAAATTTCTTTGGTATAACTAGTGTTGGAAATCACTTGAAAAATCGTGATAGATCATCAGCGTTACACAAACGACTGATGATCGACTAATGATCGATTATTGAAGAAAAGAAAAATGATGAGTTAAGACATAGTACAGTATAGCCTAAATATCATTCAATGAAATTCCTGATCAGTCGAAGAACTAGGCCTAAACGTGTCACGAACCGAACACAGTATCAGATCAGTCACACTTTCAAAACAGTCACAGTCAAAACATTTAATAAGTCGAAGATTGACACATTCCCAGTACCTAAACCTTAAATGTTTAAAACAGATAGTCGTGAGATGATATTTATTTCTTCACACCTTCAGTTCAGTACTGCCATTTTGTTAATGTGTCTCATGCCGCATTATAAAAGCTACATCAAAACACTTGTTCTGATTGGTTGCTGGATAGAGCACTTGACCAATCAGAGATAATGTTACGTAGGACTACGTTTTTTTGTATAAACAGACTTCCGCAACCATGTTGTCAGTATTCATTGAAGAAATTAAGATTGGCCAATGTGAAAAGCATGAAAAGCTAAAATTAGTCAAACCATGATCGATCATGATGAACAGTGACCGATTAATCAATTTTCAAGTACAAAAGACTAGATGTCGACTAAATTGATTAATTTGGAACAGCATTAGGTATAACACTTATACTGTTGATGTCGCCAATGTTGCCTACAAAGCAACAAATCAGTCGAGACAAAAGCTGTTCCCTTAGATTGTTTATAATCATTCAACTAAAGAATTTCAAAAGATCTGCAAAAGCCATTCTTACCAGCAAAGAGATAATCCACTGGACCGATGAAAACCCGTTGTAAGTGTTATTTGATCGGCCCACCTTTGGTAGGCGAGTTCCAACAGGCAAATTAAAACTTCGGAGAAAACGGTTGAAGATCTGAAATAACAAATATCAGGAACTAATACAACAATATATTATTTTATGACATGAAATATTAAGTATCTTGATTTATTTTTACATACAATGTGATGGATATGATTTGATAACAGATCCGTCAAATAAAATATCATGAAGTTTTTTTTTTCCATTTCAAAATATTTCTTATTCTGTTCTATGATACAATGGATTAGGCAAGAGGCAAAGCCTATGAGCTCCCTCTTCTAATTATAATAAAATAATCTCTTGTGTCAGGCCCATCAAAATATGTCCTGGTAAACAAGCAGCTGAAAACTTAATGTAACCAAGAATAATGCTGTACGGCTCAAAAGTTTGTGTTTATAAAACAAATTGAAATATTCACAATCCAGTTTAAAATCTATGAACAACGTTTCTGAACTAAATCAAGTCTGATTTAAATTTGATGAAATGAAATAAATGCCAGTATGTACATTGACTTACCTGGGTAATATACGGACTCCAGTCTATGTAGCCGATGTTGTCATTTGCAAGACGGGAAAACAGGTTAACCAAGCCCTACACGAACAAAGTTAAGCATGTACATATACAATAAGAAATGCAGTGATCAATTATTTTTCATGTGTCTTTTCAGTTGTATTGCCAAAACAATGGGTCCCACAATGTTCTATTTAACCAGTTTGGGAAATTCAATAGGTCCTTTTCGACCAAAAGTCTATGAGTAAAGGACATGGTGGGATGCAAGCATATTGAAATATTAATACCGTTTTGTAAACTGCTCTAAGATTGTTAATGCTGACAGAGATAATAAACTTACAGATTCCCATTTAGGATTGTTCTGGAATGATATCCATATATCCATGAACTCGCTGAACCAAAGTCTGAAATATAACAGTTATGTAATTACTAAATGGATTATATCCAACAATATTATGGGCATCTTTTTGCTGTAAAATTGGTCAAATCTGTAATTGATAAAATTGTTCTATAAATACATGAATACAGTTCTAATCTGTTATCAGTAAAACCTGTACAACCTGTTATCAGTAAAACCTGTTTAATCCTTTATCTATAAAACCTGTATAACCTGTTATCAGTAGAAACCTGTATAATCTGTTATCATTAAAACCTGTATAATCTGTTATCAGTAGAAACCTGTATAATCTGTTATCATTAAAACCTGTATAATCTGTTATCAGTAAAACCTGTCTAATTTGTTATCAGTAAAACCTGTATAATCTGTTACAGTAAACTCCACTTAATGTCACGTCGGTTAATATCACTTTTCGGTTATTATCACGTTTTCTTCATGCACCGTTTTTCCTGCTATATAATCTATGTAATGCCATTCTTTTAATATCACTTGTTTCCAGGTGGATTTCGGTTAATATCACTTTTTTTGGCCACTGTCACGCAAAAATTACAGGTAAATGTTAGAAATAATTTCATATAAATGCCCCGGGGACCCGAGTTTCACACCTGAAATCGCTATGTAAACAACGCCGTGGTCAGCTGCGTCTTTTTCACACCTACCTGATCACTGCCGTACTAGTCGAACAATAGATTGACTTGGCATACCGGAGCAAAGATTACACCTTTGGGTGAGGGAACCCATACTTTTGTAATCTTATATAACGCCATGTGTGATTTAATGAGTTCCTAACACGAGTTCCATTTTTCTTTTCAGCTCGTCTTAGATTGAATTCACGTTGTCGTGAAGAAGACTTAACAAGTGGATGGTCTTCCGTAAACATGACGAAATATTTATTGAAATTAAAATAAGAAGTGTCTTTTAAACAATAAGTGTCCAATTAATTAATTTAAGCTAGAATGCAGAGATATCGTCTTTGTTTTGATTTTTAAATAGCCAAAGTACGACGCCGAAATGACGTGATTCTAGGCCGGCTGGTGAATAAATATAAGTGCCGAGGCTAAATCTTATCTCGTGGTTGTTTTATTTGCATAGAGGTCATCCAATGAAACGTCACGTTTCAAAGGTAAAAGTTCATTTCGCGGTAGCGCTATACAACCGACAAACTCTGTGAACACGATGTCGCACTCGCAGCGAATATCTAAAGAAATTAAACAAACAACAGATTTCACAAGCGAAAAACCAGTATACATATCAAGATAACGGTAACAAGTGCTAATTGTAATGGGGTACCATTACAGATGTCCCCCAAACTACCCCTTTGGTCGGAACTGATGAGCCCAATGAACTCACAATGGAAATATAGCTGACACCCCATATATCAGCGGTCATGTTGACGAATTAGGAAACGGAGGTTACGACAATGTCCGTGGTGTCCTACTACAGTTATATATAAAATTTCATTGAAATCGGACAATATATAAATTTCGACCAATCAGAAGCCACGAAACAGCGGCCATGTTGACGAATCACGAAACGGAGGTTACGACAATGTCCGTGGTGTCCTACTACAGTTATATATAAAATTTCATTGAAATCGGACAATATATAAATTTCGACCAATCAGAAGCCAGGAAATAGCGGCCATGTTGACGAATCACGAAACGGAGGTTACGACAATGTTGTTGGTGTAATACTACACATAAATATTAAATTTCATTGAAATCGGACAATATATAAATTTCGACCAATCAGAAGCCAGGAAATAGCGACCATGTTGACGAATCAGGAAACAGATGTGACGACAATGTTGTTGGTGTAATACTACACATATATATTGAATTTCATTGAAATCGGACAATATATAAATTTCGACCAATCAGAGGCCTCCATTTTCGTTTCGGTGGCAACCAAACTTAACGAAAATGTTACCATGTTATTCAGCATCCCTTAAAACACCCATGTACCAACTTTTACTGAAATCGGAGACTGAATTTTGAAAACCGGAAATTAGCTCTGGCGGCCATCTTGGACTTCCGGTCGCGAAAAAACAACCCGTTTTCACACACCCCGCCCCTAATGAGTATGTGTGTGAAGTTTCGTGAAGATCCGTCCAGTAGTTTTTGAGAAAACGGTCGGAAACCTCCGCGGCGGAAGAAAGTGGAAGAAACAAGAATAATAATAACAAGTGCTAATTGTAATGGGGTACCATTACAGATGTCCCCCAAACTACCCCTTTGGTCGGAACTGATGAGCCCAATGAACTCACAATGGAAATATAGCTGACACCCCATATATCAGCGGTCATGTTGACGAATTAGGAAACGGAGGTTACGACAATGTCCTTGGTGTCCTACTACAGTTATATATATATATTTCATTGAAATCGGACAATATATAAATTTCGACCAATCAGAAGCCAGGAAATAGCGGCCATGTTGACGAATCACGAAACAGAGGTTACGACAATGTCCATGGTGTCCTACTACAGTTATATATAAAATTTCATTGAAATCGGAAAATATATAAATTTCGACCAATCAGAAGCCAGGAAATAGCGGCCATGTTGACGAATCATGAAACAGATGTGACGACAATGTTGTTGGTGTAATACTACACATATATATTGAATTTCATTGAAATCGGACAATATATAAATTTCGACCAATCAGAGGCCTCCATTTTCGTTTCGGTGGCAACCAAACTTAACGAAAATGTTACCATGTTATTCAGCATCCCTTAAAACACCCATGTACCAACTTTTACTGAAATCGGAGACTGAATTTTGAAAACCGGAAATTAGCTCTGGCGGCCATCTTGGACTTCCGGTCGCGAAAAAACAACCCGTTTTCACACCTCCCGCCCCTAATGAGTATGTGTGTGAAGTTTCGTGAAGATCCGTCCAGTAGTTTTTGAGAAAACGGTCGGAAACCTCCGCGGTGGAAGAAAGTGGAAGAAACAAGAATAATAATAACAAGTGCTAATTGTAATGGGGTACCATTACAGATGTCCCCCAAACTACCCCTTTGGTCGGAACTGATGAGCCCAATGAACTCACAATGGAAATATAGCTGACACCCCATATATCAGCGGTCATGTTGACGAATTAGGAAACGGAGGTTACGACAATGTCCTTGGTGTCCTACTACAGTTATATATATATATTTCATTGAAATCGGACAATATATAAATTTCGACCAATCAGAAGCCAGGAAATAGCGGCCATGTTGACGAATCACGAAATAGAGGTTACGACAATGTCCGTGGTGTCCTACTACAGTTATATATAAAATTTCATTGAAATCGGAAAATATATAAATTTCGACCAATCAGAAGCCAGGAAATAGCGGCCATGTTGACGAATCATGAAACGGATGTGACGACAATGTTGTTGGTGTAATACTACACATATATATTAAATTTCATTGAAATCGGACAATATATAAATTTCAACCAATCAGAAGCCAGGAAATAGCGGCCATGTTGACGAATCATGAAACGGATGTGACGACAATGTTGTTGGTGTAATACTACACATATATATTAAATTTCATTGAAATCAGACAATACATAAATTTCGACCAATCAGAGGCCTCCATTTTCGTTTCGGTGGCAACCAAACTTTATGAAAATGTTACCATGTTATTCAGCATCCCTTAAAACACCCATGTACCAATTTTTACTGAAATCGGAGACTGAATTTTGAAAACCGGAAATTAGCTCTGGCGGCCATCTTGGACTTCCGGTCGCGAAAAAACAACCCGTTTTCACACACCCTGCCCCTAATGAGTATGTGTGTGAAGTTTCGTGAAGATCCGTCCATTAGTTTTTGAGAAAACGGTCGGAAACCTCCGCGGCGGAAGAAAGTAGAAGAAACAAGAATAATAATAATAATAAGAAACCGAGCAAAAACAATATGTCCCCCCACTTCGTTTGGGGGACATAATAATAAGAAACCGAGCAAAAACAATATGGCCCCCCACTTCGTTTGGGGGACATAAATATTTACGGAGTGTCATGATTTCAAAACACGAATTTGATGCAGAATACCAGCCACTTGTATGCCTAACGTTACATCATTACAGTAGGCCTACTGCAGTAAACAATCGTAGTACGTTTCGTCCCTGGTTTCGTGTGAAGCTAGCCTACTGATAATATTACGTACGAACAATATATATGAAAATAAGTGCATTCCAGATTAAAACCAAAGATTATACTGTTACTGGAGTGAAAAAAACATTGTTAGTGATAAAATATCTTTATTCAACAATCTTCTCTGTTGAGTCACAGCACTACGACATTTAACCAAGTCCACTTCCGGTTTTGAGGGCTGAAAAATGTCAGAAAATACGTTTTCTTTTAATATCATGTTCCGGTTAATATCATGTTTTCCCCGGACAAATGATGAGTGATATTAAGCGGAGTCTACTGTATCAGTAAAACTTGCCTAATCAGAACAGAGATAAGAGTAACAACAACACTCATGTATACAGGTTTAACATGATCTGTGGCCACCTACTTCCAGCCATGTTCCTGCTGATCTGGTGGGAGGTTTGTCGGGAGGAAGTACTCAAAGTAGTGGATGGCTTTGATGTTAGTGACGTCAAATGGACACATCAAGGGTCTCCACTCTTCCAGCATCTCCTTGGTTGCTTCCAACGGAAAATAACTACAAAACAAAATTGAAGGTTTAGATTGGATTCTCAAATAACAAGTTCTTCTTAAAAATGAGAACAATATTTTTTTGAATTTGACATTGTTTTAATACACTATTTTTAAATGAGTGAGCTAGCACTTAATAGATTATATCTAACACTCATCTTTACATTGAAAATTTATAAAGAAAAACAAACCTGTACACCTAAAGGTTATCTTCCCATTTCAAATGGAACAAGAAACATTTTCTTGTGTATGTAACTTATTCCAAATGCATATAATATTTAACAGAATGGTAATTTGACTGTAATTACAACTTGTCTATTATTATATCAGTTCTAAATATTAGTTTGCCATCACTTAAAATATAAGAATTTGAAAATTTAATGTAAATTTAATTAAAGAAGTCTTCAGATGGATAAATCTGACAACTCCACGTTTCAAAGAATGAAGACTTACTGTCGACAGTATTTTATCAGGTTCTTCAAGACATTCTCTACATTTCTGCAAAGGAAAAGACAAAATGTACATCAATGAATGAAGAATTTCTCTCCAACTACACTAACATATTTGTATACACAGTAGCCTCCCTTTAACTATGTTAAAATAGATTTCCATTGATACGTACAGACCACTTGTAAAATTTTATTATTAATCTTCATTGAAATAAAGGCAGGAAATTAAACCCAACCCTGGACAGAAGTGATTTATTTTGGTATGCCAAGGTCAGGGAGATTTTTTACCACAACACTTAAACCCCTTTTTGAACAACTGAGTCCAGATATTTATACTATCACCCTAACCAATATGGTGCTACAATGTACCACCAAAATAAAACCTGTAGTCTCAGGATGGGAAGGATTTTGTTTTCAAAAATAGTCTTTAGCTTTTTCTAAACAAGAACCACAATCTATTGCCAACACTAGCATCCATTACATTTATCTTCACAAGCACCACAATCCATTGCAAACAAAGAACATCAATTAAACTTTTGTTTGTGAATTACTACCTCCTGATCGAAAATAATTATTTTACATTTCACATGCTTGCAATTCGAAATAAAGTGAAATTTTATTTAACTATCAATTAACATTAATTGTGTGCAGTGTACCACAAACCATTCATTAATATCATTTGGAAATTTACTTAAAATTTCTGTTTAAATAAAAAACTTATAAATTTCAGAATTTAATCATAGGAATATTCCATATTTGTAACAGTTAAAATTAAATCATGTTGGCAGTGATAAATGGACTATGGTTTAAAACTGATCGTGACTTACGGAGGGAACAACTGCAGGCCATGAGGTTCGTAAGGAGAATATGCCACGGCTTCTACAAGCTGGTACAGTGGTCGCCAGGGCAGACACAGATCTTCTCTTGTCAGCAATTTCCTCTTTCTAAAAGTTATAAAAAAAAAACACATACACACGTCTTCAACAATGAATGAGCTCATTTGATTCTGCATTTATACAAGTCTCAACCAAAACCAATGGTTGGGGAGATGAGATTGAATCTTTTCCGCTGCTAGGTAATGTATATATGTATGAACTTAATTTTTAGAAACGAAAACATGCCAATTTGGATTTGGAATGGGGTAAACATCTGCAAGTATTTCCATTCCAACTGCGATAATTGCTGAGGGAAATCTAGGAAGCATTTCACAAAACTCATAAATCTAAATATTCCATGCTAAATGCTCTCCAGCAACAACTTTTCTCAATTGATAGAGTCCCCATTTAGAGTTTGGAGGGTCCTAGGTTCGATATTCCAGTCTTGCCGTACGTACTTCTTTCCCTGTTGCAATGCTTGTCTGTGACAAACTCCATCCTGCTTAGATTACTGTGTGATTAAACCTCTATTTACCTACTTCACAAGACTAAGATCTAGAGGACATCCAAAACTTGGTTGCAAAATAGTGTTGTCTTGGAGGGCAAAGATGATATGTTGATCACTATCCCAATTTGTACAGAGTCTAAAACTTGGAGGATCCTGTGTTCAACTAGACATGTGTTTTTTTTTTATCTACGTATACTTTACAATGCATTTTAAGTTTGATGAGGACTGAGGATCCTAAATACAAACTTACTTCAATAAATTGATCAGCTGGTTGGCAAACATCTGTACCAGTGAAAGCTCCAGGTCTGGTATGAGAATCAACTCATACAGGAGTTTGATTAATGCTATGTGGTCTTCTTTGGTAAACTTCAGTCCATAGAGTCGGATATACCTGTCAAAAGAAAAGATCTAATTGATCATACTGATGAAGGAGATCCCACTTACTTATAAGTTATCATTTTGGCAACAATTACTAAAAAAACATGTCAGCAAAATGTTCAATTACATGTATACTCAGCCAAAATTATTAATAAGCTTAAAATTAGCACTGAAACAGCTGAGAACTTATGCATGTCGCTGTTGACCCAGGTATCATTTATACTTTTTTCGAGAAGCAGCAGTACATTTTGATTTTCCTCAGGTCAGTTATATTTCATTGATAGATTAAAGTTGGCCTCCAAATGTAGGTTGTAGTAGATTCACAAAAAAACCATATTGCAGCAAGATTGTTCCTTGATGAATAGGGAAAATAAAGCATTATTATATAAAATTTGGGAATATATATATGTAATGTATATCCATTCCTCCATTTCTTGTCATTTTTGGGAAATAAAATATCTTTGTTTCAGCTAAGGGAAATGACATGTTTTCAGCTGTAAAACTGAGCTAAAAAAATCATTGTATTGTAAAAAATAACAGATTCTTCAACTTTGGGTTGGTGTTTTATTAATTATTATCTATCAAAAGTAGAACAAAATACAGTGTATATAAATATAATGTATGGTAAAACATTTGACTTCCATAACTTAATTTTACTATACTAAATTACTAGCTTAAACAGCTACGGAAAAGATCAACAATAATTTTATTTTCTGATTTGTTAAAGCATTAATTTGTTGCATCCAATTATTGACAGTCATTTTTTAATAACCCATTCTTAAGATTTATTAAAACATAAATAAAACAAATAAAACATGTCATCAGTCTCATTAAAAAATTTCATCAGTCATATTGCCAGAATTTTCCATAACTGTCAATGACTGTATAACCTTGGTATGGAGATATTATCGCTCTGATGTAATCTGTCTATAAATAGACAAAAAACGTTATCTTCATGCTTCAATTTTGCTTTTTCATTCAACAATATGGCAGCTACACTTAAAGAAGTAATGAATTCAAAATCTACTATAACATCATTGGAGCAATTTCTGAATTCAAATAAGACATTAACACACAAACTGATATAATACTCAACTTCACAAGTGATATATATATGAAAAGATGAACATACAGAGTATATTATTGATGTTGATGTCATGACAGTGTACAGTTTTAATTAATAATCAAAATGTATCTGTTTATATATATGGCAACATGTTAAGTCATTGGATTATAATCTGTGAACACTTGACTGATCGCCTGAAGGAAAAACTATAACTTGAAAAGAATGTGTGTTTTTTTTCCTGTACCATACGTACACTGCCAAAAGACCCTCAATAAATGATATTTGCAAAGAAAGTGATAAGACCATAAACCAAATATATTATATGAAAGTTGCCACAAGTATAATAAAGAATATAACTTGTGAATGTGTAGTCTCAATCTAAATAGATTATTCTACATTTTGAGTGAGTCTTTTCATAGTTCTCTCTAGATCTTCACAGACTAAACCAGCTGATGATGCACTAATTAAGCTAGGCCTACATCAGTATAAATCTGGCTTTGCTAATCAACTTCGGCATTTAATAATAATACGTAACATGATAACTCTTAAAACATAAATAATTACAAATAACAAAACAAATCTACAATGTTTAACACCATAACCCAAATATTTGAAGATCAAAGAATTACCTCGACAGCATCCCGACCCAGTGGTTCGCTCCTGTTTTGACATCTCGCAAAGCGACAGCTTTCGCTAAATTACTTTTAATTTCCACGAAGGCATCACTTGATTCATCATCGATCTTGTCAGCATACGGCAGAAAGTTATTGTAAATTTTCTCCTGTTGGGGATAAAACCCCAACACTTTTGCCCTGTCGTCCATCTGTCTATTAGACATTTGTAAGCATGACATTGCTAGCTACTTGGATGCCATATTGCCTTTTGCAGAGATATGTAACGAGGAATTTGATTGGATATTTGACGATATACTAATTTCCATAATGCCAGGGAGCGTTAACTGTTGAATGTAACACGATAACAGGGCAACCAGGACACAATAATTGAAGTTAATTTAATTTTGAAAATGAAAACGTTTTTAAAAATGTGTAGACTTCTCTGTGGTATGATCTGAGAATGTCCGAATTTCCATATTAAACGTGCTTCTCTAAACAAGAGGCAAACTGGTCCTGAATCGACCACCTGATACATGCATCTTATTTTTAAAATTGAACTAAAATACAGCTAACATTAGGTAAAGATCTATTGAAAAAAAATTTAAAAGATTTGAATATATCACCCATGTGACATTGAAAGTGGTTCAAGGATATTCATTTGAAAATTTAGTAGCCCTTCATCACAGCACGGACTTACATGTAGCACAGATAGCAATCTAATCTAAGTCCGTGATCACAGCATGCTGCAGGATCAATATCAGTACCTGGGACTTTGAGATGAAATCATTTGAAAATTTGAACACATTTGACATTGAAAGGGCACCAAGGGCATTCATTTGCATACTTCGTGCACGTGAGCTAAAATTGCCAAACTTCCTTTTATATTAAAACACTTGACTGGCCGCCTTTTAAGGTGTTTAATAATGAAACCGAAGACATGAAAATTTGTTACAGCTAGTTTTTGACCTAAAATATTAACTATAAAAAAATTCCTCCTCAAAGGTCATAAAGCCTTTATGACCATTGACGAGGGGCGTTTTTATCGAAAATTGATCTAAACCCCTCAAACGTGTAAAATTACTCTAAACACCATAGTTTAGGTCCAAAACTAGCTGTAACAAATTCTCACGTCACTGTGCTGCATAACAGGTGTCAAGCACAGGTTGATGCAGCAAATGCAGAGGCAATGTCGCGTGAACGCCCTTCCGCGCTACAAGGAAATTTACGACTGTGTTTGTTCCAGTCGCGCTCGTAGGTATGGATGACCAAGCCGAACCACAGGGACCTGAGAATTTGTAACAGCTAGTTTTGGACCTAAACTAACCTTAATGACGATGGAGGGGGTATTTTGTATCGAAAAATGCCCCACCACCAGTAAAATTACTCAAAATACGGTATACCCTAGTTTAGGTCCAAAACTAGATGTAACAAATTCTTAGGTCCCTGTGATCCGAACCGCACGCACATTATGTAGGTGAGAGTGCATCCCGCGTCACCAGTGCATTGCAAATCGAACAATTATAATAGGATCTTATATAGACAACTAGTGACCTGCATAGAACATGTTGATTTGTGAATTATATTATAATTTGCCTGTAGAAATGTCATGAAGAATACGCCAACCTAGCTTTATTATTTTACCTTTATTTGGAACAAATTTGCTTACATTCTATATGATATCCGTGTTACATTAAATATACTGTAAGCGCCACTACAACAATGTTCATACATAGATATACCTACTAACCATTGTTATAAACGATTAAATGGATGGTACGTGATGATGTCAGTAATCTCCTCGCGTAATTTTACTTAAATATTAATTTGTATATATTTACCATTTCATTACATTGCCACTATATAACACTATCGAATTCAGTTCATAAGACCATGAATGCCATTGACCGATTGTTGACATAATCATTATCATGACGATATATTTACATTTGCTCTGTAATTTTCCACACAATGCTAAGAGGCAGTTGCTGCCATAGGCCTATAACACCCAGTGCCTTAGACTATAACAGCAGTTGCTATTGTGACGTCATCAATCTCTATTGTGACGTCATCAATTTCGTTGTTGTCTTCGCATGTTTTGCTGTTCAAAATCGTTCCGAAGAAACTAAATAAAGCGCAATACAATAATTCTATCAAAATGTAAATATAAGTAATGAACATTTTAGCAAATGTTGTTACAGTCCTATAACACACATTGCTATTGATGACAAACTAAATAAAGCCCGGTACATTGCTTAAATAATTGTTACTTTGGATATATGACTGACCGTCCCTTGGCGATGGCTGTTCTTTTAAATGAACAAGCACACGATAGATACATTATTGAAACTTAATATAAATGCTTATAAATAATAAGAGTAATTGTATTTTGTATGAGATGAACAGTTTTTAAAAATGGTAAATGTAAGTATTGAAAGCAATCAAAATTTGTATTCAGTTAGTTCACTGAAGAGATTAAAATGTTATAAATCCGGCGAACTAATTTAAAATATAAGCCTTTATTTATTTTACAACAATTATGAAACAAGAAGTTATCCAACTTATATTAATCACTCTTGTTGGCCCGGATGTTAGCACACAAGGGGTCTTATTGTGGGAAGAAACCGGAGTACCCAGAGAAAACCCACGTGGTCGAGCAGGTGACCATACACCTTTTCACGTCCGGTCGGGAATCGAACCCCGGCCGTCGCCTTGGTGAAAGGCAAGTGCGCTATCCACTGCAACACCAGACTACCCCAGCTAATTTAATGAGCACACCAGCCTCAATGCCTTAATTATTATTGACTGCGTTAACCTAGTTCTGTACCTTTTAATGCGGCGTTTATACAAGTCCAATATATCTTAATTACATAGACATATTCTGATTCTTTGGACATATACATGTAACAAACTAGGTGGTTTAAATTAGAGTGACTACTGCTTGTATGTATTGCATACCGGCATGACTGTTGAAGTACCAAGATATGGGTAAAACGAATCTTGACATTTCATTCACATCATTATCAATTTTATTGTCTATTCACTGAATAATAAAGACAGAAGAAAGTTAAATTACTTGTTCTCCCTCCAAGTACCCGCTATGGGGCGCCGTTTTACTATTTATTAACAAAACTGGATATCCCTATTTGAATTATGGATATCCATAAATCATTAGTTTTGATATCTATTTAATTTATGGATATCCAAAAATGAATTATGGATACCCAAAATTCCATGTATTTTTGGATATCCAACAATGATTTATTTATATCTGTAATTCGAATTTTGGATATCCAAAACTGATTTAGGATATACAAATTTATTTAATGATATCATAAATTCGAATTATGGATACATAAAACTGAATTATGGATGTTCATAATATTGTATAACGCCGCCGACATGACCTGCTTTCAGAGATCCCTCCTCCCCATCTTAGTTTTGTCCAATCAAATTAGCGTTTACAAAATAAGGATCGATAACTCTAATCCAAAAAAAGGAGAATATTGTGGCCGGTCTTCATAGTACAGTGACATATAGGCTAACTGTGACAAGGGAGGATGTCAGAAAGTGCCGATAGATTCGTTTCCGTTGACTATGAAATATATGGAGATGTACAAGGTTTGTATCTGTAGACCTACAACGCGACTTGTCGAAGGAACAAGTTCTAGAAAATTGAACAAGTTATCATCATGATGCATATGTCATTCATGACATCTTCATGATCTTGTTCTAAACAACCGATCACACTAAAATAACATCTTAATAATTAAATATATTTGAAATGATTATGCCACTTCTTTACAGTTGTAAGAATCGTGGTGATGCAAGTCTGATATCGATGCTTAACGATAGCCCCAGCAACGCATTGTTATTTAATATGAGAGTACGAGTTCCCTCCCCTTAACTACCCTCATTTACATTTGCTAGTAAGGTTTAGTGCATGCCTTTTATTTGTAAATTGTAAAACTGGTTTTTATCATTTTCTGTAATCAATTATTAAATGATACCATTTAATGCTAAATGATGATAACGATGAAAAATGAGTAAATAAGTGTAAAACTTTGCATGCTGTACTGTACAATTTTCTGTTTCAGGTGTGTTTTTCAGACAGGTGAGTACAGACTACATCTTATTTGATGAGCGATACTTTTCTTTTATGAAATTTAATTCGATTTATTTTCACATTTTACTTTCTCACTTAATACCTACGGATGTGTCCTAGTTTTCCTCGAACTTTTCATGAGCATTTTTTATTTTAATAGCATACATTTGAACGAGCTCGTAAAGTTGGAGCAGTCGGATGGGTGATGAACACAGAAAAAGGAACCGTCAAAGGCACAGTTCAGGGCACACAGAAACAGGTGGCACAAATGTGAGTGGTCATTAATGGTCTCTAATGAAACTTCTCTTGTAACAAACACCTATTGATTTATTTATTCTCTTCCTATAAAATTCTTTTCATGATAGAACATAGTACTCTATATCCAGCATGAAGGGCTCTGGGCCCACAAACAGTCTACCTGTTAATTAAAATTTGATGTTCATTTTTACTCTGAATGACTCCCTATGCAAGTTGTACAGAATGAAATTGATCATTGAATTTTAATTTATTAGATTGGCCAACACATTATTGGTCTGAAAGTAGGATGGGCTTATTACAGGCCATTTAGACAAACCTTTGTTTATACATGTAGATGAGCTTATTACAGGACAAACATTTGGTTACACATGTAGGTGGGCTTATTACAGGACAAGCCTTTATTTATACATCTAGGTGGTCTGACAAACCTTTGTATATATATGTAGATGGACTTAATTTATTATATGACAAGCCTTTGCATGTAGGTGGGCTTATTACAGGATAAACCTTTGTATATACATATAGGTGGGTGTATTTTAGGACAAGCCGTTGTATGTAGGTGGGTTTATTACAGGACAAGTCTTTTTATATAATATAGATGGGATTATGACAGGACTGACCTTTGTATATACATTTAGGTAGGCTTATTAATTATTACATGACAAGACTTTGTACATACATATAGGTGGGATTATGACAGGACAGACCTTTGTATATACATTTAGGTAGGCTTATTAAAGGCCCAATATACGTAACTTCAGGAAATTTTTCGTGATTATGAAAAATTCTGAAAAAAAAATCAGTTGATTACTATGCAAAAATAAGCCTAAAACGAAGTAAACCTGGGCGGTAACTAACAAGAAACTCTTGACAGAAAAATCCAAAGAATTGAAAATAATTCAGGTGGGGCCCACTTCAACAACAAACCGGAGTTGGAAGACGGTTCAAAATGGACGCGTGTTTACAAATACTGAGTTTCAACTGCTGCTGTACCGGTAACCGCAGAAGAATCCATCTTGAATATTGCTGATATCGGTTAATCTTAGCTAAATCTATAAATATAATAAGTTATTAAGCTTAATTTTCACTTCAAGTTTTGCCGAAAGTTACGTATATTGGGCCTTTAATTATTACATGACAAGACTTTGTACATACATATAGGTGGGCTTATTACAGGACAGACCTTTGTGTATAGATGTAGGTAGCAGATTTACCTATGTTTACTTTTTACTGTGGTATACAATAATAGAATATAATCGGTTGATTTGATTTTGTTTCAGGAAACATTTTCTTTCATGTGAAGGCAGCCCCTTGTCTAAGATAGACAAGTACGTATTCACCAATGACAGAGAACTAGTTAATTTGGAGTACAACCGGTTTTCAATCACGGCAGGAGACTGGTGACCAAGATATAAAACTTTCACGTGTGCTGTGTGCTCAGACTTTTCCGGTTGACAACCCTTTTATCAGAGATTACAGATCTGGACTGAAAGATCAATGATCCAGAAATGTTTGTCATAGTTAGAAATCGTCATACAAGGATTTTCTTTTTAATCTGATAAAATTAAAAGAAATATATTCATCACCTTGGTAAAATGCTAGTTGCTACCTTCATTACTCTAGTCAGGATGAAATCTAGTAAACCAGAGGTCACAGACTTGATTATTAGTCGAAGCATTTTAGAGTTACTTTACACCAAAACTACATCAGTTTGCAAAAATCGTGATAAGTATGAGAAAGTGACAGTGAAACCATCTAGTGTCTGGTATATTATTAGGATCTATTTGTCTGCAATGTTAAACTCTGGGATGCGTAAAAGCAGTTAGTCTTTTAATACTTGGCCTTTTGAGAAAAATTTTACTGTAGAAAAATTTCAATTATTTCAAGCTCTTTGCTCCATTTTAACTCATTCACCCCTGAAATTTCATAATGAGCTATTCACACCTTTGACTTGGAAGAGTTCATATGTGTCTTCGGGGGTAATTGGGTTTAAGTACAAGTTAATCAATTTAAAGAGTTAGACCTTTTTGTTCCATAATTTTGCTGAAGACCACTGGTCTAAGTCTCTCCCCATCGTCGGAAAACCATGTGACACAGCTCTAGTGTTCCTGTCCCGGACACAAACGTTAGTGCTGTGTTTCTAACGATGGTCTCTCCCTTGTCATACCAAAGACATAAATAATGGTGTTGTTATCCTTGCTCTCTCATTATGGATGCTCAATTTCTGTTGAATTTACTATTGATAATCTTCAATCGTAAGATGTAGGCTGAAAATCATTGGCTGTAGCAATTTGTTAGCTATTTCTAGACTTGTAAACAGGACCTGATTGGTCGAACATTCAGATAAGCTCTTCTTATATTTTTGCTGAAACAGTATGAGCAAAATTTCATATACCTACTGTAAAAGTGGAATTGTTCTTGAGGTGGAAATTTGCATTTATTTTGCTTCCGTTAAATCTCTGTGAATATATCAACATGCGAACATATTGACACTTTGCAAACGCTACAGTGTCTAATAGCATTAATGGTGAAAAGTACAAAACAACACGATTGACAGTGTGACAATTTCAACAATGTAGAGGTTGACTAATTAAGGAAAATGTCCACACGTAAAAATATCACCTTTTAGAGTACATTGTATTTAATCTTCAATACCAGCCGGGTTTTTTTTTCGGTAGAATTGACAATTTTTTGGGGGATGAATTGGAAAGTCACATGAACTACAGTTTTTATCTGAGTCGGATATTCAGCATTACATGTTTGCACTATATACCCTGGTAGAAATAAAACACAAAAAAATAACAATTGTTGCTGAAATGTTGAGATCTTTATAATCTCTGATGTTTGTTAGGTTCACGTACTACCATGATAAGTCTTTCACCTAAGTGTTGTCAGCACAGCTTCATATATATGGTAGTCATGGTTACTGCCAGTGTAGGCGTGTTAGTATATATCCCTTTGTGTGCAATGTTTACACTCGCATATTAATAATGGTTGTTACTTTATTTGTTTTTATATTTTTAATTAAAGGATTTATCATTACAGTACATATTCCTCTTTGTTTTTTGGTACATGTCTGTCCATGCAAAGTTTCTATAATATTCATCATCACCTGGATTAATTGAAACTTTAGGATATGAAAGCGTAGGATTGTACATTTTTTGATGCAAGTCTTGTACCGCACACATAAATTTAAATACATTTTAATACTCCGAGGCTAAGAGAAATTAGGGCTGTTCCAGAATTAACCATATGGGAGGGGCAGAAGGCACTTTTTCAGAGACCCCATCACCCATCATATATTAAAAGAGATTTGATATAAGGAATGGTAGGCAGATCTGGTTTTTTACTCCACCATCCGTAGCATATTAATACAGGTGCCCCCACCTCCACCACACATGATTATTTATGGAATAGCCCTTACCTAAATATAATATTGTATGATGTGTCATTCATCAATACCCGAGCATCAACTTTAAGATTTAATGTAACAAAGAGACCGCGGCCGTAGCACCATAATACTTGTCCAGCAACATTCTAAGATGAAAGACTTTCAGGCTTATTCAGTGAATGACCATGACCCACTTTTAAGATCAAATCAAATTTCTAAATTCATTAAAAGACTTCTCAAATCATGACAAACCTTGACTGATGGGACTTGGTCAGTAGTATATTGTAAGCAGAAATGAAGGGTTATTCACTTGTTTAAATGAATGACACTAACCCAGTATTACCATCATTATCAAATTTTACAAAACTCCCTTCTTGTATTAGGAGAGGAAAAATGCACATCCAGCATACGGGTTCAAACCAAGGACCTTCCAAACTCTATAGACTGACGCTCTGTCATAACCAGTTAAGGTATCTGGTCACCGATTATCGACCCAGTCAAGTTCCACTACATTTCCTCCCTCCTTTGTCTAAGTCCTTGCCCCGTAAGATGCATTTATTTTAAATCCAGGTTCAGGTATCCCCTACCCAGCATACACCAAATACTTGAAACAGAGGTTGGTCACAGGCATCCCTGGACCAGGAAAGGAAAAGGGCACAGCCAGACCAGGATTTGAACCCGGACCCTTCTGGTTGCAAACAATTGATCCAGTGAAATTCTGCTGCATTCCGAAGAACCTATTGCTA
This sequence comes from Mimachlamys varia, assembly GCA_947623455.1. Taxonomy (NCBI): domain Eukaryota; kingdom Metazoa; phylum Mollusca; class Bivalvia; order Pectinida; family Pectinidae; genus Mimachlamys; species Mimachlamys varia. The sequence continues at coordinate 53,174,782 of OX392528.1, forward strand.
TGATGATAATTCTTGGCAAGTAGCATGCTTGGATAATAATTATAATGACTTGCAAAATCGGAAAACGCATATATATATTTCTGACTTGTTTGAAACATATGAAGATTGCTGATATACCGTAAAAACTCGTGTAATCTGCGCACGTCTTTAAGGGAAATTAAAATAAAAAAGTTGTGTGTGTGTAAATTACAATGATATAGATATGTGTCAAGTTTATTTTCAGTGAAAGATCGAGTAATCTAAAGGACGCAGCAATGTTGGAAAGTCGGAATTGTTTCCCTTTGTAACACAAAATCCAGACAACGCAAACAGATTCATTTAAATAAATTAATAATGTATTTGTGTTGTTATTTATGAATTACATAATTGATGAATTGGGGTGATTTTTAGGGTGCGTAGATTACACGAGTTTTTACGGTAATTCATATCCATGTATGTGAATTGGGCTGTCAAGCCTAGCCCTCATATTGACAAAAACAAATTCATTTCATTGCTACAACCAAAATACAACAAGTTAAAACTTCTTTATTCACATAATTTTTTTATTCATTGACATGATCTGTTTAAAATATCATATATATATATCTTATTATAATAAAGTGTTGTACATTAGACATAAAATTTCTTTTAAAGGATACCTGTCACACATACAGCACGGAAGTTTTCATATATACATACTATATCTCCTCATAGAGTCGTTTTTCCCCAGTGTGATATGACTTTGTGATGAAATATGTTAAAATCCATCGGAGCGTATCTTTCCCAACAGCATTAATTAGGTTAACCCAAGGACACTTCTCATGAGCAGTAAAGTCAATACAACAACCTTGAGTCATTGCCCTCTACCTGTTATTCATTGCGACCTGAACAGAATTGTTTGTTTCTGTAAGGTCAAACCTTACAGTGATTTAGATGCTGTTTACAGGCGAGCCTTAATAACAAAACATTGCAAAACCTTCACTAAACTTAAGCAGGTCTGCCAGGATTTATACCAAAAATGGTTCATATGAAATCAAACACATTAATGTAAACTTTTTTTGATTATCTATGTGAAAATTGCATGACTCGCAGGATTATCTACTGGTAAAGAAGGTGACTCGCAGGGTTATCCACTGGTAAAGAAGGTGACTCGCAGGATTATCTACTGGTAAAGAAGGTGACTCGCAGGATTATCTACTGGTAAAGAAGGTGACTCGCAGGATTATCTACTAGTAAAGAAGGTGACTCACAGGATTATCTGCTGGTAAAGAAGGTGACTCGCAGGATTATCTATTGGTAAAGAAGGTGACTCGCAGGATTATCTACTGGTAAAGAAGGTGACTCGCAGGATTATCCACTAGTAAAGAAGGTGACTCACAGGATTATCTGCTGGTAAAGAAGGTGACTCACAGGATTATCTACTGGTAAAGAAGGTGACTCGCAGGATTATCTACTGGTAAAGAAGGTGACTCGCAGGATTATCTACTTGTAAAGAAGGTGACTCACAGGATTATCTGCTGGTAAAGAAAGTGACTCGCAGGATTATCTACTTGTAAAGAAGGTGACTCACAGGATTATCTGCTGGTAAAGAAGGTGACTCACAGGATTATCTGCTGGTAAAGAAGGTGACTCACAGGATTATCTACTAGTAAAGAAGGTGACTCGCAGGATTATCTACTGGTAAAGAAGGTGACTCGCAGGATTATCTGCTGGTAAAGAAGGTGACTCGCAGGATTATCCACTGGTAAAGAAGGTGACTCGCAGGACTAAATCTACTGGTAAAGAAGGTGACTCGCAGGATTATCTGCTGGTAAAGAAGGTGACTCGCAGGATTATCTATTGGTAAAGAAGGTGACTCGCAGGATTATCTACTGGTAAAGAAGGTGACTCGCAGGATTATCCACTAGTAAAGAAGGTGACTCACAGGATTATCTGCTGGTAAAGAAGGTGACTCACAGGATTATCTACTGGTAAAGAAGGTGACTCGCAGGATTATCTACTGGTAAAGAAGGTGACTCGCAGGATTATCTACTTGTAAAGAAGGTGACTCACAGGATTATCTACTGGTAAAGAAGGTGACTCGCAGGATTATCTGCTGGTAAAGAAGGTGACTCAAGGATTATCTACTGGTAAAGAAGGTGACTCACATGATTATCTGCTGGTAAAGAAAGTGACTCACATGATTATCTACTTATAAAGAAGGTGACTCACAGGATTATCTGCTGGTAAAGAAGGTGACTCGCAGGATTATCTACTGGTAAAGAAGGTGACTCGCAGGATTATCTACTGGTAAAGAAGGTGACTCGCAGGACTAAATCTACTGGTAAAGAAGGTGACTCGCAGGATTATCTACTGGTAAAGAAGGTGACTCGCAGGATTATCTATTGGTAAAGAAGGTGACTCGCAGGATTATCTACTGGTAAAAAAGGTGACTCACAGGATTATCTGCTGGTAAAGAAGGTGACTCCAGATTATCTATAGTACTTTTAAATTAAGTGACTAGCAGGATTATCTCTAGATCTTTGTAAAGATTGCCACTCGCATGTTCATTGACTGAGAAGGAAAGCGACTGGATTATAATTAGGCTAACTGTAGAATACTTAAGTTCTTTTTATCACATTTCTTTCCATTAATAAGACTAGTTTGGGAGGAAGCAAGCAAAAAAAAAAAAAAAAACATGAGATGACAAAATAATAGTTATACCTTATGCTTATTTATATATATATTAGAACCCAAATCATACCATCCATGATGACATGATGAGTAAACATTTCATTTTTGTAAAACTAGTCTTAACTAAATCACAGATACATCATTATGGAGGAAACACCTTTGTAAATTAAGTCTATAAAAACAGTACCATAAAATTGACATAATACATAGAGAAAAAAGTCTCATTCTATCAGGATCCATGTGAAGAAGATTGGAAACTTGATTGACTAGATTCTAATGTGGAGACATCATTGACAGTCCTAAAACTCCACATGGAGTAAAGGGATTTTTTTTCATATTTTCAAACTGATAAATTAGGTTTAAAATCAATTACAACATGATAGATCAGAAATATGATGAATGAATCAAAAGATTTTTTCCGTTTAAAAAAAAAACAAAAAAAAGTTACATATTGCAAGCTTTGAATTAAATTGTCAATATACATTGAAACTGCCATGAAAATAACTAAAATTATATGAACAATCCCATATTTTCAATGTTTTTTTTTTAAATTTTATTATACCGTTATAAAACATGAGTAAAAAATTATCTACCTTCGGTATTTGTGTTACTATGTTATTTATGTTGGAAAGTAAAATAATATTTCTTTAATTGTAAAATAAAGTCATGGCTATATTGTCTATAATATTATAAGACTCTTTCATGACCTGGGATGTAAGATAGGGAAATTCCACCCGAGGGGTTTTCTAATTTCATAAAACCTGAGACTTTGCTGAGGGTTTTACCAAATTTGAAAAGCCTGAGGGTGGAATTTCCCTATCTTACACCTTTGGTCATGAAAAAGTATTTTTCTTTCATATCAACTACCCAAATAAGCTCAAAAATCATGAAAACACGTTTTGACTGGCTACCATTTTGAAAATTTCAACTTTATCCTGGAGCTTTTTGAAGAAAAACGAATTAGACAGTGAGATTAAGCATACCCTATATTTGCAAACAATGTTTGCGCAGAAAAATTAATCTCGCCTTTCTGGTGTTTAAGGTTATATTTTTGTGAAAGGTTTTAATTTCATCGTTTTCTCTTCCTGGCATCAGAGTTTACTGTATTCATGACGTCACGTCATTGTTGAGCCATTGTTACGTCACGTCGCGTGATATGCTATGTAACATAGATTTTTCTTACATAGTTTTCTTACATGGGCAAACTCTATCCAACATGGTCAGATATGAGAGAAACATGATATCAACAGTATCCAGGATGGAAAACATTATGAAGAATCTAGGAGCAAGGAGCATTTTAAATTTTGAAAGCACCTTAAATTATTATATCACAATTATTTTTTTTAAATTATACATTAAAAACAAAATATTGTAAATTGATGACAAAAAATTCATTTCGGGACAAGCTGCCGGATAAATATTGCTGAAGATTTCTCACACCACCACCACCAAACAAAAACATATGTATATATATACAACAACAAATGATTTCATATGTCCATATTATTGACTACAGATGTTTAACTCACTCATCCCTTGATGTCACATTTGAACTCTTCCAAATCAAAGAATGGAATAGTTCATTATGAAAGTTCTGGGATGAATGAGTAAACCAAAATTACTTTTGACGTGACATGACAACTCAGTTTTCACATCCTTGATATCCAGGGGTTACGATCACCTCCGCTCTCTTCACACCTGGGATATGTGTAGGTCATGGCAAAACTGAAGGCACACTCCGGTAAAAAAACCTGACCAATCGCTAGGCTGCATGCCTGTTTTTTGAAGCTTACCAAGGAGCCTCAACCAGATACTTCAAAGCCTGTAAATTTTTACTGTGATGTGACCATGAGATTCTTTTGATGTACATCAAAGGCTCAAATAAGTCTTCTTGTCTCATCAACAAGGTGGCGCACACAGAGCCTTCAGTTTTGCCATGACTTATTTCAGGAGTGTAGAGAGCGTAGGTGATCGTAACCCATGGATATTGAGGATGCAGTTTTCAATGCCAATGTAGAAATATAGTATTCTGCCAAAAACATTTATCGATGTTTTGAAAAATAAAAAATGCCATGTATCAAAGCATTCCTGAGGATTTTACACATGTTTATTATTTGGATATTTTGAGAATAGCTTAGCTGCAGCAATTTTTCAAAAAATTAAATCACCCATCTTAAAAAATAAACCAAGCAATTTTACAAACACTTGGTAGATATTGAATTCCATCAAGATCTTATAACTGGATCTTTCTTAACGAAACTATTCCTCTATCTGCAGTATGATCAGTTATGGAGTTGTTGCACATGTACAATACCCAGAATATACATGTGACTTGAACAAAATTAGATACATCAATTAGACTGAAATTTCTATTGACAAAACAATTCAACTTTTATCTTTATTTGATAAGGAGGCGTTGGATTTTATTTTATAAATTCTTTAGAAAGACGAAAAGTTGAAAAAATCTAGTAGATTCATACACTCAGCAGATTGTCCGAGTTCAAATTAAAAAGAAAATATTTTGATTTGAATGGCATCGACATAGTATTACAGTATAACCTGTCTAAACCGGAAATCACCAAGATCAAAATATTCTGGCTGGTTTAAACAGGTCTCCAGTTTATAGAGGTAGCTAGGATATGATTTAAGAGGGAAATGCTAGGGGGAATTGACAGGGTGTTGGATTAGACAGGGGCCAGTTTTGACAGGTTATACTGTAACATATTTGCAGACTAAACTCACAACACATACATGTAAATTATTTGAATTTCATGAAAGAAAAAAATTTCAAATGTCTGTCAAGCTAATACATATCAAGTTGATTTCCCGGCATTTCAAGGGGAGGGGACTGATGGGGCCAATCTTACAGTACCATCACTAATTTTGTGGGGTTTAATTTTCGTTAATTTTGTGGGTTATCTTCAACCACAAATTCATAAGTCCACAAGTAATTACAAGTTTGACATGAATAAATTATCTGTTTGATTACCCACTCGTATCCAGGAATTTAAAGTAAAATGTACCCACAAAATGGTGTTTTGTCGAGGAAACCACAAAATTTTGGCCCCACAAAAATATCTAATTTCACAGTTACTGTATTATAGCTCTAGGAGTCTACAAACATTATAAAACACTGTCTGTTTTTTATGAAAAATGAACTTTTTTAGTATTGTTAAATGATATAAATCTGCATTTAAACAAAAATTATAATATAAGCACTATAACAGCAATAACTATCTATCACTTAAAAACAAAATACATTAAAACAATAAAAAATAATAGTGTGGAATGTATTCAAGGAATTTAATATATAACAGAAAAACCCTAATAAATTCAAACGAAATTCCTCTTGTTTGAAACCTACCCTGTAGAACACTTATTATTTTGTAAATTAATCCATTTTTAAAGCTATATGTATTATGCATTCTTTTTCATTGTCTGAATACTCAGGAGTTGAAAATCATGTTAAACAAAAAGCCACAAGATAAGTATGCTATGATTATTTACCTTCAGAATTCATCAAACATTTTGGATGGTTACCAAAAAAAAAAAAAATTTTAAATGACTGATCCTAGCCTGAAAATTAAGATATGCATCATTCATCAAAATCACAACATTGTGTAGTTCGAAATATTGATAAGATGGAACGAGAATATAGCACATCTCATTGTGTAGTTTAAAAATATCAGAACCATTATATTATCAAATTATAAGAAAACAATTCAACTGCATAATATATAATTTCTTGTGAAATAGTTCTTTCGAACATTTGCAAATCATGTTTTTTTTTTTTATAAAACTTATACAAGATCATAACTCTTCATGTTTTTCATGTTGTGGTGTATCATGACCTTCCATGACCTTGTCCTGATCCTCAGTGACCTTGACCTGATCAGATCCCTCCTCATCATGCATTTTCCTCCTCCCTCCAGAGTGGTGATATAGTCTGGATTTTTTCAAGGCCAATAACTCATGACGCACCTAAAAAATTGAAAATTACATTTTGTATAGAAATAGAACAACAGTTGCAATGATCATAATCACACATGGCATTTCGTTATGCACGACGGAGCAAGCACACATATAATTCTAAACTGGAAGGCAGTTGAATTTCAAGTTATTTATTCGAGGTCTGTATTGACAACTGAAAGCGTAGATGTGATTTTATAAATTTTAGATGACTAGAAAAAATATTTTTTCCAAGAGAGCGAGATTTGAATTCTATACCTGATCCTCTTCATAAGCATTCCTTAACCTTATGGACGACAGGTCATCTTTACCGTCTTCTGATCTCTTCACCTCGTTACCATCTTCATCAAAACCTACACAATATATAATATACACAACATCATAATATACTAAAGCAATTTGGACAATTGTGTTTCATTTTGAAGTTTAAAGTTTAAAGTCTGTGGTGTGCAAATTGTATGGATTGATATAGTTTCATAGTTTTTGTACAATAAAAATAAAGTGAGCATGCAGGTCTTCACATAGATATACACACCAACCAAAAAAAGTGGTCAAGAGTGATCTTCGACTCTTTAACCTTGACCTATCACCACCAAAATCTAATCTAGTGTAGACACTGATAGTGTGATGCTATGGTGTGAAACGAACCAAATCTGACTCCTGAGTTTTTATGGGGTGCACATACGCACAGGCAGATGCACAGACACAGGCACAGACAAAGTGATTACAATATTCCCTCTAACCTAAAAGGGGTGAATAAAAAGATATCAAATTGTAGGATCTGCCATCTTGGGTCGACACAATTATCTCTGGATTCACTTGTTCATACACAGAGTATTTTTTGAAAGTAAAAAACTTGTTAAAATGTTTAAAAATTCAGCAAATGGCACACAATGGCAATAAAATGATTACTTCCTCTGAATTTTAAGACATCTTTCCTGTGCATATCTCATCAGTGTTATTTTATATTTACAAAAAAAAACAAAAAAAAAACAAGCATTAAACAATTCAGATAAAGGGACATAACCCACCTATACCATATTCCTCAGCGGCTACCACATCCTCTGGCACATCGCTGGCTTTTTGTTTGTTTATCCGCTCCCAGTCCATCATGGCGAGGAAATTGTAGCCTTCTTTCAATGGCTTCCATTCCCCTTCAGGAAGTAAAGCTGTAATTCATAACACCAGTTATGGTTATCGAAACATTTGTACCAGTGAAACGTACCTAAGTTTTTTGGATGAAAAAAAGAGTTCATATCTTTAAATTGTGAAAAATTACACATAACATGTGTTTACAGGCAGCATCTTCTGTGAAATTAACAATACTGAGAAATCACGGATGGTGACTTAATTAAAGACATCATTGGACTTTGTCCACTGTTATCATTTTCGTCATGTGCGATGACATACACTGTATGTTTATCAGGCCCTGGTGATATGTTCCTTCAATTCAGAAAACATGTCTTTATTGAAAATAATGATGATTAGAATATCATGGTACAAAATTTTACCCTTTGAAAGTTGACATATTAGACTGAACTTTTCATTAAATGGCTGGCTAGTTAGAAAGACTGCAACTCTACCTAGAAGGACTTGCTATAAGAAGAGATTGCAATCTTAAACTAAAGGAACTTGCTATAAAACAAGAATGGCTGCAATATTTTACCTAAAAGAACGTGCTAACACAACACTGTAATTTCACCTAGAAGTGCTTGCTAAAGAGAAAATTGGAATTTTACAGACTGCAGATCAAATAGAACATTTCTTCTAGAAGGTTTGACTTACTATTAGGACTAAGCTTTGCCCTCAATGACCCCTGTAGCCAGTCAATCAGCTCGTCAGATCCAAAGGTTGACAGGTCATAGTTAAATACCTCACCCTGAAAGGTCAAGGTCAAACCTGTGTTTGTTACAAATTTAAAACCAGTATATTGATTATGCATGCATCTCAATTATTTCATCATAATTCATAGATAATATAATCAAAGGAAAATTAAAAATGATCTATTACCGGTAATAATGATAATAAATGCTCAACTTTCCCAAAATATAAATACATGTATTTGAAAATAATTGATAAAAGAGAAAAATGCTGGAAAACAATAAATATTGTTTTTTACTTCACAAGTGCACATGCCACTTAATAAGCATGTTTCTCCATTTGTTTTTCTGGGTAAGAGAATGGATGCGTTAATTAAAACCAGTAAAAATTCCCTTACCCAAACAGATCTGCCAGTATAACCTTCAGTCTTTTAACCAATGACACTATTCCAGAGAAATGATCCCCCCCACCACTACAGATTTCATCTGGAAACTTTTCCCTGTACATGTACATGATTTTATTATAAATGCAGCCCTTCTGTGATTTTTTCAGCACACAGTGCATCAATTTGGACAAAAACAATATTTTATTCTGTGTATGCAAGGTGTTTTAAAACTAATTGGTAATTATTAGATTTCCCAAATGTAAAAATTGAGGTAATTATTAAAGGCAATCTTACCATATGAAGATTTACTAGGGAAACGGCAGGTGTGCTGCCCTCAGAATTATACTTCTTCAAGATTTTGGTCCCAAAGTCATCTCCTGCAGCCCTGTAACAGGTGAACAACAAGGATTAGCTGGTAACAAACCCTCACATATGTCTCAGTCCTAATTTAAAAGTTGCATAAAAGTAAATCATTGAAATTTTATGACTGTATGGTTGTTATTCCTTCTAAAAATTGCTAAAATACGCAATACTATTAAACATATTTTCTTCGTTCACATGCCAATTTTAAATCTGAATATAAAGTTAGTCGTCAAGAAATATTTCAATAGAAAAAAAAATAATGAAAATAATTTCTGGGACTAGCAATAAAATATAAGACACTGTAAGGATTCTGGTCTCACTGTACTCTGGATATTAGAAAATGCATTAATTATCTCCCATTGGCCACCTAGCACACTTCTGTTAGTTGTTAGTTGTTTCAGTCAGATAATGAACAGTATGAAGAAACCTTTTATTTGAATCCATAGCCCCACTCAACTTTTTCACTTGGAACACTGCTTTGACACCATTTGTTAATTTCATTAAACATAGGTATGGTATGTTTTCTATTCTGGTTGATCCCCCTCCCCCCATCTCTCTCTCTCCCACAGGTCCAAGAGTTGGAAGGACCCAGACAATTTGTTCTGATGTGATGTTACTGGTCAGTATGAGAAAGTAAGCTATTCTACCTCATCCAACAGAAAACAAGCTCTGTGAACTGCCCAGACTTAATTATAGAGGTCAGAGTGGCCTTGACCTCCTGTGATTTATCCTCGTTGTCCAGGAAGGCGATGACCAACGGCTTTTTCTGTCTGTACAGGTCAGGGAACATCTTTACTGTCAGTTCCGGCTGTCAATACATATGTCAATATACTGTTCTGATTTCAGTAAAAGTTTGACATCGTTTAATAATACAATAACAAATTTTGAGACTAGATAACGATATTCCATATTGACTGATTTACATACATAAAGAAATATACCTCAAGATGCTATATAATAATCTTGATTCCTTTGAAAATATGACCTTGGTGCCTTTCACAATATGACCTTGACTTCCATTGAAACCACAATTATGAGCTCTTTATTGACTTCCCTTGGAACCACAATTATGAGCTCTTTATTGACTTCCCTTGAAACCACAATTATGAGCTCTTTATTGACTTCCCTTGGAACCACAATTATGAGCTCTTTAAAGAACTGATTTAACCTTGATCCTTATTGAACTAGAATTTCAACCCTTATAAGATACTATGACCTTCACTCCAATTAAAATTTTTGTCATTTCCAGAATATGACTTTGACCTCAAATCATGCCCTTGACTTTTTTTTTTTAAATAACTAGTAATAACCCCTAAAACTTTTACTTTTCTTGAGACATTTCATCCTTTATACCTTGTATTTACAGTGTTAGAAATGCATTTGGCAATTAAGGCGATTAAATTCATCCTATAGTTACCATTTTAGGAATGCGTGCATGGTCGATAAAGTCCTCCAATTTTGCCGTGTTGAAGTCGCCCATGTAGACTGTGTGGGGAGTCACATGATCTGTTCGCCTAATCACTATTACAGCTGGTAGTGTCACATCAAATTTATCTTTAGCTCTGAAACCAAAACATTTCATACTCCTTAAATTAGCACAGAACTTACGAAGATAAGTTAGGGCTATCCCATAATTAATTGTGTGGAGGAGGTGATGGAACCTTGTTTGAATATATCATGGTCGGTGCAGTTAAAACCAGATCTGCATACTATTCCTTCATATATTAAATATCTTAATATTTGATGGGGGGGGGGGGGGGAGGTCTCTAAAAAAGTGCCTCCCACCCCTCCCACAATGTTAATTTTGGAACAGCCCTTATACAAATCAGCATCACAATAACATAGCAGCTAATGGAGAAATTAATACATTTCCATCAATTTGGCAGCTATTGAAGTTTATAGATCTCAGTCTTACGAAACAACTCATGGTGAATTTACCATCATATGTTATTATATTGTACCACTATGTAACCCTACCGAATTAAGTTGCCATTTTTATTGCCTATGAAATGCCAACAGAAAAGCAGTTCAATTACGCCCGGTATGCTAAATGCCTAGTGACCATCTTACGTAGAACATGTACTACATGTACTTACAAAGATGCTCCTTGGCCATTTTTGTTGATTCCAAACATAATCCTGTCTTCCATCTCTTTACCGACCTTCTTAAACACATCCATTTCTGAAAAATTAACAGATATATTTTTTACAATCATCAATGTTTTAAATTCTGGTATTAATCACAGTTTATTGACTGATGGTAACTACTCTTATTCTGACCATCTGCATGGTTTCTAACATCTATAAGACTTGTAAAATAAACATCATCTTGTCTACCATATGGTAACTAACCAGAAGCACATGTCTGATGAGCAAAGGACTCCAGGCGTTAAGGGCATATCTGGTCGTGACCTTAGTTAAATGAAGTACATAATTTAAATATAAAATTTTAAGTTCCATTCAACAACTGGTATAGAAGATATGGCGTAACATGCTCACTCTCCAAAAATACCACATTTTGAATTTTTCTGCCTAACAACACAATTTTGATGCTATGCCATGGCATCTACACATTCTTGCCATACCGGTAAGATGCTTATAAAAGAATATTGGTAATAAAGTATAGATTTTTATTGTACAATTGGGTGGTTGGGTGGTGCAGTGGATAGTGCACTTGCCTTTGACCAAGTCGGCTGGGGTTAGATTCTCCGACCGGACGTGAAAAGGTATGGAGTCATCTGCCTGACTACACATTTTCTCAATGTAATCCGGTTTCCTCCCACAATAAGACCCCTTGCACACTAAGTTTATTTTCATTTTTTAATATTTTCATCACAAGGCTGAAAATGCCCTATAATGCCCAAAACCCTTTCAACATGAACAACCCTTAAGAAAAACATAGCAGTTTTCCCTTCTCCATTAATTTCATTCCCATATTTCATGTTGTCTTAAATGTCACTTTGAGACCATTTTTGTACCTTTTTTGTGATGAGGCTCAAACAGACCTAACACCATGGAGTCACTGGCAATGTCCATACCACTGGCTAGTTTTCCTAGGAGGAAAGTTTCCATATCTGTTACACTCTCTAAGTCTGTCATGTCCGTGTGATTCAATCTGGAAAGGAAACAAAAAGAAAAATAAGCTTATTAATAAGATTTAGCAGGGCTCTCTCTCACTTTAGTGTGAATGGGGCCGGGGCCTTCAGAATTGTGAAAATTATTGCGGTATTGACTAAAATTGTGAAAATTTAAGATATTGACAAATATAAGAAAACAACTAAAAATTTCTTCTCTTATAGATTCAAAGCAGTTTATTGTTGTTTCAGAAGTCCAAAGCCCTGTCTCTTAATGCTCTAAATTTGTTAATAGCATTCTGTAACTTAACACGGAGGCAACTGTGAAAATCAGCTTGTGCGATTGTGAAAAAAACATACTATTTTAGATTGGGAATGGGGTCGAATTTCGGCCCCAAATACCGCCAAGCGAGAGCCCTGTTTAGATAACCTTATCTTATCTGAGCATCACTACAAAACAAGAGGCCCATGGGCCTAAACGGTCATCTGACAATTGCAAACACTTATAGCAGGGACACACCCCTTAGTTCAAAAGTGTTCAAACCAGCATCATTGTCATAAACTATCTGTTCAGATCTAGAGTCGGTTACGAAATTTATTTATGGTGTTGTCAAAGCAAGGAGTAGGATTTTAAAGCAAAAATTCAGCAAAGTCCCCTTTTGGAGGCCCCGCCCCTATGGCCCCAAGGGTTGGATCAGCCTCATTTATATAAAATCTGATCGCCCTCCCCAAATGATGCTTCACATCAAATTTGGATGCAATCCATTCAAGCATTAAGGAGGAGTAGGATTTTAAAGTAAAAATTCAGCAAAGTCCCCTTTTTGAGGCCCCGCCCCTATGGCCCCAGGGGTCGGATCAGCCTCATTTATATAAAATCTGATTGCCCTCCCCAAATGATGTTTCACACCAAATTTGGATGCAATCCATTCAAGTATTAAGGAGGAGTAGGAATTTAAAGCAAAAATTCAGCAAAGTTCCCCTTTTGGGGCCCTACCCCTCTGGCCCCAGGAGTCGGATCAGCCTCATATATATAAAATCTGATCGCCCTCCCCAAATGATGCTTCACACCAAATTTGGATGTAATTCACTCAAGTATTAAGGAGGAGTAGGAATTTAAAGCAAAAATTCAGCAAAGTTCCCCTTTTCGGGCCCCGCCCCTCTGGCCCCAGGGGTTCGATCAGCCTCATTTATATAAAATCTGATCGCCCTCCCCAATGATGCCTCACACCAAATTTGGTGGTGATCCATTAAGAAATGAAGGAGGAGTAGCATTTTGAAATGAAAAGTTTACTGACGGCGCACGGCGCACGGCGGACGACGACGGACGAAGCACGATGACTATAGGTCATCCTGACCTTTCGGGTCAGATGACCTAAAAATGTAATGAAATTGTACATGAAACATATAACTTTTATAGGAGTGTTATGGTAACTCACAATATTCTAAAAGTGATGGATACAGATAATGAAAAGTTATAACGCTTTTTTTTCTGCACAAGAATACTGGATCGCTACATATATCTAAAACGTAATAGAGAATTAGAAAATTCAATAAATATTTAATTTTTACCATCCATATAATAATTAAATCCATTTCATAATAATTCATACAGTACTATGAGATACATTAATGATTTGATAAAATTTCAACAGGTTGATGGATTATAAAAAATGGCATGGGTGACAGTATTTGGTAGAGAGAGATGACTGAGAGATGCTCTTATCTTATTCGACATATCACAATAATAAGAGGGAAGAGTTCTATAAAACTTGCCCAATATATATCAGACAACAGAGAAAGGGATTTCAAAATCTTATCTTATATACAGCACTAAAAGGAATTTATAAGGGGTCTCTAAAACAAACTTGTACCCAGAAAAGAATTTTTCCCCACACAAACACACGTGATACTTACAGTTTGACTGTGTTGACTACGTTCTGCGAGTCGAGCATCCCCTTGTAGTTCCGAAGCTTCTCTCCTTTTCTGTATATCCGCAGTGTGGGAAACATTGTCACGTTCTCTTTAGCGCACACGTCCGTCCAATCGTGACAGTCGACACGGGCCAGTGGGTTTCGTGGATCAAACTCCAGCTGTCTTGAGGCGTGGCCATACGCCCGAAGGAATGCCATACTTTTATCATCAACTGTCACATAAACAAATATTATATCTTTCATAAAATTTCACTTGGGGCAAGACATGGTGGTGGTGGGGGGGGGGGGGGGGATTGTTAAGATGCCAAACAAAAGTGATTCTCAACTTAACAAACTTTCTCCTGAGGGTACGGTACCCTTGACAGAGATATCTGAAATTTTACCGGTGTGAGATTTTCTTATCTCACCATAGGGTTGAGACAAGCTACACTTGCTCTTTGCACATTTTCAGCATATATTGTATGATGTCAAAGCAACAATACCATGAAGTCATGGCAGTAATATAATGACATCTCATAGACATTTCAAACACATCACATCAATGTTAACATTGTGTTCCATTGATGTAACGTCAAATTAAATATATCAGATTGTAAGCATAGTAAGCTAAAAAATTTTAATCATTCACCCCCTTGGGAGTGAGATGGGGGGATCTAAACCCTCGGGGTAAGATTCTTACCCTTCTTACCCGGGTATCTTTCCCTGGTGTTGAGTTCCTTTGTCTCAACCCCAATGGAATGAAATATTCTTTTATTCTAAATGGAACAGCAACTGAGTGTATTCCATTCAAGAGGATACAGTTATTTAATGACAATTTATTCAAAATTTCACATTTGTATGGCATGCTATATTTATGGAATAGAAAGATCCTTTCATGACTTACATGGCAGGTAGAAAAGAATAAAGAGGAGATCTTTGTGCTGTACAGTGTTGGAGAAAGTTTTGTCCGTCAGTTTTGGCACCAGTGTTAGATCCATCTCTGTCCTTCTTGCTTTAAACACAACTTCTGCCACTTGGTCATCTTGTGTCTCCACTGTAAATGAAAATATTTACAGGTTTAACGAATTACTTCCAAAAGAAATATTCAAATTCAAGTATTCTTTTATGTATCCCACATCAAGGGAAACTAATATCATTGTTTTTTATCTCACATTTATATAAACACTGATATTTACTTAATTAAGTATTGTTTGTCATATTTTTTACCTTCATTGGTGTGTAACATACATTGGCGCACCTACATATTGAATGGTGTGCACTAGTGCACTATGTTGAATATGAAGATATTAAAGCCAATGCATGTTACACACCAATGAATGTCAAAAATATGACAAACAATACTTATATTTACATTTTTTGTTAACCAACATACAGTTGATGCAGACATATACATATAGTATTAGTCAAAGCAAGTTTCAATGTCAGGGTAAATCCAGACAGAGAACAGCCATCAGTTGAAAGTGCAGTCAATTAAAACTCTAGATCTCTTTTAAGAATGGGAGGGTCAAAGACACAATTTGTTACAGGAACGCGAATAGTGCTCATTCTTCAACAGAGATAAAACCAGCAACCCCAGACCTACCAGGTGTTAGCGGAGGACACTCCCTCAAAGAGAAATTCAAATTTCCTCCAGTTCAAGGCCAGAAGGCAATTATCTTATATGCTGCCACATCTATATCGACAAAAAAAACCACCCAATATTATTATACTGACCTGCAAGAATTTCCGAGTCGTCGAATGGACCCAGGGACAAGTCCCCACTGGGGGTGGATGGGACGTCTTGGCCGTCTGGTGAAGAGGAAGGATTCCCGTTATCATCTGCTGCTATAATGTCATTTATATCCTGTGCTCTTTTTGATATAAACTTAAAGATGTTAGCTTCTGTCACTTCCTCGCTCCAAAAATCGGGGGCTACCTGAAAACAGAAATAATCTGTATAGTTTATATTTGTCCAAATTAGTCATTACACCTAAATATCATCAAACTGAAGAAAAAAAAAAAGAAAAAAATACAAGTTAAAGTTTTCTTGATGATTTTTTTCCAGATAAACTTTGGTTTCAAATATTTTTTGAAAGAGAGTAGTGCGCTTTTAACCAGCATCAAACCTGTGATCCGAGACTTCCTAGTTAGAAAGTATATCACTGAACTAAAGGAAACTTCTAAATCCCTAAAGCATGAAGCTAAGAAGGCAACTGTAATCCTCTTTCAGTACCTGGATTACAGTGACTTATAAAAGTTGAATCTGGTCTATATATATGTCTTAATTTAAAATAAAAAGAGTTGACAACTTACCTCCCCTTCCATGAGAATTCCTACAGCAGGTGTCTTTCCATCAAAATGGAACGGAGGGTCAGCAGAATCACTGTGGAAAGTAAAAGTAAATCACTGTAAACCAGTTTATTTTCGCGGTGATTTAATTTCATGTTTTCATATTAAACAACTATTTCGTGGCCATTTAATTCCGCAATAAATACGGTCATAAATCCCATGTACAATACAATACAATACTCCTACATTTGATGTATCTCTGACAGATTGAAACTATATTCTGCGGTGATTAGTTTTTGCAAAAATTAATCACACGCGAAAATAAGTTGGTATACAGTACAGTTATAAATATATCACAACTATATGATACATCATTCTTGTTTTTACAAACTTCTCTGAACCACAATCCATTTCAGGTGTTAAGTAATAAAATACAAAGGCCTATGAAAGATTTGACTTTTTTTTTTTCAATATTAACCATTTCCCTGATTATTACTGACAAATTATCTGCCAGCTCAATAAAAAGAAGGAGAGAGTACGGGTAGGTGGGCTTATTACCAGGTATTGGTTTTGTCAAATGTAAAAACTACCACAATTATTTACACATTTCCAATGATTGCAGTACTCATAACCTGCTGTACTTGATTCTGAAGGGCCTGCATACATGGTATTTGGAAATATCAACCATAAAAAAGTGCAATCTGATTAAAATTACATGGCTCTGTTAACTTTGTACTATCATCTATGCCTCAGTATTTATCTATCAGCCATGAAATTCCGAGTCAGATATTTGGCACCGCCTCTCTGATTGGTTAATGTAAAGGTCACCAAAACGTGACCGTAGCTGGGGTACATTCAGACGCTCTGGCGTAGTACGAAGTTAACGGAGCCATGTAACAGATGATTTTAATCATATTGCAAAACATGAAGCCACTGTTGGAAATTTGTTAATCTGAATCAAGATCTTGTATACTTTAAGGCCCAATATTCCATAACTTTCGGCAAAACTTGAAGCGAAAATCAAGCCTAATAACTTATTATATTTATAGATTTAGTTAAGATTAACTGATATCAGCAATATTCAAGATGAATTCTTTCGCGGTTACCGGTACAGCAGCAGTTGAAACACGCTATTTGTAAACACGCGTCCATTTCGAACCGTCTTCTACCTTCGGTTTGTTGTTGAAGTGGGCCCCACCTGAAGTATTTTCAATTCTTTGGATGTTTTTGTCAAGAGTTTCTTGTTAGTTACCGCTCAGGTTTAATTTGTTTTAGGCTTATTTTTGCATGGTTATCAACTGGATTTTTTTTCAGAATTTTTCAGAATCACGAAAATTTCCCTGAAATTACGTATATTGGGCCTTTAACACTCTTGTATCTTCGGATTTAACTCATGACTACTCTTGCATTTTCAATAATCTTAATCATCAATAACCTTTTTTTTTAATAAACAGAAAGGATGACTGAATTCTTGTCATTACATTTATTACTTACATATCGACAGTGACCACTCCATATATACCCCTGTACTTTTTGGTAAGTTTCCTGGCCAATTCCATCATATTGCTGCGACTATCGGCCGTGTAGTAAATGAATATAACATTTAAGTTTTCAGTTTGTGCGTATGGTGAAATGAAACCATCTGCAGGGATGTCAAACTGCAATATAAAGACAATACAAAGCTACATGTCACAAAGCCTTCCAAACCATATAATATAAACAGGAATTTATTTGCTGGATGTCATAATTTATCATCTAATTATACGTTGGCGTAATATTTTGCATACTCTAAAACAGATAGATGTATGTATGTCTTGTATTTAGTGAACGATATGTGTGATGCAAAATTCACTAAAGCATGAACAATTCATTATATTAAAGCAGAAATCGATGCACATTTAAACAAACGAAATATATAGTTTCCTCTACATATAAACCACCTAATTGGTTTCCTTTAAAAAAGTAATCTGAACAATGCCAGAGGATTTAGAACTCTCCCTCCTCCCCCGCAGTATCCTGATCAAATTTCAGAGCTTTTTTCAAGCAGCTTTACCCACAAGTTCTTAACCACAAAAAGAAAGAACATCCTGAATTATCCCCCTCAATAACCTCCTGATACTGCCCCCTTCATACCTCCCGATACTGCCCCATCCATAACATCCTGAAACTGGCTCCAAATATTCTCCTGATACTGCCCCTTCACTAACCTCCAGATGCTGCCCCCTCAATAACATCCTGATACTGCCCCCTTAATAACCTCCTGATATTGCCTCCTCAATAACATCCTGATACTGCCCCCTCAATAACCTCCTGATGCTGCCCCCCCTCAATAACCTCCTGATGCTGCCCCCCCTCAATAACCTCCTGATACTGCCAAATACACCCTCCTACCACCACCTTACCACCTCCTGATGCTGCCCCCTAAATAGCTGCCTTACTTAACCCTTCCTTCATAGCTTCCTAATGTAACTCATTTTAATTACCTTCTGATGCTGCCTCCTCAATAGCTTGCTGACACCGCCCCTCTCAATAGCTTGCTGACACCGCCCCTCTCAATAGCTTGCTGACACCGCCCCTCTCAATAGCTTGCTGACACCGCCCCTCTCAATAGCTTGCTGACACCGCCCCTCTCAATAGCTTGCTGACACCGCCCCTCTCAATAGCTTGCTGACACCGCCCCTCTCAATAGCTTTCTGACACAGCCCCTCCAATAACTTTCTGACACAGCCCCTCCAATAACTTACTGACACAGCCCCTCCAATAGCTTCCTGACCCAGCCCCTCCAATAGCTTCCTGACCCAGCCCCTCCAATAGCTTCCTGACCCAGCCCCTCCAATAACTTACTGACACAGCCCCTCCAATAACTTACTGACACGGCCCCTCCAATAACTTTCTGACACAGCCCCTACAATAACTTACTGACACAGCCCCTCCAATAACTTACTGACACAGCCCCTCCAATAACTTACTGACACGGCCCCTCCAATAACTTACTGACACAGCCCCTCCAATAACTTACTGACACAGCCCCTCCAATAACTTACTGACACAGCCCCTCCAATAGCCTGCCCATTACCTACCTCCTAATGATGCCCCCTTCAATAACCTCCTGTTGCTGGCCCCTAAATAACCGATATAGCCCTTTAAAACTCAAGGATCTGCCCTGAATTTTACCCCTCACCTGCTTAGGAAATGTGAGGGCCCGGACAAACTGGGCCAGTGAGGCCAGATCCATGTAACCATAGTAACGTATCTTTGGACAGGGATCCACCTTTTTACTGTCCTTACACTGCAGGACCCAGATCACTGAGTCATCTGTTGATATGTCACTGAAACACAGAATTGATGTCAAGTTTCTGCCAATGTTTGAAATAAATTTAAATTCTGGATCCCATTCCCTATGGGTCTTCTGCTAAATATACCCGGGTATACATGTTTTACTGTACATCTAAATTTTTATTTTGAAATATTGCTATCAGTATGGTTTCCTTCATTTTTAAATGGTATGGTTGTAAAGATAGAGATCTATTTATTCTCTATTCTCCATCATTGGCAGCTGAAATTGTAGAATTGGAGAAAATGAGCCCCAGAAAGAAATGGTCAAAACTCAAAGCATTGGTCACAGTGACCTACTTCTTATACTCATTCTCGGTCGAAGTTAAGGTCTAAGGTTGAAGCATTTGTCACAGTGACCTATTTTTCATAATCAGCATCCTACAATAGAAAGATGTATGTGTTTTCCATCGACAAATAATATAGAAAGATGGATGGATCGCAAACATATTGCCTCTCCAGAAACCGGTTGGCAACGAATCGTACTACTTACTCAAAATTTTGTAGTGACTGTTTACTTGTGGACAGAGCAAACTGGAAATTGTCGGAGTAAGCATATGCCACCTCCATAAATATCCGATGTTCTGAAATAAAAAGATATTTCCGTTCACTTCTCACTTAAGCAGACAATTATTCTTGGGCTTATTTTTATTTTTTTATTGATTTACCTGAGAAATCTTCAGTACAGGTTTCTGTCAACAGTTTGAAACACAAATGAAAAACGACATTTACCAAAATTTTAATGTATTATAAAGTATTTGTAGCAACAAATGTTATTTGTTATATACAATTTCTGTACTCACCATATGTTCCTATAGCTTTCTGGAATGTAAATATGATATCCCTCACTCCTCTATTTCTGTACTCACCATATGTTCCTATAGCTTTCTGGAATGTAAATATGATATCCCTCACTCCTCTATTTCTGTACTCGAAATCTTCCCTTTCCTCTCGCTTCTGTAGAATTGGAACTTCCCTCAGTAGGACTAATCTGTTGATAAAATTTAAAAGTACTATGATTCTTGCATACCATGTGTTGCCATGTAATTCACAACTGTAGTGCATCTTTGGCAGGGATCACTTTGGGGCGAGATATATACGGATTTTCACCAATATTTTTCCTGAAAATCTCATTAAAAATTCAAAATTGTATTACTTTATATAATAAAATCTCATAGAAATTATGCTAATCCCATAAAATCCCTCAAATTCTCCCATGGGTTTTAAGAGCCAGAATTATACCTGCTTTGGCTATGGAAGAGTCCTCCCAAATTTCTTTCAAATCGGTTCAGGGCCATTTGAGAAGAAGTTGAACATGCAAATTAGGCTTAGGTACTGCAGAAAATAGACTAGGACACTTTTCATGATTATATAGTATAATCTAAACCGGAGGCCATTTCGACAAGTGTGCGGTTTGTGGGTAGGATATCAGTTAAAAGGGAAACACCAGGACAGAAAAAAAAAAAAAATGGCCGTATATAAAGGGTTTCAGATAAGACAGGGGTCAGGTTATAATGTACATGATAATTGTTTTATCTAATTACTGTAAAATATTGGACATGATGGAGTTGACGTCGAACATTGTCTGGAGTTCGAGCTGGAGGAGAGTGGCTCCCTGCCTGTAGGTGTAGATGTTGTGTTCTACCATATCTGTACCACACAGCTCCTCCTCAACGGGCTGAGGTCGGCAGTCAAACTGTAAATACAAACAAATATCTAGATGTCAGGGACGAAAGGGATGTTAAAATATGTCAGGAACCAAAAAGGGATGTTAAAATATGTCGGGGACCGAAAAGGATGATAAAATGTTTCAGGGACCGAAAAGGATGCTAAAATATGTCAAGGACCAAAAGGGATGATAAAATGTTTCAGGGACCGAAAGGGATGTTAACATGTCAGGGACCGAAAAGGATGCTAAAATATGTCATGGACCAAAAGGGATGATAAAATGTTTCAAGGACCGAAAAGGATGTTACAATAAATTCTCTTAACCAGGAAAGTTTTGCTGAAATTTAATTTTTGCCTGTAACCAATACCCCATTACACTCCCATCCCAATGAGGTCAAATTTATCATGACTGCAAATTATGATACTGCAAGAAAATAGGTTTTATTGGCAAATTAAATGTCAAATATTTGACCGGGAGAAGGTGTCTTGATATACAGTATATGGACACGTATATCAAAATACAATTTGTATCTGCAAAAAAATTGCCTGGAGTACAACATTTTCTTTTTTGAAACACTTTTTGCTGTCATCTGATGGTCAAATGAATATTTTGACCTAACTAATTGCATTATCAGCCATTTGGAATACCAAAAGATTTTCTTAATGATAATCGCATGATGATCAAAGGCTCCATGCATCTACCTGCAATGATGCCTCTATATATTGACACAGCTTAACTATATAATTTATACTGAAACCAATTACCACTCCAAACTTGACACCATACACTTCCAGGAATTCCGCAGATTTTTCGTATTCTTTCATGAAGGTTCTAAGTCGAGCCATGTCTGAAACAGAAAAGAAGATTGATATAACTATTGATATTCTCTAGATAAGCTGATGTATCATGATTTTTTTTTCAAATTTACATTCTATATTGTATTCTTTTATTGCATGGAGCCGTATCTATGGAAAATGGGCTTAATGTTACAAATGAGCTTTAAGAAGAAAATTTATTAAAGGGATTATGGTTTATTTTAAGTGGAGTGGTGTAGAGGAGATATAGCTTATTATTAATGTGAAGCTGTAGTTTGGACAATGGTAGCTATTATTAAGGGGGGGGATATAGCGGAGGGGATGGGACTATTACTTATAGAGTTGAATAGCTGAGGAGAGATGGGCTAGCTATTACTCAGATATAGCGGAGGGGAGGGCTATTACTGAGGGAGTTGTATAGCAGAGGAGAGATGGGCTAGCTATTACTAAGATATAGCATAGGGGAGGGCTATTACTTAAGAGAGTTGTATAGCTGAGGAGAGATGGGCTAGCTATTACTAAGATATAGCATAGGGCGGGGCTATTACTTAAGAGAGTTGTATAGCAGAGGAGAGATGGGCTAGCTATTACTAAGATATAGCGAAGGGGATGGGACTATTACTTAAAGAGTTGTATAGCTGAGGAGAGATGGGCTAGCTATTACTAAGATATAGCGGAGGGGAGGGCTATTACTTAAGAGAGTTGTATAGCAGAGGAGAGATGGGCTAGCTATTACTAAGATATAGCGGAAGGGAGGGGCTATTATAAATTAGTGAGAGAGTTGTTTCGCTGAGGAAAGAGTTGTATTATGAGCTGATGAGAGATTGGCTAGCTATTACTAAGATATAATGGAGAGGAGGGGCTGTTACTGAGAAATGGATTTAGTAGATGGAAAAGGGATTGTTACTGAGGGTTGTATAGCTGAGATAAGATAAGCTATTACTAAGATATAGAGGAGGGGAGGGGCTATTAGTGAGAGAGCTGTATAACTGAGGAGACATGGGTGTTTTCTAAGATAGAGTGGAGGGGAAGGGCTGTTACTGATTGGGTTGTATAGCGAAGAGGAGGGGGCTGTTACTGATTGGGTTGTATATCGAAGAGGGGAAGGGCTGTTACTAAGGGGGGGGGGGGGGGGCTGTTACTGATTGGGTTGTATAGCGAAGAGGAGGGGGCAGTTACTAAGATATAGAAGAGGGAAAAGGGATTGTTACTGAGAGGGATAAATATAGCCTAAGGGTGAGGATTGGTACTAGAAACAAAGACAACATCAGTTGTTAGTTCTGTCTGAACATGTAAATTATACCTATATGTATTTTGTTATGTTCAATGTACATAAATATTGGATGAAAAGATTGACATTCGCATTGTCCTTGCCATAGACTTACAAATCACATGTCATAGTGCACGTGGTGTATGTACATATAAAATCAGATAAAATAAACAGCATTTAATAAAGACATTTCTCTGGCCAGTCACCATTTTCTAAATCTGATTATTTCAGTGTTTACCCTCTTAGTAAGCTGACCCTACGACAACACAACAGCTCTAGTGTGACACTTAAATACTCTATTTAAATTCTGTAAAATGACCCTATTATCTTGGTAATATTAACACTATAGACTTAGTATTTCTATCTCATGCTCCCGGACAACGTTCACAACCACATACAACTTACTGTATTATAAAGCTTAATTTACACAGATTTCACATGAATTTCATGTAACATGTAGCAAAACAAAAAATGAATTTCACATGAAATTAATGTGACTTTTCATTTTAGCTATTTTTCTGAAATGCTTAATACATTATATTGTTTCACATTAATTTGACATGATTTTCATGTGAATTTATAATTTAGTTTTACATGCATATGTTTTTCGTTCAAAATTCAACTAAAAGTAAACAGGAGGCCAAATACAATATATTGTGAATAAGTGGGTCAATTCAATACAGGTTGATTAAGATGTTGAAATCAACATAATTAACATGTAAACAAAGAGGCCAAATTTAACACAGAGTGATCAATAAGTGCATGAGTTCAATGCAGGCTGATCAAGATGTTAATTCAACATCTTTAATACAGGGTGAACAAGAGCAATAAACAAGAGCCAAACTTGAAATAGGGTGAACAAGAGGCCAAATTCAACCCAGGATGAACAAGAGGCCAAATTCAACCCAGGATGAACAAGAGGCCAAATTCAACAGCAGTAATTTAAGAGACAGAATTCAAGACAAGTGAACAGGAGGTAAAACTTAACACAGGATGAACTAGAGACCAAATTCAACACAGGCAAACAGGAAGTAAACTTTAACACAAAGGAACATTTATTATAGGCCAAATTCAAAACAGTGTGAACTAGCTAGCTACAGGCAAACTTCAACACTGGGTTATAAAGGTCCTGTTGGCCAGCTGTCTGTTTTTATCAAATCTGTTATTAGCATTAAGGAAAATCGAAAATATGAGGGAAAATTCAATACAATTCAAACAGTACATTTCAAATGATATGCAAGGCGGGTATTTCGATTCTTAAAATCTATCAACATGAAACCACAAAATGAATGCTGTAAAAAGCTGTCTTTAATTTAACAGCTTTGTAAAAGCTATTTGTCTGAAAACTTAGAAATAATAATGTTACAAATAATAAATTACGTCTCAAATTATAAAGCTTCCTCTTACAGACTTCCAACATGCCTTCCAATTCACTAATTAATGTTTGCATCTAAAGACATATGAGCGTTTTCAATTTAGAATTAAATAAGAAATAAACAGTGGAAATTGGGACTTACATGATTCCCAGTAACAAGATCAGAAACCAATTAACTACGACCAAGATGATTTCAGGTAAAACTTGTTAGAGGACCAGACCATTGTGACTTGGACTGGGGGGGGGGGGGGGGGCGGATAAAAAAGAGGAACAAAGTCCTCCCTATGTGTCCTCTTCTACAATGGAGAAACTTATGTCCAAGTACATCCAACATGTCTTTACTTCCTTTTTCTATCATTTTATCATACGAATATTATGCTGATGGCACTTTAATAGTTCTTGTATGTAGCAAAATAATTTCAGAAAAATCAAGGTGTAGACCCTGCATTTAGACCCTCAATCCTGAAGCTCAATTCAGGCCATATCTAAGTAAGATTTTTAAAAAGATATAAACTACCAGTGCTACAGTATTCAACCCCCCAAACACACAATTCTTAAACTTTGTTGTGAGGATTGAGGGAGGGTATAATAAAATTCTAGCCCAAGTTTCTTCTGACCAGTACACCATATCTGGAATGTCAAAATGTTTTATGTAAGGATTGGAGGAAACTATCAAATAACAAGAGGCCCAATGGGCCTGCATCGCTCACCTGGTATCAATCTCTGACTTATATTATAGTGTAACCCCAAAGTCCCCTAAAATCTTTTAATGTAAGACATTTAGAAGAACATCTTAAGATTTAAACATATTTTACCCCTGTGATCTTATAAGACAACATCATTTTCATTTTCAAATTTTGTTTGGCTTCATCCCAGGACGCTACCAGCCAAATATCATGTCTCTAGGCAAATCAAGATCAAGGTCATTTCTTTTTGCAAACTTTGTCAGGCTTCATCCAAGAAAACTTTCAGCCAAATGTCATGCTTCTAGGGCTTTTGGTACTTCAGAAGAAGTTGTTTGAATGTTTTAACAGATTTTACACCTGTGACCTTGAATATAGGTCAAGGTCATTTCTTTTTGCAAACTTTGTCAGGCTTCATCCAAGGAACCTTTCAGCCAAATGTCATGCTTCTAGGGCTTTTGGTATTTCAGAAGAAGTCGTTTAAAGGTTTTAACAGATTTGACCCCTGTGACCTTGAATAAAGGTCAAGGTCATTTCTTTTCGCAAACTTTGTCGGGCTTCATCCAAGGAACCTTTCAGCCAAATATCATGCTTCTAGGGCTTTTGGTATTTCAGAAGAAGTCGTTTAAAGGTTTTAACACATTTGACCCCTGTGACCTTGAATATAAGTCAAGGTCATTTCTTTTCGCAATCTTTGTCGGGCTTCATCCAAGGAACCTTTCAGCCAAATATCATGCTTCTAGGGCTTTTGGTATTTCAGAAGAAGTCGTTTAAAGGTTTTAACAGATTTGACTCCTGTGACCTTGAATATAGGTCAAGGTCATTTCTTTTCGCAAACTTTGTCCGGCTTCATCCAAGGAACCTTTCAGCCAAATATCATGCTTCTAGGGCTTTTGGTATTTCAGAAGAAGTCGTTTAAAGGTTTTAACAGATTTGACTCCTGTGACCTTGAATATATGTCAAGGTCATTTCTTTTCGCAAACTTTGTTGGGCTTCATCCAAGGAACCTTTCAGCAAAATATCATGCTTCTAGGGCTTTTTGTATATCAAAAGAAGTCGTTTAAAGGTTTTAACAGATTTGACCCCTGTGACCTTGAATAAAGGTCAAGGTCATTTCTTTTCGCAAACTTTGTCGGGCTTCATCCAAGGAACCTTTCAGCCAAATATCATGCTTCTAGGGCTTTTGGTATTTCAGAAGAAGTCGTTTAAAGGTTTTAACACATTTGACAACTGTGACCTTGAATATAAGTCAAGGTCATTTCTTTTCGCAATCTTTGTCGGGCTTCATCCAAGGAACCTTTCAGCCAAATATCATGCTTCTAGGGCTTTTGGTATTTCAGAAGAAGTCGTTTAAAGGTTTTAACAGATTTGACTCCTGTGACCTTGAATATAGGTCAAGGTCATTTCTTTTCGCAAACTTTGTCGGGCTTCATCCAAGGAACCTTTCAGCCAAATATCATGCTTCTAGGGCTTTTGGTATTTCAGAAGAAGTCGTTTAAAGGTTTTAACAGATTTGACCCCTTTGACCTTGAATTAAGGTCAAGGTCATTTCTTTTCGCAAACTTTGTCCGGCTTCATCCAAGGAACCTTTCAGCCAAATATCATGCTTCTAGGGCTTTTGGTATTTCAGAAGAAGTCGTTTAAAGGTTTTAACAGATTTGACCCCTGTGACCTTGAATATATGTCAAGGTCATTTCTTTTCGCAAACTTTGTTGGGCTTCATCCAAGGAACCTTTCAGCAAAATATCATGCTTCTAGGGCTTTTGGTATTTCAGAAGAAGTCGTTTAAAGGTTTTAACACATTTGACCCCTGTGACCTTGAATATAAGTCAAGGTCATTTCTTTTCGCAAACTTTGTCGGGCTTCATCCAAGAAACCTTTCAGCCAAATATCATGCTTCTAGGGCTTTTGGTATTTCAGAAGAAGTCGTTTAAAGGTTTTAACAGATTTGACTCCTGTGACCTTGAATATAGGTCAAGGTCATTTCTTTTCGCAAACTTTGTCCGGCTTCATCCAAGGAACCTTTCAGCCAAATATCATGCTTCTAGGGCTTTTGGTATTTCAGAAGAAGTCGTTTAAAGGTTTTAACACATTTGACCCCTGTGCCCTTGTATATAGGTCAAGGTCATTTCTTTTCGCAAACTTTGTCGGGCTTCATCCAAGGAACCTTTCAGCCAAATATCATGCTTCTAGGGCTTTTGGTATTTCAGAAGAAGTCGTTTAAAGGTTTTAACAGATTTGACCCCTGTGACCTTGAATATAAGTCAAGGTCATTTCTTTTCGCAAACTTTGTCGGGCTTCATCCAAGGAACCTTTCAGCCAAATATCATGCTTCTAGGGCTTTTGGTATTTCAGAAGAAGTCGTTTAAAGGTTTTAACAGATTTGACTCCTGTGACCTTGAATATAGGTCAAGGTCATTTCTT
The DNA here is from genome assembly GCA_947623455.1 of Mimachlamys varia. Classification (NCBI taxonomy): domain Eukaryota; kingdom Metazoa; phylum Mollusca; class Bivalvia; order Pectinida; family Pectinidae; genus Mimachlamys; species Mimachlamys varia. Next base: position 53,202,813 of record OX392528.1, read on the forward strand.
TTCGCAAACTTTGTCCGGCTTCATCCAAGGAACCTTTCAGCCAAATATCATGCTTCTAGGGCTTTTGGTATTTCAGAAGAAGTCGTTTAAAGGTTTTAACAGATTTGACCCCTATGACCTTGTATATAGGTCAAGGTCATTTCTTTTCGCAAACTTTGTTGGGCTTCATCCAAGGAACCTTTCAGCCAAATATCATGCTTCTAGGGCTTTTGGTATTTCAGAAGAAGTCGTTTAAAGGTTAAAATAGATTTAACCTCACGGTGACCTTGAATATTGGTCAAGGTCATTTCTTTTCGCAAACTTTATTTGGCTTCATCTAAGGAAGCTTCTGGTCAAATATGAAGTCTCTATGCCTGACGGTATTTTAGAAGAAGTTGTTTGAAGGTTTCGACATTTTTGACCCCTGTGACCTTGAAATTAGGTCAAAGTGATTTTTTTTCGCAAACTCTGTTCAGCTCCTTCAAAGAAATCTACCAGCCAAATTTCATGTCACTGGGCCTTTCAGTATTTTAGAAGAAGTCGTTTAAAGAAAAAAGTTGACGGACGCAGGACGGACGGACGGACGGACGGACGGACGGACGGACGACGGACGCTGCACCATCACATAAGCTCACTTGGCCCTTCGGGCCAGGTGAGCTAAAAAAAACTAGTATGGTAATTGTAATTTCCATGATTATCTATATATAATCTTTTAGTTAATGATTGTATAACCGATTTCTCAGATCAAGAAAACATGGAACCACAAAAAAAATACCTATCGTAAACCTCTGAGTAGATAAAACAAAATCACTAAATCACTCGTAAAAAGATCATGATGACATTGTCAATCCTGTTTGATATGCACAAAAATATGGTCACTAAAATAATGGGCAGTTCAAAATATCTGAGTTGCTATCGGCAACTATAACACCATGATAAGGTTGTTGACTCAAGTATTACTGACACTTCCTTCTGTTATATGTAAGATATTTTTTTACGCTAGAGCAGGTATATATTTCTACCAGGTAAATAGCGTAAACACCAACAGTCTTTAATTATACACAGCATGCTTCTCTGTTTAAATCATGTCAGGTTATTAGACACAAAACACATTTATCATACACAGCTACCGTATTTCACTGTAGAGGAGCCCATGTTCAGGATTTTTACCCCCCCACATGTGTTCTCTCGGATCCTCTTATGCATTTTTGAAAATATTTATGTTTCAGGTACCTCTTTTAATCATACCTTCTGCAATCATTAGGATTAACACTGATTTGTAAGAGGAACGATGATTAGTACGTATATATTCTTTGAGTGATTTCATATGTCTGATGTTAACATTTCTGAAACTAGAACTTGGAATATGAATTGAAATTTTGAATTTGTATAGCATGGACGATCATCAGATACCAGGTAGCCCAATTGGTGGAGTGTCCATCTAAAGGTCTGTCTGTTTGAACCCATGCAATTTTGTTTGTGCATTTCTCTTTCTGCTGTTGCAAAATTGGTGAGCTTGCCTATTTATCAACAGGATATTCAAACCTGACTTGTAAATAGTTTTGAAAAAGGAGGGAAAAAGATGCATAAGTGGACTGGATCAATCGTCAGCGAACAGGTATAGTTCAAGGTGTGGAGCGCATCAATCTAGAGTTCGGAAAATCCCATTTGGCATAAATCCAGGCTCTCGCAAAGTAAAATAGAACTCCAACAAAGGCAAATTTATCAAATCTAAGGATGTTTCCCATCACATATGACATGGCACTTAAAGGAACAGGGTCAACATTGATATATTGGTAGTGTGACATGTCACAGCTGGGGAATTTTGACATGTGATTGCATGTTACATTTCATTCCAGCAAAAATTGGGCAAAGACAACATATTTTTTATTTTCTTATGACATGAGCATTTATTATCAAAATCTATGCAGGACCTAAATGAAATGCTTCCGGTAAAATCTATCTTAAAGCTGACAATGCAAGTTAAAAAGCTTTTTTTGTTGAGATTAAAAAAAAATACGGCAAAGTTATATTTCAGAAAGCTTCTGAGATGTCCCCTAACAGGTTACTAAGGAGAGGCAGACATTTTAGTTTTTGCCTTGCTTGGAAACGAGAGTCGGCCTCCCTGGGTATAAAAGGCACCAAGCCTGTCAAACCGGTTTTTACATGAACACTGGTCGTGCAAAGTGCAACACACCTGCGGACACAACAGGTGACACTGGAGGTACAAAACTGGAATGACCAACACTTACCTTGAAGTTGAAGTTACATTGTACGTGAAGATGGCCACTCTCTCAGACACCATCATAAATCGTGTGCCAAAGCAAAATGAAAAAAAAAAAAACTGAAAACACCCTACCTGTCCCTTCACCTTTGATTTTACATTCGGAAGCAGAGCGAAACATTCCGAATAGAATATGTACTCGCTCCTAATACTACCTATAATATTACGCCTTGACAATAAAGCGCTTGTAATGAAAATGTAGTATAAACGCGAGCATAGTCTTGATTATGTAAAACACGTGCACGAACACATGCGAGTAAGGGGAACTTATTTTGATGGAAATAAATGGATGTTATAGCAATGTTTATCACACAGGAACCGATTACTCGTAGCGACATGATGTTCCAATTGAATACTAAGGTAGGTTTATCAGTTGTCAATCATGTACTTGTTTTTTATTCGCACGGATTTTGGTGTAATCTAATGGTTTTTTTTTATTTTGCTCACATTGTATGATATCGTTATAATAACAGCTTCGATATCCATGTCAATGTTCTTCAGATACTGATCGAAAATATCGTAAAAAAAATCAGAAAGTATGTGTTGGCTAGCTATATAGGTCTATAGAAGTGTCGCCGTGCGGTTTTATCACAACAATGAGAACCGGTTTGACGGCCTGGGTGCCTTTTATACCAAAGGAAGCCGACTATCGTTTCCAAGCAAGGCAAAAACTAAAATGTCTGCCATTCCTTAGTAACCAATAAGGGGGCATCTCAGAAGATTTCTAAAATTTTTACTTAGCCGTTTCTTTTTTTAAATATCAACAAGAAAGCTTTTTAACTTGCATTGTCAGCTTTAACTACAACAGCTTTCTGTCAACTTTCTCTGCAGGTCAGATCCACAGGGGCTATAGGCACGGACCTATGTCACTACATGTATATGGAATGAATGTCTGATAATTATTTAACCTATCTTGAATGCGTCACCTCCCACTATTATATAGCTTTGACAAGGGAAAGAACTAGTCTGAATGAGAAAATCGACCTATTTTCACACTAAGCTTGTTTTCATCACTGAATGTAGTCCAATATTTGTCATGCATGCCTCATTTTAAAGATGAAACTTTCATGTTTTGGTTGACACCAAATATATCCCGTTAGACGTCTCTATTAATTTACTAGGCTAAAAATGGTTGTTTTTTCTACCAATTGAAAATTAAGAGATTTTCCCCATTAAACTTGACCTCAAAAACATTTGTCACAATCATTACTGACCCCAAGAATGATTGTCAACTACAACTGAACGAAGAATATTAATGTTAACTTCAAATGACAACAGAAAAAAATTTAGTCTACCGTGTTCACCGTTATTAGCGGCCTCCCCCTTCTGCAGAGAAATTATATAAGCACCCATCTTATAATACTTATCACTAAACGGTTCTATATTACGGTACGGTAAACCTCCATGTGTGTATGCTTACAAGAAAGAAACCCACAAATATTGGTAATGTGTGTACAAGTTGTCAGAAATTGATGACAAATCAAACTTATTGACTACCGTATTTGACCGGGAATAAGCCCCCACCCCCTGAGAAAAATAATTGATCAAAAGTAGGGAGGGGTCTTATTCATGAATACACCCCTGTTCACAAAAGTCCGCCATCTTGGATATTCTACTGTTTTGATCTAGGAACTCAGTCCATACTATACCAGTAATGTAATTCTAGTTGTTTGTTTTGTTAATAAACAAGTTTTCAAAATGCACAACCAGTTCAAACATGAAAGTATGGTGTTCTTAACACCAGCTAAACAATGTTTTATTTCAAGTTTAGCCTTACAGATTTTTTTTTTTTTGCACATAGTTAGATATATTTTATGTTCAGACACAAAATTAAAAAAGAAACTAACATGCTTTTTATTGAGAGAAAGACAAAATTCAGGGTGGGGGCTTATTCACAGGCTCCCACCCTGTTCCAAGAACCTTTGCCAAAGTGGGGAGGGGGCTTATTCGTGAGAGGGGGCTTATTCCCGGTAAAATACGGGTAATAGATTTATAAAAACAATGTTTGTTGCCCTGACCTTAGATTTCTTGTCCTATAAAGCTTCTCAATTCAGTAACAATTTTAAGTCAACCGGGGTGCTTATTATGGCGAATACGGTATTATAAATGACCACAAGGATATCTAACATTTATACCTGACCATATGAATATCTGACCAATAAAACTGACTAAACAAAGAGCATCCATTGTGACTAACCATCGGTGTCAACTTCCAAAAACATGTACAAACGTTTTATCCAGCCAACTTTACAACTCAAGATTAATTGTCCTATTGTCAAGGGACACTGGACTACAAGTACGACCAATGCAGGGCAAAGGTCACATCACCTAGGCAGTTTGGACATTTATTTTGTTTTGAAGGTCTTTCACTTTTTAGATAATGGAATCCTGTGAAGAGGCCCAAGGGGCTAAAAGATCGTCATCTTTTTTTCAAGTGTTTCCTTTATAAACTAATTCAGCAGATTACAAGTGAAATGTTGTGACTCAATTGGTCTATGCCTGTGTTCCAAATTATGTCAAATGAATCTTAAATTGAGGTCAAAGTCACAACGAGATCTGTTTCCACTCCTTGTAACGTAGCTACTGGTCATATATCATGCCTAAAATTTCCTTCGTGTTGTATGTAGATCCATTTAATGCCCCATTTCAGCGACTAAGGAATGAGGGTTATGCAGGAGAGGAACTCTGTCACTTCGACTAGCTAGTACCTGACAACTGCCCCAATGTAGGCATATTGGTACCTTGACACCAGTGGTTGTGGATAGACTGGCAGCAAAAATATACTCCTTAAACCAATATGGGCCACGGCTTCCCAATTTGTATCCCTTGTAAGCCTGACTCTTCTTCACAAATCTAACTCATCACCACCTGAGGGTACTTAAATCCTCCAAATCTAATTGTAATCGGCTATGTGATTCTTCTTCAGAAGATGCAGAAAGAAAAGTTCACAGGTAGATGATTGACAGCAATAGATTGCAACTGTGAAGTGAGCTCTTACAACTTGAATTGGCTGTTTGGGAAAGATGAACTTACTTTAATTAAGCCAGAGACTTCTGCATGAAAATTTTTATTTTCAGCAATGATCAACTAAAATCATTATACTGTTCCACCCCATTTATAAAAATCCATTGGATAGATGATAAATCATTACAGTGACACACACAAATTTGCTAATAAGATGAGCATCTATTTTTTGTAAATTGTAATGGCCCTGATGTCAACTTCCTACTACATTATGCATACTTATAGCGTGTTCCATTTAGCGGAACGTTCCGGTTGTTACGGAACGAACCAGACATTCCGCTAAATGGAACGTGACTTTCCGCCGGAACGAACCAATTCGTCGGGAACATCTCGTTTGAGGGTTCCAAGTTGGATCCAATATGGCGGCCAGTGAAAGGTTTTCGTTTCAAATGTTCAATAAATTGTAAATAGACCTAACTATAATCAGTTTGACTACACTTCATTAACAAAATATATCATTACCGAACTCCTAGTGTCATCATAGTGTGAAAAAATTGTAAATAAAGGCGATTACTAGCATTGTTTTGCAGATTTTATGGCTGAACCGTTTTGGTTATTTCCGGAAAAGTTGTTTCTTTCGATTTCGATTATTAGATCTTAACCCGCAGGAACGGAATTTGGCACATTCTGTTCCATTTAGCAGACCAATTCCAAGTTGGCACAACCGTAACGTTCCGCTAAATAGAACACGCTATTATACTTGTACCTTGATGCTTGGGCTAAGCTATACATCTAAAGTTAAACATCAGGGACAATGCACAAAAATTGAATATACTTGTGTTCCTCGTAATCAGCTGAATTTAACTTTTTGAAATAGGTGTACAGGTCGTTAATTGGTATGTTAGCTTTTGGAGACTTTGGTTTGCCCGAACACCTGATGAGAGTATTCCATAGGAATTTTGGACTTTGCTTCACCGATTCTCTTTTTTTCTGTTCCATGTTGAATGTATAAAATTTGTATGCTTTATTTACTTCTTTCCTGTATTTCCGGCTTTTTATTTTCAATGCATGCTTGTTGACATTATTTTTTAATTTATGATAATTCTGTTTGGCTTTGTGAAATTCTTTTCTAAGCTTTTTACAATATTAACATGTAAACCAAGGTTTATTATTTTGATGAATATTTCTCCTGTAAACAGATTTACGACCAAATGACTTGTTGGCGGACGTAGTAAATATGTCAGTGTTTTGTTTAGTGACCTAATTAATTTCTTCATTAGTTAAATAATCGGTTACCTAAGTTTCAAAGTATTTACATACACATTTAACGTTGAATTTAGTTTATTATAATGATTGTCCGAGATAAAATTGGTAAACATTAATAAATGACTCAATTGATCATTCCATTTTTCAAAACCACAGTTATTATCAGTTGTATCAGGGTTTTCGTATGATGTATCTATGAAGTCTGACATCTCTTCAAAATTATATTCAATACAGTTATGAACATCAGATAATAGAGGATTAAAATCAACCACCAGGCTCAAAACATATGTTACTACCTTAAATAAGTCGGCGGTAAGTACTGAGTAGCAAATAATCAATAAGAGATGAGCCATGACATGTGTTTTTCCCATTAAACTTATCCAAACGAATTCTTCCATTTGCTATATATTTATCAATTATGGACCTTGGCTGAGGTCAATATGGTGTTATACCGACCTGCAGCTGGTAGAATCAATTTTGACCGAATCAAATTAAAGGTCCTTAATTTTTATATTAGATGTGAAACTTGTTTGCACTTAAAGACTTAATTGCACTTTATTTATCTTGATAAAGAATGAAATTTACAGTTGCATGCATGAGTACACAATAATTATGATGTCATAAATGCAATATTGACTACAAATGGACCTGCATGTGATTATATTTTAGCCAATGAGAATTGAGGAAAGTCAGACCACATCTAATATATATTATTATTCTTACAAAAGTCTATTAGCTTATTTCCAAAATTGTTGGTTTTTGCATTGCATTAATTTCACTATAAGCCTCCTTAATTTATTAAGGCAATTTTAGTGTCATTTTACTGTACAAACTAATCATTTCAGATTCAACCTGATCAGGGAACTCTCGGGAGGGATATACATGCACCCTAATACAATATCATAATCAATATTTTTAACTAGGTTCTGTGATAATCTTACCCATTGTACAAATTCAGACGCCGTAGTAATAACTGTAACATAATATGCTCCAATTTTTTTTTTTAAAAACTGACAATGCCTCCTGATATTTTCAGAAATTTTGTTCGATTTTTTGCAAAGTACATGTATTCAAATGGTAATTTTATGATATTTAAATTATCAGGTTTACTTTCCAAGAATACAAGAATATCATGCGATTTTACTAAATTGTCAAATTCTGGTAGCAGTGATTTAGACATGAGTCCACAGGCGTTTAAAAATGCAACATTCAAGTCACGCTGAATCCCTAAGCTGTCTTCCTGGGGACTGACCCACATAGGACCTGTTGAAATGGTCTGTCAAAGTTGTACACGCCCGTTGATAGCGATCAATCCCACTCTTCCTCCTCTCTTCCACGGCGTAGGGGAATTGCTCACTTATACCAAACCAGTTTCCCTTAAGGCGGTATCCGAGACTCTTAGAATTTACTTCCTGTTTATCCTCGAAGAATAAGAACTGTACTACAATAGGTCGATATTTGCCTGGTCTGTTGAACCGATTGACATTGGTGAATTCTATATGCTTGTGAATGCCTAGTTCACATCTAAAAAAGTCTGACTTTATCGGCTATAATCTCGTCTCTGTGCTCGAAGAGGCAGGTAAGAATATATATAAGGTTATATTTCATTCCTCGACACTGTTGATTTTCAACTGTATTTTTCATGAGATCAAATTCATGACGTAAGTTGAGAAGTTCGTTTTGAATTTGGTTCATAATGGTTGCCTGGTCAGCCAAGGCTTCTCCCGTTTTTTTGTTGTTTTTTTCAGATTGTGCATTGTTAATGTGTTTTGCATTTTGTTCCGTTTTTTCTTTGACCTGTTTATAAAATTCACCAATTGCCTCTGCACTCTTTTCAATTTCTTTATTTTTTTCTTTTTCCACTGATATTTCTAGCTCCAGCTCTTGAACTTTTCCAGTTAATTTGTTGATGGCTACTTCGATTGAGTCTACATTGTATATTGTTTATTTCTTCTCTATTTGTTCAAGTCTCTCAACTCATCTTTTAAATCAATTGATTAAAAAATCTTGCTACATTCATTGTTGCCATGTAAGAGTGTGCGCACAGTTTCTAATACCTCAGATGTTACACTAGTCTTGATGAACAGGTAAGTCGAATTAACAAGTGCATTTCAATAGAGCGTGATGATTCATCGATCATACGTAGCTTTATAGGGACACCACATGTGTAACATATAGGTACGTGGAAAACAGCTCACAGTGTCTATAAATAGCACATGTAATACAGTGCACTCCTCTTTATATCATGTTGCATTTGTCAGACAAAAACATGATAATAACAGGAATGTGACATTAAGAGAAAAATGTGTTTTCACTAAATCTACGTAGTGCATTTCCAATCTCCAAAACTAAAAGTAAGATATTTAATGTACATATGAAGATATTTCAATATATAGATAACATTATTTCAATTAAAAAGCATTTTTGGGGTTATTTTTTATTTCCTATACAACATTTTGTACAAGTTGTATCTGAAATCAATGGAAATGACATCATTTTCTAGATATTTAATGTGATTGGTTAAAAAAACATGATATTAAGAGGAATTCACCTCAAAATACATGATATTAACCAAATAAAATTACATAGATTATATTATAGAGAGAAAAATGGTGCTTGGGAAAAACATGATATAAAGAGGAATGTGATATTAACAGGGGTGATATTAAGTGTAGTCCACTGTAATACCATATAGTCCATCGAAGGTCGTAAGGCCATGTGAGGACAAAAACTCGCAAAATAATAATAATAATAATAATACCATATACAGTGTAGGAGAGAAGTAAAATGTCGCTTAAGGGATTTTGCAAAATATAAATATTAAAATGATAGCTAGCACGGCTGCACCGCTTGGAAGCAAAGTATTTCGGGAAACATATATACGTTTATCTCAATATTTGGTTATGAAGAAATGAAATAAAAGATAACTTACCTCGTTTAAAATAATACACAGCTCGCACGTTCGCTGTATTTCTGAATTCATCTAGCGAATTTTTGTCCAAAATTTTAACATGTTCAAATTTAAATGGAAAATTGTCACTTTTAACAATAATAAACAAATGAAGAAGTGCCATCAAATATGACAATATGTACATAGCCGATGGATACATATTCCTTCTCTGCTGAATGTTTACGTCGAGCACCTGTGAAGGCTGTTGTTCTCTAAATTAACTGTGACAGCTGCTTGACACTTTTACCGGTGTGTTACCGTATTTATGTCAACATAAAGTTATAAACATAGGCATTCAGATATGTAGAGTTAGACTAAGAATTTAAGCGTATACACATCACACACATTCCTGTCCGAGACGCTGAATGACTGAGTGCGTCTGTCTCGGTGGAATATATACAAGTTAATAAGACTGACATAAATTAACGTGCGAGCTAGACGACCGGAAGTAAACAAAGTCAACTATGGGCGGCCGTTTTAGGATAAATTACATTATCTACTTAAGTGCAAAAGTTTTTGCACTTAAGTGCAAAAGATTTGCACTTAAGTGCAAAAAACTCGACATAATGCCAAAAAATCACATAATGGCAAAAACTTTTTCACTTAAGTGCAAATCTTTTGCACTTAAGCATAAAAAAGACATAATGCAAATAACGTCCTTAAATCATTATGTGGTTTTCTTTTAACATTATGTACCTTGTTACTTAAGTGCAAAAGAGTTCGTCTCTTCCCTCCTGTCGTAATGGGTCGGTTCCGCTTACTGCTCTATTGCGCATGCCCCAACATTCAGCATGGCGGCAAAGGTAAAGAGGTGATTGCGGTAGGATTTTTCTCAAGAACGTTAGGCTACTACGGTAGTTATCGGAATTGTCATGTGGGGAGAACTTGCATGTCAAAAGATATATATGTTACGTGGGTCCACGACAGAAATGCGATGCATGACAATGTGTTGATTGGCAGACTACACAATCTCACAAAAGCCTCGCTAACGAACAGACGAAAACATCACTGATTCAGTGATTGGCCTAAATCACACGAACTAAGGTAGGTTATAAGCAACAATTCATTAAAAAATTATGGCAACTTGTATCGATATCATTATCATAAATGTACATATACTGCCCCATGAGGACCCTGATTTGATGAATAAACAACTACACTAGAGCCTCGTCTAGATCACAGGTGCTTGTGGACGTGAATGGTGACCAATTTTTCATTGAATTTAGTAGGTTTTTATAAGGCTACTCTGCATAGGTTGTTATTGTAAATTTAATAATTTAGCATTTAATTTTTATGAAACATCGTATATGTAGTATATAACCTTCTACATTCAATGAAAAAAAATCATTGAAAAACCTAGGTTTTTATAAGGCTACTCTGCATAGATTGCTATTGTAAACTTAATAATTTAGCATTATATATATATATTATTATGAAACATCGTATGTATATGTTACCTTCTACATTCAATGAAAATATAGTCACATTCATGTCCACAAGCACCTGTGGTCTAGATATCTCATGTGATTTTGACATAACCATTCAAGATATCTCACAGGGAGTGGTCTTAATCAACAGAGAAATAATTTTCCTAAATTTGGTATATAATTTACTATGTATCATGCCTTAAACTTTTCTGTAGATGTCATGAAACTCCAGAAAACTGTCAAACTTCAGTTGGTTGGACACTTCTGTCCACAGGCACAGGGGGTAGGCACGGACCTATGTCACTATGAAATATGTATGTATACAGAGTAGTGGGAGGGGTGTCAGTCCAGTGAAGTGAAATATAGTTATGGGAGAGGGTCCCAGTCGAGTGAAGTGAAATAATCATCTGACAATCATTTCATAGTGACATACATGTAGGTCTGTCCTAAGTCCGAAGGATTCTGACTGTCTGACCCGCTAAATATTTGGACGACAGGCGGATGCGACCTGCCTGTCATCCAAATTTTTAGCGGTTTGAGAGTCATAACCCTTCAAACTAGTCTGTCCTGTGTCCACAGGGGCTTGGTTTCAGGATTTTGAGCATAAATCCTTTGAATTTCACTTTACAATAAAGGCATGCACACCAGTAAATAATATAAACACTTTGTATCCGCTGTTTATACACGTTCTTAAACCTTATGAAAATTGGGGGTATCAAGGTATTAAAATCTGATTTCTTTTTTTATGCAGGTGGAGGGTTCATTTACCAATGGCTACATGGATGGACAATCTTCAATAAATTTCATTATGTTTTGGACATCTTGACTTCTCTACACTTTGCAGCTTCAGTTACTTCTGTCATATTGAGTCGATAACTAAGTAATGTATGTTTCTGTGACATTGTTTGGCAACTCGAAGAGCGTCTGTGACTGCTCATGGAAAGTGGTAACCATAAATTGACTGTCTGAACTTTGAAATTATATGTATGTGAACGAGTCAAATATTTTGTCATCTCAGAATGTATGGTCCGGAGTGAACTTTAACTGATTAAAATTGAACAGCTGGTAATGGCATACCCTTTAATTTGCGAATGCTAGAATGATGTGTGGGGTTTTTATTTAAGTCTAGCTTGGGTATTCATTGAAGACATTCGGGTAAAACACAATAAAGGGCCAACTAGAAAAGCTTAATGTTATAGAGGCTTCAAAATAACACACATCATTGCATAACTTTTGTTTTTATTTCAAACTTTGTAGACTTGCTTGGTGGATATTGACACAAAATTTCAGCTATTTCGGACCAAGCATTTTAAGCCAATTTTACTCCTTATTTTTTTTTTAGATTTTCATAGGCATGCTATTATAGGGGTTATTCATTGTACAAAAATATCACCCATGGCCACAAAAGCCTTCTGTACATTGCTACCTTATATCGTCATATAGAACTACATTGGCACAAATTTATATCTGAAAATAGTTATTGATCTGCTTTTGCCGCATGCCATTCCAAATGGAACATTAAAGAGTTGCTCGATCTCCAAAAACAGAACAATATGGCGTTATCTTTGAGAGAAATATATATCGATTCGGGACGTTTGTATTTTAAAGGGTGTGGCGGATGGCGGTATGCAAGGTGTGGTGAACTTAACGAGAGAATTTTATAGGACAGAAATCCTTTCTAGAGGTTTAGGTGGCGGTATGCGAGCTAGGATGGCGGTAGATTCGGGTGGCGATAGGTCAAGGGCACACTGTACATTTATTTGTAAGAAACCCAGAAGGAAGCTCATGCTGGACAATAAAATTCTCTAGTTTTTTAAGATAATTGCCATTAGTTATGTATATAGTAGCCTACTTAAAAGTTTTATTATGTATAAGTACTGAGAAGTTTTATTACGCTTAAGTGAAATAAATATTTTTTTGCACTTCAGTTCAAAAAAACTTCACATAATGGCAAACAGATATTACATGTAATTCCATTATGTATAAGTACTGAGAAGTTTTATTACGCTTAAGTGAAATAATTTTTTTGCACTTAAGTGGAAATACATTTTTTGCACTTAAGTGGAAATAATTTTTTTGCACTTAAGTGGAAATAAATCTTTTGCACTTAAGTGGAAATAAATCATTTGCACTTAAGTGGAAATAAATCTTTTGCACTTAAGTGGAAATAAATCTTTTGCACTTAAGTGAAATTAAATCTTTTGCACTTAAGTGGAAATAAATCTTTTGCACTTAAGTGGAAATAAATCTTTTGCACTTAAGTGAAATTAAATCTTTTGCACTTAAGTGGAAATAAATCTTTTGCACTTAAGTGGAATTAAATCTTTTGCACTTAAGTGGAAATAAATCTTTTGCACTTAAGTGGAAATAAATCTTTTGCACTTAAGTGGAAATAATGTTTTTGCACTTAAGTGGAAATAAATCTTTTGCACTTAAGTGGAAATAAATCTTTTGCACTTAAGTGGAAATAAATCTTTTGCACTTAAGTGAAATTAAATCTTTTGCACTTAAGTGGAAATAAATCTTTTGCACTTAAGTGGAAATAAATCTTTTGCACTTAAGTGGAAATAAATCTTTTGCACTTAAGTGGAAATAATGTTTTTGCACTTAAGTGGAAATAAATCTTTTGCACTTAAGTGGAAATAAATCTTTTGCACTTAAGTGGAAATAAATCTTTTGCACTTAAGTGGAAATAAATCTTTTGCACTTAAGTGAAATTAAATCTTTTGCACTTAAGTGGAAATAAATCTTTTGCACTTAAGTGGAAATAAATCTTTTGCACTTAAGTGGAAATAAATCTTTTGCACTTAAGTGGAAATAAATCTTTTGCACTTAAGTGGAAATAATGTTTTTGCACTTAAGTGGAAATAAATCTTTTGCACTTAAGTGGAAATAAATCTTTTGCACTTAAGTGGAAATAAACACATACTAGCAAAAATAAATACGCAATTATAAATGGAAGCATGGGATCTAATTTTGGAAATCAGGTAAAACTCCATGACGGTTTATCACTTAGTATTAACTGATTGATGATCCATCATTTAATGGATTTATAATGTCTGTATTAGTGTAAAGTTACTCATAACAAGCATACTGTAAAGCAAAATGTAAAAATATTAAATATAAAACTGTTTTATTTTAATTAAATGGAATTCACGATTGTAGTAGTTTGTCTGTTGCCATGCAGGCCTGAATAGGATGATATAATATGTATGGATGTGTGCAGATAATATCCATTCCACATAAAATATTATTTGTGTTGTCCCGAATGTTAGCCTGAGGGGTCTTATTGTGGGAGGAAACCTTTCCTTGAGTACCTGAAGAAAACCCATGTGGTCGGGCAGGTGACCCCATGTTTTTTCACATCCAGTTAGGGAATCGAACCCTGGAAATGCAAGTATGCTAGCTATCCATTGCACCACTCAACAGATGATAACAGATGCCAATCATTATCATGAATATTAAAAGCATGAAAAACATAATGTACACCATTGATTGTTGTATTATTTTTTTAGCTTTGTCTCCTTGACAACACAGATTTAGTGTATTATAATGAAATAAAAACTGAATATAGGCTAAATCTTCCCTTGCCTGTTAAAGACTGTTCCTGAGACTGCAAGTTTTTTTTATTTCAAATTGTGGCCACAATTAAAGGTTAAATTATGATTACTGTTTAAATCTTCATTTCATATAACTGGTGCTAGAACATTCAAATAGTTTGCAATTTTTTTTTCTCATTATACATATATATATATATATAATAGGAAGATTCATTTAGAGTCTATTATGTTCAAAAATAAACATTAAAACTTTAGTGTTGCTTTCATTGTATAATCCTATGTAATTGTGGTGTCTTCTAACTTTGATATGCAAATCAAACATTGGTTTCTTACAATCAAGAATTGAAAAGATACATTGCATGTCTTTGAAAGCAAATTACTAAGATTTTTTTAAGGAATAAATTGATGACTGTCAAAACAAAGTGTCAAAGAAATTAAAAATGTTGGCACAATCACAGGTGCTTACTTAGTGTACACATGTACCGGAACAGCTGTCCCTGATACTAATGAAAGTGACAGCTATTGACATTTATTTAACTAAATTGTAGTGTAATAGGACGAGGAAAAGTGATAAAGATAGTGCCGTCGCTTGGGATCGAACCCGTAACTATTGGCTCTCCAGCCCGATGCTCTACCGACTGAGCTAAAGGAAAATTTCCTACAGCTCACGCTTGTAAGGCAACCTAATCAATGCACATCTTTTACAGTAGTAGTACACACTGATCATTGTTTCCAAGAGTCAGACTGTCTTATTGTATTGTGACAATTTATAACTTAAAACACATGATAATTGGGCACAAAAGAGATATATATAGTAAAACATTTATTTATCAAAATTTGTTCAAAACCTAAAATAAACAAATTTTGAAGGAAAGTAAACTAATATCTTTAATTTCACAGTTGAAATATACATGGAATTCATGTTAAATTTTATGACTGAAGATAGAATTAAGGGGAAGAAGGTAGACATAAAAAAATTATCTGACTTAAAGGACATTCTCGAATAAATTACCTCTTTTGAGCCACATTGATACACATATATTAATAAATTAATTATTGTTCCACTCAGGTGATGATAATGATAATTTCATTTAAATGATAGATCAACTATAAAATATATGCAATGCAAAACAATTCAGTGGTATAATTAACTAATGGACTATTAAAAAAAATATACATATCATTTTTGAAGTTCATAATACAATTCCACCTCTATTGCTATCAATCAAGTTGACGTTTGGATACAATTCTTGCAAAAGCCTATATACAAGTTCCTGTGTATATCACGTTTTATGGCAGCCGCCATATTGTTTACGCATCGCTAGGACACACTGCGATAGTACGCACGATTTGATTGGTCGAGATTGATAGATAGAACACTGGTCATTGGTCGACCAATCATTGAGCTTAATTTTGGATCAGTCGAAAACGAATTTGTCGGTGGGTGTTATTCTCAAAATCATATCGGTGTTTTTTGCACTTAAGTGCAAAAAAATGTTTTTGCACTTAAGTGGAAATGTTTTACACTTAAGTGTAAAATGTACATAATGACAAGTTGGGTTTTTTGCACTTAAGTGTAAAAGTTTTTGCACTTAAGTAGATAACGTATTTTATCCTAAAACGGCCGCCCATAGTCAACAGACTACGGTGCTAGGTGAAATTCATACCAAGAGTAGAAAGTACCGGAATTATATTTGCAAAAAAAAATGTCTTAGTGATATGAAATTTATTTTTTATATGAATCAAGCTTAGAAAATAAGAACCAAATCAAAATGTGTTCTTTAAGAATAGTAGGTGTCTGGCTATATGGCATACCTTTTGGGCGAAATATATCAAAGGTCAAGGTCACTGTTACTTAAAATATATTTTATCCATGACCCCTACTTTCTGGACGATAACTGGAGAATTCATTACAGCAGCAAGTTGTCCAAACAAGCAAAGAACCCTTTTAGGTTTTGACCTAGTCTGTTAAATGTCATTATATATTTTTTTTCTGAAGAACGCATGCATGATATATGGCAGTAAGATGACACTATATTTTTAATTGGTGAATAAGTTTTCTTATGGCAAACAAAAGAGAACCTATTGATTTTGAGCCAGGTCTGTCAATTTAAAAGTCAAGGTCACTGCAACTATATTTTATTTCCATAAGATAACTAGTGAATTAATACATGACAGCAGTAAGATGACAATGGATAAATAACAAAGATCCCTGATGATTTTTGGCCTGGTCAGTTAAAGGTCAAGGTCACTGTTACTAAAATACTTTTTATATACCTCAGGCATACAGGGAACCCTGTTGATTTTGGGTGTTGTCCTTCAAAGGTCAAGGTCGATCTCTGTTGCTATATCTTTACATGTCCTACTCATGTTAAGGCTACTTTTATGCAAATTAATTAACTCAAATTTGTTAATATTTTAATAGTTTGATAGTATCTGAGTATATATTCTTGGCCTTTTATTAATTGCGAGCAACACATGTGTTGGGAGTCATTTTCAATTTCTCTTCAGAATTGTTCAAATAATGTCAAAGCCATTAATTCCTTCAACATCTGTTGAGCTCTTAGATCAAGAGGCTTTTTTTTTATCACAAATTTTTGGAATTATGTAAATTAGTAAAATCATTGACATTAACAATATAATTTGGCAACAGTCCCCCACTGAATGTGAAGTACCGCCTCCCCAATGTGAGCCCATACCTAGGGCACACATTTCCAGTGATTTTTAATGTAGGAGATATTGCCAGCACAAACAAAGTAACTTACTTTTTACGCATGATATGCTGCCTCAGTGACAATAATAAATTTAAGGTGCTGTACATAAGCGCTAGATAGAGACTGGATAAGATTGTGGAAGGACAGAAGAAAATAAGGACAGACACAATACAAAACTAGTCCCCTAAGTTCCCGATGGGGGAGTCATAAGTAGAGTGTCACAATTAAGGTCAGTTACAGGTCATATATTGAGGTCAAAGGTAAAACAGGAGAATGTTTTTTCAATGTCATTTAAAGGCCCAATATACGTAACTTTCGGCAAAACTTGAAGCCAAAATCAAGCCTAATAACTTATTATAATTATAGATATAGTTATGATTAACAGATATAAGCAATATTGAAAATGAATTCTTATGCGTTTACTGGTACAGCAGAGTTGAAACTTGGTATTTGTAAACACGCATCCATTTTTAACTGTCTTCTAACTTCGGCTTAAGCTTGTTGTTAAAGCTGTTCAATTTGAAATATCTCATTGTTTCTGGCCAAATTAAGTTCATCCTAAGCATTTGAACCCCTTTAACATGAATAATTGGATAACTCGAAGATTAATTCTCAAAATCTCACATAAGAAAACATTTTGCTTCGACATTGTTTTGAATTCTTCCTGGATATATGTCTATTAAATAGTAAGTGGTCTTTACTGTGTTATAATCTTTGTTCACCTGGGCTGCTTTCTAGAAAATGATTTTTCTTTTGTGCACAGGCTTGTTGAATATTATTCCTGATTTCAGGAACCAAAACAAAAAACACACAAAAATTGAATAAAGATTTAACTTTATATATAATTATAAATATTACATTTTTTTCTCAAACATTATAATATCAAATATAGCAGTTCTTTCTAAAAAAGAAATCACTGATAGCTTTTCAAACATCAGCATATCACAAAAAACATTGTATAGTTATCTCCCTTTAAACAAGTTTTCTTTACTGTCTTTAATAAAATGATTAACTCCTTACTATTAACTAATCAAGATTTCATTTTCACAATGAAAGTTTCATGCAGATACTCTGTTCAATACCACAGAAAAATTTACATAAACTTTCTCAAAAACAAAAAAATTTCAATGGGGATCAAATTACAATGGTTCAATCCATTGCTTCACAAACCAAGGGTGTACAATACGCTACTCTCCTTTCCAGTAGCCTTTTGTATGCACCCTTGGCTTGTGAAGGGTGTACAAACGCTACTCTCCTTTCCAGTAGCCTTTTGTATGCCCCCTTGGCTTGTGAAGGGTGTACAAACGCTACTCTCCTTTCCAGTAGCCTTTTGTATGCCCCCTTGGCTTGTGAAGGGTGTACAAACGCTACTCTCCTTTCCAGTAGCCTTTTGTATGCCCCCTTGGCTTGTGAAGGGTGTACAAACGCTACTCTCCTTTCCAGTAGCCTTTTGTATGCCCCCTTGGCTTGTGAAGGGTGTACAAACGCTACTCTCCTTTCCAGTAGCCTTTTGTATGCCCCCTTGGCTTGTGAAGGGTGTACAAACGCTACTCTCCTTTCCAGTAGCCTTTTGTATGCCCCCTTGGCTTGTGAAGGGTGTACAAACGCTACTCTCCTTTCCAGTAGCCTTTTGTATGCCCCCTTGGCTTGTGAAGGGTGTACAAACGCTACTCTCCTTTCCAGTAGCCTTTTGTATGCCCCCTTGGCTTGTGAAGGGTGTACAAACGCTACTCTCCTTTCCAGTAGCCTTTTGTATGCCCCCTTGGCTTGTGAAGGGTGTACAAATGCTACTCTCCTTTCCAGTAGCCTTTTGTATGCCCCCTTGGCTTGTGAAGGGTGTACAAACGCTACTCTCCTTTCCAGTAGCCTTTTGTATGCCCCCTTGGCTTGTGAAGGGTGTACAAACGCTACTTCTCTTTTCAAAAGGAGAGCGTATTGTATGCACCCTTACCTCGCAAACGTCAGAGAAGTGTACCTTGGGTTTCCGACGATGGGTTCTCCCATGCAATGTTCATATCACATCACAACATGACATTTTTGGATAGCATGTACAGGTAATACAATTGTACAATTACAGTATAAGTAAGAAAGATATATACCTGTAAAATCTTCATAATAATCAACAACCTACTTTTATTTAATAATTATGGAATTCAACTTTTACTTTCAAAGCTTGCCTTATAGATCTGTTTAAAAGACAGCTGCAGCAATAGTAAACTTCTGGAAAATGAATTTGATTGCAGCAAGAAAACAGGAAAAATATTTTCAGATCAGACTCAATTGATCATTATCAAGATTTTAAGGCATGTTAATACATGTAGTACACAACTGTACATATATTTCATTAAGTGCTGGAATGTATTCCAATAAATATATGATATATATGTATACAGATTATATTACATTTGGTTAAAATTACCTAGGCTAAGTGTCTTTACTATTTTTTTCATACCAAAATCACAATTCTTGATATTAGATTTTCTCTTAACAATTCAGACTTCAAAATCTCTTTTAAATAGTTTTTATATTTTTTTTAATCAAGAATTTAATCATCATAGCTTTGGTATAATATATACATTTGTATTACTATACTGGCAGACTACATATTTTTACCGTCACAATAATATTTTCCCTGTTTTAAACATTCAGGAAATATTCAGCTCTTTGTCACTATCTTTAATCTACGTTACATCATTGTCATTTCTACATTCATGTACTGGTAAATATAACAAAGACAAAACTACAGCACTATAGACAAGGATATATTTTTGGGGATTTTTGTAATATGGTTATCTTTCATGTATATAGTATTTCTATTTCCCTGAGTGAGCATTCATGGGCAGGAAAACATGACCAGATTCTGCTGAATTAAAGGAAATGTTTATCTTTTTACAAGTAATCTCGGTTAGACTACATTATGTAGAAAATTTAATTTATCACATTTGAGGTGATTTCAAGCCACTGAGATGTTAATCCTATTGTCATAATTGGAATAAACTATAATTAAGTGTTACAGCTTTTTCTTCCATTGAAGGTATCTCAGGGTTTTTTTCTATTAAGGGTGTATGATATAATAACATTTACCCCAGTGTGACATGCATTATCTCCCCTTGAAAGAGTTCCACAGCAAATAACTTGAATATCATTAAACTTAAATTGGAACACTTAATTTAAATGTTTAAAATAATTATTGACATGTACATATTCAAAATGCATACAATAATTCACAACATATTTCTCTCTATGCCTTGATGCACACAAGGCTCGGACATCTTTGACAGTGATCAATTAACACTTTGTTTTCATGGGTCCTTTTTGTAAATATTGCCGAAAACTATGGGTCCCACAATGTTAAATTGACGTATTTCCAGAATTTCTGTGAGTCCTTTCATAAGTATATGAGTACTGGACTAGGGACTCACACGTAGATTGATCACTGCTTTGAAAGGTAGATAATAATTGCTGAAAGGTACATAAGAATTGATGACATATCTAAAAGATATATGCAATAATGCACACATTGTTTTGCAATTAAATTGATATTACTGAAATAGATATGTATCTCTGCCCAAACTGAAAAAACCCTAATAAACACAAATTACACTTATGATGGCAGCATTTCTAAGAAAGACAATTGACGGGAAGCTGAAATTTATCCAAATATAATGAAAGATTAAGCAGAAAATAAAACTGCTTACAAAATATTAGAAATTATCCTGAAAAATGTTTTCTTACACTCTAAAATGTCAAGACTAATAGTAAAGAGGCTATGTCGATCTTATACTGAAGTACGCAAATATAAAAAGTTCTCAGCTAAATATTAAACTTTCATTTCTAAACTCTAGAGAAATTTGTAAGGAAACTAATGAATAGTGTATCCGAGTTTTGTGGAAGGAAGCATTCTTGGAAAATCTTTCATCTTCCTTAGTTCTTCGCGACCACTAAGAGATGAAAAGTCATCAGAATAGTTATCACTTTCCAGCGACGGATTAAAATCTCCGTCAGAAGGCACATAGGAGCTAATAGACTCTGTGTGTAGAGATTCACGTTTCAACTCGGTGCGTTTCTCCCTCAGATTTGCCTTTCTCGGTTTTGGAGTCGGAAAGCGGGAGCTTGTCTGTGACCTAGGAGTGCCAGTTGGAGAAGGCCTACCCATGGAACCGTCCAGTTTTACCTGTGACCGGCGGAGAGCTGGAATCGGAGATTGGAGTGAAGCTTTTGGGTTGATCACTTGGAATCTTGCAGAATTCATACTGGCATTAAGAGGGACTGGAGATTTGGCAGATTTTTCGGAGCTCATAACATCAGATAATTCCGACCGATCCCCGGAACTCATAAGCCGTTGGAGTTCCGGTTCTTCCGTTGACTGAAACTGATGAGTACTATAATCCTCTGTGGACTGAAATGTGCGGGACTTTTCTGGCATGTCTGCTTTCTCTCGTCGTGGGGAGACATCAGATTCAAATGAGTCATCATTATACAAGTTATTCCGATCCTCAGCAGATTTACGACTTTGCCATTTCTTTGCTTTTGGAGGAGATGGTTTAGAATTTCGTGTTGATTCTAAAGGTTGATCAAAGTCATCTTCCTTTAATTCAAAAGAATCATTGTCAAAGTTATTACCCATGGCATCAGCACCTATAGAGTCTGGCAAACTTTCATTATCATCATGAAATCCAGGGAATCTTCCACTTCTACCCTCTGCCTTTGGCTCCAAATCGCTAAAACTTTCATCATCACTTTCTTCGTACATCTGGGCACTTGGGATGCGGACTTGTATGCTTCTCTGACTGGGAAGACTAGGAGAGTCTCTGTCAGAGAGATTCTCCTCTGCACTTTTCTGTTCACCACTTTTAGACTCCTTCATTTCTTCTGCAGACTTTGATTTTCCCTGTGCTTGTTGTGTACCTCTGGGAGACTTGCTTTGCTTTCGCGACTGTTTTTGTTTTCGTCTTGGTGGAGAAACTCTCCTTCGGTTCAACTTTGATGTGGAGTTCATTGTCCCGTACAACAACGTATCCTCAGCCAGTGTATCTTGAAGGTTCTTTTCTGCCAAACGTCTAACCTCTGTCAAAGTATCAGATAAGTAACCCGTCTCAAACTCCTGATCTTCTCTAAAACTCTTCTTTAATTTTTGTTTTTGAGCCTTGGCATCATTTTCTTCTTTATCTACACTTTTTGCCCAGTCAGGGTTGACTCTTGCTAGCCGTAGCCTCTGTGTATTTGTCAGACCATAAGTTAACTTTGATTTCTTCACACCAAGTTGTGGTGTCTGTCGGAGCCAGCTTCTCTGTCCAGGAACACCATCATGAGGGTGAGCACATGTTCTGTGACTTTTTCTTCCCCTTTGTCTGGGACCTTCCTGGTCAGTATTTTGATTTTCTTTTTCTACAAGCTGCTGACCAGTCTGTTGTTTTTGTTGCTGTACACTGGACACAGTCTGTGATACCTGTTGTTGCTGCCGTTGCTGTTGTTGTTGGGTCCTTGACACAGACTGGACCTGCTGTACAGTGTCTTGAATAAGCTGCGGGTTCTGAATGTTTGATATTTCTCTCATCAGAGCTGTTAACAGAGGAAACAAGGCCTGGTCTCCAATTCTGTTACTGCCAATAGGAATTTGCAGAGGTGGTTGCTGATGGTTTGCAAAAGTTACTCTAGCAGCATGTGATTGTTGGTTTCGTAAAAATTCTTGCCTTTTACGTTTTGCTTCTTCCTCCTTTTTTCTCTTCTCTATTTCGTGTTTTGTTACCTTTGATTCCAACTCTTCTTCAGACACCAATTCATCACTAGATTCATCATTGTTTAAAGCATATAGTCTTTGAGTCTTTCTGGCTGGCTCAATCTCACTGTTGTAAAACAGCGGAGGAGGTTGAGCGATGTTTGTGACAATGACGTCATCGCCATTATCTTCTGCATTTTTAACATCAAGGCCATTCAGTTCCGAGTCTGGTGTTGGCTTAGATCTTTTGAAAGTTTGCGTAGCTATGGTTTGAAGATCTTTAACTAAAATTCCTTTGTCTTCAGTAGGCTTAGATTTTACCTCTGGTTCATAAATGGCAACATGGATTTCTTTGTCACACATGTTCAAAGTCTGAAGTATGACATCATGCTTTTCTGGGTCTGTCATTGATCCCATTTCCTGTGTAGTCATCAGAGCATCGTCATCCCTCCTAGAATAACCACCACCATCCCTTTTTGCAGGGCTACCAACACTCTTCTGCTGTGGAATATTCTGTTTGTGGACATTGTCGGATTCAACTGACTTCCGCTTCGCAATAGCCGACTCTGGTATGTGTTGTATAAGTCCCGGACCCAAACTCAGGAGACGATATCCCAGAATGATATAACCAATTTCTTTTCCCATCAAACTGTAGATTTTGTACAGCCCTTTGTCTCCATGTACAGAAGGTACTGTTGGTCCAAGGGTTTTTATGTCATTGATAATTAGGTCCATCACTTCATCCAGAGGAACGGTACAATTTCCAAGCAATTTCGACACCTTAGGGAAGTTGTCTATGACCATAACATATAGGGGAGTATTGGTCAAGTGTGTCTTTAGGCTTGATACAGATATTTTAAACAGGCATGATTTCCCCTTTTTCATCATGAAATTGCCATGTTTGTCTTTTAACTCACTGAATTGCTCAGGTACATTGTAGTATGGGTCTGTGGATATTTTGTGCCTGATTTTATCTCCAAGTTCTTTTTCAACATGTTCAACCAGAATAGTAGGAAAGTCCAAGAGTCTGAATGCAACAGATGGGAATCTGCAGGCTACATGAGGAATGTAGAGTTTTTCAACCACCAGTTCCAAAGAAAACAAGGATTCTTTGTCCATTGCCATTGTGAAAATCCACACACACAAACCAGAATCAAAGTTATTAACAAATTTCCCTCTTGGAAAATGTATTTATACTGAATTAAATGTTCCGGGCAGTGCGTGCATAACTTGCCGATCACCTGTCATTTTCCCCTGCGAAACCTTTTCATGACACGACCTGTATGGTTGTCAAACGCCAATACACAACAAATCAAAGTATATTGGACGTTTCGATATCGCAGGCTTTAATGTCTCCGTGTTCAAACATTGAAGTGATCATGATCTAGAGCGCGCCATTTTGAAATTTGTAAGTTGGAAAGAAGTCGGGAACAAAATGTAAACAAAGACTATGTATGCTCATAGTCGCGTGTATGTAAAATGCATCATGGTAAATTTTTAACATATATGATAATCATTTCTATTGTTTTGAAAAAAATCCTGGACACATAGACCATCTGCCCTCGCTGATGCCGCTGAGTGATGGTAGTATGCATGACGATGGGAGACAGACGTTTAGTTCCTTGTTTTTTCGTAACCCCCAAAACCTGTTAGCCCCATCAGTTAGCCCCAACATTAACCCTTAGCCCCCACATCATTACCTGTTAGTCCCAAGTCCACTCCTTTTTCGCCCCATAGTTATTTTGATATTCAAAGGTAAAAGAATAAGATTTTTCACAATTAAAAATGAACAACTTTTGAAGTTATAAAAGTTACTGTACTGTATTGGCAGAATAGTTTGTCAGTATGTTTTCTTTCTTTTTAAACCATAGATTATATACTGTATTTAAAATTGATTATGTTACAAGTATTGAAATCTACTCAGTACGGGTTATGTTTAAATGTTGTTATAAGAATATATAGCGTATTTTGATCAATAATATAAAATAGGTTAAAAAGAGAGTTAGAACTTTACAGCATTTTTATTGCAATGGAAGCACCATAAGAGCTGTACTGTACGACTTTAATACTAGCTTTACTAAATTGATAATCAAAGGTACATTATTTGCTTCAATCATTTTTTTTTTAAATTTTATTACTTTGAAAATGTCTACTATGACCATGAATAACTATTATCAGTAAAGCCTAGAATCTTGACATACACACCCCTATACACCCATCTGCTACAAATTTAAAGGTATCATCATTTGGCCCTGCAGTGTAAATCATTTTCTCGTTACGGGTCGTTTCGCCATCAATCCTGTTCGCCCCAGGTTGTTTTGCCCTAATTTAGGCCTATGTACCAGACGATATTCACAAGTTACATGTACATGATATGTCGAATGAACAAAATAAACAAACATGGATCTCTTGAATGAGCAATTCAAAAAGATCACAATAAAAAGAGATCCATGCTTGTTTATAGTCCTTAATGTCATTGCAATGTCATTCTCACATCTGTCATAAAAGCCTTTTTGATAACTACTGTACATGTGTGGTGTAATAGGACAACAAGAGTATTTTATGTATAAGTCGTAAAAAGTAATTATAAATTTGACTTTCAAGAGAAGAATTGGCCCTTATAATGTTTTAGGGTAAACAGAATTTTGGTTGAAACGACTTGTAACTGGTACAATATATGTACATGTATTACAGGGTCTTTGTTTCTGGATTTTGAGTAAATAGGTTAACGATAAGCCTGTACAGGTACATAAGTAAATGATAGCAACACGTCAAATTCATAATGTTTATTTATTTCAGATGTGAGGGTTGCTTGAATAATTGTACGCAATGAGGAGAGAATGAATAAAGGGAAACAGGCAACTCTGTTCCAAAGTTGGGGAGCGAAGAAATCTAAACCCGCCAATCCTCCAGGGGCTGCTGGCAGTTCGAGGAGTAATGATGGTGTGCGACCAGGCCCGTCGTTTACTACTAGCCACGCAGACATCATAGACCTGTGTGATGGACTGGAAGATGATGATGATGAAGACCTATTGGCACAGGTTTGTAATCTGTCAAGTGAATTGACAAGGAACATAAACATATAGCTGATTTGTTTCAGTTATTTTCATTTCATTGCAATACTATACACCTTTGTAATTGCAAAATAAAGGAAGTTGTTTGTTTTCATAATTTTTTTCAGTAAATGTTAATAAGAATTAAGAATGCAATGAATTTTTTCAAGTGAATTGACAAGGAACATAATTATACTCTAATACTCCATTCTGAGCATTTTAATTATCTTCTTTTTATTAAATTGCTTAATTGCAAATTAAAGTTTTGTATTCATAAAAGGATCATTAAAATGTTTTTGATTTACAGTAAAATGTTAAAGTTAATTGGAATTGAAAATGTGAGTAATGGCAGAAAATTAAATTTCACCATCTGAAATATTTTTGAAGAACTTTTCATCAGTACTCAAAATATTTAAGATTAACTGATACAGATATCTTGATAGATCATAAAGCAAATCACAGATCAAATATGATAAATTTGTCATGCATGTAACACAATTATGTTATTTAATTAGGCAATGGACGATGTCCCCATGCCAGGATACAGTGAGTCATCAGCTGGCCCATTAGCTGTGGTACCACCTGATCAGGAAGATGTTTGTAACATCTCACTGGGAGCCGAATCGTTTTCTGGTAACGTGTCCTTCACCCAGACAGTGGCTCCCGAGGGGTTCGACAAGTTTGCAGGAAAGACATGGATTTACCCCACTAATTACCCTGTCAGAGACTACCAGTTTAACATCTGCCAGCAAGTCATTTACAAAAACACTATGGTCACCCTTCCTACCGGACTTGGCAAGACCTTTATAGCTGCTGTGGCTATGTACAACTTTTACAGGTATTTCAGCCATCGTAAAAAGGGGAATTTTGATTCTGTGTTATAAAGTTCTGCTATTGATTAAAAGCTGTGGTTTTGATTCTGTACTTGACAGCATTTTACCATGACAAGTTATCTTACTATTTATCATTTTCATTTAAAAGATAAGCATTTTGAACAAAAAACTTTTTGTTGTCCAGTCTGCCAAGCTGTACGAATGTTTCAAGCATAAGAGGTACATTGGAAAGCTGATGTCCTTCATAAAAATACCGGAAGTGTCTATAATCTCATTCTCTCTGTCCTTTAGAAACTGGATATAAAGCAAAACAGTGTAATCCATGTTGAAGTCATTCTGTTTGTTGCAGTTTTAATATACAACTATTTAAATTATCAAAGCTTTTGTGAGAAATGTTATAGATTTTCAACTAAAGCACTACTCATTGTACAGGTGGTACCCTCAGGGTAAGGTGGTGTTTATGGCTCCCACTAAACCCCTGGTAGCCCAGCAGATAGAGGCCTGCTACAACATTATGGGTATCCCTCAGACTGATACTGCTGAGATGACTGGTAAGACTTGTCATATGATTATATAGATTGTTAAAGGATAGAAATATTCACCTGGTGAAGCATTCAAAGTATCGAGATTGTATATGGTGTACCAGGTTATATGACAGAAATGCTCTGACCAAAACTTTTAATTTGAAGTTCAGAGATTGTTAAGATTCTGCAGTGATAAACATTTGACAGAAATGTTCCCAAATCAAGTTTTAGAGATTTGTTATAAGGTCTGCTACTTTACTTAATGGAAACAGCCACAGGAGTTTTGAAATTTAGAATTCATATTCTTAAAATAATCAAAATAACATTTAATGGATTTAATTATTCTTTGACTTGGTAATTATAAGAGATTTTTCTGTCTAGGTAACATGGCCCCAACAGAGAGGAAGCGTACCTGGCTGGAGAAACGTGTATTTTTCCTTACTCCACAAGTCCTCACCAATGACCTGAGTCGTGGGACGTGCCCCGCTGTCAGAGTTCGCTGTCTGGTGGTAGACGAAGCTCACAAAGCTTTAGGAAACCATGCCTACTGTCAGGTATGGGAAAGACTCGCACAACTAGCAAATAGCTGTACAATATCTCCTACTGTCTGAATCAGAGTTATTAGGGAATTTTTTCAAATTGTCATGTTGTTTTCCAATTTGTAGTTTTTGTCTTGCCTTTGACGATAGTTGAGCGACGCAAGACTATGGTATTGCTTTCCAAGCTTGATCATACAAGTTTTTGAGAAGATGTAAAACCCCAAAAGTCACACAAAAGTAGTAATAAGAGGAATGTAATGATAACTTTTACTTATCAAATTTGATGAAAATTAGAAATTTTGTTAATCAAGTGGCAAAGAAGAAATAGGTTAGGTTTCTGTTCCTTCATGATCTTCCTTGGTAACCTTTGTATAAGATCATGTAATAAATATGTAAACTATGGACTGATCTACATTAATATACAAGTGATATGATCCTACAATATAAATATTGTATTTCAGGTTGTACGAGAGCTTATAAAATATACAGAGAACTTCCGTATTTTGGCCTTAAGTGCTACACCAGGGAGTGATATCAAGGTAATACACAAGATTTTTCCTCATACTTTTGAAAACATTTTGTTGTGCTTTGTATAGAGTATTAATTGCCGTTATATGATGGTTTTTCATATGCAAAATGCCCATTTTGGTGCCAGGCACATTTAATAACGGAAGAAGAAGTTTTAACCTCAGGAAAATATGTTTGAAATTGGTTTAACAAATGTTCATGTTACACCAATACAAGGGAAGTAACTGTTTATTTGTTATTTGTCTAGATAAATCTTTTCTCTGCCACAAGGTTAAATGGGAGATTCAAATTCTCAAAAGCATTTCCAATTTCATTAAATGTTTCTTCAGCATTCATAAAGAACAAACTTAGCAATTATGAACATTATATAACATATATCTCAGGAGTGGATGAATACAAATAGATGACTTGAACCCAGTATATTTACACTTCAACAAAGGAGGCATGGATACATTGATTAAATTTTTTGCCAAACATTAAACAAGACTTAACAAATTGAAGTTTTGTAAAGTTTAAGGAATTTACCAAAGAGTGGACAATTGAAATTTGAGATTCAAGGATGAACTTTCAAGATTTAGTTTTAACAGAATTTTTGGTGGGTTACAGGCAGTTCAACAAGTGTTGTCCAACCTTTTGATATCACACATAGAGATTAGGACAGAGGAATCCATTGATATCAAACAGTTCTCACACGAACGCAAAGTGGAAAAGATTGTGGTCCCTCTGGGTGACGAGCTCACCCAGGTGAAGAAGACATATATACAGGTATTGGAGACAAGTACTGAAAATTAATGAAATTTTCCTGATTGATCATTCTAGAAATGTCATACTGTAAAACTGGAATTATTTGCGGTGTGGAAATTTTCACTTATTTCGCTGGCATTAAATCTCCACGAATATAGCCACACATGAACATATTCAACAATACTCAAACTCTACAGTATATAACAGTATTATTGGTACACATTGGAAAATATCATGACTGCAACTTGAAAATTTCCACATCCTGAACAGTTTGGAGGCTAACCAAGCGAAAAATTCCATGCACGGAAATATTAGCTTTTACAGTACTTGAGTAAAATTAAGTAATCATAACACATCCTCGATATATTATGGTTGCCTACATTAAAGTTAACATGATGTTTGATTTTGATTGTCATATTGACCAATACACATCACGTCTATTGATGATTTATTTTAAAAAGAAATTTGCTGAAGGCTGTTTATTTTAAACTTTATATTCTTGCTTTCATTTCCCACAAAAAAATTATCACTGTCATTGTCCAAACATAACTAGTTTATATCTATATTCATCACTCTTACATAAACTGAAATGAAAAACGGTATATAACCTATTCCAAGGTGAGGCTGTCAATTTTCAATGATAATTGAATTTAATTGATATCAACTATTCCTGAACTGGGTCTGATCAATCTAGACTAAACCTTTTCTATTAAATTTGTAAACCTTCTGACATTTCCGGTATTGTACTTGTCTGTCCCACAGGTCATGGATGTGGTTGTTAACCGGCTCAAGAGGCAGGGCGTCCTGTATAAAAGGGAGACAACTAGCTTCTCCAAGTTCCTGATTCTGAAGGCCAGAGATGCATTTAGACAGAATCCACCTCAACAAATGCAGGTAGGGTAGGAAGGTATATAGACCTGACACTCCCCCAAAAAACAGAATCCACCACTAGTAATACATTTTGGTATGCTGGAGAAAGGACATAATCCCCTCCTAAAACAGAAGATGGGTGAGAGATATTTCTGGCCAAAATTCACACCTATAGTATAAGTTCAGGGTGGCAAGTTGATATGCAGATGGTGTTTATACTCCTGCAGCAAAGTTAAGTGATGTATACTGGAATCACCCTGTCCGTCCGTCTGTCTGTCTGGCCAGTTAAGTTTCTGATGCAAGTTTCTTTAAAAGTTTGCAAAGCATTTTTGCAATGTGAATTCTTAAGGGATTCAACATCCAATTCATGGAGTCAACTTAAAATAGTTGCTAGATAATTCAAGTATTGAGACTTCTTATGGCATTCAACAGCCAATAAATGCCATCAAATTCAGAGGAATTTTTGGGACAATTTGGAATTTTGCCCTTGTTTCAACTTTTCACTGAAAATCCATGGGTTTGAACTACTATGGCTACATGGTGTAATTATATCTGTTACAGCGATCACAATATGGTATAGTGGAGGGTGACCTAGCCTTGGCTATGAGTCTGTATCACGGGTTTGAACTTCTACAGCTACATGGTCAGCGCTCCCTGTACAACTATCTAGAAAGTATTGTTAGCGGAGAAAAGGGTCATGGTCGCACAAGGACAGAGCTGATGAAGAATGCCGACTTTGTGGAAATGATGGACAAACTCCGTTGTACATTTGCTTCTGACCCAAATATCAGGTATGTGCCATATCCAGATTACCGTCTTTTTAAAAAATCTGCATTTGCAAATAAAAAAATCTGTAAAAATGTAAAGTTTCTATTAAAAGGTTAAGGATATCAATGTTTACAAAAGATATTTGACATATTCTATAATGATGAATATAAAAGCTCTTCATGTTTCATATTTCAGTTCTTATGTATGAAGTCTATTCTCAAACCAATGTCCTTAATAATTGTTGAATTTAGTTTCTGCAAAGCATTCGACCAGAAAAAGGAATTTGGCTAGAATCTGAGTTTGAGCACGAAATGTTTTCATGAGTATAATTTTGGGGGGATTGCAACTTAAATATAAACTTAATATGAACTTCATTTTGTTTCAAATTTACAGACTGAGTCAGAAGTACAAAGATGGGTTTAAGACAGGACATCCAAAGATGAAGAAATTGGAGGAGGTTGTTGTTAATCATTTTAACAACTTCCTGAAAGGTTTGTATAAATTATCTCATTTTGGCTGTCTTTAGTTTCTCTTTCCATAAGATAACAGTTTTGCTACAATGCTAAAACAGTTATTTCCACAAAATAAATAACTTGATGTCATAACATGAACATTTCCACTTGATAGTAATAGCTGCTTTCTATGTTAGATCATATCTGACAACAATGTATGGTGATAGTTTGATTTATGGAGATCTTCAGATATTATTTACTTGTCTAGAGAAGAGGGCTACTCAGTTGATAAAGATAAAGGAAGACTGGGGTTGCACAAATTACCCATGAACATTGATCCCTAGCAGTATTACGCCACCTGTGGCACCCTACGCTGCCTTCTGTTCCTATATATAAGCACCCTTCGCAACCTTATGCCACCCTACGTGACCTTCTGTTCCTATATATAGGGCTGCAGACTTATCCTTCTTCACCTCTGATGAGTTACAACTCAGAAACGAAACCAGTCAGGTCATCAATAGTGGTACAAATTGGTACCCACACAATCTGGACCATCAGGCAGTGTTTTTTTTATCAGTTTTTTTATATTACAGTGGACTCCAATTAATATCACTCCTGTTAATATCACATTCCTCTTTATATCATGTTTTCCCAAGCACCATTTTTCTCTCTATATAATCTATGTAATTTTATTTGGTTAATATCATGTTTTTTTAAGTGAATTAAGTGAACACCAAAAAATGTTTTTAAATTGAAATAATGTTATCTTTTTATATTGAAACATCTTCATATGTACATTGAATAGCTTACTTTTAGTTATGGAGATTGGAAATGCACTAGATTTAGTGGGAAAACATGTTTGTCTTAATGTCACATTCCTGTTGATATCATATTTTTGTCTGACAAATGCAACATGATATAAAGAGGAGTGCACTGTACTCAGTTGATAAAGCTGTTCTCCTCGTACTTAATGTCCAATAAATATGTGTTAAAGTGAGAGTTTAAAAGTTTACATGTATGAATGTGGATTTCTGAGGTTTCATATTTGTTTTTGAAATAGACAAGTTCTGGTTTATAAACATTCTGCTGTACTGTAGGTGGCAGTGTGGAGGAGAAGTCTCAGGCGACGCGGGTGATGATTTTCTCCCAGTACCGGGACAGCGTGGCGGAAATAACAGACATACTACGGCAGCATCAACCTCTGGTCAAGGTTATGAGCTTCATTGGTCAATCTTCTGCTGGCAAGGCCACCAAGGGATTCACCCAGAAAGAACAACTTAAGGTAGAGTGACCCTAATATCCTGGATAAAGTGTTCTAAATATTGCTAGCCTCTTGTTAAAAGAAATTAACTGACATAAAAAATATGCCGTAATTTCATGAATATTGTGCACTCTTTTTGGGGGAAAATTGAAAGTGTCAAGAACAGGGTGCATATTATACACAAAAACAATAAAAAAAAAACAGTTCTTGGTCGCGGTCATTTATCGTTAATTTTTTGGAGATGTTCAGAATAATTTGAAAGATTTTTGAGGTTGTAAACAGTTAATATTTTGTTACATTATTCATGATTTCCTCAATCTTTTTACAATTATGAAAAGAGTAAAGTTGCCTGAACTTTCAGATCGAGTTTGTATTGAAGCTATGTTATGAATTTATATAAGGCATATATCTTGAAATATACCGAAGTAATAGATTGTTGTTAGCTCTCTGAGGCTCAAAATGCCTTTCTTGTGTTAAATAATACTAAAAGATTCAATCCTGAAGGTGGAAATGTGTAAAGAATGACATGAGATGTTCGCCTGTTCATGTACTGCAAAGAGTCATGTACTGCAGATGATGATGACTTCCATAGAGAGATTTCATTGAGATTAGGAAGTAAGTAATATT
The DNA here is from genome assembly GCA_947623455.1 of Mimachlamys varia. Classification (NCBI taxonomy): domain Eukaryota; kingdom Metazoa; phylum Mollusca; class Bivalvia; order Pectinida; family Pectinidae; genus Mimachlamys; species Mimachlamys varia. The sequence goes on from OX392528.1 coordinate 53,235,875, forward strand.
AAACTGAGTAACAGTGTTTGTTACTTGTCTCCTTTAGGTCATGAAAGAGTTCCGTGAAGGCAGCTACAACACGTTGGTGTCCACATGTGTAGGAGAGGAGGGTCTCGACATCGGGGAGGTTGACCTAATTGTATGTTTTGACGCCCATAAAAGCCCGATAAGATTGGTACAAAGGATGGGGCGTACAGGCAGGAAACGTGAGGGGCGCATCATCATGTTAGTAACGGAAGGCAAGGAGGAACAGGTAAATGCTACGTTTAGTACACATAGTCCAAACATTCAAAAATAATTGTATTAATAGAATTTATTTTTTTATCGCTTTTGAAGCTTATTATAATAAAAACTTCACCAAGTGAAACTACTTGAATATCTTTTTGAATGACATTAGATATCTTGATTAGTGTGTACATGTAAGATTTTGAAATGTCAAAGTCATTGTTGATATTAAGTGTTGTTTCTTAAGTTCATTATAATTCACACTTTATATACATAAGTAGATTTAATATTTGGACTTTGGACAGAATTAAGTTTGGTTTATACAGATTTCCATATTACATAGGGTAACAATTTAGAAAGGTTTCACTAAAACTAGACCTGAATTTATTATAAATTCACCCAAATTATTTTTCCTAGAGGAAAAAAAAAGAACAAAACATGATGATTCAAAGAAAATTAGGTTCTTCCTGCAATTTCACTATAATGAATTTAATTATCACACAGATTTACAACCAAAGTCAGTATTCCAAGAAGAGTATACACAAGGCGATCCTGAACGGTGCCAAATCCCTCCATTTCTACCAGAACAACCCCCGCATGGTGCCAGAGGGATGGACGCCAGCCTGTCACAAGATGCACATCACTGTCAAACAGAACTTTCAGACAAAGAACGCCCCTAAGAATGCTCCTAAAGTCAGCCGAGACTCTAAGCAGAGTAGAATCAAATTCCAATCCAAATCTACTGCAGGTGTGTAATATACCCAAATCCTATTTTCCATAATTAGCACCCCTTCCCCTTCTGCAGAGGAATTGAAATCATATAAGTGCCCCTACTAATCGTGACACAACTAAATTATTCTATATTGTGGTTTGGTAAACCTCCATGTGCGCATATTTACGAAGTAAGTGACAACAATGTCGCACATCATGATTACTACCCATTCTGGTATCAATACATCATAATTATTGACTTTATTTAAACAACATTTTTTGTCCAGATATTAGTTTAATTATCCTAATAATACTTTTCAATGGGCGCTTATTACGACAGATATGGCAAGTAAAAGCTGTTTGCTGGTCCTTCATGATAATTCCCATCCTTGGTATTCTCTACACCCCTGGAATATATCATAGCAAATTTTAAGACTCATGGCTAGCTATTTGATTGGTGTCCTGCAGAAAAAACCTGACTAATAGAATGATAGCTTGCATGTCATATGAAACTAACTATATATGCGTGCATCACAAATGGAGGGAACATTCACCAAGTGCATACAATGTATCCAAGAAAAATGCATTCAAAATGAAAAATTTCCAGCAAAACAGTAGAAAATCATTTTTGAAAGGGAAACTAATAATAAATCTTGTGGGAACTTTATGAATACATAATCAAGATGAAAGAATCAAAACACAAATTATGTTGTAAGTGTAAAACATTCTGGGGAGCCAGATCAGTTTTGAACCCCTGGACTTTAGGGTGTTAAACCATGCAGGAGCTGAATGAGCTGCTCTGACGATGAAAGTATACAAGCCCAAATTTGATGCAGTTATATCCTAATGTAAGTTAAGGGGAAGTAACAATTTATGATAAAAACAGGAGCACAGTGGAACAGGGATCCTAAAAGTATAATGACAAGATACAGGTATACTTAATAATACATAATGACAAGGAACAGGGATCCTAAAAGTATAATGACAAGATACAGGTATACTTAATAATACATAATGACAAGGAACAGGGATCCTAAAAGTATAATGACAAGATACAGGTATACTTAATAATACATAATGACAAGGAACAGGGATCCTAAAAGTATAATGACAAGATACAGGGATTTGTTTTATGTCCTATTAACAGCTATATAAAGGTCATTTAAGGTTGTGCTAGGATTTGGAGGTGAAAGAAAGTCGTACCCTGAGAAAAACCACTGACCTATGGTCAGTACCTGGCAACTGTCCCACATGGGTTTCAAACCCGCAACCCAAAGGTGGAGGGCTAGTGCTAGAATGTTGGACACCTTATATAATTAACCACTCGGCCACCACAGTCCCTTATATATAATGGCAAGGGGTAGGGGTATACTCTTGAGATCATTAGCCCACCCTATCTAACCCAAGTACATACTGGTATCTATTATTATTTGGTACAGATTGTAAAGGTGACGATGGCTTACTGACTGCGGAGGAGTACCGGGACCTTGTACAGAACTACTCCGTACCAGCCGACAGTTTACCTACCCTCCCGTCCAGGTTACCACTGCTAGCTTTAGGGGAGCAACATGTAAGTTATACCAAACAGATCAAATTTACCTTCTTATAGTCAAAGTTTGATGTTTTGGATTTTGATCAAAATTATACAATGATTAGCATACTTAGAACAAGTTAAGGTTTCACTAATTGGAACTACATGCTGATGTGTGTGTTTGGATTTGTACTAGTTTTAATGTCTTGTTTTATATTCAATATTTTCCTGCATAAAATGTTCAGCATAAGGTTCCATCATTGTCATCAAGTAGGATTAATATGGACTGAAGGCTGCTCTGGAATACTGTAAACATGACTTAATTTGGCGCAATCAAATTTTAGCACATTGCTAGTTTTTGCATATTAGGGCAATGATGAATATGCACATCCGTGTTAATTATTATATAAGCAGAGTATAAAAACTCCAATTAGCGCAATTATATTTTAGCACAATGCTTTCAGTGCATAAAACTGCTAAAATAAGATTACTGCAAAAATATGTACGTTTACTATTAATTTGATATAGAATGAATTCTCTTTTTCTGAGGATTTATGTTGACTAAGCTTGTTCTCTTCTGCATGGTTTAGCTGTAGAAACTAGGCGAACAAACCAAATAGCATCAAAAACAAGGAAAATATTTGCCACTTAGAGTTCTTCCTGGAATCTAATTAGTACTTCATTTAAGCATTGTACTAAGGCATTTATCAGCATGTGAATGCCAAGATAAATGGAATGAAGTGCATCAAAAAAGAAAAATAATAGAAAAATCATTAGATTCCAGACTGTTGGTTTTAGATATTGTATGCTTTCTTAATTCATTGATCCAGGAGGTCACACAAACTGGTAGAAGGCAAGTTCTCCGTGAATGGCTGCCCTGGCAGAACCGTCTTCAGCAAACCTACAAAATGGATCATTCAACAAGAACTAAAAACTTTGTGGAACTGATGCAGTTTATTGAAGTTCAGCGTAAGTAAACATGCTTCAGAAATTTGATGGAATCGATATTGTAAGGAAAATATTAGTTGGTTGTAAAACAAATAATTATACATATAAAAAGTTTTCATTCTCTGAAATACTGTAAAATTGGAATTTTTTCGTGGTGTGGAAATTTTTGCTTATTTCACTGGCATTAAATCTCTGTGAATATATCCACACACGAAAATTTTGATACCACTCAAACTCTACAGTGTACACTAGTATTATAGGTACACACCATGGCTGACAGCGTGAAAGTTACCACACCACGAACAGTTTGGAGCCTGACTGAGCGAAAAATTCCACCCACTAAAATATTGGCTTTTACAGCAGTATTTTGACATGAATTTTCCATAACTCAGAAAAATTTCTGTACTTACTGGGGTATTTTGACCGTATCACACAGGCCTCAGCTGATTTGTTTACTGAGAAGTGGTCAGAACTCTGAACAGGGATGAGGGATTGGACCTACCACCTGTGTACAATTCTCTCCTAGTTTCATGTGATTGTCCATCTGCACGTGACACTACAGAGTTCGGACCACTTCTCGGTAAACAAATCGACTGATGAAGACTGATACGGTTGAAATATCCCAGTAAGTAAAGAAATTTCTCTGTTTCAGAAAATTCATATCAAAAACCATTCATATCTATTTCTGTGAATATTGATAGCATGTGTAGAGAAAAATTTATTGCAGAAAAAGATTTTTGTTTAAATTCTTATTTTTCAAGATGAACAATTAAGTCTGCATTGTTAATTTAATTGCCATATTTTAAGTCGAAACTGTTATTCTAAAAGTGTTGTTATACTAATAACTTTCTTTATTGAATTCCAGAAACACTAGACCCGAATGAGGATCCTTATGGAGACGAAATGAGTCTGTTTCTAAATGAGGACGATGTACTGAAACCAGGGGAAACAAGTGGACGAGGAGGAGCTGGAATATGGAAATTCTGTGTGTCTGTGGACAAGGGAGGCAATCCTGTGTCAACAGTACAAAAATGCAAAGGAAAACGTGTCCGAAAGAGTGAAGTGCTGCCGGTGTTTGAGATCAGTGGTGATGAAGAAAGTGACGAAGATTTGCCGGATTTCAATATTAATCGCACTAAGAATGATCAACAGACATCTAATCAAGGAAACAAAAAAGGGAAGAAGGGAAAGCGTAAACTTTTACCGAAATCTGTGTCGGTATTGACAGAAATTCCAGACTCGATGTCTGTTGTGAAGAAAAATAAAAAGGACAAGAAACGTTCCGTGAGTGGCGACAGATCTGTGGTTCAGTTGATAGCTGATACTGAAAGCAGAGATTTCACCGATGAAGAAGACATAGTAACCAAAGTGTTACCCCCATTAGATGAAATAACATCTCACACCAGTCAAGAAAAAGAAAGAGTCCCAGACAATCAGAACGATTTACAGGAAGATATGGACCTTTCTGATATCAATTATTCTCCACTTGCTGTCAGTGATCAAGAGGATCAAGAGCAAATGGAATTCGAAACTGGGAAGGAAGGCGATTGGTCAGTTTCACAGCTCCTTCCGAAGGTGTGTTCCGTTCATTTGGGCAACCGTCTGGATACGTCAGAAACACTGGACAATATAAATCTGTTTCAAGTTCGAACTCCCCCTCCTCTGGAGCAAGTGGAGGAAATCATTGCCGATCTTGATAAATGTGAGAAGTTACCTCCCCTTGATCTGTTACAGTTGGTTGATGAATGGGAAAAGGAAAACCAGGAATACCAGAATCAGAAAGGGAGCAAAAGTCATTTTAGTGAATCTACCTTTATGGGGATGAAAGGTCGGTCTAGTAGAGAAAAATCACTGAGCCACTCTTCATCGAAAGACAGGTCCCCAACTAGTGAGGATAAGATTGTTGATGCTAGTTTTGAAACGGACGGAAAGTCAAAAATCAAAAGAAGGATGTCAGAACCATTACAGGATATCCTCATCCACACAGTGCATCAGTCTCCACCTGAAGTATCTGTTGAATATTTAAAGGAAAATGAACACTTGGACAATGAGGAACATGAAGAAATTGTTTGTGAAAAATTAGACCAGGGATATAATCATTCAGATGTTGAGACTTCGCAGGACAAGGGAGGAGAACCTCACCTAGCTGTTCCAAGCAATAAAGGGAAGTCTCCAATCAACGAGGCTCATGTTCCACCACAGAAAACAGGAGTTGATGACGAAGACATGTCTGATGATTCTGAAATTTTTATCGACACACAGGCAAATTTTGCTCTGGCTATGAATGTGGATGAAGATCCATTTGAAGGGGAGAGAAAATCTTCATCTGTCAAATGCGATGAAATCCAAAATGCACCCCAGAATATTGAGTTGGATAGTAAAGTAATTGAGGAAGAAGGTTCAGGAGTACGAGAAAGAAGTACTTCAGTTTCGTCAGATGATCATTTTTTCGACACTCAGGCCAATTTTTCGCTTCATGATGATGACCTTTTTGGCGATGGAGACATGGACGTAAGTCACACAAATAAGTCTTTACCTTTCACAGGAAGTTTTGAGAACCAAAAAAGTTTAGGAAATGTTGAAAAGATACATTTAATGGATAATCTGGGAGATAAAGAAAAGGAAAAGTGTGCTGATTCATCTCTGAATGTTGATTCTGTTAAAAACGGAGAACTACCAGTAGAGGATTTTAGTAAAAGCAACAAAAAAACTGTAAAAGGGAATCTGAAGAATAAAGGAAATAATAATTCCGTGCTATGTACATCAGCAGATGCCTCTTTGTTCGACGATTCCTACGATAATGAAATGCTGATGGCCCTGAAAACTCAGAGAAGCTGTACTGTTTCGCCCACTCAGTTCACATTCACGCAAGCCCTCGCATGTGTGCACGACAGCAACGAACTCCTGTCGGAAAGTTCTGAACATGATGTAGACAGAATACAGGAAAAGAAGTCCAGAGATAAGTTAGTTGAGAATGACCTTCCTGCAGAGAAATCTGTGAAAGAAATTTGTAATTCACTGCAGGATCCCCAGACAGTTTGTAATGAAACTCAAAACAAGGGTCAAAGCACTTTTAAAGATGTAAAAAATGCAGGAAGGAAAAATTTTAATGCAGATTCTAAGCAAGATTCAATCGATAACATCACAAACCTTCAATCAAACAGTGATTCAGGAGACAGTTCGAATGAAAGTAGTAAAGATTCGTTTGATTTACCTCATTTTGATTTGGGTTTCGAGGTAGATGAGGACGTCATCCCCCCGTCGCCCTGTGCTAGCCAGTCTTTCTCACAGAAGTCTTTCTCTGCCTGTCTCAGTCAGAGCCTGCTCAAAAGCAGGAAATCATTGTCGACAAAATTTGATTCCGCGAGTGTCTGTGATAAAGCATCAACTGCCAGCTCTACCAAAGCTCAAGGCACAGCTGGTATGAGTATGATTGAGGAAGATTCTGAGGAGTTCTGTAACCATAGTCCCGTCATCAGTAAACAAGGACACAAGTCTCATCTGGACAATGATTGTAAATTTTCTAAGACAGTTCGGGAAAATGGTACCAAAAATATTGACCACACCACCACCGAAATTCTGAATTTTAAAGGAAAAACTTATGAATCTAATTTAAGGGCTTTAAACAAGGACAAAGTTCACCCTGGAATTTCCTGTGACATACAAAGGAGAAACCCTAGCACAGACTCTGCTGGCACTCCAGCTCATAAATCTGTTAAGAGTTTTACTAAAACTAAAGTGAACCATATTGACAAATGTGAAAAGGAATCTATGAAGTCTACAAGTATGTGTAGTACAAACCTGGCAGAGGAAAACCACAGTGTTTATTATATTAGTGACAGAATTTCTGATTCTGTTCTGAATTCTAGAAATAACTCAACAACATCTACTGTTAATATTAATACACCAAAGCACAAAAGTTCAAAAATGGATTTCAGGACCCCTGATTGTCATTTAGAACAGTTAGAGACCAACTCATGTGATGTTGGCAAATGTGAAGTTGATGATGGTTCACCAGTGATGTTGGGTAGGTCACCTATTCATGATAAACTACCGTCCCCAGAGTCAGAGGATGAAATCGTTGTAAGGAAAAAACGAAGCACAATGATAATAGATTCACCTTCTCCTGTGTTCACACAAACCAGACGGCCAGTGTTGGATAGGTCACCGATTGTCAAATTGCCCTCCTCCGATTCGGAAGAGGATATTGTTGTTAGAAAAAAACGGAGGACAGTGATGATAGAATCACCGTCACCAGTGTTCTCCCAAAGCAGAAGAGGCGTTGACGATCAAACTACTCCGTTCAGAACGAAGGGTGAACTTTCAGGCGCAAATACTTCGGCTGGTGGGAAACACATGATCGATTTGACAAAAGACACAAACAGTAAGTCAAAGAAATTAAAATTTAATGTCTCCTTTAAACTTCCAGAGCTCCAAGAATTTGATGATGATGATGACGACTTTGCCGATGACCATTCAGTCTTGACGAGAAACAAACCTTCTGTTGCTTCTGAGGTATTGAGGAAAAGGTTGTCGGAGGCTGAAAAGAAAATTGTTAAAAGAAGGACGAAATCAAAGTCTCCGGCTGACATGTTTATCCATGCTGAAGCTGAAATGTCGGACGACCATGAAGGTGTTTCTGGTGATGAGGATGATGGGAGCGATATGGATCAAATGGATGACAGTTTCATCGGTGAGGCAACGCAGATGTCACAGGGAAGGTACGAGGACATGCAAGCATTCTATCTCAAATCCGTCAGGAGTCCTCATGTTGGAGGGAAATTACGGCTTAAACACAACCACGGAAACATGGATGTGTTCTCACAGCCCCAAAACCATGAACAGTCATGTTACATGCAAGACAGCTTCTGTGTGGATGATGAGTTGGAGGAATCTGATGAGGAGGAAGACGAGGAGGAGGAGGAGGTAGATGAAATTACTTTGTTAGAGGACCCTAATGTATCATATGTAGGGAGAAGGACTCGCTGGTCAAAACCGGCAGCTGTCGCGAAGAAAAGGGTTGTGAAAAATATGACTGGAAGAAAAAGAATTCGAAAAATGTCCGATTCATCTAGTGAAGAGGAGAGTAACAGATGTGAGATAACTTCGGTGCAGACACCTCGAGTGGCAGCTGGTAAACCGCGGGGAAGGGTGCTTCTGTCAAGTAGTGATGAGGAGACAAAGTATAAAAATGTGTCGCCTCCTAGAGTTATCTCCCCTGCTGGAGGAACGCAGGATGTCATACCATCTCTCATGACCAGGATAAAGAACCATAGTTCTGTGAATTCAAGTTGTGTGTCAGAATTACGGACAAAGATGGCGTCAGACTGCACTTCAACTGCTGGATCTTCTAAATCTAGTCATGTTACTGGTGTACCAAATGCAAGTCGTAATAAATCTAGTGCTTCTTTGAGTATAAGTCGTACTGCTACAGACAATTCTGTTTCTAGGTTGAATATGAGTTGCAGTGGATCAGAAAAACCTTGTGCTGTGTTGAATACAACTTCAAAAGCTGACCAGATGCGTGAACAACGATTGCAGAAACAGAAAGAGAAACAGGAAGAATTCAAAAGGAAAATGGCAGAAAAGACACTGGGAAATTCAATGTCTGAATCATCTGTGACAAAAAGTGATATAAACAAATCGAAGACTAGGATGACTGAAGGGATGAAGTCAAACTGTGATACCTCAAGTGCTTGGTCCGAGGAGTTAGTGTTGACGACTGGTCCTACGGAAAACACCAATAAATCTGTGATATTTGTGGACTCAAGGGAAATCAATGGCTCTCAGAACATTGTTTCAGAACTCCGTTTTAAACACAATTTGTCTGTTATAGTCGCCCAGCTGGCTGGGTGTGACTATGTCGTCAGTAACAGGATGGGGGTAGACAGAAAAGTGTGGTCAGAATTCACCAACGGGTCAAATCGGGCCAAACTTATCGACCGTATACAACAGTTGTGCGAGTTGTATGACCGACCATGTCTGATCATAGAATCCGACCCAGTGAAGGGTACTGACAAGGGAGGAAATCGACTCCTTCATTGGACCAGATACGTTGATAGGACCATTGTCCAGTTAATTAACTCAAGTGTAAAACTGTACTTTACCACTGGTCAGTTGGACACTGCCGCCATTCTGGCCGACCTCTGTATGCTTGAGAAGCGAAAAAACATGGCAATTGATGTACCCTTGAATGTAAGCGATAAAAAACAGCAACATGTAAAGTTCTACACGTCCATACCTAAACTGACCCACGTTCACAGCCTCAATCTGACGTATAACTTCCGGACTATTAAAGACTTCCTGTCGGCCAGTGTCCAGGCAATTAGGACTAAGGGCTGTATGTCTGAAAAGCGGGCAGAGGAAGTTTACAATTTTGTGAGGAGAAACTTTGACCTACAAATGTTACCTTCAAGCTATGGGTGAATTGTTCAAATGTGCATTTTTACTGTTTTTTATAGATGAAAAAATTGATGAAATATGGAACAAATTTACAAGTAACCTTTTCATGAATTTCATAAATACAAATCATATTGATGTTTGTCAGTATTCAGAGTTGTCAATGAAGTTCTGTTGTATCTTGTTCATCAATCTGTGTAATATTTTTGACCTGTGTTCTACTTCATATCTAACAGCATTCAGACTACTCCCTAAGTCCTGGAGTAACAGAATATTTCTGTCTGTGTCCCGGAGAGTGTAACGAAGAAATCTCCAATTGGAGGGATATCCAACTGAAGGCTTTGCGACAACATCAAATCATCCTCTATCTTGAGGGTTTAGCAGAGAAATCTTAAGCCTTTTGTTTGGCCTTGGCGTTAGACTCTAAGGCAAAAAAAAAAAAGTTTTTATAACTAACCGTTATAGGCCTGGCATGACGATATTTGGCCAGTAGCTGGAATAAAGGGTGTGTGGGTTGTCCCCTGCTTGACTAAATTACCTTGAATGATCTACTTTTTAGATCAGTTTGGTTTGGTTAATTTTGTTTTACGTCCTATCAACAGCCAGATTTTAAAGATGTGCCAGGTTTTGAAGGTATAGGAAAAACTGGAGCACCCGGAGATAAACCACCGACCTACGGTCAGTACCTGGCAACTGTCCTACGTGGGTTTCGAACTCACAATCCAGAGGTGGAGAGCTAGTGGTAGAATGTCAGGACACCTTAACCACTCAGCCACCACAGCCCCCTTCCAGATCACATAACCAAATCTATATATTCTTTCTGAACAAGAGGCATGGAGTCATGCTTGTTTGTCTGTAGTACCTGTTGGAATGAAGATCATACAAAGACCCAGTTTGCTGGGCAATGTGTTAAAATGGGTTAAAACTTCTGAATAACAAATTTACAATGAGTTGATGATACATGTAATTGGCACATAGGATGCTTAGACAGGACTATCAAGTATGATTAAATTAAAATTTAAATATTACAGCACTTGATGCAAGCTGAACCATACAGGCCTATAAGGTCTTTTTTCGGATGTAGATTTGGATGAAGTTAAAGGTTATCATACCCTCGTGACGAATCATTAAGGGTATATAGGATTATATGTACATACAAACTCAATGTCGCCACCGCTCTCGGGCTGCATTTCTCAACCGACTGGCATGAATCTTCACAAGTTTTCTCAAACATCATCCCTTTTACAAGATTACGTTTCAATATACTGCTGTCAAAAACTAGGTCACTGCTACAATGAATATAATTTCGGAGCATTCATTAAAGTTACATTTATCCTGGATGCATACCTATAATTACAAAAACAGGTCTATTATTAAATAGCTTAACATTTCCATTTTTACTTTTGTATTTTTGAAGCTGAAATGCGAGGGTATTAAGTATCGTTTTGTTTGAATGTTTTTACGTCTAATTAACAGCCAGGGTCATTTAAGGACGGTGTATGTGTGTGTGTCATAGTGTGTGTATTTGGGAGGCTGGGGTATTGTTCATGGAACTTGTGATAGTCTAGATCTAGCTGTTGCCGATTCGTCTGTATATATAATTCATATACTACCTTGTTTTTCATGAGACTTGTTTTATCAGATTGCAAAACATTCCAATAGAAAATCAGTTCTCATTTCCTCTCCTTTCCATGACCTACGACTATTAATACAAGAAATCAATTCTGGTTTAGTTTAGTGCTGGTGTGGGAGGAACACGGCAGCTGTTTATCTGGTATACCTAAATAATAGATACATTGTACATAGGTAAAGTGTAAGTAATCAATAAAGTCAATAACTGGGTCACTGCCTTAACACCATCCCCACACACAATGATAAATAACTGCATTATTAATTATAACAGAAATACAGACTTCACAATTACATATACAGGCATTGAGTATACTGTGAACAGGATGAACTCAATGACATTAATTATGTCTCCCCTTCGTATGAAGGGAGACATATTGTATTAGTACTGGTTCTGATTCTTGTTCTGGTTCTGGTTCTTCTAATAATTCTAAACCATTCAAGATATCTTGACGAAACTCGCAGTATACATGCATCCCCTAAAGCAGATGTGCAGTACACTGTCATTATGTCACTGTGACCTTGACCTCAAAGTAGGAGATCAAATAAGTGTGAATTTTTCAATACTTCTTGTCCAGGTCATAACTTTCTTACTGTTGAAGATATATTGATAAAACATTTAGTATACCAGCATCACCCTTAGAAGATGTGCAGTGCACTGTCAATAGGCCAGTGTGACCTTCACCCAAAGGTCAGAGATAAAAAATGTATGACTTTTCCAAATATTCAAAGGTGTACGCCAAGGTGATGCACTCAGCCCCTCACTGTCTTATTTAATATCTATGCAACAATAATTGACAAAACCTCAAGGTAACTAGGACTCAGCATCTCTTCAATGTGGGTGTCCTATAGTAATTAACTTGTCTGTCTCTCCTTCTGTTTGTCCGTCTGTCTGTCTGGCCCAATTTTTTACTGATTGATATTTTGTTATGATATTATGAAGGAAAGTTGGTCAGAATAAAAAAGATGTCCACCGACCAAAAGGTCAAGGTTATAGGTTAAGGTCAAATTTTATATATTTTAAGTGCTTAACATTTTAAAGGAAAGTTGGTCAGAACAAAAAAAGATGTCCACTGACTGAACCTCAAGGTCATGGGGTCAAAGTGCTAGGTCACATTTTGAAAGAAAGTTGGTCAGAATAAACAAAGATTTCAACTGACCAAATCACAGGGGCAAAGGTCAAGATAATAGGTCAAGGTCAAATTAACATTTTTTAACTGCTTATCATTTTGTTTTGACATGAAGGAAAGTTGGGTCAGAAAAAAAAAGATGTCAACTGACTATACATTGTAACTACCAAACTTTACCAACATTGTTAACAGTAAAACAACGTCAAATAAATAAGAATAAGAAAATTTCTTAATTTTTATTCTTGCACACCCAACCTACTACAAAACCAGCAAATATACAGATTTGATTATAAGGGTAGACATATGTTTTTGTTCACTAAAACAAGCTTCTAGCTTTTATTAATATTTCAAGGCATTCAAATTTTGGAGTTACTCCCCTTAGGTTGGTAGAGAAATTTTGATATTATGCCCCATGTCTAAAAATTTCAATTGCAGGTTCACGTTACCCAACGAGCTATATCAGAGACTGGTATTGTAAGTAAAATGTAAGTTTATTTCTATGGTATATGTGACATTCATTAGCTGTTTTCAGATGTATTCTATATGAAGAAAGACACGAAAAACAACAATCCATAAAATATTCAGACAGACAGACAGGGGAAATGTTCTGAAGATATCCAAAGGTCTTAAGTATTCTTGGGTAGAGAGGATTTATTATTGTAGAAACATTTCGCTGATCCCTTGGTGGCTTAGAGGTGGGACTCAATAGGGGAAATGTAGTAAATTTTCTAAAATCCCTCTTCCTTTGTATGTTCATATGTATGACTGGATATTGTCCAAATTTTTCCTTGATTGTTTATATATATATATAGATACAATTTTATGCAAGGAGCGATACAGGCCCTTTGGGCCTCTTGTTTCTACAGTTGGAGTTGGTCCTTCAAAACAAACATTTTTTTTATTTCTTTAATGCCTTATTGAGTGTTTCACACATACCGGATATTTATTTTTTTTTTTAATTTTTTGTCAATTGAAAAATATGCTCATGTTTCATATTTTAATATATACACATCTGAATTGTAAATTTGTTGTAAAATCTGTAATTTTTAATGCGTCAGATTTTAAGGGGAGAAAATAGCTTGGCTCCAATAAACACGAAGGTATTTAATAAGAATGATGTTTAACAAAAGTTGTAACTTGTATCTAGACTGGAATGTCAGCTGATAAATCACAAACTTTCTGAAAGCAAGTTAATTAACATGATACTTACAGATTAAGTATAATTAAAATATCATAAAATGTGATTTGTCATTTAAGCTACCATGACTGACATGCATGTTCAGTTCATTTACCCCTGAAGACACATTTGAACTGTTCCAATTCAAAGGTTAGACTAGTTCATGCTAAAATTTCAGGGGTGAATGAGTTATATATAATTACGTCTTATTTCCAGTTATTACAAAAACAACAGCAATATAAATTTTTGTGTATTATCCATATAATGAAACTTGATTTGACTATAATTGGAATTCAAGTGCTACATGTTGTAGCTTTATAGACGCCTGTCGTATATAGATTAGCCGGGGTATTGATGTTCTGGGAGGTGTATGCCATTCAATGTAATGGATTATCAAAGATACATATATTGATGTATTCACAGGTTTATATGTCAAACAGTATTATTGATTACCTTAGGTATTGATGCAGAAACTGCTGACTCATGATTCATAGAAATGTTCTGTCTGCTTAATTGTAATCTGTTTATAATTTTATATCAACAGTTTCTGTGTTATTATAACCAAAACCTCAAATATTCTGAAAGCTATATACTCTTATTCAGCATAATGTGTTTAATTTATTGTTTGTTTTTCACATGGTGGCGGGGTGGTTAAAGTGTCCCAACATCCTACCATTTGCCCACCACCTGTGGGTTGTGAGTTCAAAACCCACATGGGGTAGTTACCAGGTACTGACCGTAGGTCTTTGGTTTTTCTCCGGGAAATTCGATTTCCTCCACCTCCAAATATCTGGTACGTCCTTAAATGACCCTGGCTGTTAAATGCCCAATAGACGTGACTTCAGGAAATTTTTCGGGATTCTATAAAATTATGAAAAAAAAATCCAGTTGATAACCATGCAAAAATAAGCCTAAAACGAAGTAAAACTGAGCGGTTACTAACAAGAAACTGTTGACAACAAAATCCAAAGAATTGAAAATAGTTCAGGTGGGGCCCACTTCAACAACAAAGCCGTAGGTAGAAGACAGTTCGAAATGGATGCGTGTTTACAAATACCGAGTTTCGACTGCTGCTGTACCGGTAACAGCGCAAGATTTCATCTTGAATATAGATGATATCAGTTAATCTTAACCAAATCTATAAATATAATAAGTTACTAGGCTTGATTTTCGCTTCAAGTTTTGCCGAAAGTTACGTATATTGGGCCTTTAACAGGATGTAAAACAAAAATAAACCGAAATAGTTTTTCTTCAAATGAAGAAAAAATGTTCATTCATATCAGCCTCTATTCCTACCTAATATGGGCTAGCTAGGACATAAATAAAATTTGTGAAGCTGTATAGAAAATCAAGCTTTGTTCCAAATTCTAAATGTAAATCACCTTGGGCATAATGTCATTTATATGATTTATTGCCATTTCTTCTGCTAGCGTACATAACATATTATTATGTGTACCGTTCAAACTGTAACAAGTTCATTCAACTTCCAACCTACAGGCTCGGAGTAAATCCCTCGGAGGAAGTCAGACTTAACTCATGAATCTTATCTGTTTTAATGTAATCCAAGTTGATACGAGGATTTTATGTAATATCTATATAAACTGATGAACAGCATACAACACTGTGTTCATTGTACATATACCATTACCTCAACACAAAGACGTACTGTCAGTGTAGTATATATACAAGTTCTAACAAACATCAAGGTTTTGTCTGGGTCAGTATTATAGGGGATAGTATATATTTACAAGTATGGAACAATTTAAATAAACTGAATCTTATTAAGAAACCATCTCTTTCTATACAAAAAAATGTTCTCTAAATGCAGGTTATCTACTTACACAGAAAGTATCAAAATAGGGTGTCTTTTAACAAAGGTTCTGTCACCTAATAAAAGTAGTCTCTTAACACAGGCTATATCAAAACACAAGTGGTCTCATAACACAGGTTATATCACAACACAGGTGGTCTTTTAACACAGGTTATATCACAACACAGGTGGTCTCTTAATACAGGTTATATCACAACACAAGTGGTCTCATAACACAGGTTATATCACAACACAAGTGGTCTCATAACACAGGTTAAATCACAACAAGTGGTCTCGTAACACAGACTATATCACAACACAGGTGGTCTCATAACACAGGTTATATCACAACACAAGTGGTCTCTTAACACAGGTGATATCACAACACAAATGGTCTCTTAACACAGGTTATATCACAACAAGGGTGGTCTCTTAATACAGGTTATATCACAACACAAGTGGTCTCAACACATGTTATATCACAACACAAGTGGTCCCTTAATACAGGTTTGTATCACAACACAGGTGGTCTCTTAACACAGGTAATATCACAACACAGGTAGTCTCCTAACACAGGTTAAATTGCAACACAGGTGGTCATTTAACGCAAGTGGTCCCTTAATACAGGTTATATCACAACACAGGTGGTCTCTTAACACAGGTTATATCATAACACAGGTGGTCTATTAATACAGGTTATATCACAACACAGGTGGTCTATTAACACAGGTTATATCACAACACAGGTGGTCTCTTAACACAGGTTATATCATAACACAGGTGGTCTATTAATACAGGTTATATCACAACACAGGTGGTCTATTAACACAGGTTATATCACAACACAGGTGGTCTCTTAACACAGGTTATATCACAAAACAAGTGGTCTCTTAATACAGGTGGTCCCTTAATACAGGTTATATCACAACACAGTATACATGTATATTACAATACAGGTGGTCTCTTAAAATTTGGAACGGTTGATTAATTTAAATCTTTTGAATATTTCAAGGATTTTTTTTTTCACTTTCCTAAATGACTTAATTTCTTTATTGAATTTTTTATCAGTTTTGTTTTATTTTGTTCATAAACACAGAAACAGAATCATGAGTCATTTATCTCGGATTTATATACAAATCCAGTTTCTGATTTAGTGTCCTAGGTTTACAGAGTGTAAGTGAGGTATAATTAGTAATTAAATACCTGTATATTTTAATTAGTTGAAACTTTATTCATTTCATTTGACATCAGTTGCCTTAAAGGGAAAACAGAAATTTTAAATTCAAAATTTCTTAACCGGACATTATTTATACTTTTTTTCATATATTAGTTGACGTCCGTCACCTATTGGAGAAAACAGAAATTTTAAATTCAAAATTTCTAAACCGAACACGATTTATTCCGATATATTTGATAAAAACAAATTGAGGTAATTAAAGAAATTTAAAATCTTCTGGATTATATATACCTGATGAGTCACATATTTACATCTTGTCTATTTTTACGCTTTAAGTCACATACAGTTATGCAACTCCAGCGTTGAGTTTATTCTATCTTAGGAGAATCAGACGCTTTGCCATGTGAGTCATATTTTATATGACTCAAGGCGGATCAGCCTATATTGTCTTTTAAGTGAGGAAAATATTGTCAATTTTTTTGTCTGGGTTTTGGACAAATCTGAAGATTTCTTACCTTGACTATTATTCATAGAGTCTATTTTGGTTTATTATTCATGGGGGATTCTATTTTTAATTATGCATGACACATGAAAACGATTTGATTTTTGGATGACCTGTTGAAATCACAGGTGATTGAGAACCAGAATATTTTCTCTTTTTGCAGCATTCTTCAATGACGCTTGTAGTCTTTGATGCATTTTTTTTTTCCAAATTAAAGTCGTTTTCTGGATACTTATCTACAATGATTTTAAATTATTCTATTTTTTATTTTTTTTAGGGGGGGGGTGGATTTCATTGAATAACAGGGGTATGTGTAGGGCCTGGAGGGGATGGAGTTAAAATTTTCAAATCGGAATACTTCTGTATATATACAGTTTCCTAGCTGAGTTTCCTCTTGCTTTAACATCAGACTTCGATATACATCAGAAATCTACCTATCAAAATATCCGAGTCTGGTTTCAGGGCCAGAAGGAACTCAGGCTATTACCTATTAGTTAAAGTTTCCTGGTTCACAGAACCCTGTGGTAGTTTGTGTGAGTAATACACCAACAGTAAACAGACTTGTATCTCTCCATTCAAACAAAACGTGATCAGGGGAAGTCTTCAGCCATCAATGACACCGTCCATTTGGGAAGCTACAATCACGGAAAGATAAAGTCGAAAATGAACGTTCACATGCATTAACAATTACCAAAACAACACAGGCGGGTGATTATTTTTTGATGGTTCATACTGAGAGACCTTGGAGCTCCTAGAGCCTACCCACAGGCACCTGATATATTGTTACAGCCAGTTTTGGATTTACACTTGATTTTGATTTGGGGGGGGGGGGGGGGGTGTTAAATTACTCTTTAACACCTTAGTTTAGGCCCACCAAAACTAGCTGTAACAAATTCGCAGGTCCCTGTGGGCTGACCGTATATTTCTACCAAAATTTACCGTAATTCAATTCAAATTTACAACGAGCTTAATGATAGCCCGAGTTTGCTCTGTTCCCGACACCATGTCTGGTCCCACACCAGACATATATCTGTCCAAGTCTGGTGTAAGGAACAAATGAAACTCGGGCTAGCCTAATAAGTGATGATAGAGTGATCTTGTTTTGCATTTAAAGTTGGAAAGCGAGTTAACCCGAAATAGTATACAATATATTATTTCTGATCTGATCCTTCTTGCACAGTCGGGGCATGTTAAAAAAATCTTCCGTGTTGGTGTTGGGATCTCTATGGTCGGACAATACAGCTGTGTTTGTGCACAGGGACCTGAGATTTTTTTACAACTATTTAGTTTTGGACACAAACCAATGTTTTAGAGTGATTTAATTAACACTTCTGGGGCGTTTAGTTCAAATTTCACCCGTCGATGGTCATAAAAGTATACTTAACGCGCCCCCCCCCCCCCCCCCAATTGTAAAATTACCGAAACACATTAGTGAAGGTCCAAAACTAGCTGTAACAGATTTTCATGTCCCTGTGTGTTTGTGTGTGCCTCCTTGTGGTAGCGGGGATCTGATACCGACTTTAAAGTGTTTACGCTTCTTTCAAAACAAAAGTTATTTATTTTGAGAGTTTTACGTCCTCACATGGCCTTACGACATTCGATGGAGCAGAAAAGATAGGAAAGAGAGTAGAAGGGATAAAGTTTGTAGGACGAAAGACCAGGGGAATCCCTAACAAAAGTTAGATGCCTGAGTTGTTTTATTTGATTAAACTTATGCCATGATACGTCGTCCGTTGTTCGTCTAGATTTACTTGAAACGTCATCTTTTCAATAACCAAAATGTGTACAGTAGAGTACTGATATTGGGCGAGTAACATGCTGAAATATTCAAATGAATGACATTGACCCACTTTCAAGGTCACAGGGGTCAAATGTCTTAAATATTTCAAACAACTTGTCAATAACCAAAAGGCCCCGAGTACTGAAATTTGACCTGTTGTGTGCTTTCAAATGAATGACCTACACCCATTTTTAATGTCAAAGAGATAAAATGTATTAAAATCTTCAAATGGCTTTTCCTAATAACAAAAAATTCTCATGGTACTGATAAGATACATGTTCCATATTGAATTGAGGGCTGACACCGATAACTTGTATATTTGCAATTCAGGCCCATTTGGCCTCTTGTTTTTAATTGATACGATCAATAGGTTTTGTTTTCTTTATTGGCAAGAGAAAAGATATAAGTCAAAAGGTGCAACTTATATAAATACTTTTGTGAACACGGAAACCTGTGAATATAATGTTGAACTTACTAGCCTGGCCTTTCATCGAAGCCAAAGGGGCCTATGGAGAAATTGTAAAACTATGATTGGACCGAACTGTATTATATCAGTTTATATCAAATTTCGGGATATTATAATAATTGTTTAATTTAAGTCTAAATGCAGCTATACTCAAATCCCATGTCCCTGTGACATTTTTAAAAGACAAAAAACAATATGTGCGTGTCTTGCCCCTGTGGCGGTGATCGGCAACAGGAAGTAAACAACCTGTAAACATACCTAACAATAGCAGTGTAAACATCCCTAAAATAGTTTGACAGTTATTCACAATTATATTACAGTCTTTGCCTGTTTACTGTAAAGCCAGCTAGCTTTCAGACAAAACAGCAGCCCGCAATGATATCCGATTGTAAGCTACTGATGGACTTCCCGTGTTCAGAGATCGCATCTGCTACAAACAATTAGCGTTAAAATCTGTTTATAACAAAAGTTCACTTGTTTGCGGCGTGAGGAAGTAACCTTCAGCTTTAATAAAAGAATTAAAAAAATGCGGGAATCGAACTTCCTGTTTTCTTTGAAGAGCAATATGGCATATACCTTTCGGATCTTTAGAGGTTTTGATTTGTAACGGTTGTGTCATCGTTGGAAACCCACGGTACACTTCTCGTTGATTGTTTTGGAAAAACTGTAGAATTATAAAACAAATAAATACTCAAGAATAATCAGTCTATTACTTTATTTTTGGGTCTTTTTGGATTAATAGAATCTATCACCACTGTGTGATGTAGCCTACTAAGAAATCTTAACCCTCGGGATAAAATTTATGAATTTTAACACAAGGCTTCCCAGAGTGCTAAAATTAATAAATCTTATCCAGAGGGTTCATTGAGATTTTTCTGTCTACATTATACAGGGGTGGTTGATTCTTTTTCTCCCACACTTTCGTAAGGTAAAACAATCTTTTCCTATGTCCTCGATATCCAGTGGTTTGAGAGTAGGTTACCCTTGGATATCGGGGATGATAATATCTTATATCTACATAGGTGTCTTTCAAAGATTTTAAATAAACAATTAACTATTTTGGTGAAATAACAACAGGAGAGTATTAGATATGAATCCTCGGAAGTAAGGTACATGGAGATGTTGGTCTCGTCGAAAATTTCCTCTAACATCGGGAGGAGTGACGAAAAATTCTGCACCCACTCCGGAATTACTCACCGAGATCGGTAGGTTTTTAAAAACAATCAAATTGTGTTTAATGCTAATTTTAGAAGAGACGTCCAGAGCTACAGAGAAAGGGGAATCAATGACAAGAGGTGCTAGTGTGTTTACACCTTGCTCATATCGGTGGAGTCCTCGATTTTAAGGAATTCAATTTGTATACAAGTAATTATTCTTCGTGTGAGATGTGAATAAATTGGTCGTGTATATTATTTTTAGGATGCAGTGTTAAAGTTTAATTGTAGAGTTGATAGTGTTTTGTTGTGTACACACTCGACACCGACGGAATCGCTACCATAGCATATACATCATCACAGGCAAGCTTAACACGTCTTAAAAAATTTATGTCTCGTCATTTTCGTCAAATATTTCCTAGTTTTTGTTTGTTTATAACTTACAGCATTTTAAATCTTTTGGTATTGAGTATTTTTGTAAAAAAAAAATCATGTATGAAAATGAAAAAGATTTTTTTTATTTCATTTTTAATGTAATTGTACAGGTGTTCGTCAGGGTTCTATCTTACGAGATCAATGTTTTGCTAACATTCAATCTCCCAGGGTGGCTGAACTGTTAATAATAGGTTTTAGTTCACTGGAATCATAAATCAGATATTCTCCAAAATGTCTGGACAAACAATACTTGTTATATCCAAGCGATTTTTTTCTGTGAATTGAATCTACTTAAATTATATACTAAAGCCTAGGTCTTCCTTTTTTCCAGTCCCAGTTGGTATAAGGTAACCAAACGTCCCGAGTTACGCCTTCTTCGTTAGCTCCCTGATGGTGTTTATGTCCGGTTGTCACCGGCACCTGTGTGGAGATATCGCCTTATTAAGGGTTTGATTAAGTGTGCCAATCACTTGCGTCTAGCCATGAATATTGATCCCCCTGGTAGCTGCAGGGATACACAAATATACACAGCAATTTGCACCCTGGATTCACCCCCAGATAAGAAACGAACTTACAGCTAAGAACGATAGATGTAGGGAAATCATTTATTACATAATGTATAAAGCAATAAAATTAATACTCTTCTTCACTGCTACCTAATCGTTCGCTAGCGGTTGTAAAATGTTGTGCACATGTGTTATATTTGAATTACACCTACGGATCTTGTGTATATAAAGGGTGGCTTTATACAGATATTATGTAAACGTGTCTGTGTACTTCTCGTGATAATCTCGTGTGGGGAGATTACCCCCTTAAAGCTGGTGATCCTCTACCTTTTATCCTGTGTGATCCAGGGACAGTCGAATTCACACCAAGCGACGTAGTGACTTGCAAAATACCAAAACTCGTTAATACGCAATGCCAATCGATTCACTAAAAATCAATCACTTTAAATATTTAATCAGTTCAAATCATATACGTTCAAATAACAAACCAACATTTGAATTTTGAATGTCCTGTAATTATTATAACTTGATATTGATTAAATGAATTTTCGAAGTATATTATTCAAATTTAAGACATATCGATAACGTAAATCAACATCAATTTGTACTGATATCCGTGTACTTTTAAAGGTTCGATATGATGAAGTTTTTAAAGAAATCATAGTTCCTGAAAGCGTCGAAAAAAACTAAATTCGAACTCAAAATCGATTAAATTATGGACAACTTATGAACAAAAGAAGGCTTTATTAAACGAAGACCATTAAAAAGGTACAAAAAAATAAGACCAGGTGTTCCGGAAGAGTAAGCGTCTGCTGCTTTATCGACGACACCCGTCATACACATCTTCAAAGTGAGTGCTGCCATGGGTGTTATAAAGCATACAAAGATACGGAATTTTTTTCAATGAGACCATTGCAAGATGGCGGCCATAAAACTTAACAATATACTTAATCATTCTACATCTCTCGAATCCCCGACCCGTAAGTTTGTCGTCAGAAGCCAACATCCATGACAGAAATCCTTATGTTTCGAATCAGCTCTGGAATAACGAATCAAATGCGACACACAATCACTACTGGTTAAATATGTAGGGCTATTACTATCAAGAAAGGGGAAATTCACGATAGGAGAGTCCTTGATTCCAAATTCAGAAGGGTATTTACGATCGACTTGGTCGGCAAACTTCTTTATATTTATAGACAACGTTAACACATAGTCGATATATCTGAAAGTGAAATAAAAAGATTTTATTACATTTTAGCGCCCAGACCTTGGTTTTTAGCTGCTAATGGGATCACATTCTGTAGAGACTTAGGCTAATGATGGCGAAATTACACCACACCTCCTCGATATTCAGGGGTTACACTCACCTCCGCAACCCTGTCATTGCAAAACTAAACGTTCTGTGAACGCCACCTTGTTGATGATGTAAGGAGACTAGTTTGACCCTTTGACGTTCATCAAAAGAATTTCGCGGTCACATAACGGTAAAAATTGATAAGCTATGAAGTCGGTTGCAACCCTTTCTAATCTAACTAATCTTCAAAAGACAGGCATCAGCCTAGCGATTGGCCAGGTTTTTTTACCCGAGACCAGTCAAACTGCTATCTTCATGTCTTCAGTTTTGTCAGGGGTGTAGAGAGCGTAGGTGAGCGTTACCCGTGGATATAGAGAATGATGGCATAGCAGTACCAAGAAGTACGGAGTGCTGGTTTTTTTATATTTTTGTTAGGTAATAGTTTTCCAGAATAGATTTGAAGAAGTGAATGGCCAGGAAGTTGAAATGTTGACATAAAAATTTATTTTTGTCGAACGATGCCCTTTCATTTTTTTTGTGTGGTAAATTCAAACCACAAAGAGAACACTCATTTGTGTTCTAGAGTTCAGATCTACTGGCAGAGTTAGGGTCGTAATCCATGGTGAGACAAAAATGAAAAGAAAAATATGCTACTGATCGTTCGTCAAGTGCTGTTTTTCATCATTCAATATTTATTTCCGTTTGGATTATTGAATTAATCATATCTACCGTGGGTAAAACATACATTTTGAAATATACGGATCATAACCACAAGTTTTCTTCAAAAGAGACCCCACTGATAGTATGTATGATCAAAGGTATCTATGAACCCCTTGTCGTCCACAGACAAATGGAAATCCTATGATTTTTGCGTCCTTGAAAAGTGTTCGTTAAAAGCATTTCCCCAACAACGAGTCCATTTAAGGTCATGTATCAATCTTAAAATATATCTATAACTTTATAATTCATGAATTTTCGTGGGAAACTCCGCAATCGGGAACCGTTGGCACTTTCCGTAAACGAGAAAATACTCGTTTACTGAAATTAAGTGCCGACGGTTCACGATTGGAAAATTCCGTTGAAAATGTTCATGAAAGTTTCCGGAAATGTTTCCAGTAAAGTCGATAAAGGACACCCAAGGGACAAATCAAAAGTTTTCTTTATAGACAGGTATATTTTATACAGAGGTCAAATCGTATAGTATTTGCTCTGAGTGAGTCTGCCCTTTATAGCAGTTTCGTATATACCCGGTATGTGCATATACGTCCCTGTTTATGGACAGTGTCCTTAATAAAGAGGTGTCCTTTATATTAAGTACTGGGGGGTGGGGGGGGGGGGGTTAAATCTGAAAGTGAGCCTTACATATGTTTGAGGATAAGTCCGAAGGGTTCTGACTCTATGATCCACTGAAATATTGGAACGGCTAGCGGCTCGTAGACTACGAGCGGCTAGCCGTTTCAATATTTCAGCGGATCATAGAGTCAGAACTCTTCGGGCTATTTGAGGACCTGATAAGTTAGTTGACCGATATATTATGTTTTGCTTATGGTGTTTTTCTCCTTGTGACCCTGACTCGCGATAACAATATACGCCAGAAAAGATAATATATAATGCATGTATGGCGGTGATGTTATTTCTTCTATACATAATAAACCGCTACAACCACCTTGTGTTTGTGTATTGGTGGTAATTATTAATGGTTAACCACTGACTAGGGATGATACAGTACAGCCCCCTGTATCCTAATCCTCTTTCCTGACTCTACTTGGCTTTGGGACGATTACCGTCGCCCCACCAGTCCGGTTCCGAAATCAGAATTCTATTTTGGCCAAAAAGTTTCCCAATTGATTTGGACGGCACTTTTATCGTTTTATATTTAGATTATTGTCTTGTTTGTGTTCTTGACTTGAACGTCAATCAATAACCAATTATATTGACGTGGCGGTCTCTCTTTGGCACTACATCTTATTAAGGACCCTTGTACCATTTGCTCGTTTAAATTCTTCATAAAAACAGTTGCCTCCCGTGAATTTAGTTTTTGATATCTGGGCCCAGTTGTTCAAATGATGATTAGCTTAATCGGTGATTAGCAACAAGTGTCTCAAATTCACAGATATGTTTTGAAGCAGTGGTTTGGAGATCCTTAACAGAAAGCAGAAAGAGATGATAAAAGTAAAGGACAAAAACCGTACCTAATTGCTCCGTTCGCACGCGCACTTCTTATCTGTCTAAATTCCATGACGTCTTTGGTTCTCAAATTAGCTGCAGTGTGGATGTTTGGAGTACAGCTGACGTCAGCGCTCAATGTTAACAGTCATGATCTTACTGCTTCTTCAATCTCGACATTTACCGTGACGTGAAACCCGAGACCTACGGCTTCGAATCACGTCTGGGATACTTTTCTGGTAACGAATCTTTGAGAAAATTGGTTATCGAACGGTTTTAAGTCCCATCTAAGGGACCATTCTAGTACCAGGAAACCGAGTCATTGTGATAAATGCGTTTTCGATTTCTACCAAGAAGCATAAATACTTAATAAATAATTTAGGAAATTTAGTCAATACTGGGGGCCCTCTTACGGTCGACTCTACGAGGATTGCGCACGTAACCCCGTTCTTATTTTGCTTATGAAAGCAGGATAATCTATTTTACAGGACACAAACCATCTGTAACCGTCCCTCAAGAAACAATTGAGAACAAAGAGCATATGAATTTAGTGAAAGTGTATTGTTTGTGAAACCTAAAGGCAAAAACTTGAAAACAAAATGTCGACAACGAAAGTGAAGAAGTTATCAATTGAACCCCTTCGCTAATTATTATTGGAAAGGGCTAAGCGCCAACTTGAGGGGTTACGCAAAGGGAAAAAAATAGATACGAGGGTGCTCGCATGTCGGCAAATTGTACGTGACGTACTACAATTAGTTGACTTGCCTTCAAGATGTGTCGATGGTATTAAGGTACTTCTAGAGCCATCCTCGGACTCTTTCGCTAATTGATAAAAACCTTAGCGTTATTTCTTATATCACAGTAAATGCGTACGTGCTCAGAGATAATGTTCCTCAGGTTGTTCGTATATACAGATATATCTCTCCATGGAATCCATGTGTAGCTCATTAACGAGGAATGTTGTCCAAGAGGTCGGTAATACACAAACACGGGTCAAACTATCTGTGTTTATGTGTCTGTGAGTCAGACAGCAACAGGTTGTTTTATTATTTGTTAGCTTGAATATTGGCTAAAGTATTTTATTCAATATATAATATTTTCTCAATATAATTAAAATTTCCAAATATTTTCAAATTTCTTGTGTCAGAATAATAATTTTAAACATGTGCTGACAACTTTATTTGCAAATATCATTTGGTTTTGAAAATACAACGAATCGGTTAATTCACGTTAATTTGTTGCAAGCTAACTAAGCTTTATACATCAGGTGCCGATGTTGATTCAGCAGTGCCCGGATTGTGTATTGTGTCGGCTGTAACATGACGTCACAGATATGGCGGAGCGGGAAGTGGTACCATACTTCCTACTATAAAATCGCTGTGTGTGAGCTTGTCTTAGAGGCTGCTCAACTCGCTTTAATGCATTGTCGCAAAAAAAATTATGTTAATTTTATTCTTATATTTATTTTGTACACGAAGGTCATTGACCGCGGTGCGAGAGCATCCTTTTTCAATTGCAATCCGGTTACCTAGTTACCAATACGTGACAGACTTCAATGTAATTCTTATGCAAGCAATTATCAAAATTGACAGAATATTTTAAATTGGGCTACATGTAACCTCGTTATTGTAATTTCTGCAGTCAGCATCACTGGTTCTAAAGACGTCTGCCTCGTTATGACCTCGGCTCCATTAATTTACATGAGTTTAATGACAAGTTAATTTTAGTTAGAGTAATGAATCAATTTTGACTTGTAAACACGATAAGTTGGATAAGTAGGGATACTACTCTCAAGAAAGGGAAAGTTCTCGATCGTAAAATCCAAATCGTAACGTTTGTCACCAATCTGATTAAAACCATATCTTGATATCCGCGCCGTTCCGTAAACTTCTCTTTGCTGCGTTAAGATCTGAGAAAATCCCATAGGGGGGGGGGGGAGGTCACGTCCCGATGACCTTTTGCATTAGCCAATCAAATTACTACTGTCAGAATCTTGACAGTGAAATTTTGAGGCGACAAAGCTGCATAAACGCATTTGTCCGTTTAGTCATTTCGTCACCAAAAAGTTCACGTGGAATAATGTGACGAAATGGCTTGCTGCAAGATGACAGGTCATTGGACAATTATTTTAGTGTAAAGTAAAGAGGCGGCAAAGGTCATCTGAACGTGACCTCTCATGGGATGTTGTCAGATCCTTGTAAAACGGAGTGAGAACAAGGGTCTTTATTTTAATCAGATTGATTTGTCACATAACTTTGTAAGAAGCTGCCCATCCCATGTTTGCCATTGTTTGAGTGGAATATCGAGGTAAGTCGTTGTATCGAAAACACTTTCCGTAAGTGGAAACTCGCATTTTCATTTACGGAAAGTGTCGACGGTTCCCGATTGATGAAAAAGAGAGCTGTGCAGCTAACTAGCCGTTAGGTTGACCATTGTGTAGGGTAAACATCTACCGATCATTTACATCTGTATCATTATTATCAGTGTGACTCTACATAATAGCCCGGGTTATCTGACCTTCGGTACTAGCAACGCATGACGTCACAAGCCTACCTGATAATATCAGGTATGTGTCCGATAATGAACCAAGGTCAACTTTCGTTAGGGCACGAGTCTATTTTAGCTTCGCGTTGTGATTTATGAATTGTTTGATACTGTGGTGCCTGTCTTCAGAATAATCTATCTGACAATGCTTTTGTTAGTATCCTCTGTTACCATGCTAATCTGTGGGCGATGACAAAAGTTTAGTCAGCTACGTTTACAGATTCTAAATAAGAAAACAATGCTTTAAGTGTATTGAACTGGAACCGTAGCGCGATGAAGATTCTTTAATGTTCAGCGTGTTTTGCTTAAAATGTCTAAGAAAAGCAATGCTATGGGCAACCCATTAACAGTTAGTGTTCCTCGAGAAAATTTCAACTTTACTGCAATAGTTCACAATGAATTAAAATTCATACTCATATTTTCTTAATGAAACCCTTCCGTAGACACTCTTTTTACATAAAATACACCAAATATATTTGGCATCTTCTATGCTCTGTGAAAATAACAGTTTTTGACCTGAAGTGTTTAGAGTAATTTTACGCTTGGTGTGATTTAGATCAATTTCAATAAAAATGTCCCATCCCCTCAATGTAGCCTTTATTGAAAATTGACCTTAACCCCCAAAAATAGCTATAACAATTGATCATATCCCTGTGATTTTAATACTCTAAGGAAGCTATGTTTATTTTTTATTTATTTTATTTTCTTATATTTTTTTTTTTTTTGCAAAATAATATTTTCAGTCGATGTCCTGTAAAAGTGCCATATGTGTACGAAATCGTTGAACCCGAGTAATGATCGTGTTTGTTGATAACCAGATAGATTACGGGGAAATAGGTGACGCAAACGGCAGTGACAACAGTGCAATGAGTTTAGGGTCATTGGCCGACGTCAAGGTGTTCAAATGGTGCTTCTCCCATTAAGTTTTTTTTCTTACATTTCCCCTAAAATCGTTGTTATTTATAACTCTTCTATAGTAGTATAAAGTTAACGTCAACGAACGCACCTAAAACATCAATATTGTGAAATTTAATGCATTTGTATGCAAAAACATATAATTCTAAACGGTTTAGTTTTAAGCTGACAAATTTATTTTGTATACGTATACATTGGGTTGATTGTAAAAGTATCCTGTTTAACAAGAAAACGTTAGAATTTCAAATAATTTATTTAAAAATGTATTTTAAATTAAGCACGTGTTTCATAAGAATAAACAATGTGTCTCTAAATGTTAAGCTCTGAGAAGTTTGTCCATATGTATTCGATGTCACTGACAGCAATACTTCAGTATTTTATCATTTCTGACAACGCAACGAATTACTGCAAACGAATTTTTGGAATATCTGTTCTTAAAAAATTCACAACATGGCGTATACTTACCATTTAACGTCAGGAAGAGGCTAAATGTTATATACACGTCACACTGCCTCCACATCTGTTTTATTAGAATCAAGTCGATGGATTCAACTAATAAAATAATCACAGGAAAAATTACATTAGCGCCATTTATTACATTTTGAACAGTAAATATCAGAAAATATCAACTTGATATATCGAATATCATCATTGCTTATATATACGAAATATTATGTCATCGCTATAGTGATGATATAAGTTTCGCTTCGATATCATTTCGCACTATTTGTGTCCTATTTCTTCCTTGTTCACACGATCAAATAATACGGTGTAGTTAAATTTAAAATAAAAAATAAATTAATATTGTTATGGGAATCAATCAATATTGAATGAAATCGATTAATGAGTTTTTATCTTTGTTAAAAAAACAGAACTACGTGTATATCCTGTGGCGTTTTAATATTCTGTACAAGCCTTGCATTTTGTCCCGATCACAGGGACCTGAGAATTTGTTACAGCTAGTTTTGAACCTAAACTAGGATGTTTATTACACTTTTGGGGGTTTAGTTCAATTTTTGATAAAAATGGTCCTCGTCAATGGTCAATAAGGCTATTATGACCTTTGACGAAGAGCATTTTTATCGAAAATTGAACTACACCCAAAAGTGTAAAATTACTCTAAACACCCTAGTTTTACTCTAAA
Organism: Mimachlamys varia; assembly: GCA_947623455.1. Taxonomy (NCBI): domain Eukaryota; kingdom Metazoa; phylum Mollusca; class Bivalvia; order Pectinida; family Pectinidae; genus Mimachlamys; species Mimachlamys varia. The sequence continues at coordinate 53,265,512 of OX392528.1, forward strand.
CACCATAGTTTATGTTCAAAACTCAACTTGATATATCGTATATCACCATCGTCCCTGCGGTCCCGATCTGCTGTGACGTCCAATTTTAAATATTGAATTATATGTCTAAAAGCTTTTAGGAATATCGAAGATGTAATGAATAGAAAATTCAATGGTTTCCGTTGAATATCAAATATATTTCAATCTACCATACTCGTGAAATATATTTGATATCTAATGGAAAACTATTGAATAGCCTCTATAAATTACTTAGACAAAAATGATGGGATCTATCTTAGGTTGTGCAAAACATTTACTGCAATAGTCAAAGACGTGAAGCAGGGCTATCCTTTAACGCCTTACCTCTTTTGTCGATACTCTCTCCGACGATTGTCTCCCTTCACCTATATTTCAAATTATCAATGACAAAATTTAAAAAAAAAATAAAATAAAAAAAGGATCATAAATGCGAGTAGCAGTCGTGTGAAGATTATTTATTCCCGGTGAACAAAAAATGAAGTATCAAGCAGGTTTTCAAGTTAACGGAATGACAGACGTGTATACTACTGAGTCTGAGAGTAAGTCTCTGTGGCGTACAGCAAGGTCGGTATCTGTTTGCCCTTTCATATAAGTGGCAAACGTCATCATCAAGAATAAACATACTTCTAACAAATCCACGGTGTAACTTAGAGTGGAAGATGATTGAAGATTTATGGCTCATTACACAGTTATTTTAATAATTGTTAATTAAATTGTGAGCAAGCACAGAAACGACTTTTTTCCTTAATTTGGATATTGTAAAATAAACTAATTTTGGAGTTTTTATATAGTGAATGATGGTAGGCGATTTCCGTCTCCAAATAACATGATTTACGGAGAATCGGACATTAATATAACCTAGAGATGCTTGCTAGCTTTGAATAGTTTCTGTTTAAACATAGACATGTTGAAAATGTGTGCTAGATTCAGTTTTGTTTTAAAGAATTTCCAATATTCTATATATATATCTTCCTTGCACTAAACCAACTTGTGTCGTCATCACAGGGCCAAAGATTTTTTAAAAGCTTCGTTCAGATTTAGTTTAATTAATAACAATGATACAGCAACGTGTGAATGATAGAGTATTGTTAGCTTAATAACCCCACTGCGAAAAAAAAACAATTGTTTTTACAGTTGTACAAAAAAAGTTGATAAAAAAAATAAAAAGCAAATATGTCTTTCTGAGATTTAAAATTAAAACAAACGGATATTAAAATTAAAATCATCATTTTAAGCGTGACATTTTTCCATTCAAACGTTTTGAATTATTTCAATTTAATTTTATTAATCTAATTAGGTTTAATACAGCTGTGGACAGGTGCGAGCCATGCAGGTGTACTGGGGGGCTACTATACTTGGGCAGTGTTCTACGGTATGCATATTAGGTTAGAAATACCCACGAGGTATTGACATGAATGTATTCTTCGCCAGTCACATGTCAAAATGTCGCTTCCCTCCGAGCTTCGGGTTGTAGTTATTTATAGCTACACGTGACAATAGAAGCTATCGATGAACACCCCCAACACGGGGTGTCGGGTGTCGCGTGGAATCCTTGCGTGGTCCGGCAGGTCGCTGTGTGTACGACACGGTGGTCAAGGGGGTGTGGGGGTAAAGTTATATACTAGTTAGAGGAAACAGGGGAGGGGAATGGTGAAGTCTGTCATCAAGATACAATTTGACATATATGTCATCTGAATATGATTTGCGCGTATCGAATTCGATTTCTGACACCTATAATATTCTGTGAAATAGAAATTTAAACTGAGATCGATTGCAGTCTTTTTCCAACCGTTGATACACTCCAGAGAGATAAATCAATATACACTCACATTTCTGTAGCAACAAAGTAAAGAAACATTGTGTATTCATAAAAGGACAGTGTTCAAAATGGTGACATTCAAACTTCCAAGATAACATGTGCATTAATTTTTGTTCATATATCGTTTTCCTGAACACAGGGACTTGATAATTTGTTACGGCTAGTTTTGGACCTAAACTAGGGTGTTTAGAGTGATTTTACACTTTTGAGGTATTGAGGGGGCATTTTTATCGAAAATTGATCTAACCCCCCAAAAGTGTACAATTACTCTAAACACCCTAACAAGCTGTAACAAATTCTCAGGTCCCCGTGTTCCTGCAATATTTGAAAATGGGGCATTCGATAGCGTATTGAGTACATTGCATGGTAATTGTTACACACAATTTGACAGTTTCATATTTTAGACTTTGGATTTTACTATCAAAGATGTCGATGGCTTGATAATAACTAAACATAACTTGTACGGTGAATTTTATATCTTATCATTTTGATATAACGGTTCGTACACCTGTCATCATGATAAAGACGTGTCATGACAACAAACTCGTAAATATATCTGCTTCCGTGCTCAGCGGGATCTCCGTCGGGAACCCCCGGGAATTGCATTCTGATTATACAACTATTCCTCCATAAATACCAATTGTCATACGTCACCAAAGACCTTGTTAACATAATTGTTCCGGGGATATTGATGTCAATTAAATATTGTAACCACATCTGTTATTGATTGTCTCAATCTAAGAATACCGTGACCAATTCGCGACAACGCTAAAAATACCAACCTAGCGACACCCGAATCGCTGTTTACAGCCTCTGGCACGCCATAGTTCGAAAAAAAGGTCTCACCTTTAGTAACAGTTAGGGCCAGTACCGGATTAGCTTTAAAAACTCAATTACACAAAAAATATAATTATTTAATTTTGTATAAATTCCGGTTGTAAATAGATTTCTAAGTATCCTGTTACCATTCATAACGCCGCGTGTTAAAAAACACATGTTATTTCCCGTGGGTATACAACTTGTTCGATTGTACATTTTGTCCAGTAAACAGGTTTTTCTCTATTGAGCAAAATTGCTTAGGAAAAGTATATTGTTACTTTTCAGTAACATTAGAACAGGATACAGGTGCTCCAAGTGATATTTATCACCTAGCAATTTTCAAGTTTTACAAAATACAACCTATGGTCGGGTGTACTCATATGTACTTCAGGTAAGCGTTTTCTCGTACTGTTAAAAAAATATGTCACATAAAATTTCACGAAATCTTGGTGCATATCAATTGAGATCGGCTAAAGTTCGTTCAAATTGACGTGGGCTTGTTAACACCGAATTGTAATCTTCACTAATTGCAGCCGGAACAATTAGTCGTAATTACGGGCTGGTACTCCGTATATTGTTCAAACTAGAATGATAAGTGTCTTATTCGAACCTAGCTTTGATACGCGAGTTACTCAAATGACGTCCGCGTATTAGTATCAGCACTTGTTAGCTTCATAATTTAATTGAGTAAATTTTGGATTTCAATTTTCAAACCCCAGTTTTCTTCAATTTTATCGTGAATTCACTTCAAAGTTTGAAGGACTATATACCATTAATAATTTAACGAAACAGTAAAAATCGCTTTACATTTATGATCATTTCCTAAACATTTTCGGGCATTGAGTTTGTGAAAAAAAATATGATGCAAGCTTACAATGCGACGAACAGATCGGATCTGAAATGCAAACACTTGTGTCAATATCAACAGCCCGCTATCAGTAATCAGATAGGTGTGCGTAAAGTACCGTTTTATAAAGAGAACCCGTTATCAATTAGTCCAAGCCCCGTATATAGACAATGTACTATGTACTCTAAGATAGCAGAAATTAGTGCTAAAAGTCACTATCAGTAAAGTCTATACTAGCATTGCTCTAGACACATTCCATTAGTATGTAGGACACGACGAAGTGTTTTTTTAGGACAACATGAAGGGATTTTCAAATAAATATGAGTTTAGCTAGTAAACAAATTCTTGTTTATGTATACCAAATAAAAATGCTTATGTGATGGTGATTGTAGGGCTCGGGTAAGTAGACTCGGGTTTTGTTACATGAGAAAACTTTGCTCAGCTTAATACTAGTAAACACTATTGTTTTTAATGATAAAAATCCAGAATAGCTTTAAATCGTTGAATATGTTAGAAATTGTATAAAGAAAATCGATGATTTATAGAATTCAGATTCCAGTACACTGTATACAAGATCCGGTTATTATTTCTTTTACTTCCTGAATGTCCGGAAGATTTGCATTCCGAGTAGAAATAGAAAGTACTGTTGCTGATGTCCAACTTAGCTAAGTACTTAGTACCTGGATTTTAAAAAAAGGTCCGTTTCTGGTCCATTTCTAAAACCGCGTGTTTTCCGTGACCCCTGTACTGGATCCCTATAGTACTGTTTATGTTTAAAGTACATTACTAAAGTGTGAGAACACGTTGAGATACCTAGGGGTTATATTGTAGCGAGTCCATCAATGCTATCTTACGAGATCCATATATATATGGGCCGTGAACCAGCTTTTTGACAATATGGACCGTACAGATACGCTTATACGAGAGCACACATTCCAATGTTTACGCTTTGTTTTTGAGTAAGATATTTACTTTGTGCCTTCCCACGTCCTGGTTTGAAACAGTGATATCCAATATCAGAGTACTGTTCACGTTATAAACACCTTCCCAATGTCTCAGATAACACGAACACCTCCAAATTACCTAAATCTGTCCCACGCACTCTTTTAACTGTATATACCATCAATGAAGTTGAACCAAGATATAACAGTCTCGCTTTTCACAACATTTGTTCATTTATAGGTCTTCGCGTTATCATACTCGCTGATAAAATGACGTTGCACCAAAATTGTTCGGCTCCATTTCGGCCATTTTCAACAGGTCTTGTACTAAATAGTTTTAGAATTAGATATTCACACCTCGGAATCAATTCCTGTACATTTCACCAGTCAGACATATTGATTTCTTCCTCACGACCATTCACGTGAAGTTAGCGGTTGGTCAAATTCATCTCTGTTTCTGATAATATAGTATGTTATATATCCAATACCATTTAAACTCGTAGATTTTGTGAAATTTCTCACAGTTTTGATTACTGCCCACCTGCTTCCGACCACAGGGACCTGATAATAAAGCTAGTTTCGACCAAAACTAAGGTATTTAAAGGTAATTTTACACCTTTGGGAGTTTAGTTCAATTTTTAAAAAAAAAGTCCTCACGCAATAGTCTTTCAAGGGTCATTTTAATCGAAAATTGATCTTACCCCCCAAAAGTGTAAAATTCTCAGGACTTGTGCTTACGACAAAACTGTAGTTATTTTTTTCATTATGATGTATATATATTTGGTCATTTTATGAGGAAAACAAACTGTTAATGGGCTTGATAATTTCAGGATAAAAATGGGATATTGTTTGGATTGTAGTCCAATTAAGCGCTGCGTGTAACAACAGGAACTGTTCAGTTGTGACTTCTTGGTGACTTAAGAGTATGAGTCATTGTGTGCTATCTAAGTCCTTGATTTTATGTAGCTGGTATTTACCAAGGCAACTTAAAATGTAAACAACACCACACTATATTCAATGCCCTTATGCCTTCATAAGGACCAACAGTTTAGTCGATAAGCGACATATCAGGCGAAAAAAAGATTAGATTTTTCGTCGCAAAATTCATTTCAATGTTAATTACAAGGGCTAAGTATTATTACGGTTGTTGGCAAATTTTAATTAAAAGAACGGCGTCTTATGCAACCAATCGACAAAATTCCGTCGTTTATGAAAAAAAAACGCTTTGTTATGGTGCAAATACGTGGCGTTCCTATTGAAGTAGTCGACATTTCTTTGATAAAGAAAACTGCAGTTCGCACATATATATAGTTACAATGAAGTAAACACTGGGCTTACAACCTCCGATATTTGATAATTTTCCGTTTGTGTAAGAGCTAAACCCACTCGCTGTTATCAGGGAAGATTTTTATCAACATTTGAAAAGTTAAGCTGGTTTGTATGTGTTATCATACACAACGGCTCGTGTGCAAGATCAGACTTTTTATAAGAAGTCGAAAGCGAACCTCTGCATAACAAATGAATTAATTACTATTGCTCAATGTCTGTCTGGCTTTTCTCGCGTGTTCTAAACTACGTCACAAGGTATATATGCTTTGCCCAGGTAGATATACGCTAAGCAAATAAAGAAAACTTGAATGACGGTTCAGGTGAGTGTTGTAAGGGCGTTGAGAAAACGTTTTCTAAAAACTCGGTCATCCGTTCTTATAGACCAAGACTGTACTTGAAAGTGCTTGTACATGCCTTCTATAAGACCGACAGAACACAGGTATATATATATAGATATATAATATAGGGTTTGAATGAACGACAATGTTAGTCATAGCGTTCAGCCAATCAGAAGCCGCGACACAGTGATTCATAGATTGACGGTCTCGTTGTACAAGGCCATTCGACGCTCAGCGCTGATAGAGTGTGGATGTGAATACGGATTTTTACCAAGCCGAGATGATTTAATTTGAACACGAGTGTGCTTGACAGGTGAAAAAAGTTTTACATAAACTGTGATATCTTATCGAAGACACACGAAAACCGTCATTGTGAATAGTTATACCTATTTGACGGACATTTTTAGTAGATAAACTGAAATAGTTTTTTTTACCAACTTTTTGACCATGCCGCCTCAATCCATGATGGACCATAATACGAATTTGTTACCGGAGCCTGATGACTGTGGTCAGACAAAAATAAAATGTGTTTTAGTAGGGGACGGAGCAGTGGGCAAGACCAGTCTCGTGGTCAGTTACACCACAAACGGCTACCCCACCGAATACACCCCTACAGCATTCGACAATTATGCAGGTAAGAATTTTACAGGTGTGATATTGTCTTGCATAACAACGTTTATCTGTAACTATATATGTTTGTACAACAGTGTATGTTTTGTACAAGTGTATATTTGTGTATATAATTTTGTGCAAAAAAAAATTCAGGTAAATATATCAAACAATAAGTAATTTTATGACGTAATATATATTGCAGCAGTGTTAAAATATATTACTCAAATGTTTTTGTATCTTAGTGTTGTAAAAATTGATATTTTGTAGTAAGAAAAAAAAGAACTTAAAGTAACTTTGGACATAAATTGTTTTATGCATTACTCGACTGTTTAACTAAGGACTTAGATTACTGGTTAAACCAGTTATTTTAAATGTTAAAATGCTTCAGTGGAACATTATCATAATTTTCAAATTTTGGAAGAAGCTAATAATGTTCAGAAATATGCTGAAAGGCCTGTCTGGGTCACATTTGTTTAGAAGTGGATCCAGATTAGGTAAGACTGAGTGTAAACATGGGAGGAGGTGCAGACACAGTCATGAGAGCTGTACACAGCCTCCCAAGTTAGTTTGTGTATTGGGTGTCACTCTAGCTAACATTAGCAGCCCACAGGCTAGCTCACTGGTTACAGCTGCTGGCAGTGGATTCTATTAATACAGCATCATCATAAATAAATAAAGACTAAAGATTCTTGTATCCAGGGCAGAAATGTGGATAGTTGTGTATGTATCAGTGGAATTCCTAAGGGGGGTCAGGGTGATGTAGGGAGGACATGACCTTTATTAAACTTTTTTTGTATAAATATTCATGTTCTTATCACCAGGTAATTGAAATATCGAGCTAAATTTCCTGTTTATTAGATAAAACTTTGTTTTTATCATACTCATTACACCATATACTAAAATAGTGCTTGATTGAGTTGTATACATTTTATTGGTTCAATAGTAAATAGAGTTGTTATTAACAGATTTTAGAGAATTTTCTGTCAAAAATGAACCCTGAGTAAAGTGGAATCCTATATCATAAGACATTTTTCATATGTAGGCCGGACTAGGCCCCACTCCAGTGATGATTAATATTGACATGTTTTCAGTAGCAGATTAAAAAAAGAAAAACATTTCATAATTTGACCTCTAATTTTTCTAATTGAACTGTTGTAAATTGATTTGCAGTTTAAAAAGTTTTTGAAGTGGGAATTTCAAATCATCATGAAGAGCATGAAGCCCTTTATGCTGACTATTGGCGAATTCTCTATTCAAAAACAATTTTTTCTCCAATATGTTGTCAATTTGATAGCCCACTTAGCTATCTTGTGAGGTATATTATAGATATTAGTCCTAGATATCACCTTTTGACAGATAGATACTCCCCACAGTTTTCCCCATCCATCTACTCAGTGTCCATTAGTTGGGGAGGGGCACCAATTAACTACTTATCAGGAACACCTGGTGCCCTAATACACTAACAGGAAATATACCTGCCTTGTTTACCTGTATATCTCATTAGAATATATTACCTGGGCGATGGATGGAAGTGTTTTTGTTAACCCTGTCAGGTATAAAGTCGTGACCTGTAAAATTGACCCAAATAATCATTTTCTAGACGGCTGTTAATATATCATGTGAATCGTCAAAACATTTAATTAATAAAAGAAAAATTAAGGTCTATTGATATTTTGCTGCTAGAACTTTTAATAATGAAATAATAATATTTTGAAGATTTGTCATGAAATATGAATTATTGAAGTTGTGTATTTTGCTTTTAAGCAATTACAATGTGTGATTGATTCAATGAAGTATATTTTGTGCCCAATATGTGTAGACGAGAATTTTTCCACTACCTCATTCAAACTTTTTATTCATTCAGAAAACTCCTGAATATACGACTTGTAATCTAGGTCATTTTTTTTTATTATATACATAGACCATGTATGGGTAGGTAAACACGATGTGTGGTTTTATAGATCGTAACCGCTTTAAATATGAATGATTTCACTGCCACAGAAGACCCTGTCGGATCTGTATTTACATTGTACACGAATTCATTGATACCAAACAGCCATTTAAAACTGGCCTGTGATGTCTACAAACACTTCAAATAAACTCCCCTTGAAAAATGAACGGGCAACACCGATCAAGTTTGTGATGCGAGATTTATGGGTATACATCTCCTTGACGGAAATTTATGATGATTTTATTGGTGTGAGTTTATTTGTTAAAGACAAATTTTGCAAAGTGTTGGTGAGAAGCTAAACACAAGAAAGATTTTAGGCAGATTCTAGGCGTCAGGATTATAAATTGTTCGGACAGTCATAAAGATGTTGAGACTCTGGACAAACTGACCACTGTTTCCACATATTTATCACAGTGGAGGGGACTTGACATCAGGTTTATTAATACCTATCAGGTAGATTATAAACTAGTGGATAAACAGAGATGTTTACCTGTCCGTATATAGCCGTAAACAAAGTGATAATGGGCGATATCGATTTCTTTGTTACCTCAGGTAGCTTATAAACAATACATGATGTTTCAGATATAATGTACATCACGATTTCATGAATATGATATTAGGATTCATGTACTAGCGATGTTGCATAACACAGGCCAAATTGTAGAACGTTTTGATCTCTTCGATTCCATAACTAATGAAGAGAGTGAGAACTAGCTATATCAGAGGTGGTTGGGTGGGGGGTATGTTTAGCTGAAAACGCTATGAAATATCGAGTATAAAATATTTGCATTACCTGGTTTGTCATCAGGAAGTTAGTTAACTTCAGGTAAATTGTGGAAGCTCTTACAGAATTTTCATCAGTTATGATATAGCATAAAGTAGTCAGGCTTGTTTTATACTGATAAGACATACAGATACTGTAGGTAAAAAAAAACCCACACACTTCCTGGTCAATTTCAATATTTTGTTCCCCAACTCGAAAAAATCTATTTTTTTCTTACGATTTCCTGTATTTGCACTGTTCATGAATGCAATTTATGATTCATTTGAATTTTTTTCCGTTATTTTGACAGTTGTTGTCACCGTAGATGGGTCACCTGTACGCCTGCAGCTTTGTGATACGGCCGGCCAGGTGAGTTGATTAGCACATTACACACACACAATCAGCTGACATTGTGTAATCGTATGATTCACACTTGCCTGTTCGGGGCAGGTGCCCTGCCCTCTTATCAAACCGTGACCAAAATTAGCAAACAGTATTGGTAATCATGCCTTGTAAATGGTCTTTGTCTCGTCGAGTTTATAACTGTAATTCTAAATATATACAGGCCAAAAAACGACTAATACATTTATGTCCAAAGTTTATAAGCTTCTCTGAGTGGGCCTATTCATACAGATTTTGTCGGTCAATGCTACTGTCCATCTGCTACTGTTGTATAATTATGGATTAAGTTCGGATATCTATTCATAACAGGTAGCTGTAACAGGTTGCGAGATTCGGGGACATTTCTGAAAGATAGACAATCAAAAATCGGCAATCTTTACCTTCATTCTCTCCAGACATGAAAAATACGCAGAATTACTGTAATTGTTGAATATTCTTTTATAGTCCTATGTATTACTTGATCCTTGCTACATGTCGAATAAATGAGATAGAAAATCGTCATCGATTTTGAGCGACGATACTAATCGACAAAACAGTAATTATTGATTACCAGGTAGATTGTCAACGGAAAAGTTTTGAAAAATTAAACGTTGCTAATTGTTTGCGGTTATTGCGGGGAGCACAGGTGTAGATCTCGGTAGCAGTAAGACCGATCGGTATGACTCATTTCACAACGGTGACCGGGTGTTTACCTTTCAAACTACACAATTCCATTGGTAGACCCCTAATTATGTGGAGGAGCTTGACAAATGGTTGTTACCATGGTTGCAATAAAAGTCACGACAAAACCTCAGTGAATTTGAAAATTGACTTGTCCGTAAAATCTCCCACTTGATGATTCACTGACGAGGAAAAAAAGTGCCTTAAAGATTTTTTCAACCGTTGCACATTCAAGTTCACCGAGAAGGAATAACTGGAGGGGAATCTTTTGTGAAGTTCATATAAATCCATTGTAGGGTTAATGTGATTTGCAGATAAAAAAGACATTCCCCACATAACAGTGTCATTTGTTCAGTGAGCTTTTGATATCAAATTCAAATTGCTCCATTAAATTGTGGCGTTTGATAATAGAGTACATTTAATTAAATTAACATACGAAATGTCACTCAGTCTGTATAATGCATATATATATATACATAGTATTTGTAGTTACCTCGGAATGTTTTACATAAAACATGAAAGCCGCGAGTGGGAAAGGTCTGGAATATATGTCATGTTTACATGAATGAAAAGCATCAACAAGTTACAATTTGACATACCAACACGTCATACAAACAAACAACTGTTGCTGTTGTTTGTCCAAAAGCAAGGACGTTTTCTCGCACGTATTCGAAGTTGGTAACTTAACATTCCATGTTTCGTTAGATATTCAGAGCTAGCCCTTTAATTAAGCGTCATTACGTGTCTCTTTGCTTGTAGCGAGTTTCATGTTAATGTCAAATCGTCCAATCTAATGATGGCGTGCTTGTAACCACTGGTCTTTTTATCCAAACATTTTCAAACAAGAGAACAAATAAACTGAAAAAAGCTCGCTGATAGCCATCTTATTGTGTGCTCTGAAAAGTCAACTTGACAAAAAATGTAGGTCAGAAGGGGGAGAAACAATGGAGAAAAGGAAGAATAAGGTTAAATCACAACTATGAAACTCTGTTTTCCCATAGGCAGTTTTGTCAATTTTAAACCTGACACAGATTTTGGACTATATATGAACTTAAAAATAAATTTTACCTGTTAAGAAAGGAAATTTTCAAACATCATGCAATGAAATATTTGACAATTCACTGAGCAAGGTGTATTTATACATACAAGTGTAGAAACGGGTTAGAGAAAAAAAAGCTTTTAAACAAGCTGGTTGGTTGATTTGGGTGTGAGCCAATAGTTTCATTAGTCTCCTATAATAGTGAGATAATATGGCTTTGTTATATAGGCAAACTTTCTCGGTGACCATATATATATGTTTATGCCTAACCTTAGACCAAATCCAGCCTTGGACACGCCTAGCTTATAGTTTGAAATACAATCTCGTTACAGGTATCTTAGCTCGTTACCTATATGATCCAGGTATGCTGAACAGGTGTATAACTTGTAAACTCTCTCTAATACACCATAGTCCATAGGGCAAAAGACTATTTTACAAATACATATACCATTAAGTTGAATGTTTATTATAGGGTATATTTAGACAAGTTTCTAACTTAGTATTTAAAACTTTAAAGAGTAACCCTGGTCTAGTGTTCAATATACAAATTTCAAATCGGGTTATACTGATTTAAAAGATAGTTTTCATCTACATAAGAATTTTGAAAAGTCGGTTATGTGGAAAGTTTGCCAAAGAAATTCCTTCATATTTAGGTCAAGATCTTGTTACACATTAAAAAAAGTAATAAGTAGGTCCCAAAAATTTAAAGGTTATCAAACCAGAAATCTACTCTAATGTAAAACTCGTACATTTATTTCATATCCCTATGTTTAATTAAAAAATACAGCTTTGTGGTCTTCATATATTACTCATTTTCCCCCGAGGGTAATAATTCACATTTGCGTAATTTCAAGATTGACTGATTTTCTTAAAAAGACGTTCAGATAGATACACATTTAGTAAATATCTTCATTTTGTGGTTAAGGAATGTCCTCTTAAATAGATTCAATATTCACGTTGATGATAGTATATATAAATAGGTAACAGACCGAAAGGGTTTTATTTTGAAAGGTACGATGTTAGCATGTTTGTGGTAGGTGGTACCTGGTGTTGAAGTTGATACACAGACCATGTTCCTCAGATTTAAGGCCGGACTAACATGCTGACCGCATGATACATTTGACCAGTACTTAAACCAGGTACTAACAGTACCACTGAGTGTCCAGTACCTTGGAATGACCTTTAAATAATGGACAATATATCGGTCACTGATATTATGTGGTTGTACGCCTTCGGGTCTTGTGTTTGCTATTTAAGCAATTATAGACACTTGACAAGTGACAAAACCGCATGTAAATTGACAGTGAAAACATATTTTTCCGGCGTAAACTTTTGAACTTACAAATGTATAGTACACAATAGTACACATGTTTACATTCTACAAAACACTTTCCAAGGCAATTTCTTGTTTTGATATATTTTTGTCCTCAGTACTTTGTAGTAGAAAAATTACACAAAATGCTTCCATGAAAATTTTGCTCAAAATCTTTACTAGAAAATGTCAATCAAGTACATGTATTTGTTTGAACTACAGTTCATTTATTTCGTTGTGCAACTCGACAGCTCTTTTACACATTTGTGTTTGAAAATAAAAATGATCAATTTCATTATTTGCTGAAAGGTTTGACATGTCCTGAAATAGATTGGTATGGACAGAGTACCTAAATACTAGAATTCATACCTGTTAACCCTCCCCAATCAATAGGGAGACTCCATCTATTGACAAAATCACCAATCTCCCTTATTTATGTCCAAATGCACACAAACTCAAAATCTTCATCCTGTGGTCAAATTACTTCCTAGTTACTGCAGGGTGTGTGTAATGATCACAATCATAACAGGTTTATCTGGATCAAATGAATATTTTTTGAACTTATCATTAGATACATAAAAATGGAGAAATTGAGCAATGCATTTTTCGCACTCATTGGAAATGTGGAATGAGGGATTTCTCCCTCATCGAAAGTTTCAGAGGTTAAAACCTATACTAGGTGATGACTGGACGAGGAGATGCATGAACAGGTGACACCACTAAATACTAGGTGATAGCCAGCGTAGTGGACAGCTTGACCAGTGACTAATTAGGTCCTGTCCTGGTGTTTACCTGGTGAGACAGGTAACTCGCTATTGGTCACTTAATTACTGACCACTGGTGAGCGAGTCATTGGACCGTGTCGCTTGACCTTAGTTGCCTTAGATAAGCAAAGGTCATTTCTCACCTCTGCTGATGAACCTCAAGTGACAGCTTGGAGGTGTATGTAAGGTCAAGACTAGTCCAGTCAGAATCTGATGACATTGGTGTCGGGCAAGCTTAACTGGAGGCTTCAGAAGAAATATAATTTTGATTCTAAATTTAATCCTCAGGCCTGGTGAACATTTATATCAGTAGGGTTATCTGATGCAATTGATGTAAATTAAAAGTACTATTAACATTTTAGTAGAGCAATAACAAAAAATCCAATGCTTAACTTGCTTGCCCTATGCCTTAGATAGCCTTACATGTAATTTGTGTGGGTTGAGCCACGGAATTGTGGTTTAGCTAGCTAGGTAGAGCGGTTACTTGTACAATGTTGCAGTGGCAGGCACATCCCTGGCTATTTTTGGAATTGGCACAGTCATCAAAATTGAGAAATTTTTGCAGCTTAATTACAAAGGGCAAACATTTTGAAAATTTGTAAAACTACATTTTTGACAAAAATAACTTATAACAACATATAAAATTAACTGATTTTAATGTTTAAAGTGCCAGAAAGATCGAAAATTGCTGACTTAGTCTGAATGGAAAGAAAATAAATGTGTAGTTCATGAATACAACAACACGTTAATTAAGTGTCAGATCTGTATTGGAGTTCATTGATCGTCTAATGGCATGATTAGGGTCCTCTTCAGATTAAGTGGGAATCGTTCCATACATCTCCCAAGGATGATTGAATAAATGTCATTTTTATACCTGAGCCCTCACAAGACTTGTAATGACCTCAATAGGATCGGAATCTCTACACCAACATCACAGACATTGATTTTATAATCGAAATATTTATCTGCTGACTCAGGTTTATTGCTGAGAATTGCTGTTTTCTTTCCTGTTCTGGTGTTTTCTGTCCAAATACAGTCCAAGCTGACTCCTACAATTTTCCTCGAAGGACTATAAGCTTCATTTTTCCTCGAAGGACTATAAGCTTCATTTTTCCTCGAGGGACTATAAGCTTCATTTTTCCTCGAAGGACTATAAGCTTCAATGTTTCGGTGCTGTTGGTTTGTATATAGATATCGCAGATGCCAGCTCAGTTATATCTCTGACTCAGCTTTCCTTGTTCATGAATATGCTTGTAGCATTAGAATACTGTAATGACGTCCCATGCAACTGTCTGGGAAACCCAAAGAACCATTAGTCTGTGGTAAATTCATGTAAAATGCAAATTGGATCAGTCTGGGAGTGAAATGCAGAAATCCTGTTTGTTGTATTGTAATGGAGAAGACCTGCTGTTAGCATGCAGTACGAAAGGTCCTTTGAGCGCCGTATGACCCGCCTTAAATGTCGTAGAGTATATTCCTGTCTCTAGCTGCCATATGTTTTAAAATGAGATTTTGTTGAATCAGTTTCTTGCCTTCCTCCACGTCTGGAAATTTCATTCGATACTCTTCCATTTTTTTCTGTCATTATTTTGAGGAAATTGGTTCCAAGTCATAGATTTCTTAGGTTTCCACCAGTCTGACAGAAGAAGAAAGATTGCTAAGGATGTTTGAAAATTTAATCTTCAGGGGCTCTTATTACAAGTTGTCAAGATCAAGTTGGCGGCCTCTTAGAAAATTCTTATAAACGAGAAAAAAAAGTATTATATAATTTTAAAGAAAGAACACATTTCATGTTTTTGCATGTACAATGAATTATTGACTGTGCTGTTTAAGGCGTGAAAAGATTTGACCCTATGAGAGCCTAAACACGCTTGAACTCTTTGGCTACCCGAGTTCACCAGTTCACATGGCCCATTACCCGCTTACAAGTCCTATTGATGTTGAAGGCTTGGTCAAGGAGAGTGTTGACCAGGTCACTCTTGTCCACTTTTATTTTTATCCACGATATTCGAGGTATATTAAAACAACTCAAGTGTCATAAGTATAAAATACGCCCCAAGTGGTACCAAGCTAGAAGTGGTACCGCAGGACAATCCCTAGCGCTGTTACTTTTGTTTTCTTAGACGCTTACACCGGATTAAACTCTGTATACACCTGTTTTAAGTCGCGTTCACGCCTGGTCGATCATCTTATCAGAGCAAACCAGCTATCGAAAACATAATTTTATGTTACAGACTCTAAATTTTGCTTACAGATTTTCATTTTGGAAATATAAAGGAATTATTGGTTAAGATTAAAGTTTGTTGTGAAAGTTATGTCATTTAGTTCAAAGGGTCGGTATTAATTTTTCTGTAGGGTCTTGTGATGTGATTCGAGTTTCCCTAAAGGGCAGATTTCAGGAGCCGTTACTAGAATAATGTATAACAACATACATCCTTTGCTTTGCAGAACTTTGTTCTAAAATTGTAAAATGTTTGAGATTGGGTAAATGTTAATATCTTGGATTTTAAGGGGCTCGACAACTCTGTAAAATATTCTGTATATTTCTTGGACAGTAATCTATTACTGCATGCATAATTTTGAATATAAAAACCAGATAAAAAGTGATTGCAAGAGTTCTATCTGTTGCGGAATTTCTTCAATGTTTTTCATTTAGCATACTGTTTCCTCGGATTTGAAAAATCCTGTAGTACTTCTGTCAGTTTATGATCTTGGTAAAATATCTGATTTTTTCCCCGATACACGCATTTCTTGAAATTATTTCCCCGCAGATTGGCCGATTTTAACTTTTATAATGAGTTTCAAAGTCTAACTGTGACCCAGTTTTCTTCATCTTGTTTTAAGTTTAGAAATGTTTTCGATAATGATCTTGTTACAATTCTGACTGTACCGAGAACTGTTGATGATGCTAGGGTGTTACTCGGCGGTATAAAGTTATGATGCTGATATCGGCACAATCTCCCTAACGTCTCATGATTGAATGATTCAGAGGCTGTGGCAGTCATCTTTAAACACATGAAACAGCTTTTTATTTTTAGCAGCATTAGGTCTTGCATGTATGTCTCCCAATGGAACTTCTAGCTGATACATAGATCAGGTTGCCATTTTTTCTCCAAGCGAGATTAAAATGTACAGGGTCCTGTTAGCTTGAATTATTTCACACTAGTTTCATATTTTGGTCAGGATCAACTGAGTTGGGGAGATAATAGTAAATGGGAACATACTAATTTTGTTGTTGTATTCTTTCTGTAAAACTTTCTTTTGTGAAATGTATTTTTCATAAATTTCAACATCTGAAAACATTTTTGACTTTCTTGCAATATGATGAATTCTTAAGCTGTTTTAATGGAAACGATAACCTGCAAGAATGTTGTCCTTTTGTCCAGTTTGCAGTTTTCATACCGTCTGTCATACCTTTCTTATGAGTATAAGCTTGTTTGCTCTGTGTTGAGATGCACTGACCATGCGTCACGACCCAAGTGACTGACGTTAGGATGTGTTCTGATAAGGTCAGTCATTATAACAATACCCTAAGGGGCCCAGTCAATCCATGTACATATCAAGGGGTCAATTAAGGTCACGCAGAACTATATATATTGAGGACTTCAGCCTCGGGCCTCCGTTCCTGTCAATTAGCTGACATCAGGCACCAGGCACTTAACACCTTTGCTAAACACACCTGTCCAGAATGCTAATTACTTGTTACCTGTCAATTTATGTACCAGTCTATATTCCATGATTTTCTTTAATTTCTTAAAAAGCATGACATACTATGAGTTTTTCCTATTGTTACAAGTAATCAAATATACAGGGTTATTTACCATCATTGTCTTCCAATTCGAAATAACTTGATCGCAAGGAATTTGTTTGACAATTGTTGAACCATTTGTATTTTCTCTAGAAATTTTAACGAGACCTATTTTTATCATCGCACACAATAAAAACTCATTTGCGCTTGTCAACGAACCATTACACACTTTATTGTTGGCTGAAAAATTATGACAATGTCGAAATGAAATTTCCAAAACAGCAGGCACAATTTATTGTCTTCCTGCGTCACATTCCTCCAAACTGAGTGTGTCACTTCACTTTATGACATATTTGAAATCTTTACGACCACAAGAATCCATTATTAGATCTAGTCAATGCTTCAATACTTATTAATCAATACAGCTGCATTGCCGGAATGCCTGATTGGAGAAAATGGAGCAGTTCCACTACATTTATATGGTTTATGTATGGAAATTGGTTGTGATTTCGCCACAGCTAAAACCATTGTCGTGTTATGAGTCATCGCCCGAAAGCTTATGGCAATCGTCAAACTATGGACGTTAATTACTTGGAATATTATGGCACACGCATATATATACCAACACATGTTCATGGATGTTGGATGAGAAATTGCTTAAGATATTATTATAAACACATTACCGAAAAAAAAATGTTATAAACACATTATCGGGAAAAAAAATGTATTTAAAAGCCATTTTGTATAACGGCATTGTTTCAAAGGAATTTCATTACATTAATAAAACACATTATGTATATCGAAAAAAAATATTTGTATACAACAAAGGAGAGAAAAAAAATTGGTCGACTTCATACCTGGGGGCAAACATAGCATTGAAACAGTATTTAAACTGATTTAATAGGTTTGGTATTTCAGTCGAATGGTCATATAGCATGTAGCTTTCCATTCAAGCATCTGACAGACCTGGAATAGATCCGTTGTTAGCGGAAGCTTATTGTAACGGGGTACTGGACCACACAATCGAGCACCCAACACCACTATTGTGAACGGGTCAATTTCCTGAGGGGAATTTAAACATAAACAAACAATACGAAATGTTACACGGTGCAAGTCTTGGTAGCGTTAAGTAGAGTATGTACCCTGTAATTGTGTGAACTTTAACCTTCCCCTCCTCCCTCTTTATTGTAATTTACTTCGTGTGACGGAAAATTCTTATGAACTAGTACTTGTATTAACCTCATTAGAGTGACATCTTGATATACCTCGTTATTCTTGATCTTAATTCATTTCTGGTGGTTCAGAGCATTTTTCACTTAATTTTCATTTTTTTGTGGAGATTCCGTCTTTCGTGGAGAATCATTTGGGAATGTTTGTCTCATTCAATGCATGAATTCAGGGTTGGAGTGTTATGAGTGCAAATTATTATGAGTTGCTTTAAATAGCTCGAGTAAAATTCATCCAACAGATAATCGGTATATCCTTATTAGTTGAATGTGGTTTTAAATTTGTTTTTTAATTGTGAATAAAGCAAAAATAGTCCACAAGTTCGACCTTATCAAGAATACGTAGTTGGAAATGTGGCAAATTCTTGCAATATGTCCGAGTTCATAATGTTGATGTCACGATTATAAATATATCCTGCACTGAACCACTTTCTACTTCATAAAGGCGTGCTATGTTGAAAATGATAAACTTATCAACCTGTCATTCTCCATCTTCTCTGCTCCGCCACCGTAGCCATCATCACCCCCTGAGGTGACTTGGAGTCAAGGAACTCTGGGTAATCAACAATATATCGTGGCCATGTCTAGAACTTATAATCGTTTCCCCCTCGGGTCTACAGAGACAAGAGTATGCTTGTTATTATTGCAACATAGTTGTTTCGTTGTTTTGGCGACTACACCACATCTCTGAGGCAGACAAACACTCGCCCTACCTCTGTCCTGGCTGTGGTACCTACAGTTACATTTTATACATGAAGTTGCTGGCTCACGACAGCTGATCTTGGCGATTGAGTCAGTGTGTTACTCCGAGAATTTTCATGTGTGCAAGTGAAACACTGGAACAATTTTGTTCTGAGTGGCAATCTAACCAAACTTCAACCAGAAAATTCAAATGTTATTATTTCCCTTTCTTTTCTGTTATGTCCTGTTCCTCTGGTTGTAGACATTTTGTAACTTTAGCAACTCGTGCAAATATTTTCAAAGGTTTTCTAACAGATGTTAGAATAACAAGGCTTTGAGTGTTTGTCCCATGGTTGGGGTGGGGGAATGGCACAAATATGCAGATAACCGGCGCACACAGCAGATAATGCGCAGTGGAGTTTTTGTACGCCAGTAATTAGCATTCAGAGACGGAAGTTCATATATACACTAGCAAATCACAAATATAAGATTTACATAACTACTCACCTATACTTCATCAAAATATATTTAGGGAGTTAATTGTAAATGCATAACCAGATTTGTTAGATTTAATGATGAGTTCAATAAGTATAAGGTTTCAGACCTTCCGTATGAGTCATCCCTCCAGGGTTTTGTTTTTTGAAGTGTGTGTATATAAATATACTGCCCATCTGTTCAGCGATGCTGTATCTTGATAAATCTTCTGCCGGAGTAGTTAGCTGGCACAGATATTTCTTTTAGTGTATCTTGTTTATCCTACAGTGCAGATAGAGGTTCACACTCAATCTTTCTGGGACTAAATGCAAGCAGAGCTGGCAAGATCCGGAATATCAAAACATGAAAAATAATATGCTGTTTAACAGCTATCTTTAGTGATTAACCTTGGTCATTGCTTCAGCAGCTGGGGCGTACCTTGCCAGCAAAGATCTGCTTTCATCTGATAATCGGTACAAACTTATATAAAAAAAACATTATATAAAAACACATATATATCTTGCGCACAAAATACCGCCCCAATCGCAGCTAAGGTAGCCCTGCTAACACCACAGGGAAACTCTGAAAGATGGCCAAAATTAAAGTGATTATAAATTGGCACAGATTTTAAGGTTTGTTCAGTAGAGACTTATCAAAATAGGTGGGATTATTACACCCTTAGTGTCAGATAATCCGGTTGAAAATTGCCGTGTGACATGTCTGTTACTTTATCAGAAACAGATGATAACCTCTAGAAGCTGTCAAAAGCTCTGAAACGTCTCGGTGCTTTGTTTTTTTCAACATTGTATAATACCCAATTAAACAGAATTTTTGTGTCGGCTGCCAGCTTTGTGCAAGCTTTACATTTTAGGCGGTCTGTTAAAATATAAATCAGCCTTGAACTTTTTCAATAACTTTAATCTGACATTGGGCAATAAAAAACATGCTATTTAATTTAAAACGACCTTGACTTTTTAAGTTAAATTTAGAAATAGAGATTTCTGACTGTTTGAATATAATGTTGTACTGTTGCAAATTATACTTTACAAACTTGGTCAAATGCAAAATATATTAGCAGACTATAAATTTTTTTTGTTTTATATCTTTGTTTATCTTCGATTTAAATTGAGTTAATGTTTTCAGCATCAAACATTTGAGCAGGAACATTGTTACATCAACAGGTACATAATGTACCTACTTAATTATTTGAAGAAAGTTGAGCCAGAACGATAATTGCTAGAAGTGTCTTGTTAAAAAGAAGACTTGGTTGTTCAAGTATGAAGAGTGAAGTATTTGCTGTAATTAATAGTGAACTTTGTTTGTTTGTTACAGGATGACTTTGACTCGTTGCGGCCGCTCTGCTACCCGAACACCGACGTATTCCTCCTGTGTTTCAGTGTTGTTACACCGACTTCATTTCACAACATTTCTGAAAAATGGGTGCCGGAAGTGAGAAAACATTGCCCAAAGGCTCCAATAATTCTGGTTGGGACACAATGTGATCTTCGTAATGACGTCAAAGTGTTGATCGAGCTCGCGCATTACAAGGAGCAACCAATCCCAGAATCCGAAGCACAGGCGCTCGCCGACCGTATCGGTGCAAGCTATATTGAGTGTTCGTCACTTACACAGAGAAACCTCAAGGAAGTTTTCGATACAGCATTACTTTCGGCCCTCAGACTTTCAGGGCCCCTTAAAAGGACAAAGAGTTCACGGAGATCAAAAAAGGGCAAAAAGCAACACGAACAATCGCCACCACCAACAGTGTCGGGCAAGCCTTGTGCCAAGAAGACGGGATGGAAACGATTCTGTTGTTTCTTGTGAAGTCATTTTGATGCATAAAAAGCAAAATATCAACTGTCATTTTCGTTAAGAATGAATGCGCACAGACTTGCATCCGATGCCTGATGTTCAATCTGCAATATCGCAATATAGAACTCGGCCAATCAGATCATGTGACACATGATGGATGGGCTAGACTCCCGCCACAGGTGATTTGTGTATTGGTCATTTAGTTGCAATGTAAATGTACACACCTACGGAGATTGTGACGACCAGATTGTGACGAGTGCTCAGTCTGTCAGTGCAGGCCGATTCGTACATGATTGCACCGACGAACTGTCAACGCTGGTTGAGTCATAAATCGGGAGACAGATGACGTCTCCTTTTAGACAGGTTGATTGTGGACTGTGTATTATAAATTAATTTATCAATGAGAGAGAGTGCACATGTTGGTACAAATGCATGTTTTAATGAAGAGCGTGTCTGAGTCATGGGATGTTAACGACTGCGACAGCGATAGAGTGTGAGCTATGAGAGTGGTCTAGGTGAAATAAAACATTGGTGTTCGCAAATGGCTGTTGCACTTTGAGGTGCGCTGAAGTATTGGCTTAAGTGATATTTTGCGTGTTTAACAGATCAAATTATGCCGTTTCTATGAGTTATGCATCCATCTTAATTGTTTCCATGTAGATTTTAGATAATTCCTGGTTCACAATAGAAGTAATAATGCAACGCTTTTCAATTGAAAATCCAGCACAAAGATTTATCACATTATTGCCTTTCTTGTTTTAAAAAGTCTTAATGGAGCGGAAGGGAATCTATTCAAAATTTGTAAAAAGGAAAAAGCACATTATTGCAATTGTTCATGGATATTGAATAAGTAGTGTCATCTGGCATGGGAAATATGTGTGAAAATGTGCGGTATGCAATTTCTTTATAGCAATAGTCATAATGCGGCGACATTTTGGGAGTCCCCATGTCTAGCGTATAGAGTAATGAGTAATGTGAAGGAGCTTTGTTTCTGCCTATTTGAAACTTGTCGATCAGATCTAGGTGTTCTGGAATGACTTGTGGCAGTTTTTATCCGACTGTTATCAGATTTTAGTTTAACTTGTGGAACGTACTGTTTATGCTATCTGGCGTAGTGATACACATCTTTACATTGTCACCTACCCTTATTTCCACACATGAGAGCCCTATCACGCCTACAGATATCTCCACCATTGTCTCGGGGTCGTAGTTCCTGGTCCTGGTTTTGTGTTGGTGGTACCATGCCCAGTTCTTGGTCCAGTTGATGAACTAGTCGCGATGACAAGTCTGACGGGTCGTAAATTAATTAATAGAGGTGTCGAAAAGTTTTAACGAGGCAAGCTGCCTAATAGAAAAAAAAATCTGATATGTTATTTCGTAACAAAGAAAAGATCAAATCTGCAAGATGATGAGTAGTGTTGAAGGAATTTCATTATCTTAACAATTACAAGTCCTGGTTCAGAATAACTTACATGGTCCTCAAACATTGTCATACCAAATCATTGCTCAAGCCATATATTAAAATATCTATGATCCGATTGCAATAAACATCAAAGCTTTGCATAATACATGCCAATCTTATTGTACAAAGTCATTGCTTATTTATTGGCCAATCTTTCAAGAATTGTAGAGGCTTTGATTGACAGTTTGTCTGTTGGAATAGAAATTAATTTGAAATAATTCTTTGGATCAGTACTTACAGTACTTTTTAGAAGAAAAGTAAGATTTTTTTTAAAAATCAATAATGATGGAATGGATTTAACATTGGGCGTTTTGATCTATTTTTCGTATCTGGTCAATTTTCCTTGCTAAATTATTCCCATATCCTTCCCTTGCCCATACCTGGGTTGTGTTCCCATAAGTTTTGTTTCACCTTCATCCCTCAAGCTGTAATACAATGACTGAGTGGTGAGGGAGAAAAGAAATCACCCACCATTTTCCTGCTCCCCAACCTCCTGACTTTCGAACCCCCAGATCTGACCCCTGACCTCTATATAACCTAGTCATCTCCCCTGTCCTCCATCACCACAGATGTGATTCTGATCTACGACTTCTTTCCTCTCTCTGGAATTCGACAAATATGTTTATTTTAACCCATTTTTTTTTTAATTCTAATTAATTATTGTTATAAAACTGGTGCTGATAACATAAATGTCTTTATAACCATACCAATTAACTTTTTTAATCATAACTAATCAGTTTTCTTGATTTTTAAGTCAGATCTTTTATTTGAACAACACTCTTGACAAAGGTTCTACTTAGAACTTAGTAGCTTACTTGTATACTGTCACAAATTCAACGGTGTTTTACGGATATGTAAGGGAACAATTCAGCAAGTGATTATACTTACAGTTATAGCATAATGTAATGTCTAGTTTTGTCAGTCGGTCAAATCTACTTACCTCAAACCTGTGATTTTTTTCCAAAGGATAATTTCAGACAAAATTTGTGTTTGATGGATTTTTTTTTTTTTCAAAGATATAATGTCTTTGCCCCTGAGTTTTTACTGAAAAAATAAAACAAAGGGTCAAAGACCATGGGGTTCCATTTTACATCAAAACGAAACTGGTTGGAATATTGGAACACAGGTAGATTGTAAGATAAGTAATCTTTGACTGTTCTGACTTGAAGCTAACAATATGACGATTCTGTGTTTGTTATATATATGAGATGCTCTCCTGTTTCTTGAAGCATCAACTGTTGTTATTATGCTCTCGTGTCTTTCATTCATGTTTGTATGTAGATTGGTTTTCCTGCAGGTAAATGTGGAACTAGTCCCATCGAATTGCTTGCATTTGTTAAGGTCAAGGCTGAATGTTTTGCTTGAAAGGTCAAGGCCACATGATTTTTTTTTTTGCTTGAGCTGAGCAATAAGAAAAAAATATCATAATTTTCTTTTGAAACAATATTCCTGAATGTAGTCAGTTGTAAATTACTTTATATCAAAATAATATTACTTGATACCTATTTACTTGTTTATCAAAAAGATTTTGTGATTCTTCTAATTCAAAGAGAAGCAATTCTTTTTAGGTCTATAATTGACGTTGTTGGTCTTATTTCAATTCAAAAATCAAAATGCATATTTGAAAAACAACTGTTTTATTTTTTACTGACTCTCCTATGAAATGAAACATTTCGATTAATGGCATTAACCAATAAGCAAGTAAGCTTATGATGCTTGAAATCAACTTTTTCTAAAGCCAAAAATTCTTTTTGTAGATATTGGCAGTAAAAAGCCTGTTGGTAACCCACAAACAATTCTTCACCTTTTAAACTTACAAAATGAGATTTTTTATCTTGATAATTGATTAATGACATGTATATTTATATATTTTGTACAAGAGAAAAGTGCCTTTTAATAAATAGAAGTGTTGACGGAGGCAAACTGGGCGTTTTCGGGACCTCTACATCTTACATGTCAGAAGTCCAGCTAAGAGGTACAACGATGGTCTGTGAAAGGAATTTGGGTTAGGTCGGAAATGAAATATTTCCCAGCAAAGTTTGTAAACAACTTTAAATTCTCTGGATTCGTATGAAAATAGAAACAAAATAATGGCCGCTTCGACAATTAGGTGTCAAAAGTGGCAGAAGCAGTATTGTCCTATAATTGTCTCACCACAAATACAGAACAGCACAATCTGTTACAAGACAATATGTTTGGGGTATTAACGCGTTTCGTTAGGTCATGTTTCTATTGAGTGGAATAAAAAGTCGGTATCCATTACAAAAATGTGTGTCGTCCCATTGAGGAGAGGTACGTAAGTAATAAGATAACCATTGTTGGCTGGCGTGTTTATGGGCTAGTCAAGAATGCACAGAAAATGGAGGCGTTTTAGTGTTGATCAGATTAACACAGGAAAGCATGCCCGCAATCCTTCTGTTCGCTGCCAAATTTTAGCCACAAATGTACATGATGTTACGTCCTGTGTCGTCTGCCACATAGTATAGTACGCCATTAATGGCTTAGCGGTGCCGGAATTAAAATGTTTTATTCAAATTTCTCCTCACAGACCATAGTTAGACCTCGAGACATTTTGTAACGTCCCAGTGACGTCATTGTGTGATGATTGCTGCCAAGGGAAAAAACGGCGAGCGTTCACCGCCTATTGCGTCATGTGTACGTCAGATGGAGACGCGGCAGCAATTAAGGTTGTGCCGATCGTCTCAAATTTTTATATGAATGATTTATTGCCTGTTAAATAAAGATTTCTGAAAGAAACAATTCTTGTATGTTATTTATTTATCATTCAAGTGTGTATTATATATACACGAGTACCATAAGCAAAGGAACTGGACAAGTCGAAGCAAATGGCAAAGCAACATGACGTATTCGCAGAATATTTGAGAAATGTAAAAATAATATCTGCGAGAATTTACGACAGTTTTATAGTGATTCGGCAGTCAAGCAAACTTTTGAAGTTTTCGCCTTATTGATATTATAAAAACAAAATATCTGAGTATTCAAAAGTCAAGCGGACCCTAACGGAGTACATCAGCTACACAATATTTTTCCGTAATGCCAGTAGACCACCGACCGTTTCATTGATAAAAAGCCACCCATTGGGTTTAGTTGTTTGTACATTTGTTTTTCGCTATTCACAGTTAGGTAGGCGAGAGAAACTATTACATATACCTTGCCTGTACCGACACGCTCCGTCTGATGGTGATGAAGAAAACAGAATCTCGCCAACTCCCACCTCAGAATCTACCACGTGTGATGTATATGAAATTCTGAGTTATCAGAGAGATCTAATCTCAAAGCTAGTGACTGTACAGCTCGGAGCACAGACACCGGCGGATTGGTTTATTTTTAGTTGGGCTTTAAAAAGATGTACTTACAAATGATTTTCTAAATACTTTCTAGTTTTCCTGTTGGACTCGAATTTAAAATTCATCCAGAATAGTTGAAATTTCTTCCAAAAAAAGTCGAAACTAAAAATTGTTGACTTCGTTTTAGATTGAACCATATTGTGTGCCGTTCGATGGTAGCACGACGCAAATGTCGGGCCGTAAAGTGATGTAATATTAATTCAAAGAATCTCCTATGGCACATTCTAGTAATAAAAAAGACTTCACCGCACCAAGAAGAGTTGAAGGAATGTGAAGTCCCGCATTCCCACGGGATGGGGACCGTCAAAGAAGCTGGCACTGGTGCTATTATGGAAACCATATGACGCATGAAAACGAGACTAAAAGATTCCAGTGAACTCTCTTCATTATATATCGTTCTGATATAGGTTGGCAGGCGAAGACGACAAAACAGATGTCTGATGCCAGAGTATTTATAACGTATATATAATACCTACATTACTCCAGTAAACAGATCGGAGTATATAAATCATTATATACACTAGATCCAGACCCGACCCAGATCTGAGGTATTTTGGTCAGTATGCTTGTACTGTTAAACGTATATCAGTACTATACGTTAAAGGGTCTCAAACACCGATACTCTATCTGAGGGTTTCTCTGTGGGGTTTAAAGCCACGGCTTGTTTTAATCATGTGTACATGTTTCTCGGTGTTTGTAAAATACCATGTTCCCACATTCGCCAAATGAAGTAATCCCTTTTCAAACGTATTTGTTACTTTTCGGGTAATCGCCAAAGAACTGGAGCAGAATATTTTTTTTCTTCGACAAAAATAATCGTTTCCTGTCAGCTAGGACACCAGAAATTACAATTCCTTATACTGTACAGGTATAAGTTATTGGTAAAATTAAGAGAGAAAAAAACACAACTCTGAAATTTTATTTATTAAAATATCTTTTATTGACAAAGAGTACAAAGTAATTTGTCGACATCTATAGCGTGAATTTCCAATTATACCAGTCTGATTTGTTTGTATCACGACACAGTCTCGCATAGTCTCGTGTTACGCGACAGAGGAATTTGTCTAAATCTGAAAGAAATTCTAACCAAATTACATTAGTCGTAATTGCACATGAAATGGAATGCGTGACTCAAAACCGTTTAATGAAAAATGGTATAGAGTTAGGTAGTGCTTATTATATTGTAAAATTTCCATTCCAACAAGTAATAGCACTCCACGTGGATCAAAGCTCAAAGAAATCCGATTATGTAAAAAAAAAAAGTGGTCTGTGTTGCGTGGCCTGTGTTGCTAAGTAACGCTGCACGCAGCCATTGGCACGATGGCTCGACTCAAGTCTCTGATTTAGCAAGAGCTGAATATTGAAACGTCGGAGTCTGTCATCAACCAAAAACAATCAAATATGTTCAATGTGTCTGAAAATCGGTATGAATTAATTGGACACGTTGGTCAAATGGGGTCAGCTTTTGATAGCAAACATGTCTCCCATGGACATACCAGAGACAATATTCCTGTTCGGATATTACAAGTTTTCGGAATATACAGATTCAACACAAAAAAGGCTAAGTGTTGACTACAGGGATTTACATATTAAAGTCGTTCATGTAAAAAGTAAAAAAAAAAAAATAATAATACAATTGTACCGCCCCCCCCCCTCTCTCTCTCTCTCTCTCTCTCTCTCTCTCTCTCTCTGCCGAAAAACCTTCTTATGTTTTGTCGTACAACCTTCTGTCAAACTAACCATGCGTAACCATACTGGACATGACAGTTTATATTCCTACCTGACCGCATTTCGGACAGGTCAGTTGTCTCTGAACCTAATACACATTCCAATGCATAATATAAAACTCGTACTGGTCAAATATGAAATCGGCATTCCATAGAAAGGGAAAATATATGTATGGTTAGCATGAACCGTACTGTACAGTTTTCTTATTAGCTTCTCACGCGAAACCAAATATACGAGAAAGCTGATATTAATATGACTTTTTGGACAAGATGCCCAAACATCAAATATGCGTAAAAGAAGAAACTGTTTACATTTTGACAATTTTATGGCCGTTCTCACACATGTCCGTTTCTGTATGATATATTAGGTCCCGACTCCCGAGATAAAAGTCTTCACACATCAATAAATGAGCTGTATGGTTGTCATATTTACTGCAATTTTACAGCAACAGAAACAAACATAAACACGAAATTCTCAGGTGGCGTGCTCAGAGTAAGGATAATTAGTATGGTTGACAAGCTATGTATGCCGACACATGCGTAATTGAATAAATATATATATTTGTTATCAATACAATAATTGTAATTGTAATACAACATTTACATGTACTTATACCGTGTTTTAGATATAAAGTTGTGTCTTTATTGATAGAGTTTTAATCAAACATACTTCATTTTTCGGCTAATTTAATCCAGGGGTCACAGTGGCCGAGTAGTGTAGCTGTCTAGACAATTTACCACTAGCCCTGCATCTCTGGGTTGCAAGTTCGAAACTCACGCGAGGCATTTGCATTGTACTGACCGTAGGTCGGTGGTTTTCACCGTGTATTCCGGCTTTCCTCCACCTTCAAAAACCTGGCACGCCCTAAAATGACACTGGGTGTTTATTGGACGTAAAACATTAAAACAAAACTAATTAATTTATCTGTCTTCTATTTTCACTATGGCGTCTATACTAACGATGAAAGGAATGGCGCAGGTCCGTTTATATTTTGTCCTTGACTATTGGTAAAGGGGTCGCTCTCTTTCAACATTTCTGAACCCACTTCAGCACAAACGAGATTCTAATGTATCTAGATTACTCAATATCTCAAATAAGTTTCCTAAAAGACCGGTGACCGAGTTTAACAAAATATTGAAACACAAATTGTGTACGTTAAGTGCAAAATGGATATATGAATTTATCAACAGAGAAATTCGGTAGTGTCTTTTGAGCAGTTTTGTGCACACGCCGGATTATAGGATTCTATTCCACGTGTAGCTGTTTTATCTACCTGGTCCCAATGGTATTGACATGACACGTGCATGATACGGTTTCACTTCCTGTTTCTAGAGTGTATCATTGTTGTCGACTTTCGATAACTGATATCAAGGAGAGCTGTGACATTCAATGTGTATATTTAGTATTTCAATTGTCAAAAAAAACATAAACTTTCTGTCTTTCGTGGCCGTTCTTAGTGTTGATACAATCCAAGGGAACCTGGGGCTGATTTACGCCATATCTGTCACAGATTATGCTATGACGCAACAATGATTATGTTTCATTAGCAGATGATTTGCCGAATGTCAAGGCCATGACAAGAGGTCAAACGCCAGAATATAAACAGTGTGTGGTCTAATTCGTGCAAAAGTCATCGCCTTTGGCTGATAGAAACACCGACAATGCATTGTCCCTCGTTTATATTATCTTTCTCTCGGGGTTTATCTACCGTTAGTCCGAAGGGTTCTGACTCTCTGACCCGCTAATATTTGGACGACAAGCCGGGGGTCTCGCACCCGCCTGCCGTCCTCATATTTAGCGGGTCAGAGAGTCAGAACCCTTCGGACTAATGTACCGTGTGCTACTAATTCCGATACCGGTAAACTACCTTTGTTACTAGATATTGATTTTGTAATCAAACGTATGAAAACGGTCGTTTCTACATCTCGGTGTCCAGAAATAGGTTAAGACTTGCTAATTACATATATTAGGGTTCCGGTTCTTTATTACCAGTAAGTTAACAAAGCACATTTTAGAACTGATGACCAAGATATTTTGGAAACAGACGGTACCAAGTCGGATAAGGACTTTCCGTGTGGCAGAAACTACCGTATAGTGCATATTATTGTAAGTGATGGTTAGGGTCACTTCTAAGAATGAAATGTGAAATGTACATAGCCTTTATGACTATTGAGGGGGCATTTTTATCGAAAATTGATCTAACCCCCCAAAGTGTAAAATTACTCGCAGCACCCTGGTTAAGGTCCAAAAACTAGCTGTAACAAATTATCAGGTCCCAATGGATGCACCATATTGCAACCATTACATATATGTATTTGTTGCATTTTCTTGCTTCGTGGCAACTCGTGGCATTCGGTATAAACGATCGCATGGAACCTTATAGGAATAAAGCCTCCCAGTGCATACATATAATCGCTTTTCTGATTCGGCATAACACACAATGCCAAGAAAAATCTCGACCATCGAAGTGCCGTCGCCTCTCATGGAAAGCCATTTAAACTAACACCACTTGTTTGATGAACGAAGCACAGTTTTTGTGAATTATGGAAATTCTTCCATTGTTCTCAAACCGCGTTAAAGATAACAGAAGGTTAGGGTCTTCAACGCCAAAATAGGGTAAATTGGCGAGCTATAATCGCACACGGAGTTAGCTCCCCTGGGTATTATGATATATTCATGAACTAATCAAGTAGCAATAGCGCGTGGTCGAATATTTATTGCTGGAGAATTGTCCCTTTGATGTTAGGAGAGCAAAAATACGTCCATCTTGATTAGACAAGATGGGGATAATTTCTCTCTTTTGATTCATCATAACATTATTCAACATTATCCGAGAATATTAATTTATAATTAACGTGTCACTTAAAAAATATCACGAAATGTTTTATTCAAATATGCATTAGTTCTAAAGTCATTAAGTTGACCATACTTGAACCAATTAACGGAAGTCATTAGTGATGTGTATTGTATGATTGGGATAATGGTCTCGCGAGATTTTCTATAATCTCGTTGTTTCCCTGAGTTGGTGATGTGTATTGGCATCTGTTTGGAGAACGATGTTCGTGGAGAGAAGTAATTTGAAGTCCCACTCGCCATTCGTTACATCTCCGGACGGCCATTGTTATTAGATACGTTTCGATAGTTACAAACATATTCCGACCAAATACATCAACTGTATCACTGTTTATGTCCCGTATTTGGACATTTATTTACTTTTTATGAATCAAGCGGAAATGTTATTTGAGGTGGTTGAGTCAGGGGATGTCGGGGTATGGCAAAACGGTTAACAAATAACTCATAACCGCCATGCTTTTTGTGCACACAAAAAAATTGTATTATGGGTTTAATCGACATCTGTTCAGTAAAAAATGCCACAAAAATGATAGAATTAACCAAATCCAAAAAATGAAATGCTGTAAAAAATTATATACTCCACGAAAAGTCCTAACTTTATTCTCAGGACCCTGTGATAGCACTAGGTAAGGTCCCAACTTTAATCTCAGGACCAAGTGATATGACTAGGTAAGGTCCTAACTTTAATCTCAGGACCCTTTGATAGCACTAGATTAGGTCCTAATTTCATTCTCAGGACCCTGTGATAGCACTAGGCAAGGTCCTAACTTTATTTTTAGGACCCTGTGATAGCACCAAGAATGATCCAAACCGAATTCGAAGGTCCCTGTGATAACATCAGGAAAGGTCGTCAAAACTCTATTCACAAGTCCCTGTAATAACAACATGAAAAGTCAAATCCTACATATATATATAAACTTATTTATTTTACAACAATTATGAAACAACTTAACCAACTTATATAAATTACTCGTGTTGGCCCGGATGGTAGCTCGCAAGGGATCTTATTGTGGGAGGAAACCGGAGTACCCGGAGAAAACCCACGTGGTCGGGCAGGTGACCCCATACCTTTTCACGTTCGGTCGGGGAGTCGAACCCCGGCCGCCTTGGTGAAAGGCAAGTGCGCCATCAACTGCACCGACCATCCAAAACCTAATTACCAGGTATCTTTAATAACACCTTTCCCAAGGAATGGTCCAAACCTAATTATCAATCCCTGTGTTAAAATGTAGAATTCTACTTTATCTTTTTAGATACAAACTCAGAAAGAACTTCGGTCAAAAAGTAGAACATACAAATAACATGTTATAGCATCACATCGGAGACGGCGAAGAAGAAGAAAACCAACAACAACAAAATGAGATGTATCCCCAGCTGACGACTGAATGTATTCAGGGCACATCATGGTTAATATGTTATGATAGGTCAATTACTTTTTTTTGTATCTTGACAATATAACGTTCTCATGTACAACATCTCCGTCTTGTTGTCATGGATACTCCTGGTGTTGTGACTGTGACATCACCGACAGCGGCGGAAGTCGAACTTTTGACCTTTTAATTTGAAGACGAGCACTCTGTACACGTGTACGTTTACTATTTTAACACAAGGTAGGATTATTATCTACAGAAGCAAGACTAACTTTCGTTATAAGACGCTGACGTAATTGGGGATTTCAATTGTAAACGACTTTTCAAGGGGTATTCCGAAATAATGAAACAATTTTAAACGTCAATTGGGAACCGACGGCACCTGATTGACGTAAACGTTGGAGCTGTGTCACTTGGGATTCCCACGATATGTTTTCCTGTGAGCTGATTTCCAACATTTTTATTGATCAATCTTAAGTAATTATACATGGGTAAACATGAAAATAAGCCGTACGTGAAAGATAACAGTTTTCCAGTATCCTATACCACAGTTGCTTGAGTTTCTGTCAGTAAATAATAAATATATTGGGCTGCGGCTCCATATATATAAACATTTTTTGATATACTGACAGAAACTCAAGCAACTGTGCCTATACAAACTCTGTGTCATAGTCCAAATATATATAACGCTGACAAATTCACCACTGAAGTTTAAAATACATATACATGTACATATGTATATACACAATGTAAACGTGTATCGTTTTAAACAACACACACGTGAAATTATGATTAATGTTGAATCATTTAGTTGATGTACATATTCATATTCCACTCAGATGATTAACATTTATTGCGCAATTGCATTTATACAGTTTTTCCCCAGGTGTGTTATGGAAATACCGGTGACGGCCTGGGAACGACAAAATGACGTCTGTATACGCTGTTTATTATCGTGTTAAGATTGTTTTGGTCTGGTTTCGGGTCATCGTGCTAATTAATTATCATTAAAAAACACTGTGACCTGATCATTTTTGGCTAATGGAAGGCGTAAAAATAACTGTCGGGTTTGGACTTCCATGAATTTTGCTTTCCTGGAATTAATGAATCCCTTTCTTAAAGGGGCATCCCGGGGAAGTCTACATTGAAGTTCTTGAATGTACATGCTGTCTGCACTACCAGACACATTTTCCTGTTATTTCAATATTCAAAGTCCACTCAAAATGTGTTTATTAGCCACTTGCAAAATTGCATTCCTCGGGAAAACCCGATAAAAATAGCGCTGATCACGCGACAAGTGACAGCGTTCTCGGTCAATTTGACGAAGAGGCCCAAGAGGGGACGCGTAATGTATCTACACATGTACGTCCGATGATGAACTAGACACAAAGTCCGTGTATAAATTTATTGAATCACATTCACATTAATAATCAGACGTTAATTACACACTATATTCATATGAAGAAATTTATGTCGACATCTCTGCATCATTTACCGACATCAGTACCTGACTGAAACCGCGATGCAAATCGCCAGAAACCCACATGACACTGCACTCTTACATTGTACGTTTAACAGTGTCATGTGGGTTTCCGACGATGACAACCATAGGGCAAACCTTAATTTCTGTAAAAAGTTATTTTCACGAAACCTCATTTAGAACCATTTCACTAAAGGTGTGCATGCATTGAAAAGTACAAAAATAAAATGAAATTATTCCGATTTTTTTTTTATACAACTCGATGTCTTGAAGATTTTTTTTAGACTATCTACAGTTACGTGCCATAAGTCTTTCAATTTTTTTTTATTTTGCTTTTTTCAATGAATTTTCCTGACTTCGTTTCGGGATCATTTTTAATGAAATTTTGTGTACTTATAGAGAATTGTTTCCTTTTTCATCTCATAATATTTTCCCTGTTTTCCGTTATGTATAATTAGAGAAATCATAATTTATTTACAACATCCAATTTTCGGGACGCCATTTTGACCTCATTTTGGAAACGTTATATAGAGAAATGGCGTCACACGGAAATTAGCAGTGTATATAATTCTGTTTAGCTCCATAAATACACAACGGAAAATTAAATAAATATTATCAGAGAAAACCTTGTATATTTCTTTACTAAATGACAAAAAATTGTCAAAATCTATCCATAAACGAAGTCAGGAAAATTCATTGAAAAAAGTTGAAAATACAAAGAATATATAGCAAAAAAAAAAAAAATGAAAGACTTTTGGCACGTAGCTGTATATATTCATCTAAAATCTATCCAACTTTCAGTGTCAACATACTTTACACTTACAATTATATATGTATCACGGAAGTTCGTGCACTCATATGACGCACCGCGCACTAAACATGTAGAATACATGTAGAATATATATATCAAATTTGGAACTTGTCGAGAAGATAATTGTCCAACACTTAATCCATTTATATATGTTATGATTCATTTTACTTTGTACTATGTAAATTTAAAGGTTCGTTAACATTTTCAACACAACTGCAGACATGGGATAAACATGTATATGATTTTTTTTTATGAATTAATGACTTCACTTATAAAATGCATATATTTTGATTCATATCAAATTTATTACCGGGGTCCAAACCCGATCATATTTGTACAATCCATATTTTATAGATTAGGTATGACAAGATTTTTTTATCCGCTCATGATGACATAAATTTATTCATTTTGTCCAAATTGAATCTGTATACATTAAACTCAATCGCCCTATACCGGCGTTTTACAACGTAACCCCCCCCCCCCTCCCCATACGGTTTTTCTTGTATGTGAAAAGGTCTTTCTCTTCAGATATATATTTCAATAAGCTGTTTTACTGGAATATTATAGAGGGAATATTACAATACACGCTTTCAAGTTTTACACACGCATTTCATGTAACAGAGGAATGAAAGAGTTATCCCTTGGGAGGCCCCAAAACCAAATAAAAACTGTGTCACCGGCAATCCAGAAGAAAACTGTAACATGCAAACAATTGGGCTGTTTGTCTCTCCCTTGAATACTTCCCATCCCTCATTATGCTTCCGTAATATAATCCTTACGTTAAAGTTTGACCATTTGGCCACTTTTCGCTTGGTAGTTACATGTAGGTCACGCGGATCGCCATTTTTTGTTTACCGATGTAGCTTGTTATGCGCATGCGTCATCATATGTGATGCAAAAAAATTTACATGTCCAAATCGTTGATCAACGAATAGTGATTCCCTTTTTTAATTATTAATTAAAATTTATGAGAACATATTTCAACGTAAATCGCCCATTAATTTTCCACAAGAGTATACATTTAATTCATATAAACAATATTTCTAAATAAGCATAAAAAAATATAGTTTTACCGTGATGCCTCTTTAAAAATAAATTAAAAAAAAAAAAAAGAAAACTTTGACAATCTGGACTAGACAGGGTAATCCCCTACCAGAACGCCTTCAATTGGAAAACG
Organism: Mimachlamys varia; assembly: GCA_947623455.1. Classification (NCBI taxonomy): domain Eukaryota; kingdom Metazoa; phylum Mollusca; class Bivalvia; order Pectinida; family Pectinidae; genus Mimachlamys; species Mimachlamys varia. The sequence continues at coordinate 53,301,316 of OX392528.1, forward strand.
GAACTCTTGAGCGCGTTAGGGCTAGCGACTTTTCACTATTCTTGACATTTTTTTCCGGAATCGTCTTTTCGTTTTCTAAATTGTATATATCGTCTTTATTCCCAACGACGTAGTTACGAAGCTTGTCATCGTCATTTTTTCGCTTCTTTCTTTTTCTCGGGGATATAAGGCGGAGGGGGTATATATAATATGTAAAACTAACAACTGGCCATTGTCACTCGCGTTTACTGCAGAAGGATCGCGGGATGCATTACAATAGCCTGGTTTAGACTGTTTTATGGGATAATTACTCAGTTCTTCGCGATATTTCAATAAATGAATATTGTATATCAAGTGTATTTCCTTCTGTACGGGAGAAATATGATGCCGCTGTGTGAGGGGTCGCAGGTGTACGTTCCTCGGCCAATGTTTAGTCAGCTTAAGATTGATATGATTGGGGTTTTAGAACACACAAAAAAAGTTCTATTTAGTTTTCGTGTTAACTCTTAGTTTTAAATTTAAAATGAATTTATTCTGATCTCTTTAAAATCATTATAAAGTTTTGTATGTCCGAAATATAACTTCTTTTCATATATACAACAAATTGAATCATTAATAGATCAATTTATATAACCCATTGCATGTGAAAACTGATAAAAGTAAAAATTTAAAATATATTAGATAGACCTTTATAAGGAGTCTTTTGTTTACAAAAAGAATAGCACAAACATTGGATAGGTTGAGTATTAATAAATGATAACGTTTTGAAATATCCTATAATTTAGGGAGTTAAAAAGTTTTTTATTTCAAATATTAATTTGTTTTTGTGGCATTGATAAAACGTTCCAATCGAAAAGCTAACGGTACGCTTTCACTGAATATTTGAACTAGAGTACTCGGGTGAAATTGACTTCTGAGGGGGTCCCTGCGTAGTGTAAATCTAGACCCCAGTTAATACGCTCATTGTCAAATAAAATACCACTCTAGGTCTATAAATCCTGACAAAGACGACGTTTCTATGCTGGACGAAACTTCGGGCCGATTGGTATAGTCCCTTCGTCGCTTTGGTCCCGTTATGGGTGTTCGGGGTTCAAAATGTCCGAACCGTTACTTAGCTACCTCTCCGTAGGTGTTGGTTTTCAGAATTGTTATTTATGATGAAAAGATTTCAGAGACATTTTGGTCAACCACGTTTTATCTACTTTTAGAAATAAAGTCGATGACTTTGCAAGATTCAGACATGGAAACTAGAGTATATAACGGATGCACGAAAAGTGATTGATCACATCACAAGGACCTGAGAATTTGTTACAGCCAGTTCGACCTAAACTAAGGTGTTTAGAGTAATTTTATATTTTTTTTGTTTTTTTGGGGGGTTCTAGATCAATTTTCGATGAAAATGACCATTTATGACCATTGAGCGGCCCATCAACTGCAGACACCAAAAGTCGGTGATGATGACATCATCAATTCAAAGACAGCAAGAACCTTCCCCAACCTAAACGGCCAAATCCTTATACCGTGGGCTAGCCAATCGCAACATGTCGGGGATTAAGGACCGTTTTGGAAATCACCTGAACGGAAATAATTTTCCCTAGATTTCTAGAAATTTTCCTGAAATGTTGCGATTGGTGTTGGGCGAATTTCAGTGAACACTGATTCCATTAATAGACGGATAATCATATATATTTATTTATTCTGTTTATCCTCGATGATGTCACAAAAGGAAAAAACCAAATTGTTCCTTCTAAAAGAAGTTCTTCCGAAAAAAACACTAACTGTACGAAATTTTGACCCCATCTCTCAGTTAAGACTCATCTTTGCCTTGGAAATGAAACCGTCGCGTTACAACGCGAAACTAACGCGTTATATTGCGAAACTTTCGCGTAATTTCAATATATACTTCTGTACTGTGCGTAATTTCCAAAGCACGTCTTGATGTTAAAATATTGTCCAGGGACAATTTGTATAAAGCGTCGTTTTCCATTTTAATCGTTGACACAGGGGTTGTGATCGGTGATGTCAAATAATGGCATTTGTTACAACACTAAACCTTTTGGTGACGTCACTAATTCGCTTTCACAAATTAACAATGTTGGAGTAATTATTATTGAAAGATAAAGTAAACGGCATCGATGAAGATGTTTTGAAATCTTTGCCAACTTCAGTTTGATTGTATTCATTTATTTTCATGGTGCAGTCCGTCGTATGCTGTCTGGCGGGCTAGTGGACGGGAGGAAATGTTGATCCCCTAGGATTCGTGTTGGACAGAAGGGAAGGGGGTTACTCGATTTGAGGGCGTGGGAGTAGGCGGCTTTTAGGTGTATACTACGATTCGGGCAGGGTGTCGGTAGCTAGGATTACGGACCTGTCAGGTAAAATCCAGCCAGACTTCATGAATGACTTTTAATTACCTAGAAGTCAGTTTGGTTAGAAACAGAGTCTATATTAAACATTTAAACGCTTATATTTAAAACGTCTAAGAGCGTCAAGTACATGTACTGTTATCTACAGACAATAACATTATGATAAGTTCATTGGTAACACTTTCAGGTGTTGCGGTATCTTGTTTTGGTTTTTTTCTTAACGCAATACATTTATTTTGAATATAATGCTGTTAATTTTGAAGTTGAAATATAACAAACAGAAATATTAAAATTTGAATGCAGAAGATTCAATATAATGTCGACAAATTCTTATATTTGGATTGCCGAAATAAACTACGGTGGCTGATTGAGGACACCCAAAAATAAATTTTATAATAACATAATAATAATTATAAAAGGATAGTTTTTTTTCTTAAATTAAAATTATAAGGTGTGCAGTTTAATTTTTAAATAAGAAGTTTATTAACGTCATGTGATGTTTCATGAGGACAAACGAATGCGCCACACTGTGGCCGTTACTACTGGGTGAAACGTGGTCTACCTGAAGTCGTCTTGTATGATACACATGTATACGTATTGTATATATACATCCAGTACCGGTATTAGGCGAGTGGATCAGAGTTGTAACCGCGGTATTTGACCACAAACTCGGTTAACCGTCGTGTGAGTCACACTTCAAATACACGTTCACGACAATTACAGGATAGAAAGTGAAAATTTTTTTTAAGCTATGAATAAATTGTTCTGAGGTTTTCTGTTGTTTATTTTCAAAACTAAAAATAGATATATAAATATCAAGGTATTCGTCATCTATGTAAACATATTTATGGTTTTGAATTTACCGGTTATGATTTTAATTCTTCTTTTTCTATATGATCTTTTCTTGTAATGGCTAATAGTATGTTTTATACTTATACGCATCGTGGAAGATGTGCGAAAGTAAGCGAGATTTTTAAGGTGAAAAGGTGAAGGAGGGGAGGAAAAGTTCAGTCAGTATTTGAGAGGTAACTTGACTTCCTGAAAACCACAGGAAATGTTTCAAAACGCCGACATTAAAACTGATTGTCACAAGTAAGTGAGTCAACGGAAGTCAATTTATAATCTCTAACCAAAGTTTTGTTGTCATATATTTTATGTGGCTGATGATTGTTATCGACTTGACCATGTTTTCTTTCTTAACATGTCAAGACAGATTGACAGTTTTTAACCACACTTACTCACCGAAAGCATGTGTCATGGCTGGGTAGAATTATTATCCAGATTCCGTCATCATTATCCGGTTTTAAACACTCTCGGATGGCGCATGTTTAGTCATACCTACCATTAGTAACTTAATCTTTTTATTGAGAACAAAATCTCCACGTTGTCATTAAGTAAATTTATCTTTATCCACATGTACATTCTTCTTGTTGTGTTTCCGGTAATGTACCGGGCACCAAATTGGGAAAATTTCGCACATGCGTATTGGTAAAAAGTTATAAAATGTCAATGAATAACTTTATTCTTAATGAGAATTCTTCATGTAAAAGGATAGACATTTATTGAAACATTAGCTGGTGTTGTAGGCGAAATGTGCGTTTATCAACCAGTCAGCTATACACTGAACCGGTGTAAGGGTTTGTAGTTCGGTTAACATTTTTTAACAGTGAGGAAAGCATTTTCTGTATCTGTTTCTTCCTTATAAACGGAAGATATGGATACTTTAAACAAGGAAGATAATTTTTTTAAAGAACTTCTGTATTGGAAAACATTTCGGTTATTTATTCTCACTGTCAATTGAGTTACCTCATAATTAGTTGGAAGTGTGACCAAATATTTGGTCGTACCACGGGCGCTCGAATTTGGACCTCGCTCCCTTTAGTCTCCCACTTTACTCTATAACAACAACAGGTTGATGTAGAGTAATTAGCGAGTAAATGGGGCTGGGTCCACCTTCGAGCGCCCGTGGACGCACCCTCCAGCCGTCCGTATATTTAGTGCGTCAGAGAGTCGAAACTCTTCGGACTGCCTCATATGTGACAAGGTAGACGATCATGGGAAGGGGATAAGCCAAAAATTGGATCTATAAATATCATTTCCAAACAACACGACGAGGACATGAACATTGCAACATCTAAGACACAGTTGCTTGAGTTTCTATTAGTAAATAATAAATATATATTGAAATGAGCCTCCCATTACAATACATTCTGTAATGGGCCGCGGCTCCATACATATACACATTTTGTTTTATATACTGACAGACATTCAAGCAACTGTGTCTCAGGACAAGACACCCCACCCTCTCCAACCCGAGAAGTACCGGAGTAAGGCAGGTGAACTGTTTCTGAGTTAGCTGTTGCTATTTGGTGGTATTCAGTCTCATTTCATTCAAGTTTTTTTTGTTTTTTTTCGCCCTTGTTTTTAAATTTAACCATACAAAAACTTTTACTGGTAAGTTTTGTCCAAAGCAGATGGTACTCCTGCACCTGTTCAAGTCTAATATCAGCCGTCTACAGCATGATATTGCAGCGGAAGCTGTAGGGCGAGACTAATTTACGCTCCAACCTACAGGAAAGCATTGTTAGACGTGTCGGATCTTCTCATTTCAAAAATATGCAAAAAAAACGATTACAATGTGACGTAGACGGTAATGTATATACCGCATTACCAACATCAAAGTAGGCGGAACAATAGCAAAGGCAAGTGATACGTAATCTTAAGAACCGATACCGGACCGGACTATGTGTCTGTGCACGCTTTAAACTTTTTAAATATGCAACATTACACAGAAAATTTGTGTCGACACGCAAACCAGTTCATTTTTATTTTCAACATTTACGATTTGTTTACGTTAATACCAACAAATGCGATTTTATCCAGTGAATGATATTTATCATATTTCACTCTTTACCAGCACTTGAGTGCAATTGCACCTGCACGTTTTTGTATTGTCACGTGTTTGTAATTCTTGGCGATTAGGTATACGTTTTGGTCTGTAGCTATGCTATTGATCAAATGAGTTCCCGGTTCACAAGCTTAGTATGACATAAGTCTTTGTTTATCCCACACTTGTTGAGAAAACGTGGCCATTGACATGTGCCAATCGGGAACCGTCGGCACTTTCCGTAAACGAGAAAATACTTCTCGTTTACGGAAAGTGCCGACGGTTCCCGATTGTGACATGTGCATGTAAAGTACGAAACAGGCGATGCTGTTCTGTAAAAGCCAGCTCTTCGTTGTCATTCTTGACGTCAGAAGCAGCCAATGTCGTGACCTCAGTATGACCTGTTTGCGTGTCCATATTGCACAAAGTCCACTTGAAGTTTATGTGCAATATTGATTATGATTATACAGCAGTCTTCATTTTCAGAATGGATGAAAGCTTTTTGCGTTCTTATTGGTAATATTGTTAAAATAAAACAGTTTTAACACATATTCCAATTTTTATATTATACACTATTGATAAAACCACCGGTTACATTTGTAGCAATGAAGAGACTATATCTGCAATGTAAACGACATTTCCAGAAAAGCCTAAAGTTTACTTCATACATGTAATGACACAAGTCCAATTGCATTCATAGCCCTGCAATATACGTTTGTTTGTGCATGTCTGTCATTTTTTTCATCCATATCCTTTCAAAACACACACCTACATCGTATACACGGGGAGTCCGTCCTTAAATGACCCAGCTGTAAATAGGACGTAAAAACAACCAAACCAAACCAAACTTTTGAGAACGACCAAGGTTCTGTTGTAGAGGACACCGGGGTACCTTGGGAAAAAGACCAACCTGCGGTCAGTGCTTGGCGCTTGCCACGCACAGGCAACCCCGTTTTGGCGAACTAGTGATAGTTGACGGCCAGAGGAATTAGATCTTATAGCCCTACGAGAACCATTTCATCTTTAATTATATCATAAGGCGTTGCAGAGGAAATAAATTTTAAAACTATAAGAAATTCGTAATATATACAAGTACTTCATATTTTGATGGTTACAAAACAAAACAAGGGGACCCTACATCGATCTACACAGAACATGCAAGTCCGATATAAACACCGGTGTGGCATTTTCATCTGTCAGTATAAAGCAGTTGAAGAAGTTTGCGAAAATCTTATCGGTTTAGTAAGAAACCAGCCAGAAATGGAATTTCGAGCATTACCTTTTCACATGTATCATTCCCACATGCAAGTTAGACTGATGTCTTAAGAATGTAACGGGTCAGGAAGTTTTAACACACAAATTTAAAAGTCAATTATACAAAAGAAAAGTACGAATGTTTTAAGGGTTTATCGGGACAGAAATCTTCGGGTTACGTCAGAATGATAAGCCAGGTATTGCAAATATTTTTACATTCCAGTAAAATAAATCAACAAAGGATTACAATGAGCTGAGTTTTAGCTATGTGTATAGCCTTGTTGTCGTAAGTCAATAAATAAGTACCATTGTATAACATCTACACCCGTAAACAAAGGCGAACTGCGCAAAATACACAGGTTTTTCATTAAATACCGACGATTGCGGCGATCGTTTTTGTGATCTTACTAGATTAGTTTGTATGCTTAGAATGTAATTCCGGTAGCGGTTTCTTTTCGTTTTTGCAGATTAACTTTAACATTACGAACATTGCACACCTAGCACGGAGAAATATTTGCCATACAGCTGTTTTTCCCGCCCTTGTTTACATTTCTAGTCGTCTTATTAAGACTAAGCCCTCGTAACTAATTCGCGCGCTTCTCACCTTTTATTAAGGTAAGCAAGTTGTTTTCTTAGTGTTTTGAGCATTCTTTTGTGGACAGCCGTTATAAGCAGTAGGTGATGATTTTACTTAATTGTACGCCATTCGGATCTGATACTACAGCGATACAAAGAATTGACACTTTCAGAACCTTAAGCTGCTTATCTTTCTGTATAGGTAATAATGGTGTATGCTGGCATTCTCGATTTTGTCTCTACACAATGACGTTTTTCATTGTTTGTTTTCAAAAACGCAATCCGGAGGTTGAACCCGAATTTCAGCGGCCACCCAGCACCTAATTTACCGCGGAATGTACAAAATACGACAATAATCCGTCAGCTAAATACACAATCCTATATAACAATCGTTTTGATTAACTCTTTTATAGATTGGAAATAGCATTTTTTCTATGCTTTATCACGTTAACAAAGATAATGAGTTTATTCTGACCTCACACGATGACGGAACGGCGATATAAATTAATACGGGATTACTAAAAACCGGCCCGATGGCTAGTACGCTTTATTCCGAAACGTGCTAAAATGTTCCTTCGGCGTTTCCCCGCCCTCATCAATATTGTGCGTAACGTATGGTCATCTTCTCGACCTAAATGTTTTTTTTTTTTTTGATCATAGATAAATTCTCCATCAAATTGAAGAAAACTTCACTATAATATTTATCTGTTCTTCAAGTATCATTCCGCCGAAAAAAAGTTTATTTCTGTTTGCTTAATACGTTGTTATTTTGTTTTACAGAATAAACGGTTCAAATATCTCACTAATAGTAATCCAGCTATGAATTCTATTTGGTAAATTTCCTACCAACACATTAAAGAAAACAAATTAGTTTCCACAAAGAACATTTGAAACATTGTTTCGGCATTCAACATTCACCTCGTGAAACCATGTCGTGTATTGAATGAAGCTCAAGGCCCTTGACTGAACGCTTACAAGGTCTAACCCACAAAGATTTCGAGCTTAGAGCGATATTTTAATTTTCAATTAAGTGTTAAGAGATTTGTGTTATCCTAATAAGTGTTTGTGTACACGTACATTTGTCGTTAGGTTATTCATATTGTACTGTAGGGCCTATACACAGGGGCTTGCAAATACGATTTTCATTGCCTTTTTTACTTTTAAAAATGATATAAAACAGAAAAAAAAGTTTTGAAAAAGTATGAAAAAATTAGAGATGGACGTAAAAGAAATGAAATAAAGGGGAGCAAAGTACGACACATCGCCCAATCGTTTGTCTTTCTTCACTTCCTTCGATATATCGCCGAACTCCTTTACAACGACACCTTTCATCTAAGTTTTGAAAAAGTATGAAACAATTAGAGATGGACGTAAAAGAAATGAAATAAAGGGGAACAAAGTACGACACATCGCCCAATCGTTTGTCTTTCTTCACTTCCTTCGATATATCGCCGAACTCCTTTACAACGACACCTTTCATCTGGAAAATGGCGGCAATATATCGTGATGTAAGAATACCGACCAATAACAGGTCAAGTTCTGGTCTCTTTTCAAACGGGTAGATTTCGTACGAGACGCCCCACTATAAAAGAAGATAGTGCCAAAAATAGATTATTTCTGTACCATTTCGCAAGGTCCTGTGCGTCGGTGTTACTTTTCGCGTGATTATGTCACATAACGAACAATTTTCATTCCAGTGAAATGACTCTATTCACCGCTTTTTAGCACAAACTTTCAGTCCATAGTTCGTTACTAATAAAACATGTTTCATACGATTACATTGCTCATTGACATGGAATAACTTGTAGTTGTATAATTGTCCGGAAAATATGACCTAGTTTGATTTTATAATTACCATTCCATCGTCACGCATAACGCTGAATGCTACATAATGCCTATTTCTAAAAACACGTCATCATGAGGACCAATATTTTAATTACCTAGTGACACACATATATATTGCTTAGATAACATACCAATGTCAAAGAGACACGTGTCACGGAAGTAATCGACAGGTTATCGGATACTTTCTCCTGGTGGAATTAGTAATACATGAAATACATATATGTATGTATACCTCATACTTTGGTTTATTTTGTTTCGCGTCATATTAACAGTCAGGTCATTTGAGGACGTGTCAGGTTTTGGAGGTGGAGGAAAGCCGGAGTACCCGGAGAAAAACCACCGATCTACGTTCAAAACCTGGCAACTGCCCTACGTGGGTTTCGAACTCGTAACCCAGAGGTGGAGGGCTCGTGGTAGAATGTCGGGACATTTAACCACTCGGCCTACGCGATCCCTAATATATATATACATATCTTAAACACTGTTTGACAAGTCTACCATATCTGTTATTTTGGCCTCTTGTTCTCTGGTTAGCCACGAAGAGTGTTTATCAAATGGACGGAGAGTTTCGGATATCACTAATTACTATGTATTGTCTTTGCAGTAAGGAACTCGATTCCATGTTCCTCCGGGAATGTTCATCCCGGATTACAAACTATCGTTTTCACAAGAGCAATTCATATTTTGTTATGTGGAAATAAAACAATAACACCAGTGTGGAAATGATTGGCTAATGCGTCATTGACACTCTATAATCGTACAACATCATTTACCAAACCAGTGTACTGACGACCTACCATCCCGATATCATGACAAAAACTCCTCCTCTTCCACATGTAGATTTGCAAAACGCATTATTTTCCGACTGCTCGTCAAAAATGCCCGTCGTAGCTGTTTATATTTAATTAGTGACACATCAAATGGTGGAAGCCACGGAGATACCTATGTGCCCTCACTATAAAATATTTTGCTCCAAATTATAATGTGTGCGATAGTCAATCATGCTTAGTTTGGAGGACTTTTGTAACGGTTCCCGTTCCAATGAAAACATGTAATTTTTTTATTTAACTTTAAGTCGATCTCTTGCTATTGGAAAGAGAAAGAATAGAAGGAAACTGTTTTGACGGTAGCACTCGTTCCACCTCGGCAGATTCCGTACGTTCACCGAGGATACCGAAATCTACGATCGATGAAGGTCGTACAAAAAGTATGGCTTTCGAGGGACACCAGCCTCGCCTATATAGGCTAGTATTTATACGTGTTTACAAGTACTAAACATCCTATATTGGGCTTATGGATTGTATACAATAATAGAAACCGAGATCCGGTTACAATTAATGACACTGTGTTGGGGTGACGAGAGGTTTATGTACCACCGGACACCGAGACGAAGGGCGTGAATGGACATCTGGTGGAGCAGCGCTTTGTTCCCTTGGTCAATATGCCGGGACTCAAATTGTTCCCTTGTTAGCGATGAAAGGATCACAATATCTCCGAGTCTTTGATCTCCAAGGTATCAACATATCTGTTTCCATGGTGATGTATATATAATCCAATTGATATCAGAAACAGGTAGTTTTTTGGTAGCTGTAGGGAGACGAATGTAAACAGTGTTGAATTGATAAAATAATCATCAGCTATAAATTATCACCATTCAAAGATTCGCCAGTTTTAAAGATCGGAAACTCAATTCAACTCATAACTTTAATGTTTGTAGATTTCATTTGGATGGTTGAACTCCCAAAGCATATAGTTGTTCCAAATTTCTTTTCATCATCTTAGAATTAGGTATATATATTCATCTAATTAGGTACATTGACTACATTTCTTTCTATTTGCGTTGACAATACCACACACCTGTAAACCCTAAAACATCGTACCTGTCGGAGAGAGTTGGCTTCCTCAGGAAACATCTCTGTACCCCATGTATATATACCGGTACCACCTGTGACCCGTTAGCGGGGGTCTCTCCCCTATACCCCTTTCAATGGTAATAAAATACATAATAAGAAACTCGACGCTTAACAATACATTTCATTTCGATATAATCTTTTTAACGACCACCTAAGAAACAAAAACAATATGGCCGCGAACTGTATTCGTCACCAAAAGCTCTGGTATCAGTTTGTGAAGCTTTCTAGTTTACGTCCTCGCTGACCCCTGGTCAACCTTTAGCGGCTATATAAGCAACGTATTTCATGATCGATAAAACCGAGGTCCCCGGGTAGAGTTACATTTATATGTTTTAATGAGATTCGTCATAGCATGTTTTCCTGTTCTGACTTCCAGAAATAGCTGTAACGGATGTGAATACAGCTCCAACTGTGTCGGATTAGGGTCGCCGTGCCTTCATCCAGGTATAGTTTAGGAGACGTATCACGCAATTTGATTTTGGAGATTAAAGATTTCTTGAGATTTAAACTTATTGTTGGTCACCTGATCTGGACAATTACAGCCCTCCTGCTATCCCACCGCCAGCACCACTATTCACCCCAACACCGTTTCCCATGTACTTCGGATGTCGATAATCAGTAAAGAAACAAAACAGATATGAAACGTGCTTGATGAGGGGAGTCCACTGTGGGATAAGGAAGATAAATGTGAATATAGCCTGTAGCATTTGAAAACAAGCTTAGGATCATGCATGGGTTGTTCTCACCCACGCGGTTGACAATGTTTGGTCTTCACAGTCACAGAATTACAGATCACATATCATGATGGACGTTTATTTTCGTGTGTATTTCTCATTAGTATCAACTGCCAATCAAAAGGCCATTAACGCTGAACGATAAACACACAAGTAGTCTTCATCGTAACATAACAACCTTATCGGCGAGTGGTTCAATTAATTTGTAATTCGCCAGCTAAAACAGATTACGCTCCGTGAGCGATTTGCTACTTCTGATAATGTGGAGAATTCTAATATCACACAATTTATGATAGCATCAATCATAATAGTACAGCTTATTCCTGTTACGCGCTCTTAACGAACATTTACTTTGTTTATGACAGGGTTTGTCATTTTAACGTTACAAAATGTTAGTCGATATGACACTGCTAGTCATTTACTGCAAAATGCTGCAATTTGTATTTGACATTGCTTAAAATTGACTGAAATATTAAATGTTCTACTACCATATACTATCCGAGGTATAGCGTTGTTGTTCCTTAGTGTGCGCCAAGGTGTATCAGTACCAGCCCACTTGTTCCGGAGTATATTCCTTATTTCTTACGAGTCCTTGGTGTGCGACAGAGTTGACTATCACATCCAAAATAATTCGATGTACGACATATTTAATGTTTTAAGATGAACCGAACACACACATATGTTGCACCTTTTAAATTCATTAATATATCAAATATGCGAAAAATGAATGACACTGCACCATACAGCTGTTTCGTCCTTTAACTCGTCAGTGGTGTCAGGGACCAAAATTATTTGATTTTCAATGCTTCCTAAAGATTTACCTGGCAGACGACAGGGACGCACAGATACATCGTTTTTATAAGAAACACATTGTAGTGCTGGAAACAACTATTTAGAATAATCTGTCCAACCAAATGGTTACTGGAAGATTTTTTTCGGGCCTATGAGTAAGACAGTTTCATGCATTAATATTTGTGTAAGGCAGGTCTATATCAGGAGTCCACACGAATTTTTAACGGTTATATTTGGACTTTAACTAAGGCGTTTAGAGAAACCCTGTGGCCAGTAATAGCATTATCAAGGACACAGTGTTATCCTATAAACTTAGAAAGACGCAATTGCATTGACAAATTAGGAAGTTTGTCTCTGTCAGAACACCAATGTCAATATTTAGCTGTGAGCGATTTAGAGGGAAGCTACGTCATGTACCAATGTAGAAACACACATTAAAATTTGCATTACAGATAAAAATGTGCCTTGTTTAATTCCGATCAATCATTCCTAACAAATGTCACTTTGTATGACTGGCAGGTAATAAGTGTTACGGCGTGTTATCAGTTAAGTTTTAATAATTAATCTTTACTTTTATCTGCTTGTGTGTGACAAATTATCCAATGTCATTACTCGATGTTATTGTGTGACGTAAAAGTTAAACATAAAATCATATATATTTTTTTACCTGGAAGATAGGAGAACATTTTACAAAGTCATTAAATAGATAATAAAATGTTTACTAGCGTATCACCGCTTGGCGTTATAAGTGGCGAGGTTTGAGCGCCGATACATCACTGTCAGTTATCTCCCCTGCTAAGTAAGCATGATATACCTACAGAACTTAATTGCATTAATTTACATAATTGCTTGAATTTATAAGGTCATATTGTTCAAGGTTATGATGATTTATTTTTCTAAATCTACTTGTCGTTAAATTTTTATAATTGAATAACGAATAAGCCACTATTGTGATGTGGTTTTTGAGGCCGACTGTTCGATTTTCGTTAAACCAATGAACGCACGAAGGCATAGGGGAAAACATGCATCAGTTATATTATGGAAAAGTACTGTTCGTAAGTCTCAATAGCAAAAATCATTTCTGTGCCTCAATTATAAAAAAATAATGCGTTCAGTGCGCTTGTCCGCAATATTTTTTTCCCCTTTTTAGTGCATTTCGAGTCAAAATTTCGGAATTCTAATATTCAGCGTTGTCAACCACTCACGGATGGAACAAAAATCGGAGAATACCGAAGCGTCTTAAACTAGGGGCAAAACATGAACAAATAAAAGGTTTACATGGAGACTCTTGTAAAAGTACAAGATCATAAGACCAGGTGCTCTGGAAGAGTAAGCGTCTTCTGCTTCATCGACGACACCCGCCATGTAAATCTTAGTCACATTCAAGTAAACGCCAAGTCCTCAAAGTGAGAACCGTGTCATTATTTTCAATCACAAGCAAAGACACTAATGAGCATACTTAAAAATTTTCATCTCCATATCACTAAAGGGTACAAAATGTTTATCTTTGAAAAAAGTTAGTGACCATAAAACTTGCTAATATATATCACCAACCTGCATCTCTCGAATCCCTGTGTAGTAAGTATGTTTGTCAGCAGTCGAAATTTATCACGAAAATCTCGATATTTAGAGCAAGCCCTAGATTAAAGAATCATGTGGCATGCAAACACTATACGATGGAGAAGCAGGGAATTTACTATCAAGAAAGGGAAGTTCACACCGTAGAGCTTAGTATTAAGCTGTCCATATGTATAGTATAGTTTAAGCTGAAATGGAGGGTACAGCTGATGTATGGAATTGGTGTTATCGATGACGTGTTCAACAAACTTGTTTTTTACAGACAACACATCGTCGATAAATCTGAGAAAATAAAACAATGGATACAACCAAACAACTTTCCTACTATGATAAATTAGAAGGAAATCCAACTGATTTATGAGGTAGCATTCTTTTAACAGTTTCGTAACAGTGATTAATATTGTAATGTTTTTGTCAGTTGGGATTCAAATGAACTGAATACTGATTGTTTGTCTTAGACTGAGAATTAATTATGCTTTTAATGCCTCGTGTGATATGGCTTTAAGTAAAATTAAGATTAGTTTTACAACTTTGCATTGAAATGAACCTTTCTGAAACGAGAAGTAGTTTGCAATACAGAAATAATGTATGTGTTTGTAATTTGCATATTACAGCAATATTACGAAGTATATCTTTTGATTTTATTGATAATTGTGCCAAAGGATATGTATGAAAGGCTGTCTGTTGAACGCACTTCGTGCTTTGACAAATTGCACCCAACCGGGAGCTGTTGGTACTTATCATTACTTAAGTAACGAGATCGTTTACGGAAAGTGTCGACGGTTCCCGATTGAAACAAACATTTTGGTGACTGAGATGGGACCGCGTCTAGTGCATTGCATTAAACGCCTGTTCTCGCTCATGCGTGTCTGCCAATTATCTACGAGTGTCCATCTTACATGCAGGAATGTTTGACAAAAATCCTGCTCAACAGAAAACGGAATTGGAAGCAAAAATAAACGAGGTTGGTCATGATCCATTAAACTTGTAAGTGTTCTTGATTTTCTATGCAAAACGTAAATACTTACATCTTTGGCTAGCAATCAAATAATAAAAAAATAGATAAATATGTATCGACAAATACGAATGCGTGCCTCCGATAAAATTTCGTGTGGATACGAAAGTCGGTTATTATTGCCGATGTTTACAGACCAGAAGATTTGTTGAAAGTTTACACTTTTAGTTCAGCGCCGTAACTCGGCTAAGAATTTGCTTTAAACGTTATTTGTATTTGATTTGAGACACCCGCTGTGGAATGTCATTATCTCGGCCTCCGTACTTTGCAATGTCTGACGTGATCCCGGCAATACACAGTACAACGTTGACTGCCAACAAAGTGCGCCCAACGAAATCTCGGTTCAGTATCCATCACACTTCATTTGAATTGAAGCTTAACTTTAAAGCTTACGTAAACGAATAACGTTTATGTTTGATAATATTTACATCCTCCTGCATGGGATCGCTCTTCTGAAGCTTAACCGTTGAATACACGAATAGGTAATATCTAGTATAGTCTGTTTGAAAATGAAGTATGTTTGTACGTTCCTGGATAAAGACGAACATCCTCTGTATAATAACATTGTTTTTTTTTTCAAATTATCCATTCAAATTATCAATTTGAAATGACGATTTATCTTATGAGAAGCTAATTATGTATACGATATAGCCAAAATACTAATGTATAGACTCCTTCATATCTTTTAAAGCCTGGTGCCAACGGGAACTTATGCTTGTAAACTGAACAGAATATTGTGGTTTTGTTAAGAGTTTCTTGATTAAATACACTTTAATATACACAAACATAAAACACGTGGTAGGTCTTGTCTAAATCCATTACGTCACAACTCCACTTCTCTCGGCTTTGTTTTGTGAAGTAACATGAGTTCTCTTTGATCAATTATTTGTCAAAGTTTGTTGGAACCAGACGTATTTAAACAAACAATATATGTTGTATAATTTCCCTACGTTTCAGAAACTACCAGTGTTGTTGGACAAGCCCTAACTACAGGGCACGTTACACTAACAATGTAATAATTGTTTATACCGACCACCATAGTACATTGTATACATACATTATTATTGTAACATGCCCCTGTGACCTGACTGCGCTTTTCGAAATATTTTCAACGGAAGTATAGTATTATATTATGTCATTTAAAAATATCCCGTTCTTTATGCTCTGGCCAATCCTCATACATTCACGACCTCTCCTCGCTTTTTAAGAAACCAACGTTTTGCGGGTCAAGATTAAAAAGGCTCGAATAATGTTTGTGTGTTTGGGGTTTTTTTCATTCAAAACGATATCTTTTAGCAGTTGCTCGACTAAAAATGCTTCCATAATAGTTCGTGTCTAACTCCATCGGGAACCGTCGGCACTTTCCGTAAACGAAAGTGCCGACCGTTCCCCATTGGTGTCTAGCTCTTCGTTGACCGACGGCGAGAAGTTGTTGAATGACATTATAAAGCTACATCCTTTTTGATAACGTGTTCCATTTAAATAGCGAATCGTTCCGGTTGTTCCGGTACGAACCAGCCGTTCCACCAATATTGGATTGTTCCAGTTGTTCCGGTACGATCCAGCCGATCCGCCAATATTGGATTGCGACGTTCCCCCGGAACGAATCGGTTCGTCGATCGGAAACGTCATTTGAGGGTTCCAATTTGGATCCAATATGGTGGCCAGTGAAAAGTTTTCGTTTCAGATGTTCATTAAATTGCAAATAGATATATCAGTAACTAGTTAAACTGTTTCCGGAAATGTCGGTTCTTTTCACTTTTCGATTATTAGATTTTCACTTGAAAGAACGTCGTTTGGAACGGTCATTTTGCAGAACATTTCCTAAATGGCACAACTTGGAGGTTACGATATTTAAATGGAATGCACTGTAGAAAAGTCAATAAGTGATTTCGAAAATGATAACCAAGAGCTGCGAAACTTTCTAGACCTTTTGAAAATGATAGAATGCACTAAAAAATACGCAATGAAATATGTATAAGCCTTTCATTAAGAAGCTGACGGCAGTATTCCCGAAAATTTACTTAATAAAATATGCATAACATGCAATAATGAAAGTGACGGAAGCTACCGAAAATTGATAATCAAAAATACATGTAGTCTGTTCATTACGAAGCTACGGAAACTTGCAAAAATCGCAATACATGCTGAAAGTATAGCTAAAGATAATTAAAAAAAAAATCGAATTCTAACGTGGTGTTTAAAGCACTCTCTTAATTAATCTAACAGAAAATAAAAAAAAAAAAACAAACAAATTGTAAAATTTGAGGCAAATATTGTGTTTTCTCATATTTAGGCAATGAGAGATTCCGAAAATGAAGTACCGTGTTTTCAGAGTCATTCGGAATGCACTGATTTACATGCTGAGCTACGTAAAACCGCCTCGTATGTGAAAAATGTGCTGACAAAATGCAAAGTCACGGATTACATGCAATAATCCGGTTTGATAAGCAATTTGTCTAATAGAGAGGATGTGTTCGCGCCGATCATTAAACCGCAAAGAACAACAGTTGTATCTGTTCCGAAACAAGGCGGGTCGGATATACAACGCGATTTGAGGTTTCCCTAACCCACCTGTCACAAAAAACAGCCATCATTTCAGGGCTTTGTAGAAACACCTCTGTCACGTCATCACGTTACGATATCAAACGACTTCTGTACCGGAATGTCGTCTGCCCATCGTTTACGGGTCGTGCGCACCAGTGCACGCGACATGATTGTCATGTCAACACGATCATTGGCGCATTGCGGACTTGGCAGGGGGTCATGAAAGGTTATCATGATCGATTATCATTAGAGGCATGTTGTGCTTGCGGTCACAATTGAAGTGTTTGGCTTAATTAACGAGACGTTAGACAGTTGATGATAATTGTTCGTATGGTCAACTTAGACAGGACTGACAATAATTGTGATGGCTGTCGTTCAAAAGGATTTTTACCTGTGTTATCTTCTGATTTTAGGTAATGGCAACTTCAAATGAAAACCTTCGCGTTTTCTTGATTAGCTTTTTTCGTGATGTGAATTACATATTCATTCACGTTTATAATGTAATCTTGTTTGAAGTCGACCTTTAAAAGATATTAATAACGATTTGTTTGTGTTTTAAAGTACAACATGAATGGAATGGAAGAACAGATATTATCTATTTGAAACATTAAGATTATCAATCACAATTCTTGTCAGCAGTTACGCCAAAAATACTAAAAACGTAAATAATGATCTTGTACTATTATGTCATTTGTTTATAAACGACCCATTTTCTCGGTGAATGAGAAATGTTTTTGAGGGTAAAGATCACAGTCAACATTATATACAAACATAGACAACCATACCATATATCTATCATCTAACATTCCATTTAATCGTACTTGAATGTTACACAACATTTAAAAGGAAGACATATCCTTTTTTCATGAATGAAAATAATTATAATGTAAATGATATATGTACTGTAGACTTACGACAGTGACATAGCAGAATTTGTTTTTCTTGATAAAAAAGTTGAAATGTACTATTCTGGTTGTTTGTTAAATTTTATTACAATTCAATGTTGAAGAATGATTCGGAAGTTGCAGTAACTAATGTTCTTTAACATAGCAGTTTTCATAATAGAACTTGATAAAAATCAAAAATTTCATATATCACGTGTAGTTTCAGATTTTAAGACAGGTACAATAGGTAGAAATTTACAGTTTGGAGAAAGATGAAACATAATTCGATTCTGTTTCCTGTTAACAGTGATATCTCTTTCATGGTAGTATTTTTGAAAAGACGGTTTCAGTGTGGATTAACAAAAGTGTACGATTTCTAAGTCAATCAGACGTTTTGTTCTCAGTCAGATCGGCGCTTATAAGATGAGTTCTAAGTCGGTGCGGGTCCGGAGTCCACACTGTGTCGGTTCATCATCGCCGTCACGCCAGCGTTACTCGGGGTGTCCATTCGCCCCTAGTTTGATTGACTACACTAAAGATGAAAGTGATGACCCGAGTGTAAACATGATTCCCGCGTTGCCCGACATAACCTCGCCAGACGTTCTACCCGAGCGGGTCGTACTCTATATTGGTGACAGTGGCGCCAACTGATGTCCGATGTCGTCTGCTCGTGATGCTAAGTATCTTCCGGAAGAGGGTGGACGTGGAGCTCGAATTACTTTTTTACACGGATGGGCCGTGGTCAAATCAAATGTAAGCAATAGGTCCTACACCTCTGAGTGTTCTTTGTATACTGAAATGACGTCATAAAAGCCGTTGATGCAAGTTATATAAGTTTTAAAGGGGCATCCCAGGGAAGTCTACAATGAAGTTCTTGAATGTACATGCTGTCTGCACTACCAGATACATTTTCCTGTTATTTCAACATTCAAAGTCCACTCAAAATGTGTTTATTAGCCACTTGCAAAATTGCATTCCTCGGGAAAGCCCGATAAAAATAGCGCTGATCACGCGTCAACCACGTGACTATTTTGTCGCAAGTCGACGAGGGGCCCAAAGGAAGGGGACGCGTAATGTATAGGTCCGATGATGAACCAGACACAAAGTCCGTGTATAAATTTATTGAATCACATTCACATTAATAATCAGACGTTAATTACACACGATATTCATATGAAGATATTTATGTCGACATCTCTGCATAATTTAGAACCATTTCACAAAAGGTGTGCCTGCATTGATAAGTACAAAAATAAAATGAAATGATTCCGATTTTTTTTATACAGCTCGATGTCTTGAAGATTTTTCTTCAGACTATCTATATATTTATCTAAAATCTATCCAACTTTCAGCGTCAACATACTTTAACACTTACAATTATGTATCACGGAAGTCCGTGCATTCATATGACGCACCACGCACTAAACATGTAGAATACATGTATTACATCAGGGACGTATATGTCTCACATAAACGTCCCTGATTACATATATATCAAATTTGGAACTTTTCGAGAAGATAATTGTCCAATACTTAATCCATTTATATATGTTATGATAACTCCGTTTTCATTTTACTATTTTTTTATATAAATTTAAAGGTTCGTTAATATTTTCAACACAACTGCAGACATGGGACATACATGTATATGATTTTTTTTTTTAATTTTTTTTTTTAATTAATGACTTCACTTACATAATGCATATATTTTGATTCATATCAAATTCAATACCGGGGTCCAAACCCGATAATATTTGTACAATCCATATTTTATAGATAAGGTATGAAAATCATTTTTTATCCGCACATGATGACGTAAATTTATTCATTTTGTCCAAATTGTATCTGTATGTACCTCAATCGCACCTATACCGGCATTTTACAACGTAAACACCCCCCCCCCCCCCCCACCCCACCCCATACGGTTTTTAGGAATACACACGCATTTCATGTAACAGAGGAACTAAAGAGTTATCCCTTGGGAGGCCCCAAAACCAAATCAAAACTGTGTCACCGGCTATCCAGAAGAAAACTGTAACATGCAAACAATTGGGCTGTTAGTTTCTCCCTTGAATACTTCCCATCCCTCGTTATGCTTCCGTAATATAATCCTTACGCCAAAGTTTGACCATTCGGCCACTTTTCGCTATGTAGTTACATGTAGGTCACACGGATCGCCATTTTTTGTTTACTGATGTAGCTTGTTATGCGCATGCGTTATCATATGTGACGCAAAAAAATTTACATGTCCAAATCGTTGATCAACGAATAGTGATTCCCTTTTTTAATTATTAATTAAAGTTTTTGAGAACATATTTCAGCGTAAATCACCCATTAATTTTCCACAAGATTATACAGTTAATTCATATATACAATAGCTCTAAATATACATAAAAAATATAGTTTTACCGTGATGCCTCTTTAAGAACAATTTGAATCGGCACAATTTTCCCCAATTTTTGGTGCCAAAACAACTAGGCCTAACGTTACCAGAAGATTACGCCGAGACAAATTCAAAACGTATTTATGATTGTTTGTCCAGTTATTTTCATGTTAAATGTAAACATGTTTTGCAAACTGGCATCGGCATATTACGATGGACGAACTATTTGTTTTGTGGTAGATTTTAAGTTTACATAGGTTATGTCGCCTTCTAGCTTCGAGCTAGAGGGAATGGACCCTGTATAGCTCATTGCAATGGTAAAGCGCCCGACTAGAAACCTGGAGATCGAGGGGGGTGGGGGGGGGGGGGGTGGGGGGGCCTCTCCGCCATTCTCTGGTGGAAACACACTATTCTCTTTTACAAATACCAGGGATGCGGTTTGTCCTGTTGAGACGGAAAACACTTTTTCTTTACCAAACCGCAAATCGTGTAATGCAAAAAACTACAGACCAACCTTTCGGACACAATATCCGGTTTTGTTCTATTTATAAAATTCTTAATTCTTAAAATAGTGTACGTGTGTGACGCCACATTGGTTCATTATGGGTGTGAACAACCTACACAGACGGATAGGAAATCATTTGGTTTTAAGTTTCAACAAGCCAAGCTTCGAGTCTGGCACAGGTCAAACGGGGTCATTGGGCGCGTTCGTATACCCTGCTCTTTGCACCTTACTTCAGCGCCATGTTGGCGTCTATATGCTCAGGAAAGTTTCTCAGCCCGTCCCCAGAAACATTACTTTGATATCAAATCTTTGTCGGTAGTTAGAAGAATTGCGTGACACTATTTCCATACGTATGTATTACATGGTGTCGTCTGCGCAAGCAGTCTTTAAAGTAGTATATCACGCAATAGCGAAGAACGAATATTCATTTTACGTGTGTCCGGGTTTATCGTCGATGAGTGTACCAGGAAAAGTTATTGTAGAAGAACCTTTGGATTTCCTTCTATATAGAATGTGACTTTATATGAATAATACTGTAAGATCTTTAGAAATTGTAACTGACGTCAATACCACAGAAAACCCTATCAGGAGACGCCCAGTCGAATCTTAAAGAAAATTCCAGTTGACAAATGGAGTGCAGTGGAATGCTTAATTGAAATGATCAGTCAACTTTCCTCAACTGTCTGATCCAAGGTAGATTTGATATCTTTCCTTTGCTCATATTTTGCCCCTAGTTTAATCGATTTTGAGTTTGGATTATGATTTTTTTAGCGCTATGGTTTTCTTTTGTTTTTTGGTCTGTTCATGTACTACGTCCCTCCTATCGATAGCAATTACTAGTACCCTTTGCCGACTTTGTGATGTGATTTTCACTTAAATGCCCTGACAAAAGCACCCAGTTCCTAGTTTCATCAACGTTCCTCAGCTTCAGGAAATTCCTTAACTTAAAAAGTTCCCTAGTAAAACATTGCCCAATTTAAGGAATGTTATATAATGAGAATATCCCCTAAACTAATGTAATGGTTTCTTATGGAAATTTTTTTAAGCTACGGAATTTCCTTAAGTTAAAGAACGTTGATGAAACCGGGCTAGCACAACATCCTACTCGGTCATATACTGATGAATATGTTGGTGCCTAAATTCTAAACGTTAATCAGATATAACAAGTATACGCGGACCTTGGTAAGTTCCAGCCTGCCACAGAATCAATTCCCCTACAAAGACTAGTGTTCAACGCTTACGTCAAAACGGCTCTTTACCAAGTAAGGCGTTAGGGGACAAATCGATTGCTTAAAAATAGAGAAAAAAATCATGAATGTTTCAAATGGGTGAAAAAGGAACTTATTTTCGTTGTTTGCGTATGAATTTGTAAACTAAAACACAACAGCAGATCCATGTTCTTAAAGAGGTTCCCAGATCATCTGTTGTTTCACAGCATGCATTGTTCGACAGCACTTAAATAGTCTTTTGTTGTTTTTCTTAATTACCGATCGTTAGGTGTGGACCTAACGGGTAAATGGATACCTTTCTTTTCAAATAAGAGTGTATTTATCAAAAGAAAATTGCGTACTTAACATGTCCGTGTAGTTTGAACGTTTGGGAAAAACATTCCCAACAGCAATTGCAATATCTCGCTTTTCCTTCGAACTCTGAACTCTGAATGGAATTGTCGCCCTTGTCATTGGTAAGAATTCAACGGATCTCCAAACATATTTTTATTCAAAATGATTAAAAGGAGAACATTGAAATTTAAAGCTGACTTAATTTTATATAGCTATTGCTATTGTATCTGAATTTGTATACATATGCTAGATAGTAGTTGGTGCTATAAAATAGTGGACAACCAGGACACACACATGTCTTCCTCTAGATACAATCTTTATGTAATCGGTTGCTTTCTGATAACTGATACAATTGAATGAAAACGAATGCCACGTAAACTATCTCGAGCTGTAGCTCTGTTTTATCTGTAAATATTTTATGTCAATATTTCTACTAAGAAAGACACGAAGACATAAACGCTCTTTAATATTTACCGAAATTCTATAAGAGATTGTATTATCTGTCATCTCATCGACGCAGCTACCGTGGAAGAATAACAAAATAGCGAGTCTGATACTGAAGATATGTCCACAGACGGTTAGGGTGCCGATACTATTGTTTAATGAGGCAAATAAATCCGACACAATGGTGGAATTTTGATATAACGGTGAATCCGTCTCGTATACAATCTGAGTTACGTAAGTAATCCAGATCCGAAACCGTATATCAAAGATGGCCGCTGATCGTTATCGATCGGAAATTTGTCCTTCGGAATGCCTCGGGACATAGTGTGAACCACCTGTCTGGTTTGGTGTGAAAGGATGTCTGGTTCGATGGTCAGACAGAAGTTATGGTCGCTAGTTTTATTGTCCGAACGGACCTGTGATGACCGACAGGCGTAACGTCACACAGAATACGCTACGGACAGTTAGGCTAAATATATAACAACCCAATTAATGTCGTCCCCATCGATTCAGAAATCATTTCGATCGATATTTAACATAGGTATTTACGGCTATTTATCTGGTTTATCCGGTTCGGGCTAGAATATGCAATACATATAAGAAAGCCAATCATTTGGCGATGTTATAACATTAAAGGCCCAATATACGTAACTTCAGGAAAATTTTCGTAATTCTGAAAAAAATCCAGTTGATAACCATGCAAAAATAAGCCTAAAACGAAGTAAACCTCAGAGGTAACAAGAAACTCTTGACAGAAAAATCAAAAGAATTGAAAATAATTCAGGTGGGGCCCACTTCAACAACAAGCCAAAGTTAGAAGACTGTTCAAAATGGACTGCTGCTGTACCGGTAACCGCGTAATAATTCATCTTGGATATTGCTGATATCAGTTTTTCTTAACTAAATCTATAAATATAATAAGTTATTAGGCTTGATTTTCGCTTCAAGTTTTGCCGAAAGTTACATATATTGGGCCTTTAAATGGAATACCTTTCGATTACATCAGTTATAAGACGTACTATAAAATCGTCACCGTTTGGAGGGGTCGGGTTACACGGAGGAGAGTTTGTACTAATATTTTATTTGGTTTATATTGTTAACTAATATTGTGTGCTGTAAGCGTAAATGTGTGAATGCGTGCCAAAGACAGGGAATATTGGTTTAATTGTCTCCTATAGTGCTATCTCACTGAAATACCATGCAGAAGGCGCTCAGTGCAGCATCCCGTCCGATTACATTATACTGACAATGGGTTAATCAAAACAACCAATGTTATAGACTTCAGTTTGTCTCGGCCAGGGACATAACCCACAGTCGTCCACATAGAGGGAGGGCCAAACGAGAGACAAAACAAGAAACATATTAGATCCCAAACTCAAGTCACCTCTTACAAAGTTAGCGTCATCGTACATCAGTCCGTAAACGAGAATTATGGAAATTGCCGACGGTTCCCGACTTGGAAGATCGTTTGAAATGAAAACCTTGTCTTTATCGTAATTCAGTTATACACCAAAAGCGCAGTGATCTCTTATTTTGAAAACCAGGGTTTCGGCTCCACAAGATATACATCTCTGTATCGAGAATGGAACTGTTGGTTTTACAAGACGACCGAGGATGGTTTCGATGAAAGATCTGTGACTTGTACATGCACATGCATTGAAAACCGTTCCGAGGGGAATGATAAACTTGACAAACCATGACGAGAGGTACTACAAATAATTCAATAAAATGCACATACGATACTCTTCATGTTGCCAGGATGCATATAACTTTTACCGTTGGGGCGTAGGACATAATGGGACCTTTTAGAATATCTTTGGAGTATGCTCCGGTGGGATCCGAGTGTGTGTTTAAACTCCCCACATTGTCCTCAGAAAGCAAATTACGAGGTTTTACTCACAGGGACCTGAGAATTTGTTACAGCTAGTTTTGGACCTAAAATAGGGTGTTTAGCGTAATTTTACACATTTTGGGGGGGGGGGGGGGGTGTTAAGATCAATTTTCGATAAAAATGCCCCCTAAGTAGTCATAAAAGCTAAAGGGTGGAAAGCTTTCCAGATCGAAAAATCGACCCCACCTACCTTTCTTGCATCAAAAATCACATTTCTACTTGAGGTACGAAAAAACGCTTGGTACCGTTGGAAAGATGGATAATTTTTATTTTATAAACCTCCTAAATGCAAGTCAAATGTATCCTCCTTCCGCAGAAATAATCTCCATTTCCTCCAAAAACACGCAAAATTTCAGTGTCTCAGAGTTCTCGGCGCCTTGCAGGCCATTTCGTTACATATTCATTAGGTTGACGTCACCCCGCGTGCTGGTATTTTGCTGTCAATGGATGGCGGTCTTCCTTTAAATTTAGCCATCCAATGACAGCAAAAGACCAGCACGCGGGGTGACGTCAACCTAATGAATATGTAACGAAAGCGTTTTTTCGTACCTCAATGAGAAATGTGATTTCTGATGCAAGAAAGGTAGGTGGGGTCGATTTTTCGATCTGGAAAGCTTTTCACCCTTTGGCTTTTATGACTACTGAGGGGGCATTTTTATCGAAAATTGATCTTAACCCCCCCCCCCCCCCCCCCCCAAATGTGTAAAATTACGCTAAACACCCTATTTAAGGTCCAAAGCTAGCTGTAACAAATTCTCAGGTCCCTGTGGTTTTACTAGGTTAAGTTCGTGAGAACGGTATAATTGTTTGCGGATGTGCAACATCCTTTAAAGGAAACCAAATTCTAACCTATTCTATAGTCAGTGAGATATCGATAAGTTGACCACTTTTGTAGGGGTCAGTCAAATGGCATATCGGTACATAAAGTACATGTCCGCGACAACTGACCACAGGAATGTTGTACCTAACCGTCCTAGGTAGTTCATCAATTCCTTCAAGGTAAGATTTCAAAAAGTAAAAAAACAAACTTCCTTTAAACTGTCAAATCTACAATGTACTACTCCATTAAGGCTTGTTAAGCGCTCTATCTTAACCGTTACAATAAATGCCAGGTAAAAACACATATAAAAATGACAGGCCAACACCTGTGTATTAGTCATATCAATATTTAATGGGCGACCTTTTTATTTGTACACGTCAATATACCTGTGTGGTTACATGTATATATACCACAGACCAAGTACGGATGACTGGTTTTGATCGATGTCACAATTTGAGAAGTTTCACACTCGTTTTTGTTTATAGTCGTTTTCTTTTGTATGTGTGGTTTTTTCCTCCATAACTATGAATGATATATTAAGATGCATTATGTTTACATTAAATATGAAATAAACAGGTGTCCCATACGATGGATAATTGACAATACTAGACCCAACACGTATATTTAAAGTTTCTCATTTCAGCAATGAGGTGTATTTCAGCTATCAGAAGGTGGCTTTGAAATATTTCTATACAAAATATACGTAATTTAAAAGGTGAATCGTAAACTGAAGCGAAATCTGGTTAATGTAAAAAAAAAACAAAAAAACAGAGAATACCGAAGCGCCAACAAAACCACAATGCCACTCAAAATCGATTGAACTATGGGGACAAAATAAAGAGTTGCAAGGAAACCATTAAAAATGAAGGAGCATAAGACCAGATGCTCCGGAAGAGTAAGTGTCGTCTACTTCATCGAAGGCACCTGCAGTGCAAATCTAGGTCACATCCAAATAAATGCTAAGTCCTCGAAGTGAGAAATGTGGCATAACTTTCAATCACAAATAGGCATACTAATGAGTTTATTAAAAAGCGCCCACCTTCATATCAAAGAGAACAATTAGCGTCTCTCGAATTCCTGATGTGCCGTAAGTTTGTTCGTCAGCAGCCGATATCTCTCACGAAAATATCGATATTTAGAGCAAGCCCTAAATAACGAATGAACTGCGACATGTACAAAACACCACCAAATAAAACAGGAACAATGACACAAATCGAGATGAACGGTATTGACACACAACTTTTAAGACCATGGAACCATAAGTCGATATCGAGATACCATAGGATATTGAAAAAGGTCAAATAATTCATCTGTCTGGGTTAAAAAGTAACTTCCGGCGTCAACAGGTCAAACAAAACATAGGTATCTCCTTATCAGTCTGTATTAATATTTAAGGATTAACTTGAATCTATTTTTTATGTTATTGAGGTATATTTACATTCTGACTGTTTCTTCTCTATATGAACATACCAACTGAAAAAAACAAACACTAGACTATGAATACATCATGAATACAGTATGAATACATCCATTCACGTGAATTACTTATGACGTAATATATAAGTCTTGTTCAATGGGAGTCTTACGGCTCCGCTTCGGATAACATGGGGAACGCCCCCGCGTCAAACGTTCAAATGACTACGGTAGATTATTGGCGCCAATTTTACGCAAATTATGGCTCTTGCGCCTTTTTCGTTTAAAGGGCGGCGCAATAACAAACGCAGTTGATTAACCAGTTGTTCAATAAATAAGAAAATAAATTAGACAATTGTTCAGTAGTAAAAATGTAAATATATGAATTGAACGGCGTTGTTTTAATTTTCATGCCGGTATATTTACATTTGCTCTGCAATTTTCCATTGACACAATGCTAAGAGGCAGTTGCTGTCATACGCCTATAACACCCAGTGCCTCAGACTATAACAGCAGTTGGTATTGTGACGTCATCAATCTCTATTGTGACGTCATGAATTTCATTGTTGTCTTCACTTGATTTGCTGATCAAAATTGGTCCGAAGAAACTAAATAAAGCACAATAATTCTATCAAAATGTAAATATAAGTAATGAACATTTTAGCAAATGTTGTTACAGTCCTATAACACACATTGCTATTGCTGACAAACTTACATAAAGCCCTATCGGGCTTATTTAGTTTGTCATCAATAGCAATGTGTGTTATAGGACTGTAACAACATTTGCTAAAACATTCATTGCTTAAATGAATATTGACCATGAAGCCCTAGCGGGCTTCATGCAATATGGATGTAACCGCTTTGCATTCATACCGGCATGGAAATTAAAAAACGCCGTTCAATCCCTATATAAAACAAAAAACCGCAGTGTACTCTAAATAAACCGCGAAGTGGTTTATGATGAGAGTACACTCCGGTTGTTTTGTGTTATAACCCCATCACATAAAAAAGAGATTCAAGTTAATACTAATAATTTAACCTATACCCTGCGAAAATTTACTTTATTGATGGACTATTTTCTCTTACAAGTTATTACGCTGTTTCATCAGCCAATTAAAAGCGACGTTATAAACAGCGACGTCATTTTTTACGTTATGGGCTGATAACATATTTTTTCAAGCCAATGGAAATGCTTGTTTCAAACTTTCAAACAAGATTAAATTATTAAAGTGTTTCTCGTGTCATCGAAATTTCAAATAACACTTTGCCGAGGTTCAGAAATTATTAAAGTCAACGAGTTTTTCCCTTGCTGCTAGGCACTCATTAATGTCCTTGCAAACAATAACTTTTGTTTCCCTCTTGAATTTTGCTTGCGTCACTGATACTGTCTTGGCGACTTTTGCTTTGATGACGTCAGCGATTAATTGTGTCATTAAAAACGGAAATTGATAGTTGTTTACACTATCCGATAAATATGATCATGATTACACAATAGGGTGCATAATACACCTTAATAAGCGTCATACTGGAGAAGGTACACGTAAATGCGATGTACGGACATGAATTAAATAATCTACCCCGTAAATATGGTCAATACTGTCCCGAGTTTCTTTATTTATGATAAACACTTTTGTTGTCCGTTCTTCACAGGTATAAAGTGTCAGCGTTTTAGTTCCCCAGGGAAACCCCGGACACCCTGGAGTATGTATTGAACAAATCGCGAGATGTAACGAGTTATATGTCTTGGATGGGGTTTATTTTTCTCACCTTCTACAGCCCGACCTTATAGCGGGGATTACCGGGGTGTTCTTTTAGATTCCAGCTAATCCTCTGAAGGGATCAGCACGTGTCGGGGTTCCAAAAGGACAGATAGCGGACCCCGGTTCGTCCTAATCAATGAGTATTACAGCTGATCAAGAGGGACATAGGCCGATAAAAATACGACCGTGAATCATCACTGTGCTGTAATAGTCTCATACTCTCGGTCAGCCGGGGCACCTTCTCATACCTTCGACAGTAAAATGTACCGTGAAGAATCACCATCACTGTGCTATAGCTAATAATAAATTGTTTACTGTCTTGTTTTGTCGTAAAAACGGTGGTCAATAACATTTGTACGTGTTTATGTATTTTTTTTTATTATTTCAAAGAAGAAAATACATCATTTTGTCAGCAATACATGAAATGTATTTTGATTGTATGACAGGTTTTTTAGCATGTTTGAACTGTTTTTTCCCCTTATAAGAGTTCATTACAGAATTTACTGTTGACGATAACTTCTTCGATAACGTTGTACGTGTGTCTGTGTTGGGTGTTTTATATAGAAAATATGTACATTTAATTGAAAAATATACTCAACATAATGCTTCATGATGGAGAATAAACAAACTGTTCTTCTGTCCATCACGATTGTCTTATACGATTGATCAAGTTGACTTTATCTCTGGACTTTTTAAGTGTCGCGGGAGGCTGAATAAATAATCAGATACGGACTGAAATGTGAATCCTCTTATGGTCGTCATTATCGATACGACCCCAAGTAGATGTTCTTATCACACCGGTCAAAGGAGACAGCCATGTTGTGACGTCACACACGAGATAACCTTTTGACCTCGTGTGTTCGAGATTAAAACGTACCATACTGGGGTGTTTTATCACGGGGTCGTTAGTGACTTTCCTATGTCATAGCACGTGTCAAAGTATATACCTTATATGGTAATCTGAAGGAAATGTACTTTTTGTGTTATATCATATTTGTTTTTGAAAAATAATTAAAGTTGTGATATTACAATACTTTAATATTCAGTTTTATTGACCAAACCTATACTTTTAATATTTGTTAAAAATCGGCAATGGGAAATTGCTTTGGGATACAAAGTTAAATAAAAAGACTATAACCGTTCTTTGAATCAAGTCCCAACCGCTGAACTAAAATCGTCAAAATAATATGGCTTAAAATAATTTTATTTTACAATCTAATTTGTATTGAAACCTTACTGCATATATATGGGCACATGCAAAATTCTGTGAATTGATATTTAGTTTTCAAACACGTCATGCAATAAAATTTCAAAGTCCAAACGAAAAGTCACGGGTGCCGTTAATTACTGGTAGCATGGAAATAAATTGATATCGAAGTCTCTGGTGGTAAAAAAATGGCAACAATTACCAATGGTCAACCTTTTATTTAGAGTTTACGGTGACTTCCGGCATTTTTTTTATTGACAATCGACCATGCAATAACAACAAAGAACCAGAGACGGGTGTTATCTTGAATTTTAAAATGTTCAAAGTTAAAATGTTCAAAGTCTAAATATCGTACGAGCAGTCTAAGCTGTTGACCCGATCCTCTCTCAGTCAGACCAACAGGGGTTTCAGATGTGATCAATTTCGACAGGGGAGTGTCCATATCACACGTCATGACAAGCACAACAATACGTCGCCATTCAAATGATGTACATTTCAAACTGCTGTATATGCGACTGAAGTGCAATACACATTCATGTCGATTTCACATGATAATACCACAAGGACTGTCGACAATTGATGCACGCTCGTGTCGATATATGAACACGCATGTCATTTCATGGATGTTGCATTAGGCTTTGATCATTAAGTAATTCAAAAACACGATTCTTTCATCTCTGGAAAGATTTTCATTCCGTTATATCACACTTAGGTTTAAACTGTAATCCATGCAGAGTTGAATGAAAAGTATAGTGCAAGTCGTAATATCGGACCGGAGTACGTACGCAATCCATGCACCTTTTGAAGTAAATGTAAATTGTTCGATCACAGATTCTGAGTAGGGCTATTGTTATATAAGATTTAAACTAACATCAAAGTTCTTCAGGAAACTTACATGATTTCATTCAGAATATACAACAACTGAAAAATAAAATCTTCGTACTCATCTTAAGGAGATAGGGATGAGCCGAAGATTGCTGAAACACCTGTCGGCACACCTTGATCAAGGTAAATCTACGGTATATCTACCTGACGTGACCTCTGTGATGACGTCACTTGTAATACTCGTAAACAACAACATGAAATAAACAAAATAACGGCTGTATCAGTTTCTTGTTCCGCATTGTTGTGTTGTTCTGACAGCAAAGTGAGCGGTATATATGTCATGTATAACAAAATTCACAGGGATCTTCTTCTTTCTTACACGAAACGGGTGTGAACTGGCGTAAAAGTTTGTTCAGCTTTACAGTACGTGTAACGAGTGTTTTTTGACGGATAAATTTAGAAAATGTGTATGGACTAACAAGAAGAAAACGCAACACAAAAAAATTATTTAGAAAACAAATTTTTTTTCAGAAATAACGAGTGTATGAACAATCTACAGTTATCGTTTTAACAATTAATTACTTTTACGTAGGCTGACAAATCTCCAACGCAATATATATTTGAAATTAGAATCACCTAAATGTTAGAAAAATATTTTTATTGTATTTAATTTCAATGGCGTGATCTTATAAAAACACCCTATTTATATTTCATGTTTTTATTATTGTTTAAAATGTGTGTTTTTTTTTTTAATTTTATAGCTTTGCATATGAGGGGGACTCGGTGCAAATATTTTAGCGACATCCCGGCTGACCCCTTCACGGACAGGTCAAATGGTGTGGACCGGACAGTTTTGACGAGTGACCACCAACGTCACCTAATGTTTATGTTATTTTTTATAAAATAAGTTTACGTGGGGAGGCGACAATCGTCTGTTTATGACAAGGAGACTGGATACCA
This sequence comes from Mimachlamys varia, assembly GCA_947623455.1. Classification (NCBI taxonomy): domain Eukaryota; kingdom Metazoa; phylum Mollusca; class Bivalvia; order Pectinida; family Pectinidae; genus Mimachlamys; species Mimachlamys varia. The sequence goes on from OX392528.1 coordinate 53,333,456, forward strand.
TTCCGAACCATTACAACAACAAAAATCTCCCTGTTGACGTATTTAGGTTCATGTACGCACATACAAGCGTATACTTGTGATAGTATCGCAACACTCGCCATGAATGGAGCCCAGCCATCAGCCTTCTTGTCACAAAAGATCAGACGTATCAAATGTACATATTATCTATACTACATACCTACTTCATACATTCAAGGACGATCTGGCGTTTTCCTATTGACGTAGTTTTTCCCGTGTTTTAAGAATGGTCCGGAACAAAAATTTCTCCCGAGTAAAATTGACTGATATGTCCGGGTTCAACGTAAATAATTTATGAAAATTGGAATCGTTTTTAATCGATTTTAAAAGATATCAATAAGAAAAAAATACACTAAAAACTAACCAAACTTTTAAACTCTTTCAATAGATACAAATATATTCATAAATATTATGGAAATAGCAGTTTAGATCTACAGATATTGTGTGGCTTTGTTGGCATGATAGATGCGATTATGAATCGAGTCATCAATTCATTCATTCAGCCATTCGGCTTCAAAAGGGGAAGCATCGCTACAGTGGCACTGAGGCGGAGCTTCATATGTTCAGTGATTCAACAGCTTAGTGTGAAATATCAATGAATTATTCGTTTGTCCTTCTGATGTATACATTTAAAATTACATCAATCATATTAAACTTGTCTTAACTAAGTAGTTTTAATTTCCATTCCTTGGAATTTAAGAAATAATTTTATAAAATGAAAAAAAAAAGACATTTGAAGAAAATTTGAATTCATGTTAACCTAACAAATATTTTGAAACATCGCAATCAAAATTTTAATAGGTTCTAATTTTTCTCAATGAATTACATTTGATAAAGTTCCGATGAAAGTAGTAAACGCTGCATATTATACCGGGGAGTGCGACAAGGTGCGGTGCTGATACCGGCGTTATTATATTCACGCACTAGTGATTCTGTGGCTGATACCTTTATTTTTTTCTTAATTTCCTTCAAATTAAATGATTTCAAATACATATCCCAGTTTACTACATGCCCTATACGTAACTTAATACACATAAACTGCAAAAGATAAGCATGGGCATGAATGACTTTCTTGTAATATACATGTATGAAGCTATTACACTGTTCCTCTATCATTTTCCTTCATTTCTATCACCTACCTATCCTTATATTAAATCCTTACCTCCCCTCCTTCAAAAACGTGAATGTAAGAAAAACACTATATACGACGCGTCCATGTAATGTCATTTACGCTATTATCATGCTAGTTTGTAGACATATTATTTTCTGAAAGAAAAAGAAACTCATGAAATTACCTGCAATTCTCAAACATTATATGCTAAGTAATGCAAACTTTATGATGTGGACCAGCTGATGCGCTTTTCAAACTGACAAGTCTCATGACGGCCCAGCACAGGTGTGCAATGTCATAAGACAATGAATTCACACCTGCCTGCACTTACTCCAATGTTGTCTAATTATGCTGAGGAGCATCTGACGTCACGATCGCGTGTTTGAATAACTTGTCTTATTATGATTTTACAGATGTATGGTGAAAATTTAACAAACAAATACGTCTTGTCCTAATTAGCGTATAGAAGGACCGTAAATGGTTGACGTGGCTATTCAATGGGAGGGCTTCGTGATCTTATTTCAGAAAACGTGTCCATAAGTTCCGTTTTGAAGCCTTAATCGATATGACATTATGAATACGTGTATAATTACTTAGTAATTTTAAACGATTCAATTTACTTTCGGATATCCTCTTCAAACCATGAAATCAAGTGCAAAACAAGAGATTTGGTCGTAGTTCGGAAAAGATTTGTACAATTTTTTAGAATACAATTTTGCGAACTTACAGAGAAAACAAGGGATACGGTGGCTGATTTGTGCCATTTCGTTGTTTCGTCCTTTCGCCCCGAAAGGACAATATTTAGTAGGCTTTAAAGGCCCACTATACGTAACTTCAGGAAAATTTTCGTGATTCTGAAAAATTCTGAAAAAAATCCAGTTGATAACCATGCAAAAATAAGCCTTAAACGAAGTAAACCTGAGCGGTAACTAACAAGAAACTCTTGACAGAAAATACAAAGATTTGAAAATAATTTAGGTGGGGCCCACTTCAACAACAAGCCGCAGTTAGAAGACAGTTCAAAATTGACGCGTGTTTACAAATACCGAGTTTCAACTGCTGCTGTACCGGTAACCGCGTGAGAATGTATCTTGAATATTGCTGATATCAGTTAATATTAACTATTAGAATTTATAAATATAAAAAAGTTATTAGGCTTGATTTTCGCTTCAAGTTTTGCCGAAAGTTACGTATACTGGGCCTTGAAATTAGTACAACACAGAATCAGGGAACAATGGGAACCTCATAATGAAATGTGGGAAAGATCATTCCTTACTTATCAAGGTTACAGTAACAGATTTTCATTGTCGAAATCTAAGATGGCCGTCTCTAAGCCATCTTGTTTTATCGATCAGTACCAAAATCAATACAGCACAACGAGGGACCAAGGGGAACCTGCATATGGAATTCTCAAGTTATAACGATAATAAAACCTGCTAGTTACTGTATGGTGGACGACGTATGGATAACGGATTTGCGATTGCGATTTGAATAGCCAAATATCTGTATGATTGGCTAAAAAAGTACACATGGAATTCTTTCAACTATATTTACAGTTATGTATATTCACTGTATGATATTGTTTTAAATGCACCTCGTGTAACAATTCAGTTCAAGTTACTAATGCAACTCGATCCAGGGGAGCTTAACCCTTGGATATTTTCGATGATTGAAATAAAATGAATTCTGACAAACTGACCAGTCTTTATCTAACGTTGGTGACCATTATTGGACAATTGGATGCGACTTCTGGACATAGAACATGTTTTAGAATTACAAGATTTCGTTCATTTTAAAAGAGGGAGGAAATGGTTTTCGATTATCGTAAATAAAACACCGATTTAACTATTTTTTTCTCTCTCAGCAGATGTTTTGAATGAGATGGCGGTCAGTGACACTATTATGTATTCTGAATCAGGGGCCATTTAGATCGCCCAGTTTATACGGGAAAGGTGTTGGAAACAAATTATCGTAATGGTATTTCTCTCCAATCTGGACATTGATAGTTCGCTGGTATGTTGATGGGGTTTAAAATATTGATTGATTGTAAAATCTTAAACGAAATCGAAATGTCATGTTTGACAAGTTGATCCGACAGAATATCCTTTTCAACGAGGTGCTAAAATACGTCAACAGAAATGAAAAACGTGATATTTTACAAGATAAAACATTGAAAACTGTATATATCATCAATTATGTTGTACATAGGATGTGTTTAATCAGACCCGTAGCCCCCTGCTCCATCTCGAGATAGAGAAGCCATAGGGGGAACCGCTTCGGACCATTGGGCGTCATAGACCGCACCAGGATCCGTAATAGGGTAACTAAGTGCACGTGTGTGTCCGTGACGATTTCTAATCAACCACATCGACAGCACAATTCACTTACCTGGGGGAATCATAAATACACACCTGGTAAAGGTATATAAAATCGAATTTAGCAATTAACAGGTAATCGTTGTATGACGAACTGTTTCCGTTAATACCTTTCTTGGAGGGAACATTTCTTAGATTGTATCTCACGACAATTTGAATTGATGACGCACGATATTGAAAATAATTACGGTAGATGTTAAAAGCCAACTAACCATTATATATATATGAAGATATCACTGTTTGCTCGAGTAAACCACAAAACTTTCCGCACAGATCAAAACTCTGATTGTTGTAAAATGCTCAATTTTCACCGGGTGACTCAATGTAATATATATATCTATTACATTGGTAAATATACTTTGTTAGTACGAAAGGTCAAACAAAAAATAAAAACATGTTTAAATTGGGTTTAGAAATGTATCATATAAACACGAATTATAATATAGAAACATACATACAACAACGTTCCCACGTGTTTATTTGCGTTTAAAATTTACGTGTTCGTTCGCGTTATAACGAGTTTGCTTGCGTAACTATGTATAGTGTTGGCGTTATTGCGACTTTACAGTTTTCTAGTTTCTTACCAACCGACTGCATAGCTAAAAGCTTTCTTAATAACTAATTTGAGAATAAAAGATGAAAATAACCCTGTACATGTTTATTTAACTACATATGTTATGGAGATATGTTTTGTGGATGGATTGTTTCATTTTCAAAGTTCAAAGCGATTAACATTTTATTATGTTTATAAAAATAATTTCATAAGTTTAGCCTGAAAGTTTTGTATACGAGTTTAAAATACAACCCCTATTTTATGTTTATGCATCTTATGTTGTATTTTTGTTTACCCTTATTGTAACATTGTAATGTAACCGTTCAACTAAAATCGTCAATATTGATACTTAACTTAACTTATAGGAAATGATGATAATTTTTTAATGATTAAGAGTGTGAATAAGATATGTGAGAGTAGTTATAAGTTGAGGGCCTTGTAGAAGATTAGTGTATACTAAACATGTAACCCTCGCTAAATAAAGAATTTATTATTAGCATTATTATTTTCTTTGTATTACATAAGTACATGCTTGTTTTGGTATATATATTAATTGCCTTTGTATTGGGACAAGCGCCAATGGATATACCGCCGGACAGAGATTTCAGGTGATAAAGACAAAATACATTATATAATGCTACAGGATAACATTAAACGAAAATGTGACGTTGGTAATGAAATGTTTTATTTTGTGATTGTACAACATTTCAGCTTTAATATTTACTCCCGTTTGCATTTTCCAGTAGATCATTTCCTAGTCGTAACACTTTTGTCCTTAAGTTAGAGTGCAACGTTGACTACGGAAACTTTGTTTTGTCTATACAGTATAGAACCTTGTTAGTCTCGACACATTGGTTTGTGTGTACAGTAGAACCTTGTTAGTCTGGGCACTTTGGTTTGTGTGTACAGTAGAACCTTGTCAGTCCAGATACTTTGGTTTGTGTGTACAGTAGACCCTTGTCAGTCTAGATACTTTGGTTTGTGTGTACAGTGGAACCTTGTTAGTCTCGACACATTGGTTTGAGTGTACAGTAGAACCTTGTTAGTTTGGACACTTTGGTTTATGTGTACAGTAGACCATTGCTAGTCTGGATACTTCGGTTTGTGTGTACAGTGGAACCTTGTTAGTCTGAATACTTTGGTTTGTGTGTACAGTAGAACCTTGTTAGTCTAGACACTTTGGTTTTGTGTGTACAGTAGAACCTTGTTAGTCTGGACACTTTGGCTTGTGTGTACAGGAGAACATTGCTAGTCTGGACACTTTGGTTTGTGTGTACAGTGGAACCTTGTTAGTCTGGACACTTTGGTTTGTGTGTACAGTAGAACATTGCTAGTCTGGACACTTTGGTTTGTGTGTACAGTAGACCATTGTTAGTCTGGACACTTGGTTTGTGTGTACAGTAGAACATTGCTAGTCTGGACACTTGGTTTATGTGTACAGTAGAACCTTGTTAGTCTGGACACTTCGGTTTGTGTGTACAGTAGAACCTTGTTAGTCTGGACACTTGGTTTATGTGTACAGTAGAACCTTGTTAGTCTGGACACTTTGGTTTGTGTGTACAGTAGAACCTTGTTAGTCTGGACACTTTGGTCTGTGTACAGTAGAACTTTGTTAGTCTGGACACTTTTGTTTGTGTATACAGTAGAACCGTGTTAGTCTGGACAATTTGGTTTGTGTGCTCAGTAGAACCTTGTTGGACTGGACACTTTGGTTTGTGTATACAGTAGACCATTGTTAGTCTGGACACTTTGGTCTGTGTACAGTAGAACCTTGTTAGTCTGGACACTTTGGTTTGTGTGTACAGTAGAACTTTGTTAGTCTGGATACTTCGGTTTGTGTGTACAGTGGAACCTTGTTAGTCTGGACACTTTGGTTTGTGTGTACAGTAGAACCTTGTTAATCTGGACACTTGGTTTATGTGTACAGTAGAACCTTGTTAGTCTGGACACTTTGGCTTATGTGTACAGGAGAACCTTGTTAGTCTGGACACTTTGGTCTGTGTACAGTAGAACCTTGTTAGTCTGGACACTTTGGTTTGTTTGTACATTAGAACCTTGTTAGTCTGGACACTTTTGTTTGTGTGTACAGTAGAACTTTGTTAGTCTGGACACTTTTGTTTGTGTATACAGTAGAACCGTGTTAGTCTGGACAATTTGGTTTGTGTGCTCAGTAGAACCTTGTTGGACTGGACACTTTGGTTTGTGTGTACAGTAGAACCTTGGCAGTCTGGACACTTTGGTTTGTGTGTACAGTAGAACCTTGGCAGTCTGGACACTTTGGTTTGTGTGTACAGTAGGACCTTGTTAGTTTGGACACTTCAATTTGTGTGTAAAGTAGAACCTTGTCGGTCTGGATACTTTGGTTTGTGTGTACAGTAGAACCTTGTCAGTCTAGACACTTTGGTTTGTATACTCAGTAGAACCTTGTTAGTCTGGGCACTTTTTTTTTTGTACAGTAGAACCTTGTCCGTTTACACTTTGGTGTATTACTGTTTGTAGTAGCAGACACGACACCCCCCCCCCCCCCCCCTCACACACACATATATGTCCACCACAATAAGTCACACTGTTTCCGGTAGGTTCTATCGCATACTCGGGTTTTAAAGGTTGTTTAGTTTGGTTTTATTTTGTTTTACGTCCTATTAACAGCCAGGGTCATTTAAGGACGTGCCAGGTTTTGGAGGTGGAGGAAAGCCGGAGTACCTAGAGAAAAAACCCACATGACCACTGCCCCACGTGGGTTTCGAACTCGCAACCAAGAGGAGGAGAAGGTTATATGCTGCCTTATAAACTAATAATAATAGTACAGTATATTATTATACAAATTATTTTAAAACCAATACCAATTGTGTTTTCCTAATGTATCCATCAAATTAATAAGACAGTTTTAGAGTTATACTCTCATGAAAAAAAAACAGCAACACGGCTTACATCCTTACTCCGTTATCAAGATATAATGAAACATGAATGACATGAAGTTTGAAACATTTAAAAATGTGCAAGCGATGCAAATTTGGATGCATGCGACATGTATATATACATTTGGTTTCCAGACAGCCGTAGACATGGAAAGTAGGGAGGGGGGAGAGAGTAGGGCAGGGGGGCATGACCCCAGGGCCCACATGTCCATCAAATTACCAATAAAATCCAACACATTAATATCGCGCGCTATATTAGGTACCGGGTTAAGTAACACACTAACCCTCTGTAGAATTAACACCTGTCAAAATGCTGAAATTAACTCCATACAAATGCTCCAATTCATAAACTAATGTCATGTATAATTCAAAGACAGCTTTAAATGGCTGTTAACCTTCTAGTGAGTCTAAATATGGTTCAACTTCAATGTGAATGATTTTCGTAATGGATAATGTTGGGCTGGATGCCTCGAGCTGGCGCGTTACAGTAACTGACAAGTGATCAAATACTAATATGAAATGGACATGTGGTATATTTCAGTCACTCAAATGATATGTCGGTTTCAAAAGAACATCATGTATATAAAGTAATTTGTGGTTCAGAATTTTATTCCAGGTTGTCAATCAAATGGTTAGTACAAATTTGGACTGTCCTCCCACGTATTATAGTGTATGGAATATATGCCTTTACTTAACATGTCGTTATATGATCGTATAACACGGTAAACATATAAAGTCTAATTTTATTGCTACGTGTAGCAATAATTATTGTGATCCAATCATGTAACAGCGTGGACCTTGGTTGGAGCGTCGTAAAGAGACCGCCAAGAAGCCAAGGCGTCCTTGGTACGAATCCCGGCCTTGTCGTTCGTTTCGTTCTCCCGTTACAAACAGTTGATGTTATAAGGTGTAATAACGGAATTGTTTTAGTAATGATGTTAAAACACCGTAGATATAATTATGATGGTGTTAAGTGATGATATAACATGGTAGATATATGCTATTGTGTGGTGTTATAACCCATTATTTATATATTGGGTGGTCGGATGGTGCAGTTGATAGCGCACTTGCCTTTCACCAAGGCGGCCGGGGTTCGATTCCCCAACCGGACGTGAAAAGGTATGGGGTCACCTTCCCGGCCACGTGGGTTTTCTCCGGGTACTCCGGTTTCCTCCCATCGCGCGCTTACATCTAGGCCAACAAGAGTGATTAATACAATTGGATGAATTGTTTCATTATTGTTGTAAATGAATAATGTTTATATTAGTTATATATTGGTGTCATACATGTATGATGTATTAACTCAAAAAGACGTGTGGTAATAATTATTTGAAGCAATAACTATAAAAAAACATGTAGACTTGAATGTTTCAGAATTGTTTTATTGATAACGTTTGGCGCCATTACATATTGTTTAATAGAAAAACAAATAAAGGACAGTTACACAATCACCGTCTAGTGTAGACCAATTAGCTGTTGAAAATAAGTAGGTCCAATCCGAACCTCGTAGTTTATCAGTCCCACTAGATTACAAATCTTACATCCTTGATGCGGACAAAGCGACCATATGTAGTTTGTATATACACTTATATTTATATATCGTCTTATCAAAATGTATTTCCTCTGACCTCGATTTTCCATCCAAGAAAAATATCGGTTTCCAGATCTTCACTCCACGTGATGAAATTCCTTCGCAACATTTAACAATTTTGACGTAAGCAATCAGAACCAATGTTTACATAGAGGTACAATAACCCGCCAAGATGGGAGATGGGGGGTATCCCGCTTAATCCCCATATTTTGCGCCATCTTATACACAGTGTGTATAAATATACTGACTTGTTGATCTTGTAGCTGTGCAATGTTTAAAATACGTAATGCGTTTGTATATGCGAGCTTTCGAGGAATCAAATATACCCGCCGTTTTGAAAAGAAAAATAATATTTAGCATTACATGTAAACAATGCCTGCACGAAATTAAGTAAAAACGTGAATATCTTGCCAAAGGATCAAAACATGTTTGCTTTGGTAATTGTCAAGTTAGGACGAGTACCCTTGCTTTCGTATCAAGCTTATGGCCTGGAATTTTCGACAATATTACATATATGCTTACTGTCAAGTTTAGCTGAGGTTTTAGTGAAATCCGATACTTTTAGTACTTATGGAAATTACATGAAATTATTTTCATTTTTGATTTCATATTAAAAACGTATGCATATTGTGTGTTAAATTTAGGACACAATTAAATCATGTCACTTGGTAAGTAAGTATGACTTGATTTATAAGTATTGAATTCTAGGCCCATTTAACTTTCGTTCAGCATAACGACGACGGAAAGGAGAGTAATGAACAATCGAGGAGAGGAAGGTAGAGAAACGAGAGGAGGGGGGGGAGGGGGGGAGAGAAAGGGGGAGAGAGAGAAATGGGGACAAGGACGAAGGAAGACAGGTAGAGAAGTGGGGAGAAGACACGAGAATGAGAGATAGAATAACACAGGGGTTGGATGTAGACGGATCTAGGAGGGGAGAAGATAGAGGGTAAGATAGAGGGAGGATAAAGTCTGAAGATAATTTTTTACTCATATTTTCAAGTATACCAATGAAACCTAGAGCTAAGCAACCCAAAGATTACATTTTTTTTTGTGGCAAAAAATAGACAGTAGATTACTGGAGAATGTTGAAATAATTCGTGAAAAAAAACAATCCAGCTCGGACAGTCAGACAGACGCGTTAATTGTCCGAATACTGATAAGTAACCACATAATCCTATAGCTATTAACTTTAGCATTATATAGCCGAACAGCTATCGAGAAATGTAATGTTTTATCGCAATTAAATTCTGGAATGATCTCGACTGAACCAGTTTGTAGTATAAATAGTTTTTAGATAATCTGTTCGTCCAAGACGACTGTAGATGACTCAAATATGCTTTGACTGATATTCAATTACAATGTAAGTTTAAGACCGAGAGCAGCGGTTACGTAATTGGTATCAAGGTCCGTTATGCTGAATATGTTTATTGCGCCAGTATGAGATAATGCTATAAATATAGTATCCGTGACCTCCACGTCAAATGTAGAAAATATGCCTAGGCATGCCCAATGGCCTGTCATGAATAATGCCTCCTATTAATATACATATAGATCTATACGTAACATTATTTTTTTATATAAATTGGTTACAATGTAGAACCCTTCGGACTGCAATATACAATTACAATTGATTTTGCTATACATTCTTTGTATTTCCAACTTTTTTCAAAGAATTTTCCTGGCTTCGTTTATGGATGGATTTTGAAAATATTGTGTCATATGGTACAGAAATATACAAGGTTTTCCTCTCATAATATTTATCTAATTTTCCGTTGTGTATTTATGGAGCTATACAGAATTATCTACACTGTTAATTTCCGTGTGACGCTATTTCTCTATATAACGTTACCAAAATGACGTCAAAATGGCGTCCCGAAAATTGGATTTTGTAAATAAATTATGATTTCTCTAGTTATACATAACGGAAAATAGTGAAAATATTATGAGATGAAACAGGAAACAATTCTCATTGAAAAAAGTTGGAAATACAAAGAATATATAGCAAAATAAAAAAAATTGAAAGACTTTTGGCACGTAACTGTATCTCCAATCCTCCGAATTTTGTACATAACTTTTTTTTTCTCCATTGATTCAATTTATTTTGAAAATTATTTTACATTGTGTTTTTAAAGAGTTCTTTAAAGCTTAAAAATAAGTCAAATGACCTACCAATCATTTTCTCTGAAGACAGCAGCAAAAACTCCACCGCTCTATATTTAGTTTAGGTCCAAATATGGGCCTATTTACATAACAACTTTTAATGTCGTAGTCGTGCAGTCTTTCCTTTAATTTCTGTCTTCTGGCTCCATCATGGATTTTTATCATACATGGACCAAGGGAAATAACTCCAACAATATTAACAGACATTGATTACTTCCGGTTTGATATTAGAAAACCAGGAACATGGGGGAGGCACCACCGACTTTCCCTGCCCTGTTGGGGCCGGTGATGGACCCTTCAAGGGACTTCATCAGTTCCGAGCGCTACCTGCAATCTCTAGGTAAACAGTACATGTACATTGCACAATATGCCTAGTCTAAAAGACCTAGTAATACTAGTACGTAGTAGCCCTCTCAGTCACAATCCTTATATCATCTCATCATCACTTCCAAACAAATGTCAACAAGACCAGTGTTATAATTACCCATACTACTAAGAATTATAGATTTGCAATTTGTTTTTCCCTTATATAAACATTGTAGTTATTTATGTTATATTTACAATTCTTTGACAATGCCACTATGTAACCCTACCAAATTCACTTGGCATTCATTTATTCTATGAATGCCATGGACCGGTCGTTTACGGCATCATTATAATAAGTTATGGCGGTATAATTTTTTTGTTGAATATCACTGAACAGGCTCCGAGGGCGATGTCTGTGTTTTTAACTCTCCTGGTGCGAATGACTGTGATGAGTTTATGCCATGCATACTGTTCGTCATCCGCCCGTCCCTCATCTTTTCTATGACCACTGATTGGAAACCAACCTCTGCATTAAGCCATATACGGCCATTACTGGTCTCTGTGGAGTATAGCATATAGCCGCAGTAGATAGATAAATAGATATATAGAACCTAATTTGGTAAGAAGCATCCATAGGTACTCTGGTTTTAAAATTGTACTAATGGTAGAACTGACCCCTTCAAGGGGTCTGAGGGAAGGTGCCAAGAAGAATAATTGAGCTTTATTCTTCTCTAGAACCAAGCAATGGATGCTATCCTCAGGTAGTATTCCTATGAAATACAGGTATGCATTCAAGTGTTCTTATGCTTCTATTCTATGCTTATTATCAGATATTTGACATTTTTTGTTTTTATGGAATGCAGAAGTCATATATACAATTACATGATAACATCGTTAACAAACAAACAGTGTCGCATGGCACGTAAATCATGAAAGGTTTGTTTTGGCAATTATTTATTCCTTATATTGTCCATATAAGATAATAATTAGCAATCAGTAATTTTTTTTGTGCATTTGAATTGTCATAAATGTATTATCAGATTGCATAGGCTCCAATATATGTAACTTTCAGCAAAAAGTTAAACGAAAATCAAGCCTAATAACTTATTATATTTATAGAGAACTGATATCAGCAATATTCAAAATGAATTCTTTTAATTACTTTGGTATCGGTACAGCGGCAGTTGAAACTCAGTAGTTGTACATGAATCCATTTTGAACTGTCGTCCAACTTCGGCTTGTGGTTCAGTGGTCCCACCTAAATTATTTTGAATTATTTGGAATTTTCTGTCAAGAGTTTCTTGGTAGTTACCACTCAGGTTTACTTTGTTTTAGCCTTACTTTTGCATACGTTATCAACTAGATTTTTTTCAGAATTTTTGAGAATCACGAAAAATTCCCTGAAGATGCGTATATTAGGCCTAAATGCTTCTTTGCCCTACTTGATAGTATTTTGGGCCGTTTCCCCACAAATGTCACCATTTGGGTACAGTGATGTTTGACACAAAATTTTAATTATGTCATGACTTTGACTTATTTAACCAATTTCTGTAAATTTGATTTCAGAAAGAAAACTAAACAAGGTTCAAGGGAAAAAAGATCAAGAGGCAAACTCTAAAGACATTATCAAATCTCTGGGTAAAGTACGAGATGACCAAATGGTTCAGATGCTGTCCAGTGCCAGTGGTAGTCAAGGTGATGACCCTGACCAGTACCAGGGGTCAGTAGTGAACAAGAACCATAACTCTTCAGATCTAGAGGAAGTGGTGGCACTAGTGTATCAAGACTGTTTGGCAAAATCTCACGAGTCACAACAGGAAGTAGTGGAAGAAAGGACAGGAAGTGATGTAACAAAAACGTGACAAGGATAATTGTGATGCAACCTTGGAAAGATGAAAAAAACTTCAATCATCATCATCATCATCATCGTCGTCACTATAATCATCATCATGCTCTGCTGGCAGTTTTACAACTCCTATCAGAGGGCCGACCATTGTCTTACCCAGTATATAACCAGACTTTATAATATATTGCCATGGTGAAACTGTGTGACCTCATATCTGGTCAGGAGTAATGCCCGGATAGAGAATTAGTTCTACCAACTTCAAACACGATTTACCTGCGGGATGATGATCGAGGTTCCAGATAGTGTGCAATATTGTAGACCTACAATGTAGTATAAACTTAAATCGGACAGATTTCATACTTGCCAACCTTCACTATTTTGAAGGGAGCCTTCCGATTTTGGACCCGAAATTGTTGCATTTTCAACTTTGGAATCTGCTTAACTGTTCCTATTTTGAAAGGTCTGATGATTTCATCTGAAAGAAGAGCTCAAAAGAAGCCATTTAAAAGTGTTTTTTTCCCTCTGAATGTACCTGTATACATCTTATTTATGCTCCCAATTCTGAGCACGCGTAATCTCCCCCATGGAAATTTCAAAAAATTGGCATGTATGAGATTTAGTTTCCATTGATGATTCCATTTCATCATTGGATGCGACATTTAACAATCACAGCATCACAGTTTGTATGTACTTGACATGTAATAAACATGTATAGTCTACAATGTAGGTAATGGTTGTGCTATTAAGGTCACTCGGTTCCTTTGTCAATATCCATAGGAATTTCATGAAATTTCACTCAAATGTTTACTAGTGTATAAAGAACAAGTATTTTTGTTGTAATTGGCCGAAAAACTGCAGAAATCTTTTTGGGGTGAAAAACTGATATTTGCAGGGAAAACACCAGGAAGAGCGAAATCAACAACTAACATATTTCTTTTTGATGTATTACAATGCTAACTTTATATATACATATAAAATAGAAAAAAAGGCAAATATTTTACGTTTCGTATAACTTTTATTCAACAAAACAAACAATTATATGTATGTTTTTCATCAACATTTTCAAATATCAAAACATTGTGTGGATGAAAAACTGATTTTTTAAAGTTATGTTGTGAAGAAACAATCCTTATTTAACAAAGCATGAAAAAATTGAACCAAAAAACATTATTTCACTTAAAATTTGGGGAAAATAATCAGAATTATTGTTTTTTTTATTTTAATTGCCTCCCCTTTCACTTCAACTGGACTTAATTGTAGGAGGTATAGATTTTCCCATATCACATAATGCGTTGAAAGTAGCGAGATACTAGGTTTATCGATTGCTTTAGCCTGATTTGAATGTATCCGCTCGCCTGGTATCAGATTACACAGAATATAGTTTATAACTAGCATTTATGACATTAATTGAATAGTGATATCATCAGACCATGTTGCATTAAATATCGAATAAATATAAAGCAATGTGTTTATTTTAATGATGCAGTTGTAAAGAATTGAAGTGGACATATACATGTAGGTTGTCTTAGTGTTTACATTACTAAGCTTAGGCCTATATAGATGCATGAGGGCGAGTGGGGAACTCGCTTATAATGAAAATCAAATCATGACATCGTTGTAGATAAAAACACAAAAGCGTGTTACTAGTTCCACGTCCTTGTATTCACTCCAAAATGTATGTTTTACATAAACAGATTTCTGATAAATGGGAATAACTCAAATACATTGGAGTTACTGATTACCTCCCCTATACCATACTGTATTGTTAACACAACACGTTTACATAAGATCAGGTTGATATAGTCGATAATTACGCAACCAACTTAACCTTCTAGCGTTTACATTGATTCTAGCAGACGCTTGGGTCTTTGCCTGATTGCGAATTGCATGATCATCGGCGTATGTACGGTGAATTTCTTACCCAGGATAGGTATGAAATTTGATATCCGTCAAAGCGGCCATGTTTTTGCCAAGAACGATAATCAACGGACCGAGAGACCTTAAACAAGATATTGAGGTCAATATATTGATTTGTTTCTTTTGTACAAAGTGAAACATTCACCAGAAATCAACAGATTTTTTTTCTACTCACTTCAACTTCCGAAAATAACTCCCTCATGAGGGTAAGGTCGAATTATTGATTAGAACAGAAATTTGAAGATTTGGGTAATTGTGAAACTTTTTCATTTTCTTGTGGAAAAAGATATTGTTGGTTCAGTTCATACTGTTACAGCACTTATGGAATCTGCAGATTTAAATGTTTATTATATATAACGACAGATTTTTTTTCACACACTTAACATCAGATTCCTGACTATTGTAATATTCTCTGTGGAAATCGTACACACTAAACAAGATTGCCTCCGGTGGAACATTATATTTATAAGTCCATCCCATGCCAAATCGAAAGACGTAATTGTATCAGATTGTAAAAATAATGGAAATATTTGTCAGAAAAAAGCACAGTATTCATCGTCTTTATATGTTACACTTACATAGTTTGAAAGAAATTACAACATAATGTACATAATTATGTAGTTGAAAACTGGTATAAGATAAACAGAATTGTATAACCTTAAAAAAAAATTGACAATTAGAAATATGTAACGGGCAATAACTCTTCCAATTATAGTGAATCTAAGATTGATTTAACAAAAGGCAAATGGACCTGCATTGCTCACCTGGTATTTTTCTCACATTTGTAACATCAAAGTGGTCTAAAACATGGTATGTTGAAATAGTTTTGAATAAAAAAATTTGCTCGTCTTCTAACACGTTTCTAGACTTTTCCGTATTTTAGAAGATGTTTGTAAGTTTGACATATTTAATACCTGTTAAAGTAGGTCAAAGTGGTTTAATTTCGCAAAATATTCTCAACATCTTCCAAGGAAGCTACCAGTCAAATTTAATATCTTTAGGTCTGTCGGTATATTTCAGAAAGCGGCATTTGAAGGTGTTGATATATTTGACCCCCTTGACCTATACAGCCAGTCAAAAAGATTTGCTTTTCCCAAAATTTTTTCAGCTTCTACCATGGAAGCTACCAGTCAAAATCATGTCTCTAGGCCTTTTGGTATTTCATCAGAAATTTTAAAAAGGTTTTGACATATGACCTTGAAAGTAAGTCAAAGTTTTATTATATTTTGCAAACTTTGTTTAGCTCCTTCCAAGGAAAGTACCAGCCATATTTCATGTCACTTGGCCTTTTGGTATCTCAGAAGAAGTCATTTAAAGGAAAAGTTGATGGACATAGGACAGACGATGGAACGGACACTGCACCATGGCTCACCAAGCTCACTTGGCCGTTCAGTCCAGATGAACCAACAGTGGAAGGAGCTCATCTCATCAATCTCTACACCGGTAGTCATAAACCACAAAGCCAATTTTTAACCAAATTTGGTCTTCTAATTTTGAAGGAATGACTGGGGCTGACTGGCAGGACCCAATAGGGGAAATGTATTAAATTCTTTAAAATCTTCCTTTTTCTGTATAGATGGTAGGATACTGTCAATACTTGAAGTGAAGCCTCCTTAAAAGCTTGGGTAAAGGGATTCAAAGTACATAAACCGTAGGAATGACCCCCAGGGAAGGGTGGGACTCGATAAAAGAAAGGAAGTAAATTCTTTAAAAGCAATTTTCATCTGAAGTTATGGCAGTTTAGTATCCAAATTCAGTTTCCTTGGGTAAAGGGGAATACATTTTGTAGAAATAATGAGTGTGAACATCCGCCTCCCCCTCCTTACTAAGACAAAGGATTTTTTTAAAACAAGAAACAACAAATGCAGAGAAACTTGAGTTACATGTAATTTATTTCTATTCAGTAAAAATGTCACATGTACCATTTTTCTACATTCTGTAGATGTTTTTCTTAAAACATTGAAAACATTTATATTCCGGTACATATCTATTATCAAAACATTCAAAAGTCCTCCGGTAACAAACACATATTTTACAAGTACATTTGTACTTACATATATTTTATAAATACCAAGCCAAACCTTGCGATTCCAGAAGATTTAGTAAAATCAGACCACGACATCCCAGTAGTGACTCGGACTGAAGTTATATCAAAGTAATAATATATTGGTATCAGTGTGTCCGCAATGCTGCGAGTATAGGCACTGTATGATCTTCCAGGGTTGCTAGCCTTGAAGGAGCTGCAGTGAATTTGAAAGGTATGTTTCATTTCATCCCTACGTATGACAACCCCATATAAACATGATGATATTATTGTACCTTTTTACAAGCGCTCTATAGTGAAATAAAGTATCACATTGTAATATGTCTTTAGACCATTCACATTTTCAAATACTGATATAAAATAGAAAAGATAGACCTGATGAAATTATAGCAAGCATTGTGAGGCTCCCTGTAGTTCTTGCAGTTCAATGTTTATAAGTTACAGAAATAATCCGTTAAAACATTGCCCTCCATTCATTCTTGATAGCGAGTCCAGCTCTTTGGTAAAAAAAAGTTTTGTTGTGTTATGTTTAGAAGCCTACTGTACACTGTATGTAGGACATTACATTAGTTAACTTGTGATGCCAAACTTGTATGTAGTTGTCTGTCTGTATGTCTCCCCCGGGGCCAGCACTACTGTTGGGAAGTCAGGCTGAAACGAAATTTAAATTTAATCAGCATATCAAATAGTCAACATCAAAATGTTTTAATTATGATTAGTCTGAAATGTTAAGATTAAGATTCTTGCCTTGCAAGTTCTTGCTTACAAGACCGTCATTTCTAGCCCTCAAAAACTCTTTCATCTTGTGGATTCTTGCCTCACTGCATCATCATTGTCCCTACACACAGTAACCTCCCTTAAAAGACCCCTGTTCCACTGCATCATTGTTTTCTGTATTCACAGTAACCTCCCCTTAAGGATCCAATGCAAGCCCCACTGCACAACCGTTTTCCCTATTCACAGTAACCTCCCCTTAAGGATCCCAGCCCCACTGCGCCACTATTTTCCCTATACAAAGTCCTTCCCATTAAGGATCCCTGTCACACTGCACTGTTTTTTTACCTACACACAGTAACCTCCTTTTAAGGATCCCTGTCCCACAGCACTGCTGTTTCCTCTGTATACAGTAACCTTAAAGATCCCTGTGCCACTGCACTGCTGTTTCCTCTGTATACAGTAACCTTAACGATCCCTGTCCCACTGCACTGCTGTTTCCTTATATACAGTAACTCTCTGTCCCCTTGCAACACCCTATACAAAGTAATGTCCTCTTAGTACCTATTAAGATAAACCTGCAGGACAGCTGTAACAGGATCAGGTAGATCAATTGGTTACAGTGTTAACAATCTGAAGTCTGCGGTTCAATGATTGGTGCAGCTCTGTTTGTTTTTCTGTTTAATTTCTGAGTATTAATTAATTAAAATGAACACACTTAAAATTTGCGAGCCCTGATTCAGAGCTTTACCCGGCCGTCTGTTACTCACCTTGTTGGGGCTATCCGGGTAGTGCTGTGTCTCTAAACAGAAGCCGCTGTACTGGCCATAGTGTTTACCTCCCTTGCCAGTGACGTTGTTCCAGTATGCTGTGTAGAACTGCATACCAGGCTCTGTACTGTGCACCTCCACGAATCGCCCACTGGATGGATCTTCAACCCTGATGACAATGACACAACTTGTGTTAAACTTCAGTAGAGACACAAGCATTCAACAGGATATGCTTTGTTTTCAGTGTTCCCACTAAGTTTTAGATTTTGGGGGCGTATATTTGGTACATATTTTACAAATTATAATCTCCTAGGTACTAAGTCAGTGAAGGTACAACCACCTGTTTCGGGATGAAAACTATACTCCTCATTTAGTGGTTTCTGGGAACAAAAGTTCACTTCATTCGATAGAGATTTACACAGTGCCTTGTACACAACTCCAAACTTTTCATACTACTGTATACGGGGAAATTTTTGCCCTGGGAAATTTTCGCCCTCGCATAAATATATCCGTTTTCGCCCAGTGTTAAATTCGCCCTCCAATGCCCTTCAGAAAATCCGTTTTCGACCGGTTTTAAAATTAGTTTCTCCCGGCCGGAAATTCATTTGAACTTGCTGGCATTTAACATGCTTAGGCCTACCGTTGTGTATATACTAGTTACATTGGTGTTGGTAATTTAGATAACTCTACTATAGAGTCGTTTCAAGACGTCTGTTTCTAAACTTACTTGTATACATGTTGAATTAAATAAAATATATTGTTTAATATTGAATAGAACATTGAATAAAATTAAAAAATGAAAATGTATGGTTTATTTTTTAATTTTAATTACTACATACTATGTGTAGTAGTCTATATCTACTTTTGTTTATCCACTATGGTAGTCACGGCGATCGGTTGTATGTTGACACTTATCGTCAAATGTTAGCCCACGTTTAATTTTCGCCCTCGTGGTGAGAGGGCGAAACGGGCGAAAATTAAAAGAGGGCGAAAATTTCCCCGTATACAGTAGCTTCAGCTCGAGGAATTTCCCTGCAACCAAGTATTGAACTAGAGAACCTTCGGCTGGAGCCAAAAACACTTACTGGTTGTAAAACATGACTGTTCATTATAAGTACCTGGCCATGTTTTTCACCCAGCCCGTCTTGCCAAAGCAGTAGTTGTGGTCATAGCCATGGCCACCGGGGACCTGGTCGATGACATCAGCAAGTTTTTGTTTTGTCCTGAGATCCATCACTGTTCCTTGTACTGGTGTTACTACACCTGTTAATGAACAAAGCCAAACTTGATTAACTGGGCAACAAAATTGTATTTTAATTTGTTTAGTATTTTACCTTTGTTTGTTGAAATACAAAGTGTACACGCTCTACAGAGCTTATGTTGTACTTGTTGACAATATTCAACATGAGATAAAGATTAGTGTATTGTATTGTAGGTGCAACTGACAGACTGAATAAAACAATAACCTAACATTGGAATCAAGTTGTGAGACAGATTATTAATTATTACTTATCACCAAATATTTCAGTTAATCACTCATTTCAGGAAAAATGACAAAAAGCTTACCTGTAGGAATAGAGGTATCATCTACAGGTAGATAGGAGTCAGCATTAACCTGAGCTAAATGATCCAACACATCACCTGAACCCTGCAATAAAGCTTCTTATCTTACTTCATGTCAGTTTATCAACACTGTTCTACCTAATTTGCAGCAAATAACTAAATGGTTAAAATGTAGACTTTCATTAACAATGATTCATCATTTAATATCAAAGACTAATTTGATGACCATTGTTAAATCGTAAGACATAAGGAATAAACATTGCCATAGTAAAATGGTGGCTATTTGATAGGTCTAAGCTCTGACCAATTGCAAGGTCAATGGTTAAGTGTCCACCAGTTACTAGTCTTCTGGTCTCATCCACATGATGATGTACACTGAGCCTTCAAATTTTTCAAAATCCAGGGGTGCAGAGATCGATCTAAGCAGCATTGGGCTAGAATTAACTATTAACATTTTTTTTCAGAATTGGTGACAAGAATTTCAAAGCAAAACCGATGGCAAACATTTGTCAGTTACCGCCCCTAAATGGTATAATAGATGGTGCTCTAGTTGTTACTGTCCCAGTCCATTTCCGATTGTATATATATGGCAGCTGCCATTACACATATGTACATATAAATATGCCAAAAACCTGCTGCTGTGTACCGCATTGTAGCGAGAGAGGGGGACATGTTTTTCCATAATGTTAATACAGAATGTTTTATTATGTGAGCCCTGAGAGAGAGCAAGTTTTCATAGTTCCTACGAAATCTGGGATTTGAGATATGTATAGCTAAATGCATAGTCAGTAAAAGATACTGCTAGAACAGATATTCTTATAATGACTATAGTTTTGTCAGGTTTTATGCGGCTAATTTGAAAATTTCGGTATTAAACAAACTTACCTCCCCTTTCAGGTTGAAATAAGCATGATTCGTCAAGTTGATGACTGTTGATTTGGTCGTGGCAGCACTGTAGTCAATTATCAGCTCATTAGCATCAGTTAGCTGGTATGTAACTGTGGCAGTTACCTCCCCTGGGTAGCCTTCTTCCATATCTGCACTCACATAAGTCAGGACCAACTTTCCGTCAGATATACTGGACTGCCACACACGCTAGCAAGAGAATGTACTGTCAATCCAATGTTTAACAATTTACTTGTCAGAGATGCAAAAATAACTGTCTTAAAAATGAAATGGAAGACTTCAATCTCGAATCAAGTATGTAATGACAAAAGATCCCACAGGGGGGGATGTTGACACCCATCATTATTGACCTTGTTCTGAGACATTTATCTTTTACCATTTTATCCTAAACTTCATGCACTGAACTGTGCATCAAAACTGAGGTTGATGGTTTTTTTCCAATCTGTTGGTCACATGCCTGCTTGGTCATTTCATTTGTGATCAGTAACTGTATAATCAAAATCACTTGATTATGTACCTTGTCAAAGCCTTTGATTCCTCCATGAAGAGAGTTTGGTCCATTGTTGATCGCAAGAGTGTATTCAGTACCATCTATACTAAACGTCCCATTGGCTATCCGGTTGGCATAGCGACCAATCAGAGCCCCGAGATAGGGAGCATTTGTCTTGTATCCTGTGAAATCACAAAGAAAAATGTATGCCATGCATTTAATTTGAAGATAATTCGACTCAAAGCAATGCTTTTGTTTTAGGAAGTTGCTTCAATTTTCAATGATTCAATTCTCCAAAATATTATTAACTAATCAAAGGATTTATCACAATCATTCTATGAGTTATAGCTGAGCTACGTATTACTCACAAACATTTTACTACAAAAAACTCACACAATTAACAATTGAAAGACAAATATCAAAACTAAATTCCTCAGAAGCAAATTTTGTATTATAACCTTTAAATTTTTAACCCCCCCCAGTTTTCTTACTCTCTCCACTCTCCATTCACACTAGGTGGATGCCCAGTCTTCATTTTTGTCAGCTTCACTGAAAGGATTTGATTTTTTTTGCATATTCTTCTTCTATGCATTACATCTTAAGCTTACCAGCACAAAACACAGACACGAACCTTCGATGTCATCAAAGCCAAGTACGATATCCCCTGGCACTCCCTGGTTATTTGGAACCATCACTTTGGTGATTATACCCCCATAGTCTATGATCTTCACTTCCACATTATTATTGTTGGTCAGCGTATACCTGTTAATCAGTTAACATTCATGGGCATCTTACAGAGACATTTGTCTACAAAATTATGAAATTAATAAAAACAATATTTCAAATGCACAGGGCCTTTCAATTAGAATATATGTCGTATCTCAGCAGTATCTCATATGTTATAAGCACAGAATTAGATTAGAATGAATTAAGATTTGACAATACAAATTTTTGTATTAGACATATCTTTAATAGGGGGGTCAAAGGTCAAATAATTCAGTCTTAATGCAAAGGAAATCTTGTTAATGTTATTACTTTTAAACTACAAAATACAATATGAAACTGAAGTCAAGTGTGCCTGTTCCTTCTGATGTTTGTAACTTGTAAGCCATTAATCACGTATACATACATTTATGTATATGTCTTAACAAAATTACGACTGAATCTGCATCATCAGCAGGTTAAGTCATTTTTGTTTTTCTCACCAAAAAAGACTTTTACCTTTTTACGTTCTTTCCATCTACCTGCCCATAAGAGTCTTCCACTGTGATTGGCATTGTCTTATCTTGTGGAGCTAAATATTGCAAAAAGAAAAAGATTTGGGTTAATAATAAAGCTATTGTTGACATGCAACATATATCCAAATGCATGCGGAAGACATCAATGTCGTTGCCTATGCTGTTGAAGTTCCAATTTGGACTTGATTGCACTGTACTTTATCCTACTGAGTATACAGTAGACATTTCCTGTACTTTTGTAATTGTTTATAACTTCCTGGGGACCATAAAGCTGGTACTGCCATTTCAATTCCCAAAGCATTCAACAATTCCATTATTACTTTACCACATATTCATTTACAGCTGAGTAGACTAAACACAAGTGGAGTAAAGTACAATGTTCAAAGATACAACAGTGTTAATTGTGATGATACATACTGGAATCTGCAAACCTTTGGTCACAAACCCAGTATCCTACAACTATACTGTAGCCTTCAAAGTGTCTAGAATTCTTTGAACAATTACCAGGTTTACAGATTTAACTGGTAGAAGTGTCAAATTTTTTATGCTGAATAATATAATCATCTCAGAAATTTTTGGCAATTATTGTTTTTACAGGTACTTCAGGAATGTCAAGGGAGATTTTTAGCCTGAGTTTCCTCTAGCCCTGCCACTAGAGTTGGACATTTTTAAATGAAGGGTCCTAGCTATCTCATCTGTCAAAATTCTGTGTCAGGTATCAAGGCTAGAGAATACACTGGCTAAAGTGATTTTCTGCAGTAACATGCATTCAATGCTTGCTATCAGGGAAGAAATGCAAAATTATTAAAAAAGTTGTTTATGTTGATAAAACTGTAAACAAGAGGTTCGAAGGGCGTGCATTGTTCACATGTTATCTGTGACCTAAATGGATTCGGGATATTTTTTTTTCTTTATTTTTTCAAAATATGTGAATTTAACTCAATCAATCTGACCCCAAATTTCATAGTACTCCCTACTCAGTATTTTATAAGATGGTTCATTGGTATTCAGAAAAGAACAATTCAACATTTTTACATCTACCACTTTGAAAGTTGGTTAAGGTTTTACATTGAAACAAACTTAGTTAAACTGTATATAGCCCTTAGCCTGTCATCCCAATAAACTACTTGTCAATAAGCAACACCATTGAACTTATTGTTATTCAGAAAAATTGTTTGAAACTTTTTTGCATATTTGACCTTGAAAGTGGATGAAGGTCATTTGTCAAAACAGATTTGATTCCGTGATTTCTTAGTTTGTTAGTTGTCAAATGTCATCGCTCTTAAACTCTTGATTACTAAAAATATAGGTTGGTTGAATATTTTTATACTTTCAACTTTGAAAGAATATGTTTATTTACAAACTTTGATCTGCTTCTTTGCATGAAGATACCAGCCAATTATAATGCATTTATAAGGTCTTTTGGTATTTTAAAAGAAGTTGTTTCAACATTTTGACCTTGTGACCTTGAAAACAGGTCAAAGTTATGTTTTTTCATATTTGTTTTAAAACTCCTTTCAAGGAAGCTATCAAAAGATTAAGATATCTCAAGGCCTCTTGTTATTTTATCAGAAGTTGTTTTTATGTTTTGACAAATCTGATCCTTTGCCTTTGACCTTGAAAAAGATCAAAGTGAATGTTTTCCAAATTTTGTGCAGCTCTGCATGTTCAAAGAACTTTTCAGCTATTCAGCCAAGTATAACTCTGGGCCTTTCTGAATTTCATAAGATGTACACTAGTTAATTTGACCAGTGACCTTGAATGTACAGGGTTTACCCTTGTTATAACTCCGTCTTTTGCATACAGCAATTTTGGCAGTTTAACAGGGATTGCAATAATATAAGAATTACAATCATAAAAAAGGAAGCAAAACGATACTCAAATTTCATTAATTTAACTATAGCAAATCACTTGGTAAGAAAAACATGTTCATTATTTCATTGACCCCTAATATATAAATTATTATACATTTTATGTTTGAATATACCTGGGGGTACATACAGTATAATTTGTCTAAACTGGCCCCTGTCTAATCAGAATCCCTGTCTATTCCAGATTTCAGTCCCGACATATCTCTCTGAACTCATATCAAACCTCTACAAACCAGACACCTGTATGAATCGGCAAAAAACTTTGGTTCCACTGACATCCGGTTTTGACAAATTACACTGTATTTTCACGTAAATAATTATTGAAAAGTACATGTGTTTATGAATAGCTCCATGACAACTTAACTGGGAATAAATAATTCAAATGTACATGACAATGGCAATATGCGCGGGTGGCAGACTTATCGAGGGAGTTATCAGACATATAGGAAGGAAATGTGTTCTAAGGGTTTAGTACTGTTTTCAGTATCATAGGGTGGCAGACTGGCAGTGGAATTTGGTGGCAAGAGCATTGGGTGTCCATAGGTCGAGGGAGGACTATTAGTCAAAGTATTCTTTTTTTGCAGACTTCTGTCACTTCATGCAGCTGCTTACAGGAAAGCTACTGTACAACCCAAATATCATTACCCTAGTAGCCTAGGCCTTTCGGTGAAGGAAACGACTAGCGATTGGTTAGTTTTTTTTTTACCTGAGCGTGCCCTTAGTTTTGTCATGATATATTCCATGTGTGTATACGTACGATCGCGCGATCGTAACCCCTGTGCCCTGGATATAGAGGATGCCCCCAACCACATATCGAGATTACAGTTCAATATTTCTGATGTGTCATTGTAAAACATGTAAACAAGTACTTGCTTTAGATGGATATATACGTGCTTAGTCTGGAATTACAATGATTTTTGGATGAAATCACTCCACAACACTACGTCAAAGTTTGCCACGAAAAGTTTGTTTATAGCGGAAATCCATAGATAATTAGAAAATACGGAGGCGGTTGCACGTATCCTATTTCCGGAATTATTGAAATAATTGCACAAACACAAAATAAGAAAAACTCAGCTCTGTTTTCATGAAAAAAAGCATTTTTGTTTCAAATTTAAATAAAAGACGATCAGCTGGTACAATAAGTAATGTGCAATATCCATTAGTGCATCAGATGTCATTCCCGCTCTATATAATTATACGTATATATAATTATCTAAGTATATTTTTCAAACACTCGCTCACTTTTTCACACTTGACAGATGGTGTGGCTATGTAAAAAGGGTTAAAGAACATATCATGTTTGATTTTTCCCTATCCACATCTTTAAATAACCCAATAGGAAAACCTGAAAAATAAACTCCCATAGTCTGAGTTCTCAATTCAACGTATATAGGAAGGAATGATCATGTTCTCACACTAAATATCATGTATCCAGGGTTATGGGGGGAGGGGGCAAAACTAACATTACAACAAAGTACAATCAACCTCAAAATGTTTTGTCACGTCGCTATATGTAGTGGTAAATATGCTATATACCAAAGGGACCTGAGAATTGGTTATAGCTAGTTTTAGAACTAAACTAAGGTGTTCAGAGAAACGTTATACTTTTGGAGGCTTTGATTAATTTTCGATAAAAATGCCCCTCTTAATGGTCAGAAAGGCTAAAATTAAAATTAAAGTCCAAACGAGCTGTAACAAATTATCATGTCCCTGTGCTGTATACCATGTGTTTTTGTACGATCCTGTAGATAGTGCTGAGGAAAAAATGGTAGTTGTCAGATAAAAGCCGGGTCACGTTGAGCTATTTTTAACACAACACACACGCATATATTATCTAATCTTATTCCATATATACATGCAATGTCAAAAAGAATCGTCCTGAAGTTTAATAGCTAGGCACACAGATACAACACAAATGTATGCGAAATAAACATCCCATATATACGTGTATACATGTCCATATAATTTTTACACATCAGCACATGTACGTATTCTATAAACTAGATATAGAGATTCATAATATTTACAAACTTTAAAGGAGGGTTAACGTTGTAGTATAGTAAAGTAGTGCAAATTTAGCCGGTCCCTCCAATTCCCCACTCCCCTTTTATAACTTTCCTCGAATCTCACCTTTCTTGTCACTTCGACCGCAGTCAGGATCTTTCGTTGCTATGACGATGATGACGATGATGAGGACGATGATGATGATTCCTGCGAATACTCCAGCACAGAGTATTTTCCGTCTGCTGTCCTTGTACTGGCGGGACATTGTTACACACCGCTATGGAGTTATACAGTGTGTGGTATGTTTATAAATACGGAAGCCTTTAAACTGGGACAAGGATCCCAGCTAGCGATTTGTAGAACTCGTGTACAATAGACCCAATGGAGCATGCAGCATAGACCACAAAGAATAGA
Source organism: Mimachlamys varia (assembly GCA_947623455.1). Lineage (NCBI taxonomy): Eukaryota > Metazoa > Mollusca > Bivalvia > Pectinida > Pectinidae > Mimachlamys > Mimachlamys varia. Next base: position 53,360,268 of record OX392528.1, read on the forward strand.
TTAAACCTCCTTGTGCTGTTGAGTATGTCAAAAATCAAGTGTACAGCATATTTGTATATATGTTAAAATGTTCTGTTTTGTATTATGTGAATGATAAATATGAAAATATACATACGTCTCTGCCAATACCAGCATAATTATTATGTAGAAAATGCTCTAAAAAGGTTTGTGTAACCATGTTAAGACAAGATAGTTCATGCCCTTCGTGAACATGTACTTAGAGTAACACAAAGTCCTTAAAAAACAGTTTTAAGGAGAGGAAACCTAACATTTCCCAATAATTAATCCATAAAGGATTTTGGCCACGATTTTTCATAATGCCAGACATGTATTTGAAGGCATTATAATGCAATAATACACGTTGTCACGTAGTGAAATAGCCCTGAATTTTTCAACACCAATATTAAGTGAAGAAGATGGTAGATCATTGTCCACGATAGGGAAACATTTAACGTTTGAATTCAACTGAATATAGTTTCAATTGAGTTGAATGTGCATGTATCTGCAATAAAATCTGTAATTTAAAGCTTTAGATACAGCGTCCTGATTATATGTTAGTTTGCGTTCTATAGTCCAACCCAATTAGTCCAATCAACTGTACAAATAAGATTATTAAATCAGAAATGTATGTTTAAGAACCTAAACGACACGACATGGATTCGAATGATCCATAAAGAAATCCTGTGTTTGGCTGTCGTTTCTGAAATGAAAAGCATCCCGTAACTTTCTATTTGATACAATATGGCCACACAATAAAATAAACTTTTGGAAATGTGGCGTCTCGATTTAAGGGAGAAAACACGTGCCACACACAATAACATTTCTGCTCACATCTTGTAAAAAAAGGAACCACGACATTCTTTAGTTCGATAGTTTCTGTCCGCAGGTTTCAGAATCCGCTAGAGTATCTAATGCATCTCTACATAACAAAACAATAAACATAAGACTGTCATTAGCGAACTTTTATTGATGATCCCCACGTATCCATTACAAAATGTTTATTTCAAACAACTGTTCCTGCACAGTCTTATCACAAGACAAGTATCCCTATTGAAACAGACGACCACCATTTGAGTGGAAACTCAATGTTAGCGGACAAGTTGGAAATTGGCGGGATACAATCCTTGTGAAAACCGAACAGAAACAGTTAATAGTTAACGTTTAAATAAAAAAAGAATTGCGCAAAATTTTCTGAAACTTATTTTCATTGAATCCCATTTGAAGGATTGAATTAAATATATTGGATTTATGTAAAAATACTATTTTGATTCCAAACTTGATGCATGAATCATTGGCGCGTTGAACACTGTCATCAATGAACCAATTATTGATTGAAATTCAGAACGAAACAGTAACATGTCGGGAGTGTAACTGTTCCAGTACAGTCTTGGTCACAAGACAGGCATCCCTATTGTAGCAGACGACCACCAGTGAGTAGAGACGAACACCACGATGGATATTGGCGGGATGCAAATCTTGTGAAACCATACGGAAACAGTTCGGAGTTCATTTTAAAAAAAAGAACAAATTACACAATATTTAGAGAAAATAATTTTAATTGCACGACATTCCAAGGATAGCATGAAATAGGTTGTATTTTGTTTCAATACTGGTTGCTTGAAGGAGCATGCTGAAGAAGTTAGCGCTAAATATTAGTTATCAATTAAGAAAGCACAAAGTGAAACTCAGACCAAAATAGTAAACATGTCGGAGGTAAACTGTCCCTGTACAGTCTTATCACAAGACGCGCATCCCTATTGTAGCAGACGACCACCATTGGAGTCGAAACCCAATGTTACCGGACATGTTAGTTATTGGCGGGATGCAAGTCTTGTGAAACCGTACAGAAATACAGTGTAGTAGTTAAAATAGTTAAATAATAGCAAATAACACACGATTTGGTGAAACTAATTTTCACTGCATCACATTCATGACAATTTACGTAAAATAAAAAAAAAAACAGTAACATTTCGGGGTGGAACTGTTCCAGTACAGTCTTATCACAAGACTCGCAACCCTAATGTAGCAGACGACCACCATTGCGGTCAAACTCCAGTAATACCGGACATGTTGGATACTGGCGGGATACAAGCCTTGTGAAACCGTACGGAAACAATAACCGGGTCCTAAGGTTTTATATTCAGTAATAATACCACAATGTTATGAAGTAATATTATCAAATTTAAAAAGTGGTTCTTTTGGTAACAAACTTTGAAAAGATGTTAAGGTAATTGCCGACGAAGTAATTCGTAAATTATGTTAGAGTTACCTCCCTTTTACCAAATGACTATGTAAATCGACCAAAGGTATGAAAAGTCCGTCAAATTGTTAGCCAACAATTTCTAGTATTTATTGTTATGACACTTCACGGGTTAAATGAAACACATCTCAACATGTCTATTTACACAATGTTGATTTCAATCAAGTCGTTTTAGTACCATAACCGCGCTGCCACCAATGAAATGCATAGCGGACAAAGTCTCGGCCAAGAAAAATAAATAAGTCAGGCTCAAGCGGAACTGTTCCAGTCTTGTGAAACCGTATGTCATAGTTTATAGTCAACGTTTAAATAATAATAACAAAAACAAAAGAAGATTTAGTGAAATTTACTTTTATTACATGACATCACAAGAATTAAATTAAATATATTACATGTACATTTATGACAAGTTACATTATTTTGAGTATAAACTGGCAGTATGAATCGTTAGCGTTGAGCATTATCATCAATGTTCAAAGCAAATGCTGAGTGTAATTTGCAACAGTTACATTTCGGTGGAACTGTTCCTTTACAGTCTAATCACAAGACAAGTATCTCTATCGAAGCAGACGACCACCATTATAACAATATTGCTGGTATATGTGATCATCCGTTATCTTTACCGGAAGTAAAACATGCTATTTCTAATATGAACTGTGGAAAAGCTGGGGGACATGATGGATTGGTATTAGAACATATAAAATATGCCAGTAAAACCATGCTAGAAATAGTTGTAGATATGTTTAATAATATTATCAAAAGCGAGAGTTATCCTGAACATTTTAAATATGGTATTGTTATAACATTATTTAAGGGTGGAAAACGAAATCGATTATTAATGGATAACTACAGGGATATAACCTTAACGCCTGTTTTACAGAAAATCCTAGAAAAGGTCCTGTTTATCAGAGTAAAGAAGATATGCAATGAAATTAATTTTCCTCACAAAATACAACAGGGGTTTAGAGAACAATGTGGTAGCATAACGGCTGCTTTCATTGTGAAAGAATCCATCTCTTATTATATCGAGAGGAAATCAAAAGTATATGAAGCTTTTCTTGACAATCAAAAAGCGTTTAACACTGTATGGATCAAAGGGCTAATGTATAAAATGTATAAATTGGGGTTCAATGGCTTTTGGAGACTTTTATATGACTCATTCAGTGATGTTAAAGCTTCGGTACTTTTTCGAAACGCAGTCAGACGTATACTATACGACAGGGGGTAGGTCAAGGTCGAGTTCTCTCTGCTTGGTGTTTCCTTGTTATGATTGACGAACTTGCTAGTGAGTAATTAGGCAATGGAGGTCTTGGACTGACGATAAAAGACGTACACGTTCCATGTGTGCTATTAGCTGACTACACACTGGTACTGTCAGCCTCTATAGGACTACTTCAAAAGGAATTAGATATATACATATTCTACTCGTTGGCGTCTCAACTATAATTCGGCAAAGAGCTCTCTAGTAGTATTTCAATCTCAGCGTCGGCGTGTAACTTCTGAAGATTGTGGCCATATACAATGTAAAATTGGTTCTGATATAATTCCAATGACATCACAAAAACATATGCTGGTATAACTTTTACCAATAATCTACAATCAAGTAATTGTATAATCGATGCTTGTGTTAAAGGGAGGACTAATCTAAATTTACGTTTAATAATTGGTATTCATCCTAATGGGCTGAATCCTGTAGTAAGTTTTAATATTATCAAAAGTGTTATATATTCAAGTATGTTGTATGGATGCGAACTTTGGAATTCGTATACCAAGAAAGTTGTAGAAGAATTAGAACGTAAACAAAGATATGCATGTAGACGATGTATTGGTCTTCCTAAAACCACCTCCTCAGCAGTGACTGCTCAGTGTTTAGGGGTTTTTAATATGTGGAGAGACGAAAAGTGTTACTAAAGTATTTTGGACCAAATTATGTTGAGGTAGTTCTAAGTTTTTATGGAGAACTCTTTTCATAATAAGACTATGCCAATTTGTGTATGGCAGTGCATCAACTACTCTAACAGGATCCTGCCTGATATATATAGCATAATGGTCAATTTAATACAGAGTCGGTCATTGATGACTATGTTTTTAATGTATTCGTACCAGCGACAATGTGCTGGAAACTTTTCGTAAATACTTTTCTATATGAGTTTTATTACACAAGGTGGAAAAATAAACTAAATACACGTAGTGACCTCAGGAGATATGCCGCTATCCATAGAGATCCGGGAATAAATCCTGTATTGCAACCAACAACATGTATGGGATCTAATAGAATTATTTAAATACTCATTATCCTGTGAGAATGAAGCAGTAAAATGTAAGATATGTGAGAAAACAAGTAACGACATTATGCTACATTTTATATTAGAATGTCCAGGTTTATACCTAAGCCGGGATAAAATGATGGATAGTGTTGTGAATGCTATAGAAGTGTTGTGGCATGTACATTTTTCAGAGTTAAGCTTTGATCACCAGTGTAGCTTTTTAATTGGTGATCGGTCACATGTATGTATAACTGATATATAGAGTGGGAAACATTAATGATAAATTTAGCTGGAAATTCATATGTATTAGTATTTTAACGTCAACTTACAAATATATCAATGTATACGTACTGATAATTTAAGAGAAAAATAATGTACTGAACATTATGTATAATGCATTGTAAACTGATGTAAAACTGTTTGACATATGAAATCTCCTATATGGGAGGAAATAAAGAATGTCTGTCTGTCTGTCTGTCTATCGGACATGTTGGATATTGGCGGGTTACAAGTCTTGTGAAACTGTATGGAAAAAGTTATTAGAGTTTACATTAAAAAATAAGAACAAATTCCAGAATAATTTAAGAAAATATTTTTTATTGAATGACATTCCAGAGATAACTTGACACGAAAAGCACCGTTAGCCAAGAAGAAAATACTGAGTGAAATTTGCAACAAAACAGTAAACTTGTTGGGGAGTTGAACTGTCCTTGTACATTCTTATCACAGGGACACGTTAATATCGACTCCACACATTCTATGCATACATTACTATTGTAACTTATCCCTTTGTCTTATCACAAGACGCGCATCCCTATTGTAGCAGACGACCACCATTGCAGTCTAACCCGGTGTTACCGACATATTAGATATTCTTGCGAAACCGTACGGAAATAATAACCTGGTACCAACGATTTACTTTCAGTGACAAAACATGCAATGTTTACAAAATAAATCTTTTTTTTTTATTTGACACACCAAGGATAACATAAAATATATCTGGTTATATTTACCATTGCATTGCATTGCCACAGTTGGCATTCATAAGGCAATGAATGTCATTGACGGATTGTTGACGTCATCATTATTATGACGTCAAAATTGTTTTGTTGGGTACCATTGACCGTCCCCGGGCGATGGCTGTTTTTTTTTCTTCAATGAAAAACATACACGATAAATACATTGTTTTAGCGAAATGATGATAAATAAAAAAGGGCAATTGATTTTTTTATGAGATGAAAAAATTCCAAAAAGGGAAATATAAATATTGAACTGCTTTTAGTTGGCATTCATAGGCAATATGAATTCCAACTGGACATAAGCAAATCCAACATGAGCGCTAGCGCGCTTCATTAAATTTGCTTCTGTCCGGTTGGCATTCACATTGCCTATGAATACCAACTGAAAGCAGTTCAATGCTAAAGTGTCTTTTTACAAATGTTAATTTCAAACAGACTGTGTTAAACAAAGTGAATAGCGAGTCTCATCACAAGATACATTCGATTCGAAACCTAATGCTATCGGACATATTGGATACTTACGGGAAACGGTTAAGAGTTTACATTTAAATAATAAGAACAAACAACACAATATTAAGGGAAAATCATATTTATTGCATGACATGAATATAACAAAATCAGAAACATTTGAAAAAAAGCAGCCACAAAAATACTGTTTTAAGGAGAAAATCAAGCTGTGAACTTCACAATTTGAATTATTTTAATAAGTTTATTACGAGCTGACTATCAAAGGATGTAAATAATGTACATATTTTATGTATGTTGTCAGAATAAATCTATGTGTCTATGTATAACATGAAATATAGGCTTTATATTTTACTTTCGATCTGGCTGTCGTTTCGGAGTACTTAAGTCATTAGCGCTGAACACTGTTATAAATAAAGCGAATGTTGAATGAAATTTGCATCAAAACAGTAACATATCGAGATTGGAACTGTTCCAGGACAGTCTATCACAAGACGCGCATCCCTAATATTCCCTATTGTAGCAGACGCGCGACCACCATTGGAGTCGAAACCCAGTGTTACCAGACGATATTGGCGGGATACAATTCTTGTGAAACCGCACGGAAACAATAACCGGACCCCAAGATTTTACATTCTGTAAAAATAATACAATATTAAGAAGTAAATTTTTATTGATATGACTGTGTCTATTTACACGATGTCAATTTCAACCGAGTCGCGTTTTAGTAGCATTCTCATACTGCCAGCCTGCCATCAATTAAATAAGTGCTAACGGAGAAGGTTTCGGTCTAGATAAACTATACATGTATGTCGGAAGCGGAACTGATCCAGTAGTCTTATCACAAGACCCGCATCCCTATTGTAGCAGACGACCACCATTGCGGTCAAACTCCAGTAAAACGGACATGTTGGATATTGGCGGGATACAAGTCTTGTGAAACCGTACGGAAACAATTCAGAAACAATGAAGAGATATTAAGATTATACACGCAGGCAAAATAATTCAAGGGTAATGTTTTCCCCTTACATTTATTTAATACCGAGGGATATGTTGTCCAATTTACCGTTTCTACTTATTTTTTTGTTACTATTCTGAAATAATCTGTTGATTCCTGTCAATTACATCATGAAAAAGAACCTTACATTTTAAAGAAACCATAAGCAGATACTTTCCTTTCGTAGTAAATACAATTGTTCCTCTTGTTTGACTTCAAACTGTCGTTTTTCGTCGTTCATATTTCAACTGTTCGAAACTTTTCAAAATGTCTGCCGTCTGTTCCAGCAGAGAGGGCTGTATACGCATGCTTGAGATGTTAATCAGATTTCGGAGAGATTGATTAGCTTTGATAAACCACGCCTCTTGATTGACGTGAAAGACACATTTCGGAGCGTGGTTTAAATTCTGAATGATTGAAATAAAATTGCGAACTTTTTTTTATAATTGACCGACTGCAACCTGTATACTCTCCCAAAAATGACAAAATGCTCTCGAATAAACGTCCACTTTAGACCTATAACTATAATGTATACATTTGTCTGTTCATCTCTCGGTTTTCTGTTGTTGCCTATAGCTATGACTTATGTGTCATTATATCCAATTTTATTTTAACAGCACGAGCCATTCGCCAAGCATACCTGTCTCGGGGAAATTCTCAGCAATATTCAATATCGGTAGGCCTAATTCATCGTATGTTGTTAGGAATCAATATTCTGTGCATCTGTGCAGAGACGTATAGGCTTTATATTATACGATAATAATAAATAATAATAATAATAAATATTTTATTAATGTGTCACACATTTTAAAATACATACATAATAGTGTTAACTAAAATAATGCATGATTTATAAAATGCCCAGCCAGTGTTGACTTACGAGACACGTAATAAGAATTATCAATCATGATTAAAAGAACGTCGTTTCCTCATACATAAAAATATTACTCTCGCTATAAAACATTGCAAAGATGCCTCATTCATTAAAAAGATAAACTTATCCTCTGAACTCATATTTAAAAAGACTGACGATAAGTCATTAGCTTTTATAAAAAGAGGTTCCCTGATGTCCTTATAATAATCGCATTCACATAAAAAATGAATTTCTGATTCTACAGAGTAAGAATTGCAATATATACAAAGTCTATCACATAATTGTATTGCAGGTTTACTGTAGCGGCCCGTCTCTATATACAATGGCAAACTTCCACACCGCAGTTTGCACAGATCGTCTCCGATCTGTGCAAACGCTCTATTGTTTTGCAGTCTGTGTGGTTTATTCTTCTAAGCATCGTTAATATTCACGCAACTATTTTCAATTAATTTTCACAAATAAAAGGTCAAATTACTGAATTTAACGTTAGCCATATTAGTAGACCAGAAATAGAGTTATTATGTAGGGTAGTGTAAATGCAGTTGATGTTTGAAATAAGTTATTTTCATAACTTGCGAATGCCATCCAAGGCACACAGGGACCTGCGAATTTGCTACATCTAGTTATGGACCAAAGATATAAAGTCCAAAAATAGCTGTAATTAATTCTCGGATCCCTGTGATCAAAGTAAATGCTCGCCAGTCTGGTTCAATACCAGCTAATTATAATCCATCTATTTTCATCTGTATCATCAATAACAGTATTTTTGATATATTCTGTATATTGATGAATAAAACTCTTGTCGGGTGCCAATCTATACTAAACAGGTAGTTTGTGATTATAATTATATTCTCTGTATTTATCAATTTAAAACAATTTGTCAGTGTCAATCTACAAAAATATATGTGATCAAAGTATTGCAAGTTAGTAACGAATTTTAAATAACTGCCTACATGCTATGAATAACAATATCCGGAATATTAGGATAGGTGCACGAAGGACTTTAGTTTCTACTCATTTGTAAACCTGTTTATGATTGGTCAATATTTTCCATTTCAACCAATCAAGTAGGCCATTGTAGCGAGATTCTTGGGCAACTACAGCGGCCATTTTCAAACAAATATTTTCATCTCCCTAGAATCAAGATCAGACAAGATTTATCTTACTTCTTCCAGACTGACAGAGCCCTTAGGTAAACACAAGAAACTTGTTTTCTTTCTCATCGCGCGCCTAGGTTTTAAAAAAATATTTAAAGGATAAACGTAGACAAAATAACCAAGAAAAAAGAGAAGTCAAGAAAACAAGTACCTGCATGGCAGCTTTTTTGGCCAGCAATGTTACAGTAGTATATACATCACCATCTTCCTTGACAGGAGCTAACTCTAAGGAATAGACGAATACAGTAGCTGGCCGTAAGTATTATCGCACCTGACAAATCCTTATAGAGTGTAATTCCTCTAATTTTGAAAACGTCATTATATATATAATACAACAGTGTGACCCGTCCCATACATGTATCAATCAACTTAAATTTATATGAATCAAAATCTATATCTGGGTTCAGTTGCATTCAGTATGCTTCGTTTCATAGCTGTTTGAAGTTTGAGCTTCTATGCCATGTAACATTTTATATGAAATTAACAATGAGAATGACATCAGGGGAGATGTTCGCCTTTGAACACCTCAACAACATATATAGCATACAGACTACATCTGCACTAAAATATGTTTTGGAAACTCCAGTAAAGTACAAAACTTACAAAACAAATAGTTATTAGAATCGGTCAAGCTGTTATTGTATGATGACATTTTCAAAATTAGTGGAAATTATACACTAAAGTCTGTGGGAAAATGTTTGGTGTGACGGTATATACTTATGGCCAGGTACTGTAGTAGGCGAGTCATTTGAAAAAAACTAATAATTATGACAAGAAATTTAATGCTGCAAATCTACGTCCACATGTTCTTAATAATCATGATTTTTTCTTTTCTCTTATTTACTCATAATTTAATAAAAGTTGAGAATTCCTCTAAATAAAAAGCAATACATTTGTAATAGCCTTCAGCTACTCATCCTTGATATCCAGGGGTTGTGTTCCCCTATGCTCTCTACACCACTGGAATATATACTCATTCACTCACTCATTCATTCAGAGCCTTAAGTTTTGCCATGACATATTCCAGGGGTGTAGAGAGCGAAAGTGAGTGTAACCCCTGGATGTCGAGGATGTTAGCTGCTAAGTCAATGAGACTAAATATAAGGGTAAAATACAATTTGGGAAAGACCCAGAGTGTATTTCTCAAAAATAGCCATAAGAAAAAGTTAAAATTTAAGATGACCACCTGTCAACCATTTAGTTTTCTCCTCCCTTGCGCCTCCCCTCCATCAGTACAATGCACAACCAGGAACCAAAAGAAAACTTCATATGAAATTAAAGAAGTTTGAGGAAACATTTTTTTCAGTACTTCTCAAGAAATAGCGATGATAAACTATTATCGTCAAAAATCCAAGATGGTCGAATGTCAGCCATATTGTTATTTGAATTACTTAGTAGTGAAACCTGAGGTTGTAAATTAATTTTTCATTTTTTTTTCAGATTAAAAAAAGTCACAATGAATCCGTGACCCCTGGATGGTAACAAAGCATGGAGAACTTTGTTCTGTATGAAGAGCTTGGTAGGGGAGACCACTCCATCATATATAAAGGCAGACGCAAAGGGACAATCAATTTCGTAGCTATCCACTGCATTGAAAAATGCAAACGACCAGAAGTCACCAATACTGTATGTATATTTGTAGTATTAATATAAGGTGAAAAGTAGAAGAGTGTTTTAAATTTCTTGTAGGTTATTCTATACAGACCTAGGGTTCTTTGATACCTTTGATTTTGTCTATTTAAACCTTGCTTGTTTGGTTTTTTTTTGACAATGTATTAAAACCGATATAAAAATGTTAATTGACTTTGTACTCTTCATATAACATTCAGGCATATTATGATTAAATGATTAAATAGTTCTATATGCATATTATTCAATTGAAAATAAAGATATAACACTTTTTATTTTATCTTTAGTAACAATTTGGGGCCTGGTTATCATATACCCAGTACTTTGTAATATACCAAACTTTGCTGTAGGGGAAAAGTTTTTGGGGATATAAGAATTTAATATTAGTACAAAAGTTGCCTGTATGTCTGTTTTTGAATGGATTTAAGCTCTGATCCTGCTTAACAGGAAACATTCACATCAGTTGAATTGTAAATCTGTGCATTATACACAAAGGTACGGATGACCCATGACATTCAGAATCCCAATGTGGTCAAGTTCCACGAATGGTATGAGACAAGTAACCACTTGTGGCTCGTCGTGGAGCTGTGTACGGGAGGAAGTCTTGAAGTCCTCATCAACCAGGACAAGAATCTGCCAGAGAGCTCTGTCCGCACCTTCGGTATCGACCTCGTCACTGGGCTCCATTACATACATTCTCTTGGAATCCTCTTCTGTGATCTCCGACCGTCAAAGGTAGATTAGTATTGATAAAGATGGTGTAACGCACACATGCTGCACCATTTAAATTTAATAATAGATAAAGTATGCCGAAAAAAATGAATTAAACTGTATCATACAGCTGTTTTATCCTTCTGAGACTCGTCAGTGATGCTAGGGGCCAAAAGATGGGAATCCAAAATTTCTAAACTAATTAAGAAGCAAAAGGGTCAGGTGCATAAAACCCCTTTAAATTTATGAATTTAGAAGTAAATTTGAGCTAGTTCTGTATAATTTCAAATCATGTACTACAAAGATGTGTATATTTTGTACCGTGCAACTACTCAAAAGAGATAAAATGTGGCTATTGAGGCTCCAGCAAATCTCGGGGACTAAAAAATCCACGAGCACATCTATCACCCCCTATCATTTAATATGACATTGCACACACATGCTGCACCATTTAAATTTAATAATAGATAAAGTATGCCGGAAAAAATGAATTAAACAGTAAAACTTCATCATACAGCTGTTTTGTTTTTATAAATGTGTTGCAAATCATAGAAAGACAATTTTGGCATCAATTCTCATTAGAACTGTTGTTGGACTGTAGAAATATTAGTATATATCTTACCTGACAATTTTTCTGGAAACTTAGTATCATTTATATCCCAAAGTTATCTTTTCTTTGTGTAAAATTTCCCCAGATCTCCATCTGCCATAAACATATCAATTTATTTGAAAAAATATCTGATACAGAATCAGATTATATCTAGGTAGGTTAAGGTTTCAAATAATGACAAATACCCTTGATTATGTTATTAACAATATTAGTTACAAATGTAAAAGATGACCACAACAACATCTAGCTGGGTCTAGTTAGATGTTGTTGTGGTCATCTTTTACATTTAACTCTACGGCCAGACTCCTGTATTCCTTGTGGGCATCTACTGGGCATCACAGAATCATATCAAAACTACCCTCACAGACGTTGGATCTCCCGCTCCCCCCAATATTAGTTACAGTTTGTTATTTTAAAATGCATTAATAGCTCTTTACTCAAATTCGCAAGCCAAGCGTGTACAATACGCTACTCTACTTTTGAAAAGGAGAGTAGTGTATTGTACACCTCACCCTTGGCTTGCTCTTTACCATCATAAAAAAATAATATTTTAGCTTAATACATGTATTTTTAATTCATTAAAAAAATCTGATTTTCTTTTCATTCAGTCTTTTGAACTGTGGATTTGTTTCTCCCATGAAAATGATGTTGATTTAAAAAGCTAGATTTATACCTGTGTTTGGGTAATATTCATTTGCCCCTAAAATTTTATAATGAACTATTCCAGTCTTTAAATTGGGAGATTTCAAATATGACTTCAGGGGTAAAGGAGATGATGTTGCATGTTTCTAATATCTTCCATCTGTTAGGTGCTCCTTGACGGGAAAGGGATCCTGAAGTTTGCAGACTTCGGTCTGTCCAAAGTTGAAGGAGAAAACCTGGATGAGTTATTCCAGAAATTCTCCGAGGCTGGAGAGCAATGGAGTGCTGAACTTGGGGACGACCTGGCCTCAATGAAGAAATATAAAACTTCAGGTATGAAAATAAAAATTGGTGATTGTTGTTTCAAATAAAGTTAAATGGATAGAAATTGTAGAGTTTGATGAAAAATTGACTAAAATGAAATGTGTGGCAGGTGCTTTTATGCTCTCAGTAAGATTTTTTTTTTTTTTTCTTTTCTTTTAAAAACTCAAATCGGTAAGTCAGTATAATACAACTCAGCAGCAAAGAAAACAAAATTGAATAAAATTTTGACAGTTTTTGGTGCAAGTCTGTATATATCTCAGCAAGTCCAAATAGCTTAATTAGGAAGAAACATATTTTGTAATAACCTTTGTAAATTTATTTTTATATACTGACAGACTACAAAAAATTCTACAGGTATAAGAAAAAAAACCACTCAATGTTGTGTAATCAAATTATTTATTGATAAAATACCCTTTAGGTTCAACGACCTATAGCTCCCCTGAAGTGTTACAGGGCGGAGAAGTGACCATCCTCAGTGACCTGTGGTCACTTGGCTGTGTTCTATATGAAATATTCACTGGACATCCACCATTTCTGGCAGAGTCAATACAACAGCTGAAAGAGAAAATCATTCACAAGGCATTGACCCCTCCAAAGGTCAAAGGTAAGGCATTACATTATCAAAGATCATATAGTTTCATGAATAAATTATATTTTGAGAGAAGTTTGCAGTATTTTACATTTATTTGTTGTGTCTTAAGTTACAAAGTGATATACATTGACAATTAAATGTGATATTGTGATTTTATTATTAAAGATATTTTGAATATATCAAATTATGCAAAAATTAGATGGGAATGGAATTTTTTTTATGTTTAGATATTTGAATTCAAATACATTCTCATTGGTTTTGGTGAATCTCTATGCTGAAACCTATAATGTACATAAACATTGCATTAAGTGATCTATCAGTAACTTGATCAATATATTCTTACCGTAAGGTTAGACGAGAAGTCTCAATGTAGGCGGGACAAAAGGAATACCTACGTAACACGAGAACATTTATACAACACTTGAACACTTTGTATTTGTTTAGGAACAAGGTTTTCCTCTATGCCTTCTCCTGATTTCCTCAGTCTGTTGGAAGGACTGCTCCACAAGGACCCTGAACAAAGGTATGGAAAAACCTCAAACACCTGTATCACACTCCGTCCAGCTACATCTGTTAGACTCTGTATAAGTAAATCTAAAGATTTTCGACATGTTTTGAAGTCTATGCAGTGTAATGCAATATATATTCGGACACATACCGGTAATATTTTTAACTATATGCTTCATGCATTTTGACAAATTTTTCATGACTTTGTTTTCAGTGAAATTTCCCATACATGTAGGGAACTATTTGCTCATACCACGGAAAATATTTGTATAATTTTTCGTAGTCGATTTCAGGAGATATTGCATGTATTTCTGCAATGGTATTATATTAAATAAGATTAAAGAGCAAAACAACGTCATGCTTGTGTTACTGTGCATATATGTATTCGGCTATTTCTAGAAATTAAAGACCTGGTAAAGAGTTGAAATACAACAGATGAAAGAACTAACAATTTCTTACTTGTGTATGGAATTTCAAGAAAATCCATTGAAAAACGATGTCATAAGAATTCATTGAATGTTTGTCAATATGCATGAAAAATAAAACAAGTCTGAATATATTTTGCACTACACTGTATGTGTTTTATATTTTGTACAGGTTAGGAGTTTATACGTTATATTTTGTACAGGTTAGGAGTTAATACGTTATATTTTGTACATGTTAGGAATTATACGTTATATTTTGTACAGGTTAGGAGTTTAAACGTTATAATTTGTTCAGGTTAGGAGTTTTTATGTTATATTTTGTACAGGTTAGGAGTTTATACGTTATATTTTGTACAAGTTAGGAGTTTATGTGTTATATTTTGTACAGGTTAGGAGTTTATACGTTATATTTGTACAGGTTAGGAGTTTATACGTTATATTTTGTACAGGTTAGGAGTTTATATGTTATATTTTGTACAGGTTAGGAGTTTATACATTATATTTTGTACAGGTTAGGAGTTTATACGTTATATTTTGTACAAGTTAGGAGTTTATGTGTTATATTTTGTACAGGTTAGGAGTTTATATGTTATATTTTGTACAGGTTAGGAGTTTGTTCGTTATATTTTGTACAGGTTGGGAGCTTATACGCTATATTTTGTACAGGTTAGGATGGCCAGGTTTGGTGAATCACTCCTTCTGGCAGGACCAGTTAAGTCACCTGGCTAAGGACCTGGTGTTATCACAGGATGTCCATAGCAGCATAGCCTCAACATCGCGCAGTAGTGTCTTCGTGGACGGCACCGCATCCGCCCTCGGCAAGATCAAGACCATGGACATGGGCAAAAGTACTGATAGACCCATGTGTACTCTAGATGTCCCGGACACCATGCTTCGCCCAGGTAATACAGTGGATTCCACTTAATATCACCCCTGTTAATATCACATTCCTCTTTATATCATGTTTTTCCCAAGCACCATTTTTCTCTATATATAATCTATGTAATTTTATTTGGGTAATATCGTGTATTTTGAGGTGAATTCCTCTTAATATTATGTTTTTTTATCCAATCACATAAAAAATCCAGAAAATGATGTCATTTCCATTGATTTCAGATACAAACTTGTATAAAATGTTGCATAGAAAATAGAAAATAACCCCAAAATGTTTTTTATTTGAAATAATGTTATCTATATAATAAATATTATATTGAAACATCTTCATATGTACATTGAATAGCTTACTTTTAGTTATGGAGATTGGAAATGCACTAGATTTACTGGAAAAACATGTTTCTCTTAATGTCACATTCCTGTTAATATCATGTATTTGTCTGACAAATGCAACATGATATAAAGAGGAGTGCCCTGTATAAGCTGTCATATTGGCTTGGCATATATGTCACAGTGTTGCTTAGGTTTAATCAAACCAAGACATGCATATTTATGTCAGAGGTGTTAAAGTCTAATATTCATATTGATGATGCAGCTGCATTTCAATATCTCATGATGTCTTGGTATATTTGCTTTAAACAATTTACGAAGCAAGTTTCACGATTTTGGCGAAGATGGAAAAATTAGTTAAGTATTTACACAGATGATCAGGAAATTTACAAGAATTTTGATAATAATACTGGGGAAAACATATAATGTAATAAAGGGAAAGAAATTAAACTAAATGTAATATAAATTGGAATGAAAATAAGATGAACAAGGTAAAGTTAAAGCATGCTGAAATAAAGATGAGTCATGGTTAAGTAAGTAAAAATAGAAGATATGGGGAGAACGTGTGTGAGATCCAACATCTGTGTAAATAGTTCACTGAAGTTCTGTGTTACCCTGTAGTAGTACAGATATAAATAAGTCAAACTGACCATGACAATGTCTCGCTGGGTTTGCTTAAATATTTTGATTAAGGCTGGTGAACCTAGCACGCTGCTGTCACAAGTCAACTCTAGTTCAGGTAATAATGAAGTAAATATTAATTCAAAATAACTTTAAAATAAACAAGTTGAAGTTGAAATAAATGTTGTTTAAAACAAACAGAATTAATTAGGTAAATGAGGTATTTAAGTAAGATGTAAACAAAGCAGGATGATAAAAGTAAACAAGATATAGTGTAGAAAGCTGTTAACATACATCAAGATAGCTCTTTTACTTAAAGGCCCAATATACGTAACTTTCGGCAAAACTTGAAGCGAAAATCAAGCCTAATAACTTTATGTATTTATAGATTTAGTTAAGATTGACTGATATCAGCAATATCCAAGATAAATTCCTTCACGATTACCGGTACAGCGGCAGTTGAAACACGCTATTTGTAAACACGTGTCCATTTCGCACCGTCTTCTACCTTCGGTTTGTTGGGCCCCACCTGAATTATTTTCAATTCTTTGGAGATTTTTGTCAAGAGTTTTATGTTAGTTACCGCTCAGGTTTACTTCGTTTTAGGCTTATTTTTGCATGGTTATCAACTGGATTTTTTTTTTCATAATTTTTCAGAATCACGAAAAATTCCGTGAAGTTATGTATATTGAGCCTTTAAGGATAAACTTTCTATTTTGTTTAGGTTATCGGGGGATAACTACAATGGAACACAGGTTAATTAAATAACCAGCAAAGCCGGTTATTAGCTCACCTGGTCCAAAGGACCAAGGTGAGCTTATGCGATACCGTGGCGTCCGTCGTCCGTCGTCCGTCCGTCGTCCGTCGTCCGTCGTCTGTCGTCCGTCGTCCGTCGTCCGTCCGTCAACAATTGACTTCTTCTTTATAACCACTGATCGGAATTTGACCAAATTTGGTCAGAAGCATCCCTATGGGGTGGGGACTCAAAATTGTACAAATGGTTGGGCTGACCCCCCAGGGGCCTGGGGGGCGGGGCCAAAAGGGGTCAATTTGGCTATTTGATATAAACGACTTCTTCTCTGAAACCGAGCAATGTATATTGCTCATATTTGGCTGGTAGTATTACTATGGGTTGGGGATTCAAAATTGTACAAATGGTGGGGCTGACCCCCCAGGGGCCTGGGGGGCGGGGCCAAAAGGGTAAGTTGGCTATATTGATATAAACGACTTCTTCTCTGAAACCCAGTAATATATATCGCTCATATTTGGCTGGTAGCATCACTATTGAGTGGGGATTCAAAATTGTACAAATGGTGGGGCTGACCCCCAAGGGGCCTGGGGGGCGGGGTCAAAAGGGGTCAATTTGGCTATATTTTAGCTATATCGGTTTAAGCGACTTCTCCTCCATAACCACTGATAGGAAATCAACCTAATTTGGCAGGAAGCATCCTTGGGTGCCCAGGATTCAAAATTGTACTAATGGTGGGACTGACCCCCTAGGGGGCTGAGGGGCGGGGGGCCAAAAGGGGTTATTTAGCTATATCGGTTTAAGCGACTTCTTCTCCATAACCACTGATTGGAAATCAGCCTTATTTGGCAGAAAGTATCCCTGGGTGCTCAGGATTCAAAATTGTACTCATGGTGGGACTGACCCCCTAGGGAGCTGAGGGGTGGGGCCAAAAGGGGTTATTTAGCTATATCGGTTTAAGCGACTTCTTCTCCATAACCACTGATAGGAAATCAACCTAATTTGGCAGGAAGCATCCTTGGGTGCCCAGGATTCAAAATTGTACTCATGGTGGGACTGACCCCCTAGGGGGCTGAGGGGTGGGGGCCATAAAAAAATATTTAGCTATATTGATATTAGCAACTTTTTCTTCATAACCACTGATTGGTAATCAACCTTGTTTGGCAGGAAGCATCCTTAGGTGCTCAGGATTCAAAATTGTACTAATGGTGGGACTGACCCCCTAGGGGGCTGAGGGGCGGGGGGCCAAAAGGGGTTATTTAGCTATATCGGTTTAAGCGACTTCTTCTCCATAACCACTGATTGGAAATCAGCCTTATTTGGCAGAAAGTATCCCTGGGTGCTCAGGATTCAAAATTGTACTCATGGTGGGACTGACCCCCTAGGGAGCTGAGGGGTGGGGCCAAAAGGGGTTATTTAGCTATATCGGTTTAAGCGACTTCTTCTCCATAACCACTGATAGGAAATCAACCTAATTTGGCAGGAAGCATCCTTGGGTGCCCAGGATTCAAAATTGTACTCATGGTGGGACTGACCCCCTAGGGGGCTGAGGGGTGGGGGCCATAAAAAAATATTTAGCTATATTGATATTAGCAACTTTTTCTTCATAACCACTGATTGGTAATCAACCTTGTTTGGCAGGAAGCATCCTTAGGTGCTCAGGATTCAACATTGTACTAATGGTGGGACTGACCCCCTAGGGGGCTGAGGGGCGGGGGGCCAAAAACCTTTATTTAGCTATATTGGTTTAAGCGACTTCTTCTCCATAACCACTGATTGGAAATCAACCTTATTTGGTAGGAACTATCCCTAGGTGCTCAGGATTCAAAATTGTACTCGTAGTGGGACTGACCCCCTAGGGGGCTGAGGGGCGGGGCCAAAAACCATTATTTAGCTATATCGGTTTAAGCGACTTCTTCTCCATAACCACTGATTGGAAATCAACCTTATTTGGTAGGAACCATCCCTAGGTGCTCAGGATTCAAAATTGTACTCGTGGTGGGACTGACCCCCTAGGGCGCTGAGGGGCAGGGTCAAAAAGGGTTATTTAGCTGTATTAATTGGTTTAATCGACTTCTTTTCCATAACCATTGATTGGAAATGAGCCTTATTTGGCAGGAAGCATCTGTAGGTGCTCAGGATTCAAAATTGTACTCATGGTGGGACTGACCCCCTAGGGGGCTGAGGGGCGGGGCCAAAAACCGTTATTTAGCTATATTGGTTTAATCGACTTCTTCTCCATAACCATTGATTGGAAATGAGCCTTATTTGGCAGGAAGCATCTGTAGGTGCTCAAGATTCAAAATTGTACTAATGGTGGGACTGACCCCCTAGGGGGCTGAGGGGCGAGCCAAAACAAAATATTTTATCATGATTACCTAGATACCAATGTATCCAGGTGAGCGATACAGGCCCTCTGGGCCTCTTGTGTATAATTTAGCCGTTTTCCACCGATAACCTAAACAAAATAGAAAGTTTATCCTTATATTTACAGTATCTTTCTGTTAAAATGTTTGTAACTATTTTGTTCATTATAGTCCCATCTTCGGGCACAAATTTCATTTCAAAACTAATAAACGTGAGAATGGTTCAATAAATGTAACAGCATGAGATTTGCATAAATCGTTGTTAGCTCCGCCCATGTTTATTGTTGGTGACGTCACACAATTGTTTTTCAAACTGGAGGATTTGCATTGCTCTGCCCACATGTATTGTTGTTGACGTCATAGAAATTTGGCACGTGTTTGACTGCAGTTAAGAGGTGATAATGATAGTCAGTGGAACAACGATTATCGGGTGAATGTCAGTGTGAAATGTAAATATATCTAATTACCTCAGTATTGAAATATTTGTTTTTTGTCTTTGTCATCAGGGTCAACTTTGGGAGATTACATGCGACCAAAAACAGCTCCGGGTAGTGATGGAGGGGCTACTCTCTTTACCCTCAGGTAAGAATGTCTTATAACACTGGCCTTAGAGCTATTCCAGATGTGATAGATGTGTAGCAAAGATACTTTTTATGCTGAAAATGCAAAGGCAAACATTTTGAAAATCCATCGTATTACCTTTATTCTGCATCATTTTTTGCCTTTCCCAGAATGCCTAGACAATTGACCTCCAACACGAAACTTTAAAAAATTATCTGCTTTTTCATATTATCATTTATTCAAACAATCTGATTAAAATACCTATCCACACTATTACTGTCGTGTGTAGGATCTGACAGTAACCAGTAGAAGGTCATGTGCAGATGACCTTTATTATTTCCATATCTTGGAAATGAATAGCCAATCAAAATGCACCTTGTAAACTATGTTTGGTAGACGAACAAAATTGGCGGCAGGTCAAAGCGAATAAGAGAAAATCATTCCAGGCAATATATAACAGTTTGATTAGTTTATTTTGTGATAATGTTTTTACCTTCAGTTGTTATTTCTCTTCGGACAAACGAAAAACTACAAATCAAATTGATAATGTCTAAAAAGAACACATACCTTGGCGTGGGGACTGCTCAACTGGGCGTCGCCCTTTTTGTATATGGTCGTTCGGGTTTCTCGCTACTTTACTCTGGTTTAACGACAAGTATACAAACAAATCGAATTAGCTTTTCACTTTCAGAATCTGGAAAGCAGTGATTTGATTGGTGAATACAAAGGTCATCTGCACATGACCTTCTACTGGTTGCTGTCAGATCCTACACACGATAGTAATAGTGTGGATTTGTATTTTAATCAGATTGTAATTCAAAGGAATTTTTGTTCAAAATTAATTTTGATGACTTAAAGTGTTTTTGAGAGTTGACATGCTGAACAAAATTAAATTTCAATATTGCAATAAAACTTCCTATTCTATATCAGTACCCGTCCCCTCACTGCTACACCGGATGATAGAGTAGGCTCCCCTCACAAGGCCACACAATCCCCTCTGTCGACAAGGGAGGTAATCGGGGCCACAGTCACAGGGGATCAAAGTCAGGCCGAGGAAACAAGGAACGAAGTACTGGAACTTGTTTTCCATCCGAGCGACTTTCAAGTTACACCAATCATGGACAATTCAAAGGTAGGTCTTAAAGCTGACCAAATGTAGGTAACCCACAAATTGATGTAGCAACTTAATGTTAATTTTTCACAAAAACTAAATCAAAAAGATATTCGAGTTAATTTGTATACAACTTTAATATTTTTCTTCTGCTAGGCAAGGTATTTCATTCACTTCTGCAAATGATTAACAAAATACATCCTATTTAAACCTTGTTAGATAATGGTGACACCAATTTTACGCGCAGGTATTTTTTCCTGTTACAGATCCAGAAGCCACCGTCATCCAAATTTGATCCTAAAATCCTCCCTGTCCCGCCCTACTCAGGTACGTACATGTTAAGTTTAGTCTTAATTTTCACAACTTAATAGTCTTTTGGTCCCCATCCAATCTGTTGAAATTTCTTTGATCAAAACATGTATTCCCAGTGACTTACCCTGCTATGCCTTGCATTGAACGCATATTGTATGTAATACAGTCATTGTACATGTTTATTGCTATAAAATACTGTAAACTTTCTACATTGTATCGCTAAGTCTCCTTAATTACAGTAGTATAAGCATGATTACAAATTACTGTTCTTATTAGGTTTAGAAAAATATTAAATGGTCAATTTTACTTTCAGTGGAAAAGATAAACGCCATGTCAGAGAAAGATCTTCACAAACACGTGAAAAGTATCATGGACAATCTCTCCAACACAGAGAAGGGGCCGCCATCGCAGAAACGCATCCACCTTCTACACTATCTGGTCAGTGTGGTCACCAATGCTTCTGTAGCCACACTGATGGTCAAGCAGAATGCATTGACCGTTCTGGCCAAAGTGGTCAAGGAGACCCAACATCTAGAAATGTGAGTATTCGAGTTATGCACTGTTACAGGTCAGATCAGTTACTTAATTCAGAAACTGTTCAATCATCTTAAAAAAATGAAGTTTATTGATTTCGATATAAGAGATGTAAGTGAATGGTATTTATTAAGAATGCCACAATATGCCTAGATTGTATTGCAATATAGAGAAAAATGTATTGCGATACATATTCCAATATATTGTCACAGGAAAGAGATGTTCATTTTAAAGAACACTGTTCTTTTAATTTATCAGGCTGTATCTTGCATCGTATGGATTAACACAGATTTATATTTTTTTGATAGTACAAACCATTGATTATAAAATTTCAATCAATTCCCAAAACCAATAATAACACTGTTTATGTTCATTAG
This sequence comes from Mimachlamys varia, assembly GCA_947623455.1. NCBI lineage: Eukaryota > Metazoa > Mollusca > Bivalvia > Pectinida > Pectinidae > Mimachlamys > Mimachlamys varia. Next base: position 53,382,601 of record OX392528.1, read on the forward strand.
CATATCCGTCAGGATTTGTAGAAATTTCCATTGTAATAACACTTAACAGAGACAAAAACATAAGCTTTGGAAATATTGCAATACAGCGATATTTCATTTCTATATTGCGATACAGTACTATATACCTGTGTATTGCGATATATTGATTTTCTAATATATTGTGATAAACCTCATGTTAATATCTAGGATAGGCTGAAGTCATAGAGCAAGAGACAGACATAATGTTAAAGATTCGGTAGATATATATATTGTCTGTGTTAACAGTAAAACCAAGGCTGCCCGTGTGATTGGCCTGCTTGCTGTTAATACGGCTGGTCTAGACGAGACAACCAACGTTTCTGAGGTGAGATAAGGCTACAAAGGTGGGGTGAAGATATCCATTGTCTGTATTTTATCCCGCTTAATTTGACAATATTTTAACGAAACCACCAAAAAATTTCCTGAACTTCTTTTGTTTAGTACCATGTTAGCTTCTGAAAGCACTCAAAAATGAAAAAAAAAAATGCATAATAAGAATTTTTTACGAAACCATCAATAAATTTCCTGAAGCTTCTCTTGTTTTATATAATCCAAGCTTTCAAATTTTGTGAAAAACTCCTTCTTTGATTATACCGCTTTTTGGAGTGATGTCCCTTTGATAAGCAGTTGATGAGAAAAACATTTGATAACTAGCTCTTACATTCTGAATTCAAAAGTGATTGTGAAAAAACAAATTCAGAATGCTGTTACTCTTCATTTTAGACGTTGACCATCCTAACGGAAGTGATTCGTGAAAATGTAAAGAACGGTAAACTGAAGCAGGGTGTCCTACCGGCTGTGGGAGAGGTGTTATACATGGTGGCTGTCCAGGTAAGACATAGTTAACTGTAAGGCCATGAGCAGATGTAAAACCGTCAAAAACTAGTTGGTTAGACAGCGTAGAGAGATAAGGTATCCTAGGGAGTATTTATCAATTATGGACCATGGGTGAGGTCAATATGATGTTATACTGACCTTGTAGAATCACATATTGACCAAGGGCCAAGCATGATGTCAATAGTTTAAATTCTGCTGGGTCGGTATAACGCCATATAAGACCGAATCAAAGGTCCTTAATTTCTATGTTAGGTACATATGAAACTTGTTTGCAATAGACTGAAGTTACATTATAGCTATCTTGATAAAGCATGAAGTTTACAGAGGGGCACTGTTACGTCCCAATGATAATGACATCATAAATGGAATATTGAATATGTGTTTCTAAAAGTAGAAACATCAAATCAATATCACAAAATATGGAACTCCATGTGACCGTGTTTTAGCCAATGAGAATTTAGGAATTTCAGACTATAGCTATATAATATAGATACATGTGTATCTCATACAGGTATTAAGTTGTTAAAAGTTGTTCTGGACTTTCAAAGTGAAGACATGCAAAAATAAATCTGGAAAAAAATAATAAGAAAAAATGGCTCAGCTATTCAAGAAGTTTATTTTCAAATTCAAAATGACTTTTGAAGGTTGGTATATAGTATTTAGTTTTTATATGCTATTAAACATATTACTGTACTATCAAACATATTAGTTTAATATTAAACATATAAGTTTGCTATTAATTGTGTTATTATAAAATTTTATTATAATGCAACTGCATTTTTCCAACTTTTACTTCAGTGATAGCTTTGTAAACTGCATACATGTACCATGATGTGTAAAATCAATTAGTAACAATATATAAAATATATTTGAAGTTTCTTGTAACATATATTTAGATGATGCTCAAATTATTGAAACACTGCATCAATGAAAGTGTTTGTAATGTACAGCAGGCTGAATATTAGTATTGAAGCGTTTGTTTTATACAGGGTTCACATCCCACATGAACACTGTCGGTTACTATGGTTACTGTAACATGTTGATGTTCGTGTTTTTGTTACAGGAGCAGAGCCGTCTCCAGCCAGTTGAAGCATGGACTGTGCCCTCTATGACCTTCACGGTCATCGCACGCTGTTGTCGAGAAGGGGTAAGGATGGATCTTTGGTCAAGTACACATACATAGATAAAGATAGATTGTGACCTTAATGGATAATATACAGATAGGTTGATACGAGATTGTTCCCAGTTTGGTTATTGAGGTACAGTGTTAACTCATTATACTGCTATCATTAGTCAAGAGAAATGTTGACATTATAAAGAGGTTTGGTGATAAATAATTAGCTCACCTGGTCCAAAGGACCGAGGTGAGCTTTTGCCATACTGTGGCATCTGTCGTCTTTCAACAATTTTTTAAACAACTTCTTCTCCATAACCACTGATTGGAAATGAACCTAATTTGGCAGGAAGCATCTTTAGGTATTCAGGACTTCCTTAGGTGCTCAGGATTCAAAATTGTACTAATAGTGGGACTGACAACCTAGGGGACTGAGGGGCGGGCCACCAAAAAGAATTATTTAGCTATATTGGTTATTCTTCTCCATAACCACTGAATGGAAATTAGCCTTATTTGGCAAGAAGTATCCTTTGGTGCTCAGGATTCAAAATTTTACTAATGGTTGGACTGACCCCTCTTTGTTCTAAAGAAAATATTTCTTAGATGATAAACTCTTTATCTTATTTTTTATTTGCTAATGATGCTGATAGTATTAACTAAAAAAAAACAACACAAAAATTAATGATTTCACAACATACTTTGTTGTTGGTAGGAGGATGTGATAGTGAACCATGTGGCTGCTAAAATAGTGGAGAACGTAGTGACAACACGTGGGCAACATACACAGGTAAGATAATGAGAGGGCAACATACACAGGTAAGATAATGAGAGGGCAACATACACAGGTAAGATAATGAGAGGGCATTATACACAGGTAAGATAATGAGAGGGCATTATACACAGGTAACACAATATGAGAGCAACATACACAGGTAAGATAATGAGAGGGCAATATATACAGGTAAGATAATGAGAGGGCAACATACACAGGTTAAAATAATGAGAGGGCAACATATACAGGTAAGATAATGAGAGGGCACATAAATAGGTAAGACAACAGGTGGGCAACATACACAGGTAAGACAACACGAGGGCAACATACACAGGTAAGATAATGAAAGGGGAACATACACAGGTAAGACAACATGTGGGCAACAAACAAAGGTAAGACAACACAAGCGCAACATACACAGGTAAGACAACACGAGGGCAACATACACAGGTAAAATAATGAAAGGGCAACATACACAGGTAAGATAATGAGAGGGCAACATACACAGGTAAGACAACACGTGGGCAACATACACAGGTAAAATAATGAGAGGGCAACATACACAAGTAAGATAATGAGAGGTCAACATACACAGGTAAGATAACGCGAGGGCAACATACAGGTAACACAACATGAGGGAAACATACACAGGTAAGATAATGAGAGGTCAACATACACAAGTAAGATAATGAGAGGTCAACATACACAGGTAAGATAATGAGAGGTCAACATACACAGGTAAGACAGCAAGAGGGCAACATACACAGGTAAGATAACACGAGGGCAACATACACAAGAAAAATATTGAGAGGGCAACATACACAGGTAAGATAATGAGAGGTCAACATACACAGGAAAGATAATGAGAGGGCAACATACACGGGAAAGATAATGAGAGGGCAACATACAGGTAACACAACATGAGGGCAACATAGACAGGTAAGATAATGAGAGGACAACATACATAGGTAAGACAACACGAGGGCAACATACACAGGAAAGATAATGAGAGGGCAACATACACAGGTGAGATAATGGGAGGGCAACACACAGGTAACACAACATAAAGGCAACATACACAGGTAAGATAATGAGAGGGCATTATACAAAGGTAAGATAATGAGAGGGCAACATGCACAGGTAAGATAATGAGAGGGCATTATACACAGGTAACACAATATGAGAGCAACATACACAGGTAAGATAATGAGAGGGCAACATACACAGGAAAGATAATGGGAGGGCAACATACACAGGTAAGACAGCAAGAGGGCAACATACACAGGTAAGACAACACAAGGGCAACATACACAGGTAACACAACACAAGGGCAACATACACAGGTAACACAACACAAGGGCAACATACAGGTAAGACAACACGAGGGCAACATACACAAGTAACACAACACAAGGGCAACATACACAAGTAAGACAACACGAGGGCAACACACAGGTGAAGCAAAACTGTAGCAACACACAGAAATTAAATTGAAAACTGCAAGAGCAAAGCACACAGAAAAAAAAGAAATATCAAGAGAGCAATACAAGGGCAACACACAAGGATAAAAATCAACAATGTGAGGCAATACACTTGTAACATTTGTACAACACTCAACTCATGCCGACTAAAATGCAAAGATGACCTGGAAATATATGGTATCTTAAGTATGAATTGTATGTCAAATTAGTTAAAGTAAAAAAATGAAGAAAAAAATCTGAGTTCTCAGAATAAGAGATTAATATTACAAAATTGCATGTATATGCTGTATCTCTGATTTGATCTCTTACAGAAATTTGTAAACAACGAGATGGCACAGTCCCTTTGGTATATCTTCAAACATTCCACAGTGGACTCCCTGAGGATCACAGCGTTATCGGTATTTTTATAATCTGTGTGTTTTACACTGGAACTGGACAAATACTTCAAATATTACTTCAACAATGTTAACATATTGTATTCTCTACATATTTACAATTTTGAAATGAAAAAATACATCATAGTGATGTGTTAATATTCTGTACAATACTTATCATTCACCAGGTATTCTAATTTGAACACTCTATTAATTACTTATTTAAAATTGCTTTTCATCTCTTCTAAAAATAATTAACAAAACTCATGTTAGTAATATTTTTAATCAACTACATGAATATTGCACAATTGCAACTTTTACAATTGAGCTGACAGCAGAGGAAACTTTTCAATTACCTATAAAGTCAGAAAAAACTCTGTGTATAATCACCTAGAAATATGATACAGTGGACCCGGGATAATCCGGCTGCCGATATGCCGGAAAACTCACAATCAAGATGGAAATGCACGGGAACAGATTTCCGTCACATTATTTGCACTCATCAGTCCGGAAATTCGAATTCCATTTCCAGATCTCCATTTTGGGAAAGGAACATACTTTCCATTAGCAAAATTTACGCAATAATCCGGACGATTTTTTCATCCACGCAGAGAGAAAAATATCAGGGCAAGTCTCCTGTGTTGACAGGTGTACAGATTATTGCTATATTAGAAAACATGTAAATATTAATATTTACAAAAAGACCCAAATTTATTTATGTAATGTCTCGCCGTGTATAAATTCAAGGAAAATAACTCTTGCGCAACAATTTTTTTGACCTGGTAAACAAAATTGGGCAGTCTGGTAATCTCGTAATCTTGACAGTTCGAACTGGGAACGAAGGTGTCAAGATTATCGCGGGTCCACTGTATGTAAATTAAGGTAGGTCACAAGTTCCCATCTGTGTTTTCCAGGCGCTGTGTCGGCTGACCAGACAAAACCAGCAGGTGTTCCAGAGTGTGATAGACACAGTGGGTCTTACCACGATTATGTCCGCCCTCTCCTTTGGGGTCACACGTATACAGCAGGCCATCGTGACCATGTTTGGGGCCTTGATATCCTCAGGAACACACCTCAACAGACTGATACAAGACAAGGTATACCTGGAGATGTTGTAGCGGCTCAGTTTGTTATTTACAAACAAAATGTCCATCAGTTGTGTTATGCAGCATAAAACCTTGTTATACTGCCACTGTTTCTCTAAAGTAATTACGGCATTATAAAGGGGTGTGGACATAAATTGAAGGAAATGTAGGAATTCTTAGGAAAGCAGGAAACATGGACATGAAATGCTTTTCCAAAGGCCTAACATCAAGGTTGAACTGTATTTTAAATATGCAGTGTTCCTCAGATTGTGTCTCTTTATCTCAGTAGTATTGAAATTTTTTCGATATTTTGTTAAAGCATTGAAAATAAAACCCAAGAAAGATAATTAAAGATATATGCAACTTTGCTAATTACACCTTTGTTTTGTGTTAGAGTTATCTACCTTAGTGAAATGTTCTTGTTCACTGTAGATTTGTTTCATTATTTTACTGACCATTTGTAAAAAAAATGTTAAGAGTTGTCCTAGTATGGAATTCTTTCGCATATATGTGTCATTAGGAAAGTATAATACAGTTCCGGCCTTAAATCTAGAGATTGAAATTGGCATAAAAGAGATTGAATTTTGGGTATGTTGTACAACACTGATTTATATAACTTTTGTATTGTACACAGGACTTTCTCCAGAGGTTGATTCGACTCCTGGACAGTCCATCCACAGTGATTCGGGCCAAAGCCTTCGTGGTCCTACATGAAGTGGTCAAGAGTAGCCATGACATGCTGTTACAGAGCTGTCAGCTGAGGTGTGTGGACATTGGTCACATTTAATGATATTACTATAATGTTATATCATAATATGTAATGGCATTTTAGAATAATTCTTAATGTATTCTGGTTATATTCTTTCATGTGGAAAAAAGGTTACTCTATACATGACAGGTAAAAAAAATGTGAAAATTCATGATCTACAGTATTTAAAATATCATCAAAAAAAACACACCAATTAAACAACAGCTTTCAAAAAACTTATAACAATGCAAATTTTTTTCTTGAGACCATTTTAGTTGAGATAAAACAATTAGTTTTTCAATTCAATTCAAAGGTTGGAATGGTACATTATGAAACTTGTAGGGTAAATGAATTAATTTCTGATAACAAATACATATATGTTATTTACTGGTATTATTACAAAATTATTACACTGTTACAGACTTGTGATGTATATTGAGCGAGACAGTCGCAGACAGACCCCTCGTGACGGTAAACCTGAGGGTAACGAGTTTGGCGAATACCTGACCAAGTGTCTAGATCTACTGATCTCACACATTGTGGACGGTGTCCCCAAAGTCTTCAGTAAGTGAATGAATTTTCAGGTAACAATCTTGAGAGATTACAGAGCTATTCCATAATTAAACACGTGGGGGAGATACATTGAAGGCACCTGTTTTGATATATCATGGGTGGTGGGGTTCAAACCAGATCCGAGCGCTTGACCCTAAATGACAATAGTTGTTGATGGGCTGTAAAACCCAAACAAACAAATCAGACCAGATCTGCATACTATTCCTTATATTAAATCTCTTTTAATATTTGACGGGTATTGGGGGTCTCTGAAAAAGTGCCTCCCCCCCCCTCCCACATAGTTAATTCTGGAACAGCCCTTAGAAACTCTTGGGAGGTCTATCTATTGAGTTAAGGCTGAGGAAACCTATATAGTAGTTGTAGAAAAATAACACATTTACATGTAAAGCATCTTTGTGTGCAATAACCAGACAATCTATATACTTTTCTGTGCAGAGGAAATCCTGTCCCCTCTTGATGCCATTGCGGGGAGAAAACACCCGAATACTGTACAGGCTAAACAGCTGAAGACAAGTCTACCGTACATACATATATTCCTGCATCTCGTCACCAGCCAGGTATGTAATAAATAAACTATTTTGTATATGTAGAATGGGATACTGGAGATTATTAAGCCTCTCACTCAGTTCTTAAATATAATTTTGCCCATTTTGTAGATCTTCTAATAATCAAAGTTCTGCCTTGAATTTTACATATAAGGCTTGGATGTAAGATATATGTGTTTAAATTGGCTGTAAACTTTCATTTTAATTATCATATTCAAACACAGAACTTGATTATTACAGATTGTTTTACTTATTTTCTAATCAATGAGCTAGCTGGTTAATGCAAAATCTCTTGGCCAAACTTTGCTGCACTTCTATCTAAATGGCTGTTAAGGGGAGGTAACTGTATATAGGGAAACACAACAGTGTACCTTAAGTTTCGTTGAATTTGAGTTATGCCTTGTTTGTATACTGGTTTTGGTATTTTGACTAACTAATTCCAGGTGTTCCGGCCTCGTATTGTTAACGAAGCGTTCATCAGAAACCTGTCCACGTTGCTGACTCACGTTCGTAGTATAGAGATGGGGGACACTAATATTGAGTCTGCCAGTGGTACGTTTATATATATAGTCACTCACAGATTAACAATAAAACGTGTACAAATGGTCACGGACTTATGATTTTAAATACAATGCTTATAGCTAAATACATCAAAGGCAATCAAATATACTAGAAAGATTGTTTAGTTGATTGATTTTCCTGCTATTAATGTTTGATTATTTCAAAAAAGTGATTTTGATATTGTGTGTTAAAAGACATAAAAAGATAATATTCAAAGTCTTTCTGCATGTGGTTTTTTTATCATCCTTGATATTCAAGCGGTTCTGTTCAATTATGCTCTCAGCATCCCTGGAGAATGCCATAGCAAAATTAAATGAACATGACAAGCTAGTTGATTGTCCGATTTGGTTAAGGTAAAAAATCTCTGACCAATCACAGGTCCCTTGAGGATTACAAAGGAGTGAAGCCCGACTTTAAAAAGCAATTTTACTGTTTTCAGACGGGTCTTTGTAGCATCCTAAATTTGGTGCGATTGAGGCTTAAGTTTTGCTATGACATATTCTGGGGTGCCGAGGTGTAATTGAACGTAACCGGTGGATAATCAAAGATGGTGTTTTTTTGAAGGATTTAAATGGATTGCTTACTAAAATCTGTTTTCTGTTTTTTGGTGACAGACAAACTTAAAGGTATATGTAGCACTACCAAGCTAGATGTTTAAGCTTGTATAGAGAATTCTCCTAGGCTACCTTGTAACCAGGCTTACTCCTTCATTTAAAACCCATTGTCATCCTTACCTCATGATTTGGTTGCTAGGTAACCATATGTTGACTTAATTCATGACAAAAGGATTACATCCACTTGATGTAAGGGTCAGTAAACTATATTATCGTCACATGACCACTGGGTCACATGACGGAATGACAACATGACAAAAGGATCACATGATCTTTGGATCAGATGTAAATGGGGTCCATGAAAATATGATCACATGACAACACATGACATAATTATCATCCACATGACCATAATTACATGACAAGGATCATGGAACAATATGGTAACATGACAAAGAATTACATGACTATTGAACCATATGACATATTGGTGAAGTGACCTATCAGATACCTGGACATATTGAAGTGACATATCAGATAACTTGATATATTGAAGTGACATATCAGATAACTTGACATATTGAAGTCGCATATCAGATAACTTGACATATTGAAGTCGCATATCAGATAACTTGACATATTGAAGTCGCATATCAGATAACTTGACATATTGAAGTCGTATATCAGATAACTTGACATATTGAAGTGACATATCAGATAACTTGACATATTGGTCCCATGGCATATTAGATCATGATCATTTGACATCATATTGGTCACATAATAATTATTCACATGACAAAAGTACAGCATAACTAAAGGGTCAGTAGTATCTAAGTGACGTACTGAAGTTTTCCCTGATCTGTTTTGTCTACTCTGTGAGATTTCTTTTTGGTAAACCCCAGATATTTTTGGTGAATAAACGATACATTTTGCCTGTTTTAATACACTTCTTATTCATGAAACTGCTCTGGTGCCTAAGCATGGATTCTGTAATCAGCCTGATTTCTTGTTCTGGTTTAAAAATTGTCTTCAGTACTGTTTTTATGTTTAAAAATTACTTGTTGAGCAAGTGACATACTTAAAAGTAATTTCAGCATGTAACAAGAATGTTGGTTTGCACACAGAATCCATGTGTCCCAATATGCTTATAATAGTTTCTTTGTGTGTAGGTTAATTATGCTGTTAAATTTGTATTAATTAAAAAGTATTGTTTTTGTCATGTACAATATAATCAGTAATCCTCTATAACTGAATTATGATTGACATCAAAACAGTTTTCTGAAAGTACAACTTCAGAAAATCAGGAAAGCTGTGATGGAACAATATAATTATTGTGGCCGATTTTCAGAAATTGACCGAATCCCTGGTCAGTACAGACTGATCATTCAATCATAAACTGCACATACAACTTAAAAGCATGTGTCTTTTATGCATGACTGAGTTGTGAGGACTTTCTGTATCTGCTTGTTTTTGATTTCTTTCATTTTAGTAATCAGAAGTGATTTTCATTCTCGTCCTTTAGATCCTAAATTGATTTATAAGTTCTTTTTGATTATCATTGTTTTGAATTCTTGCTTCATGATTTGTATATCTGCACTCATGGCTTGTGTGAATAGTTTTAATGATTTACAGCCATATGACAAATCAGCAAATTGTAACATCATCTACACTGCCCTCAATATCCTCAAAATCCAGGGGTTACGATCACCTACGCTCTCTACACCCCTGGAATATGTCATGACAAAACTCTAGGCACTCTCAGGTGAAAATCCTGAACATTCTCTAGGCCGTTGCCTGTCATTTGAAGATAACAAGTTGGCACACACAGAACCTTCAGCTTTGCCGTGACATATTCCAGGGGTGTAGAGAGCATAGGTGAGCGAAACCCCTGGGTATCGAGGATGTGTCCTCAACAGTTAAGAAATCTTCGTTTTCTACAAAGACTGTCATTTATTTTTGAAGTTATTTGTTTTTATTGGCATAATTATTTATCCATAGATAAAAGTATATGTCCTTCTCTTTTATTTGATGTCTTGTTTTGTTTGTAAGAGTGTTTGTACATGTAGGTAAGATTAAATACATATTTACCTGATTCAAACTTGAAGTGAAAACAAACATGATTGAAATGGAAAGTTTTAACAACAAATGTAACTTTAGAAGAAAGGTTGAATATATATTTTCTTGATTAAAACTTGATGTATAAACAAAGATATTTGAAAGGGAAATTTTTATCAGCAAATATAACTTAAGAAGAAAGTTTAAATACATACCTAGGGTATCTACCTGAATAAAACTTGATGTATAGACATTTAACATTGAGCTTTCATGAATAGATTTTAAAACTGATATCACATGTTCCTTTTCAGTACAGTATTTATGAAATGATGCATGTACATATATAATTCTGTGTCTGTTTTGATAAAGTAAATAATCAGAGGTTAAATTCAGATATGAGGTCATTGTGGTCAAAGTCAGGGGTTATTACAGTTGTTTTATTTTGGCCCTATCTGTACATAAACACCAACATGGACCGATTGGAACAATATGTATAATAGCATTGATGTTAAAGCAGGAAGATTAAAGAAAATGGAGTACATTTAGGCAAATATAGAAAAAGAATTATAGGTTAACTTTTTCAAATCCCTAATTTCCAGAATATCAATTTTTACATTTCTAACTGAAATACTTCAGTCCTTCCAACAAGAAAGCACTACAATTACAAGTTTTCTTATCAAAATTAATCAAAATGATTTACAAAAGAATGTTAAGATTTTGTATGCATTTAGTTGGAACAAATTTATGAGAATTAAAAAAATTAAAACATGTTTGCAGTGTATGAGAACAGTAATGGAAACGAAAAAAAAAATAATAATAAAAAAGAGAAATTAAATAGGCATTGAAAGAACCAAGTTACAGTGACTTCTCAAAATATTTGAAATGCTTATTAAGAGTTATTTCTTTTTAATGAAAATTACTGATTTAATGGGCAATTGCTGATTTAACTGATGTATCAGGTGGGTTTATTTGGCGTAAGTGAAAGACTATGCCAATAATATTTAAACTGTAATGATGTTGTTTTGTCAGGGTCCATTGCTCCCGGTGAGTTTGTCAACACTGCCATGTCCGTACTGGAGGGAATTTCTCAACACCCGGCCATACTGACCGAACATGACCGGGTCATCATGGAGACCATACTGCCCATCCTGGCTACGCTGGTTGAAAGTCAGAATGGTCAGTTTACTTCGACTTCTGTAATACTGTTTTGTTTTGTACTGACTGCAGACATTCAAAGTTTGTAGTTTACAATTAGAGATTTATGTATGTGGTGTAATTATATTTGTTGATTGAAGCCATCTAATCATGTACGAGCGTAGAGCACTGCTCTAATTTAGCCAGTGTTTGAGCTGCATGAGTTTGAATGCACAGATAAAAGATGATTATTTCGCAGTTATTAAAGAAAATGGCATTTCAGTTGCAAATATTTTTTTACAAAACAAGTTTTTTTTCAAATGTTTAAACCATATCACTTGTACATTTAAGTTTGTTTAATTCTAGGTTTTGACATATGAAATGGTCAGAAAAACATGTTTTCTCTTTGTGTCATGTTGTGGTTAATATCATGTTTTCCTGTGGCAAATTAGAATTGATATTACCTAGGTAAGCTAAAATCCACTGTATATATAAATATGTCTACTTCTTTACTATCATTGTCTGTTGTGTATTTCCAAGGTGACACCAGAGCACTGTCACTGCGCCTCATCTCCGACATGGCCACAGTGTACCTCAGCCAGGACCAATATGAAAGTGAGGCTAAGATCAACATCACACATCTTCACAAAACCGTCAGCGACATCCTCCTCCCAAAGTAGGTTTATTTTGGTGCTTGTTTACGGTGTTCCTACATTATAAATAAACAAACTTTATTTATTTTACAACAATTATGAAACATGTTTTCCAATTTATATTAATCACTATTTTTGGCCTGGCTGTTAGGGAGCGAGGGTTATTATTGTTGGAGGAAACCAGGGTACCCAGAGAAAACCCACGTGGTTGGGCAGGTGATCCCATACCTTTTCATGTCCTGTCGGGGGAATCAAATCCTGCTCGCCTTGATGAAAAGCAAGTGTGCTAATTCACTGCACTACCCATGCCCACCACCCACTTTAGAACATTATTAAGGTGTTGCAATGTTTCAAGAGTTTGACAAAGGGACCAGTCAATGTTGAAACAATACCAAGCACATTATTTGTGTAGAAAGAAAAACATTGATATTAAAATTTCCAAACTGACAAGTCTTATACAAAAGTTGTACTTTACCCTGTGGTGTGTAACAGATTCGAGTACATCCTGCTGGACCAGGAACCGTTGCCTAGTTACGGGATGAAGCTACTGCTAGCCCTGCTGGAGCACAGCGGAACATTCATCAAACAGTTTGAACAGCTTGGTCTTGTCTCCGTTATATTCCAAGTTCTTCTGGTGAGTTTGACTTACTCACTGTTGTATGTTAAGTAACATGTTAAGAACTCCCAACTTCTTTATGAAAGTTTTTCTTAGATAGTTTGACTTACTTACTGTTGTATGTTAAGTAATACATGTATTCTGACCAGGTACTTGATGAAAACATGTACGATATTCAAGAGCAGATTTGAGATCTTCAAATGTTTCATGATATTTTGAAAATTATGTTTGTTCACAAATGATAAATAAATTTGCAGGTATTTGTAATTGAGAATATATATCCTAGAATGAAGAATTGTAAGCATTTTGAAAATTGTATGGATTGTAAGAATTTCAAGAATAAGAATTCTTAAAATATAAGAATTGGTCCTGTTGACTCAATCTCACCCATACATACATTTTTTTCTTTATTCTCGACTTGATAAGTCTTTGATTTTGTGAAGTTTAAATGTGACTTTATTTTTTCTTGAGCAAAGAAGCAAAGTATCCTCAGACTAAGCCTCTGTGTATGATGTACAAATTACATGTACCAACATGTTTTGATATGGTTTTGTAGGACCACCAAAGCAGCCCCTTAAGTAGTGCGGTACAGAGTATCGCTGGTATACTGAACTGTCTAGTCAGTCACCGAGAGACCAACATAAGGGACCTGTATGATCAGGGTGGGTATTAATGCTGTATTTAATTCTTTCCATACAATGATTCCGGTCTGGATTCCGTACCGGAAGTCATTATTAGGCTCAACCCGAGACATTTCAACCAAATTTACGATTCTTTGTTGTGTTTTCATAGTGGACATTATGCTGAAATAATGCAGGTAAATGTAAACCAATACTCTTTTCTGTTCTTCTAAAGTTAGAAGCGAACAGAGCTTTATTTTCGCCGCAAATATGTTCCTCAGATGTGGTACCGCTATGTATAGCTACAGCGTTCGCCGCCATGATGTTTACATTGGTGATGACACTTCGCAGTATCTCGCAGGAAATTCAATCTAAATGGGTCACATGACAGAAAATGTGTACTTTACGCCTATCAAATTGCTTGTTATAAACTGACGCAGTCGATTTTGTGTAAAATGTTGTTAGTCAACTCATCTGTCAACTGCCGTACCCAGCTAATCAAAACGTATGTAATGTCAAGTAGCTTGTTGTTTGTATACGACAACGGGGAGGAAACTTCACGTTTTTTTGTCGTCTGTATATGACAACGGGGAGGAGCATTTTGTTGTTGTCTGTATACGACAACGGTATGGAAAGAGTTAATGACACATGTTTAATATTACCTGTAATCTGAACTACTTTTATATAACAATCTGATTAAGTCAGTACTTTGGGAGTCATTATAACACTGTAATCGGGAAATTTTCGGTGCTGTTGAACTTTTGACTGTTTTGCCTTTCACAATGAGAATGACTGTGATTAGTGTATAAGATGCTTTGTTAAATATATGCTAAGGGTGACACTGGGCGTGTTTTTGGTAAACTTGCATGTAAAAGACGAATATTCGGCAGGATGATAGAATCCTTGTATATGAATTATCACTAAGAACTGTTCGGAACCTAAAATATTGAACAACTCTTGCTTGTATGTTTTCTCTAGATAGCTTTTCATAGGAACAATCACATTGTAAAATGAATATTGTGAAAAAAAATGTTGAAAAATAAAGAAACTGGATGAAAAAAGGAACTAACTTGGAATTCATTTTCTTCTCTTTTAGACTCAACTTTTCACAAAATTCCATTTTTGAGTTCTGGATAAATGAAAGCCGCGATCATTGATAAAGTCAGTAAATCTGATTTAGATGAGTTTTATCATAGTTTTAGGGAAACAATCCAAGCTTTTGTGAAAGTATGTTGCTACTGTAAAGTGAAGATGATTGTATATAAAAGATATTTGATGTTTGTTTGTAGGCTTGATAGACTATTTCTCGACGCTATTCTTTGAGGTGTCGGCTGCGTGTTTTGAGGGAGACGAGAGAGGAGGTGACAGTAAGGCTACTTACACCATGTTACAGGTGCTCCTTGATACCCTCAACAGCATGCTCAAGTATGTCTCGGAAATCGTCAGGAAAGCCCTGCAGGTAATCATATCACTTGTCTTTATAATGGGGTATGTTTCCCGACTTTGTTTCTTCTGACATTTATCTCTGTTGAAACACTATTCTTTCTTTTGTATGGTGTCGTAGGCACTGTCTCTTAATGTGTTATTAAGATTGCTCATTATATCAATCGCTTTTGAGAATAACAATCAAACATGTTCTAAAAAGCTTATGTTCTTCATATAGTACAGTAAAACCCCACTTACACGAACTTGTGGGGACCTGATTAATAGTTTGAGGAATACATGGTATTCGAGTAATCTGAGTTTGGTTGTATATGTACAAACTTGGTCGGGACCAAACAAACTGTTCAACAAATGAGGGGTATTTAATTGAGTAATCGGGTTCGAGTAAGTGGGATTTTACATAATTCTAAGAGCTGTTCCGTATCATATGGGGAAGGTGGAAGGCACCTGTATTGATATGTGTGGTAGGGTTAAAACCAGATCAGCTCCCCAGTTTTTATATCAAATCCTTTGATATTTGATGGGTGTTGAGGTATCTGACTGGTATTGTGACTGGCATTGTTCAAGAGAATAAAGAAAATCCAAAGTAATCCACAAATCCATGTATGAAAATAAGTTTTAGTGAGAAACCACAAATTTTGGCCTCATGAAAATATCTGATTGTAAAGTACTCTATTCCCACATGTTAAATGAAATGACACCTAACTTTGTGTTTGGTCAACCACGTCTAAATGTTACAGACAAAGAAGGCAGGCATGGATGGAGGAACGAGAGACGCGGAGGATGCTGAACAGTTACTTCTTATTAACAAATCTCTGACTGATGTAACCAATGTCCTTACTCAGCTGGTGAGTACGGGTAAAAATAGTGTATTCAATGTCCTTACTCAACTGGTGAGTACGGGTAAAAATAGTGTATTAAATGTCATTACTCAGCTGGTGAGTACAGGTAAAAATACTGTATTTAATGTCCTTACTCAGCTGGTGAGTACAGGTAAAAATAGTGTATTCAATGTCCTTACTCAACTGGTGAGTACGGGTAAAAATAGTGTATTCAGTGTCCTTACTCAGCTGGTGAGTACGGGTAAAAATAGTGTATTCAATGTCATTACTCAGCTGGTGAGTACGGGTAAAAATAGTGTATTCAATGTCCTTACTCAGCTAGTGAGTACAGGTAAAAGTAGTGTATTCAATGTCCTTACTCAGCTGGTGAGTACAGGTAAAAATAGTGTATTCAATGTCCTTACTCAGCTGGTGAGTACGGGTAAAAATAGTGTATTCAATGTCCTTACTCAGCTGGTGAGTACGGGTAAAAATAGTGTATTCAATGTCCTTACTCAGCTGGTGAGTACAGGTAAAAGTAGTGTATTCAATGTCCTTACTCAGCTGGTGAGTACGGGTAAAATGATGTATTCAATGTCCTTACTCAGCTGGTGAGTACGGGTAAAATGATGTATTCAATGTCCTTACTCAGCTGGTGAGTACAGGTAAAAGTAGTGTATTCAATGTCCTTACTCAGCTGGTGAGTACAGGTAAAAGTAGTGTATTCAATGTCCTTACTCAGCTGGTGAGTACGGGTAAAATAGTGTATTCAATGTCCTTACTCAGCTGGTGAGTACGGGTAAAATGATGTATTCAATGTCCTTACTCAGCTGGTGAGTACAGGTAAAAGTAGTGTATTCAATGTCCTTACTCAGCTGGTGAGTACGGGTAAAATGATGTATTCAATGTCCTTACTCAGCTGGTGAGTACAGGTAAAAGTAGTGTATTCAGTGTCCTTACTCAGCTGGTGAGTACGTGTAAAAATAGTGTATTCAATGTCCTTACTCAATTGGTGAGTATGGGTAAAAACAGTGTATTCAGTGTCCTTACTCAGCTGGTGAGTACGGGTAAAAATAGTGTATTCAGTGTCCTTACTCAGCTGGTGAGTACGGGTAAAAACAGTGTATTCAGTGTCCTTACTCAGCTGGTGAGTACAGGTAAAAACAGTGTATTCAATGTTCTTACTCAGATGGTGAGTACGGGTAAAAATAGTGTATTCAATGTCCTTACTCAATTGGTGAGTATGGGTAAAAATAGTGTATTCAGTGTCCTTACTCAGCTGGTGAGTACGGGTAAAAATAGTGTATTCAATGTCCTTACCAAACTTATTCAATGTTGTTACTCAACTGGTGAGTGATTTTACATATTGACTGCAGTGTTGTATGCTATTTCTGTAGTATTTGACAATACACGATAAAATGTGCATGTTCTGACTCTATAGATTCCTGCATTATAAGTGCATCTAAAAATGGTAGACTTCACATCTGTTATCTATATAATGAATTATGTTATATAAATATTTTTGTATTGTTAATACAAATGTATCAGCCAAGGAGAAAGAAACTATCAACATTTCCACACTTGTATATTTCAATTTTACAGTAATTAACAGGTATAATTAGCAAAAAACGTTGTCATCTTGCTGCTATAATAGACATTATTTCTGTATTATCATCATCGTTATCTGTCCCTAGCTGTGTTGTGATGACTCCGACGTCCAGGATCTTGCCACCAAGTGTCTTTCCCTCCTGGTCCAGCTGTTCGGGGGCGAGAACAAGGACGCTATGTCAATGGAAAATATGGTCAGTCACTAACAAAGTCTGGTATAAAACAAAAATACCTGGCATCGACAAACTGTGAATGTATTTATATAACGGTTACAATAGGTTAATATCGGTACTTCTGTTCAAAGAATTGTTTTGTTATTGTCTGATGGTCAAATAAGTAAGGAGAGAGATTATATTTAAATAGTGAAAAAACAAACAATCCAAATAAAAATAGCACTTTTATCTGTAGCTTAATGCAAAGAAATGAAATTATTAAAATATTCTTAACTCTTTCCGTACTCATGACGCCTTGAGACGTCATAAAAAAGTGCTCCCGTATCCTTCATGACGCCTTGAGACGTCACAAAAAAGTGCTCCCATATCCTTCATGACGCCTTGAGATGTCAAGAAAAACGTGTGCATAACTCGCTCGTTTCGCGTGTTTGTACGAAAGGGTTTACAGACGAAATTTTTATTTAACAAATCATAAATATCAAAAAGAAATTCAAAACATTCAATATTACTTATACCAAGTGTAACTATTTGTTATAATAGTCGATTTCACAGAAAACGGCAGGTTTTTATCGAGTTCAGGCCGTGTTGTTTACACTGACAACAAAATGGCGGACCCGGATTTTACTTTCGATTTTAAGGCATTAATGACGGTAAAAATGGCAAAAAAGTAGTACAAACGTTCACAAATATACAAAGGAGTACAAATTATCGTCAAAATAAAACAAGAATATGTTTAACGTGTTTTCGCAACGAAATAAAAGGGTTACGATGAAGTGATATTCCACACATGTGTGACACGGTGAACAGATAAACAGTTCGACTTCCTGTCATTCTACCGGACGATTTCGTTATGTATTCTCGTAGATACTTGATAAACATGTTTCTGCCTATTTCATACAATGCATTTCAACAAATAAATGACAACGTACCGGACATATAAGCACCAGACAGCCGTAAATCATCCTTTATTCGAAGCGGTAGCATTCCGCCATGTGCTCTGAAAAGCGTCATGCGCAAAGGACGAACCGGTGATCACTTCCGGGTAGCGATCGGGAAATTTGAACGAGTACGGAAAGAGTTAATAGAATAAGGATATTTTAAAACAAGACAAGTTTGCAAATTGGGACCATGAACCTGGCAGATTTCTGGGACTTTGAAATACTTTATAAACTGATGTTACAATAAAGATGATATGAATCATAATTCATATTTCAATGGGCTTCACAATATCACACAACACTAGCTGAAATATTGGAGAATATTCTGCTGTCCTTTTCAGGTTTAATGGTTTGGTCCTGCCCTAGGTATTGATCACTCCAATTTTGGACACATGTTTTATCTTACTTTTGTTTTGAATTTCAGGACTGTTACAGTAGAGCATTGCAGAAATCAGACGCTAAACGACAGAAAGTTCTTCTCCGAATCATTAAACGACTGGTGAGTTGTATTGCACCATCATACTGGCAGTACAAAGGATGTTTGAATTGTTATGTAAATGCAACCTAAACTTCTATCATTAAATAACTTAAAGGCCCAATATACGTAATTTTCGAAAAAACTTGAAGCGAAAATCTAGTCTAATAACTTATTATGTTTATAGATTTAGTTAAGATTAACTTATATAAGCAAAATTCAAGATGAATTCTTACGCGGTTACCAGTACAGAAGCAGTTGAAACACAGTATTTGTAAACATGCGTCCATTTCGAACCGTCTTATACCTTCCGCTTGTTGTTGAAGTGGGTCCCACCTGAATTATTTTCAATTCTTTGGATTTTTTTGTCAATAGTTTTTTTTTAGTTACCGCTCAGGTTTACTTCGTTTTAGGCTTATATTTGCATGGTCATCAACAAAAATTTTTTTCAGAATTTCTGAACCCCGAAAAAATTTCTTGAAGTTACGTATATTGGGCTTTTAAATATCAATGTTTTAGAGTTACAGTTTCAACATATTCTGTCTTTGTGGGGGTAATTACAGGCCATCTTAGAACTAGATAAAAAATGCATTTTATGTATAATCTGTAGTGTCATTGTGATTCTGTCTAACAAATCATGTGTAATTTGTTTTCAGTTAAGTACTGAAAAAGCACACGTGGATCTGATGAAACAGCACGGCGAGGACTTGGCCATGACGATACGTAACCTCGTACAGACTGGGAAGTAAGTATAGCAGTGGTAGCCAAGGGGCATAACTAGCCCTTGTTGGGCGTGCAGTGGTAA
Source organism: Mimachlamys varia (assembly GCA_947623455.1). Taxonomy (NCBI): domain Eukaryota; kingdom Metazoa; phylum Mollusca; class Bivalvia; order Pectinida; family Pectinidae; genus Mimachlamys; species Mimachlamys varia. The sequence continues at coordinate 53,402,607 of OX392528.1, forward strand.
CCAAGGGGCATAGCTAGCCCTTGTTGGTTGTGCAGTAGTAACCAAGGGGCATAACTAGCCCTTGTAAGGTGTGGATTGGTAACCAAGGGCATAAATAGTCCTTGTAAGGTGTGGATTGGTAACCAAGGATATAACTAGCCCTTGTTGGGTGTGTAGTGGTAACCAAGGGGCATAACTAGCCCTTGTTGGGTGTGTAGTGGTAACCAAGGGGCATAACTAGCTCTTGCTGGGCGTGCAGTAGTAACCAAGGGGCATAACTAGCTCTTGCTGGGCATGCAGTAGTAACCAAGGGCTATAACTAGCCCTTGTTGGGCGTGCGGTAGTAACCAAGGGACATAACTAGCTCTTGCTGGGCGTGCAGTAGTAACCAAGGGGCATAACTAGCTCTTGCTGGGCATTCAGTAGTAACCAAGGGCTATAACTAGCCCTTGTTGGGTGTGTAGTGGTAACCAAGGATATAACTAGCCCTTGTTGGGTGTGTAGTGGTAACCAAGGGGCATAACTAGCCCTTGTTGGGTGTGTAGTGGTAACCAAGGGGCATAACTAGCTCTTGCTGGGCGTGCAGTAGTAACCAAGGGGCATAACTAGCTCTTGCTGGGCATGCAGTAGTAACCAAGGGCTATAACTAGCCCTTGTTGGGCGTGCAGTAGTAACCAAGGGGCATAACTAGCTCTTGCTGGGCGTGCAGTAGTAACCAAGGGGCATAACTAGCTCTTGCTGGGCATTCAGTAGTAACCAAGGGCTATAACTAGCCCTTGTTGGGTGTGTAGTGGTAACCAAGGATATAACTAGCTCTTGTTGGGCGTGGATTTCTGCAGCAGCCGTACAAGGGAAGGACCTTGCAAGGTAGACAGGATGATAGAACAAGCAATGCATTGATATTCTGTTAGAAAGTTTAATGATCTGGCCCCGGTTTCATCAACGTTCCTTAACTTAAGGAAATTCCTTAACTTAAAAATCTCCATAGGAAAACATTACAGAATTTAAGGAAAGTTCCTTAGTTGAGGATTTTCCCCTTAAATCCTGTAATGCTTTTCTATGGAGATTTTTAAGTTAAGGAATTTCCTTAAGTTAAGGAACGTTGATGAAACCGGAGCCTGTTAACCAGTATGTACACAGCTACAGGCCTGCAGGTAACACATTGGTGTGATTTTGGTACGTCAGGGAGTGAAGTACATTGTACCAGGTGTATATTCCCAATGGAATCCTTTTGAATCAGAAGTTCAGCCAGTTGGAGTACAATCACACCAACATGCTGTATATTTATTTTAGCACACTTGGCCTTAAATTAACTTATTTACCCCTGAAGACACATTTGAGCTCTTCCAGTACAAAGGTTGGACTAATTCAAAATGAAATTTCAGGGGTGAATGAGTTAAGGCATAGTCTCATGTTCACAGGTTAGCACATCCAAGAAAATAGATCGCACACAACTTGTGAATAAATGACAGTTAACAGAAATATCGATCAGTGTCATGATCATGATCTAGCATATTACGGTAGATAAAGCACAAAAAAAAAACCTGCTAAAATAAGACAACCACTTAAATGTGTATATTTTCAGTACCTTGACAAATGAATTATGTTGATAATTGTTTCATTATTTATTTCAGTTCCCATGCTGATGTGGCTTTGACCTCTCTTGCGGCAGATATTTTGAAATTAACAGATTTCCATCGGTGACCAGGAAGGAAACAAAAACAATGGTTGTGATCTAAACTTTCCATTCCACAGAGGTCATTAGTGGACAATGATCTGTTCCCGGGAGTGTGAACCTGTATCGTAAAGACATTAATTTTATCTATCTACCAGAGCCATGTTTTAGAAAGGATATAGCAATCATCTGTTGTATTCTTCCTGACTATTGAAAAGTATAAAATTGTTTCATGGCTATTTACGGAACAGTCAAAACTATCGTCCATCGATATGGGGAAGGCCCGGTAAACAGTTTCACAAGGCTTACCCCTATATACCAAGGGACGATAGTTTCGACTCTTCTCCAATTAGCAATGAATCCAGTTTTATTATCTGAATTTCAATTTAAAGAAATTCCAGAATTGTATGAGCAGGAAAAAATGGCTCTTCACAGAAATTCATGCAATGCAGCTCCATTGAACATAGCTATACCTTTGTCTTTGCAATATTTCTTCAAAGTATTCAAAGCACCATTTATTACATTTTTGGTACTTAATGAGTTGCTATTTTCCATCAACGACCCCAAATCCAGTTCAGAAACATCTTCAAATCTGCAGCCATTTGACATTTTCATCATACAACTAAAAACATTATGGAACAAAAAAATGCATGAGTGGGGCCCTGATGTGGGGAAATTGTTTACGCGTGATTGTCTCGCATGTAACAGTACTGTACAACAGTCTATTGTTGTACCTTGGAATAATTTGACAGGATTTCAGTGGTCTTTTCATTGGAATTTTTTATTAAGAAAGTGAAAAATAGTTCATCTGCATTTAAATGAAAGAGTCGAGTCATGATAATGACTATTGGCTTCCTTCCGTTACATTTTTATTACAGTCTGAATAGTGCTGGCAGCGTTGTGCTAATGTATTTGTTGGAAAATTCAGCACTTTTTCATGGATCTTGGGTATTTTAAACCCCTTTGTTCTTAATCTTGCGTAAATAGAAGTTTTGATTAAGTTGTTTATCTGTAAATAAATGATAAATTGATCAAACGAGCAGTATGGAGTGTCTAGAAACCTGTTTACCTGTCCAGTGTATGTTTTATGCTCAGATTTATTTCAACACTGCCAAATGAAATTTGTAAAAGTGGCTATTTTTTGCAATACTGTATTGAAAATTCTTTTGGTTTGATGTGGATACTGAAGTAAGTACAGGTACCTTTATACAATATCTGTATAAGACTGGTCCTATCTTTTTTCTCTCATATTTATATGCCTATAATTTACTCACTTGTAATAAACAGACTTTTCAAATTAAAATGATATATGCGAGCAAAGTCTGGAGACATGTGTGCCTATAAAAGATTTATATGGTCAAGAGATGAATACGGTTCTGTAATTTTATTATGCATGTGAGTATGCTTAGGTATGCATGATGGAGTGAAAGGTATGGAGGATATTTTATATTAAGTGATTTTAAGTTAAATGCGAGTATGCATATGGTGAGTGAAGAGATATATATGGTTAAGAGTGATTCAGTGATTTGCCTGGTTCAGTGATTACGTAGTGGTTTTCAAAAATGCTTGTTAAAGGTTTAAATAAAAGTCATTAAAGAATCTACCTGTTATGAAATATATATTTAATGTTGACATATAGGTATAGAAGTAATATGCATCTTATAGGAACCATTCAATTCAAATTTCCAAGATGGCTTCCATTCTATCTGATTGAAGCCGAGATATTTCCTACCTAGTTTCAATGACAAACTATTCTGATTATTTTTTAGAAATAATTATGAAATCTTCCTGGATGAGATACTGTTTTTTCTCTGTATACTATTAAATTAGTATAAACTTTGTTCTGCAAGTATGTTGACGTTTCAATGAAAATGTAAGATGACCAATACAGGCACTATGCACATCTTGTTTATGTTTTCGTGAGGGTATCGTGCAGAGGTACTAGATAGTAGTTATCTTATCAAGATTGTTGGGTATATTTATTTTCCGATTTACCATTCCACTGTAATTATTTGTCCGTCCATTTTACACTTTTTGTGTTCAGAAAATATTTCTGACCAGAGTCAAATGAATGCTTGTATGTTGTATTAATGTGTACACATGGAAGTTGTGAATAAATTTGATATTAAACAACTATTTTTTTTTTAAAATCAAATTTGTTTTTCATCAGTAACTATGTAAACTGGTTAATAGCCAATTCTTTCCTCTGAGTCCTCCGAGTGAAAGTTTCCCCGGGGGATAAGAAACGGCTAGCTGATTTTTTCCCTGGGTGAAAGAATTGTCTATCTGATTTTTTCCCCCACACAAAAAACACAAAATTGCATCTTCGATATTTTTCTTTTTAATACCCCAAAACCATATATTACAATGTTAAGAATGTACAATGTTACACACACTTGCTCCCTCTCTGTATTCATGTCATGCAACCTCAGCCTCACACCGACAAGCTTACACTGTACAAAGTATAAAACACTCAAAGCTCTTTTATCCTCAGTCAACTGGCATACAACAAAAAATTAACACAAGCTTGTCAACACTAAAACATGTTATCACTGGATATTACTTATTGTCTGGAAACATATACATTCAATAGGGGTACCTTGTTATTCTGATTATATTCTCTCGATATTTTCTGGTTAAAATTATAAAATCTATATTATGTAACGAAATATGTATTTCAACATTTATTTCCTGGCAATTTGACTACAGGAAGTGATTAATTCAATTTTTACAAGCCAATTTTAATTATCACAAATTTCCATTGAATGGAAAAACTTTATCTATCAAAACTGATTACGCTACTGTATACTGTGAAGCTGATCTCTCTTTTCCTATCTATTTAACATGGATACATTCTGCTAGCATTACTTACAACAATGTAAGGTGTGCGCAGGAAAAGAGGAGTGAAAATAGTGACTTTGATTTACCAGATGTGTAAAAATATCAATCCTCAAAAATTTCTCTTCTCTGGGAAGTGCAGCATGAATTTCCAATCCAAATTATCCTGATTAATAATACCAATACAAACATGTGAAAAAAAGTTTTAAAATTGTTTAGTTCTAATTAAATTTTCAATCAATATTTGATTAATTCTCGTCAAATGTTAAAGTGACAGTATCATGTAAATTATTCTCCCAGGATTACAAATCGCCTTACACACAAGTCAATCACAAAAGTCCAACAAAACAAACACTCGGAGATAGGACTTGATACCGACATTTAAGCTAGGCACCTAGTATTGTACAGCATTATTTCAAAGCCAAGCACATAAACTATCCGTCCATCATCTTTGTGGAATCGTCTTTCTGACAATTGAAAAATGATCAAATTTGGTAGGCTCTCATGACACAGGAAATGCTGATAATGGACATTTCTGAATGGCATTTCCTTGTAATCAAAGACATAGCTAATCGCAAGGATTTTCTTTCACACAGAAGTTTTGTGACCAGACCTTCCTTCTGTCATGTACATGTTTGGAAGATTTTTTTTAAAAGATCTTTTCTTCAATTGCCAAAAAAGAAAATTCCAAAAGATATAAGTTTTATTTCACACAAATTCCGAGCTGTGAGTAAATTAATACTCAGCGACATCAATTAAAAACATTAATTTACTGAACAATCAATCTTAACAATTAATGTCTTATGAAAGTTCATACAACAAATATCTTCAGTATATACTTATTTTTGCTCTCATTTTTGAGGAACTGGCAATGTCGTGTTACTGGGAATCATAACCCAGTATGCTTGTACCTCACCGGAAATAATTATCATTTTGTCAATAATGAAAATAATTTATATCTAATTTCCTGATTTCACACATAAATTATGATGTTTTAAATCAAAATTAAATTTCTAAAAATATACCATGGCAATTGTATTTAAAACATGAGGTCTGAATCCAAGTATAGTAACGTGATGTCATAGTCCAGCAAGTAACATGACCTCACTGACCAAGTGTAGAAGATGTAACAGTTCAACTAGTAGCAAGACGAGTCGTGCTGTAATGTAAAGACACAGTAAAATGAGGTCACCGTCCAAATGTGGTAACGTGAGGTCATGGTCACAGTCCAAATGTGGTAACACAAGGTCACAGTCCAAATGTGGTAACGTGAGGTCACGGTCACAGTCCAAATGTGGTAACACAAGGTCACAATCCAAATGTGGTAACACAAGGTCACAGTCCAAATGTGGTAACGTGAGGTCACGGTCACAGTCCAAATGTGGTAACACAAGGTCACAATCCAAATGTGGTAACACAAGGTCACAGTCCAAATGTGGAAACATGAGGTCACAGTCCAAATGTGGAAACATGAGGTCACAGTCCAAATGTGGTAATTAACGTATCGTGACCTCACAGTTACCATTGCCCACCTAGAACATGTCAGTTAGCTCAAACTAAATTGTTATAAAATCATAGTTGTTCCACCTATATAACATGACATCGCAATCCAACTTTAGTAACAGAATGTCATAATTTGTTCAATTACAACTCTATGACATTAGTTAGTACAAATACAATACATACTACTGTATTTGTTCAGTAAAACAAATTTCTGTCAAAACCAATGAGAGTATTTTAACACTGGCCATGTTATAACAAACAAAAAGTAAGTTATGAAATAGGCCAACATTAGTATTTTTAAATCAAGTTCATAAAATTAAAAACCAGCAAAATATTTGTATTTTTCATTGATTAAATAAAAAATGTCTTCGAACTATGGCATAACACATTTTGCATAACATATACAATGTATTTTATTTTTATAATATACTACATGGCCTCATAACGAAATTGGCTAATTGACAAATGTTAACAATTTTTAGTCATATTTAATGTTAGCAACTTATTGTAGGTATTCAGTGATGAAGACAGGTCATGGATTTCATTTCAAAAGGACTCTTTAAGGATCCCTGTCCCATTGTGAAAAAACTGTTACAAAATGTTAGACACTTAACGGGCAGGACGTTAGCTTTGAAAAATAAACCTCCACAGAAAAAAACAATTTTTTTGCAGAACTTTTACTTTGCATGAGAAATAATAAAAGATGAAAATAAATGAAATATAGGTAATCAACAACAGGATTATGAATATTAAAAATAAATCATCGTGGTATGTGGTTTCTACCCTGGACTAGACTGATGTTCTATTGCTCTAACTGATCAAGTTACCTGGAAAACAGATTACATGGCTTGGCTAACTCTGCTACAGTTATATTCAAAGAAATACTGAAGGGAAGAAACTTTGTACAGTCGAACCTAGCTTGTTATCTCGAACCCATATTTCATTGGTCCAGGTCAGACTTCATGTTCTCGGCCAGACTTCATAGTTAGTATTCAAACTCATCTAACTCGAATACTCGGATAACTAGAAGTTTTTTTGTGGTCCCGCCAACTTCCAGATAACAAGGTTTGACTAATAAAAAAAAAAAAACTGTCAACCTCAGTGCAGTGGGACAGGGGTCCTAAAAGGGAGGTAACTGTACATAGGGGAAAAAATGCAGTGCTGAGCAGGGATCCTAATTGCGAAATAACAGTATAGAAGAAACTTCAATGTAGTGGGACAGGGATCTTTCAAGGGAGAAAACTTTACACATAAAAAACAAAACAGTGGGACAGGGATCCTTAAAGGGAGATAACTTTGCACAGGAAAAAACAAAACAGTGGGACAGGGATCCTTAAAGGGAGATAACTATACACAGGAAAAAACAAAACAGTGGGACAGGGATCCTTAAAGGGAGATAACTATACACAGGAAAAAACAAAAAGCAGTGGGACAGGGATCCTTAAAGGGAGAAAACTTAACACAGGAAAAACAGAACACAGTGGGACAGGGTTCCTTAAAGGGAGATAACTTAACACAGGAAAAAAAAAATAGCAGTGGGACAGGGATCCTTAAAGGGAGATAACTTCACACAGAAAAAAATTCAGTGAACAGGGATCCTTGAAATATAAATAACAAATCTTCTCCCATGTAGGACCATTTCACCCCTGAAATTTCTGAATGAACTATTCCAATCTTTGAATTGGAAGAGTTCAAATGTGTCTTCAGGTGAATGAACTTAAGTAACAATTATGAAGCATAAAACACAGCTTTCTTTTAAAATTCAACATATATACAAAATAGAACACAAGGAATCTCTGTACAATTCAATAACACAGATATTTTATAACTTTTTATGGCAAATGTTCATTAATGATTCTGTTCCTTAACTTTGCTTATATCGCTTATTACAAATGAACAAGCCTTTAATCAACTGATTGACCTATTTACCCCTACACATTTAAACTTGACTGCCCCAGTCTTTGATCTGGTCAGATTTAAATGGGACCTTAGGGGTGAATCGGTTAAGAATAATAGATAAAATTGAAACCACATGTCTTTACATATGAGAAACGTAACAAAGCTGTCGTTATAGTATTCTAGGAACATGAAAGCCTGTGCGTTTGAATGTAACCTGATATTTAATTAGAAAGATGAAAGACAAGTACAGTATGTAGATCATTTTCCTGAATTTTTAAACACATTCTATTTTGGCGTCACATCATGAATTGAAAGAAGTAAAACTCCAATAAATACTTCTCTATCCAATTAGTGTCTGTCATAAATTATCATATGTTTAACTCACTCACCCCTGAAGACACATTTGAACTCTCCCCATACAGAGGTTGGAAGAGTTTATTATGAAATTTCAGGGGTGAACGAGTCAGTATTTCATTGGTTTATTTTTTCAATAATAAAATCATATGAAATGTGATAAATTCATAAAAATCTATGATTTTATGAACTGGAATGATTTGATAAATGTTATGTACTCTTTTAGTCACAATGTCAGTTTGTAGGAAGAGATCTCCATCGGGGGTATATCAAGTTCGGAATGTCGACTCCAAGTTCTCTTCTCATACATATGAGTTAGAGTTGTCTCCCTTACACTTTCCACGGACAAGTCTTTCAGAAGTGTACTTATAGTCACATTAGATGTCAGCGGACACTCTGTGCCGTCCGAAGGCAAGGAGCACAGGTATCCACGACGATGCAGCACTAGACTCGTACCTTGGTAGTCCAAAACCTCATTGACAAGATTTCGGAAACTGACTAGCGTGATATCACATGGAAAGGGGCCCTGGGAGGGGGTGAATACAGGGGCCAGAATGTCAGTATTAACTTGAGTGTACATTGTCACTATGGGCTGTTGTAGGGCCTCCCCTATAGATAAAGCCAGCAGTGAGGGGAAGGTCGTGACCCCAGGGCCTGCTGAATGGGGCTCCGTGAAGGGTTCTATTTGTAAAACAAATTTACTGAGTGTGAGTTTATTGTCTTCCACCCCTTCCCCGAGGCCCCTCTCGTCATCATACATCAACTGTCTCTCCAGCATCACCTCTAGCTGCCCCTGTTTGAGCCCCGCCACACCATGCGGCTGGGCCGAGTGCAGCGTCAGACGATGATCTGGATCCTCCAGCACTGCCATGCTGGTCATTGGGTAGTAGTTGGCCTCAGTTCGAAGCTTGGTATCTGTAGAACGACCAATCAGCTGGAAGCCGTTCTCGTCTGTGTAGTATGACAAATTTGAATTTTTGATGTTGGTGTTAAACCTCATTATGATCTCCCGATCGTGTAGCTCTTGTGCGTACATGTTGATGAGGTTCTCTATATGGAGGCCCCGTCCCTGGGCCCCTGGGTGGTGGTATACCTGGACAATGTGCCGTATATGGCGATATATGACTTCCACCTGCGACATGAGCGGCCCGCGGGTCACCCTAATAACAGGAAGACCCTTCAGGGTGGGACCTGCACCCTCTTTCGTAGGGTAGAAAAGGTACGCTCCACTTCCTTGTGAAGTGTATTGAAGAAACTCGAGCTGTATTGACGTCACATTTCCGGACGATTTATCCTCTATCTGTTTTAACATACCATCTTTGGGACTAAACTCAGCTCGTAAGAAATCATTCTCCAATACTATTGGTCCGCTGAAGTGATTGGAGTCACGGGGCCTGTTCTGATAGAAGCGGGAGTAGGGTGGCACCGCCAGTTCCTTGCTGTTATAGATGGTGATTTCGGCTGGGAATGACTTGACATTCGTAACTTTCTCTTCCTTATACAGCAAAATTGTTTCTATTGACAAGGGAGATAACTTTTTGAGAAAAACTACCTCGTAAACGCGTTGGTGCACAGCGCTTTTAGTATCCCAGACAGGGTTAATTTGATGTGGTACAATTTGGTTGTCGGAGTCGTGAATGCTAAGATGGTCAGAATTGACCAGGAGTGTCCACATCTCGGTTCGGTCGTGCATGCTTGGATTGTACAGCATGACTTTTGAGCCAAACTCAATGATAGGAAGGACCTGTCTGCGAGGGAGTGACCGGTGGTCAGAGTAGGTCAGGGTTGGACTGATAATCAGTGGGGTCTCTAATCGTCCCTCTGTCAACAGTGTTTGTGTCGCAATGGTCATAACTTTCTCAGTGCTGTTGTATGCTGCCATTAGGAGGCGCTCAAAATCCTCCACAACATATGATTTTGAGGTGCCGGTGATGGCATCGTGATGAAGAAACACGCCCAGGTTACGACGGGCTTGCTGTAAGTGCGTTGCAGTCTCGTGATAAAACTTGAATGGGCGATTCCACTTTTTCATATAAGCTATTGTTAGTACGTATAACATTTCCGCAGCCCTTAAATTAGCCTGAACATCTCTCGACAACTTTTTATCAAAAGGTCGAGTTGTGAAGTATCCCGACCAGTAGGCATTGTTCTTATCAGAATACGGAAAAAAATCGCCACTTAGAGATGGAAACTGTTCAGTTGGTTTTTCCTGTTTTAAAATTTCTTCTGATTTCCTTACAGCTTTAAAGTAATCGGATAATGTTCCAAATTTAATGTTAACTTTCCATTCCTCTTTAGTGTTCATGTATTGCATAAGCATATCGTAATTCTGGTATTGTTGGTCCCACTCTGATTCCCGATCGTATCGGAAATCGTCGCCGAGGGGAACAAGGATAGTGTTGTAGCGATACAAACTTGCCTTGGATTTATACTGTCTGTACAAGGCCGTGGCCAGCACCTCAACATTCTTCACGGTTACTGGCTTAGAGAAGACTCGGTGGAAACTTTGATCCGACTGCCAGAAATCGAACATTAAACACACGTCGGGGTTAGGACCACAGGTGTGTTTGGTGCCGTATAACATGTAGGGCATGGTGTGACACAAGATGTCTGTGTGTCCTGTTCTATCCCACACCTGTCGCCAGTTAAACTCTAAACTTTTATTCCTGGCTAAAGCCGCTTTTGTAGATTGATGTATGCGCTGAATGACCATGTTATCTAGACCGGCACTTTTCCATATGTACGGCATGGTGCCAGAATGTCCGAACGGGTCAATCGACCAACTGTTGACCGGTTTGGTTCGGAGATTTTCCACAAGCCATTGGTGGCCTTCCATCAGCTGGTCAATGATGGAGTAATAGTGTGTGCTGGCCTCGTCTGGCATCACCCAGCCACCGAGGACGATCTCCAGCTGGCCGCGTCTCACGAGACGACGGACCTGCGCCTTGGTGTCATCCTGCAGTTCATTCCACCACATGCTCAGAAACACAGTCTCGGCCCAAACAAAGGTCATGTTTGGGTAAATCCTAAGCTTAGCCACCATGTTGTTTAGAATGTTTTTGGTCTGGGTGACGTAGTATTCCTCAACAGTCCGTTGCCACCCGGGGTCATTGTGGCTATGAGGTACCACAATCACTGTCAGTGGCTCCGTAGAATCCGCTTTTTGCGTTGGTATCACATACTGGCCATTGCTTTTCATATCGTAGGTGGTGCGGTTTTTCAGCGCCTGTGTGGTGATAGTGGTTGTGGGTGTTATTGTACCCATGCCCTGGCAGACGTCACGAGGCACGGACCTTAAAACACGGCCATGGTACGGTGATTCGCGGTAAAGTGGTCGATTGCTCTGACCTAGGTCAAGGATAGCCATGAGCTGCCTGTTGCCAAGGACAACTAGCCCCACCACGGCAGCCAGACCCAGGCCGGCCAGGATCAGCAAGCGTTGTTGGAACTTCATCCCGCACTCATGTTTCCATGGCAACCAACGGTCGGTCACCCACGGAGAGTTTAATCCTACAACAGACAGAAACAAAAATAACATCAATCATTGTCTCACTGAAATTAGTTTCAAGTAGTTATGAGATATTTATGTACAGATGGGTTGTCTTAAATCTAAACTTTGTTTTGCATGAAGTAAACTTTTTTTTTTGCCTGGAGGCATTTTAAAATGAAAACTCCTAGTATTCTTGCAAATACTCATAACTTAATACATGTATATCTGATGTTTTTCCTTTTTTAAAATGTTTAAAAGTGCAAAATGTAAAAAATAAAACATGTCATAAATCTCCAGTGTTACAATAAACAGGGGTCCCCACAAATTCTGCATTCCCACACTCAAATGTATTTAGTTTTTTTTATGAAAATGAATAATATCTTTTCAGATTAACTTTTTGTACATTACAAACCAATAGCCAGATTATTTTTACTTTCTTACATCAAATTTAAAGCAGGAAAACACTGACGTCTGCTCATGGATATTTATGCTGAACCATACAAGATCCACTTTTTTGTCTGTACAGAACAGTTTAATAATATTTTCCAGATTGTAAAGGTTCTCGTTCTTACATGTTAGACTGACTGTATATAAAAAAAAAAGTTAACAATGAAATAGGTGTCAATATGAATATATAGGTGAGTGTAAATGTGATTACGTGGAAAGTACATCATCATCTGTCTGTCTACAAATGTTAAAAGATCCCATTACACTGTAACTTTTTGTAAAAGCAGTTATCTCCCCTTAACTGCCATTTGCACAGGGCTGTAGTACATTGAATAAAACATTCCAATCTTAGTTTATCCTTACTCAAGTTCAACATTCAGAACACTACATTGAACTCCACTTGATATTACACCTGTTCATTTCAAGGTCCTCTTTATATCATGTTTTTAAAAATCATCATTTTCCCCTCTATAATTTATGTAATTTTATTTGGTTAATATCATGTATTTTGAGGTGAATTCTTCTTAATATAATATTTTTTTAACCAATCGCAAAATATCAAGAAAAATGCAATTTCCATTGATTTCAGATACAACTTGTACAAAATATTAAAAAAAAAAAGGATTTTTAATGAAATAATGTTATCTATAGATAGCTTATTTTTAGTTATCGAGACTAGAAATGCACTAGATTTAGTCGAAAAACATCTTTCTCTTAATGTCACATTCCTGTTAATATCATGTTTTTGTATGACAAATATAGCATGATATAAAGAGGAATGCACTGTACTAGTATAAATAATTACTTTTTATTTACTTCAACTGTATTAATTTTTCTAAAGTCTTGCAAAGATATAGTTTTCTTCCTAAATGACACTTATCAAAATTTCTATGCATGCAATCATACAAAATAACCCCAAACAGTTTACGATATTTTGTTTCAGCTATTTTTGGCAGTACTGATGGTACAAAAGGACTCAAAAGGACAAAATTAATTACAGACTCCAATATAAGATTTGTATTGCCTACTGGATGATATTTTTAACTCATTCACCCCTGAAATTTCATTATAAACTATTCCAACCTTTAAATTGGAAGATTCTAAATGTGTCTTAGGGGTAAATAAGTTAGCTAAACTTAGATTGTTACAACTCTTTCTATAATCTAAACACCCACTCCACATTTGAATGTCAGATATGTTATCTATTTCCACCCTTAGATATCAACCGTGAATAAGGAAGGAAGTGGACAGCTTCGAGTGGTTGAAATAGTTTAAAGAATTACAACATATACTTTTTGTTTTGTTGGATTTTTCAAAGGCTTTTCAAGGGTAAAAGTGATTTTTTGCCATGACTTTTATGGAATTTTCACAGAGTATTCACTGCAGCACAAACACTTGTTACTCATTTGTTTGAATATACAGAAATACTTTGGTGCTATTTTCAGAATTATAAAGAATTAAGTGTACTTTCTTTTTATCAATTTTGAGATAAAATTGTCTGAATCTGATTTGAATTTCTGGAATTATGTCAAATAGTCCATAAGTATCATAATTATGGTAGATTTCCATATCCCCTGCAATATATATGGTTGAAAAGGGGGTGCTCGGGGTGGATAAAACCTGGGAATTATTAGGATAATAAAACCAGGATCTGGACGAAAAATATCCTTTTTATAAAGTCAATAAGTGCACTGTGTTGTGACCAGAATGGACAGTACTCCTGATGTGCAATATTATTGTCATCAATTTCGGACAATTTGTACATAAATGATCAACATTATACCAATATTTGTGGGTGTTTTTTGCTTGTAAACATGCACACATGGAGATTTACCGTATCATTATACAGAATAATTCAGTTGTGTCACGATTAGTAGGGGCACTTATATAATTTCAATACCTCTGAAGAAGCCTGGGGGGTCCGGAGGGGTGCTAATTACGATGAACACCTTACATGTAGTTATTACTTATAAAGGTCTTCAATAATATCACTGTACCAACACAGACAGATGATACGAAAAATCAAAGGAATTTTGTTACACAATAATACCTACTGGAATTTATTTATATAGAAGATATTTTGTTTACAGTTCCAACTTTATAAACTAAACGTTTCTTTAAGTTATTACATGACATTGTATGACATTGTAACCTTATCTGGCATATTATCTTTCAAAAGTCCAAACACTGAATCAAAATCTGAATAATCATACCAAAAACCAAAGTTATCTATAAATACCAAATACCCAAACACAAATTAGGATTTCATTAATCATACCAAAAACCTATTTAAGTTATCTATAAATACCACCATATGGAGAAGAGGCACCAGGAATATTCCAGGGAATTAATTGTAAATTATACAAAATAAATCTTAATGAAATTTGTAAAATTGATCCATTAAGATATAAGGTTTAAAACTGGTACGTGCAGAAAAGCATAAAAATTGTTTCTTTGCAGCATTGCAAAAATATCATACGGGTAATAATGATTCTGAAACAGAAATTAGCTGAAGTACTTATCTAATAGCCAGACCATGTGGGGACTGTTTCCCCTAGCTCTTAAAATATGTATCAATATTATTTTAGGCTTTTCCTTCACAGACATATTTTCTTTTCATTTTTTTTTTATACATTTTGGTATGCAGACTTCCAGAGAAACAAAATCAACAATATGACTACAGAAATTCTAAATAAACAGTAAGTTTTCGCTACACAGATGTTTTTAGCGTTGTGACAAAAGATGGATTCCAGCTGCCGGTACAGATATGTATATCAGAATATATAAACATGTACCCAGCAGATTCACCAATAATTCCTAGATAAACACTTCTGTCTGCTCCATCATAATTTGTGATTAGTTAGGATTTACAAAAAGGATTAGTTGCTGTCGAGGTGTTGCCTTATCACCGATTGCCTCGGCCATCAGTAATCACTACTACAGGACAAACACGGAATCTCCTGGGAACCCACCACTTGAATTGCAGGCGATCTCATCACAGTCTGGATACACGACAGGAAAGATCCGACAGTTCACATACAGAGGACAGGAAATATAAACCAACAGGAAATATTTACCAACAGATATACATCAGCGATTTATTTTTTAGTACACATTGATTTTGAAGACTAGATATACTATATATATATATATATATACAGGACAGAGTCTGAGAGTCTGCTATACTATTATCATATTTCTTCTGAAGTGCTGCCCCTTCCCTCAGAAGTACAACATTCTGCCCCTCTCAATCCTGAATTATTGCCCCCTTTCGATCTTGAAATCTAATTCTGAAATATGGTCTTATAACTCATGAAATACTTCCCCTTGTTCTTGTAATACTGTCCCCTCAATCCTGTAAAAGTACTGCTCCTCTATCCTGTAATAGTACTGTCCCCTCTATCCTGTAATAGTACTGCCCCTCTATCCTGTAATAGTTCTGCCCCCTCTCTCCTGTAATAGTACTGCCCCTCTATCCTGTAATAGTACTGCCCCTCTATCCTGTAATAGTACTGCCCCCTCTATCCTGTAATAGTACTGTCCCCTCTTTCCTGTAATAGTACTGTCCCCTCTTTCCTGTAATAGTACTGCCCCCCCTATCCTGTAATAGTACTGCCCCTCTATCCTGTAATAGTACTGCCCCTCTATCCTGTAATATTACTGTCCCCTCTATCCTGTAATAGTGCTGTCCCCTCTATCCTGTAATAGTACTGCCCCTCTATCCTGTAATAGTACTGCCCCTCTATCCTGTAATAGTACTGCCCCTTTATCCTGTAATAGTACTGTCCCCTCTATCCTGTAATAGTACTGTCCCCTCTATCCTGTAATATTGCCCCCTCCATCCTGTAATAGTACTGCCCCCTCTATCCTTTAATATTGCCTCCTCCATCCTGTAATAGTACTGCCCCCTCTATCCTGTAATATTGCCCCTCTATCCTGTAATAGTACTGTCCCCTCTATCCTGTAATAGTAATGTCCCCTCTATCCTGTAATATTGCCCCTTCCATCCTGTAATAGTACTGCCCCTCTATCCTGTAATAGTACTGTCCCCTCTATCCTGTAATAGTAATGTCCCCTCTATCCTTTAATATTGCCTCCTCCATCCTGTAATATTGCCCCCTCTATCCTGTAATAGTACTGCCCCCTCTATCCTGTAATAGTACTGCCCCTCTATCCTGTAATATTGCCCCTCTATCCTGTAATAGTACTGTCCCCTCTATCCTGTAATATTACTGTCCCCTCTATCCTGTAATAGAACTGTCCCCTCTATCCTGTAATAGTACTGTCCCCTCTATCCTGTAATAGTAATGTCCCCTCTATCCTGTAATAGTAATGTCCCCTCTATCCTTTAATATTGCCTCCTCCATCCTGTAATAGTACTGCCCCCTCTATCCTGTAATAGTACTGCCCCCTCTATCCTGTAATAGTACTGCCCCTCTATCCTGTAATAGTACTGCCCCTCTATCCTGTAATATTGCCCTCTCAATCCTGTAATAGTACTGCCCCTTCTATCCTGTAATACTGCCCCTCAATCCTGTTATACTGCCCCCTCAATCCTGTAATACTGCCCCTCTCCTTCCTGTAATACTGCCCCCTCTATCCTGTTATAGTACTGCCCCCTCTCTCCTGTAATACTGCCCCCTCTCTCCTGTAATACTGCCCCTCTCTCCTGTAATACTGCCCCCCCCTCTCTCCTGTAATACTGCCCCTCTCTCCTGTAATACTGCCCCCTCAATCCTGTTACACTGCCCCTCAATCCTGTAATACCGCCCCTCTCTCCTGTTTTACTGTACCCCCAATTCTGTAATACTGTCCCTTCCCTCCTGTAATACTGTCCCTTCCCTCCTGAAATTCCATCTTCTCTCTCCTAAAGAATTGTACTTTCCATCCTGAAACACAGTGTATCCCTTCCCTCTTCAAACACTGTCCTCTCTTTGTGAAATCCAGTCCTTACTCTACTGAAATGATATCCCCTTTCTTCTTAAATATTATCCCTTCTCTTGCAAAACACTTTCACTATCCTCTTTGAACACTGCTCTTTTTGGGGTTGGACTGTTTCCCCAATCTCCTGGAATACATTGATAATGGGGCTAGAATATGACCTACACATATCTTTTGATAAGATTTAATATGACTGTATCAATAAGACTAATGGTCTCTGATGGATCCTGTAGTCCCATAATGATCTTAAGATAGCCCACGAAATACCCTGTTGGCCCTTAATAATTTTCCAAAAAGCAAGTTTGATTAATTTCTAGCCATGGACTACTGAAAAGGAAATAAATACACAACCAAAAGCGTTCCCTAATTTTATTGTAATAGATGCCGAGTAATGCTAGCTTCATTATCAACTCAAGTCTTTTGAACTTGAATTTAATTTCTTGATTTAAATGTTATTTCCACAACCTAGAACCCTTGACTGATATACTTACCCCTAAATCCTTCATTACTTTATATCACTGCTAGATATGTCACAATAATAAATGTTCCCATGGTAACCTAAAACCTGCACCAACCACACAACCTCATATTACCCCCCCCCCTCCCCTTCCCCATTTTTTATATAAACTTCACCCTACAAAAACTTCTTTTCAAAACTCTTATCAAACCTTTTTCATAAATACTCCTCAACTAAGCCTTCTCCAATCTTTATCCCTGCTTCCTGTCTGCTCCGACTCCTATTTAAGTCTAACACACATTACATTTCTAAAACAGTGTTCCTGTATATATATCTGTTTCTCTCTCTCTTGTGTATTTTTATACACCTCCTTCATTTTCCTTCTCTCCTCCTTGTGTCCGTCCCCTAGGTCAGACTCAGCTTGTCCTCCCTCCCAATTACAGCTATCACTTGTTTCTCCCCCCTCCCAATCACAACTATCACTCATTCCTCCCTCCCAATCACAACTATCACTTGTTCCTCCCTCCCAATCACAACTATCACTTGTTCCTCCTTCCCAATCACAACTATCATTTGTTCCTCCCTCCCAATCACAACTATCATTTGTTCCTCCCTCCCAATCACACCTACCACACCTCCAACAGTGCTGGCTGAAGGAGGTTTAATTCTTAACCCCCACCTAATCCTTCCCTGCCCTCCACACACTGATTGGATGGGGAGGGGGCTGCTTTACCCCCTCCTAGTCCCTACTACCAACCCTCCCTTGCCCCCACCACACACAGATTGGATGGGGAGGGGGCTGCTTTATCCCCTCCCAGTTCCTACTACCAACCCTCCCAGGCCCCCAAATACTGATTTGGTGGAAGGGGGCTGCTTTACCCCCTCCTAGTCCCTACTTCCAACCCTCCCCTGCCCCCACCACACACTGATTGGATGGGGAGGGGGCTGCTTTACCCTTTCCCAACCCTACCACCAACCCTCCCTCGCACCCCCCCCCCCCACTGATTGGATTGGGAGGGGGCTGCTTTACCCCCTCCCAGTTATAAGTCTCCTGCCTCCAATCTGTGTGAAGCCTTGTCAGGACTTGATCTATACCTGACAGAAAGTTAGAACATTTATGATCACATAACACATATGGATCTGAAATGGTGCCTTTAACATTCCAAGTCTATGTGTTAGCAGTTCTATATACACAAACATCGAGATAAGTCTTTCCGTTTCTTGTTTTTCAGAGGTGCTTGCCTCCAAAAAGTGACAGATATTTAGTATAATATATAAGTCTGACTATACTCAGGCCAAACAAAACAAAAGCTTTGTTTCCTGGTCCTCTTACTCATTATTCTAGTCTGTCCTGAAACTGTTATAATTCTAAACAGTTATACTATAAAACCTCAATGACTTTTGTACACTCATTATGTATACAATGTACTACCAACCATTTATAATGGAAAACGTATTGCCAGCTGTTTATCATAAAAAAAGGTTTTGCTGAAAGATGTTGCAGAAAAATGAAGTTTTACTGTTAGAAACAAAATCACGAATTACATCAATAATTGTTTTTTTTTTTTTACTTACATTGACTTAAGTACAGGTATATTTTGCAACTAAGCCAAAAAAATATATGTACATTGTATTGAATATATTCCTGAATGTTTAGCAAATTGTCCTATTTTTTCTCTTAATTGTAAAATTTAATTTATATCTTTTATTACCTCTAGTTTGTGTAAAATTTGACTTCCATCAGTTTTACTGAGAAATATGAAACAAACAAAAAATGGTTAAGTTTTCCTAAACAGGTTTTGAATAAGGAACATGAAACACAAAATCTTTGCTTTGGCCTAACATACAGCCCATAATGTCATTACACTTCAAAAAGTTTGGATGGACATGTCTGAATCTGCAGCACTTTTATTGTTCTGGCTAGGTCATTCTGCTCCAACACTATATACTCACAACACTATATAATCAGGGTATATACTCACTGTATACTCCGGGTATATACTCACTATATACTCAGGGTATATACTCTAAACGTTATTTCTTCTTTGCCTACCAACATGATTACTCATGGTATTGACTTACATCCCTTTGTTCCTCAGGGATAATTTTCTTTTGTATTCAGGTTTCTCCCATTTTTATAAATCACGAACTGAGCAGGACAAGCTAATTAATGAGCAGTGTTCTCTGAACAAAAGTTAATAGTTATTAAGACATTTAAAAAAAATCAAAAAAAAAATCTTGAGCAAATCTAATAAGCATTGTCAACTTTTTTCAACAAAACATGGTATCATGTGACCCTGAATCAAAACAATCACATGCCAGTCACATGACTCCTTTATTTACAATTCAGGGTTATACAAGAAGTATCATTGCAGACCCTTTCAATCTGAACACCTGTTTCCCTATATCCCTCTGAAATGGCAGCTTAAAAATTTAGAAAATATTTATATATATGACTTAGTGCAAAAGAATCTTAATCAGGATTCAAAATGTTTATCTATATAGGACCCCCAGTTTTTTATCAATGGGGTTGCAAGTCAAAATAAGATGTACATGCAATTTAACTCTGTAGATTTAGAAATGCACAGTTACCTTTGGTCATTATGTTTCTAGTCAGTGGCTGATTAGTAAGTCATTTCTACTCAGTGTTTCAAAATGAGAAAAATTCTATCTGTATAACTAATGTACGTTCAAAAGGAGCTTACTATATAGTTTTGTAACATTATCTTCAGAACACGATTATTTTAAACCATCAAACAGGAGATTGATGCTTTTTTGTTTCTTTATAATTTTTTTATCACTAATCTATGCAAGAAGGCATAACAAAACTTTCCTTTTTGATAGAAGCATATACCTGCATCCTTCACTAGATAATTGCTCTAAGATTATTTGAATGGAGTGTAACAGTTTAAGGAGAACAAAACATAACCAAAATTAATATAATTTCATACTTTTAACTGAAAATAACTAATTAATAACTGTCAAAACAACCTTAACTTTTGTGAATTTACAGAACTATTATTATATTAAAATCGTATAAGATTAATTAAGACTATATAATATCATCATTATACAAATTAATATTGCTACTAAAATATAAAATGTAAACATATGCTTTATAACAGGAAACAATTTTTACCTGTTTTCTTGTTTTTGCTTCGCTTCATCCTTACAGTGTTAAAATCCAAGAACACACCATACAAATGAATCCCTCTGATAATATTAGCTACAGCTAGCAGAGCCCCTGGGGAAGGGAGACACCCCCGGACTTAAAGTATATACTAAATCCTCAAGCGTGGGGAAAAGCCTGCGTCCTAGGGTACACGGACCAAAAGTTAAGTCCAGAGTCCTAAACACCACTGAGTCGGACTTAAACACTAATTTACAGAAGTAACGGAAAATGTTTGAAGTTGAAAAAAATCCAGTGCATAGTTTTTCTGTGTAATCCTGGCCACATCCCGTAGTTCCAACATCAAAGTGGCTGTATTGCTGTCCCCGGTGAAGTATGAGTGATCAAGTCTCTCCTGTATTAGAGAGTACCCCCCCAGTAGCCTATCACTGGTCTGTTACTGCCCCCCCTCCTTTATTTGAGTAAGCTCTGGTTTCCAGTATTGCTGCACCTCCCCACTAGATTGTGTTACCCTGGAGGGTAGCACTGGAGGCTGTCTGTCAACTTCGACAATCAACCTCCATTAGACTTCCTTGGTTTTTCAACACTATAATTTCTACAGAGGTATCCCGTGATGTTTACATTTGTAGTATGGGGTAAGATAGTGTTGTGATGCTGGGGGCCTGATACATATCAATTCTCCCTTCTTATAAACTGATGACTGACAACACACTTTTCTCCTCCTCCTTCTACAGCCCCCTTAAACCCCCCCCCCATCCCTCCAAACTTTACATTACCATTTCTGCCCAGCCCTCTGCCCATAACTGTTCTAACCTGATTCCAACAAGCTCAACAGATTATTTTTTTTTACACTTTAAATGTTATACCCTAAGGATCATGCTACCCATAAACTTTTCTCTTTTACCCATAAACTTTTCTCTTATACCTATTAACTTTTCTCTGATACCCATTAACTTTTCTCTGATACCCATAAACTTTTCTCTGCTATACAATATTTAACACTAAAAATTGAAAATTTGTGATCAATTTTACCAAATATTTTTCTTCAAATAATTTGAACATTCACCTGTCAAAAATATGGATCTTTTGGAATTTGAATGATAAAAAAAATCATTGACTCCAGAAATGGTGATATTGGTCATATGTATACAATGTTTTTTTTCTAATTCGACAGTAAATGTTAATCCTCAAGGTGAAGATCACAAAAAATGTTAAGTCACCGATTATTATGCTTCAATGTGAAGATCATGAAAAATGTGAAGTCAAAAAGCATCAGAGATCATGATCAAGCCTCAAGATGAATGTCAACAAGATTGTTTATAAATCCATCAGTGTAATGCGAGATGATAATTTATGGTTTCTGTCCTGCCAGATTTTGTCAGACAAATTTAAAAGTGTGATATGAAGAAATTCACATGGCCTCACAGATGCAGAACAAGATATGTAGAGCAGACGACAGATCTTTAAGTAAACAAAGTATACATGTGTCTTATGACAACAGCCAAACTTCAATCCACAAATAATTTTTAGAAAACTACCAGAGAATTTTTTTTTTAAAAAAATCCCCAATTTACAGAAATTGCAAAAAACGATACATGTTAAATCTAAAATTTCGGATCCTAGCGGAAAAAAAAGTCAGTGTTTGAACAATTGATAGGATAAGGTCAGAGGTCAACTATGCATGATGTATGATGTGCTCGTGGGGGTCTGGAAAAGGTGCGAAACGAGACGAGACTATATTATACTGCAATCCATAGTCTAGCACCTTGTCAGACCGCAAGGGGATAAACTTAGAAATTGTTCATAATTATCAGAACATTTGTGCTTCCATCTTCTAAGAAGGTGAAATGAGAAAGTTTCAATTTGGTAAGGGTTATTTCATGCCTTTCTATTTGAAAACAAATTTGTTCGATCATGTGCTCATTCAACATACCAAGTAATTTGTGAGTTGCCCCCAGTCTCCATCAATCTCTCGACTCCAACAAAGCTCGATAGTAACTAAAACGGTTAAAGAAAATCCCCTGTATCTATAGCATGTAATAGTCCAAGATTTTTTTGTTGTTCTCAATCATATTCACTTTTGATAATTTTGAAATACCGGTAAATAAAGTCCCGTTCTACGACCTTTCACCCCAGGCTCTTCAGACTATGACGTATTCCTAGACAATTTATATGGTAAAACTTTTTGCCCTTTGGGTTTTAAAATTCTATTCTTCAAGATTAAAAATCTCGTTTCTGTTGACGGTTTTTATTTTATGTAAGTATCTAATTGTTTACTCCATAGCAAATTCAATTGGGAAAAGTCAAAAAAAGAAAGGGAGATGAAAATAGAATAGGAGACAAAAAAAAATGCACTTTTTAAAACGATCTTTTAATGTAGCATGATTAAAGTAATAACATAAATGTGTCTATATTGTTCCTGAAGACATTTTACCACACAGGAACATTACGTAGCTGGCATTTTCGACCCAGCCGTTAAAACAGCTTTCTAAAACCCCACAACTGGTGGCAACAATACGCCGCCATATTTGTGAATTGTACAATTTACATTGACTTGACCTTTTTATAGTCAAACAGCACCGAAAGACAAAACGAAGAATCAATTGAAGTTAATATATGTAAAGTATTTCATTCATTTCTCTTACGGTACTGCGCCGGGCCTGTGCCGAATTGTCAATGACTTCTACGTTTACTGAATAGCAAATTTAAAACTGTATAGTTGCATGGTTACAGCCAAATCTTCTGTCTTCATAATGAAGCAATTCAAATGGATAAAATAGAAAATCCCAAAGAATTCATTACACATTAAGCTAAGAATGGAGAAATTTCTCGGCAGTTTAACTTTGATAGTCCGATAGATTCCAAAACCTGTTAGAGAATATTACCAAGATTAATACGGACCTATTACCGCACTTACTTCTGATGTGATGCATATGACCAATTTGTCTTGTTTTTAAGGCGCATCTCGCAGCTTTATAAAATGAAAAATTTTATGAAGGAAAAAGTAATTTCAGAAGTTTTTCACCTGATGACCATCAGGCTATGCAAACCCGTTAACCCCCGAATCTCACATATCCTACATACGTACCCTTTGCTTCTAGCACAAAAACATTCTTACGACTCTTATGCATATATCAGTTTGCAGAATTGACAAAAGAGACTTACTGGGCTACTGCGGGCATTGGTTGGCCTTGTACTGACAAACAAAATTCACGGAGAAAAGTTGATTTTAGAAGACAGGTCAGTAATACATCACAATTACAGTCACAAAATATCAGGGTTTGTGTGTGTGTGTGTGTGTGTGTGTGTGGGGGGGGGGGGGGATATCTCAACCCTTCATCCACCGAACCGGTTCATGTTTCATGACAACTTCCTTAACATAACAATACTATCAATGGCAGACAGAAAGTGTTTGATGAATGATTGTGTTTTTGTACCTGGAAATCTCATCAATAAAAGTAAAAAAAAAAATCCTTTTTTTACATTTCTGCATTATTTCACAAACCTTGATGTCCATTCTGATATAAACCAATCCAGATTTATGTCAGGCCACATGGTACAGAAACAGAAATGTATCTGACAATGGAAAAATGTTACAGAATTTGAAGGGCATTCTCCTTTGTCTTTATAAAGATTGCAAAAATCTCCCTTTTGACATATGTATTGAATATTTCATTGAAATACAACATAACCCACACAACTCACAGATATTCTACCAGTCTCTATCGGAGACAGTGAGGAAGTTTTACCATGACATTTGAGTCTGTACATGTGGTATTCATATACAAGTGACATACAAGCAGTATGCAGGCAGGTGTAAAAGGTCTGGTTTAGTTTTGAATTCCCCAAGGTATGAAGTCACAGAATTTCAGAACAGATCACCAGCCAATAAATCATGTAATAAAACAGATTTATAGCTTTACCTGTCAAATATGACTGATAACCTTAACACTAGAGAACCTGAACATACTGGCCATTGTAAAGAGTGTATTAATCTACTGCAAACATTCTTAATTTGGCGAAATCAAATGTTAGCTAGCGCATTGTCAGTTTTTGGCACATTCGCACAATGATCAATTTGCACAACCGTAATATAATTATTATATAAGCAGCATTACAAAAAATCCAATTAGCGCAATCATATTTTAGCGCAATATTTTCAGCACGAAAATTGCTTATAAAATATGATTACTGCAAAAATATGTAGGCTTACAGTATTTAGTAGTTATAGAGCTGAACCTGTCCAATATGACATATAACCTGTGCAAGGCAGTGTATGATGCTGATACCTATTTTACTGCTAATAAGCCCACCCCACTCTCTGTGAAAAACATTGCTTAAGTATAGGAAGGGGGCTTAAATAATTGCCAGCAATCTCCCTAATCACAGACATCAGCCATCTTGTATATGGTACTGGTTTGATTTATGAACGCAGAACTTAATTGTTACAGGCATCCACTAAATGACATTCCCCAATGTGGGGAGGCCAGGGCTTATTCACAGTAAAATACTGTAATCTGTTTAAACTGACCATGGCAGTGAATGACTTAACAGATATATAGATAAACCTGTCCAAATAAACAATTAACAAAGCTTTAAAATAAGTCAACATATTCTCTGACAATATTAACACTAAATACACTGATGTTGTTGTAACATTGAATATATTTTAAATGTTATCATTGTGGAAGAAAATTCAGGCCCCCAAACTATAGAGACGGTTGTTTATCGTGTTTAACATACTCTTCGTAGTTAACTTGCAAATAGAATCAAAGTACTGAAAGTATTGCAAGCTAAGGCAAAAAGCAGTTCAATTATGATATTTTGGATGGATTACAGAATAGAAATAAAATGTTATACAAGATCAGCAAAAGTTGGTTTATCACCGACCTCGCTGAAAACCTAAGTGTTGTGGGTAAAAAGACAACATGGTTGACGTGACAACTCAGAATGGTCGGTGAAAAGTTAGCACTCCCGAAAAAATAAAAGAGTTTTTTAGTTGCCAGTGTTACAGCATTAAATCAAACAATAAGAAATTACTAAACTTAAACAGGAAAGTCAATATAATAGTTCACACAACAAATTCATTTGTGCAGCTAGTTATTGTCAGGTTTGTATGAATCTACACGATATAATTGTAAGATTAACAACAATAATGTCCGCCAGAGGTCATCGAAAGACTAGTAGATGAAAGACTAGTAGCAATACGCTGTTGTTAGATACCGCCTTAGCATAAAAAGACACTTAGCGAAACCGAACCAATATTTATAGAAACTCTTTTTGAGCTCAAGCCACCTTTTTAAAATTGATCTACATGTTTACAATCAAACATGCAGTCAATTATACATATTGAAAACAGAATTCCATCGCTTCATGGATCTTTAATTTTCCAAAAACTGTGACATATTAATATTTTCCATAATGAATTATAGCTGCAACAAGAAATTAGGCTTGTGCACAAAATCCAAGCTTGAGCATGAGAACGGATCCATGAATTCATATGGGCCCAAGATACCTTTTATACAATTTGAAAATTAACTTAATTTGAAAATTAACTAACTCAAGTTGCATAAGCATGATAACCAACCATCAATTGGAACAAAATTACCTCTATGTATATATATATACATACCCAACAGAACTATTCAGATCCAACATAAGCAGTACCATCTGGTATTTTTTTTTCATTAGCAAACTAAAATATCAATTTTAATCATGATGAATTACACAATTTCACTGACAAAGAATGCAAAATGAGTTTATTGATGATGAATACCTGTAACAACGACACTTTTATTACCGAAGACACGAAAAAGCTGATTTTCACTTTGTATAATGACAATGAATTAGAATAACAATGCATGAAAGTAATGATTTTAACTGACTAAGAATAAATTCTTATCTAACAGCTCTAATGCATTAAAATGACATTGTCAATAATTCCTGATCAATATACATACAACAGGTGTAATTTGCTGTCCAATCCAATCAAACTGCCATCAGGCCACACAAATAATGCAAAAAGAGCCGATAAAATCTTTAAAATATTGAAATTCGCACACTCCACAGATGAAAGTATAGGGTCAAACCAACTCATTAGCTAAGTACTAGTACATGTGCTTATGAACAATGACCTGAAGCAGAGTATATACATAATCCCTGTTCAAAAACCCATTTGTGTAAGAGGAAAGAAAGATACCTGTGGCTTCGGAGGCTGGTGTGAGCTGTGTGCTGATGTGTGGGGAGTGACAACTCATCTTTAATCAAGGCACAACATGCACAGGCTAATCCATTATGTATGACTGGGATGATAGCAGTCTAGCTATGGTCAACACTCACCTGTATTAAAGCTACTTACAGGTACGCATACCACAGGTATGGAGGCGCATGTAGGTATAAGGTAAAAAGTTGGAAAACTACTTAAATATATGAGGCTGTACGCTACTCAAAGGTGTGCAAAAAACAGGTGGTGAAATACAGAGTTATATAAAGATAAACTGCTTATATAATAGTACAATCTACAGGTGTTTAAGGATTTGACATGTTTACACTGGGGCTTCCTGTTCCCGCACCGAATACATGTACTCTTAATTATACTTCTATATACCTCTATACGAATACCTGTTGTAAGAGCGTTGCATAAAACGAAGATTAAATGCAGAAACATACTTCTAAACACAATGATATTATAACTTACAAGACACACACACAACATGAAATCCTGATTAAATGTGAAGTACAATAGTTAAAAGCTAGGAACAATGCCAAATGGGACTAGCTTTGTCTATAATATTATAAGGAGGTAAAACTAGCATCAAATATGTGAACTTTGACCCTTCAACTGGTCTGTTGTGATCAACTGCACCTTGTGATATTTTTACCCGAGACACTGCATGTCAATTCTGTTAAACCACCACATCTGGTGATCAAGATAATGACCAAATACTTATTGACCTATATTATGACCTATTATACTTGGTGACCTACATTATGACCTATTATACTTATTGACCTATATTATGACCTATTATACTTATTGACCTATATTATTGTCTATTATACTTATTGACCTATATTATGACCTATTATACTTGTTGACCTATATATTGACCTAATGCGCCTGGTGACCTATATACAAAACCATTACACCTGTTGACTTACATGCAAATCCTGGTGACTATAATACAAGCAGAACCATCACACCTGCAGAACTACATACAGAATTTCCAAAATTGATGACATACATTTAGTACCACAAAGTTTAATTACCTTTATACATGTACTTATAACCACACATATGGTACACATGTACATATTGACCCATTAAATATGTTTGCTTACATGCAGAACAACACACCTGTTGACCTACTTATTAATTCTTTACACCTGATGACCTACATACAGAACCATCACACTAAATCACATTTATATCTGTAATGAGCATACCAAGTGACCTACATGTAGCTAGAGCCATTCTATCTGGTGACCAACATATCAACCCATTACATTAGGTGACACATAAACCTGTAATGAATTGAAACACCTGTCGACCCATATACTTGTAATGAGTCAGCACATAAGTGACCTAGTTAGAGGGCTTTAACATATCCAATGACCTACATATTGACCATCCCACATGGTTGCATTTATACCTATAGTGAACTACCACATTTCGTGACCTAAATACTGACCCAACACATCTAGTGGCATTTATACCTGTAATAAACTACCACACCTCATGACCTACATACTGACCCATCACTCCTGGTGGCATTTATACCTGTAATGAACTACCACACCTCATGGCCTACATACTGACCCATCACTCCTGGTGGCATTTATACCTGTAATGAACTACCACACCTAATGGCCTACATTCAGATATACCTGCCGACCTGACAGATAAACAGACACATCACAGCTCATACATAAACCATCCTAGTTAAAAGACTGTTTACAATCAAAGGAGTATTTCTTTTACATCAATTCTGCATGACAAAGAAGGAAAATGCACTTAGTACTTTCATATCAATTAGGTCTTTGAATGTTCCATTTCTTTGTTGAACAGTAGAAGTATCAATATTGATCTGTGTTTACAAGCCTGCACACATGCGATAGTTATGACATCACATTACAGGCCCACACAGTTTTCTTGCTTGTCCTTTAGGTTTTTCTCTGCTAAAAGATCCACTCCCCTAAAAATAATGTGTCCATACCTTAAAATTAATCAGTGTTCCCAAAATAATCTGTCCCTGACATGACAATCAATAAACCCAAACATAATCTGTCACAACCTGAACAATCTCTACTTCCAAACATAATCTGTCACAACCTGGACAATCTCTGTCACAACCTGGACAATCTCTACTTCCAAATATAATCTGTCACAACCTGAACAATCTCTACTTCCAAACATAATCTGTCACAACCTGAACAATCTCTACTTCCAAACATAATCTGTCACAACCTGAACAATCTCTACTTCCAAACATAATCTGTCACAACCTGGACAATCTCTACTTCCAAACATAATCTGTCACAACCTGAACAATCTCTACTTCCAAACATAATCTGTCACAACCTGGACAATCTCTACTTCCAAAAATAATCTGTCACAACCTGGACAATCTCTACTTCCAAACATAATCTGTCACAACCTGAGCAATCTTTTCCAAACATAATCTGTCCCAAACAAGATAATCTGTACTCCCAAAAAATAATCTTGCCCGACACAACAATAATTTCTCAAAAATATTTTTTCAAGACCAAGACAAACCCCAAACTCCACAATACACAGTCCAAACAAAGACAATGTATTATGAAGCCTAATGATTTCAAAATCTGAAATACTTTGTGTTAAGAAGCTTACCAGGAAGGCCACAAAGATCTACCTGACCTATGTTTTTCTATCACAGGTTCCTCAGATTCTCTCAGGAAGACCCTCAATGCCCTATATTGAATGATAATCCCTACAAAGGTCAGTCCCCTACAATGGTCGGCCCTACAAAGGTCGGCCCAACAAAGGTCAGTCCCCTACAAAGGTCAGCCCCCTACAAAGGTCAGTCCCCTACAAAGGTCAGCCTCCAACAAAGGTCAGTCCCCTACAAAGGTCAGCCCCCTACAAAGGGCGGCCCCCTACAAAGGTCAGCCCCCTACAAAGATCAGCCCCCTACAAAGGTCAGCCCCCTACAAAGGTCAGCCTCCAACAAAGGTCAGTCCCCTACAAAGGTCAGCCCCCTACAAAGGTCGGCCCTTCAAAGGTCAGTCCCCTACAAAGGTCAGCCTCCAACAAAGGTCAGTCCCCTACAAAGGTCATCCCCCTTCAAAGGTCAGCCCCCTTCAAAGGTCTACCCTATATTCCATATAAAGGACTTCCTAATAACCTTAACAATGGTCGGCCCTATAATCCCTACAAAGGTCAGCCCCCTATAAAGGTCACCCTCCTACAAAGGTTGCCCTCCTTCAAAGGATTGCCCTATATTTAATTATAATCCCTACAAAGGTCCGTCCCTAGACTTAGCTACATGCCCCTAAGTTTCTATAGAAAATTTACTACTAGCTGATCTCCCCCTTGTTTCAATCTCTAGAATCTGCAGACATCCAAGTGATCAGAATTATTTGACTATTTTTTTCTGTATACTATTCTAGATGGCAGCCAGTCTAGTCAGCCCATTACAAAGGACTGTCCTATATTCAATGATAATCCCTACAAAGGTCGGTCCCCAATAAAGGACTGTCCTATATTCAATGATAATCCCTACAAAGGTCGGTCCCCAATAAAGGACTGTCCTATATTCAATTATAATCCCTACAAAGGTCGGTCCCCAATAAAGGACTGTCCTATATTCAATGATAATCCCTACAAAGTCTGCTCCCTACAAAGGACTGTCCTATATTCAATGATAATCCCTACAAAGTCTGCTCCCTACAAAGGACTGTCCTATATTCAATGATAATCCCTACAAAGGTCCCTTGCAGATCTGTCATGGTACTAGTAATATAACATGTCTACAATGTAGTGAAACCTCACGACAATATATGGAACCTCACGACAATATAGGGAACCTCACGACGATGTAGTGGAACCTCACGACAATGTAGTGGAACCTCAGGACAATGTAGTGGAACCTCACGACAATATATGGAACCTCACGACAATGTAGTGGAACCTCACGACAATGTAGTGAATCCTTACGACAATGTAGTGGAACCTCATGACAATGTAGTGAATCCTTACGACAATGTAGTGAAACCTCACGACAATGTAGTGAATCCTCAGGACAATGTAGTGGAACCTCACGACAATGTAGTGGAACCTCATGACAATGTAGTGGAACCTCACGACAATGTAGTGAATCCTCAGGACAATGTAGTGGAACCTCACGACAATGTAGTGGAACCTCATGACAATGTAGTGAATCCTCAGGACAATGTAGTGGAACCTCACGACAATGTAGTGAATCCTCAGGACAATGTAGTGAATCCTCAGGACAATGTAGTGGAACCTCATGACAATGTAGTGGAACCTCACGACAATGTAGTGGAACCTCATGACAATGTAGTGGAACCTCATGACAATGTAGTGGAACCTCACGACAATGTAGTGAATCCTTACGACAATGTAGTGGAACCTCAGGACAATGTAGTGGAACCTCACGACAATGTAGTGAATCCTTACGACAATGTAGTGGAACCTCAGGACAATGTAGTGGAACCTCATGACTATGTAGTGGAACCTCACGACAATGTAGTGGAACCTCACGACAATGTAGTGGAACCTCACGACAATGTAGTGGAACCTCAGGACAATGTAGTGAATCCTCAGGACAATGTAGTGGAACCTCACGACAATGTAGTGAATCCTTACGACAATGTAGTGGAACCTCATGACAATGTAGTGGAACCTCAGGACAATGTAGTGGAACCTCACGACAATGTAGTGGAACCTCACGACAATGTAGTGAATCCTCAGGACAATGTAGTGGAACCTCACGACAATGTAGTGGAACCTCATGACAATGTAGTGGAACCTCACGACAATGTAGTGGAACCTCACGACAATGTAGTGGAACCTCAGGACAATGTAGTGGAACCTCATGACAATGTAGTGGAACCTCACGACAATGTAGTGGAACCTCACGACAATATATGGAACCTCACGACAATATATGGAACCTCACGACAATATATGGAACCTCACGACAATATATGGAACCTCATGACAATATATGGAACCTCACGACAATATATGGAACCTCACGACAATATATGAAACCTCACGACAATATATGGAACCTCACGACAATGTAGTGAAACCTCACGACAATGTAGTGGAACCTCACGACAATGTAGTGGAACCTCACGACAATGTAGTGAATCCTCACGACAATGTAGTGGAACCTCATGACAATGTAGTGAATCCTCAGGACAATGTAGTGGAACCTCATGACAATGTAGTGGAACCTCACGACAATGTAGTGGAACCTCACGACAATGTAGTGGAACCTCACGATAATGTTGTGGAACCTCATGACAATGTAGTGAATCCTCAGGACAATGTAGTGGAACCTCATGACAATGCAGTGGAACCTCACGACAATGTAGTGGAACCTCACGACAATGTAGTGGAACCTCACGACAATGTAGTGGAACCTCACGATAATGTTGTGGAACCTCATGACAATGTAGTGAATCCTCAGGACAATGTAGTGGAACCTCATGACAATGTAGTGGAACCTCACGACAATGTAGTGGAACCTCATGACAATGTAGTGGAACCTCACGACAATGTAGTGGAACCTCACGACAATGTAGTGGAACCTCATGACAATGTAGTGGAACCTCAGGACAATGTAGTGAATCCTCAGGACAATGTAGTGGAACCTCACGACAATGTAGTGGAACCTCAGGACAATGTAGTGGAACCTCACGACAATGTAGTGGAACCTCACGACAATGTAGTGGAACCTCATGACAATGTAGTGGAACCTCACGACAATGTAGTGGAACCTCACGACAATATATGGAACCTCATGACAATGTAATGAATCCTCAGGACAATGTAGTGGAACCTCACGACAATGTAGTGGAACCTCATGACAATGTAGTGGAACCTCATGACAATGTAGTGGAACCTCATGACAATGTAGTGGAACCTCATGACAATGTAGTGGAACCTCACGACAATGTAGTGGAACCTCACGACAATGTAGTGGAACCTCACGACAATATATGGAACCTCATGACAATGTAGTGGAACCTCATGACAATGTAGTGGAACCTCACGACGATGTAGTGGAACCTCACGACAATGTAGTGAATCCTCAGGACAATGTAGTGGAACCTCATGACAATGTAGTGAATCCTCAGGACAATGTAGTGAAACCTCATGACAATGTAGTGAATCCTCAGGACAATGTAGTGGAACCTCAGGACAATGTAGTGGAACCTCAGGACAATGTAGTGGAACCTCACGACAATGTAGTGGAACCTCACGACAATGTAGTGAATCCTCAGGACAATGTAGTGGAACCTCAGGACAATGTAGTGAATCCTCACGATAATGTTGTGGAACCTCATGACAATGTAGTGGAACCTCAGGACAATGTAGTGGAACCTCGCGATAATGTTGTGGAACCTCATGACAATGTAGTGGAACCTCACGATAATGTTGTGGAACCTCATGACAATGTAGTGGAACCTCAGGACAATGTAGTGGAACCTCATGACAATGTAGTGAATCCTCACGACAATTTAGTGGAACCTCACGACAATGTTGTGGAACCTCACGACAATGTAGTGGAACCTCACGACAATGTAGTGGAACCTCACGACAATGTTGTGGAACCTCACGACAATGTTGTGGAACCTCACGACAATGTAGTGAAACCTCACGACAATGTAGTGAAACCTCACGACAATGTAGTGGAACCTCACGACAATGTAGTGAAACCTCACGACAATATATGGAACCTCACGACAATGTAGTGAAACCTCACGACAATGTAGTGGAACCTCACGACAATGTAGTGGAACCTCACGACAATGTAGTGAAACTTCACGACAATGTAGTGGAACCTCACGACAATGTAGTGAAACCTCACGACAATGTAGTGGAACCTCACGACAATGTAGTGGAACCTCACGACAATGTAGTGGAACCTCAGGACAATGTAGTGGAACCTCACGACAATGTAGTGGAACCTCACGACAATGTAGTGGAACCTCACGACAATGTAGTGGAACCTCACGACAATGTAGTGGAACCTCAGGACAATGTAGTGGAACCTCATGACAATGTAGTGGAACCTCACGACAATGTAGTGGAACCTCACGACAATGTAGTGAAACCTCACGACAATGTAGTGGAACCTCAGGACAATGTAGTGGAACCTCACGACAATGTAGTGAAACCTCATGACAATGTAGTGGAACCTCACGACAATGTAGTGGAACCTCACGACAATGTAGTGAAACCTCACGACAATGTAGTGGAACCTCACGACAATGTAGTGAAACCTCACGACAATGTAGTGGAACCTCACGACAATGTAGTGAAACCTCACGACAATGTAGTGAATCCTCAGGACAATGTAGTGGAACCTCATGACAATGTAGTGAAACCTCACGGAAGACACAAACAAACGAGATATCAATATGGTTTAATTTGGACCAAGTTAACCTCCCGAGTCCTGCTGTTTCTCCTTTATTGAAAACGTAGCCATAAGCAATCATTTTTCATCATAGCACTAAAGCTTGCAGTCTCCTTGAGGCTGTAGAATGGGAGTTCTAGATCTATTGATCCACAGACAGGCAAGCTAGCAGAGGCCTGCTCATACCCAGGCCAGCCCTTTATACAGCCACTGGTGGCAGCGACCAGATAGCAGCAACCAGCAGGGAGGAGGCCAGGAAATAATTTACAGGGTTAAGGATCCTCAAGGATCAGTAGCAGTATTATATAAAGACTTTAAGGAGCCTCAGTCCAACATATCAGAGACTTTTGAATTTTAGTTGAGTAACAGTAATCAGTAACTTTATTATCAGATGTTTTAAGGGTACTTGGTCCAGGGACTTTATCATACACTCAGAATTTTCAGTATGTTTCAAGGATTTTAGAATGCTCAGTTCGGCAACAATATTTGGGGAGTCCAAGGGGTTTAATTAAGGCTCCTCAGTCCAGTAACAGTATCAAAGTTTTAGTTAAGGGTCCTCAGTCCAACAACAGTGTTTGGGTTTTAAGGGTCCTCAGTCCAACAACAGTGTTTGGGTTTTAATGGTCTTCAGTCCAACAACAGTGTTTGGGTTTTAAGGGTCCTCAGTCCAACAACAGTGTTTGGGTTTTAAGGGTCCTCAGTCCAACAACAGTGTTTGGGTTTTAAGGGTCCTCAGTCCAACAACAGTGTTTGGGTTTTAATGGTCTTCAGTCTAGTAACATTTTAAGAGGTTTAGGATCCTCCGTCCAGTAATAGTATAAGAAGTTTAAGGGTCCTCAGTCCAGTAACAGTTTAAGAGATATAAGGGACACCAGACTAGTATCTGTGTTACGGTTCTAAGGGTCCTCAGATCAGTAATATTATTAGGGTAATTCATCACTCCAAAATCAGTTTCATGGTTTAAGGGTCCTCAGTCCAATAACAGTATTAAAGGTTTAAGAGTCCTCAGTCCAATAACAGTTTAAAGATTTATTGGTAGTCAGTCCAATAATAGTATTAAAGGCTTAAGGGGTCCTTAGTCCACTAATAGTATTAAAGGTTTAAGGGTCCTAAGTCCAATATCATATTAAAAGTTAAAGGGTCCTCAGTCCAATAACAGTATTAAAGGTTTAAGGGTCCTCCGTCCAATAACAGTATTAAAGGTTTAAGGGTCCTTAAGGGTCCGACAGTCCAGCAACAAAATACCAGTGGCTTGATTAAGAATACTAAATCCAACAAAAGTTAATTGATTTAAAGGTCCTCAGTCTAATATCAGCTAGTTGTAGGAAGGAAAACTAATCTTTCCATTGTAATTACTTGTTGCTGATTGTGGGACCAGACAACCTAATGGTGACAGAAGGTCAATATTTGTAAGTGTTGTTCAGACACTAAGTTATTGCTAAGAAACATGCCATCTTCTCACAAAATTAATATTCCATAATCAAATTCAATGAAAAGGACAAACTTTTACAAGACAGCTTCATTATCAGGAAAACATAAGAATTATTTATCATTTAAAGTTAAAAAAAAACAACCCTACTTTTGTTTTAAAATTGTTTGTACTTAAGGAAGACCATAATTAAAGGAATTGGTTTATACATGCAGAATGATCCTGTCAGATTACAATTTAATTGGTAAATATTTACAATTTTTCTCATAAGTGAACATATGTATTTGACAATCCCGATATCGAGTGACAGTTTTCAATGACAAGAAGAAAAAGTCAATACTATGATACCCTGAGGGATTTAAATCAATTCATTAAAACCATTAGATATTTCTAATGCAGAAAAAAGTTCAAAATACAATTTACCATTAACAATTCCTGTCCACAGCAAAATATCTTAATAAGATTTAGCTATCATACATCTGTTTAAGACATTTTATTCTCATTTCCACATTTAAAAAAAAAAAAAAAATTTAAAGATTTTTCAAACAAAATATTACATTTCCTTTTTTTAA
The DNA here is from genome assembly GCA_947623455.1 of Mimachlamys varia. NCBI lineage: Eukaryota > Metazoa > Mollusca > Bivalvia > Pectinida > Pectinidae > Mimachlamys > Mimachlamys varia. The sequence continues at coordinate 53,438,973 of OX392528.1, forward strand.
TTTTTCTTTTAATTGTAACAGAAAAAAAAATTGTTGCTGTTTCTTTTTCTCAATTATTTTTGAAATTGTATAAATTGTATCAGAGCAGTTTGATTTTCTTAGTGTTTTTTTAATTAGATGCTATAACAGAGCCTTAAGACACAATGTCTCGGAAACAAGAAAAGCTAGTCTGTTTATTACACTTGTGCTTCAACACCAGGCCGGAGTCAACACTTACATCTAATGCATTCATCAATGTTTAATCTCGCCACAATTTTACAGTACTATCCATAAGTACTAAATTATATTTCAAACCCTACAAGGACCCAGATTTAGGTTATAATGAACTTGACTTCGTCTTTACCAGACATCGTAAGATTGCGATTTCTGAGTAAAAAGCCACCCTCTGCAGCTATATAGGTAGACATCATGTTTGGTAACTATGGTGATTGTGGACATTAATAGCAGAAACTTACTTATCATATAAGTACATGTACTTTAACTCTCCATAAGCCTGCATCTTCAAATTTTGTACCAAAAACAGTATTTTACAGTGTCTGACAACAAACCACTTTTAAGTTAAAGTTTGAAGATCTCAAAACCACACCTCAAAGTGAATAAAACCACATGCATAACAGAATGGTCCTTGAAATTTTAGGGATTGTGTCCTGTTAAGTTTTCTGCATTCAGAATGTGTAAATGCAAGATAGATTGTCTTATACAGGACTGCTGCTTCCGACAAAGAGAGAGAAAATCATGTGGCAGTGTCAGGGTAAAATTAACCGGCTTTGGAGTAGGGTATCTTGGAGAAATAGTGGTCTAGTATGTGGTAGAGCTTCGGGCTCTTGATCAAAGGGTTGCAAGTTCAAGTCATAGCCTTAGCCTTTGTTTTGTATCTTTTAGCATAATACTTTACTACGCTTGTTGCAGTCTACTCTGAGCTTTAAATGAGTAAATATAAAGATGTAGATGTTTTGGTCCTGTGATGGTAGTACAGGGAGAGGTGGGATGTAGAAGTACTGTGATGGTAGTACAGGGAGAGGTGGGGTGTAGAGGTACTGCGATGGTGGTACAGGGAGAGGTGGGGTGTAGAGGTACTGTGATGGTGGTACAGGGAGAGGTGGGATGTAGAGGTACTGTGATGGTAGTACAGGGAGAGGTAGGATGTAGAGGTACTGTGATGGTAGTACAGGGAGAGGTAGGATGTAGAGGTACTGTGATGGTAGTACAGGGAGAGGTAGGATGTAGAGGTACTATGATGGTAGTACAGGGAGAGGTGGGATGTAGAGGTACTGTGATGGTAGTACAGGGAGAGGTAGGATGTAGAGGTACTGTGATGGTAGTACAGGGAGAGGTGGGATGTAGAGGTACTGTGATGGTAGTACAGGGAGAGGTAGGATGTAGAGGTACTGTGATGGTAGTACAGGGAGAGGTGGGATGTAGAGGTACTGTGATGGTAGTACAGGGAGAAGTGGGATGTAGAGGTACTGTGATGGTAGTACAGGGAGAGGTGGGGTGTAGAGGTACTGTGATGGTGGTACAGGGAGAGGTGGGATGTAGAGGTACTGTGATGGTAGTACAGGGAGAGGTGGGGTGTAGAGGTACTGTGATGGTAGTACAGGGAGAGGTGGGGTGTAGAGGTACTGTGATGGTAGTACAGGGAGAGGTGGGATGTAGAGGTACTGTGATGGTAGTACAGGGAGAAGTGGGATGTAGAGGTACTGTGATGGTAGTACAGGGAGAGATGGGATGTAGAGGTACTGTGATGGTGGTACAGGGAGAGGTGGGATGTAGAGGTACTGTGACGGTAGTACAGGGAGAGGTGGGGTGTAGAGGTACTGTGATGGTGGTACAGGGAGAGGTAGGATGTAGAGGTACTGGTACTATGATGGTGGTACAGGGAGAGGTGGGATGTAGAGGTACTGGTACTGTGATGGTAGTACAGGGAGAGGTGGGATGTAGAGGTACTGTGATGGTAGTACAGGGAGAGGTGGGGTGTAGAGGTACTGTGATGGTAGTACAGGGAGAGGTGGGATGTAGAGGTACTGTGATGGTAGTACAGGGAGAGGTGGGATGTAGAGGTACTGTGATGGTAGTACAGGGAGAGGTGGGGTGTAGAGGTACTGTGATGGTAGTACAGGGAGAGGTGGGATGTAGAGGTACTGTGATGGTAGTACAGGGAGAGGTGGGGTGTAGAGGTACTGTGATGGTAGTACAGGGAGAGGTGGGGTGTAGAGGTACTGTGATGGTAGTACAGGGAGAGGTGGGGTGTAGAGGTACTGTGATGGTAGTACAGGGAGAGGTGGGGTGTAGAGGTACTGTGATGGTAGTACAGGGAGAGGTGTGGTGTAGAGGTACTGTGATGGTAGTACAGGGAGAGGTGGGATGTAGAGGTACTGTGATGGTAGTACAGGAAGAGGTGGGGTGTAGAGGTACTGTGATGGTAGTACAGGGAGAGGTGGGGTGTAGAGGTACTGGTACTGTGATGGTAGTACAGGGAGAGGTGGGGTGTAGAGGTACTGTGATGGTAGTACAGGGAGAGGTGGGATGTAGAGGTACTGTGATGGTAGTACAGGGAGAGGTGGGATGTAGAGGTACTGGTACTGTGATGGTAGTACAGGGAGAGGTGGGGTGTAGAGGTACTGTGATGGTAGTACAGGGAGAGGTGGGGTGTAGAGGTACTGTGATGGTAGTACAGGGAGAGGTGGGGTGTAGAGGTACTGGTACTGTGATGGTGGTACAGGGAGAGGTGGGGTGTAGAGGTACTGGTACTGTGATGGTGGTACAGGGAGAGGTGAGATGTAGAGGTACTGGTACTGTGATGGTGGTACAGGGAGAGGTGGGGTATAGAGGTACTGTGATGGTAGAACAGGGAGAGGTGGGATGTAGAGGTACTGTGATGGTAGAACAGGGAGAGGTGGGATGTAGAGGTACTATGATGGTAGTAAAGGGAGAGGTGGGGTGTAGAGGTACTGTGATGGTAGTACAGGGAGAGGTGGGATGTAGAGGTACTGTGATGGTGGTACAGGGAGAGGTGGGATGTAGAGGTACTGTGATGGTAGTACAGGGAGAGGTGGGATGTAGAGGTACTGTGATGGTGGTACAGGGAGAGGGGGGGGGGGTGTAGAGGTACTGTGATGGTAGTACAGGGAGATGTGGGGTGTAGAGGTACTGTGATGGTAGTACAGGGAGAGGTGGGGTGTAGAGGTACTGGTACTGTGATGGTAGTACAGGGAGAGGTGGGATGTAGAGGTACTGTGATGGTAGTACAGGGAGAGGTGGGTTGTAGAGGTACAGTGATGGTAGTACAGGGAGAAGTGGGGTGTAGAGGTACTGTGATGGTAGTACAGGGAGAGGTGGGGTGTACAGGTACTATGATGGTAGTACAGGGAGAGGTGGGATGTAGAGGTACTGGTACTGTGATGGTAGTACAGGGAGAGGTGGGATGTAGAGGTACTGTGATGGTAGTACAGGGAGAGGTGGGATGTAGAGGTACTATGATGGTAGTACAGGGGGAGGTGGGGTGTAGAGGTACTGGTACTGTGATGGTAGTACAGGGAGAGGTGGGGTGTAGAGGTACTGTGATGGTAGTACAGGGAGAGGTGGGGTGTAGAGGTACTGTGATGGTAGTACAGGGAGAGGTGGGGTGTAGAGGTACTGTGATGGTAGTACAGGGAGAGGTGGGATGTAGAGGTACTGTGATGGTAGTACAGGAAGAGGTGGGGTGTAGAGGTACTGTGATGGTAGTACAGGGAGAGGTGGGGTGTAGAGGTACTGTGATGGTAGTACAGGGAGAGGTGGGGTGTACAGGTACTATGATGGTAGTACAGGGAGAGGTGGGATGTAGAGGTACTGGTACTGTGATGGTAGTACAGGGAGAGGTGGGATGTAGAGGTACTGTGATGGTAGTACAGGGAGAGGTGGGATGTAGAGGTACTATGATGGTAGTACAGGGGGAGGTGGGGTGTAGAGGTACTGGTACTGTGATGGTAGTACAGGGAGAGGTGGGGTGTAGAGGTACTGTGATGGTAGTACAGGGAGAGGTGGGGTGTAGAGGTACTGTGATGGTAGTACAGGGAGAGGTGGGGTGTAGAGGTACTGTGATGGTGGTACAGGGAGAAGTGGGATGTAGAGGTACTGTGATGGTAGTACAGGGAGAGGTGGGGTGTAGAGGTACTGCGATGGTGGTACAGGGAGAGGTGGGGTGTAGAGGTACTGTGATGGTGGTACAGGGAGAGGTGGGATGTAGAGGTACTGTGATGGTAGTACAGGGAGAGGTGGGATGTAGAGGTACTGGTACTGTGATGGTAGTACAGGGAGAGGTGGGATGTAGAGGTACTGTGATGGTAGTACAGGGAGAGGTGGGGTGTAGAGGTACTGGTACTGTGATGGTAGTTCAGGGAGAGGTGGGATGTAGAGGTACAGGTACTATGATGGTAGTACAGGGAGAGGTGGGATGTAGAGGTACTGTGATGGTAGTACAGGGAGAGGTGAGATGTAGAGGTACTGGTACTGTGATGGTAGTACAGGGAGAGGTGGAATGTAGAGGTACTGTAATGGCAGTACAGGGAGAGGTGGGGTGTAGAGGTACTGGTACTGTGATGGTAGTGGGATGTTGAAGAACTGGTCCTCTGATGAAGAGATGGCAGGGTATTGATTGCTGTGGATATCAGATAGCCTGCTACGGACTATCATACAGCTACACGGAACCCTTCAAAGTTTACTATTGTTCCTTATAACTACCTACCCCCTACATCATGGTATTACAATTGATTTTTCATCAAAACCTAGCTTTTCAATACCATACATTCCTATAGGACTACTAAAAGCTACAGGGAAATTTGATGATTTCAGAAATATTTCTGTAAACTGTCTGCTTGGGAAATGACAAAGAACAGACAACATTGATGTTTGATTGTATGTGATTAGAGGATAGGATCGGAAACTTGTGTGTGGTTACAGGGTAGGATCAGTGGGTATATCTGTGTGTGGTTACAGGGTAGGATCAGTGGGTATATGTGTGTGGTTACAGGGTAGGATCAGTGGGTATATCTGTGTGTGGTTACAGGGTAGGACCGGTAGGTTTATCTGTGTGTGGTTACAGGGTAGGACCAGTGGGTATATCTGTGTGTGGTTACAGGGTAGGATCAGTAGGTTTATCTGTGTGTGGTTACAGGGTAGGCCCAGTAGGTTTATCTGTGTGTGGTAACAGGGTAGGACTGGTAGGTTTATCTGTGTGTGGTTACAGGGTAGGACCAGTGGGTTTATCTGTGTGTGGTTACAGGGTAGGACCAGTGGGTTTATCTGTGTGTGTGGTTACAGGGTAGGACCAGTGGGTTTATCTGTGTGTGGTTACAGGGTAGGACCAGTGGGTTTATCTGTGTGTGGTTACAGGGTAGGACCAGTGGGTTTATCTGTGTGTGTGGTTACAGGGTAGGATCAGTGGGTATATCTGTGTGTGGTTACAGGGTAGGACCAGTGGGTTTATCTGTGTGTGGTTACAGGGTAGGACCAGTGGGTTTATCTGTGTGTGTGGTTACAGGGTAGGATCAGTGGGTATATCTGTGTGTGGTTACAGGGTAGGACCAGTGGGTTTATCTGTGTGTGGTTACAGGGTAGGACCAGTAGGTTTATCTGTGTGTGGTAACAGGGTAGGACCAGTAGGCTTATCTGTGTGTGGTTACAGGATAGGACCAGTAGGTTTATCTGTGTGTGTGGTTACAGGGTAGGACCAGTAGGTTTATCTGTGTGTGGTAACAGGGTAGGACCAGTGGGTTTATCTGTGTGTGGTAACAGGGTAGGACCAGTGGGTTTATCTGTGTGTGGTAACAGGGTAGGACCAGTAAGTTTATCTGTGTGTGGTAACAGGGTAGGACTGGTAGGTTTATCTGTGTGTGGTTACAGGGTAGGACCAGTGGGTTTATCTGTGTGTGGTTACAGGGTAGGACCAGTGGGTTTATCTGTGTGTGTGGTTACAGGGTAGGACCAGTGGGTTATCTGTGTGTGGTTACAGGGTAGGATCAGTGGGTTTATCTATGTGTAGTTACAGGGTAACTAGTTTGTATATTACACTTAACTTTCTCTACTTGCCATGTTTACCATAGAATATAATGTCATGGCATCAAATAGTATTTTTACAGAAATAATTGCATTTTTCCATATTTTGTTGAGAGTTCTAAGTTGATCAGTCGGTAAAAAAAGAAGTAAGACATATACATTTTAAGGTTGGGAAAGTTTCATGACTGACGATGGCGTACTGAAGTTCAGAGCAAATGTAATCACCAATGACTGCTATATACTGCCGGCAGAAGTACTAGCCTGGACAGTTTAATGAATTCCTAGAGGAGAACCAATTAAGGTGGAACTAATTCTACAGGCAATTAATACCAGATTAATTAGGTAGTTAATGAGTAGATCCATTAAGTGGTAAAACATGGACTCTTTCTTACAGTAAATGTGTACGATGCCTAGTCTGCTGGGTTAATGATAGAACATTAGGGTAACACAGAAATTAGGGACGAACCAGTCGTTTTATTTAAAGAGTCTATTTATAGAAATCTTGTGTACCAACATCCCAAATCTCCACGATTAAGCTTTTTACAGAAGGATTGGAGTTGAGTTCGGTAAATTTTCAATCTACCTACATGATAGCTGAATTAGTTAATTTCTGTAAATCCATGGAAAAAAAAGTCGCTTCTAAGTAATTTGAGCAAAATCTTTGGGGGATTGCCCAACTTCTTTAATTCGCAAAATTCATTGTCCAGTGATGTCAAAAGGAGGAAGTGTAACCTATTTCTGATCTGACAGAAATTTATTTTAGTACCCTTCTGTTTTCACTTAAAATGAACACTGCATCCTATTGCACCTGAAATAAGCCCCCATCCCTTTAATTACAAGATCACATAAAACTGTCGATCATAGGTTAGGTATTAAAACTGAACCCATTGATTTGATTAAAAAGAATTTTAATTCAATTCAGTTTCTGTATTTCTAAAATTAGAGTTGAAAACCAATCCTTTATTGATTAAGCTAGAGTTTAAAAAACAAGTTTCACTCAATGATACCTCGAGCAAATTAAACAACGGTTTTGACACCAGTACCCATTTGACTGATACAAATGAAGTAAACGTTTAAATCAAATTTCACCGCTAACCTCCTCCACACCAAACACCGATATTCACTCTGACAGATGCGATATAATTACCTTAAACAGTTCGGAATTCCAGGGTGCCATTTTCTGTGTTTCTTATTGCTGGAAAGATAAAATATCAAAGAAAAATTGTTACATCAAATTAATGATAAACTGGAACTGTTGTCTGGGGGCCAACTCATACCCCTCACCCCCTTAAAGTTATTTGTACAACAAATGAGGGGCACATCTTCATACTGTACTGTCTATTTCAACAAAATTTTAAAAAGATCCATTGAAAACTGAGTAAATGCATAGCTGGACAAAATTGTGTCTACAAAGGGACGGACAGACAACCTGATTCCAGTAAACTCCCCCCCCTCCCAAACTTCATTGCAGGGGGTATAATGAATAAATGATAATGTAAAATTAATAAAAGGAAGGCATCCCTGTGATCATATCATTTACAGATGAGAAACCACCTGTCTATTAAGGCGAACTGTCTAACTGTCTATAACACCACTTGTCTATATAAACCACCTGTCTATTAAGATCAAATGTCTATAACACCACTTGTCTATATAAACCACCTGTCTATTAAGACCAACTGTCTATATAACACCACTTGTCTATTAAAATCAATTTTCTATAATAACACTTGTCTATATAAACTACCTGTATTGAGACCAACTGTCCATAAATACCACTTGTCTATTCAGACCAACTGTCTATAACATCACTTGTTTATTAAGACCAACTGTCTATAACACCCGTTGCCTATATAAACCACCTGTCTATTAAGATCAACTGTCTATCAAAAAACTTTTAAAACCATTTCATATAACAAAACAAACATTGTATCTGTAGGCTGTTTCTGACAGGTTTAATTGTAAGGCACAGTGTGTTTATGCGTGAATTTAAGGAGTTTTAGCTGAAACTCCATAATTTTGGAATAAACATTTTAAAAATTGGTGTTAATAACATTAAGCTCATATCAAAGAAAGACCACATATTATGTTTTTTTTCCAACGTAAAGAATTTCATAACAAATTGTCCTAACGCCCCTTCCCCACCCCCCTCACCCCCCTCCCGCCAGTGAAATTAAAGTATCAGAATTGCCCAGCGGAAGGATACAGCAGAGATCAAAAAGTGAGTATCATGTTCACTTACATAACCTTTAATTAAATCTAAAATTAGAAAAGAGGGAAATGGAATGAGCAGACGGAGAATCAGCCGATGTCTTCTCCGGCAATGACTTATCCCGGTAAAACTTGTGTTAGCCGTGCTGAAGCATTGGAAGTCAGTCGGCATGTCAGGCTCTAAAATATCACCCCCACCTCTGTGTTACAGACCGACTAATGAGAATTCTGTTCCAGTGTAACATGTGTCAAAAACTCGTAATTCTCCGGGATTTACACGGATGAGTTACCTACTAGGGAAAAGGCCTATAGAGTGTGGATTGCTGAGCGATGAATAGGTTAGGAGGTAGAAAATTGCGATCCCTATCCTCCCGACTTAGTTGTGTCGAAGAATCGCAACTTTACAACAACGATACTGCCAACTATATCTTGAAAGGTCTTTTCTTTTATCCCTGCCAAATTGTCAGACACCAACAATAAATGGGAATCAGTCAAACGCCAAATTTCTGGAGAGATATCGTTTCCGTTTTTAAGCTTCAGCAACATATAGTCAAATTAAAAAGGGTTATTAGGATATTTTAAAGTTTCAGAGATATCTTTCACATTAATAAGCCTGTTTACATTATATGGTCAAATTAAGAATCGTTAACAGGGAATATTTGAACTTGCAGCAATAAAACTTTTGCAGATGTTTTAAGAAGAATGTCAGCTAATTATACAGAAAAAAGATCAGGTGATTTTTGTGTAATATCCAATTTGGCACCAAATCCTCTAAAGAGCTGGTTTCTTATCGGAAGTTTCTCGCCCGTTCCCAGTCACCGGAGAGAACTAAAACATTTCACTACCTTTCAGACAAAGGTTTGACAGGGGCAACTTGGGTAATAAAAACTGCACAACATATGTTCATTGTGGAGAAGTCGGAGAATATTAGATAAACCACACAGATTTGATAAAACTTTAAAAGTTCAATGCTACAATGTGTTTATCAAACATGTTTTCTACGAGGACAGACCTTTTCACAGCTGATTAATTTAAACTTGTTTTGGATTCTTTATGGGATCTGGCACTCTGACACAAATCTGGGCCATTCAGACTTATTTTTAGGGCCATTGTATCTAGAGTAACAACAGAACTGGTAATTTTCCTATCTTGTCCTTAAAAGATGTCCATTTTGGAACCTTCGGTGACATGCCAAAAGCAGCTCTCCTTAAATTTACTGTAAATTTAGAGGTCGAGCGGTGCACTAGCACACTTGCCTTTTTCTAAGGTGACAGGGGTTTGATTCCCCGACCGAATGTGAAAAGGTATACGGGGAGTTACCTGCCCGACCATGTGGGTTTTCACCGGGTACTCCGGTTTCCTCCACAATAAGACCTCTATTGCACTGAGAGTGATTGATATAAGATGGATAATTTGTTTCATAATTGTGGAAAAATAAATGAAGTTTAATTTACTGTAAACTTGTTTTTAAGTGTTTACTAAATAATTCTGATTTCGTCAATCAGTTGTTTCATAAAATTTCATACACTAACAAGTTACAGATTGCTTAACTATTTGAGCCAAAATGTATATCAACATAATGCTTTAATAAATCTTCCATAAGCAAGAATCTACTGTGTTGTCTAACTCCCTGGAATAATTTTCATTAGATTATTGTTTTTGAAGTTAAATGTTAGTGATGTCCTTGTGCTTTTTGAATATGAACCCTACAAAATAAACAGCTGTTTACTAATAAACAACTTATATACATATGTTAAACCAGGATTGACCAATAACATCAATATGAGCTTTTTAAAAGTTTCTATCAGTAAAAAGGTTAGTCTGGTCAGAAAATAATCAAAGAACTGTCAAGAAATAAAGATAAAACATATAAAACATAGTGTAAAATTAACTTGTGATTGAAAACTTATGGAACTTCCCGTGTATGGTTAGGGGTCCCTGGGGAGCTATGTAGATGCTTTATGGCCCCTAGAAACAAAAGGTGATTAATTAAGAGTCCTTAGCAACTTTGATATCATTCACAGACCCTCGGAACCTTAACACACTCTCCGGACCATCTGGGACATCGCGGAACCAAAATGGTTTGAGATCTGGTAAGTATGGGAGCCCTGGGGGACTTAGTATGACATTTACTGGCTAGTGAACCCCAGAAAAACTGCCGTCTAGCTAGTGCAAAACAATTGCTTAACAGTTGAAACAGGACCAAACCAGAAGGTCGGAGGAACACATACCAAAGAATGCCAGGGTATAAAGACTTCATTATAAACAGATAAGTGAAGCTTTATGTAACAGCATGGTGTTCTCATGTACAAGAATCAAAGTTAAACGATGGCTTCAGGGCTTGGATCTCTGCATAGTTTTGACAAGTGTAAATCTCACTATAATCCCTCTAAAATTGTGTTTTGGGACTGAGGGGCTATAAAAGACACCTTACCATGCCCAAACACCAGTTGTAGTACCTCCAAAGTAATCCTTTACCGAATAACAGGCATCGTTTCTTCCAAGCCATGTCAACTTAACCACAAAAATTCAGAAACTTTTCATTTTGTATATATCTTAAAAGAGATTAAAATAATTGTAAAAATTACATTAATTAAGATTCATTATTATGAACTTAAAAGAATAATGAATATAAGATTTGAAAATTTTACAAAATCATAATAAAATGAAATATTTTTCAAATTTACAAAAGTTGAAAATAAGCTGACAATACTTTGCAGATCAATGATCCCTGCCAATCGCTGACGCCAGACTCATCATATATAGGAATCGGCTGCCAAACAGAAACCATAGGAAACCATAGGACACAAAGAATCCGAACGGAATAAATGCAGAATTAAGCATGTTTCTATATATAGCTAAGTGCTAAACAAGTCTCTAAAATCCTTGTAACTCCTGTTCAATACCTTTATGTGAATATAAATTTTGTATAAATCTAAGATTTAATATGTAAAACATCAGAAGCACTAAATTTTATTTCTCCTATAACCCAGCAGTAAACTGTAACATCTGATTGGTTTTATCTTAAGGTAGAGCTTCCCAGTGCTTTAATGTAATTTTGTGTCAACCATAAAAGAAGAGTTCCAGTCTAAAAAGAAGAATTCAATAAATATTCTGGACTTACTTCCAATGAAAATTTAATTTTCTGACTTTTTTTTAAAAAAATGTCCACATTTTGAATATAATTGTTTTAAAACAAATAAAGAAGAAATTGAGATTAACGTACAAATACAACTGTAAAAACAGTATCATTTCAAACATGAATTGTATGTCACTCTCGCCTTTCACCAAGATGGATTGGTTTTAGATTCCCTGATTGGAAGCAAAAAGATCATCTGCCATACCACAGGTTTTCCTATGGTATTCCAGTATCCTCACACACTGATAAACCCCCTGACAGTGTGTACTGATATCCATACAGACCTATGATTTATATTAGCTAATATAACTTATATCATAGTTTAAATTAATCTACTGGCCTAATTGCTTGTTGTGCTCCCCCCCACCACACACTTCCTTATACATGTATCATACCCCAATTGTTGTTAAGTAAAATAAAAAATCACCAATATTTCAACTACCATTGATCATTAAAAGCTGTATTGTTTTCTAACTAATTCTAGAAAATCACCCATTTCTACTTTACAAAATAGAGTCCACATTCACGATTATTCTTCCTAAGTGTCCGATACCAACCAATCCTAGAAAATCACCCATTTCTACTTTACAAAATAGAGTCCATATTCACGATTATTCTTCCTAAGTGTCCGATACCAACCAATCCTAGAAAACCACCCATTTCTACTAAACAAAATAGAGTCCACAACCATGATTATTCTTCCTACACGTTTAATATACCAACCAATCCTATGGTGTAACTATAGCGCTATTACATATAGTAAACATACCACTAGGAGTATTGTCGGTTCATCACATCGTACAATGATATTGTTTAATAATTAGGTTATAATGCCTACATTGTATTGACCCAATAGCAGTGTGCACCCTTGTTTCATGTAGATAGCATATGTTAATGTCCAATACAATCACTAGTTTAGGTTAAATTCACAGACTCTAGGGCCATACCACCCTCACAGTAACCAGCTCTATCTCTCTAAAGTAGTCAGAAGAATATCGTCTCCAACAAACAACTTAAACTTTTTTTTTCTTTTCTTTATTATCTCACAGGAACAGTGAGGACTGCCAAATTATACATACAAACTCTAGACGGACTCTCAACCAACTGAGCTATCAGGTCGCCTACGATCATCCCGGTCTAGATAAACTATATTCCTTGCTCCTTTAACAAAGTCTTCAACTCAAAGACACACACGAGACCCTTTACCACCTTCCATGGGTATATTCGTTAGGTGCCGAATGTACCTGGAGAGGAAAAATGCTCAGCCAGACCGGGGTTCGAACCTGGGACCTTTCAAACTCTAGATGGAACCTTAACCAAATAAGCTATCTAGATCTGCTACATGTATACATCGATCGTCGGCGACCAGATAGCTCAATTGGTTGAGTGTCCGTCTAAGAGTTCGGATGGTCCGGGTTCGAACCCTGGTCTGGTCGTGCATTTTTCCTCTCCTGTACACTCATTGAGAACTGTTTATTTAAGGATTAACTTTCTAATTTGTTTAGGTTATCGGGGGACAACTACAATGGAAAACAGGTAAATTCAATAATCCGGGAAGTCGGTTATGTATAATTTACCCGTTTTCCATTGTAGTTATCCCCCGATAACCTAAACAAAATAGAAAGTTTATCCTTATTTTTACAGTATCTTTCTGTGAAATGTTCGTAACTATATTGTTCGTTATAGTCCAATCTTCGGACACAGATTTCATTTCAAATCTAATAAACGTGGAAATAATTCAATAAATGTAACAGCATGAAATTTGCAAGCTCCGCCCACGTTTGTTGTTGGCGACGTCACACAATTGTGTTTCAAACTGTAGGATTTGCATAGCTCCGCCCACATGTATTGTTGTTGATGTCATAGAAATTTGTCACGTGTTTGAGTACAGTTATGCGGTGATAATGATAGTCTGTTGAGCTATGGTTATCGAGTGAATGTCAGTGTAGACTGTTAATATATACTTTTGAATTTATATCATGTCATGAATATTCCTAAGACAATTAACAAAATACTTGTCACCTAAATCACTGCCTCTGGATAAAATGTTAAACTCTGTCAGAGGCAAGCTCCAGGCTGGATTTCTGAAACTTGTTCATCCAAGTAAATTTACCTTTTAACATAAATCCCTCGCTTAAGGAACTCATGAGCAAGCAATGAAGCAATTCCTGTATACTGCTTCACTCCCAATGCTGGTAGGGAAACCAGAATGTATGAGAAATACCAAAAGATGGTTCAAATATTTTTAAATACTGTCCTGTTTTTGTCTGTAGGCTGTAAGTAGGCTACTGTATATCAGATGGTAGAACAACAGTATAAGCCCTCCCCTTGAGTGATCTGCCCTTACTGCGAACAAGAGTAGGTATAAAATAGTACCTGTAAAGTACTTATAGTGGTGTAGGAATATGTTCACACGGTTGTGATCAATCTCAGCATCTTTAGGTTTTAATACATGTATCAATTGTAATAGGACAAGGAAAAGTGATAAAGATAGTAACGTCGATGGGGCTCAAACCCACAACCCTTGGCTTTCCAGCCCAAAGCTCTACCGCTGAGATAAAGGGAAATTCTCTAAAGCTTAATTATACTCTTGTAAGGCAACCTAATCAATGCCCATCTTTTACATGAACAACCATAGTTATGATTATATTGACGTGTGACAAAATAAAATTGATCAGCTATGTGATAAACCAATATTGCATAAAAGATCCAAGAAGTGTAATAACACTACTCCTACCCAGCCCCAACCATTCCAATTCCTGTCAATAGCATAATGTTCCTGCCCCACCCTTCCTTTCCGAATCTGCCCCTCCCAACCCTATCTTCTAGCTAACCAACAACCTGCCCCTTCCCTCCCCACCAAACCTACCCCTCCCAACCCTCCTAACCAAACCTGCTCCTCCCCACCCCAGTCCCTACCCCCCTCCATCCATTCAAACTCCTGTAGCAGAGGAAACAGTAATATACCTGCCCCTCCTTACCCCTTCCTAACCTGACCCTCCCCATCCCCTCCTAACCTGACCCTCCCAATCCCCTCCTTACCTGACCCTCCCCACCCCCTCCTAACCTGACCATCCCCACCCCCTCCTAACCTGACCGTCCCCACCCCCTCCTAACCTGACCGTCCCCACCCCCTCGTAACCTGACCGTCCACACCTCGTAACCTGACCCTCCCTACCCCCTCGTAACCTGACCCTCCCCATCCACTCCTTACCTGACCCTCCCCACACTCTCCTAACCTGACCCTCCCCATCCACTCCTAACCTGACCCTCCCCTAACCTGACCCTCCCCATCCACTCCTAACCTGACCCTCCCCTAACCTGACCCTCCCCATCCACTCCTAACCTGACCCTAACCTGACCCTCCCTCACCTCCTTACCTGACCCTCCCTCACCTCCTCACCTGACCCTCCCCTAACCTGACCCTTCTCACCTCCTAACCTGACCCTCCCAACCCCCTCCTATTTTGACCCTCCCCACCCCATCCAAACCTGACCCTCCCCACCCCCTCCTAACCTGACCCTCCCCAGCCCTCCTAACCTGACCCTCCCCTAACCTGACCCTCCCCACCCCCTCCTAACCTGACCCTCCCTCACCTCCTAACCTGACCCTCCCCTAACCTGACCCTTCTCACCTCCTAACCTGACACTCCCCACCCCCTCCTATTTTGACCCTCCCCACCCCCTCCTAACCAAACACGTAATGTAGACAGGTCATGTCTGATGATACAGTTAAGGCTGAGTGACACCTATCGTGACTAACCTAATGGTCACGTGACCACACTAATGATCATGTGACCACTCTAATACTTGTGGGCTTGCCTCGTTACAGGATAACACTATTACGGTATTGACCACTATTAGTGGCGGACGGACATGAAACACTTAGATCTCACCTGGGAGACGGATTAACACACAATCTTACGACTCGTTATTAGTTTATACATTTAGATACTTTCTGTGTTGTAGCACTCTGTTAATTCAGACTCTCAGTAAATTCACTCTGTTACCACATATTTATTGACATCCAATCTGATTGGAGTGGAATATACCAAAAAAGTCATTATTCTACATATTTTCTTTTCAGGAAAAAAACACCCCAAAACTGTCTGGACTTTCATTTGACTCATGTATAAACTATTTCTATCTATATAGATAGCACGGAAAATTCAGTATTTTGACAGGACAACACAACACAATCAAATGATGTCATTATGAAAAATTTAAGTACTGTTATTTGAATCATTTCTTACCAGTCCATGAGAGATGCAAACTTTTTTTTACCAAAAATAAGTCAGGTAACTTTCTCGGACCAAAAGAACTTAAGAGGACATTTTGGTCAGGTCATTTTGAAATACTTACAAGGCCAAGAAAAAATGTTGTACTTCCGCTTTCAGTTTTGTAAATGACCTACCTGCAGATCTATATTAATGAAAAGTGCTGAAGATTAACAGGAAACAGCACTTTATATCTACCCATTTATTGCATGCAGAAGTGGGGATGAGAAGTTACCTCAATTTCAGGGATGAGAAAGTTACCTTAAAGGCCTAATATACGTAACTTCAGGAAAATTTTTGTGATTCTGAAAAATTCTGAAAAAAACCCCAGTTGATAACCATGCAAAAATAAGCCTAAAACGATGTAAACCTGAGCGGTAACAAACAAGAAACTCTTGACAAAAAAATCCAAAGAATTGAAAATTATTCAGGTGGGGCCCACTTCAACAACAAACCGATGGTAGAAGACGGTTCGAAATGGTCGTATACAAATAGCGTGTTTCAACTGCTGCTGTACCGGTAACCGCAAAAGAATTCATCTTGAATATTGCTGATACCAGTTAATCTGAACTTAATCTCTAAATATAATAAGTTATCAGGCTTGATTTTCGCTTCAATTAAGTTTTGCCGAAAGTTACGTATATTGGGCCTTTAATTTCAGGGGTGAGAAAGTTAATTACCTCAATTTTAGGGATGAGAAATTTACCTCAATTTCAGGGATGAGACAGTTACCTCAATTTCAGGGATGAGAAAGTTACCTCAATTTCAGGGATGAGAATGTTACCTCAATTTCAGGGATGAGAAAGTTACCTCAATTTCAGGGATGAGAAAGTTACCTCAATTTCAGGGATGAGAAAGTTACCTCATTTTCAGGGATGATAAAGTAACCTCAATTTCAGGGATGAGAAAGTAACCTCAATTTCAGGGATGAGAAAGTAACCTCAATTTCAGGGATGAGAAAGTAACCTCAATTCAGGGATGAGAAAGTTACCTCAATTCAGGGATGAGATTGTGAGTAACCTCAATTTCAGGGATGAGAGAGTTACCTCAATTTCAATTTGTTTCTATGTATTGATGGGCATTTATCAAGGATAAAGTTATGTACCTCACTCAGAAAGGAGGGTAGAACAAGCATCCTTTATCATACATCATCAACGACAAAGTGTGTCCGGTTAGAAGCTACAACTGTATACTGATCACATGACCGAGGAATAAAACATCATATCACCCTCACATGCTTGCGGAGTTTCCCTGGCCTTATTTCCTTGATTCAGAGCTTCTCCAGGAAAATGTGTAAATTAATGGACCGCCACACCACCGGAGTTAAACAGGAGCAGAGGACAGCCATAGCCTGTCAACCTTATCAATGTGTTTTACTTTATATTGCTATTGAGATATTGTTTTATTTCCCCACAATAAAATGAAGCCCTTGTGAAAATTGATTTATCTTGGAGAGTAAAAGAACAGTTGCCCTGTGAGCACATTATGCAAGTGTACCTGGTAATACATTTTTATTTTGTATTGTTTATATGTATCGGAGGGGTAATCTTCCTCTAAAATATTGTTGGAATACAACATATTAATAGACGGGTGAAGAAGGATAGTTATTCTTAACACGAAATAGCAAGAAAGGAACAGGGAAAAGAACTAGGATCGTCTCCTATACCTTGAGGGTGTGACAGAGAAATCTTCAACCCAAGGGTAATATTCTTGGTTGCCTTACCCGAGGGTTAGATAATCAAGAATATCACCCTGAAGGTTGGAGATTTCTCTGTCACAACATCAAGGTAGGAGATAATTATTGTTCTCCCACCATTTTGATTTTTTTTTTCTCGAAAAATATCAATGTAACACAATGCTGACATGACGTGATTGAATTGTTGTCTTGGCATGATGGTACTGTGACGTCATTATATTGTTGTTAGCTTGTGTGACTTAATAGCTGTCATACCGTAGGGGATGACAGAGAAATCTTGAACAGGTAAAAGAGGAGAAAAAATCTGTGAATGATAGGAGAAAAAAATATCTTCATTTTATTTACATGATAAATGACTTGGACAAAATTTGACCTATAAAAATCAGAATGGATGAACAATAGTGATCTTTGATTCCACAACAAAATTTCCGATATAACTCATTGGCTGATCACAATAAACCGACCAACAACAGAATAACTTCTTTCATCTCGTTGGAGAAAATGATTTTCCACTTTCTGTGCAGCCTCTGCGTTTAATAATGTACCTGAGAATTATCCCTGTGATGACCTGCACGGGTGTTTTAACATGTCAGGGAACAAGAAAATCTACTTTGCCCAGCGCCAGTCAGACGGCAGTAAACCCAACACAAAAGAAACTACAATAGCCGTATATTTTCCCATCAGCTCCGATTCCTTACCCGTGCAGGGAATGGACAAAATTAGATTTAACTGAAAACTTGTTCTGCAACCTTTTAGTTTTATTGTTGCCCGAGTTGTAATAGACATTGGGAACTTACCAATGATTAACCAACATTTTACATGATTATAAACCCATTAAGTTACCATATACGATATCAAAATTGAAAATAATTTAAGACTGATAAAATTTAAAATCCCCGTCGGTTTACGCTGTATCCATGGTGCCATAGGTTCACATACAAATGTAAGCAGCCTGATCTCAAAACACATATATATTGACCGATCTTTAGAAGATTGTGTTAAAGCTTTAAGTATGATGACTCAATAGATTTTCCATTACTATAAAGGCATGTGATCCATAATAACATAAGAGTATATTTTATGAGGTTATTGAAAAAATTCATTTAAATAAATGGAGTATAGGTCATAGCAGTGTAGATCAAAGATGCGAGAACAGTTGGGCGACTATCTATAGGTTTTATGTCTACATCGTATACCATATTAAAATTCAAATAGATTTTAACATGCTCTAAAAATATTACAAGTCTGCATCACAACAAAGAACCTAAAAACCATAAAAAATAAATCATTGACAATTTTGATGATGATGCAGGTTTTTTATTGTTTTGAAACAGATTTCCCTGTAGAATCACTACATGTAAAATTAAGATTTATTTTTGTATTGTCTGAAACAACTGGGACATGTGATGGCATATGACGTCGTAAATCTAAATATCCTGGAAAACTACCTGAAGGAGAACGAAACAAAAGCAATAAAGAACAAAAAATATCATGGTTTAGATGATAACGGACATCTAGAAATGACCCAAAATTCAATTAAGTTTGAATGGGAATTCAAATATTTATGGCAATACAATTAAAAAGAATAAATTACATATAATTTGTTGCTCTGTCTGATTTCTTTCTTAATTATTCATGATCAATCAGATGCACCTGATGTAAAATAAAAGTTTCCGATTCCCACAGGATTTTAACCAATCAAAACGCTCAGCTACCATGATGCCGTTCACATTAATTTTTCAGGTAGTAACATATATCACCAGGTGTACTGAAAAAAAAAAAATCACATATATTTTTTTTCTATTTTTCTTTCCTGCACTTTTCATTTGTTAGATTCAAATCTATTTAATGAATTTTTTTTCTCAAAGTTTTATTTTCTTAGTTCCTTCCCCTGTTTGATTAGACAAAAATTAAGTAAAACTGAGGGAAGAAGTTAATTCTGCTTGTCTGCAACAAACAAATAATCACCGTCCTCATCCAAAATGTCAGCTTGGAGGCTGAGAGCTTTATGTACTCGTAGTCCCAGAGAATTAAATAAAAACCAGGTGTCGTGACAATTTAGCGAAAGAAATCCAATGTTTAATCTGGCTCCAAGTATAAGCCTTTGATGGAGTATGATGTGTGCTGGGTTTAAATGAACAACAGGTACGACTTTGATGTAAGATTGGCAATGTTAGTCCGACTCGCCCCGAGCATACAAACCACGTTCAAACAACGCTTACCCGACCTATCCTCTCGGTCACGCACACATCAGCATCTTTCCCCGTGTCAATCAATATTGAATGCAAAGTGATTCAGGGAAGACAATAGCCAGGTAAAACAGGTACACGTCAGGTGAGATTCAATTCTCATGGTAACGCAACATCTTATGTCAAAGGTCAAGCTTAACGACTTGCCAAGAACATGGAAGACTTGTTACGTCAGATGGTAGGTTGATAAAATGCAAGAGTTCTTATATAACCCGTTTCTCTATTTACCATTTAACTTTAACACAAGAGTTCTAGATCCTGTTTCTCTATTTACAATTACACTTTAACACATGAGTTCTAGATCCTGTTTCTCTATTTACCATTACACTTTAATACAAGAGTTTTAGACCCTGTTTCTCTGTACTTAACACAAGAGTTCTAGACCCTGTTTCTCTGTACTTAACACAAGAGTTCTAGACCCTATTTTTCATTTTAATACTTTTGTTTAATACAATAGCTTAATTTAGATCCTGCTTCTTAGTCAAACAGAATAAACCAGAGTGTTAGATTCTGTTTATCATTTCAACATCAGACAAAAGAGTTCTAGATCCTGTGTCTCCATTAATACTATACTAAATACCATATAACTTTAGATCCTGTTTTATTTTAACAATTTTATTGAACCAGAGTATTAGATTCTGTTTCTCATTTAAACATGAGACAGAACTGTTCTAGATCCTGTATGCGACTCGATCCTTTAAATACTACACTAGATACCATATAGCTTTAGACCCTGCTTTTACTTTAAAACTAATAATGAACCAAAGTGTTTGATTCTGTTTTTCATTTTAACAATTAATAGCCTTAACATTACAGTACTAGATTCTGTTTCTCATTTCAGCATTACACTAACTTTATGCATGCGTGGGTGCTGTTCGGTCTAATGAGGAGACAAATGCAAGCATATATCACCATCGGCTACAAACTTTCCTATGATTATGGGAAGGATTTTTCCAATTTCTTTACGAATGAATTAAGTCATGCACTGTAAGTAAAAAACACTCTCCTGAGTGCAAATTTCATCATGTTTCCCCAAGTTGTGGACACTGGTATATTTGAGGGTTTAAGTAATAACACATATTCACTGTCTGCTGTTTAATTTCTTATGGTTGACACTCCCAGCATCTCATTGACTTCACACTGCGTATGAGGAGCGTTTTTCACACTTCCTGTTAGAACCAGACCTTCCAAGCAGACATAGTTTGTCCACACCCCATCTAATACACAACATAAGATTTCTGTCCGCCTATAAAATCTAACTGAACGCATTTTCCTTTCTACTCAAATATTTATAGGGTTTGCTACTGATTTTCCTTGACAATTTCTGCCTGTCAGTATTAATTCCAAACACACTCAAGCTGTTTGTTCAGACCTGAGATCTTGTAGCTTGTACCAACAGGAGCTTTCAAACAAAAGTTAAGTTTCTTAAACAATCAGTGTGTCCTCTGCAATATAAAACACAGAGGCTTTGTCCTTTCCTACCCTGTGTATTTGGACCAGAGGTTTGGTCCTTTTCTACCCTGTGTATTTGAACCAGAGGTTTGATCCCTGTTTACCCTCCATGTATTTGGACCAGAGATCTGGACAGAGGCTTGGTCCTTTTCTACCCTGTGTATTTGAACCAGAGGTTTGATCCCTGTTTACCCTGCATGTGTATTTGGACCAGAGATCTGGACAGAGGCTTGGTCCTTTTCTACCCTGTGTATTTGAACCAGAGGTTTGATCCCTGTTTACCCTGCATGTGTATTTGGACCAGAGATCTGGACAGAGGCTTGGTCCTTTTCTACCCTGTGTATTTGAACCAGAGGTCTGGACAGATGTTTGGTCCCTTTCTACCCTGTGTATTTGAACCAGAGGTCTGGACAGAGGCTTTGTCCCTTTTCTACCCTGTGTATTTAGACCAAGGTTTGGTCCCTTTTCTACCCTATGTATTTGGATCAGAGGTTTGGTCTCTGTTCAACCCCTTGTATTTAGACCAGAGGTTTCGTCCCTTTCTACCCTGTGTATTTAGACCAGAGGTTTGGTCCCTGTTCTACCCTGTGTATTTAGACCAGAGTTTTGGTCCCTGTTCTACCCTGTGTATTTAGAACAGAGTTTCGGTCCCTGTTCTACCCTGTGTATTTAGACCAGAGTTTTGATCCCTGTTCTACCCTGTGTATTAAGACCAGAGTTTTGGTCCCTGTTCTACCCTGTGTATTTAGACCAGAGTTTTGGTCCCTGTTCTACCGTGTGTATTTAGACCAAAGGTTTGATCCCTTTCTACCCTGTGTATATGGATCAGGGTTGTGGACAGATGTTTGATCCCTTTCTACCCTGTGTATTTGGACCAAGGTTTGGTCCCTTTTCTACCCTATGTATTTGGATCAGAGGTTTGGTCTCTGTTCAACCCCTTGTATTTAGACCAGAGGTTTCGTCCCTTTCTACCCTGTGTATTTAGACCAGAGGTTTGGTCCCTGTTCTACCCTGTGTATTTAGACCAGAGTTTTGGTCCCTGTTCTACCCTGTGTATTTAGACCAGAGTTTCGGTCCCTGTTCTACCCTGTGTATTTAGACCAGAGTTTTGATCCCTGTTCCACCCTGTGTATTAAGACCAGAGTTTTGGTCCCTGTTCTACCGTGTGTATTTAGACCAAAGGTTTGATCCCTTTCTACCCTGTGTATATGGATCAGGGGTGTGGACAGATGTTTGATCCCTTTCTACCCTGTGTATTTGGACCAAAGGTCTGGACAGATGTTTGGTCCCTTTCTACCCTGTGTATATGGATCAGGGGCGTGGACAGATGTTTGATCCCTTTCTACCCTGTGTATATGGATCAGGGGTGTGGACAGATGTTTGATCCCTTTCTACCCTGTGTATTTGGACCAAAGGTCTGGACAGATGTTTGGTCCCTTTCTACCCTGTGTATATGGATCAGGGGTGTGGACAGATGTTTGATCCTTTTCTACCCTGTGTATATGGATCAGGGGTGTGGACAGATGTTTGATCCCTTTCTACCCTGTGTATTTGGACCAGGGGTGTGGACAGAGGGTTGGTCCTTTTCTACACAGTGTATTTGGTCTCTTTCTACCCTGTGTATTTGGACCAGGGGTGTGGACAGAGGTTTGGTCCCTTTCTACACAGTGTATTTGGTCCTTTTCTACCCTGTGTATTTGGACCAAGGGTCTTCGAAAACTCACATCAACCTGATACCAGTGCTCTTTATTTTTTTCAATTATTCATTTTGAAAAGTTTTCATGTAAATTGTATAGCCATGATCATAAAATAGCAATTTCAGGTGGGGTTTGAGGTCTCAGGTGGGGAAACAGGGTCATGTCTGTGTGCTACAATGCATCATAAAGAACGGTTTGACAATCTTTTGGAATAGACAATTACTTTTTTATAAGAATTTAATGCCATGCTTCATTTTAAACTGAATGAATTCTTAAGTTACCCTGGTTAATACTAGCTGCAATATACCGTTTAGCTAGGGAGAACTTCTCTTTAGCTTGATCGGTTGACTGCTAGACTAGTAGCCAGAGGTTCTGGGTTCGACTCATAGCGGAGGCATGGAAATAAATAATGACCTCTGTTACACTATCATATCCCCGGTATTGAAAAAGTGATTTAAAGCATAAATATAACATTTTACTAGACAACATTCTTTTACAGTAAACAGCTAAAAATCACAAAAAAATCAAAAGCGATACAGGGCTTTATCACTCCTCTTTTTTAGGTCATGTAAACGGACCCATTCCCAATGAAAAAAAGGTGTGATTTTCCCCAAATTTCCTCTTAAAAATTCCCAGTTCAGAAACTTGGTTTTACATGCTTGAAGAGCTTCTTGTGACATTAAGTTTAATAAGAAACAAGAAAGATGGGCTGTAAATGTCATACTGACAGCGCTTTAAATAGTAATTTAGAAAAGAAATAATGTATTTAGTTGTTATAATAGTGTTGTCAAAATTTCCCAAATAGCTGTTATGTCGATCAATTTTTTCCTAATTTGATCTCTGGGTCCGATTCCCAAAACCCCCTGATAAAGCCCTGGGATAAATAAATAATTTCCTGATTAGATTTTAATATGAACCCCCAACCCCCAAAAAACAAATTGTAGGGCACTTTTATTGTCCAATAACAAAAGAAGAATTTGTCAGCAATCAGGTCTGGTTATTAATATACGTATGCAAATGAAATGCAAATTAGGACACAGCTTATCTGAATGTATACCTGGGGGTGTCGGCCCCAGTGTCCCCTCGGGAGTTGCCCGGAGTGGCAGACAGCGACTTTATCTGGAGAGTTATGAGTCACATGTCTCAACCAATCAGCCGGCTACGTCTAGTATATCTACCGAGTATGTATGATGTTCATCAGGCTGTTGTGTTTGGGGGTATAAAAATAATTACAGAGCTTCTCTCCTTCACGGAATGGCCGGAACAATAGAGATATTGACAAACGTAATTAATAAAAGGCCAGAGAACAGTTTATTGATTTCTTGAGGTGTATTCCTTCAGGTATTACATATCCTGGATATTATTAGTCGATTCTGTGGCAGAAAATGACTACAATCCAACAACTTGCAGGCAACTCATGAGCAGTAGCTCGTCTTCCGTGGCCATTGATTAAAAATATATGACACCGGGCTTCCTGCTCCCAAAACTTATCAAAGTTTCATGGCCATTTCTGCTAGTCTTAAAAAGGAAGATTTATTCTGCTTCTGATCCCGACTCGCTGTCAGTATGGATTCAGCAACGGGCAAGTGACTTGTTGAAGAAATGTGTATGAAAGAAAGGTATGTGAAATGGAGGTGGGATGGAAAGATGTGTGCAACATAGGGGAATCTTTGACAGAGATTGTGTGAGATGGGGATTGTAATTGATAAGATGGGTGCAACATGAGGGTGTGATGTGGAATGTCTGTACATAGTACACAGAGAGTATCACATGAAAAAGATGACATGAAATGTTTGTGTGACATATGAAGGATGTGACATGGAGGGTGTGACTTGGAGGATGTGACAAGGAATGTTTGTGTGACATGGAGGATGTGACATGAAATGTTTGTGTGACATGGAGGGTGTGACATGAAATGTTTGTATGACATTGAATGATTGTGTGACATGAAATATTTGTATGACATGGAATGTTTGTGTGACATGGAGGGTGTCACAAGGAAAGTTTGTGTGACATGGAGGGTGTCACAAAAGGACTGTTTGTGTGACATGGAGGGTGTCACAAAAGGACTGTTTGTGTGACATGGAGGGTGTCACAAAAGGACTGTTTGTGTGACATGGAGAGTGTCACAAGGAAAGTTTGTGTGACATGGAGGGTGTCACAAAAGGACTGTTTGTGTGACATGGAGGGTGTCACAAAAGGACTGTTTGTGTGACATGGAGGGTGTCACAAAAGGACTGTTTGTGTGACATGGAGGGTGTCACAAAAGGACTGTTTGTGTGACATGGAGGGTGTGACAAGGAATGTTTGTGTGACATGGAGGGTGTGACAAGGAATGTTTGTGTGACATGGAGGGTGTGACAAGGAATGTTTGTGTGACATGGAGGTTGTCACATGTAATGTTTGTGTGACATGGAAGATGTCACATGGAATGTTTGTGTGACATGGAGGATGTCACATGAAATGTTTGTATGACATGGTGTCACTTGGAATGTTTGTGACATGGAGGATGTGATAAATGAAATATTTTTATGAAAAATATGTGAAACGTTAAGGGTATAATAATAGTATAGGAATAACAGTATTGCCCCTGTAACTGCCTATAGTCCCTCACTAAAAGAAATAAGGATTTTCACTGATTTCCAGTCAAAGTTCATCCCAAGCAGCATTTTCTTTTTAGAGCCACCAAAATTCAAATAAAGTTTCTATAGATGCCGTGAAAATGTAATTACTATCCAGATTTTTTTCAAAAAAAGAAAAGCTAATTAAATAAGAAAAAAAATCACAACATTGATAAAGTGTTTGTGCCTATATATTACATACTATATATGGTGCCTGAATATCTTTTTGTTTGAAAAAAAAAGTACGTAATTGCTACTAAGTATTTAAACGATCTTGCATCCATGCAAACATCAGCAAAAATGTGTTCATTTTCAAGATTTTACAATTCTTCAGTATTTCAGCAATTACTAAAGCAACAGAGCAAACCAACTCAATTTAATTATTTCTAATTAAACATACGGCAAAAATGAAAATGCAATCACAATAGAAAACATTTCTAAATTCTAAATTATTGTTGCTAGTTATACCTACAGTATGTAAGAAACATTATTTAAATCAATGTCTTTAGCACATTTATAGATAAAGGCAAACAGTGGAAAAGATGACATCATGAAGCCAGGCATTGGAGGTGGAGGAAAGCCGGTGTACCCGAAGAAAAACCACTGACCTATGGTCAGTACCTGGCAACTGTCCAACGTGGGATTCAAACTCGCAACCCACAGGTGGAGGGCTAGTGAAAGAATGTCAGAACACCTTAACCACTCGGCCACCGCGGCACATATCATGAAGAGGGAATAGATCATGCAGGAAGACTAAAATAATATCTGGGTACCTTATATGTTTTATCCATTCATCAAAATCAGGGCCATCTTTGAATCATAAAACATAGGATCTGATGTTTTGATCATCCTTATGCAAAAAACTGTAACATGGGTAACATTCATGCACTTCATGAATGTTATGAAGGTAATGGGATAAAATATAATTTGCTCTAAGGTAGCATATAGTATACTAGTATAAGACCATTTCTGAAATATAGTTGGTTCTCAAATTCCTAATTTTTTTACGAGATACATGTATATAGTTGGTATTCAAACTTAGTGAGGAAAGGTTTCTGAGATATAGTTGGTTCACAAAACTATGAAATTATTACTTGAGATATATTTGGTTCTCAAACTATAAACTGAGCGAAGAGCTAATCTGGACAGGAAACAAAAACCTTGCCAAATCTTTAATTTCAGTTTTTATATATATCGACAATGTGTTGTCACATTGAAAACTAGAAGTTTGGGGACCATGTCAATATATCCCTTCTGAACTTGATATTAAGGACACAATTAACAGACTCTTCTACATCAGCTACTTACATCAATCTCTACGTAAACTATGAACAACATGGGCAACTAACTACTATGCTGTATGATAAACGTGACAATTTCAATTTTTTGATTGTGAACTTTCCATTTCTTGATAGTAACATCCCTGCTTCTCCAACCTACCGGTATGGTGTTTACGTGTCACAGTTGATTCGTTATTCTAGGGCTTGCTTGAAATATCGGGATTTTCATGATCAATGTCGATTGCTGACAAACAAACTAACAACACAAGGATTCGAGAGATGCAGGTTGATCAGAACTATGGGCAAGTTTTATGGTTGCCATTTTTGTCTCATATTAGAAATATTTTGTATCTTTATGTGATATGAAGATGGTAATTTTCGAGTATGCTCATTAGTGTGCTTACTTGTTTTGATTGAGAATGATGACTCGATTATCACTTTGAGGACTTGATGTTTACGTGGATGTGACAATGATTTAAATGGCGGGTGTAATCGATGAAGCAGAAGAAGCTTACTCTTCCAGAACACCTGGTCTTATTATTTCTTAATCTTTCTTTTGTTCCCATTTTGCGTTTAGTTTAATCAATTCTGAGTTTGGATTATGGTTTTGTTGACACTTCTGTATTCTCTAATTTTTCTCAAATTACAAACTTTTTCTTAAATATGGCTGGTTCTCAAACCACAAACTGTTTCTGAGACAAGTCGGCCCACAATAAGCTGTATTCTGTGAGATAGATTTGGTACATATATATAATATGTATAGTGTTTAGCCTGATGGTCCAGACTGGGCCTATCTTCCATCTGTAAGGCTGAGTACTCTTACTGGAGGAGAATGCCTGTCCAGGCCTACATCCTACCATAGCAGGTGTTCCACCATCTTATCTAACTAATTGCGACCTATCTTTTACATTAATTTGGTTTTCTATGCTTGAACTTTAATTTCGTTCCCTGTAATTCATGACAAGCTTATCTAGGAGTCTATATTATTGGAAAACTACAGTACATCTAATGCAAGGACCAGAGATATAGCTCGGAGGGACTGACTGGTCAAATCTTCCTCCGTTACTCAACAACCTGTGCAGTACACTCACAACCCATTAGCGTTTGTACATACTGATGCATATATAATGATCCTGGTCACAGATGTGCAAAATCGTGGTAAGTTATTAGAAACTATCAGATTTGGTTTGCCGGCCGTAACTTTCGATTCCATGAAAACACAAAAGACCTGATCTGCTGAAATCACTCGCAATCTATTTGTGGGAGCTCCGATCCGAGCTGGGAGATAGGAATCGGCAAATGGAGCACTGAAATATTTACAGGCCTTGCTAAATTGCCCAGAGAAAACTTAAGGCAAAACCTTATTTTGTATGAAATCTTGTTAAAGTGAACATGTGAAGATTTCACCTGCGTGGCCGTCTTTTGACTGAGCTACGGAGTTGTTACTGTATTATAAATGAGTGTTTTTGTCTATACAATTCCTGTCCTACAAAATGCATGAAGATTTTTTTTACATGGTGCTACATCAGTCTGTGAGCAGCTTGTTTTATTATAAGTGTGGCTTTGAAAAATGCAGGAGACCATTAAGGTTACACAGAGATCACTTTGGGCTAAGTAATGAACACTTTATGTCCCGCGGCTATAACTCCCGTCTACAATCCCACAACAATTAAAAATCTATATCACATTGTGACAATGAAGGAGGAGTGTTGGAGAAAAAAAACATCTTCAAAAAGATCATCGATTTGTATATCCAGGATGAACACACATAATTTCTATTTTTTACGTTACACTTAACCAGCAATCTAAATATTTATGAAATGGGAAATATATTATAAACTAGAAAACGTAATCAAGAAAATATGATCACATTGCTGTTAATACCTGTTTATAAGAGACATTCTTTATAATTAGACACCTGTACTTAACGAACATATAGGTGGTTATGTGGTAGAGTAGATAGAAACATATATATTGTGTACCAACTTCCAGCAGGGCTCACAAGCATGTTAAGTATAAGTTGATTTCATTTAATAATCTTAATGAAAAATAGAAGATTTATAATTCTGATTGTTAACACCTTTTTATAATACACACATGCATATAATTATATTGTGCATTTAGTTCAGACACTTGTTCATAAGGAACACCTATATATAAGGAACACCTGTATATAAGGAACACCTGTATATAAGGACCAGCTGTATATAAGAAACACCTGTATATAAGGATCAGCTGTATATAAGGAACACCTGTATATAAGGAACACCTATATATAAGGAACACCTGTATATAAGGAACACCTATATATAAGGAACACCTGTATATAAGGAACACCTGTAAATAAGGAACACCTGTATATAAGGAATACCTGTATATAAGGAACACCTGTATATAAGGAACACCTGTATATAAGGAACACCTGTATATAAGGAACACCTGTATATAAGGAACACCTGTATATAAGGAACACCTGTATATAAGGAACACCTATATATAAGGAACACCCGTATATAAGGACCAGCTGTATATAATGAATACCTGAATATAAGGAGCACCTGTATATAGAGACCAGCTGTATAAATGGAACACCTGTATATAATGATAATCTGGATTAAGAAACACCTGCATAACGTAACACCTGTATATAAGGAACACCTGTATATAAGGAACACCTGTATATAAGGAACATCTGGATTTAAGGAACACCTACATATAATAAACACCTGTATATAGTAACACCTGTATGTAAGGAAAACCTATATAAGGAACACCTGGATTTAAGGAACACCTGTATATAAGGACCAGTTGTACATAATGAACATCTGTGCATATAATGAACACCTTATATAAGGAAAATCTGCATATCAGGAAATCCTGTACAAAAACAACTTTTGTATGTAAGATACACCTGCATAGTTCACCTGCATATAAGGAACACCTTTTTATAAGGAGCACCTGTATATAAGGAACATCTGTATATATAATGAACACCTGTATATAAGGAACACCTGTATATAATGAACACCTATTTATAAGTAACACCTGGATTTAAGGAACACTTATATATAATAAACACCTGCATATAAGGACAAGCTGTACATCTGTAAACAGCAATATAAGGAACACATGTATGTAAG
The DNA here is from genome assembly GCA_947623455.1 of Mimachlamys varia. Classification (NCBI taxonomy): domain Eukaryota; kingdom Metazoa; phylum Mollusca; class Bivalvia; order Pectinida; family Pectinidae; genus Mimachlamys; species Mimachlamys varia. The sequence goes on from OX392528.1 coordinate 53,468,770, forward strand.
GATCACATTAACACGTTTCAATAAAAGGAATATCAGTGCCAATAGAACACCTTTACAAAAGGAACATTAACATGTATCTAAATAGGAAATATGTTGTTTGAAAGTCTGAAAATTATTTTACTTAAAGAACAACAGTTGTTTAATGATTCTTCATGGTACACCAAATGTTTGTATATAATTCAATGCTTTTCAAAAGACACCTGTCAATAATTGAAATTTTTCTAGAGAGTATTTTTTTATTGCTTGTCAACAATATGTTACTGTCATTTATTGACACTGGTTACAAAAAACATGTGTCCATACAGAACATCTGACAAATACCAATAATCTGCAAATTTCTGCACGAGACACCTTGTCAATGAAATATGCATGTCTATACAGGATACCTGTTAATTAAACATATTTGTCTATATAGGAAACCTGTCAATAAAATATACCTGTCTATACAGGACACCTGTCAATGAAATATACATGTCTATACTGGATACCTGTTAACTAAACATACTTGTCTATACAGGAAACCTGTCAATAACATAAACCTGTCTATACAAGACATTTGTCAATAAAATATACCTGTCTATACAGGACAACTGTCTATAAAATATACCTGTTTATACAGGACACCTGTCAATAGAATAAACCTGTCTTTACAGGACACCTGTCTATAAAGGATACCTTTCTATACAGCACACCTGTCTATAAAATATACCTGTCCATAAAGGATACCTGTCTATTAAGGCCACTTGTCTATACAGGACAGCTGTCAATAACATATACCTGTCTATACAGGACACCTGTCTATATAGGATATCTGTATATACAGGACACCTGTCAATGAAATATACATGTCTATACAGGATACCTGTTGACTAAACATACTTGTCTATACAGGAAACCTGTCAATAACATAAACCTGTCTATTCAAGACATCTGTCAATAAAATATACCTGTCCATACTGGACATCTGTTTATAAAATATACCTGTCTATACTGGACACCTGTCTATAAAATATACCTGTCCATACTGGACATCTGTTTATAAAATATACCTGTCTATACTGGACACCTGTCTATAAAATATACCTGTCCATACAGGACACCTTTCTATAAAGGACACCTGTCAATAAAATATTATAAGACTCTTTCATGTCCAGAGATGTAAGATAGGGAAATTCCACCCGAGGGGTTTTCAAATTTGGTAAAACCCGATGCTTTGCCGAGGGTTTTGCCGAGGGTTTTGCCAAATTTGAATATCCCAAGGGTGGAATTTCCCTATCTTACACCTTTGGTCATGAAAGAGTATTTTTCTCTCATTTCAACTACCTGAATAAGCTCAAATACCATGAAAATACTTTTGATTGGCCACCATTTTGAAAATATTAACTTTTCCCTTGAGCTATTTTGACGAAAACAAATGATACAGCAAGATTAAGCATACCCCATATTTGCAAACATAGTTTGTACAGAAAAAATAATCTCAGCTTTCTAATGTACACGGTTAAAAAATATCGTGGAAGGTTTTAATTTCATCACGTCGCCATTTTCCTCTTTATAGCATCAGATTTTACCGAACTCGTGACGTCACGTCCTTGTTGCGCCATTGTGACGTCACCATACTATATTGCATGGGTAGGTGTGTAATACAACCACAGGGATCATAGGTGGATTGCCCTAGACAGGCCAGTATTACACACTTAGAAATGAGAGAAACCTATATATACAGGACACCTGTCAATAAAATATACCTGTATAAACAGGACACCTGTCAATAAAATATACCTGTCTATACAGGACATCTGTCTATACATGACACCTGTCAATAAAATATACCTGTATATACAACACATGTCAATAAAATATACCTGTATATACAGGACACCTGTCAATAAAATATACCTGTCTATACAGGACATCTGTCTATACATGACACCTGTCAATAAAATATACCTGTATATACAAGACACCTGTTAACTAAACATACTTGTCTATACAGGAAACCTGTCAATAACATATACATCTCTATACAGGACATCTGTCTATAAAGGATACCTGTCCATACAGGACACCTATCTATTAAGGACACCTGTATATACAGGACATCTGTAAATAAAATACAACTGTCTATACAGGATACCTGTCTATAAAGGACACCTGTCAATAAAATATACCCTTATATACAGGACACCTGTAAATGAAATATACCTGTCTATACAGGACACCTGTCAATAAAATCTACCTGTCCATACAGGACACCTGTCAGTGAAATATACCTGTCTATACAGGACACCTGTCTATAAAGGACACCTGTCAATAAAATATACCTGTCCATACAGGACACCTGTCTATAAAGGACACCTGTCAATAAAATATACTTGTCTATACAGGACACCTGTTAATAAAATATACCTGTCCATACAGGACACCTGTCTATAAAGGACATCTGTCAAAAAAATATACCTGTATATACAGGACACCCATCAATAAAATATACCTGTATATACAGGACACCTGTCAAAGAAATATACCTGTCTATACAGGACATCTGTCAATGAAATATACCTGTATATACAGGACACCTGTCAATAAAATATACCTGTCAATAAAAGGATACCTGTCAATAAAATATACCTGTCTATACAGGACAACTGTCTATAAAATATACCTGTCTATACAGGAAACCTGTCAATGAAATATACCTGTCTCTACAGGACACCTGCCAATAAAATATACTTGTCTATACAGGACACCTGTAAATAAAATATACCTGTCTATAAAGGACACCTGTCAATGAAATATACCTGTCTATAAAGGACACCTGTCTATAAAATATACCTGTCTATAAAGGACACCTGTCCATACAATATACCTGTCTAAACAGGACACATGTTAATAAAATATACTTGTCTATACAAGATATGTCAATAAAATATATCTGTCCATACAGGACACCTGTCTACAAAATATACCTGTCTATAAAGAACACCTGTCAATAAAATATACCTGTCTATACAGGACACCTGTCTATAAAATATACCTGTCTATAAAGGATACCTGTTTACAAAGAGCACCTGTCAATAACAGACACCTTTATACATTTGACACCTGTCTAATAGAGCACAATGCAGTAGAGGACATCCATCTATATATGACATAGAACAAAGCTGTCGGTAGGTCCCCTTATCAATGAAAACTTTCTGCCCGCCATACCAAAAAGAGTTTGGTTGTTCAATCAAGACTAAAGCGGATGAAGCTCAAACAATTGTCTCACTGGCCAGGCAGAGAAAGCTTTTAAAGACCATGAATTAGTAAACAGTTCCTGCGGCTATCTCTGTAATATTTTGTCATGGAAACCAAACACCTATTTGCTGGACCATTGGTTTCAAGTGTAAACTGTAACTGAACCCACGTTTCTATATCTAGTCCTTTCTCTACCACTATACACAGAAATTTTTGTATAATTTAAAAAAAAAAGATAAGAACTTACCTGTAAAAATTGCTTTGCCATGCCAACATGTGGCCAGAAGAGAGATAATCGTCAGTCTATGATCACAGTCCACAGGTAAACTCACAGACCATTTCTCCACAGGTATCTGTCGAGTGAAGACAAAACTTTGATTGTAAAATTTGATTTCTAGAATGTTTTAATGAGTTAATTGAGTCCTCAGAAAGTAAATATACACTAATATTCCTGCACCACTGTATCAGTGTTATCCCACACACAGAGTGCCTGTGACACAGCGGGCCAGCTGGCAGCCAATACACATTATACCTCTGTTATAGAGAACATGGTGTCCTAGCAAGTCTGAACACCACTACAGACCATCTCATCTCGGCTGTGCACTGTTGCTGGGGACATCCATAGATCTCTATGGGTCACATCCCAGTAATAAAAGGTTATATACCTCAAATCACTACGGGTGGCTGGCCTGCGATCATTACAGCTTCACTGCCTATTTATAGAGTCCTCACTGTCTATTCAGTGCCAGTGTAATAAGGTATTCTCAGGGTATCTGTTTTTCACAATGGTCTGTATCAGTATTTCTGTTGTCAATAAGGATGTAACTTTAATGGTCTCCGAGGTACCATACATGTCAGTAACATCTCCTCTCTGTCTCTTTAAGTACCACACGGCCTGTAGCCAGTAAAGTTCCCTACACTAGACTAACAACACAGCTCTCCTATAATAAAAGGACATCAATCCAACATCTACTGGAATACTCCCATCAATTATTGTAGATATTACCTTTACATCACATCTCCGTAACCTTGGATATCTCTTCTGTAACTAAGGAAATTTCTTCTGTAACTAATGATATCTCTTCCCTAACTAAGGATATCACAGTAACCCTTAGATACCTCTTCTGTTTTATGAATATCTCTTCTGTAACTAAGGATATCTCTTCTGTAACTAAGGATATCTCAGTAACCCTTAGATACCTCTTCTGTTTTATGAATATCTCTTCTGTAACTAAGGATATCTTGGTAACCTTAGATACCTCTTCTGTTTTATGAATATCTCTTCTGTAACTAAGGATATCTTGGTAACCTAAGATACCTCTTCTGTTTTATGAATATCTCTTCTGTAACTAAGGATATCTCAGTAACCTTGGATACCTCTTCTGTAACTAAGGATATCTCAGTAACCTTGGATACGTACCTCTCCTGTTTAACGGCTATCTCTACCATAACTAAGGATATATCCAAAACCTGGATACCACCCAGGTCATCCTAAATACCAAGCAGTCAGTAGTCTATATCCTTGGTTACCCTGGGTATCCAAGCAGTCAGTATCTCCCTGGTTACCCTGGGTATCCCAGCAGTCAGTATCTCCCTGATTACCCTGGGTATCCCAGCAGTCAGCAGCAGTACCTCTACTGTTTGGGACGTGTATCTGTGGTGAAGGGGAAGGCAACAGGCTTTGAGCGCTATTGTTGCATCAGTGTAAATCCCACATTGATTTCATCGGTATCACAGATTACAAATCAGCACCGGACAGACCGACGATAAAACAGTCCTGTATTAAATATATATATGACGATGCCTCAGTGGTCCATGAGGCAGGTACATGTATACATAGGCTGTTGCACATACAACAAAAATCACTGGACATGCAATATTTATACTATCCTTCATACGACTGTCTATATCTTTACCACTATATACCATTACCAAGGACATATATACTGTACCAGTATAGGGTCAAGGAACAAACTTGGTATTTCTTTATCTCGCTATGCTACAGGCCAATTATCAGTTAAACCTGGGCATATTTTTTATTATTGGAAACTGGGTCTTTTGGATACAGAGATGAAAACTGGTTTGAAGACTTGAAAGTCCCAGGTTAGGTCATTTGTTGGAACAAAACTTGGTAGCCCTTCATCCAAGCATGCTTCAGGCTGAATATGTGTACTTTAATTTTGGCTTTTTAGTTATTGAGAAGTTTTGTTCTTACACATTTGACCCCTGTGACCTTGAAAGTGGGTCAAGGTCATTTGTTTGAACAAACATGATAGTCCTGGATGATGATTTTAAGACATTTGACTCCATTTGACCTTGAATGTATGTCAAAGTCACACAAACTTGGTATCTGTTCATCCCAGCATACTACTGGCCTATTATCACTACCTTGGGTGTTTTTGTTATTTAGAAGAAGTTGTTTGAAAGAGTTTTAAGATATTTGACCCCTTTGACCTTGAAAGTGGGTCAGGGATATTTATTTGAACAAACTTGGTAGCCCTTCATCCCAGTTTTGTACAGGCCAAATATCAGTGCCCTGGGTCTTATGGTTATTGAGAGGAAGTCATTTAAAGGAAAACTTTTTGCACAGCAGATGACGACAGATGAAGGATGATCGCCATAGGTCAGATGACATAAAAAGGGTCAAAATGCCTAAGCAAAACTACATAATATACTGATTGCTCTAGCGAATTTCAATCAAAATCGGCACATTGGTGAAGACGAACTTGTTCATTTTGACAACAGGCAGATATGGCGATTCCAGTAAACACCCTTTAACTTTGTTTGAGGTGTACAGAAATATTAATTTTGTATATTATATGATATATATCTAGTGTTAATATGGAGAACTTGGGATGTTCACTTGGATATGGAAATGGTCACATGAGATGTCTATAAATACTCTGGCTTACTTTTTTTCCACGATTCCATCTCTAATGCCTAATTAGCACTCCATGAATTTCAATACTAATACCACTTATTATTTTTACACTTAAGGACAAATTATGAATACAGATATGAATTATATATGAGAGAAAAGACTTACAGAGTTTGCAAGTCGTCCCCACGGGACATTTACAAGCTCAAGCCTCAATGGAACCACTGGGATCAATAGACTATTTCCAGTGACGATCCGCGATTAAATTATTTTATTTGGGAATTTACAACTAAGAGTGTTGACAATGAAACCGGCAGTAAACCAACAAACCCAAGAAATGCTTGGTCGACTGCTGGAAAGAATCCTTTGCTTTTCCCATCAATATTTATCGGTAATTTAAGTCGCGTAAAACTGTTTGAGCTGTAGGGATACATAAATAGAATCCCTGCATTTGGTGAACATAATGATAGAGAGGTTCCCAGGCATTGTCCCTGCTGAATGTGTTTTGTTTGACAGGAAAGTACAAATGTAATTTTTAACCAAGTTTGGTAATACCCTCTACCTGCTATTATGTGGCAGTCATATAAAACCGTGCATGCCGTACAACGGTTTAAACTGTAATCATTAAACTTTTAGATGATCATGATGTTACTTCTACAAGCAGATGTTTGTGTTACAATGACAATATAAAAGGTCTAACACCGGTGTCAAAGGTCAGGGATTACAGTGAGGTCAGAATTCCAGGAGATATTTCTAAAAAGGCTAGTCAGTATAATGAAGCCTTAAGGAATTTTCCTGGTCAGCTGCAACTACCAAAATCCAAAAACTGTGATTTGGTAAATCATTTATACAAATTTATAAATTGAATATCATACATTCTTTTGAAACATGTATACAAACAAAACAAATTAATAAGAGGCCCAATGAGCCAAAATCTTACCCCTGTTATTAATCTCACACTTTTAATCTTAAAAGTGAACTATGACCATTTCAATTTAATTAAATTTGAAATTGATAATGTAAAATGTCAGTTTTAACAGTCACTGTCAAATGTCACAATTAAGGTATATCAAGGTCAGTGGTTTGTATTTTGATATTGTTTGATATCTGCAGACTGGTCCATATATCTAGGTCAGTGTCACAGCTAGTAGATATTGTAGATCAGAGGTCAAAAACCAATGTCTCAGGTCAAAGGTCAATTTTAAAAGTCAGTGTCTCAGGTCAAAGGTCAGTTTTAACAGTCAGTGTCTCAGGTCAGAGGTCAGTTTTAAAACTCAGTGTCTCAGGTCAGAGTTCAGTTTTAAAAGTCAGTGTCTCATGTCAGAGGTCAGTTTTAACAGTCAGTGTCTCAGATCAGAGGTCAGTTTTAAAAGTCAGTGCCACAGGTCAAAGGTCAGATTTAAAAGTCAGTGTCACAGCTGGTCACAGGTCATTTTCAAAAGTCAGGTTTGTCTGATATAACTGTTCCCTGAGGGTCGCATGAGGGTCACATGAGGGTCGAGAGTAAATGAAATCTGTGCCTGTGCTGATACCAAGAGATGTTTGTAAGCCAATGTGTCAAACCAGAGCACAGAACATTGTAACTTAAGGTATGTGACAAAGCAGCTTACTTCTGAAGTTGTAGATATATAGACAGAACAATTCCACTGCGACAAAAGCTTTCTTTTAAAGCAAGCTAAAATTAAAAGTGAATGGTGATGAAATCCACAGGAATGAGTATGTCATGAATTTATTGTGATTAAAACAAGCTTTTTATCTAACACTAAATTTGCCTGCAGGAGTGTATGTTGATAAATGACACTGATCAATTGAAAATTAATTTACTATAGAGTACAAATTCTGTAATCAATTAAATGTGGTGCAGTTTTAAGCGTCATAGAAATGTCTCCACTCTACAATAAAAGCTGATGCTGAGAGTTGAGGATGATATACTTCACTAATCCGTGGAGTAAGATAAATGTACCTACAGTACTAGGAAATGCTTATGTTAAAATCCAGCCACAATTGTTTCATTGTCACTACAAAGTACAGTCAATCTTATTATAACTTTGGTTACAAGTTTTTTCTCAACATTGTCATTCTGAGGTCTTAAAATTGGCATTACCACAAAGGCATATAGACCATCCATGATGACAAGCCCTTCTGAGGTCTATATATATAGTCACCAGGTACAAACCACAGGTCAATCGTTATCCTGCAGGTACTCTGGTGATGACGACGACAGTGATGATGATGGTGGTTTTTCTGAGGGTGTTTTGGGGCTGATAATGGGCCCCATTCCAAATTGAAATTATTTCATATTTAAGCGAAATTCCCAAAAATTTCAGTTTATTCCTGAAAAAATCTTTTCCAATTCACCAATTTTCTTCCAAAGTAAGATTAAAAAGGCCCCATCCCAAACCGGAGAGAAAAAACCCTGGATAATGAACAATGATGATGATGATGATGATGATGAACAATGATGATAATGATGATGATGATGACGATGGTGATGATGATGATGATGATGAGAATGAAGATGATGAGAATGATGATGATGATAATGATATATTTACACGTACGTATATGATATCAAAAATGTAACAATTATTGATTTTATGGTCAATATTTTGAGTCTACATCAACACTTGTGAAATTGAGCCGACGAAGACTGAATCAGAGAATTAACCAAGGTCTTGTTAATTGATCAATATGTCGACCGAACCAGAATCAATTTTGTTTTTATTTCAAGATAAAAATACCTATGTTCGCACTAACATGCAGGTCACATTTAATTAATTTGATATTGAACTCAAAATAACTTGGAGGACTTGCCGATATTCTAGGCAAGTACAAACTGTGAAACGTTTCACTGACTTTGTATTTGATTCGTAAAACTATATTGGTAGGCTTTATTCTTTGACATTTCATTATTTGAACACAAATGGTATTTGTTAAGATTCAGTCAAGGCATTTACAGTCACATGTATGGTTTATTTTTATAACTGTATGTGATCACTTCATAAAACTAGAAATGTGTGTGAGACATAAATGCCCCCCGTCCCCAACTGGTTACATTACCATGGGACGGGACAGGGCGGGACAGGACAGGACGGGACAGGGCGGGACAGGGCGGGACAGGGCGGGACAGGACAGGACGGGACGGGACGGACAGGATGCAACGGGACAGGACGGACATGGGCAACACTATATGCCCCCCCCCCCCCCCATTTCATGGCGTGGGCCTTATCAGTATGTATAAAACCATAAAGGTTTAATGGTTTGGATACATAAACGTTCAAAGGACCTAGATGATGTTTTTTTTTAAATGTGAATAATTTTTTTTTTTCATTTTACAAGGAAAAAGAAAGATTTGTTTTGAAGCCTAAAACATGTACATCTATTTTCATTGGCCTTACGTTTTTTTATATGATCTTTAAAAGCTATTTGTGTTTGAATACATAAACTATTTAAGTTTAAGACATTTTCAATGTTTTGTTTAATCTCGCATCCAGTTGTGCATGCATGCAGGCTTGTATTGCCATCACATGAGAAAGACTTAAATAAAGCTTAAAGCCACCGCTATGCTTATTCCCCTGTATGTTTTGATACATTTTCTTCTAATTTCAGTCCATGTAAACACATCGTCTGTATGAAGTATAAACAGGAAGCTTATAGCGTATGATAGAAACATGTGTCAATATGTACTTCCCGGGGAGGTGTGTGTTTTTACGATACCAGAAACAAATTGTTGTGTCAGTCAACCATGGTTGTTGTCCCTATGTGTGAATGTTGACATTGCACTGCATTGCTATAATCTACCCAACAGATGTGCAGAACATAGCATGCTGCCAAAACCAATTTATTTCTGCAAAAAACATTTCATACACAATATCCCACTACACATTCCCGTCAGTAACGTATCACATTGAGTACCGCGCCACAATCTTCGGAAATTGACAAATTTTGTCGGCAGGTAATAATATAATATTTCCTTGTTTCTTGTCAGAGAAATAATGAAGGCTGTTTATGTTTTTTTGCGGAAGAGAAAAAAACCCTGTTTACTTATATGTTGATAGCTCAGTCTAGCAGACCAAGCTAGCGATGGTAAATCTTCAATGTTTACGGACAAACCTTCTGTTAAAATGTTCAGCTTCTGTACGACAATATATCCCCTCAGAGAAATTTCTGGCGAAGTTGTCAAGCTTACCGGACGATTAGGGAATTATCTTATGTCTTTATGTATATATAAATCTGATAAAAACCGAAATGGTAACTAAAAAGTAAGTGCTACTTATTCCTTGGTGAAACGAGTCAGGGCCACAACTAATTATCTGGTAGACACAGTAAATAAAGCTGGATTTTCTGCATACATACACTTTTAATAATCCATAATTCTTTAAAGCAGACTACATAGACAGTAGATTCAGAAGCAATTCAAACTTTTACATCTATTTGTTTAAAAGATTTGAAGTAATTTTACCATCATTTTGTTAAGTAAGAAACTTAAATAGTGTAACTTAAAGCTCTGTATGCGTCATGTAGATTTATCCTTTTTTTACATAATCATGCATAGATCAATCAATCATGTTTTAAAGAAATCTATGAGTTAATTTGATATCCACTTTTGGCATTTTTTAAAATCCTGTTTGATCCTGTTAGCCAATATAATATTACCCAGTGTTGTAGTTGGTAACGACATTATCACTCATCAGTTCTACTTAACACATCATCATGCCCATACACACAATGTTAATTTTACTTTGAAAATTGGTCTGTCAAATGAATTCATCAGAATTCTAAGAAACGGTTTATTGTGCATATACTCAAGGTATTATCAATGAAAGCATTTTTTTTTTTTTTAAAGTCCGAAATATTATTTTAAAAAAGGAAATTGATATATGATCCTAAAGGAAAATGATGTTACATGAAAAACTTATGGCACATCATGGTATTTTCGGACAATTGCTTGGCCCAATTATCATCCAATTTCCTTTCTCCTGCTATGAATATTACAGACATTTGATCAGCAATAACAATCTCCCATTTCAACGATGAAAATGTCAGCTTTCCCACAAAAGGGAAATAGGACAGAGAAAATGCAGAAGAATCAGCTTCTATATGTGGACTCTCAACTAGCAATATAATAGTATAATAGTTTTTGTATATGAGGAAAGTATTCACTTACATAATATTATTTGTTTGTTTAAATTCAACCTTGATATGATAGAATAAAGCATGCATGTATTAACTTACTGTGACATGGAGTCTTAAGGGTGTATGCTACCTTACTGTGACATGGAGTCTTAAGGGTGTATGCTACTTTACTGTGACATGGAGACCTAGGGATGTTTGCTACCTTTTACTGCAACATGAAGACTCAAGAATGTATGCTACATGTACCTTACTGTGACATGGAGACTTAAGGATGAATGCTACCTTACTGTGACATATGGAGACTTAAGGATATACATGCTACCTTACTGTGACATGGAGACTTAAGGATGTATGCTACCTTATTGTGACATGGAGACTTAAGGATGTATGCTACCTTACTGTGACATGGAGACTTAAGGATGTATACTACCTTACTGTGACATGGAGACTTAAGGATGTATGCTACCTTACTGTGACATATGGAGACTTAAGGATATACATGCTACCTTACTGTGACATGGAGACTTAAGGATGTATGCTACCTTACTGTGACATGGAGACTTAAGGATGTATACTACCTTACTGTGACATTGAGAGTTAAGGATGTATGCTACCTTACTGTGACATGGAGAGTTAAGGATGTATGCTACCTTACAGTGACATGGAGACTTAAGGATGTATGCTACCTTACTGTGACATGGAGACTTAAGGGTGTATGCTACCTTACTGTGACATGGAGACTTAAGGGTGTGTACTACCTTACTGTGACATGGAGAGTTAAGGATGTATATGCTACCTTACTGTGACATGGAGACTTAAGGATGTATGCTACCTTACTGTGACCTACCTTACTGTGACATGGAGACTTAAGGATGTATATGCTACCTTATTGTGACATGGAGACTTAAGGATGTATGCTACCTTACTGTGACATGGAGACTTAAGGATGTATACTACCTTACTGTGACATGGAGACTTAAGGATGTATACTACCTTACTGTGACATGGAGACTTAAGGATGTATGCTACCTTACTGTGACATGGAGACTTAAGGGTGTATGCTACCTTACTGTGACATGGAGACTTAAGGATGTATATGCTACCTTATTGTGACATGGAGACTTAAGGATGTATGCTACCTTACTGTGACATGGAGACTTAAGGATGTATACTACCTTACTGTGACATGGAGACTTAAGGATGTATATGCTACAAATGTACCTTACTGTGACATGGAGACTTAAATGTATGCTACCTTACTGTGACATGGAGACTTAAGGATGTATACTACCTTACTGTGACATGGAGAGTTAAGGATGTATGCTACCTTACAGTGAAAAGGAGACTTACTGATATGATTTGTTTCCTTTTACAAAGTAAATTATCATCAGATACAAATGTGATGTTAAAAACTACTACCCAAGGGTGATAACTCTGGCAAAAGTCACAGTTACAAAACATAAGGTAGCATACACCCTTAACTATAACTAGTTCATTAATGTACTGTATTGTTCTATATTGATATCTGCTCCTAGCATATCACCCAGTTCACACTTTTCATTGATCCGGGACCCCTCGTCTATAAACCTGTATGTATATATGGTGCGATATATCATCTTCGTAACCCATTTGTCAGCCTCACAGAACACGATTACCAAGGAAAACCAGAAACGCTAAAGAATTGTATCATGTTAATGACAATATTCTCTTAACAGTTTCCTTCAATGTTCAATTTTCAATCTTTTTTGTAAAATTTAAGCAGACAACGATCTGTTTCTATACCTACTCCATAGACAATATAAAACAAATTAAGTTATAATAGAACCTAGGCAGCTTCCTCGACCTTATGTACTCCAGTGCTCCACGCACTACACCGCTTTAACTGTAAATTCTGTGTGGCATCTCTATAACTGAATAGGTTCAATATCACTTACAGTGTGAGAGCATTTCGGGCTTAAAATGAAATTCAAAAAGCATATCGAGTGTCAGAAGTAGCAAAAACCTAAAATGTGTAGACTGCATGATCTAGATATGGATTGGACTAGAAATGTAAAAGTTTTCACAAAGGGGGCTTTGTTCGATTTTGCAATGACTGACAACATGCGTTATATGCCCCACATTGATAACAGTTTATATATCAGCAAATGTAAGTGTTTAAGTTTCAAAACAAAATTTTTCCCTTTTTTTTTTAATTTTGAAAAAATAATTTTTAAGTAAAATGAATTTAACAGTTCTGTTATAAACTTCTCTTTGAAAAAAAAAAGACATTTATTTAATGAGACCATCATTATACATAAGTAAATCAACAAATTGTTTTTGTGTAACGGAAGTAATATGGATCCTGACATAGATTTATTTATTTTTTTTTTATTTTCACACACCATATATTTTACCAACCTTTTTGGTAATTAAACTTGAAAGGAAATCGCATATTCATAATGGACAACCAGTTTTAGGAACCAACTGTTGTGTTGGTGAATAGGTAAAAAGAATGTCCAATTGGGAAAGAAAACTCATCGGCTGATTCCAACATACCTCCTGCCCCACCCTGTTAAAATTTGTTGTGGGGGTATAAAAACCTACATTCGTATGTGAGACAAGAATTGCAATGAATACTCGAGAAAATCTATTTTTTCGTACGTTTTCATTGTCTCCATTTTTATTTAATGTTTAATGTTTTCTTCAGTGTGATGTCCCAATGACATGTTGTAATGTCCGCTGTACATGTATTCATTCTCATGTCGGTAATATCATGTATGTATGAGGTAATACATAAAAAACAGTTCGCTTCGCATGTACATTGTATGCATTAAATCTTAAATTCTCCTGTGTTTTTGTTATAATTGCCGTTCTGATGTATTTATATGTAAATCTCTATTCAAACATATATCTGAACAATGAACAGTCATTATGTTTTGTTTCTTTCATGAACTGTATAATCAAAGCGAAAAATTGTTTTAAAAAATTATTACTAGATAGGTTTCCATCGAAATTAATTTCATTTTGTCACATCATTGACCAGTAAAAACTAAATTTTCTTTTTCTTTAACTCATTCCCCTCTGAAGACATATTAGAACTCTTCCAATTCGAAGGTTGGAATAGTTCATTATGTATTTCAGGGGTGAATGAGTTAAAACATTTGAAAAATCAAAACTCGGAACCAGACAATACAATATGGCTGATTGACAGTCTGACCACTGGCAGATATTAATGACATCCATAAATTTACAATCAATGCACTTGTTTATACCTATAGTTTTTAACCTGTTCTAGCATTGCTTTCATGGATCAATATTCAAAATTAAATATTCATGAACAATTCTTGAACTCGAAACGGAATTGTCGATTCATAAATGCAACAGTTCATTGATATTTATGACTTATATTGTTATATTGGTATCATGAGACAATAGGATTCTGTTTATAGCCCGAGTTGAAATCAGTCGCGCGTTTTAAGCCTTGAAGCTTCAACTTTAAATCAGGTACACTGCATATATCAGCTTTGACAAACTAAAAGGATTTTGACAGGAATAAACGTCACAACAACAACAAAAGTTGTGCAGTGGATAGCGCATTTGCCTTTCACCACGGTGGCCGGGGTTCGATTCCCCGACCGGACGTGAAAAGGTATGGGGTCACCTGCCCGACTTATTTTAATGTGGGTTTTCTCTGGGTATTCTGGTTTCCTCCCACAATAAGACCCCTCGCAAGCTAATATCCGGGCCGACAATTAAGAGTGATTAATATAAGTTGTATAACTTGTTTCATAATTGTTGTAAAATAAATAAAGTTTAATTTTCAACAAAAGTTTTTATTTTCTACAGAAGCAAGAGTAATTAAAAAAAAATATGTATATACATATAAGGATTGAAAATCATTTCTTTTAACTTTCATAGTGATTTGAATGTTCAGAGGTTAAATCTATATCGCATTACGGAAAAATGAAGAAATGCCGTATAAGAGACAAGTAGACATTAGTTGCAGATGTGGAAGAAATTTTGAAAAAAATGGACAGAGGTCTGGTGAAGAGGATGGAAGCTGGAAGGGAGAGAGGATGAGAGGACTAAGAATCAGTTTAATCAAGACAAGATAAAATGATTTGTTAGCAATGACAAATTGGGAGGTTGTAGCAGAAATACAGCAGAAAACACATAACATACAGCAAATCTTATCTGAGCAATATTAATCACTTCTCCAACCCACTGATTCAGTGCATGCAAATAAATTTACTTTCAATCCAACGGATTTCCTCGTTTTCAAATCAATCTTAACAGAAGAAAATTTGTCTGTGTGAACAATAATCAAATTCTCGCCTGGAACTTCTCATCTCACATTTGGTATTCATACTAACTGAATTAAGGCAAGAAAAATTAAATACATATGAACAACCACTAATAGGATGAAAAGGGGAGAAATATCAATTACATGATTCTGGGCAATCGGAAGATTCTATATGAGTAGCAGAATGCCATTATGGTTAGCGGTCCTATCTAATTCAGAAACAGTGATGGAAAACAAACCAGAAACCGTCTCCAAATTACCATAGATCTTGTCGGGTTTAAGCAGCGATTTATCACAATATTTTCATCAGTATCAGCATGGTTGAGGATAATCACTCGGAGCCCTTGCATGGCTAGCTACGATCCGATCTGTTCTTCCTCCCGTATCTCCTTCACAGGATATGTTGTAGATAGATTTTAATTTGAAAGCGAAATAGGATTTTAAAATTAATTAAGATTAATCATGTTGCTGTAAATATACTCATCAGATCATACTAGGCTCCGAGTCAATCTTTTACCTGGACATTGAACACGGTTGCCATGGCTACTAACGATTTACAGGTAAAGCTCTATTGTACACTCAAAAAATCTTGTCTAGCTAATACTATATGGTAATTTTTTACTGATATGTCAGAATAAATCACCATGGTAACAGACTTAAAAGCGATTACAAGTGATCATCCATTATCCATATACATGCTGTCATGACCAGGTCACCATCAATTTTCTCACCGATCTGTTTAAAGATAAACACTTCCTTATACTGTCACAGGTATCTCCTCGACACCACAGAAATACTGTATAAGGTAGCATATAGCCTTAACTCTTAAACACTTCCCAGAAATACTGTATAAGGTAGCATATAGCTTTAACCCTAAAATATACCACAGATATAATGTATAAGGTAGCATATAGCCTTAACTCTTAAATACACCACATGAATACTGTATAAGGTAGCATATAGCCTAAACTCTAAAACACTCCACAGAAATAATGTATAAGGTAGCATATAGCCTTAACTCTAAAACACTCCACAGGAATAATGTATAAGGTAGCATATAGCCTTAACTCTAAAACACCACAGAAATAATGCATAAGGTAGCATATAGCCTTAACTCTAAAACACCACAGAAATAATGCATAAGGTAGCATATAGCCTTAACTCTTCAACATCACAGAAATAATGTATAAGGTAGCATATAGCCTTAACTCTAAAACACCACAGAAATAATGCATAAGGTAGCATATAGCCTTAACTATAAAACACCACAGAAATAATGTATAAGGTAGCATATAGCCTTAACTCTAAAACACTCCACAGGAATAATGTATAAGGTAGCATATAGCCTTAACTCTAAAACACCACAGAAATAATGCATAAGGTAGCATATAGCCTTAACTCTAAAACACCACAGAAATAATGTATAAAGTAGCATATAGCCTTAACTCTTCAACATCACAGAAATAATGCATAAGGTAGCATATAGCCTTAACTCTGAAACACATCTTGGGACCAATGTTTAGGTAGCACAAGGGTTGAAGGGTTGGAGGTTGGGGAGTGTTATAACTGAATGATGAGGTTCTGGATAAAACATAGGTACGATCTATTACAGTATATCAAGGTTTGTACATTTAGTTTTCAATGAATTGAAGACATCAACTTTAATAAGCAAGACAAATATTCTGTACATTGTTTTGCACATCAATTTCCTTCTCATTCTGCACTTGGCCCCGCTCCCTACCCCTCAAAAAGGACCCCCCCCAAAAATATGTACTATTTGAGAACAACAGGAGTTTGGAGAAATTTCCATAAATCTTCAGCTCCGTATTGACATCTTCATTATTTTTCACAAAATGACTCAACTTGAAGATCACGGTAAAATTAGACGACAGAAAACAGGGTGAGGTGACCTCTGTGTTTAGATGTGTCTGGACCACGGGTCTATTAGAATTAGTTTGATAATTGAGCTGTAGATGTGAGGCTTCTCTAGTTAAGTTTTCTGTGAAGATTTAATTAACTAACTCTCTGGCACAAGATTAAAGCACTGTGCAATTACGACATGTGAACCTTGAAAATTAAACCTATTTCTCAATTTGACAATAGATTCGGTGGAAATAATTATCACAATTTCAAGCTAGCGAGGTTTTTTTTTCTCTAGTTTTACTGCAGTACAAGTGTATAAAGAAGTCTGATATACAATTTGGGCATATCTCATTAATGACTTTGTGTTATCAAAAATTTCCTATCTTGTTAATTAATTGATTGTACAGTTCAAGCCTTTTCCATTCTGATATCTTTGTTCCTAGCAAAAGGTGGCTGTATTTTGTTGAAACATCATGAACAGGAGTGTGGTACAATTTCGCAAGCTTAAAGCTAGTGACAAATTGACAATGCTGTGTTGGGCAAGCAAACATTTTCAATTAACAAAGGTCAAGATACAGAACTTTTCAAAATCAACTTGCAGGCGAGTATTCTGCCCAGAATACTGGGAAGATTTTTAAGGAAAAGAGCTAAGGCTTTTTCTCAAAAAAAAAAACATTTGAAAAACATTGAGATAATTCCCAAATGCTTGAAACACTTTAACAGTTTCATTTTCCTCAAACTCACCTCAAAATAGTTCTGTCTCTTTATGTGAAACAAGATCGATTGAACAATTTTTTGTCAAAGTCATAGGGAGCTGACACAACTAATGTTTGAGATTCTCTTCATCAAATTCTAAATAAAAAATATCTGGAGTTGGATCCGAGACACCTATTCAAGATGGCGGCTCTATCAATTGAACTACCTCTGAGGTCTTCGACAATTTACCCAGTCTAATTCCGCTACATTCCTCCCTCCTTTTTCGCAGTCTTAGCCTCAAAAATACAACTATTTACAACCCAGGTTTGGGTATCATACACCCAAAGCTTGAACCAAACAAGTGACAGGCTAACCTTTTCTGACCTAAAAGGGATACATTCTTGTAAAGGGCTGGGAAAAAAGGATGTGAAAAAGAACTTAGAGAATGTACAAAGGGGAGTTGAGTATGCTGATTTTGATATCATAGCTATAGCCAGTGTCAGTCTTACAATATCAGTACTTTAGCTGTTTTAACTAGGAACTAAATAAGTGAAATAAAAAAATCTGATTTACAGTTTACTAGTGAACACAAACATCAGCACAACATAATTATGAAAGATCAGTACATATACATTGTGATTTGTCGGAGAAACAAGATTGGACATGCATTTAACTGCAGTAACCTTGACATCCTTCGTGACTAGGCATTTAAAACAAATAGGATGCTTATAATGAATATATTACGAACAGCCACATCTGTGTTGGTGTCAATAGCATAAAAAGTGAACATAAATATTTACAATCAAATGTTTTCTTAATCTTAAAAAAATTGATGTCAAGACTATTGAGTTTACGATCTAGAGATACCATCGTTTGATATGTACAGACAGAAATCAGCAGCTCATATAAACAAATTATTTTTCAAAGAAGCACTTAAGTAAAACATCCAAAAGAAAAACAGACACTTTTTTTTTTTCAATGTGTTTTCATCGACATATGCTGCTTCACATAATGCATTAAGGATATATCTTACAGTACTGCGAGGATATTACAAATCATTCTGAAAATCTCCTGAAAATTTAACAATAAATGATCACAACCAATTACTGGTTTCTTAATATTATTCTTGCATACAGTGGGCACCCCGTTCTTATTCATTCAATTTTTTTTTAATAAAAGTGTGCACTATACGTGAAAAATTACGGTAAATCTAGCAATATGACCAGACTTATCTCCCTTGTTTATTAATCCGTCTTATATGCTGAACTGCCTGAGTGAAAGTTAGACATGATACTGAATGATTCATCAATAGCTAGGTTCCAATTTTTTAGAGTGCAGCTAGAACTTTTAAAGGTGAAAATCTCAGTAAGGTAGGAGATTACTTTATAACTAAAGATTTTTGGGTGGCACAGTTGACAGCACATGCTTTTCACCAAGGAGGCCGGGGTTCGATTCCCCACTTGGACATGAGAGGTGTATGGGATCACCTGCCCCAATATGTGGGCTTTCTTCAGGTACTCTGGTGTTCTCACACTTCAAGACCCACAGCAAACTAATTAACACATCCAGGCCAACTAAAGTTATCGATAAGTTAATATAACTACAATTATGTCAAATTAAAATATTATATCAGACTGTGCAATGCATCTGAACTGGGTTACATATATGCATACAGGTTTATATATTTTTTGGATGTATATAAATATGTGTAGTGGAAATCAGGACTGAGTTGATATGCTGAATGATGACTATATTAAATATATAGATGATCTAAAGCTCAAAGTTGGAGAAAGCATCCATCAACAGTTTGGGGGTCCCTGCTTCAAATCATGGCCAGGTCATGTTTTTCCAGCTGTTACACATATTCAGCTTAGTTGGATCAATCTGAACTAATCTGACATGTCAGATTAGCTTTATTTAGGTTTAAATCCTATTTTGCTCTGTGAAGTGAATACAAATACAAATGCAAATGTGTAACAGGAGATCTGGAATCTGCATGGAGATTTGGAACTGGGACCATCCAAACTCTAGACAGATGCTCAACTAAATGAGCTACCTGGTTTAAGTCCTCAACTAATTGAGCTACCTGGTTAAAGTCCTCAACTAAATGAGCTACCTGGTTAAAGTCCACAATTTACCAAGTCCAGAAAATTAAAGCTACAGATATATTCATTTACACCTGTAGCTTAATTGGAAGTTCTAAAAAAGATTGCTGTACAGATGTACATGCATGTAAGTATTTAATGATATTGTGTGTCCGTATAAAACTACGACCAGATCTAATTACTGATATTGTGTCCACAGACTGACTGCTGACACAATCAAACTCCTCAGGTTTGGTAGATGACAAGCTTCTTAGTGATGAAGATGTTATAGTCAATACAGTGTTTGATTCCTATGGGGACTAAAACAAAGGAAATCCATCATTGACCAGACTATGCATCATTCATGTATATGATCATTATTTCCCCGGAGAAACGTTCAGGTGTCAGGGTCATATCTTAAAGATAGACCTCACATATATATAATTCATGGATACTATCCTGCACGGAAAGTTAGGGAGAAAAGTTGAGGCAAAATGTGGTTTTCCTGTCGTCACCTTCCACTAGCAGCTGTGTCTAAACACCGTTGATGATGAATTGGTCAATTAAAGTCTACGGGACAGCCACCACACAAAGTTTTATCAGTGCAAATTGGAGGAAATTTGCTCATCCAATAGACCCATCCAGACTAATTCTGTCGGGGTTAAGTTGCTGTTTATCAGGATAGGGAGACGCAGCTTAATAGAAAGTATATTAAAACTGATTATAACATTACTGTCAGCGGGGAATATTTTAAATAGAATGAGACTCCTCTACGGCTATGAGGACAGACTTCTGACGGGACCCCACTTACTAGGAGAGCCGTAGAGTCACATCCATAAGTATACCGCCAACTCCCAGGATAAAACCAATCCTCGGATTGTGTACATCTCCGCCGACCCTGACAAACCAAATTTACTTACCCTCCGTCGAAAACAATATAGACAAAATCATTTTTAAATGAATAGTGACGACAGTCCAAATACGTCTTTCTGACAATAGCCTGAATTTTTTTTTATGAATTATAGATTTAAACGTATACCAATCTGAAAACGACCCCGACATACAATAACTTCAATGAAGAGATGACGTGATGAAGCAATGCTTTTAGTTATATGGTAAACTACTGGCTAATTTAATACTCACATTTCTGACATTTTCAGTTTAACTTCTGGTCTACATAAATAATGAAAACAATTACTTTCCTACAATACACATTTTCAATATTCATACTTTCTTTTCTCATCACTGTGGCCATTTTGCTTTGAATTGTTTAAGAGTGTTTGAAGGAGTTGGAGCCACAATACGATGTGGTAGGGTGGCTATTTTATATACAGTGTAATTGTACCACAATAAGGTGTGGTAGGGTAATTACCATTATAAAATGTGTTATAAGCATGTTCGTTATAAATGTTTTTTTCGGTGCAGAGTTTGTACCACAATAAGATGTGGCAAAGGTTATTATTTTATATATTTTTTAAACAGTTTCGTTATAAATAAGTTTTTCTGTACAGAGTTTGTACCACAATAACTGACATAGGGCTACCACTGGACGGACTTAAGTTAAAACTTTAATTAAATACATTATAGGCCTAGGGAGAATAATTTTTTATATCCAAAGACTAAACGAGGAACTTTGTGGTAAGATTATAAGGTTTACTATTAGGAAAACAGACTTTAAACTCATTAAAAAAAGATATTGGGAAAATGACATTAGAAACTAGGTAAAGGAAGATGTGGAGTTTTAGAACATTAGAAAAGAAACCATAATTTTGTAGTAAAGGCAGCTCTTGTTGAAAAAAGATTCTGCAGTTTGTCCTCGTCTTTGAAATATTACATCAATATTAAATTATTTAGAAAAAAAAGATGAACTAAAGCGAGATAATATAAGCCAGTAGTAAAATTTTTAAGGAAAACTTAGGAACTGGTAGCCAGTGTTAATATTCCTGTCCACTTTCATGCTTGGAATAAAGGTAAGGTGTATTTGGCCGAAATTGATACAGTTAACCTTTGTCAAGACTATTCTATCTCAAAACAAAATTCTACGTTTTTTCTCGAAGGGCTTAAAATTTTGTTTGTTTTAGGAAATTTAAAAGGTTTTCTAAGGCGCCATTGAACATGCTTCCATTGCATTGGACTTGACAGCCAAAAAATGTTTGTCTGCTCAAAGTTAAACAATTCATGGAGAAAGCAACTTTCTTGGGAAACCAAGTCTATTCCATGTGAAAATCTTCAAACATTTTGCTGTCAATTTCCTTATCTCCGCGATCACGATCCTCTCACCATTCCAGTGGGGCATGAAGGACGTTATATAGCTATGACATAATTTTCAATCAGTTCCGATAATATACACAAGATCATGAACATTTCTCCCTGTCAGTAGGGGCTGAACAAATCTATAATTACCACAGTGGTGAGTCTATCTGGCTATTTAAGCCTAACATAGAACATATGGCCAGCGAGATATGCTTCTGTACAATAAACCCAAACACAGGATCCCAACCAGAAGTCATACGAACACCAAGTTAGCTTTTTATATTTAAGGTGATTTGTTCATTGGTGAGGTTTTCATCATCTAAAACACTTTCTGACATCTGGAATCGATATATCTAAAATTTATAGCAGATCTGTATAGAAGAAAAAACAGTATTTTACAGCAAATGTTTACCGAAGGGAGATATCAAAGAAATGTTTTTGTATACTAACTATACTTGAAAATTGGGGAAAATGGAAAAATATCAACTAACACACAAAAAAACTGGGCAAATAATCTGAGCTTTGCTGATAAGCTGTTATAAATGACATATATTTAGCAGGAGAAGTTGTTGATACCCAAGATATAGGTGACAGAGCCTATGTAAATATTACTCCGACATCCATCTATCGTGAAACTGTCAAACAGACACACAGCTGAATGTTTAGACAGAGCTATCAAGTAGCACACAGGAGCTTGGTCACACACTTACAACACACAAAATATAAAATTAACATACAGAATAAATCACACAAATATTCTTAACCCTCCCACCCACTCTTCCTTAGTAGACAAACTCCTGATCTCTATTAACTTTTTCTATGTTCGAAGATCTAATTGTTTCATTTGGAAGATCAACTCATACTTATTTCATTTAAAAGGGTTGGTGTTTGGGAACATTGAAAGCAGTCTCTTAATTAATTCATACAGGTGTTCTTTTCCTAATGCAGATGGTCTTTTAATTGTAAAAGATGCACATTGATTAGGTTGCCTTACAAGCGTGAGCTGTAGGGAATTTCCCTTTAGCTCAGTCAGTAGAGCATCAGGCTGGAGAGCCAAGGGTCGCGGGTTCGAACCCCTGCGATGGCACTATCTTTATCACTTTAACATAATTCAGCATACCAGTAAGTTTATAAATAAAATTAATCATTAGTATACGATCACAAAAACAAAAGTGGTCCCCCTTAACACAGGTTCAATATACCATGAAAGCACTACCAAGGAGTACAACAAAATTAAGTGGTCCCCTAACACAGGTTCAATATATAATGAAAGCACTACCAAAGAGTACAACAAAATTAAGTGGTCCCCTAAACAGGTTCAATATACCCTAAAAGCACTACCAAGGAGAACAACAAAATTAAGTGGTCCCCTAACTCAGGTTCAATATACCATGAAAGCACTACCAAAGAGAACAAAATTAAGTGGTCCCCTAACACAGGTTCAATATACCATGAAAGCACTACCAAGGAGAACAAAATTAAGTGGTCCCCTAACACAGGTCCAATATACCATGAAAGCACTACCAAGGAGAACAAAATTAAGTGGTCCCCTAACACAGGTCCAATATACCGTGAAAGCACTACCAAGGAATACAACAAAACCAAGTGGTCCCTTAACACAGGTTCAATATACCATGAAAGCACTACCAAGCAGAACAAAATTAAGTGGTCGCATAACACAGGTTCAACATACCATGAAAGCACTACCAAGGAGAACAAAATTAAGTGGTCCCCTAACACAGGTCCAATATACCATGAAAGTACTACCAAGGAGTATAACAAAAACGATTTCCGAAACACAGGTTGTCACTTTAAAAAGGTGGTCGCATGCAGGTTTGACATTACATAACATTATATCGACCCCCAACCCCCCACATCCCCACCACCAGCTATTTATTCTCCTACAAGAAATATCAGGAATAAAGAAGCTACATTTGTAGGTTATATTTGTAGGTTATGTGATACACACACATGACAATGGAGGAGATGAGAGGTGTCATATCGCGGTTACAATATATCACTCTACACAACTCTGCAACCATACATCATCTTATACTTATAACCATAATCATTTTCAAACCATGAGCTGATTTATTTAAGTGAACGTTTCCAAAGTGTGGATCCGTCCATTTATCATTCCTTTTGTATCGGTGAGTTGTGGCTCAGTACATATATACGCCGCAGCCACGGGAGGGGTAAGTATACAGACAAACAGCCGGGCGGTGCCACCACACATACATCAGCCATTCCAATAGTCTGGAATTGTGCACTTTTCCACAGATTTGACAAAAACCTTCCAATATTTAATGGCAAAATTGATGTAGATTTACAAGCCGTAGTATGTATCATACCTGAAACCATTATTATCTGTGTTATCTGTCTGTGCTCGTCCTCTCCAGGGGCACCCAAAGCCAATCACAAGAATACCACTCTAAAACTTCTACCTCTCCGTCCAGTTTTTAATATAGTAGATTGATTCAAACACAAAATCATTTCACCAAGTTGAATGCCCCAAAGATAGTGTTGAGTTGAAGATTTATATTTGTGGATCTGTCCAGGTATCGCTCAATATGTCAGTCACAACTCCGACAGTCTAAACCACTGTCATACATGACTTACCACGTTTTACAGTATTACACTTAGCTTGTAAACTGTTCCTCCAATACATTCTCAGAACTATCTTTACACCATGTGAATTTAACATATCAGTTATTTTTGTAGAAATGTTTAAGACAAGTCCTGGCCCTATGGGATTATGAAACAATCTCACTAGTCTATATTTGTCTTAAGTTTTGACTGAGCCAATCACGATTAAAGTTACAAAAAGTAATATCATACATGATTGGCTAAGGACAAACTAAAGTCTAAGATTGTTTCATGATCTCGCGGCCTGAACATCTTTTTTCAAAATTTTGCTGATGAGTCCTGGCCATTATCACTGTGACATTGCAGATACTAAAGAAAGTCGATCAGGAAAAGCATGAGCCCAACTAGGGCCCGTATTCATGAAACCCTTCTCATGCTCAAGCATGTATTCTGTGCTCAAGCCAAGTTTCTTGGTCCAGTTATGACTTAATAATGATATTTTGTCAATGATTTGGAAATAAATTGAAGAGTTCTAAAGCCAAATACTGTTTTCAATGTTTTCATTTGACTCTTTGATAGTTTGACGTGATTTCAGTCATTTGCAAGAAAGCTGATTTGAGCACAAAATCTATGCTCGAGCATTCACATGAGAATGGTTTCATAAATACAAGCCCTGGTCTGTTCTCAAACAAACTTTCATATAAATGCTAAAACTTTACACTTTTGAAAAGTCAAGTATTACAGAAAGTCGTGCTGGGTTTCAAGTCTTAAATTCCAACAATCTTATAAACCTTAACACAATATTAGCCTTGGGTACAGAATCTGGGTTTGAGCAGGAAAATAGATTCATGAACACCGCACAGAAAGTTCATTTTGATTCCATTGGAATTTCCCCTGGAATTAGGTTTTTCCAGTGAAATTTGACAGCCATTCCCTCTATTCCGTGGAAATTGCATCTTCATTAGAATTTCCCATAGAAGTCCCAAGTTAATAAATCAAGTTGCAGTCTGCATATTGCAATAATGAATTCTATAACCTTAAAATTTTCAGTGGTAAAATATCAAGTGAGCCAATTGCAACTAAGGACTCAATATTCCGAGTCCCAAACACTACTGTAAGTGGTCCATATTTAACTATAAATGTAACTGACATTATTTTTTCACTATTTAAGGTATCAATTTAAAAACAAAATGATGAAATGTTTGCACAATAACTTGAATTGTCTCTTTGCCCTGAATTTTGTCACTTAAAACTTGAAACATCTTTTAAGCTATTTTTTTGGTCATAGAACTTAGCATTTGCTCGACAACTTTTGAAATGCCATTCTATCTACGACAGATTATTTATGCCATAATAAACTCTGCAAAAATAATTCAAGAAAAATTAAAACCATCTTATAAATAACTTTGCAGTATATCAAGTCTTGAAGCAACTTAAAATGGTATTTTTTTTAATTTTTGCTGCTACGGTAATAAACCAAATCATTTGCTCTGAGCAGAAAATACATTTTAGTGAATAACATCCGGAATACTTTCCTACTTTCCGTATCGGTAGTTGGCATCCGTGAGCATCCTAATGCCTCCATTTTCTGCGGAGATCATGTGTTAGGTTAAGTGGGGAGGTGTTGGGACGTAATTTAAGGTCATAATACTTACCGACCAATTAATACATTTGTGTGGCTGCACCACACTTGTAGGACCAATTTAGACAGAGCTCTAGCCAGGTTTGACACAGTCTGTATCAACATCAGATGTTAGTTGGACACTCTCGGACCTCATTCCATTAAGGCTAATGTGTTAATTGTCGGACCAGCATCACTATATGGAAACCCCAGAATAACATTGCCATAGTATTGTTAGCTTCACATACCAACTAGTAAGCCTAGGTCATTCTGAATTTTACTTTTTAGAAAAAAAAAGAAAAGTTGGAGGAAATTTCTATGATAAATGTCACAGAGTTTCTGATATTTGATATTCAAAGAAGGAAAATCGAAGATTTTTCTTATATTTTTACTTAAATCAATCTGGTGAGCTTTGCCTCAGAATTAGCTTCATCAAGCTGAAGTTACTTTCAATAAAATTAACCAACTTTGAATAAAAAATATCATTATTTAAGATTGCAATCTATCATTAAGATATGAAAACATAATGAATCTAAATAGAAAACTTCCAGATTTCTAAATCCTAATAACTTGGCTTACAATTAGCTCATCTTAAAAAGAAAATGTTCTCAACAAAAATATTCAGAATGATTTTCAGCACTTTAAAAAATGTAAAAATTACAAATACTGTTTGCTTACTAGATTTTTTTTAAGGAAAACAAATACTCCGAAATGAAGTTGATAGTACTTTTGATGAAACTATTGTTAAGCTTTTCAGGCGATGACTACCTGGAGGGTGTGGAAGCTGATGTGGTAATTATAGGTAAGGTGAATGGTCCATTACAACTATGGCAGTGATGTGGATGGTTGATGCCACTTCCTAATGGTATAATCAGGATGTAGGCCTGATGACACAACAAAATCACTTCTCCTATGCGTCTATAGACCAACAGCCTCTACCATAAACACATAGCCAAGTATCTACACCATAAACACACAGTCAAGTATCTCTACCATAAACACACAGCCAAACATCTACACCATAAACACACAGCCAAGTATCTACACCATAAACACGTAGCCAAGTATCTACAGCATAGAGACACAGCCAAGTATCTCTACCATAAACACACAGCCAAGTATCTCTACCATAAACACACAGCCAAGTATCTCTACCATAAACACACAGCCAAGTATCTCTACCATAAACACATAGCCAAGTATCTACACCATAAACACGTAGCCAAGTATCTACAGCATAGAGACACAGCCAAGTATCTCTACCATAAACACACAGCCAAGTATCTCTACCATAAACACATAACCAAGTATCTACACCATAAACACACAGCCAAGTATCTCTACCATAAACACATAACCAAGTATCTCTACCATAAACACACAGCCAAGTATCTACATCATAAACACACAGCCAAGTATCTCTACCATAAACACATAACCAAGTATCTCTACCATAAACACACAGCCAAGTATCTACACCATAAACACACAGCCAAGTATCTACACCATAAACACACAGCCAAGTATCTATACCATAAACACACAGCCAAGTATCTACACCATAGACACACAGCCAAGTATCTACACCATAGACACACAGCCAAGTATCTCTACCATAAACACACAGCCAAGTATCTACATCATAAACACACAGCCAAGTATCTATACCATAAACACACAGCCAAGTATCTACACCATAAACACACAGCCAAGTATCTACACCATAGACACACAGCCAAGTATCTACACCATAAACACAAAGCCAAGTATCTACACCATAAACACAAAGCCAAGTATCTACACCATAAACACATAGCCAAGTATCTACACCATAAACACACAGCCAAGTATCTACACCATAAACACACAGCCAAACATCTCTACCATAAACACACAGCCAAGTATCTACAACATAAACACACAGCCAAGTATCTACACCATAAACACACAGCCAAGTATCTACACCATAAACACACAGCCAAGTATCTACACCATAAACACACAGCCAAGTATCTCTACCATAAACACACGGCCAAACATCTCTACCATAAACACACAGCCAAGTATCTACCATAAACACACAGCCAAGTATCTCTACCATAAACACACAGCCAAACATCTCTACCATAAACACACAGCCAAGTATCTCTACCATAAACACACAGCCAAGTATCTACACCATAGACACACAGCCAAGCATCTACCATAAACACACAGCCAAGTATCTACCATAAACACACAGCCAAGTATCTACCATAAACACACAGCCAAGTATCTATACCATAGATACACAGCCAAGTATCTCTACCATAAACACACAGCCAAGTATCTCTACCATAAACACACAGCCAAACATCTCTACCATAAACACACAGCCAAGTATCTACCATAAACACACAGCCAAGTATCTCTACCATAAACACACAGCCAAGTATCTACACCATAAACACACAGCCAAGTATCTCTACCATAAACACACAGCCAAGTATCTACACCATAAACACACAGCCAAGTATCTACACCATAAACACACAGCCAAACATCTCTACCATAAACACACAGCCAAGTATCTACACCATAAACACACAGCCAAGTATCTACACCATAAACACACAGCCAAGTATCTACACCATAAACACACAGCCAAGTATCTACACCATAAACACACAGCCAAGTATCTCTACCATAAACACACGGCCAAACATCTCTACCATAAACACACAGCCAAGTATCTACCATAAACACACAGCCAAGTATCTCTACCATAAACACACAGCCAAACATCTCTACCATAAACACACAGCCAAGTATCTCTACCATAAACACACAGCCAAGTATCTACACCATAGACACACAGCCAAGCATCTACCATAAACACACAGCCAAGTATCTACCATAAACACACAGCCAAGTATCTACCATAAACACACAGCCAAGTATCTATACCATAGATACACAGCCAAGTATCTCTACCATAAACACACAGCCAAGTATCTATACCTTAAACACACAGCCAAACATCTCTACCATAAACACACAGCCAAGTATCTACCATAAACACACAGCCAAGTATCTCTACCATAAACACACAGCCAAACATCTCTACCATAAACACACAGCCAAGTATCTACACCATAGACACACAGCCAAGTATCTCCACCATAAACACATAGCCAAGTATCTACACCATAAACACACAGCCAAGTATCTATACCATAAACACACAGCCAAGTATCTACACCATAAACACACAGCCAAGTATCTACACCATAAACACACAGCCAAGTATCTACACCATAAACACACAGCCAAGTATCTACATCATAAACACACAGCCAAGTATCTACACCATAAACACACAGCCAAGTATCTACACCATAGACACACAGCCAAACATCTCTACCATAAACACACAGCCAAGTATCTCTACCATAAACACATAGCCAAGTATATCTATACCATAAACACACAGCCAAGTATCTCTACCATAAACACACAGCCAAGTATCTACACCATAAACACACAGCCAAGTATCTACACCATAAACACACAGCCAAGTATCTACACCATAGACACACAGCCAAACATCTCTACCATAAACACACAGCCAAGTATCTATACCATAAACACACAGCCAAGTATCTACACCATAAACACACAGCCAAGTATCTACACCATAAACACACAGCCAAGTATCTACACCATAGACACACAGCCAAACATCTCTACCATAAACACACAGCCAAGTATCTCCACCATAAACACACAGCCAAGTATCTCTACCATAAACACATAGCCAAGTATATCTATACCATAAACACACAGCCAAGTATCTCTACCATAAACACACAGCCAAGTATCTACACCATAAACACACAGCCAAGTATCTCTACCATAAACACACAGCCAAGTATCTACACCATAAACACATAGCCAAGTATCTACACCATAAACACACAGCCAAGTATCTACACCATAAACACACAGCCAAGTATCTACACCATAAACACACAGCCAAGTATCTCTACCATAAACACATAGCCAAGTATCTACACCATAAACACATAGCCAAACATCTCTACCATAAACACATAGCCAAGTATCTCTACCATAAACACATAGCCAAGTATATCTATACCATAAACACACAGCCAAGTATCTCTACCATAAACACACAGCCAAGTATCTACACCATAAACACACAGCCAAACATCTCTACCATAAACACATAGCCAAGTATCTCTACCATAAACACACAGCCAAGTATCTACACCATAGAGACACAGCCAAGTATCTACACCAGAAACACACAGCCAAGTATCTACACCATAAACACACAGCCAAACATCTCTACCATAAACACACAGCCAAGTATCTACACCATAAACACACAGCCAAGTATCTACACCATAAACACACAGCCAAGTATCTACACCATAAACACACAGCCAAGTATCTACACCATAAACACACAGCCAAGTATCTATACCATAAACACACGGCCAAACATCTCTACCATAAACCCACAGCCAGTATCTACACCATAGACACACAGCCAAGTATCTACACCATAAACCCACAGCCAGTATCTACACCATAAACACACAGCCAAGTATCTATACCATAAACACACGGCCAAACATCTCTACCATAAACCCACAGCCAGTATCTACACCATAAACACACAGCCAAGTATCTACACCATAAACACACAGCCAAGTATCTACACCATAAACACACAGCCAAGTATCTACACCATAAACACACGGCCAAACATCTCTACCATAAACCCACAGCCAGTATCTACACCATAGACACACAGCCAAGTATCTATACCATAAACACACAGCAAAGTATCTCTACCATAAACCCACAGCCAGTATCTACACCATAGACACACAGCCAAGTATCTTTACCATAAACACACAGCCAAGTATCTACCATAAACACATAGCCAAGTATCTATACCATAAACACACAGCCAAGTATCTATATCATAAACACACAGCCAAGTATCTACACCATAAACACACAGCCAAGTATCTACACCATAAACACACAGCCAAGTATCTACACCATAAACACACAGCCAAACATCTCTACCATAAACACACAGCCAAGTATCTCTACCATAAACACACAGCCAAACATCTCTACCATAAACACACAGCCAAGTATCTACACCATAAACACACAGCCAAGTATCTCTACCATAAACACACAGCCAAGTATCTACACCATAGAGACACAGCCAAATATCTACACCATAAACACACAGCCAAGTATCTACACCATAAACACACAGCCAAACATCTCTACCATAAACACACAGCCAAGTATCTACACCATAAACACACAGCCAAGTATCTCTACCATAAACACACAGCCAAACATCTCTACCATAAACACACAGCCAAGTATCTACACCATAAACACATAGCCAAGTATCTACACCATAAACACACAGCCAAGTATCTACACCATAAACACACAGCCAAACATCTCTACCATAAACACACAGCCAAACATCTCTACCATAAACACACAGCCAAGTATCTACACCATAAACACATAGCCAAGTATCTACACCATAAACACACAGCCAAGTATCTCTACCATAAACACACAGCCAAATATCTCTACCATAAACACACAGCCAAACATCTCTACCATAAACACACAGCCAAATATCTCTACCATAAACACACAGCCAAATATCTCTACCATAAACACACAGCCAAACATCTCTACCATAAACACACAGCCAAGTATCTCCACCATAAACACACAGCCAAACATCTCTACCATAAACACACAGCCAAATATCTCTACCATAAACACACAGCCAAACATCTCTACCATAAACACACAGCCAAGTATCTACACCATAAACACACAGCCAAACATCTCTACCATAAACACACAGACAAACATCTCTACCATAAACACACAGCCAAGTATCTACACCATAAACACACAGCCAAACATCTCTACCATAAACACACAGCCAAGTATCTCCACCATAAACACACAGCCAAGTATCTACACCATAAACACACAGCCAAGTATCTACACCATAAACACATAGCCAAGTATCTACACCATAAACACACAGCCAAGTATCTACACCATAAACACACAGCCAAGTATCTACACCATAAACACACAGCCAAGTATCTATACCATAAACACACAGCCAAGTATCTACACCATAAACACATAGCCAAGTATCTACACCATAAACACACAGCCAAGTATCTACACCATAAACACACAGCCAAGTATCTACACCATAAACACACAGCCAAGTATCTCTACCATAAACACACAGCCAAGTATCTACACCATAAACACACAGCCAAGTATCTACACCATAAACACACAGCCAAGTATCTCTACCATAAACACACAGCCAAACATCTACACCATAAACACACAGCCAAACATCTCTACCATAAACACACAGCCAAGTATCTCCACCATAAACACACAGCCAAGTATCTCTACCATAAACACACAGCCAAGTATCTACACCATAAACACACAGCCAAACATCTCTACCATAAACACACAGCCAAGTATCTCTACCATAAACACACAGCCAAGTATCTACACCATAAACACACAGCCAAACATCTCTACCATAAACACACAGCCAAGTATCTACACCATAAACACATAGCCAAGTATCTACATGTATCTCTACCATAAACACACAGCCAAGTATCTACACCATAAACACACAGCCAAACATCTCTACCATAAACACACAGCCAAGTATCTCTACCATAAACACACAGCCAAGTATCTACACCATAAACACACAGCCAAACATCTCTACCATAAACACACAGCCAAGTATCTCTACCATAAACACACAGCCAAGTATCTACACCATAAACACACAGCCAAACATCTCTACCATAAACACACAGCCAAACATCTCTACCATAAACACACAGCCAAGTATCTACACCATAAACACACAGCCAAACATCTCTACCATAAACACACAGCCAAGTATCTCCACCATAAACACACAGCCAAGTATCTACACCATAAACACACAGCCAAGTATCTACACCATAAACACATAGCCAAGTATCTACACCATAAACACACAGCCAAGTATCTACACCATAAACACACAGCCAAGTATCTACACCATAAACACACAGCCAAGTATCTATACCATAAACACACAGCCAAGTATCTACACCATAAACACATAGCCAAGTATCTACACCATAAACACACAGCAAAGTATCTACACCATAAACACACAGCCAAGTATCTACACCATAAACACACAGCCAAGTATCTCTACCATAAACACACAGCCAAGTATCTACACCATAAACACACAGCCAAGTATCTACACCATAAACACACAGCCAAGTATCTCTACCATAAACACACAGCCAAACATCTACACCATAAACACACAGCCAAACATCTCTACCATAAACACACAGCCAAGTATCTCCACCATAAACACACAGCCAAGTATCTCTACCATAAACACACAGCCAAGTATCTCTACCATAAACACATAGCCAAACATCTCTACCATAAACACACAGCCAAGTATCTCTACCATAAACACACAGCCAAGTATCTACACCATAAACACACAGCCAAACATCTCTACCATAAACACACAGCCAAGTATCTACACCATAAACACACAGCCAAGTATCTCTACCATAAACACACAGCCAAGTATCTACACCATAAACACACAGCCAAACATCTCTACCATAAACACACAGCCAAGTATCTCTACCATAAACACACAGCCAAGTATCTACACCATAAACACACAGCCAAACATCTCTACCATAAACACACAGCCAAGTATCTACACCATAAACACACAGCCAAGTATCTCTACCATAAACACACAGCCAAGAATCTCTACCATAAACACACAGCCAAGTATCTACACCATAGAGACACAGCCAAGTATCTACACCATAAACACGCAGCCAAGTATCTACACCATAAACACACAGCCAAACATCTCTACCATAAACACACAGCCAAGTATCTACACCCTAAACACACAGCCAAGTATCTTTACCATAAACACACAGCCAAGTATCTATACCATAAACACACAGCCAAATATCTCTACCATAAACACACAGCCAAGTATCTACACCATAAACACACAGCCAAGTATCTACACCATAAACACACAGCCAAGTATCTACACCATAAACACACAGCCAAGTATCTACACCATAAACACACAGCCAAGTATCTACACCATAAACACACAGCCAAGTATCTACACCATAAACACACAGCCAAACATCTCTACCATAAACACACAGCCAAACATCTCTACCATAAACACACAGCCAAACATCTCTACCATAAACACACAGCCAAACATCTACACCATAAACACACAGCCAAGTATCTACACCATAAACACACAGCCAAGTATCTTTACCATAAACACACAGCCAAGTATCTCTACCATAAACACACAGCCAAACATCTACACCATAAACACACAGCCAAGTATCTCTACCATAAACACACAGCCAAGTATCTCTACCATAAACACACAGCCAAACATCTATATCATAAACACACAGCCAAGTATCTATACCATAAACACACAGCCAAGTATCTACACCATAAACACACAGCCAAGTATCTCTACCATAAACACACAGCCAAGTATCTACACCATAGAGACACAGCCAAGTATCTTCTACCATAAACACACAGCCAAGTATCTATACCATAAACACACAGCCAAGTATCTCTACCATAAACACATAGCCAAGTATCTACACCATAGACACACAGCCAAGTATCTCTACCATAAACACACAGCCAAGTATCTCTACCATAAACACACAGCCAAGTATCTCTACCATAAACACATAGCCAAGTATCTACACCATAGACACACAGCCAAGTATCTCTACCATAAACACACAGCCAAGTATCTCTACCATAAACACACAGCCAAATATCTCTACCATAAACACACAGCCAAGTATCTCTACCATAAACACACAGCCAAGTATCTACACCATAAACACATAGCCAAGTGTCTATACCATAGACACACAGCCAAGTATCTATACCATAAACACATAGCCAAGTATCTCTACCATAAACACACAGCCAAGTATCTACACCATAAACACACAGCCAAGTATCTACACCATAGGCACACAGCGAATTATCTACACCATAAACACACAGCCAAGCATCTCTATCATAGACATACAGCCAAACATCTCTACCATAAACACAAAGCCAAGTATCTATACCATAAACACACAGCCAAGTATCTACACCATAGACACACAGCCAAGAATCTCTACCATAAACACCCAGCCAAGTATCTACACCATAGACACACAGCCAAGTATCTATACCATAAACACACAGCCAAGTATCTACACCATAAACACACAGCCAAGTATCTCTACCATAAACACACAGCCAAGTATCTACACCATAGACACACAGCCAAACATCTCTACCATAAACACACAGCCAAGTATCTATACCATAAACACACAGCCAAGTATCTACACCATAAACACACAGCCAAGTATCTATACCATAAACACACAGCCAAGTATCTACACCATAAACACACAGCCAAGTATCTACACCATAAACACACAGCCAAGTATCTCTACCATAAACACACAGCCAAGAATCTCTACCATAAACACACAGCCAAGTATCTACACCATAGAGACACAGCCAAGTATCTACACCATAAACACGCAGCCAAGTATCTACACCATAAACACACAGCCAAACATCTCTACCATAAACACACAGCCAAGTATCTACACCCTAAACACACAGCCAAGTATCTTTACCATAAACACACAGCCAAGTATCTATACCATAAACACACAGCCAAATATCTCTACCATAAACACACAGCCAAGTATCTACACCATAAACACACAGCCAAGTATCTACACCATAAACACACAGCCAAGTATCTACACCATAAACACACAGCCAAGTATCTACACCATAAACACACAGCCAAGTATCTACACCATAAACACACAGCCAAGTATCTACACCATAAACACACAGCCAAACATCTCTACCATAAACACACAGCCAAACATCTCTACCATAAACACACAGCCAAACATCTCTACCATAAACACACAGCCAAACATCTACACCATAAACACACAGCCAAGTATCTACACCATAAACACACAGCCAAGTATCTTTACCATAAACACACAGCCAAGTATCTCTACCATAAACACACAGCCAAACATCTACACCATAAACACACAGCCAAGTATCTCTACCATAAACACACAGCCAAGTATCTCTACCATAAACACACAGCCAAGTATCTACACCATAAACACATAGCCAAGTGTCTATACCATAGACACACAGCCAAGTATCTATACCATAAACACATAGCCAAGTATCTCTACCATAAACACACAGCCAAGTATCTCTACCATAAACACACAGCCAAACATCTATATCATAAACACACAGCCAAGTATCTATACCATAAACACACAGCCAAGTATCTACACCATAAACACACAGCCAAGTATCTCTACCATAAACACACAGCCAAGTATCTACACCATAGAGACACAGCCAAGTATCTTCTACCATAAACACACAGCCAAGTATCTATACCATAAACACACAGCCAAGTATCTCTACCATAAACACATAGCCAAGTATCTACACCATAGACACACAGCCAAGTATCTCTACCATAAACACACAGCCAAGTATCTCTACCATAAACACACAGCCAAGTATCTCTACCATAAACACATAGCCAAGTATCTACACCATAGACACACAGCCAAGTATCTCTACCATAAACACACAGCCAAGTATCTCTACCATAAACACACAGCCAAATATCTCTACCATAAACACACAGCCAAGTATCTCTACCATAAACACACAGCCAAGTATCTACACCATAAACACATAGCCAAGTGTCTATACCATAGACACACAGCCAAGTATCTATACCATAAACACATAGCCAAGTATCTCTACCATAAACACACAGCCAAGTATCTACACCATAAACACACAGCCAAGTATCTACACCATAGGCACACAGCGAATTATCTACACCATAAACACACAGCCAAGCATCTCTATCATAGACATACAGCCAAACATCTCTACCATAAACACAAAGCCAAGTATCTATACCATAAACACACAGCCAAGTATCTACACCATAGACACACAGCCAAGAATCTCTA
This sequence comes from Mimachlamys varia, assembly GCA_947623455.1. Lineage (NCBI taxonomy): Eukaryota > Metazoa > Mollusca > Bivalvia > Pectinida > Pectinidae > Mimachlamys > Mimachlamys varia. The sequence goes on from OX392528.1 coordinate 53,506,676, forward strand.
CCATAAACACCCAGCCAAGTATCTACACCATAGACACACAGCCAAGTATCTATACCATAAACACACAGCCAAGTATCTACACCATAAACACACAGCCAAGTATCTCTACCATAAACACACAGCCAAGTATCTACACCATAGACACACAGCCAAACATCTCTACCATAAACACACAGCCAAGTATCTATACCATAAACACACAGCCAAGTATCTACACCATAAACACACAGCCAAGTATCTATACCATAAACACACAGCCAAGTATCTACACCATAAACACACAGCCAAGTATCTACACCATAAACACACAGCCAAGTATCTCTACCATAAACACACAGCCAAGTATCTCTACCATAAACACACAGCCAAGTATCTACACCATAAACACACAGCCAAGTATCTCTACCATAAACACACAGCCAAGTATCTACACCATAAACACACAGCCAAGTATCTACACCATAAACACACAGCCAAGTATCTACACCATAAACACACAGCCAAGTATCTACACCATAAACACACAGCCAAGTATCTCTACCATAAACACACAGCCAAGTATCTACACCATAAACACACAGCCAAGTATCTACACCATAAACACACAGCCAAGTATCTCTACCATAAACACACAGCCAAACATCTACACCATAAACACACAGCCTAACATCTCTACCATAAACACACAGCCAAGTATCTCCACCATAAACACACAGCCAAGTATCTATACCATAAACACACAGCCAAGTATCTCCACCATAAACACACAGCCAAGTATCTATACCATAAACACACAGCCAAACATCTCTACCATAAACACAAAGCCAAGTATCTACACCATAAACACACAGCCAAGTATCTCTACCATAAACACACAGCCAAACACCTCTACCATAAACACAAAGCCAAGTATCTACACCATAAACACACAGCCAAGTATCTCTACCATAAACACACAGCCAAGTATCTACACCATAAACACACAGCCAAGTATCTACACCATAAACACACAGCCAAGTATCTACACCATAAACACATAGCCAAGTATCTACACCATAAACACACAGCCAAGTATCTACACCATAAACACACAGCCAAGTATCTACACCATAAACACACAGCCAAGTATCTACACCATAGACACACAGCCAAGTATCTACACCATAAACACACAGCCAAACATCTCTACCATAAACACACAGCCAAACATCTCTACCATAAACACACAGCCAAACATCTACACCATAAACACACAGCCAAGTATCTACACCATAAACACACAGCCAAGTATCTTTACCATAAACACACAGCCAAGTATCTACCATAAACACATAGCCAAATCTCTATACCATAAACACACAGCCAAACATCTATATCATAAACACACAGCCAAGTATCTCTACCATAAACACACAGCCAAGTATCTATACCATAAACACACAGCCAAGTATCTATACCATAAACACACAGCCAAGTATCTACACCATAAACACATAGCCAAGTATCTACACCATAGAGACACAGCCAAGTATCTTCTACCATAAACACACAGCCAAGTATCTATACCATAAACACACAGCCAAGTATCTACACCATAGAGACACAGCCAAGTATCTCTACCATAAACACATAGCCAAGTATCTACACCATAAACACACAGCTAAGTATCTCTACCATAAACACACAGCCAAGTATCTCTACCATAAACACACAGCCAAGTATCTACACCATAAACACATAGCCAAGTATCTACACCATAAACACACAGCTAAGTATCTCTACCATAAACACACAGCCAAGTATCTACACCATAAACACACAGCTAAGTATCTACACCATAAACACACAGCCAAGTATCTCTACCATAAACACACAGCCAAGTATCTCTACCATAAACACACAGCCAAGTATCTACACCATAGAGACACAGCCAAGTATCTTCTACCATAAACACACAGCCAAGTATCTATACCATAAACACACAGCCAAGTATCTCTACCATAAACACATAGCCAAGTATCTACACCATAGACACACAGCCAAGTATCTCTACCATAAACACACAGCCAAGTATCTCTACCATAAACACACAGCCAAGTATCTCTACCATAAACACACAGCCAAGTATCTCTACCATAAACACACAGCCAAGTATCTATACCATAAACACATAGCCAAGTATCTCTACCATAAACACACAGCCAAGTATCTACACCATAAACACACAGCCAAGTATCTACACCATAGGCACACAGCCAATTATCTACACCATAAACACACAGCCAAGCATCTCTATCATAGACATACAGCCAAACATCTCTACCATAAACACAAAGCCAAGTATCTATACCATAAACACACAGCCAAGTATCTACACCATAGACACACAGCCAAGAATCTCTACCATAAACACCCAGCCAAGTATCTACACCATAGACACACAGCCAAGTATCTATACCATAAACACACAGCCAAGTATCTACACCATAAACACACAGCCAAGTATCTCTACCATAAACACACAGCCAAGTATCTACACCATAGACACACAGCCAAACATCTCTACCATAAACACACAGCCAAGTATCTATACCATAAACACACAGCCAAGTATCTACACCATAAACACACAGCCAAGTATCTACACCATAAACACACGGCCACGTATCTACACCATAAACACACAGCCAAGTATCTACACCATAAACACACAGCCAAGTATCTCTACCATAAACACACAGCCAAGTATCTCTACCATAAACACACAGCCAAGTATCTATACCATAAACACACAGCCAAGTATCTACACCATAAACACACAGCCAAGTATCTACACCATAAACACACAGCCAAGTATCTATACCATAGACACACAGCCAAGTATCTCTACCATAAACACACAGCCAAGTATCTATACCATAAACACACAGCCAAGTATCTCTACCATAAACACACAGCCAAGTATCTACACCATAAACACACAGCCAAGTATCTCTACCATAAACACACAGCCAAGTATCTACACCATAAACACACAGCCAAGTATCTACACCATAAACACACAGCCAAACATCTCTACCATAAACACACAGCCAAGTATCTCTACCATAAACACACAGCCAAGTATCTACACCATAAACACACAGCCAAACATCTCTACCATAAACACACAGCCAAGTATCTACACCATAAACACATAGCCAAGTATCTACACCATAAACACACAGCCAAGTATCTACATCATAAACACACAGCCAAACATCTCTACCATAAACACACAGCCAAACATCTCTACCATAAACACACAGCCAAGTATCTACACCATAAACACACAGCCAAACATCTCTACCATAAACACACAGCCAAGTATCTCCACCATAAACACACAGCCAAGTATCTACACCATAAACACACAGCCAAGTATCTACACCATAAACACATAGCCAAGTATCTACACCATAAACACACAGCCAAGTATCTACACCATAAACACACAGCCAAGTATCTACACCATAAACACACAGCCAAGTATCTATACCATAAACACACAGCCAAGTATCTACACCATAAACACATAGCCAAGTATCTACACCATAAACACACAGCCAAGTATCTACACCATAAACACACAGCCAAGTATCTACACCATAAACACACAGCCAAGTATCTCTACCATAAACACACAGCCAAGTATCTACACCATAAACACACAGCCAAGTATCTACACCATAAACACACAGCCAAGTATCTCTACCATAAACACACAGCCAAACATCTACACCATAAACACACAGCCAAACATCTCTACCATAAACACACAGCCAAGTATCTCCACCATAAACACACAGCCAAGTATCTCTACCATAAACACACAGCCAAGTATCTACACCATAAACACACAGCCAAACATCTCTACCATAAACACACAGCCAAGTATCTCTACCATAAACACACAGCCAAGTATCTACACCATAAACACACAGCCAAACATCTCTACCATAAACACACAGCCAAGTATCTACACCATAAACACACAGCCAAGTATCTCTACCATAAACACACAGCCAAGTATCTCTACCATAAACACACAGCCAAGTATCTACACCATAGAGACACAGCCAAGTATCTACACCATAAACACACAGCCAAGTATCTACACCATAAACACACAGCCAAACATCTCTACCATAAACACACAGCCAAGTATCTACACCCTAAACACACAGCCAAGTATCTTTACCATAAACACACAGCCAAGTATCTATACCATAAACACACAGCCAAACATCTCTACCATAAACACACAGCCAAGTATCTCTACCATAAACACACAGCCAAGTATCTACCATAAATACATAGCCAAATCTCTATATCATAAACACACAGCCAAGTATCTATACCATAAACACACAGCCAAGTATCTACACCATAAACACACAGCCAAGTATCTCTACCATAAACACACAGCCAAGTATCTACACCATAGAGACACAGCCAAGTATCTTCTACCATAAACACACAGCCAAGTATCTATACCATAAACACACAGCCAAGTATCTCTACCATAAACACATAGCCAAGTATCTACACCATAGACACACAGCCAAGTATCTCTACCATAAACACACAGCCAAGTATCTCTACCATAAACACACAGCCAAATATCTCTACCATAAACACACAGCCAAGTATCTCTACCATAAACACACAGCCAAGTATCTATACCATAAACACATAGCCAAGTATCTCTACCATAAACACACAGCCAAGTATCTACACCATAAACACACAGCCAAGTATCTACACCATAGGCACACAGCCAATTATCTACACCATAAACACACAGCCAAGCATCTCTATCATAGACATACAGCCAAACATCTCTACCATAAACACACAGCCAAGTATCTATACCATAAACACACAGCCAAGTATCTACACCATAAACACACAGCCAAACATCTCTACCATAAACACACAGCCAAGTATCTACATGTATCTCTACCATAAACACACAGCCAAGTATCTCTACCATAAACACACAGCCAAGTATCTACATGTATCTCTACCATAAACACACAGCCAAGTATCTCTACCATAAACACACAGCCAAGTATCTATACCATAAACACACAGCCAAGTATCTACATGTATCTCTACCATAAACACACAGCCAAGTATCTCTACCATAAACACACAGCCAAGTATCTACACCATAAACACACAGCCAAGTATCTCTACCATAAACACACAGCCAAACATCTCTACCATAAACACACAGCCAAGTATCTCTACCATAAACACACAGCCAAGTATCTCTACCATAAACACACAGCCAAGTATCTCTACCATAAACACACAGCCAAGTATCTCTACCATAAACACACAGCCAAGTATCTATACCATAAACACACAGCCAAGTATCTCTACCATAAACACACAGCCAAGTATCTCTACCATAAACACACAGCCAAACATCTCTACCATAAACACACAGCCAAGTATCTCTACCATAAACACACAGCCAAGTATCTCTACCATAAACACATAGCCAAACATCTCTACCATAAACACACAGCCAAGTATCTCTACCATAAACACACAGCCAAGTATCTCTACCATAAACACATAGCCAAACATCTCTACCATAAACACACAGCCAAGTATCTCTACCATAAACACACAGCCAAGTATCTCTACCATAAACACACAGCCAAGTATCTCTACCATAAACACATAGCCAAACATCTCTACCATAAACACACAGCCAAGTATCTCTACCATAAACACACAGCCAAGTATCTCTACCATAAACACACAGCCAAGTATCTCTACCATAAACACACAGCCAAGTATCTCTACCATAAACACATAGCCAAACATCTCTACCATAAACACACAGCCAAGTATCTCTACCATAAACACACAGCCAAGTATCTATACCATAAACACACAGCCAAGTATCTCTACCATAAACACACAGCCAAGTATCTCTACCATAAACACACAGCCAAGTATCTATACCATAAACACACAGCCAAGTATCTCTACCATAAACACACAGCCAAGTATCTACACCATAAACACACAGCCAAGTATCTACACCATAAACACACAGCCAAGTATCTCTACCATAAACACACAGCCAAGTATCTACACCATAAACACACAGCCAAGTATCTATACCATAAACACACAGCCAAGTATCTACACCATAAACACACAGCCAAACATCTCTACCATAAACACACAGCCAAGTATCTCTACCATAAACACACAGCCAAGTATCTACACCATAAACACACAGCCAAGTATCTATACCATAAACACACAGCCAAGTATCTACACCATAAACACACAGCCAAGTATCTACACCATAAACACACAGCAAAGTATCTACACCATAAACACACAGCCAAGTATCTACACCATAAACACACAGCCAAGTATCTATACCATAAACACAAAGCCAAGTATCTATACCATAAACACACAGCCAAGTATCTCTACCATAAACACACAGCCAAATATCTCTACCATAAACACACAGCCAAGTATCTCTACCATAAACACACAGCCAAGTATCTACACCATAAACACACAGCCAAGTATCTCTACCATAAACACACAGCCAAGTATCTACACCATAAACACCCAGCCAAGTATCTCTACCATAAACACACAGCCAAGTATCTATACCATAAACACACAGCCAAGCATCTCTATCATAGACATACAGCCAAACATCTCTACCATAAACACAAAGCCAAGTATCTATACCATAAACACACAGCCAAGTATCTACACCATAGACACACAGCCAAGAATCTCTACCATAAACACCCAGCCAAGTATCTACACCATAGACACACAGCCAAGTATCTACACCATAGACACACAGCCAAACATCTACACCATAAACACACAGCCAAGTATCTACCATAAACACACAGCCAAGTATCTATACCATAGACACACAGCCAAGTATCTTTACCATAAACACACAGCCAAGTATCTACACCATAAACACATAGCCAAGTATCTACACCATAGACACACAGCCAAACATCTACACCATAAACACACAGCCAAGTATCTACCATAAACACATAGCCAAGTATCTCTACCATAAACACCCAGCCAAGTATCTACACCATAGACACACAGCCAAGTATCTATACCATAAACACACAGCCAAGTATCTACACCATAAACACACAGCCAAGTATCTCTACCATAAACACAAAGCCAAGTATCTACATCATAGACACACAGCCAAACATCTCTACCATAAACACACAGCCAAGTATCTATACCATAAACACACAGCCAAGTATCTACACCATAAACCCACAGCCAAGTATCTACACCATAAACACACAGCCAAACACCTCTACCATAAACACAAAGCCAAGTATCTACACCATAGACACACAGCCAAACATCTCTACCATAAACACACAGCCAAGTATCTATACCATAAACACACAGCCAAGTATCTACACCATAAACACACAGCCAAGTATCTCTACCATAAACACACAGCCAAACATCTCTACCATAAACACACAGCCAAGTATCTCTACCATAAACACACAGCCAAACATCTCTACCATAAACACACAGCCAAGTATCTACACCATAGACACACAGCCAAACATCTACACCATAAACACACAGCCAAGTATCTACCATAAACACACAGCCAAGTATCTATACCATAGACACACAGCCAAGTATCTTTACCATAAACACACAGCCAAGTATCTACACCATAAACACACAGCCAAGTATCTACCATAAACACACAGCCAAGTAGCTATACCATAGACACACAGCCAAGTATCTTTACCATAAACACACAGCCAAACATCTACACCATAAACACACAGCCAAGTATCTACCATAAACACACAGCCAAGTATCTCCACCATAAACACACAGCCAAGTATCTCTACCATAAACACACAGCCAAGTATCTACCATAAACACACAGCCAAGTATCTACCATAAACACACAGCCAAGTATCTATACCATAAACACACGGCCAAACATCTCTACCATAAACACACAGCCAAGTATCTATACCATAAACACACAGCCAAGTATCTTTACCATAAACACACAGCCAAGTATCTACCATAAACACATAGCCAAGTATCTACACCATAAACACACAGCCAAACATCTCTACCATAAACACACAGCCAAGTATCTCTACCATAAACACACAGCCAAGTATCTACACCATAAACACACAGCCAAGTATCTATACCATAAACACACAGCCAAGTATCTACACCATAAACACACAGCCAAGTATCTACACCATAAACACACAGCAAAGTATCTACACCATAAACACACAGCCAAGTATCTACACCATAAACACACAGCCAAGTATCTATACCATAAACACACATCCAAGTATCTATACCATAAACACACAGCCAAGTATCTCTACCATAAACACACAGCCAAATATCTCTACCATAAACACACAGCCAAGTATCTCTACCATAAACACACAGCCAAGTATCTACACCATAAACACACAGCCAAGTATCTCTACCATAAACACACAGCCAAGTATCTACACCATAAACACCCAGCCAAGTATCTCTACCATAAACACACAGCCAAGTATCTATACCATAAACACACAGCCAAGCATCTCTATCATAGACATACAGCCAAACATCTCTACCATAAACACAAAGCCAAGTATCTATACCATAAACACACAGCCAAGTATCTACACCATAGACACACAGCCAAGAATCTCTACCATCAACACCCAGCCAAGTATCTACACCATAGACACACAGCCAAGTATCTACACCATAGACACACAGCCAAACATCTACACCATAAACACACAGCCAAGTATCTACATCATAAACACACAGCCAAACATCTCTACCATAAACACACAGCCAAACATCTCTACCATAAACACACAGCCAAGTATCTACACCATAAACACACAGCCAAACATCTCTACCATAAACACACAGCCAAGTATCTCCACCATAAACACACAGCCAAGTATCTACACCATAAACACACAGCCAAGTATCTACACCATAAACACATAGCCAAGTATCTACACCATAAACACACAGCCAAGTATCTACACCATAAACACACAGCCAAGTATCTACACCATAAACACACAGCCAAGTATCTATACCATAAACACACAGCCAAGTATCTACACCATAAACACATAGCCAAGTATCTACACCATAAACACACAGCCAAGTATCTACACCATAAACACACAGCCAAGTATCTACACCATAAACACACAGCCAAGTATCTCTACCATAAACACACAGCCAAGTATCTACACCATAAACACACAGCCAAGTATCTACACCATAAACACACAGCCAAGTATCTCTACCATAAACACACAGCCAAACATCTACACCATAAACACACAGCCAAACATCTCTACCATAAACACACAGCCAAGTATCTCCACCATAAACACACAGCCAAGTATCTCTACCATAAACACACAGCCAAGTATCTACACCATAAACACACAGCCAAACATCTCTACCATAAACACACAGCCAAGTATCTCTACCATAAACACACAGCCAAGTATCTACACCATAAACACACAGCCAAACATCTCTACCATAAACACACAGCCAAGTATCTACACCATAAACACACAGCCAAGTATCTCTACCATAAACACACAGCCAAGTATCTCTACCATAAACACACAGCCAAGTATCTACACCATAGAGACACAGCCAAGTATCTACACCATAAACACACAGCCAAGTATCTACACCATAAACACACAGCCAAACATCTCTACCATAAACACACAGCCAAGTATCTACACCCTAAACACACAGCCAAGTATCTTTACCATAAACACACAGCCAAGTATCTATACCATAAACACACAGCCAAACATCTCTACCATAAACACACAGCCAAGTATCTCTACCATAAACACACAGCCAAGTATCTACCATAAATACATAGCCAAATCTCTATATCATAAACACACAGCCAAGTATCTATACCATAAACACACAGCCAAGTATCTACACCATAAACACACAGCCAAGTATCTCTACCATAAACACACAGCCAAGTATCTACACCATAGAGACACAGCCAAGTATCTTCTACCATAAACACACAGCCAAGTATCTATACCATAAACACACAGCCAAGTATCTCTACCATAAACACATAGCCAAGTATCTACACCATAGACACACAGCCAAGTATCTCTACCATAAACACACAGCCAAGTATCTCTACCATAAACACACAGCCAAATATCTCTACCATAAACACACAGCCAAGTATCTCTACCATAAACACACAGCCAAGTATCTATACCATAAACACATAGCCAAGTATCTCTACCATAAACACACAGCCAAGTATCTACACCATAAACACACAGCCAAGTATCTACACCATAGGCACACAGCCAATTATCTACACCATAAACACACAGCCAAGCATCTCTATCATAGACATACAGCCAAACATCTCTACCATAAACACACAGCCAAGTATCTATACCATAAACACACAGCCAAGTATCTACACCATAAACACACAGCCAAACATCTCTACCATAAACACACAGCCAAGTATCTACATGTATCTCTACCATAAACACACAGCCAAGTATCTCTACCATAAACACACAGCCAAGTATCTACATGTATCTCTACCATAAACACACAGCCAAGTATCTCTACCATAAACACACAGCCAAGTATCTATACCATAAACACACAGCCAAGTATCTACATGTATCTCTACCATAAACACACAGCCAAGTATCTCTACCATAAACACACAGCCAAGTATCTACACCATAAACACACAGCCAAGTATCTCTACCATAAACACACAGCCAAACATCTCTACCATAAACACACAGCCAAGTATCTCTACCATAAACACACAGCCAAGTATCTCTACCATAAACACACAGCCAAGTATCTCTACCATAAACACACAGCCAAGTATCTCTACCATAAACACACAGCCAAGTATCTATACCATAAACACACAGCCAAGTATCTCTACCATAAACACACAGCCAAGTATCTCTACCATAAACACACAGCCAAACATCTCTACCATAAACACACAGCCAAGTATCTCTACCATAAACACACAGCCAAGTATCTCTACCATAAACACATAGCCAAACATCTCTACCATAAACACACAGCCAAGTATCTCTACCATAAACACACAGCCAAGTATCTCTACCATAAACACATAGCCAAACATCTCTACCATAAACACACAGCCAAGTATCTCTACCATAAACACACAGCCAAGTATCTCTACCATAAACACACAGCCAAGTATCTCTACCATAAACACATAGCCAAACATCTCTACCATAAACACACAGCCAAGTATCTCTACCATAAACACACAGCCAAGTATCTCTACCATAAACACACAGCCAAGTATCTCTACCATAAACACACAGCCAAGTATCTCTACCATAAACACATAGCCAAACATCTCTACCATAAACACACAGCCAAGTATCTCTACCATAAACACACAGCCAAGTATCTATACCATAAACACACAGCCAAGTATCTCTACCATAAACACACAGCCAAGTATCTCTACCATAAACACACAGCCAAGTATCTATACCATAAACACACAGCCAAGTATCTCTACCATAAACACACAGCCAAGTATCTACACCATAAACACACAGCCAAGTATCTACACCATAAACACACAGCCAAGTATCTCTACCATAAACACACAGCCAAGTATCTACACCATAAACACACAGCCAAGTATCTATACCATAAACACACAGCCAAGTATCTACACCATAAACACACAGCCAAACATCTCTACCATAAACACACAGCCAAGTATCTCTACCATAAACACACAGCCAAGTATCTACACCATAAACACACAGCCAAGTATCTATACCATAAACACACAGCCAAGTATCTACACCATAAACACACAGCCAAGTATCTACACCATAAACACACAGCAAAGTATCTACACCATAAACACACAGCCAAGTATCTACACCATAAACACACAGCCAAGTATCTATACCATAAACACAAAGCCAAGTATCTATACCATAAACACACAGCCAAGTATCTCTACCATAAACACACAGCCAAATATCTCTACCATAAACACACAGCCAAGTATCTCTACCATAAACACACAGCCAAGTATCTACACCATAAACACACAGCCAAGTATCTCTACCATAAACACACAGCCAAGTATCTACACCATAAACACCCAGCCAAGTATCTCTACCATAAACACACAGCCAAGTATCTATACCATAAACACACAGCCAAGCATCTCTATCATAGACATACAGCCAAACATCTCTACCATAAACACAAAGCCAAGTATCTATACCATAAACACACAGCCAAGTATCTACACCATAGACACACAGCCAAGAATCTCTACCATAAACACCCAGCCAAGTATCTACACCATAGACACACAGCCAAGTATCTACACCATAGACACACAGCCAAACATCTACACCATAAACACACAGCCAAGTATCTACCATAAACACACAGCCAAGTATCTATACCATAGACACACAGCCAAGTATCTTTACCATAAACACACAGCCAAGTATCTACACCATAAACACATAGCCAAGTATCTACACCATAGACACACAGCCAAACATCTACACCATAAACACACAGCCAAGTATCTACCATAAACACATAGCCAAGTATCTCTACCATAAACACCCAGCCAAGTATCTACACCATAGACACACAGCCAAGTATCTATACCATAAACACACAGCCAAGTATCTACACCATAAACACACAGCCAAGTATCTCTACCATAAACACAAAGCCAAGTATCTACATCATAGACACACAGCCAAACATCTCTACCATAAACACACAGCCAAGTATCTATACCATAAACACACAGCCAAGTATCTACACCATAAACCCACAGCCAAGTATCTACACCATAAACACACAGCCAAACACCTCTACCATAAACACAAAGCCAAGTATCTACACCATAGACACACAGCCAAACATCTCTACCATAAACACACAGCCAAGTATCTATACCATAAACACACAGCCAAGTATCTACACCATAAACACACAGCCAAGTATCTCTACCATAAACACACAGCCAAACATCTCTACCATAAACACACAGCCAAGTATCTCTACCATAAACACACAGCCAAACATCTCTACCATAAACACACAGCCAAGTATCTACACCATAGACACACAGCCAAACATCTACACCATAAACACACAGCCAAGTATCTACCATAAACACACAGCCAAGTATCTATACCATAGACACACAGCCAAGTATCTTTACCATAAACACACAGCCAAGTATCTACACCATAAACACACAGCCAAGTATCTACCATAAACACACAGCCAAGTAGCTATACCATAGACACACAGCCAAGTATCTTTACCATAAACACACAGCCAAACATCTACACCATAAACACACAGCCAAGTATCTACCATAAACACACAGCCAAGTATCTCCACCATAAACACACAGCCAAGTATCTCTACCATAAACACACAGCCAAGTATCTACCATAAACACACAGCCAAGTATCTACCATAAACACACAGCCAAGTATCTATACCATAAACACACGGCCAAACATCTCTACCATAAACACACAGCCAAGTATCTATACCATAAACACACAGCCAAGTATCTTTACCATAAACACACAGCCAAGTATCTACCATAAACACATAGCCAAGTATCTACACCATAAACACACAGCCAAACATCTCTACCATAAACACACAGCCAAGTATCTCTACCATAAACACACAGCCAAGTATCTACACCATAAACACACAGCCAAGTATCTATACCATAAACACACAGCCAAGTATCTACACCATAAACACACAGCCAAGTATCTACACCATAAACACACAGCAAAGTATCTACACCATAAACACACAGCCAAGTATCTACACCATAAACACACAGCCAAGTATCTATACCATAAACACACATCCAAGTATCTATACCATAAACACACAGCCAAGTATCTCTACCATAAACACACAGCCAAATATCTCTACCATAAACACACAGCCAAGTATCTCTACCATAAACACACAGCCAAGTATCTACACCATAAACACACAGCCAAGTATCTCTACCATAAACACACAGCCAAGTATCTACACCATAAACACCCAGCCAAGTATCTCTACCATAAACACACAGCCAAGTATCTATACCATAAACACACAGCCAAGCATCTCTATCATAGACATACAGCCAAACATCTCTACCATAAACACAAAGCCAAGTATCTATACCATAAACACACAGCCAAGTATCTACACCATAGACACACAGCCAAGAATCTCTACCATCAACACCCAGCCAAGTATCTACACCATAGACACACAGCCAAGTATCTACACCATAGACACACAGCCAAACATCTACACAATAAACACACAGCCAAGTATCTACCATAAACACACAGCCAAGTATCTATACCATAGACACACAGCCAAGTATCTTTACCATAAACACACAGCCAAGTATCTACACCATAAACACATAGCCAAGTATCTACACCATAGACACACAGCCAAACATCTACACCATAAACACACAGCCAAGTATCTACCATAAACACATAGCCAAGTATCTCTACCATAAACACCCAGCCAAGTATCTACACCATAGACACACAGCCAAACATCTCTACCATAAACACACAGCCAAGTATCTATACCATAAACACACAGCCAAGTATCTACACCATAAACACACAGCCAAGTATCTATACCATAAACACACAGCCAAGTATCTACACCATAAACACACAGCCAAGTATCTACACCATAGACACACAGCCAAGTATCTACACCATAAACACAAAGCCAAGTATCTACACCATAAACACAAAGCCAAGTATCTACACCATAAACACATAGCCAAGTATCTACACCATAAACACACAGCCAAGTATCTACACCATAAACACACAGCCAAACATCTCTACCATAAACACACAGCCAAGTATCTACACCATAAACACACAGCCAAGTATCTACACCATAAACACACAGCCAAGTATCTATACCATAAACACCCAGCCAAGTATCTACACCATAGACACACAGCCAAGTATCTACACCATAAACACACAGCCAAGTATCTCTACCATAAACACACAGCCAAGTATCTCTACCATAAACACACAGCCAAGTATCTCTACCATAAACACACAGCCAAGTATCTCTACCATAAACACACAGCCAAGTATCTCTACCATAGAGACACAGCCAAGTATCTACACCATAAACACACAGCCAAGTATCTATACCATAAACACCCAGCCAAGTATCTACACCATAGAGACACAGCCAAGTATCTTCTACCATTAACACATAGCCAAGTATCTCTACCATAAACACATAGCCAAGTATCTACACCATAGACACACAGCCAAGTATCTCTACCATAAACACACAGCCAAGTATCTCTACCATAAACACACAGCCAAATATCTCTACCATAAACACACAGCCAAACATCTCTACCATAAACACACAGCCAAGTATCTACACCATAAACACACAGCCAAGTATCTGCACCATAGGCACACAGCCAATTATCTACACCATAAACACACAGCCAAGCATCTCTATCATAGACATACAGCCAAACATCTCTACCATAAACACAAAGCCAAGTATCTATACCATAAACACACAGCCAAGTATCTACACCATAGACACACAGCCAAGAATCTCTACCATAAACACCCAGCCAAGTATCTACACCATAGACACACAGCCAAGTATCTATACCATAAACACACAGCCAAGTATCTACACCATAAACACACATCCAAGTATCTCTACCATAAACACACAGCCAAGTATCTACACCATAGACACACAGCCAAACATCTCTACCATAAACACACAGCCAAGTATCTATACCATAAACACACAGCCAAGTATCTACACCATAAACACACAGCCAAGTATCTCTACCATAAACACACAGCCAAGTATCTCTACCATAAACACACAGCCAAGTATCTATACCATAGACACACAGCCAAGTATCTCTACCATACCCACACAGCCAAGTATCTCTACCATAAACACACAGCCAAGTATCTACACCATAAACACACAGCCAAGTATCTCTACCATAAACACACAGCCAAGTATCTCTACCATAAACACACAGCCAAGTATCTCTACCATAAACACACAGCCAAGTATCTCTACCATAAACACACAGCCAAGTATCTCTACCATAAACACACAGCCAAGTATCTATACCATAGACACACAGCCAAGTATCTCTACCATAAACACATAGCCAAGTATCTCTACCATAAACACACAGCCAAGTATCTCTACCATAAACACACAGCCAAGTATCTCTACCATAAACACACAGTCAATTATCTATACCATAGACACACAGCCAAGTATCTCTACCATAAACACATAGCCAAGTATCTACACCATAAACACACAGCCAAGTATCTATACCATAAACACACAGCCAAGTATCTACACCATAAACACACAGCCAAGTATCTACACCATAAACACACAGCCAAGTATCTACACCATAAACACACAGCCAAGTATCTATACCATAAACACATAGCCAAGTATCTACACCATAAACACACAGCCATGTATCTACACCATAAACACACAGCCAAGTATCTCTACCATAAACACACAGCCAAGTATCTCTACCATAAACACACAGCCAAGTATCTATACCATAAACACACAGCCAAGTATCTCTACCATAAACACACAGCCAAGTATCTACACCATAAACACACAGCCAAGTATCTACACCATAAACACACAGCCAAGTATCTACACCATAAACACACAGCCAGGTATCTATACCATAAACACACAGCCAAGTATCTATATCATAAACACACAGCCAAGTATCTCTACCATAAACACACAGCCAAGTATCTCTACCATAGATACACAGCCAAGTATCTCTACCATAAACACATAGCCAAGTATCTCTACCATAAACACATAGCCAAGTATCTACACCATAAACACACAGCCAAACATCTCTACCATAAACACACAGCCAAGTATCTACACCATAGACACACAGCCAAGTATCTCTACCATAAACACACAGCCTAGTATCTACACCATAAACATACAGCCAAGTATCTCTACCATAAACACACAGCCAAGTATCTCTACCATAAACACACAGCCAAGTATCTCTACCATAAACACACAGCCAAGTATCTACACCATAAACACACAGCTAAGTATCTCTACCATAAACACACAGCCAAGTATCTACACCATAAACACACAGCCAAGTATCTCTACCATAAACACATAGCCAAGTATCTCTACCATAAACACACAGCCAAGTATCTACACCATAGACACACAGCCAAGTATCTACACCATAAACACACAGCCAAGTATCTATACCATAAACACACAGCCAAGTATCTACACCATAAACACACAGCCAAGTATCTACACCATAAACACACAGCCAAGTATCTACACCATAAACACACAGCCAAGTATCTACACCATAAACACACAGCCAAGTATCTATACCATAAACTCACAGCCAAGTATCTCTACCATAAACACACAGCCAAATATCTCTACCATAAACACACAGCCAAGTATCTATACCATAAACACACAGCCAAGTATATATACCATAAACACACAGCCAAGTATCTACACCATAAACACACAGCCAAGAATCTCTACCATAAACACACAGCCAAATATCTCTAACATATAAACCAACAGCTTAGTATCTCTTTCTCTTGATCTATTAACACATTGCCTAGCATCTATATCCTAAACACACAGCCAAAGTCAAATCAGAAAAAGATCTGATCTTTATGAATTACCGAGTCAAATTCAATTTTCATTACAAAGTTAAAACTTAATATACATTTTACCTCAATATCCTAAGTACAATTATGATCTTTGGCTTTATTGATCTTTATATGAAGTTGCCTGAAATTTTCAACACATCTGACACCGTGACCTTGAAATTGGGTGGAGGTCATAGATATGATAGCCCTTTAATCCAGCGATTCAAGCTGCAGGTCTAATATCATCAAAAAAGGACATCACCAATCTTTTTATCTGAAAAACATGTTTGAGAATTCAACATATTTGATCCCTGTGACCTTGCAATTTTTTAAGGTCAACTCATCTCCAATCACCATTCTTCACCAAACATGAAAAATGTATGATTTGGTGAAGGAGTTAGATTTACTCAATGTAATGAGATTGAAAAATTAATGAAATCCAATCCTACAATAAAAAGCTACTTGAATAGATATTTATATCATGTCAGTGGTAATATGCTCAGGACACGTAGAAATGTAGAAAAAACATGGTTGCCAGGTCTCTGTGATTACGCAAACCTGGTCAGATAGGGCTACTTGTTGTCAATTATACATAAGTGAAAGGCAAGGAAGACCTCTTGCTTACACATTCACAGCTATAGGTAAAGGTCCCCACAGGCCCGCTACTCAGTCATTGTATATGCAGGGTAATTGAGCAGTATCTATTTAAGTGATACAAATGTTTCCAATGACTTCCCTAAGAGCATTATAAGGTCAGTAATTGTCATGTATCTCTACATCCCATTAACACTCTATCCTCCGAATTATCTCACTTTCCTTACACCCCATTAGTGAGCACACACAACAGTTGGCCAGCTAAGGAGACAGCACCCTCATCTCTTGTCCTATATTCCTTTACCTTTCTCTCTCAACTTCTTTAATTTTTACTTATTATATCAGTAGCCTCCCCCCCCCCCCACCCTCATCCCCTGGACTCAATAATTAGAAAGTTGTTAAAAAGTTTTCAATTTTCTTGAACACCTTCAAGCTTCTGCTAAGATACATGTATGTAACTCTAACTTATCATTCCAAGTTTGCACACTGACTCTTTCCTTCAGAATATATACTTAAGAAACAATTCTTATTGTGAGCCTTTTAAATAAGCACATTAAACAAAGGACAAACATATGTGAAAATAAGAATACCACCAACAGTATTTCCTTGACATCACATCAAACATCTCATCATGACAAAGTTATACAATATCTGTAAATGTGATTGTCCATTCAAATGAAGTGGTGATGGCAAATAATAAATGATTGTGGTAGTGGTTGAGATTTTGGTGATTGTGGTGGCAGTTGAGTGTAGAGATGTTAATTTTGGATTGTATGATGATGGTATTCTGGTTGTTTGGTGATGGTGCTGTGGTTGTGTGTGATGGTGTTGTGGTTGTGATTGTGTTGTGGTTGTGTGGTTGTGCTGTGGTTGTGTAGTGATGGTGCTGTGGTTGTGTGTGGTGATGGTGCTGTGGTTGTGTGTAGTGATGGTGCTGTGGTTGTGTGTGATGGTGCTGTGGTTGTGTGTGATGGTGATGTGGTTGTGTGTGTGATGGTGCTATGGATGTGTGAGTGATGGTGCTGTGGTTGTGTGTGGTGATGGTGCTGTGGTTGTGTGTGGTGATGGTGCTGTGGTTGTGTGTGGTGATGGTGCTGTGGTTGTGTGTGGTGATGCTGTGGTTGTGTGTGGTGATGGTGCTGTGGTTGTGTGTGTGATTGTGTTGTGGTTGTGTGGTATGGTGCTGTGGTTGTGTGTGATGGTGCTGTGATTGTGTGTGTGGTAATACTGTGGTTGTGTGTGGTGGTGGTGCTGTGGTTGTGTGATGGTGCTGTGGTTGTGTGTGGTGATGGTGCTGTGGTTGTGTGTGGTGATGGTGCTGTTGTTATGTGATGGTGCTGTGGTTGTGTGTGGTGATGGTGCTGTGGTTGTGTGATGGTGCTGTGGTTGTGTGTGGTGATGGTGCTGTGGTTGTGTGGTGATGGTGCTGTGGTTGTGTGTGTGATGGTGCTGTGGTTGTGTGTGGTGGTGATGTGGTTGTGTGTGGTTGTGCTGTGGTTGTGTGTGGTGATGGTGCTGTGGTTGTGTGTGATGGTGTTGTGGTTGTGTGGTGATGGTGCTGTGGTTGTGTGTGTGATGGTGCTGTGGTTGTATGTGTGGTGGTGCTGTGGTTGTGTGTGATGTTGCTGTGGTTGTGTGTGGTGATGGTGCTGTGGTTGTGTGTGATGGTACTGTAGTTGTGTGTGATGGTGGTGCTGTGGTTGTGTGTGGTGATGGTGCTGTGGTTGTGTGTGATGATGCTGTGGTTATGTGTGATGGTGCTGTGGTTGTGTGTGATGGTGCTGTGGTTGTGTGTGGGGTGGTGCTATGGTTGTGTGATGGTGCTGTGGTTGTATGTAGTGATGCTGTGGTTGTGTGTGATGATGCTGTGGTTGTGTGTGATGGTGTTGTGGTTGTGTGTGATGGTGCTGTGATTGTGTGTGTGGTAATACTGTGGTTGTGTGTGGTGGTGGTGCTGTGGTTGTGTGATGGTGCTGTGGTTGTGTGTGGTGATGGTGCTGTGGTTGTGTGTGGTGATGGTGCTGTTGTTATGTGATGGTGCTGTGGTTGTGTGTGGTGATGGTGCTGTGGTTGTGTGATGGTGCTGTGGTTGTGTGGTGATGGTGCTGTGGTTGTGTGTGTGATGGTGCTGTGGTTGTGTGTGGTGGTGATGTGGTTGTGTGTGGTTGTGCTGTGGTTGTGTGTGGTGATGGTGCTGTGGTTGTGTGTGATGGTGTTGTGGTTGTGTGGTGATGGTGCTGTGGTTGTGTGTGTGATGGTGCTGTGGTTGTATGTGTGGTGGTGCTGTGGTTGTGTGGTGATGGTGCTGTGGTTGTGTGGTGATGGTGCTGTGGTTGTGTGTGTGGTGGTGCTGTGGTTGTGTGTGGTGGTGGTGGTGCTGTGGTTGTGTGATGGTGCTGTGGTTGTGTGTGGTGGTGCTGCTGTGGTTGTGTGATGGTGCTGTGATGGTGGTGCTGTGGTTGTGTGTGATGGTGCTGTGGTTGTGTGTGGTTGTGCTGTGGTTGTGTGTGGTGATGGTGCTGATGTTGTGTGTGGTGGTGCTGTGGTTGTGTGATGGTGCTGTGGTTGTGTGTGATGGTGCTGTGGTTGTGTGTAGTGGTGCTGTGGTTGTGTGTGATGGTGCTGTGGTTGTGTGTGGTGGTGGTGCTGTGGTTGTGTGATGGTGCTGTGGTTGTGTGTGGTGGTGGTGCTGTGGTTGTGTGATGGTGCTGTGGTTGTGTGTGGTGATGGTGCTGTGGCTGTGTGTGGTGGTGCTGTGGTTGTGTGATGGTGCTGTGGTTGTGTGTGATGGTGCTGTGGTTGTGTGTAGTGGTGCTGTGGTTGTGTGTGATGGTGCTGTGGTTGTGTGTAGTGGTGATGTGATTGTGTGTGTAGTGGTGCTGTGGTTGTGTGTGGTGATGGTGCTGTGGTTGTGTGATGGTGCTGTGGTTGTGTGTGGTGATGGTGCTGTGGTTGTGTGGTGATGGTGCTGTGGTTGTGTGTGTGATGGTGCTGTGGTTGTGTGTGGTGGTGATGTGGTTGTGTGTGGTTGTGCTGTGGTTGTGTGTGGTGATGGTGCTGTGGTTGTGTGTGATGGTGTTGTGGTTGTGTGGTGATGGTGCTGTGGTTGTGTGTGTGATGGTGCTGTGGTTGTATGTGTGGTGGTGCTGTGGTTGTGTGGTGATGGTGCTGTGGTTGTGTGGTGATGGTGCTGTGGTTGTGTGTGTGGTGGTGCTGTGGTTGTGTGTGGTGGTGGTGCTGTGGTTGTGTGATGGTGCTGTGGTTGTGTGTGGTGGTGCTGCTGTGGTTGTGTGATGGTGCTGTGATGGTGGTGCTGTGGTTGTGTGTGATGGTGCTGTGGTTGTGTGTGGTTGTGCTGTGGTTGTGTGTGGTGATGGTGCTGATGTTGTGTGTGGTGGTGCTGTGGTTGTGTGATGGTGCTGTGGTTGTGTGTGATGGTGCTGTGGTTGTGTGTAGTGGTGCTGTGGTTGTGTGTGATGGTGCTGTGGTTGTGTGTGGTGGTGGTGCTGTGGTTGTGTGATGGTGCTGTGGTTGTGTGTGGTGGTGGTGCTGTGGTTGTGTGATGGTGCTGTGGTTGTGTGTGGTGATGGTGCTGTGGCTGTGTGTGGTGGTGCTGTGGTTGTGTGATGGTGCTGTGGTTGTGTGTGATGGTGCTGTGGTTGTGTGTAGTGGTGCTGTGGTTGTGTGTGATGGTGCTGTGGTTGTGTGTAGTGGTGATGTGATTGTGTGTGTAGTGGTGCTGTGGTTGTGTGTGTGATGGTGCTGTGGTTGTGTGTGATGGTGCTTTGGTTGTGTGTGTGATGGTGCTGTGGTTGTTTGTGTGGTGCTGTGGTTGTTTGTGTGGTGCAGTGGATGTGTGGTGGTGCTGTGGTTGTTTGTGTGGTGCTGTGGATGTGTGTGGTGGTGGTGCTGTGGATGTGTGTGTGATGGTGCTGTGGATGTGTGTGGTGCTGTGGTTGTTTGTGTGGTGCTGTGGATGTGTGGTGGTGCTGTGGTTGTTTGTGTGGTGCTGTGGATGTGTGTGGTGGTGGTGCTGTGGTTGTGTATGGTGATGTGGTTGTAGATGTGGTGGTGCTGTGTTTGTGTGGTGATGGTGCTGTGGTTGTATAAGTGATGGTGCTGTGGTGTGCTGGAGACTGGGGTGTATGAGAGACTGAACTTGTTTGTTCCCTAGCAGTACATCAATGTCTCTATTCCATTACCTATCCCTTCTGTTTCCAAATCAACTAAAGCTGGACAGCACTAATAATCATAACCCACAGAGAAGGGATGTATACAAATCTCCGGAATTGAGACATAAGCGGTGAGCCGGGGTCAACACCGGACAGATAACAGAACTGTCCGCCCCTGGAGGTGCTAAGGAGATTACATACTGATCCTACCTAGCCTCTGTACTGATACAGGATCCTCAGACAAGAACCAATGTGGGGGAAATTGAATACAGATTTCCTTTGATAAACCCATGTGAACAGGAGCCATGGCTGGTTGCTCCGGATCTGGGCTGGAGACTGTTCAGTAATACCTACTAATAATGGCAAGTCATTCGGTCCAGCTGACTAGGAGTTGAGAAGGATGGGGAGGGGGGGGGGAGGAAGGGGGGGGGGGAGGATATACATATAAACATTTATCATAGTAGTGTAGAGTATCTATAAGGATTAAGTCGAATGAAATATTAAGATAAAGCTGGCTTGTACTATAATTAATATTTAAAACCAAAAACATGTAATCCAAATTTATGTGTTTTGGTTTTAAGTGGTGCCCGACATCAGTTTTGACTTCTGTTAAACAGTAATATATCTGATTCCTCCTCAACTACCTTAATTGCCAAATATTACTATCTTACATTAATTGTTTTATAGAACAAAATTAAATTTGAACCTGCAGATTTCGGCAGTTGTTAAGTCAAGACGAAACATACAGTTTCCCTTTAAAAGTAATACCTGGTAATGTATCAATATATGCAACCCCCTCCACCCTGAATTTGTTTTTCTTGTCCTATTACAAACAGGTGCAACTGACCTCAACCTGTCTCAAGGTAGGAAAATCCTTGGTGGGGAGTCAAAGATACTGAGTTGGAGATTAAAAATGAAAGGGGGGAATATAAGTGTAAAAGCAGTGCATTTATTAGGTTGCCTTACAAGCATGAGCTGTAGGGAATTTCCCCTTTAGCTCAGTCAGTAGAGCATCGGGCTGGAGAGCCAAGGGTCACGGTTCGAGCCCCCGTGACGACACTATCTTTATCACTTTTCTTCGTCCTATTACAAACTGGTGCCAATGACCCTCCCCATTTCAAGGGGGAGAAGCTGTGGCGGGGAGTCAAAGAATCTGGAATGGAAATTTAGAAATAGGGATGACAGTACTATCTTTATCATTTTTCCTCAACCAATTACATGAAAATAAAAACAAGGACATAGTTGTCAAGACACCCCCCCCCCCCCCCCCATGCAAATAACAGCAGTCTCCTTAATATGTGCAGAATTAACCAATATGGGTGGTTGGGTGGTGCAGTGGGTAGCGCACTTGCCTTTCACCAATGTGGCCGGGGTTTGATTCCCCGACTAGATGTGAAAAGGTATGGGGTCACCTGCCCGACCACGTGGGTTTTCTCCGGGTACTCCGGTTTCCTCCCACAATAAGACCCCTCGTGCGCTAGCATCCGGGCCAACAAGAGTGATTTATAGAAGTTGTATAACTTGTTTCATAATTGTTGTTAAATAAATAAAGTTTATATAATAAGAATTAACCAATAATCTATGTTGAGTGAGTAGTTTCAAGTAATAATTCAGTCTACCAGCAAGTTTCATTAAAATCCAATCATTCCTTTAATACCGTTTAATGTATCACAAATTAAACGCAATTTATTTTGATTTTTGAATAATTTTGATGAGCTAACAAGTGCTATCGAGTTAACGCCCCCTGCTCTGAAGATATTTTAAGATAGGGGGCAGTGGGGGGTCAGTGCTTAATGAGCTACAGCACGGCCCCTGTCCTTTTCCTATCCCGCCATCAACCGGTACACACGTATATCTACAACAGCAGCACTTCTCGGCTCAATCGAAATTAAATAATCAAGTTTGAAAATGCCAG
This sequence comes from Mimachlamys varia, assembly GCA_947623455.1. Classification (NCBI taxonomy): domain Eukaryota; kingdom Metazoa; phylum Mollusca; class Bivalvia; order Pectinida; family Pectinidae; genus Mimachlamys; species Mimachlamys varia. Next base: position 53,531,314 of record OX392528.1, read on the forward strand.
TGTACAAGAAAGTTACACAAAAAAGGAAAGCGCCAGGTGGAACGCCATCCAGGGCCCTTGGACAGAGAAAAAGAAGGAGGCCGGCGAAATTTGTTGAAGAAAATGAGGCTGACATAGTGCTGGAGAGAGAGCCGGAGATGGAGCCGGAGCACGTGGCTGGCGGGGGGAGCGGAGACGCTAGTGCTGGACAGCAGAACGACACAGGTATAAATATACCATTAAATAATGCGTCTGATATATGGGGTTCTGTTATTAACAACAGTTTTCCGGCACAGTCCCCCATTCCAAATGTTTCGACCTTGTTAGGTGGGGGGACAGCTACATCGCCATCACAGATAGCCCCTATCGTGTTGGGTGGGGGGACAGCAGCGGGAGTAGGTATTATGCAAGGTTTGCCGCCAGTCTCGCATGATTCATCAGTGCCGGACATGATAGCGTGCGTGGATGACGATGTCGCTACACACGTGCCCGCACAGCTACGACAGAAAATCTGGTCAAACCAATATATAAACTTGGCGCTCCTATTGAAAGGGAGTACTGAGTTACAGGAGTTTTACGCAGGGAATAATTTGTTTTTAAACGCGAACGGCACTATCGAATCTAAGCCAAAAGTTTTGAAAGATAGAGTTCCAACAATAGAAAAATGGACCGATGCCTTTTTAATTTTTATGCATATTTATTTACGTAAATATCCTGGAAAAGCCTTAGAGTTGTTACAATATATGACGATAATACGCGACGCAGCGAACAGGTGTCAAGGTGTGGGCTGGCGTATTTACGATGAGCAATTTAGATTACGCCAGGCCAATTCGTTACAATCATGGGCAAAGTTAAACTCTGACCTATGGCTCAGAGTAATGACGGCACCCCGAGTTACGAGCGGGCAAAACAACAACACAGGTTCATCTGTGACTGGTACCAATGTTAAGTCTGGCATATGTAATGCGTACAATGCAAATAAGTGCAAGTTTAATCCCTGCAAGTACAAGCATGTCTGTAAACACTGTTATGGGGGGCACCCACAGAGCAGCTGTGATTCTTTTCGTGGAAAACAACAAAATGGTACGAAAGGAACAAAGCAAGGACAAGTACATCCCGGGGCCAACTCCAGTAAAAACTGAAGTTTTAGCTTCTTTGTTACAGTATCATCCGGATAAAATTTTAACTTCTGAATTATTGAACGGGTTTAAGTTTGGTTTTTCCCTACATTATTCTGGTCCGCGTGTAGCAGCCGAAGCTGGAAATTTAAAATCGGTCCGGGATAATTTATCAGTCGCAAGAGAGAAAATAAGAAAAGAAATAAATTTAGGAAGAGTAGCAGGACCCTTTGAACAAAGGCCGTTTTCAAGTTTAAGAGTCTCACCGTTAGGCCTAGTGCCTAAAAAAGATTCGGGGGATTTTAGAATGATTCATCATTTGTCGTACCCAGAAAAATGCTCAGTTAATGACTACATTGACCCTAAATTGTGTTCAGTTTCTTATACCAATTTTGACAAGGCAGTACAAATGGTACAGCGACTTGGTAAAGGAGCATTACTCGCAAAAGCGGATATTAAATCTGCATTTCGAATAATTCCCGTATGGCCAGGAGATTTTGATCTATTGGGTTTTAAGCTGGATGACAAGTATTTCTTTGATAAATGCTTACCAATGGGTTGTTCTATCTCCTGCTCCATTTTCGAAAAATTCTCTACAATCATAGAGCAAATTGTCCGTAGGCGTCTAAGAAGTGGGGATATACTTCACTATCTTGATGATTTCTTATTCGGTGGTGTAGAGGGATCTGACCAGTGTCGTTTAGCCCTTAAGGAATTTGAGACCGTATGTGAGGAGATAGGGGTACCCATTGCACCTGAGAAAACAGAAGGACCTTGCACAGTGTTATGCTTTCTGGGCCTCGAAATAGATACTGTAAATATGTGTGTAAGAGTTCCAATCACTAAGGTGCAAGAAATTGTCATAAAATTAAAGAGTATGTCAACAAAAGCCAGAACTACTTTAAAACAGCTCCAATCCCTTTTAGGTTCTTTAAATTTTGCTTGTAGAGCGATTCCGGTAGGTAGAACTTTTTGTAGGCGCCTCATTAACGCAACAATAGGTACAACCAAGGCTTACCATCATATCAGAATCACATCCCCGATGCGGGAGGACATTAAACTTTGGTTGAAATTCTTTAGCTCCTTTAATGGAGTATCAGTTTTTTGTGACCAGTTCTGGATCACTAACTCAGACTTGCAGCTTTTCACTGATAGTTCAGCTAAGAAGGGCAACGGATTCGGAGCCTATTTCGAGGGTAGATGGGTGTTTGATGTATGGCCTGAATTTTGGTTTGAGAAAGGATACACCAATGACATCACGGTATTGGAGTTTTTCCCCTTACTGGTGGCTGTTTATATCTGGGGTGAACAGTTGAGAAACAAAAAAGTGTTATTTAGATGCGATAATAAATCAGTAGTGGCAATTATTAACTCCATGACAACTAAATCTGTCACTGTATTAGCTTTGCTTAGAGCGTTTGTTCTTCGTTGTATGACTATGAACATTTTATTCAAGGCTGAACACATTCCAGGCTGTGCAAATGTTTTAACTGATAGTTTATCGCGTTTACAGTTAAAGAAATTCCGGGATTTGGCCCCAGTGGCAGAGGCAGAGCCGGAACAAATGCCAACGTGGCTGTGGTCGATCTTCAGCCTCAGCTTGGACGACTTTTAGCTGCCAGTATTTCGGAGAACACAAAATCGCTTTACTCAAGTGCATTAAAAAATTTTGATAATGTAAGAAACACGCTAAATTTGGTTAATTCCTGGCCGGTCCCCAAAGAACATATTTTGTTATTCATATGTCACCATTCGAGGGTGGGCTCTGCTCCATCTACAGTTCGTTCTTACTTATCGGCGATAAGTTATGTTCACAAACTAAAAAGTTGGGAAGATCCAACATCATGTTTTATTGTGAAGAAAAGTCTTGAGGGTCTTAAAAGATTGAAATCCTCGACAGATTGTAGGGCCCCTGTAACATACGAGGTATTAACTAAAATTCACAAGCAAATTCCAAGCGTTTGTTTCAATGAGTATGAGCAATTATTATTTCGTGCGGTGTATTGTCTAGCATTTTTCGGTTTATTTCGAGTCGGAGAGTTAGTTTATACCTCTGCTCCTTTGGCACAAAGACCTCTGATGATATCAGATTTGATTATAAAACGTGGCTTGAATGAATTGAATGTTGTATTAAGACACTCCAAAACAGATCAAGTGGGTAAATCAGTAACTATAGCAATTCCTCAGCTCAAGGACAATACGGTATGTCCAGTTTATAATATAAAAGCTTTTCTAAAGGTACGAGCTGGTCGTTCTGGATATCTGTTCATACACCAGAATGGATTACCGCTGACCAGGTACCAGTTTGGTGCAGTTCTACGGAAATGTGTCGTTGTTCTAGGCTTACCGCATGCAAATTACAAATCTCATTCATTTAGGATAGGTGCTGCTACTACTCTTTCAGCGAAAGGTGTACCAATAGATACGATAAAAAAAATGGGGAGATGGAAATCGGGAGCTGTTCACAATTATATTCGAATTTCGTTATAATATATAGTAAGCTATCTCCATTATGGAAGTTAAGATGTTAGAGTTGTCTCCCTTCAATCGTAGGCTAATTTTTCAGATGAAGTCTGGATCGTTGGGTCCTCAATAATATATTGGGCACAACGAATGGCGGTTAGATTACTGGACCATCATTTGAAGCTACAGGACAAGGGCATATTTATTCGATGGTCCGGAAAGAGAGGGATGTCATGGTTTGAAATGATGGACGATATCAAAGAGCTCCTTAGCAAAAACCCGCCCCCAGATTTCCTAGTACTGCACGCAGGAGGTAATGATTTAGCTGACGTTTCAACAGTGCAGCTTTGCGCTCGAATATCGCAGGATATCAGACAGCTACATGATCTTTTACCTGCATGTTCTATAATTTGGTCAGATATTCTGACCAGATTGAAGTATCGAGGCTGTCATAACATACAAGCCATTGAGAAAAAACGGAAACGTGTCAATCGTGAAGGCCGCAAAGCTGTATTAGATGTCGGGGGCAGAGTTATTAAACATACTGAAATAGTACATACTTGTCAGGGACTATTCCGTAATGATCAGGTTCATCTTTCGGATATTGGCAATGCCATATTTATCAATACATTACAAGAATCTATTGAACAATTTGTGAAAACTGATGTCTTTATCATAGGTTAGGTTATATTGCGTACAACCTCAGTTATATTTGTATGGGGATGACGGAACTGTATAGACAGTCCCGAGTGGCAGGACATGGCGGACAGGCATATAGATATATACATTATATTGTTATGTAATATGTATTATTGGTGTTGTATATTATTAGACTGTGTGCTGACCTGTCAATAGTGTTGCTAGGGGTTACACTAGGACACTATTTTTAACTCGCTATGGTGGTATCCTAGGTGTTTAAGACAGGAATGTGCATCGTCTAATTAATAGTAACCAATCCACTAAATGCTTGCCAAGTGATTCCCTGGGAGCTAAAGTAGGATTGGTGAATATGGTTCTCCAGGCTGGAGATGTTGGTTACCGTCTTGCCATGGGTGTGAGATCGGTTTTTGGTGCAAGTACATGTAAACTCTGCAAGGTCAGAGAGCAAGTAGCTTTATGTCCGGTACCTGCGGGTAGGCATTCAGCAAGGGTCTTGCGTTGCGTGTACTTGTAAAAATATTTTGTAATGATGTACGTCCGGCCAAGGATTTACCTGGCGGAATATTTACGTATGTAGTTAGCCTGTCCGCCATGTTCTGAGGTTGTACAATTTAATATTAAATGAGGCTGTGGCCATTTTATTCCATTTACTGGGTTTGGTTTTGTTTTAATATGAGAAAATTTCTTAAAATAAAGATATTGTGCAGAAAGCAATCTGAATGAACGGAAGCACGGACAGATGGACAGAATCCATTTGTATATCCTCTGCAATCTTCATTGGGCGGGGGATAAAAATGAGTCAGTGCTTGTTCAGTTTAATGGGGTAAATTTGTGTTGTTGGGGGCCGAGCTAGTGCTAGAGGGTCAGATGGTATCATTTTGATAATAATCAGAGGTACAGGTTTGAGTCTGGGGGAGAGTGGGGGATAAGCCTCAGAGTAGGGGAGTGTGGGGGAAAGAAAGATCAAGTAAAGATATCAGGGAAGAGAAAACAGAAAACAATCTTTCCATCCTGAGGTTAATCTGGAGCCTTAAAGCTAAACAAGGGTCAGATTAATTCTATCAGCATCAGGTGCTGGCATTAGTGAGGTGTGGATGGAACTCCAGATAGCCAGGGTCTTAGGTAATGAAAGGTGTCCGACCACTTCACCATCAATTATATAGCACTTCCTGAAACGTCAGCACAAATTATCATACATTCATATTTAATCCATTTGAAATAATCAATAATGAAAGACTAAATGGGCCGAATTAAGTTCAATCATTCTTTACTATAAAGAGACAAAACAAGACAATTCATTAATTAAAATCCCTCACTGAATGCGACTGCCTTTACTTACATGTAGTTTAACCTATGACCCCAGTCTGAAGTTCTAGTGAGTAGAAATGTAGGAAATAGAGCTCAGGTAAACTTTTTCTTGGATTTAGGTCAGGGGTCAAAATGAAGTCAGAGTGACCTACTTTTGATTACCCACAAAATGAGTATGAAGTTCCAGTGACATTGTAGTAGTGTAGGAAATAGAGCCCAGACAATACGGTGCATTCTTCTTTATATCATGTTGCATTTGTCAGACAAAATCATTGAAAATGACATCATTTTTCTGGATATTTTATATGATTGGTTGAAAAAGAAAACATGATATTCAACAAAAAATATTACATTGATGATATAGAGCAAAAAATGGTGCTTAGGAAAAACATGATATAAAGAGGAATGTGATATTAACAGGGGTGATATTAAGTGGAATTGACTGCTTAACAGAAAGATGGCTAGAAGGCAAGACAGACAGAAAGATGAGCAGATACAAAGCAAAAATTATGAACCAGAAGAGACAAATAAACAAAAATATAAAACGGGCAAACAAATTGTATAATGCGCTAGGACTTAACAATCGACCTATCAAAGATTTATCCTAACTGGTGCCTATACTTTTTTAGCCTCCAATCTCCTCCCCCTGCTCTAAACTGGTTGGTTGGAGAATGTAGGAGGCACACTCTCTTAATCATAATACCACTCTATGACACAGAATCCCATTTACCAAGAATTACTCTCTGTGAAATTTTGGCAAAATCTGTTCAGCTATTCTGGAAAAGGAGTCTTTTTTAAAATAAGAAGACAATTTAGAGAAGATCTGACAAACAAATATAACATGCAGATTTAAGGTTTATTACCGGTAATTGATTTTATTAAAAAGTAAAAAGTTAATTGATTGAAATAAACAACAAATAGCTAAGATATGACAGTTTTTAGAGGACTTTGGACTTTGGAATGTGTGGTATTTACATGATTAGATGAGTTATAGTGCGAGCTAGGTTACACTGTAGAATGTGTACATATTGGTTGGTGAGTTATAGTGTGAGGTTGGTGTAAGTAACCCTGTAGATACATGTTGTGTGGACGATCAGCCACTGTAACATGGTGTAATTACTTTGTCAGTCCGGTGATAAAACAGTGTCATCACATCCCTCCTAATCAATCCGCCATTAAATCACCTTATATAGCAGCCATTTTATCACTGGGGGACACTATAGAACCTTTGATGGCGGAGGAGTCGGGTTCACCCAAACCCCATATCCATTAGGCAGATTGGATGTAGTGTTTGGTTTTTACTAGACACAGACCCCGGGACTGGCATCCTTGGGGAGGGGCAGGGAGTACAAGCCCCTGGGGTAGCTGTACACTGCAGGCAGGCATAGCTGTATGTACGATATACACTGTAAAACACGATACATCTCTACACTGTACAAAGATCCAGGGACGTACCCCTTGGGAGCCATACCATACTCAGATCCAGGCCACCCCTAGGGATTGTAACAACCAAACCATTCCTTTGAAATAATATTTGAGATAAACAACAATACACAGAGAACAGAAGCATTTTACCAATATGAGCAGAAGTGTAGTGTTAGTTGATAGATGCGTCTCTTCCACACTGACAGGGGTGGGAGCTGACGACTCATTTGGCTCCAATAAAATCGTGGGTAATGGCAAACATTGCATGCCGTCCAGCAACCGAATGTTTCTTTTCAGTCAATTACCGGGCACAATGATTTTATTGAAGGATACTTCAAAAACAAGTTTATTGCATTATAACACTGCCATGTTTATTACATGCGTTGTCCCAATGATAACCTATATAGGAGATGCCGAGGGAAAGGTCTCGTTAAACTCACGGTGAGCATTTAATTTGGACAGGATTGTGATTGGGCGAGGATCAATTTTGAGTGTTAAGGATTGCATTGCAGAGAATAGTGGGAATGAAACTTTAAACTTAAATCACTGAGAAGGGCTAAGAGGACAGAGGAGTCTTTGGGGGACTGAAATGAACTGATGAGGATTACAGAGTACAAGAGATCAGATTGCAGACTGACTCGGACTGTATAGTCTTGTAGAGGATTTTAGAGGACTACAGAGGACTAGAGATAAAATGTAGAGGATTGTAGAGGATTAGAGAAGACTATAAAGATAAAATTGAAGAGGATTGTAGAGAAATTCAGAAGACTGAACATAAAATTGTAAAGGGCTTTAGGGGACTAAAGATAATATTTTAGAGGACTGCAGGGGATAACAGAGGACTATAAAGATGAAATTGAAGAGGACTAAGATAAAATTGTAGAGGGCTACAAGGGACTAAAGATAAAATTGTAGAGGGCTACATGGGACTAAAGATAAAATTGTAGAGGGCTACATGGGACTAAAGATAAAATTGAAGAGGGCTACATGGGACTAAAGATAAAATTGCAGAGGGCTACATGGGACTAATGATAAAATTGTAGAGGGCTACATGGGACTAAAGATAAAATTGTAGAGGGCTACACGCATGGGACTAAAGATAAAATTGTAGAGGGCTACATGGGACTAAAGATAAAATTTTCAGAGGGCTACAGGGGACTATAGATAAAATTGTAGAGGACTACAGGGGACTATAGATAAAATTGTAGAGGGCTACATGGGACTAAAGATAAAATTGTAGAGGGCTACATGGGACTAAAGATAAAATTGCAGAGGGCTACATGGGACTAAAGATAAAATTTTCAGAGGGCTACATGGGACTAAAGATAAAATTGTAGAGGGCTACAGGGGACTAAAGATTAAATTGTAGAGGGCTACAAGGGACTAAAGATTAAATTGTAGAGGGCTACAGGGGACTATATATAGATAACATTGTAGAGGGCTACATGGGACTATAAAGATAAAATTGCAGAGGATTGTAGAGAATTACAAGGGACTAAGATAAAATTGAAGAGGACTGTAGATAATGACAGAGAATTAACAATGAAATTGAAGGGGTTTATAAAAGATAACAGAGTAAAAGAGATAATTAAAGAGGATTGCAGAGGAGTGTAGAAGATTACAGAGGACTAGATAAAAAGATTGAAGAAAGAAAGGATTGGAAATGAGGACTGAGGAGATTTGAGGTGGATACCTTGGGTTGGGGAGGGTTGGGGAAGGTTGGGGAAGGAGAGGAGGAGGAGGAGGAGGAGAAGTGGGGGAGGGGTTCTCGAGAGAGCTGCAAGAGATTGGTTAAGACTAGGAAGAATCGGAATCTGACTGATTAAAGCAAAGATTGAAAAGGTCTAGTCATTACTGGAGAGTCCTTATATATTCCCTCCAAATTGTTTTCCATCGCTCCAGTCGGGGTACATATGGTACCGGAGACATGGCTAGCGGAGACACGGCCAGAAAAGCACTCGAGACCATACAGCTGTCAGACTCACCGAATGTTTTTCTTCCATCAGCAACAGAGGAATTGTTTATTTTTCTGTTGAAATGTTTGTCTTGATTATGTTTGGTTATTCCTATACTACCTCAGCACCCATCACTGACTTCGACGCCAGGCGCTGATTGCACGAGGAACGACCATCTTTTTGGCATGTTAATTGGTCTCTAACGACTAGACGTGTCCAGTTTTCGGAAAAAACACAACAGCCTAAAATACATAGATGAAGGTAGCATGGGCTGGCCCATTAGCACAAGCAGACGTTCACACGTCAACATCAGGGTACAGGGCTCCATTAGTGGGTAAAGACAATCATACAAGTTCAATGAGCGACTATCTTGAGGAGCAGGCTACAAATCTCATTACAACATTAAAAACACAAAGCAAACACGTTTTCTCTACTCTTTTCAATTACGATCTGTGCATCCAAAACAAGTTGTCACTCACATTATCTCTATTTCGGCTCTGTATTCACTCTATCTTCACTTCACCTCCCCCCTCCCACCCTTATCAAACACTGTGTCTGCCTTAAATTCCCTTCCCCTCCTCCCCTATTTGATTGGTGTATAAATACTGTAAACACAAACAAAAATTTGGCGCAATTAAGTTTTAGCGCATTGTCAGTTTTTGGCACATAAGCGCAATGATAAGTTTCGGCATCCATGGTAATTACTATATAAGAAGTATATAAAAACTCCAAATAGTGCAATCATATTTAAGCGCAATACTTTCAGCGCGAAAAATGCTAAAAGAATTTAAAACTTGTGACTTTAATTATGTTTACATCCTATGAACATATAGCCACTACATTTTCTGGCAGCAGCTGAGTAATGAGAATAATAAGTGATGTTAAAAAAATTAATTCATACAGGTATACCGTGGTATAAAGTTGTGATGGTACGTACCGTGGTACATTAGTCCTGTACCAGGTTTTTTTTGGACTTTCATTTAACTTATAACTTCTAAAATGGTTTAATTATGATTTCCTATATTGAGTTTGCTGATCAACTAGGACAGACATAGCTTCACTCACACAATATTAGAGGATAACACAAAGAGAAACTTATGGCAGGCCTCTTGTTGATTGGCTTCAGAACAAAAACAGCCAGAGACCTTTAGCTAGCTCAAACATTCAATCAAGGTGGTTGGTATACCATGGTAATTATGTACCGCAGTATTTGCCTAAATACCGAGGTACTTTTGATTTTGTGGTACCCAGCTCTAACATTCAAACTCATGTTACTCGAATACTCGGTTAACTCAAAGTTTTACCACAGTCCCATCGACTTCAAGAAAACAAGGTTTGACTGTATGTATATATAGAGTACTCAGTTGCTGATTTTGATTTGTTTATTTACTGTGAATCAATATAATATAAATAAACTTTATTTATTTTACAATAATTATGAAAGAAGTTATCCAACTTATTTTAATCACTCTTGTTGTCCCGGATGTTAGCGCCCAAGGGGTCTTATTGTGGGAGGAAACCTGAGTACCTGGAGAAAACCCACATGGTCTGGCAGTTGATCCCATACCTTTTCACGTCCGGTCTGGGCATTGAACCCCGGCCGCCTTGGCGAAAGTCAAGTGCGCTATCCACTGCACCACCCGACCACCCCTGCCTGTAAATCAATCTTTATTACTTTTTCATAAAGTCCTACAAAGAAGAATTTTCTTTTCAGAATGATCTATCAAAGATGCAGCCATGCGGAAAAGTTTGGATGCGTAATCACAGTTTTTCACAATGGAACAGAGATGCTTAATTGCTAATAGAGTTGTAATATGGTTACTTTTCATTGTGGAGACGTGAAACAGAATAATCAATTACAGAGAAAAACTTAATGCTGTGTGAATAATGATGTTTGATAAAGAGACACATTCATACATACTGTGTTCAAGATGTACTTAACTGTTATAAAAATTAAGTAATTGATCAAAGTACCACATGTATGACCGACGTAGCTTAATTACTGGAGGTTGTATGGATGATATGCATGTACTCAAATTTTCTATGAGCGATGTACTCAAATGTCCTATTAACCACATGACTCAAATCTTCTATGAAAGATGTACTCAAATTTTCTATGAATGATATACTCACTGCTATATGAACCACACACTAAAATTTTCAATGAACCAAATACTCAAATGTTCGGAGAACAATGTTCGATGTTCTCAAATGTTCGGAGAACCATATACTCAAATTTTCAATGAACGATGTTCTCAAATGTTCTATGAGCGATGTTCTCAAATGTTCTATGAACGATGTTCTCAAATGTTCTATGAACGATGTTCTCAAACGTTCTATGAACGATGTTCTCAAATGTTCTATGAACGATGTTCTCAAATGTTCTATGAACGATGTTCTCAAATGTTCTATGAACGATGTTCTCAAATGTTCTATGAATAATGTTCTCAAGTGTTCTATGAACGAAGTTCTATGAATGATGTTCTCAAGTGTTCTATGAGCCATATACTCTAAAGTTCCATGAAGATGCATTCATAAGTTATATGAACAATATACTCAAATGTTCTATGAACAATAAATAAACAATTAAATATTTATATTTAATTGCATTTATGTTGAGGGCTTGTGTGGATTGATATTCAATTATTATTATAATTATTTCTGGTAACATATTATTGTCATTGTTACTTACTGGTTATCGGTTATTCGGGCCTGTCGCTCTATATACATTGTATATGCAAATAGGTCACGTGGTGTCGCTAAGCTTCGCGGGCCGAGTCACGTGACCGCAGCACATAGCGTCACTTGGGAGGAAAGAGCAAAGGCCAAAGGTAAAAGCTATTTTTATTTGCTCACCCACCTCCTTCCCCTGTCTCCCCCACGTGGGCTTCTATCGGTGAAATTAGCTATAGTTTTGTCATCATACATGTATGTATTTTACTATACTAGGAAGAGGGCTTGTTTTTACCCTCACCTACACTAGTCCAAGTTGTAATAGAAACTATTACGTAGTATTTTGTATATGTTATGTAATGATGTTTTTAGTTGTTACGGTTATGTAATGTCGTTTAAATAAAACGGCCATTTCAATCAATGTATGTGTTGTGTGATTTATTGACTACTGTACAAGCTTGCATTACGTCTGCCTTGTTAAAGCAAGCAGCTTAACATAAATATACTTGAAAGTTCTATGAACAATGCACTCAAATGTTATATGAACAATGCACTCAAATGTTATATGAACAATGCACTCAAATGTTATATGAACACTAATGTTTTATAAACATACTTGGATGCTGTACAAGATACATACTTAGAAGTTGCGTGACATATAAAAGCATTCATGGATTACTTGATCAACTGAACCAGTTGAAGCTAACTATTTTCAAAACACAGCAGTGCACTGACAGCTAGGGGTCACAAACATTTCTTCACACGACACGTTATTACATCACACGAAAACGTGCAAAGAAAAAGTCACAGATAAAAAAACCCAGGAGTTTTATGATGTCAGGAAACATATCTAAAAGGGAATAAAAATGAGCGGTGTGTCCGACTTGAACAGGCGTCAGAGTCGGAAGCTCAAAAGGAACACGAGTCCCGCTTAATCAGCAAACACACTTCACACATGGCTTGATGCGGGCGTCGCTGCAGTGATGCATTTGAAGTGACAAACAAACGTAATTAACATTAGCTCCAATAAAGGAGTTTCATCCTGTAATGACATTCAAAAACCAAGCCTCTCTAGACACTCTCTACAAACGTAATCCTTTAATTGATCAATACATTCGCCATTCTCTTGTCATAATAGGCCTGCTCAGACTCCGCTAAACATTTCCCCGGACGACCGACACATAATTTTGCAATCTAGCAGTATGTAATACTACTTTGCTAATTTCATTTAATTATCCGAGAAAAAAAAACGAAAATTAAACATAAAAGAAGCAGGAGAAAAATTTCCATATCGCGGCTTTAAGTGATTAATCTGGCGATACTGACCTAGATGACAAAATCGGTACTGTTTGAACAGCTACTGCAATAATAGCCGGCTCCCTCATCAGACTGTGAAGTCAGGTGTTAATGTCAGGAGGCCACATGAAACGTCACTTTAAACCGGGTAAACTCATGAGCGCTTCCTTAATCAGTGTACACACATGGTGGAAAACCAAATAAAACAATGCATCTCTTTCACATCATCTTATCTTTATTAGATAATAAAAAAATAAATAAAAAATAAATAAATTGTTCACATGCTCATGTAAAAAGCGTTCGGAATTCACTCTGAATCAACAACAATATTAACTTGATAAATATTGGTTTGATTAAAAAGACATTCAGTCAACTTTCCAGCTTCGTCCCAGCCCCTGCATACAGGTGTACATTGATAGAACATCAGTTCATTAAATAGAACTCTACAATTTCCAGCTTCGTCCCAGCCCCTGCATACAGGTGTACATTGATAGAACATCAGTTCATTAAATAGAACTCTACAATTTCCAGCTTCGTCCCAGCCCCTGCATACAGGTGTACATTAATAGAACATCAGTTCATTAAATAAAACTCTACAATTTCCAGCTTCGTCCCAGCCCCTGCATACAGGTGTACATTGATAGAACATCAGTTCATTAAATAGAACTCTACAATTTCCAGCTTCGTCCCAGCCCCTGCATACAGGTGTACATTGATAAAACATCAGTTCATTAAATAGAACTCTACAATTTCCAGCTTCGTCCCAGCCCCTGCATACAGGTGTACATTGATAGAACATCAGTTCATTAAATAGAACTCTACAATTTCCAGCTTCGTCCCAGCCCCTGCATACAGGTGTACATTAATAGAACATCAGTTCATTAAATAAAACTCTACAATTTCCAGCTTCGTCCCAGCCCCTACATACAGGTGTACATTAATAGAACATCAGTTCATTAAATAAAACTCTATAACTTCCCAGCTTCGTCCCAGCCCCTTTATACAGGTGTACATTAATTAATAGAACATCAGTTCATTAAATAAAACTCTACAATTTCTAGAACCTCCGTCATGTCTACAAATAAAAATTTAACATTATTTGCTTCCTTACCTAAATTATGTTTCTGATTGTTTATTTTTTTTAAGTTACATGATATTGTTTTAGTTTTGCCATAAAGCAAAGGGCAATATTTTCAATGCATCTTTTTCATTTCATCTACCGGCTACAATTTCCTAAATCTCCGCTAGGTCGATCTACAAATAGAAAATTTTACATAATTTGCTTTCTCTACCTAAATTATGTTGGGTTTTTTTCAAATTTATTTCAAATAACATATAAATTTCAGTTTTTGCCATAATGCAAAGGACATTATTTTCCTCCCCCCACCCCCCTCTAAATTCTATTTGAATGTTGGTAATAGGTACAGTGAGCTGAACTTGGTGTGTGATATCTACACGATGTTGGTCTACACATTAGCCAATGCAATCAGCCGATATAGCTTCGACTGGCATTACATCGAGTGTAACAAATCAAATCACCTTCGCTGACTCCTCACCACCATCTCCCACAGCCCCGAAGTGACATCAAACCGACATTACAGCTTCCGTAGCCCGCGGCCGAGTGACCTTGGACAAGTGATGGGGTCTAACCTTGCTCTCAACATAGAAAATACAAGTTGACAAGAATTCTCATCCAATAATACATACTTAAACATGATTTAAAATTGAAGTTTTCACAGCAATGATCAAGAAATCAATGGCATGGGCCTTTTTGTATGGGACAAATAAAATTATGTTTTACAGACAATCTTATTGACGACAGTGTACTATAATCAATCTCAAACAGGCGGAATAAAAACTAGGTCACCATCGCCTCGGTCTGACCTTATAAACCGCAATCTGCACAAGAAACAAAACCCGTCTTTCGTCTTTCTTGCAGATTTGATGTAGGTTTTAGTATGCTAGCTTCATTATATCTGAACTGGAAATAGCAGACTTAAGATCTGAGAGATTGTGATATGTACTTTTTTGTCTCCACTCTAATGCATCAATGTTTAAATGACAGTTTCTTTGCTCCGCTAATATACGACCACATCAGATCATGTACAAAGAGAGTAAAATTAGAAGACATAAATGTGGATTACCTTGTTAAGATCTGAACAAATGCTTTGCTTTGTAGTTTAGTTTGATTTTGTCTGATAAACTCCACACATAAATTGATTTCTCTTTAAGTCTGCACTTTGGTTTGTACAAGTAGATGATATCGCTCACGAATGAAGAGTACAATGTCATCATCAGTTTTTATGTCCTTCAAATTCTTCTGCACAACGTCTCATGACAACATCAATTTACATTAATGAGCTCTTGTAGCTTAATAACACTGCCGTTTCATATTATAAATGGATTCTTTCCAACAGCTCCCCAAAATTAGAGGTCAAAGGTCATTAATCTTTGGATACTTAGGTTAATATTCAAATGTCATGTGACACTTCACATTCCAACTACAAGTATAAGTTATCTCCTTCACCCCTGCAGACACATTTGAATTCTTCCAAATCAAGGGTTGGAAAAGTCCTTTATGAAAATTCAGGGGTGAATTAGTTAAATTTCGTTCCATAGCAACAATGCTGTAACATTGTTTCTCGACTCTGTGAATTCCCTATATGATTACACATTCGAAGAAAGCACACACAGATACATTATATAATATCAAAGTTATTCTAGTTTGTTTGAGATAGTGCTAATTTGAAACTCCAACACAATATCACTTAGGCATCATATAAATGATCAAATCCTGACATCAGGTACGTCGTTACACATGACGTGCACTATGTTAGAAAGCCTTAAGTGTTAAATGTATCCTGCCAGCAGTAACAATGATATTGCTGAATACTGAAGTAGCATCTCTCTATTCCCTGATGACAAATTTCAATGCTCCAATATATTTCAACTGATATGTATAATGGTTTAATTTTTCTTCAGCAGAGATTCATAACCCAGTAACACATTATAAAGGTTATTTGTGGAACACTATATCAAAAAAACTTGTTTTAAGGAAAATAAAACTTGATGTGCCAGTGTAACACGAATACCCCAGCATGTACTTATAACTGTTCACACAACTGCTTGGTTGACAATGGCTGACATCTAAAATTTATTACTGTAGTCATTGAGTCATTCAACTCAACTTTATTTCGAGGGCCTTACAGCCCATAGGTAATCATTTGGTTTTGGTTTTATTTAGTTTTACATCCTTTTATATTAACAGCCAGGGTCATTTAAGAATTTGCCCGGTTTTGGAGGTGGAGGAAAGCTGGAGTACCCAGAGAAAAACCACCGACCAATGGTCAGTACATGGCAACTGCCCCACATGGGTTTCAAACTCTCAACCCAGAGATGAAGGGTCAATGGTAGAATGTTGGGACACCTTAACCACTCGGACACCACAGCCTCCAGCCCATAGGAAATTAGTCAAGAATGATCATATTCATGAACATATTACATCATATCCTTTTTAATTTTCTTAATCCAAAGTTTGCGTTTATGTGTAAACAAGCCAAACGACATAATATTGTTACTAGAGAAAGCAAGTGCAGATATACATGTAGGCAAGTTGTTTTCTGAAGCCAATTGATACACATGTGTGTAATTTTGTAACTATTCCCATTGTTTAAATCTATCAAGAAAGCTAGGATGTTGCTGGTGAACATTTTGAGTCGGATGAGACCTAAACTAATTGATTGTACAAAATATTTGGTCATGCTCTAGTTCTGTCAATTTACCGGAAAAAGAAGAAATTTTTTTTCAACTGGAGTTTCCAATGTCCATCATACATGTACCATATCTGTGAAAATTTACTAGAATACTCAAAGTTTAATGTATAAGCCATAACCTTGGAAACTAGAAAATGTCTGTAAGACATAAATAAATGTCCCCACTGCCATGTCAAATTAGCTTCAGTGTTCTATAAAATGTTTCAGTACAAGTGATCATTGTATTTGGAGATCTATAATGATGTAAAGATCAAATAAAATAACTTAATTAGGATGACACCTGAGTATCATGACACTAAATTGGTTAATGGTTTTCTATAAACAACATGGTGAGGTTATAAACTTGGCCTTGACCCTGTAACACTGAAACATGGACTCATCTGGATGATAGAACTGTTAATAAATCGTTTGATTTTGTATACATCGCAACCTTGACCTTGGACCTTGACAAATATGATGTTCTAGGAATTCTGTGTATAAAATTTGTTCAAAATTTATTAAAAAATGAAGAAGTTTTAAGAGTGATGACAGTCTGAATCGATTGATGATTTTTATATGTACATTGTAGCATCTGTGACTTTTGACTTATTGTCCAATTACAGACAGCTACTACTTACTGTCAAATTCTAGATATTTATAGACAACTACACTTATTGCATAATAATGAAAAATCTACAATTATCACCTAATTATATACATTAACACTTATAGCCTCGATTAGTATATAGACATCTATACTCATTGCCTAATTATAGACAACTACACTTATTGCCAAATCATAGACATCTACAATCATTGACTTATTTGAATCATATACACTGATAGTCCAATTATAGACATCTACACTTATTGCCAAATAATAGACGTACATCTAGCCTTATTACCCAATCAAAGACAAATATATATGTTTATTGTCTAATTGCAGTCACCTACACTTATTGTCTGTTTACAATCACCTACACCTATTTTCTAATTACAATCACTTACACTTATCATCTTATCAATATCATCTACATGTTTCCAATCAAGTATCAATCAAGTCTAATCAACAGCAGTACATATATACATATACATTTTTTGCCCAATTGTAATTACATCTACAGAAGTACATATATATACTAACCTGAGAACAACATGTGAGGGCCGGCACGGTTTCTACGGTAACTTCCAGACAACAGGGACACACAGATCCTATCAGTATGTACCGTTGTTAGAGATGTGTGTATGATGCTGGTTTACATAAAACTATAGAGATCCGCATCTAAATAAGGACTTCAAAACACAAGGCTACAATAAAAGAAAAGTAATAAAATTTAAATGTCAGAGATTTTCTTGGCAAGGAATAACAAGAAGATCAAAAGAAGGGCCTTTGATGACAATCGTTACGGGAATGTCTTTGGTGAAGAATTCTCACATAGGGGTTTTATTTGTCTGAAGCAACAATTAAAAACGGCTCATAATTCCCTGTGGTGGGTATCATCTACAAACATGTATTTTTTTGTAACAACTGTGACATCCTCTTTGATACTCTACCATACCACATCGTATGACCTATATATATAAATGATACCCATACTGCAGCATGGAGGCAGTACAACTTCAATCCCGAAATGTGTGAAACTGCTCTTTAGGACTCGCAAAAGAAAATCAGCCTATCACCAAGTGTTTCATACGTATACGATTGTAGTACCTATTGAAAATTTGTTTATGCCAAGTGCAGTGCCTCAGAGAAAAATAAAATGGTAATTTTTGACATATTTTGCATTGCATAAACTAAATCTATAGATTTTAACTTTACAAAATGTATCCTTTTGGTAGATTTTGATATGTAAATTAATGGCGGATTGACATGGGGTCAAAAGTCAGGGTGTTCCTTTCCCATTTCACCAGGTTGACAAATGAACTTACGGTTGTAAGAATCGAAGCAGACACCTGCAGCAGTGTAAAATGCCAGTTAAGTCACCTAGAAACACCTTTTGAATCCTCTGTCAGGTATACATGTATCTGTGAGTCTCGGACAATTTTCACTATAGTCTTGCACTTTGAATATCAAAGTTATTAGTTTGCATGAAAGCTAAATAATAAGAGCGCAGCTTTTGGGCGCCAAAGGCGCCTGAGCAAATCTCTTGAATGGTAATTATCACATACATGCGTAAACAGAGTTGTTTCCCCTTGCTACCCTTTGCCTTTGATTTTTTTCATCCAGAAGTAGCCCTCCAGTGGGGAAACTGGAAACATGTCACACAATTATGTTACGTCACACTCGGCCTTCATCAGTTAAATATTTCTGGCGGGTTGAAAATAACCGCAGAATCTTTCAGCTGATGTCGGAAGCTGTTTTTTTTTCTGACTTGCCCGCTTTAAATTATTACCTATAGAAATGTTATCTCGTTCTAAACCAGGACATGAATGATTCTCAGTAAATATCAGAGATTTACTAAAGCTACACTCTTTTAAGGCATTGCCTTTGTCACATTAACATTTAATAAATGATTTAGTTGTGTGTCCTTTACTTTCACATATACAAATATTAGGCAATTAATTTGGCACAGACAGTCAAATCATAATTTTTAACAAGGAATTCCCCTAAGATGATTATCATTACTTTACGACCCAAAATTTTCTATCAGAACACCAGTATATTAAAATACTGCCATGTTGCAACCCTTATTGTAATAAATTGCTCAATGTAATAATTATTACATTAAGGTTAACCTTATTGTAATAATCTTCTAAATTATTACATTAAGCGACGCTTATTGTAATAAAAAAATAGTATTACAATAAGCGTCAACATCATGCATAATTGTAATAAAAATAATTTACATTTCTTGAAAACTTGTCCTTGCTTAGAGAATGTATAGATCTACATAAAGATAAAATTCTAGTGTGAAAAGTTAAAATTGTCTTCACTTATCTCATAACTTCAACAAATTGATGATTTTAAATTCCTTATTGTAATAATTATTACATTAAGGTTAACCTTATTGTAATAAATCTCATGTTTATTACAATAAGCGTCATTGATTACAATAAGGTTAACCTTAATGTAATAAATTATTACATTAAGCAATTTATTACAATAAGGGTTGCAACACTGCCACATAAGTTAACTTCAGAGCAAAATATGGCTGCAAAATCATGAATGAATTCAAAAGCAAAACATTCTCAAAATGTAAATATTATCTTAATTTCTTGTGTATCATAAATATAATATTGATAAAATTATTGCTTTCAAGAAAAGTTACAGTAATTACACAAATCCTCATGAGCCGACTACCTTAAGTTTAACAATTAAAACAGAAAAGCTATTTTTTTGCTTGGGAAGAACCATCAAACATTTAATACAAAAGTACAAGCATTAACACTGAAGTTACATGTTAAGAACCATCACATGTTCTTTTAGATCTGTTTCTGTGTATTTCTAAGTGTTAACATTAAGTTTACAAGTTAAGAACCATCAAATGTTGTCAGATCTGTTCCTGTGTATTTTGTGTTAACATTAAGTTTACAAGTTAAGAACCATCAAATGTTCTATTAGACCTGTTCCTGTGTATTTTGTGTTAACATTAAGTTTACAAGTTAAGAACCATCAAATGTTCTATTAGACCTGTTCCTGTGTATTTTGTGTTAACATTAAGTTTACAAGTTAAGAACCATCAAATGTTCTATTAGACCTGTTCCTGTGTATTTTGTGTTAACATTGAGGTTACAAGTTAAGAACCATCACATGTTCTATCAGACCTGTTCCTGTGCTTATTGTGTTAACATTGAGGTTACAAGTTAAGAACCATCACATGTTCTATCAGACCTGTTCCTGTGTATTCAGTGTTAACATTTACACAAAAACAGGTTTTAATCTGTTATAGTATGCATGGTGCTTGGGCAATAATCAGCCACCATGGGATACTAACAAGGAAAAAACCAACAACTTAATGAAATTCTATTCAGAGAAAAACTGAAGGGTTCCATGGTATATCAGATGAGGTGTGTTTATATATATGCCAAATTTGTTTTTATAAAATCAGGAATACTGACTTGGAGTTCAAGCTCTAAAAATGGTAAAAATAAATGTTACATGTTTTTTTTCTGTGTTATTGGTGAAGCGAAAATGCTATAGCTATAGCTGCCCGCTAGACTTCAGGAAGACGGAAATGAAATTCCTGTAATTGTTTGACATACTGGTCTGCATCTGAAGGTCAGAACAACCACTTAAATGGCGGTACATATATGTTCATTGTATAGTTGGATATTTTGGTCTTTTGGGTAATGAAAAAATTTACAGTTCAATTTTAAGACCAGGAGTACCATTTTGTTTGTTTGCTGTGTATTTTAGCTACTTCTTCATTGACACTATCTGTAGGTGTAAGATCAAATTACAACGACAAAAACTGAATTATATCCTGATAAAAAGCAAGGTCAATTGATTTATTAAGTTCCCTCTGCATACGGATGACAAAAGGTTGTCCTTTATAGTCAGGCCTTCAACATATGTCCTAGATGTAGCTGGATGGTGGCTTTTCGGATTTCTGGGAACTAATCTATAGCGTTCCTCTACAACAAAAAACTGGCACGTCCTAAAATGACCTAAGCTCTATATAGGATGTAAAAATAACTAACCAAACCAAATGAAACCAAGGTATATTGCAAATAAGTCTTTTTTAGAACATTTTACTAGAATAAATTGAAGATATACATGTATTAGATGAAGCATCATTTTAAATCTATGAGAGCATTACAATCACCTACAGATTTCTGGGAACTCTATAGCTTTCCTCTACAACAAAAAACTGGCTCGTCCTAAAATGACCTAAGCTCTATAGGATGTAAACACCCTTTTATAGGTAGGACAATTTTAGGCCAAGGGGTCGTCTTCCAAATTTTAGCGCCTGAGTACGTAGGTTATTAAAGGCCAGAAGACTCCTATCACCACCCCCTCAACCCATTCCCATTGTCTTACCTCCTACATACTTTATCCCTTCTACTCTCTTTCCTATCTTTCCTCATCCACCGAAGGAAGTAAAACCATATTAGGACGTAAAACTCTCAAAACAAAATAAGTATACTAACCAAACCATATCAAACATTAGGTGTATTGCATATTACTCATTTATAACATTTTACTGGAATAAATTGAAGATATAGATAAAGCGCATTATCTTAAATCTATGTCAGCATTACAAACACCTACACATATCGTGCTAGCTATTAGATAGATATTAAAATACTTTTTAGAATATTTCTGTTTTCCTAGAGGCAAAACCATTATAGTTTAATGACTGTCAAGAGAACAATAACTTTCAATAATTGTAAAAAAAAACATCAGAAAATACCAAAGCGTCAATAATAATCACATAGAAATTATATGTATATGTGTACATTTAATTCTTTTTATTTGGTGATAAAAAATATACATGTACGTTGTTTCCCATAGTTTGGTGCTAAAAAACCCAAATAAAAATATTTATATTTCTTGTAGCATACTTTTTTAGCAAATAGATATAGGAGTTTTATGCTTTTCATGATTTATTACATATATAATTCTCTACTTAGAAAAAGTAATTTCATATATTTCAAATGAAATTACTTTTTTTAAGTAGAGAATTATATATATAATAAATCATGAAATCATGAAAAGCATAAAACTCCTATATCTATATTTTGCTAAAAAAAGTAACTATGCTAGAAAAGTAGAAAACAATTCCCAGCCTCTCCTGGGATTAACTGTGCTATGCCTCATTCACCAAGAATCTATATTAAAAATGTTTTACTCTAACAAAAGTTCCTGATAATATCACAATTCCCTTTATATCACAATTTCCTGTGACAAAGGGAATCGGACACTATAGGGGAATGGGAATAGGAAAGTGAGGTTTTTATAATAATTATTTCATGTAACTCTTTAATTGTTGAGCATGTCTTGTGGTAAGGGATTTAACTAGTACCGAAAACAACACTGTGGTCTTAATCATGTACCAGTAATCAAAATCAGCTATCAGATAAGTGATCTCTTATCTTGGATTAGAATCAAAGTAATCTAGTTTTTACTGGCGCTGGAAGAAATTAAAAAGACCACCATTACCGGAAAATACAGTATGTAACTCTACTTGTTTAATCCGTTATTTAAGAATTAATTTCAAGAAATTCCATTGGCTGTTCTTCAATATTGCATGTGTGTATAGAAGTTGCACAGTGTTGCATTTATGTATCAATATTATGGTACTAAGTAACAATTATTTTGGTTTTATTTGATACATTTATTTTTTTATTTATTTAATATTTTATAAGGAAGGAATTCATGGATCATTGTGGGTTTCCATTTAGTCTAACCCAACTTATGAAGTTCAAGTTATAGGAGTTTTTGCTGTTTTTGATAAAATCAAACATATGCCTGCACGAGTTATCTCCCTTCTACTTTCTGTCATTGGAGTATATACTTTCATTTCACAAATTATGACGAATTAATAAGCAACTGACAACTGTATCGACGATTCACGAAATAAAACTTCAGTTCGAGATTGAATAAGTTAAAATATTCCGTCTTGATGACATCATCACCAGCCAAACACACTCATCAATCAGTGCAAAGAGTTGCATAAAACACATATACATGTGTAGCGGATTACAAATGTAGCGGATCTAGACCGGGTCGATCGTCGGCGACCAGATAGCTCAATTGGTTGAGCGTCCGTCTAGAGTTCGGAAGGTCCCGGGTTCGAATCCCGGTCTGGCCGTGCATTTTTCCTCTCCTGTTACATTTGGTGCATGTGACCAAACCTTGTTTCAAGTACTGGGTGCATACTTGGCAAGGGGATACCCGAACCTGGGTTGTAAATCGTGATGTCTTCAGGGTCGAAGACTTTGTTAAAGGAGGGAGGAATGTAGCGGATCTAGACCGGGTCGATCGTCGGCGACCAGATAGCTCAATTGGTTGAGCGTCCGTCTAGAGTTCGGAAGGTCCCGGGTTCGAACCCCGGTCTGGCCGTGCATTTTTCCTCTCCTGTTACACATGTATAACGTTAGGGTCCTATAGCGCGCCACAATGCATAAAAGATTTGTTACGCTCAAGTCCCTTCAAACAAAAACACTGTAAATACTCATAAAATTGTTGACGAAAACTACATATATCCAATTGACATGAAAGCACCAAGAAAAACAAATAAATATCTCTAGTCTCTTACCTGTGTGTTTTTCACCTGTGCGTCTTCTGCTTCATTTCCGGGGTAGAGTGATAACGGGATTTTCTTGACCGGATTTGTCCCGCGCGGTTATCAACATCACGCTACATTGTAAATCTCATTAGTTATTTCCCCTTTGTAACGATATGTTTCTGTTTTCATCTTCATCAATCAATATGACTATACATATAATTGAATCTGGAAGAATTCATTGGTCAGGAGAGCCTTGTTCCGTCTGAGCTATAGATATTAAATCGTCTATATTTACCGTTCTCGTAGATCAGACTTGCTAAGTCCCCAGAAATTGGGTCCGCAACAAAGCGCTAATTCTTTAACTTCAGTGGTGTTACTGTACAATAAGTATTCTGATATATGCTATTTTTGCTATGTATTCATGCATTTTCGCAAATTTCAATGAATTTTCATGACATCGTTTTTGAAGAGTTTTTAATTCCATACACTAGTAAACAATTGTCAGCTCTTTTATATATATGTATACATGAGACTTTTCCAGTGATCAACTTTCCTGCAATAGACTTATACCTGGTAAATGTACTGTAATTTGAAACCTAATATATGCATTATCTCTTATTAACGGCTACGGCAAATTCATTTAAAACAAAATATATTAATTATGGAAGGAATAAGCAAATATTTCTCAATATGAATGTGAAATTTCAATAAATTCCATTGAAGTCATACAAATTTATTGAAAAATTGTAAAAAATGCATTAAATATGTATAGTAAAATATTAGGGAAGGGGTGCACCAATGCAATTAGTGCGAAGGGTTCTGATTCTATGATCTGCTGCGAGCCGCTAGCCGTTCCAACATTTCAGCGAATCTTAGAGTCAGAACCCTTCGGACTATAATGTAATCAATCGAGCGTCTCACTTCAATGCAAAAGGGGTTTATTGCAATTAATCAAAGTTGCACGTAAAAGGGTTTTCAAACTTTGTGAAGTGTTGCACAACCACTTTCGAAAGGCTGGGTTTTTTTTTACAGTTTATACAGTTAGAGTATTTATTTTGAGTGTTATCAATGTTCTGAACCATATTTGTACATTTATGTTAAGTTTACTTTACACAGCAAATACATTATTTTATGTGACGTTTCGGCGTACTAGTACGATATGTACCCTGTCACCTTCGTCAGATAAATGACCAGAAAAGCGTATGCACACGAAGGTGTAAATTGTGTACGAGTTGATGACGAAAAAAAAAGTGAAATAGTAAAATTATTGTAACGAATTGACTCAATTCATCTAGGCTTTGTTTAAGCTTTGGTCATGTGCGAGAGTCTGTATGCCCCCTCATCTCGATTTAGAACCGGCCCACTGCGGCGTATCCAGATGGCTTCTTTTATCTGCCGCTTCAGCAGATTGCTCTCTCTGTCTAACATTTTTGAATTTTTCTAGTCAATAACATCATTTTTTTCTGTGTGACGTGATCTATGATTGCTGATTTGTTTGTCCGACACTCCCACTGCTTCCTTTCTGATCGGGTGAATATCTGTCTTTCTTGTGCTGCAGTATGTTTCCGTCGTCCATCAAAGGCCAACACCAAATCTTCCTCCCGTCTCCCCAATTCATGGTGCGTTACACATTCTGTGACGTTTTCTTTCGGTGTTTTATCCTTAGGGTGTACAAGGATATTTCGAAGTGTCTTGTGGAGCTTCATTTCATGACATGAATTTATCATAGGTACGTGTACACTAACAATGTGTTTCAGCTCTTGCAATTTATCATGCTGTTTTGTGACAATTGTCTCGCATCTATTGAGCAATATTAGGATCCGAAAATAGCTCTATTCGACTAAGTAAAAGAATGAGTGCTAATTTGGACCTTCTGGTGGCTATCACCGATAAGTAATATATTTTGTATATGAACACGTTTGGATTAGGTGGTAATGATATGACATTAAATTAAGGTCAGGTCGGAGAACATAACGAGTAATGGTGGGGTTTCAAATTCATAATAGGGCCCATTTTGACAAAACAACATGATTTTTCTTCATAATTTCCATGCATTGGGCAATTCCAAAAAAGTAGAACATCAAACTGCATGATTATAAAAATGTTCATGGTCGAAAATTAGGTCACAGTGACACAGATTATTTTATTTGCTTCTTATGTCAAGAATATTTATTGGTTTGTGCCTAAATATGAACAATATATTTATTGTATAGCATGTTTTAATGAAAAATGTATGCATTTATTTTGAAAAATGAGCTACAGAGCGTCTTGTACTACAGCACCTCTACAAGATACAAGATACAAGAATTTTTTATTTAAAACAATAAACATTAGCACTGTAGTGCTATTATTGCGACAAAATCTTGATCTTGTTACTATAAACGTGTTAGTACTACAGCGCTTACGACTCGGTAAACAAAATTGACAACGAATTATCTCCCTTACACCATACTAGAGGACCTTCATTATTTTTTCTCATATTTCAGAAATTATCTTTCAATGCATTATCCTTTCTAAGTGATGTCTTCGTTAAGCCAATACAAATAAAAAGTTATTTATTGACGGATCTATTTTAGAAAGATACATCCCTCCGAAAATACTTTCAGTAATGTTTACGTCGCAGAACAGTTTAATTGTCGATCAGCACAACTGCAGTACTGTGACAAAAGTATTCGGTCACGTCATTTTTTGTACTATACCTTTTTTTACTATAAATGTTCAACTAATTCGTAGGATTTTGTTTTCCAACGAATTTTCTTGAAATTGCACATACTTGTAGATGATAATAAGCTCCTTCACCTGATGATTTTTGCATACTTTTCACATCTTCATTTTCGAGAAATAGTATGCACTGTATCGAAAGTGTGATGCCGTTTTGGTCTTCATTCTTATATCGTTGCTAAACTTTTTAAAACTGTACCATGCAATATCTCTTGAATTCGGCTACGGAAAATTATATAAATCTTATCGGGGGAATAAGCAAATAATTATCTACATTCATGGGAAATTTCAATAAATTCCTTTGAAAAACAACGTCATAAAAGATCATTGAAAATTTGT
Organism: Mimachlamys varia; assembly: GCA_947623455.1. Lineage (NCBI taxonomy): Eukaryota > Metazoa > Mollusca > Bivalvia > Pectinida > Pectinidae > Mimachlamys > Mimachlamys varia. The sequence continues at coordinate 53,558,175 of OX392528.1, forward strand.
CACAGTGCATGAAATCAGTATTTTGAATTAGTATTGCGGAGTTGTAATGCTGATACTATATCTTATTGGAAAACAATTTTATGATATTTCTTGCGTTAAGCTTTCAACTTATAAAAGCTGTTTCTTATTGAGGTCACCGTTTCTTCGGAAAAGTTAAACTTTTAGGGCATTTTTTATGTGTAAAGTGTTGCAACACTCTTATCAATGTACATTCTCGACATCCAGGGGTAACGCTCACGTTCGAGCTTAGCTGATCGTAACCCCTGGATATTTAGGATGACCAAACGAACTGTAATCTATTCTGAAGTTGAAGTATTTAAATGGAGTTTTAACAATGTTCTGAACCATATTTTCATATTTTAGATATATGGCCCAATATACGTAACTTCAGGGAATTTTTCGGGATTCTGAAAAATTATGAAAAAAAATCCAGTTGATAACCATGCAAAAATGAGCCTAAAACGAAGAAAACCTGAGCGGTAACTAACAAGAAACTCTTGACAAAAAAAAATCCAACGAATTGAAAAATATATAAGGAATGAAATTTATTTTTTCAGCATTCATGAGGTCATACACTTTGTAACAACATTGGCTTCTGGACATATTCCATGAATCGCGTTAGCATAACAAGAGGCCCATGGGCCTTAACGGTCACCTGATGTTTGATATGAAAGAGAAATATGGGAATGTTGAGATGAATATTTATAACAATACATTGTAGCATATCTGGGAGTGGAAAAAATGAACTTTTGAAATTATGTCAATTTGACCCTTTTAGGCCCACCCCTCAGGCACCTGGGGGTCAGTCAGTGTCAATATGTGCGTACTACTCAAAAGTCATGTCATATTGATAATTTCAACCAAATTTGCATCATTTCTTATGGCAATTAAACAAATAATGCAAAAAAATGTTTTTTTTCTGCCAATATACTATAGTAAACTTAACCCCCTCCACAGCGGGAGATGCAAGACCCCAGAGTCATGAAATTCACAATTTTGGTAAAGAACCTTAAAACCAATCCATCTATGAGGAGTATTTGATTCCAGCATATCTGGGAGAAGAGAAGAAGATTTTTGAAATTTTTGTAAATTTTACCCTTTTTGGCCCCGCCCTCCAGCCCCTGGGGGTCAACTAGGGCCAACATGTACATACCATCAAAGTGTCATCCCATGCTGATAATTTGATACAAGTAAGAATGAATTCCAATACAAATCCAACAAATAATAGTCAAAAATGTGATTTCCCTATATAAACTATAGTAAAGTTTACCCCCTCCCCAGGGGCAAACATTAGACCCCAGGGTCATGAAATTCACAATTTTGGTAAAGCACCTTAAGACCCTTCCATCTATGAAGAGTATTTGATTCTACCATATCTGAGAGTAGAGAAGAAGATTTTTGAAATTTTTGTCAATTTGACCCTTTTTGGCCCCGCCCTCCAGCCCCTGGGGGTCAACTAGGGCCAACATGCACATACCATCAAAGTGTCATCCCATGCTGATAATTTTATACAAGTTAGAATGAATTCCAATACAAATCCAACAAATAATAGTCAAAAATGTTATTTCCCTATATAAACTATAGTAAAGTTTACCCCCTCCCAGGGGCAAACATGAGACCCCAGGGTCATGAAATTCACAATTTTGGTAAAGCACCTTAAGACCCTTCCATCTATGAAGAGTATTTGATTCTACCATATCTGAGAGTAGAGAAGAAGATTTTTGAAGTTTTAGTCAATTTTACCCTTTTTGGCCCCGCCCTCCAGCCCCTGGGGGGTCAACTAGGGCCAACATGCACATACCATCAAAGTGTCATCCCATGCTGATAATTTGATACAAGTAAGAATGAATTCCAATACAAATCCAACAAAAAATAGTCAAAAATGTGATTTCCCTATATAAACTATAGTAAAGTTTACCCCCTTCCCAGGGGCAAACATGAGACCCCAGGGTCATGAAATTCACAATTTTGGTAAAGCACCTTAAGACCCTTCCATCTATGAAGAGTATTTGATTCTACCATATCTGAGAGTAGAGATGAAGATTTTTGAAGTTTTAGTCAATTTTACCCTTTTTGGCCCCGCCCTCCAGCCCCTGGGGGGTCAACTAGGGCCAACATGCACATACCATCAAAGTGTCATCCCATGCTGATAATTTGATACAAGTAAGAATGAATTCCAATACAAATCCAACAAAAAATAGTCAAAAATGTGATTTCCCTATATAAACTATAGTAAAGTTTACCCCCTTCCCAGGGGCAAACATGAGACCCCAGGGTCATGAAATTCACAATTTTGGTAAAGCACCTTAAGACCCTTCCATCTATGAAGAGTATTTGATTCTACCATATCTGAGAGTAGAGAAGAAGATTTTTGAAATTTTTGTCAATTTGACCCTTTTTGGCCCCGCCCTCCAGCACCTGGGGGTCAACTAGGGCCAACATGCACATACCATCAAAGTGTCATCCCATGCTGATAATTTTATACAAGTTAGAATGAATTCCAATACAAATCCAACAAATAATAGTCAAAAATGTGATTTCCCTATATAATCTATAGTAAAGTTTACCCCCTCCCAGGGGCAAACATGAGACCCCAGGGTCATGAAATTCACAATTTTGGTAAAGCACCTTAAGACCCTTCCATCTATGAAGAGTATTTGATTCTACCATATCTGAGAGTAGAGAAGAAGATTTTTGAAGTTTTAGTCAATTTTACCCTTTTTGGCCCCGCCCTCCAGCCTCTGGGGGGTCAACTAGGGCCAACATGCACATACCATCAAAGTGTCATCCCATGCTGATAATTTGATACAAGTAAGAATGAATTCCAATACAAATCCAACAAAAAATAGTCAAAAATGTGATTTCCCTATATAAACTATAGTAAAGTTTACCCCCTTCCCAGGGGCAAACATGAGACCCCAGGGTCATGAAATTCACAATTTTGGTAAAGCACCTTAAGACCCTTCCATCTATGAAGAGTATTTGATTCTACCATATCTGAGAGTAGAGAAGAAGATTTTTGAAATTTTTGTCAATTTGACCCTTTTTGGCCCCGCCCTCCAGCACCTGGGGGTCAACTAGGGCCAACATGCACATACCATCAAAGTGTCATCCCATGCTGATAATTTTATACAAGTTAGAATGAATTCCAATACAAATCCAACAAATAATAGTCAAAAATGTGATTTCCCTATATAAACTATAGTAAAGTTTACCCCCTCCCCAGGGGCAAACATGAGACCCAAGGGTCATGAAATTCACAATTTTGGTAAAGCACCTTAAGACCCTTCCATCTATGAAGAGTATTTGATTCTACCATATCTAAGAGTAGAGGAGAAGATTTTTGAAGATTTAGTCAATTTGACCCTTTTTGGCCCCGCCCTCCAGCCCCTGGGGGTCAACTAGGGCCAAAATGCACAAACCATCAAAGTGTCATCCCATGCTGATAATTTTATACAAGTTAGAATGAATTCCAATACAAATCCAACAAATAATAGTCAAAAATGTGATTTCCCTATATAAACTATAGTAAAGTTTACCCCCTCCCCAGGACAAACATGAGACCCCAGGGTCATGAAATTCACAATTTTGGTAAAGCACCTTAAGACCCTTCCATCTATGAAGAGTATTTGATTCTACCATATCTGAGAGTAGAGAAGAAGATTTTTGAAATTTTTGTCAATTTGACCCTTTTTGGCCCCGCCCTCCAGCACCTGGGGGTCAACTAGGGCCAACATGCACATACCATCAAAGTGTCATCCCATGCTGATAATTTTATACAAGTTAGAATGAATTCCAATACAAATCCAACAAATAATAGTCAAAAATGTGATTTCCCTATATAAACTATAGTAAAGTTTACCCCCTCCCCAGGGGCAAACATGAGACCCAAGGGTCATGAAATTCACAATTTTGGTAAAGCACCTTAAGACCCTTCCATCTACGAAGAGTATTTGATTCTACCATATCTAAGAGTAGAGGAGAAGATTTTTGAAGATTTAGTCAATTTGACCCTTTTTGGCCCCGCCCTCCAGCCCCTGGGGGTCAACTAGGGCCAAAATGCACAAACCATCAAAGTGTCATCCCATGCTGATAATTTTATACAAGTTAGAATGAATTCCAATACAAATCCAACAAATAATAGTCAAAAATGTGATTTCCCTATATAAACTATAGTAAAGTTTACCCCCTCCCCAGGACAAACATGAGACCCCAGGGTCATGAAATTCACAATTTTGGTAAAGCACCTTAAGACCCTTCCATCTATGAAGAGTATTTGATTCTACCATATCTGAGAGTAGAGAAGAAGATTTTTGAAATTTTTGTCAATTTGACCCTTTTTTGGCCCCGCCCTCCAGCCCCTGGGGGTCAACTAGGGCCAACATGCACATATCATCAAAGTGTCATCCCATGCTGATAATTTGATACAAGTAAGAATGAATTCTAATACAAATCCAACAAATAATAGTCAAAAATGTGATTTCCCTATATAAACTATAGTAAAGTTTACCCCCTCCCCAGGGGCAAACATGATACCCCAGGGTCATGAAATTCACAATTTTGGTAAAGCACCTTAAGACCCTTCCATCTATGAAGAGTATTTGATTCTACCATATCTGAGAGTAGAGGAGAAGATTTTTGAAGTTTAAGTCAATTTTACCCTTTTTGGCCCCGCCCCGCATGCCCCTGGGGGGTGGGGACCATATAATTCACAATTTTGGTTCACCCTCAGCCATGTAAGCTTCCTGTGACATTTCATTGAATTTGGTTCAGCGGTTTTGGAGAAGAAGTCGAAAATGTAAAAAGTTTACGGACGCACGACGCACGACGACGGACAAAAGGCGATTAGAATAGGTCACTTGAGACTTCGTCTCAGGTGACCTAAAAATGGATGTCATAGTTGATATAGAGGATCTAACAGTTCCAATGTCATGCGGATTTTTATTCAATAACGGGTTCAAGAAATTGCAAGGTTCTATTTATCGCATAACTTATTTTCAAGAGAAAATACACCCAAAACTATCAAATTCCTTTCCTTTATAAGAAAGGCAAAATCTACTATGATGGTACGATTTTCACTACTGAGACTACTAGTTACATAGTTTGTTAGTGACCTGATACGGAAAAATATCGGGTCTAAAAAATCTTGTATCAGGTCTCTAACAAACTGTGTAACGAATTTATCCTGATGAAGGCTTATACTCCTGTGTTTGATTAGAAAAAAAACAAACTACGAGCTGGACTTATATTTTGAACCACTGTCCTGTGGGCGTCAACATAGAAATGCCCTAACATTCCCGCCTACCTCATCAAACGTTTCAAACGTAAAATAAGCTTTCAATATTCTTGCTGCTTTCTCGTTGCATTTCAAAGTTTGGTAATAATTTACTTTATGGCGTTTCTGGGCCAATTCATCTTCCGTGATGTGGCCGAAGCGTTTATCAGCAGCCATTGACACGATTGTTATTGAATCGAGGGTTCTTTCAGGAACGATAACCCGTTACTGACGTGAAACGAAATTTACTGACGTGATACGGATTTTTAGTAACCCGATGCGGTAACGTCCAGAACGTTAGCGCTCCTTATTCAATCTGTTCGTTGCCAACTGCGGGCATACTACCGTATACGTAGTCAAAATGAGGTACAATCCTTATATAAAGTTATAAAGACGTCTTTTGTCTATAAGGTCAAAATAGTGTTATCACAACTGTGTAATACCATATTTATGACATGGTCGTATGACATGACTGAAAAGGTCGGTTATGTGATAAATAATATTATCAGTTGGATGATGAAAAGCTGTAAACACCTGGTCTAAATGTCAAAATAGATTTTATAAAAATGAAATTTTCGTTAAAGTTGCTAATGAATTTCTAACACTCCACGAAGAAACTCTACGGAGGTCATATTAACCTACTTTACCAGCTGTAAGGAATTCGCTCGTTGATGACCTGATTAAAAAAATTCACACTGAGACCTCACGTTTTACCATATCATCCATATTAACGACACGTGATTAACATCACTACCAAACACACAAAAAAAAATATCTCGTGTATATTCTATTTCTGAAAAAGGCGATTTTGCGTGAATAACACCATGTCGGTGCCAGCTGTCAGAACAAAGCTATTGATAGATTTGTTTGGTTTATTTTGATAGTTTTTTCTCGAGTGATAACAAGACCACCTCCTTGTGCGTGCTTTTTGAGCGCACGTGTTGAGTGCGTGAGTATTTGGGAGCCTGCGATATGTTCTTGTATGTCCGGAAATTTTGCCGATTTAAAGTACATGTACTACCACCATGAAGTGTTCTGCCTATGGTCCCCAGCAGCACAACCCACCAAGTCACATTTTACTGATGACGGTTGAACAAGGCATTCCACTCCCATAATGCTGAACTCCAGCAGGGAGAAGTAACTTCTATTTTTTGAGACTCTGGTACGTCTTGGCCAGGGGACAAAACCTAGAGCCAGACGAAGTTGAAAATAGTTGTTCAGTAAGATATTGAACCTATTTTTAGACAAAGCATCACCAGCAATACGATTTTCTCTACCCTTGATATGTTTCCCATTATCTCTTCCCTTGATATAATTCCCATTATCTCTTCCATTGATATGATTCCCGTTATCTCTACCCTTGATATGATTCCCGTTATCCATACCCTTGATATAATTCCCATTATCTCTACCCTTGATATGATTCCCATTATCTCTACCCTTGATATGATTCCCATTTCTCTACCCTTGATATGATTCCCATTTTCTCTACATTTGATATGATTCCCATTATCTCTACCCTTGATATGATTCCCATTATCTCTACCCTTGATATGATTCCCATTATCTCTACATTTGATATGATTCCCATTATCTCTTTCCTTGATATGATTCCCATTATCTCTTCCCTTGATATGATTCCCATTATCTCTACCCTTGATATGAGTCCCATTAAATTTACCCTTGATATGAGTCCCATTATTTCTTCCCTTGATATGGGTCCCATCATCTTTACCCTTGATATGATTCCCATTATCTCTTCCCTTGATATGAATCCTAATTTCTCAACCCTTGAAATGATTCCCATTTTCTCTACATTTGATATGATTCCCATTATCTCTACTCTTGATATGATTCCCATTATCTCTTCCCTTGATATGAATCCATTTTCTCTACCCTTGATATGAGATCCATTATCTCTACCCCTGATATGATTCCCATTTTCTCTACCCTTGATATGAATCCCATTATATCTACATTTGATATGATTCCCATTATCTCTACCCTTGATATGATTCCCATTATCTCTACCCTTGATATGATTCCCATTATCCATACCCTTGATATGATTCCCATTTTCTCTACACTTGATATGATTCCCATTATCTCTACCCTTGATATGATTCCCATTATCTCTACCCTTGATATGATTCCCATTATCTCTACTCTTGATATGACTCCCATTATCCATACCCTTGATTTGATTCCCATTATCCATACCCTTGATATGATTCCCATTATCTCTACCCTTCATATGATTCCCATTATCTCTACCCTTGAAATGATATCCATTATATCTACCCTTGATATGATTCCCATTATTTCTACCCTTGAAATGATATCCATTATCCCTACCCTTGATATGATTCCCATTATCTCTACCCTTGATATGATTCCCATTATCTCTACCCTTGATATGACTCCCATTATCCATACCCTTGATTTGATTCCCATTATCTCTACCCTTGATATGATTCCCATTATCTCTACCCTTGATATGATTCCCATTATCTCTACCCTTGAAATGATATCCATTATATCTACCCTTGATATGATTCCCATTATTTCTACCCTTGATATGATTCCCATTATCTCTACTCTTGATATGACTCCCATTATCTCTACCCTTGATATGATTCCCATTATCTCTACCCTTGATATGACTCCCATTATCCATACCCTTGATATGATTCCCATTATCTCTACCCCTGATATGATTCCCATTTTCTCTACCCTTGATATGAATCCCATTATCTCAACCCTTGATATGATTACCATTATCTCTACCCTTGATATGATTCCCATTATCTCTACTCTTGATATGACTCCCATTATCTCTACCCTTGATATGATTCCCATTATTTCTTCCCTTGATATGATTCCCATTCTCTCTACCCTTGAAATGATATCCATTATATCTACCCTTGATATGATTCCCATTATCTCTACCCTTGATATGATTCCCATTATCTCTACTCTTGATATGACTCCCATTATCTCTACCCTTGATATGATTCCCATTATTTCTTCCCTTGATATGATTCCCATTCTCTCTACCCTTGAAATGATATCCATTATTTCTACCCTTGATATGATTCCCATTATCTCTACCCTTGATATGATTCCCATTATCTCTACCCTTGATATGATTCCCATTATCTCTACCCTTGATATAATTCCCATTATCTCTACCCTTGATATGATTCCCATTATCCATACCCTTGATATGATTCCCATTATCTCTACCCTTCATATGATTCCCTTTATCTCCACCCTTGATATGATTCCCATTATCTCCACCCTTGATATGATTCCCATTATCTCTACCCTTGATATGATTCCCATTATCTCTACTCTTGATATGACTCCCATTATCTCTACCCTTGATATGATTCCCATTATCTCTACTCTTGATATGATTCCCATTCTCTCTACCCTTGATATGATTCCCATTATCTCTTCCCTTGATATGATTCCCATTATCTCTACCCTTGATATGATTCCCATTATCTCTACCCTTGATATGATTCCCATTATCTCTACCCTTGATATAATTCCCAATCATATTGTTCTTTTGCAACAAACTTCACCTTGTCAGTCTCTGATTTTTGTTAGACATTTATGAAGAAAAATGAGTGTGTTATGACCAGTAAACACGAGAGAATTAAATGCACGGTAATGCTAAGGAACACATCAAAATGTTGTTGAGCTGACAACAATGCAAACACTATTGTTCATTGGTAGATTTTTTTTCTGGCATTTGTCAAGTTTCTTTTAAAACTAATACATAGACCAATCCACCTTGCCTTCGTCTTCTCACAGCACAACAGCACCGATTCCTACACCACTAGCATCCACGGCGAGTTTAAATTGTTTTAAAAAGTTTAGAGCATAGTGAACTGAACCACTTATCAAAATTTGATTTAACTGAAAGACTTGCCACAGCTCTTGTCTCTGTCCAATTAAATAACATGTATGATGACGTAACACACACATATGCTGCACCTTTTAAATATAGTAATAGATACAGTATGTCAAAAAAAATGAATTAAACTTCATCATACCGTGGATGTCGTTTACTACGAAAATGTGTATATTATGAACCGTGCCACTATTCAAATGAGATAACTATGGCTTATGGAGGCTCAAGTCAACCTCGGGGACTAAAAAAATCCACTAGCAGAGTCTCCCACCCCCTATCATTAAAGATGACGTAACACACACATATGCTGTATCTTTGGAGGCACAGAGTCTAGTGGTAGGACACCGGGCTCGTGATCGAAGAGTTGCGAGTTAAGGTCCCGATCACGGCACTTGCGTTGTATCCTTGAGCAAGATACTTTACCTCGCTTGTTCCAGTCTTCTCAGTTATAAATGAGTACGTGGTTGGGCATTGCCAGAAATCATAGAATGCTAGCTGTGAGCGCCGAGATGGCAGCACCGGTTGTATGCTCCCCAAGGAATTGAGAACGATATTGGCTGGTTGCTTAGGTCCTATAACCCCGGATAATAATTTGTGAACCGCTTTGAGGCGACCCTGAAGTTGTGATAAAGCGGTATATAAGAACCGCGAATAATTTTTTTTTCTTTTTTTTTTACTTTAGTAATGGATACAGTATGTCGAAAAATGAATACGAAGAAAATTTGTAAGTTGGCTTACAACTGTGGAAAATTTTGCAATAAAAGCCAAGCAGCCAAAAAATCTTTTTTGTTTGTAGGAATTTGGAACTTAACCATAGCTTCCGTCTAACCCATAATATGTTTAATTAAGGTGTACTTGATCTATTCGACGGTATTTTACAGTTGCAGAACAAAATTCACTTTTTGCAATATTGACCGTCAAGTTGGGTTTTGATAGGGGTTAAAAGAAAGCATGCATAATCCTCAGGTGTTCCTCCGGGAGGAACTGTAGATGATTACGTCATCAATGTATGCTTCACTTCCATCTAGATCCTGAGTAATGGAATTGATCATCACTTGAAACATTGCTGGGGCGATTTTCATCTCGAATATCATGACTTTATTAATACTGTAATTATTCATCCGGAGTGACAAAAACAGAAATCGCTTTGGATTTCTCTGCGCGTGCCAATAACTTTTCTGAAGAACAAACTTATCAAAACATTTAGCATTACCAATCTTTCCGATACAAGTTCAAGTTCAAGTTCTTTATTGACTTTAAAGGGGCATCCCGGGGAAGTCTACAATGAAGTTCTTGAATGTACATGTTGTCTGCACTACCAGATACATTTTCCTGTTATTTCAATATTCAAAGTCCACTCAAAATGTGTTTATTAGCCACTTGAAAAATTGCATTCCTCGGGAAAGCCCGATAAAAAAAGCGCTGATCACGCGTCAGTCAGGTGACTATTTTGTCGCAAGTCGACGAGGGGCCCAAAGGGAGGGGACGCGTAATGTATAGGTCCGATGATGAACCAGACACAAAATCCGTGTATACATTTTTTGAATCATATTCACATTAATAATCAGACGTTAATTACGCACGATATTCATATGAAGAAATTTATGTCGACATCTATGCATCATTTATCGACATCAGTACCAGACTGAAACCGATGCAAATGACGGTACAGGATACAACCATGCATCGCCAGACTGCACTCTTACATTGTACGTTTAACAGTGTCATGTGGGTTTCCGACGATGACAACCATAGGGCAAACCTTAATTTCTGTAAAAAGTTATCTTCACGAATCCTCATTTAGAACCATTTCACAAAAGGTGTGCATGCATTTTAAAGTACAAAAATAAAATGAAATGATTCCGATTTTTTTTTTATACAACTCGATGTCTTGAAGATTTTTTTTCCAGACTATCTATATATTCATCTAAAATCTATCCAACTTTCAGCGTCAACATACTTTAACACTTACAATCATGTATCAGGGAAGTCCGTGCACTCATATGACGCACCACGCACTAAACATGTAGAACACATGTATAATATATCAAATTTGGAACTTGTCGAGAAGATAATTGTCCAATACCTAATCCATTTGTATATGTTATGATAGCTCCGTTTTCATTTTACTTTTTTTATGTAAATTTAAAGGTCCGTTAACATTTTCAACACAACTGCAAACATGGGACATACATGTATATGATTTTTTTTTTTTTTATAAATTAATGACTTCACTTATATATTGCATATATTTTGATTCATATCAAATTCAATACCGGGGTCCAAACCCGATACTATTTGTAAAATCCGTATTTTATAGATTAGGTATGACAAGCATTTTTTATCCGCACATGATGACATAAATTTATTCATTTTGTCCAAATTGAATCTGTATGTAATTATACATTAAAGAGGCATCACGTTAAAACTATATTTTTTTAAGCTTATTTAGAATAATTGTATATATAAATTAAATGTATAATCTTGTGGAAAATTCATGGGCGATTTACGCTGAAATATGTTCTCAAAAATTTTAATTAATAATTAAAAAAGGGAATCACTATTCGTTGATCAACGATTTGGACATGTAAATTTGTTTGCATCACATATGATAACGCATGCGCATAACAAGCTACATCGGTAAACAAAAAATGGCGATCCGCGTGACCTACATGTAACTACCAAGCGAAAAGTGGCCGAATGGTCAAACTTTAACGTAAGGATTATATTACGGAAGCATAATGAGGGATGGGAATTATTCAAGGGAGAGACTAACAGCCCAATTGTTTGCATGTTACAGTTTTCTTCTGGATTGCCGGTGACACAGTTTTTATTTGGTTTTGGGGCCTCCCAAGGGATAACTCTTTCATTCCTCTGTTACATGAAATGCGTGTGTAAAACTTGAAAGCGTGTATTGTAATATTCCAGTAAAACTGCATTATTGAAATATATTTCTGAAGAGAAAGACCTTTTCACATACAAGAAAAAACGTATGGGGGGGGGGGGGGGGGGGGGGGGGGTACGTTGTAAAACGCCGGTATAGGGCGATTGAGTTTAATGTATACAGATTCAATTTGGACAAAATGAATAAATTTTTGTCATCATGTGCGGATAAAAAAATATTGTCATATCTAATCTATAAAATACGGATTGTACAAATATGATCGGGTTTGGACCCCGGTAATGAATTTGATATGAATCAAAATATATGCATTATATAAGTGAAGTCATTAATTCATAAAAAAAAAAAAAATCATATACATGTATGTCCCATGTCTGCAGTTGTGTTGAAAATGTTAACGAACCTTTAAATGTACATAAAAAAAGTAAAATGAATCATAACATATATAAATGGATTAAGTATTGGACAATTATCTTCTCGACAAGTTCCAAATTTGATATATATATTATACATGTATTCTACATGTTTAGTGCGCGATGCGTCATATGAGTGCACGGACTTCCGTGATACATATATAATTGAAAGTGTTAAAGTATGTTGACGCTGAAAGTTGATAGATTTTAGATGAATATATAGATAGTCTGAAAAAAAATCTTTAAGACATCGAGTTGTATAAAACAAATCGGAATAATTTCATTTTATTTTTTTACTTTTCAATGCATGCACACCTTTAGTGAAATGGTTCTAAACGAGGTTTCGTGAAAATAACTTTTTACAGAAATTAAGGTTTGCCTATTGGTTGTCATCGTCGGAAACCCACATGACACTGTTAAACGTACAATGTAAGAGTGCAGTTTCGTGTGGGTTTCTGGCGATTTGCATCGGTTTCAGTCAGGTACTGATGTCGGTAAATGATGCAGAGATGTCGACATAAATTGCTTCAGATGAATATCGTGAGTAATTAACGTCTGATTATTAATGTGAATGTGATTCAATAAATTTATACACGGACTTTGTGTCTGGTTCATCATCGGACGTACATGTATATACATTACGCGTCCCCTCTTGGGCCCCTTCGTCAAATTGACCGAGAACGCTGTCACTTGTCGCGTGATCGGCGCTATTTTTATCGGGCTTTCCCGAGGAATGCAATTTTGCAAGTGGCTAATAAACACATTTTGAGTGGACTTTGAATATTGAAATATCAGGGAAATGTATCTGGTAGTGCAGACAGCATGTACATTCAAGAACTTCATTGTAGACTTCCCCGGGATGCCCCTTTAAACTCAATCACACCTATACCGGCGTTTTACAACGTAACCCCCTCCAACCCCCCCCCCCCCCCCCCCATATGGATTTTCTTGCATGTGAAAAGGTCTTTCTCTTCAGCAATATAATTCAATTGTGCCGTTTTACTGAAATATTATATAGGGATTATTGCAAAACACGCTTTCAAGTTTTACACACGCATTTCATGTAACAGAGGAATGAAAGAGTTATCCCTTGGGAGGCCCCAAAACCAAAACAAAACTGTGTCACCGACTATCCAGAAGAAAACTGTAACATGCGAACAATTTGGCTGCTAGTTTCTCCCTTGAATACTTCCCATCCCTCATTATGCTTCCGTAATATAATCCTTACGTTGAAGTTTGACCATACGGCCACTTTTCGCTTGGTAGTTACATGTAGGTCACGCGGATCGCCATGTTTTGTTTACCGATGTAGCTTGTTATGCGCATGCGTTATCATATGTGACGAAAAAAAAATTACAGGTCCAAATCGTTGATCAACGAATAGTGATTCCCTTTTTTTAATTATTGATTAAAGTTTTTGGGAACATATTTCAGCGTAAATCGCCCATGAATTTTCCACAAGATTATACGTTTGATTCATATATACAATAATTCTAAATAAGCATAAAAAAATAAAGTTTTACCGTGATGCCTCTTTAAGTCTTACGACTTATCAGTGTAAACATATAATATACAGGATATTTACATATATACAAAATGTTAAACTGGCCACAGGAGAATGAACGATGCAGTAGTATAATAGCAGCATTAATCATTATTATCATTGCAAAAAATATATATGTATTTATACACATGTATATCTCATGCTTGTGATCGGCACTTATTTGCCGCTAACAGATATTTCCCAAGATTACACAAGTCTTTAACATTGTTTGTATTGAGTAATTGTGTAAGCTTATATACACTTGGATTATTTCTATAATAATATTTTAAATACTTCTGTCTTAAATCAGAATACCTAGGGCAAACTAATACAAAATGAAACTCGTCTTCTATATCATTATGATTACATAGAGTACAAAATCTTTTACTTCTATCAATGCCAACATATCGCCCGGATTCAATATTTAATTTGTGAGCTGACAGTCTGAGCCGAGCAATTTCTTTCATATAACTGATATTAACTGATTTTGTCAGATACGATTGTAATAGAATTTTATCATTTAACTCCCTGTAAAGTAAACCTTTCGACATATCTATAATAGCACTATATCCATTTTGATTAAAAATGTCAATTAATCTTTCCTTAATTATTGCAAAATTAAAATCGTTTCCATTCTGGGCGTCCCAAATATAGCCTAAGCCTAAGCGATTCAATTCATCTTTGATTTCACAGACCCATTGGTCCTTAAATAGAAGCATATTTTCATAACACGATTTCATTATACAATTTTCCGTATTGAGCAATTTAAACCAATATTTAAAAATTCAAAGTTTCCTTGTTATGTATAATGGATAACGGCCTAATTCGAAATAAACCATCATATTTGGAGTAGATTTGCGCACACCTAACAACCTTTTACAAAAATTGACATGAAGTTTTTCGATATCAGGGCCTTTATGGAATCCCCATACTTCTGAACCATAATTGACTATGCTACTGACATATGTATCAAACACTGCTAATTGAGTCTCAATATTAAAATACTGTTTCTTACATACCCTCTTTAATGCAAATAATGCTTTTCGACCTTGTTCAGATACAGTCTTCGATTCTGGAGATTGTATCAGAAAACAAAAAGAATACCAACCGAAGAGTCAACAAAACCATAATTCTAACTCAAAATCGATCAAACTAGGGCTTGCCATATTTATCAGTTGGTAATTAAAAGCTACGAACACTTGGTTTAAATGTCAAATTAAATATATGATTTCATCAAATGATTTTTTTTTTGGCAGAGGTGTTAATGATTTCCTAACGCTATGAGGTCACTCTGTTTATCCCGAATTTAGCAGTCGTAAGGTCTATTATCACCCTTCTTCATTCGTCAAAACATCTCCGGCATTTGACCTTGTCATCGTGAACTGACGATATAGAAAATCAGTTTTTATTTTCTCACCAAAACATACCATTATCACCTTTCTTCTTTCGTCAAAATATCTCCCGCTGTCAGATGTCATCACGTTTTTATGATGTAGTAAATAAGTTTTTATTTTCTCGCCAAAAAGGTGTTCAATGTATGTTTTATAAGTAATGACTCTGCCGTAGAGAGTGCTAGCATGAATTGCAGTTTCGAAACTAGGCTTTCATTTGTCCTAAATCAAATTAAAGTCCTTATTTGGACATAATGGGCGGATTGGTCAAAAGGTGAACACTGCAGTTTTCCTTCCTTCGATCACCGAATTCGTTGTAAGCATGGAGCATTCAGAGTAAGTGTTTTCTATTGTCCACACAACTCCAACGACCCGAGTATAGTATAAAATGGTCTGGGGTGAATGTTGCGGTAGCCATGTTGTAGCATCCAAGTGAGATGATCCTATAAAAGATGTCGTTAGAAGCACGGTCCCACTACCGAAAGAACACAATACATCTGTAGCACACACGCAGGGAGATGTTAACCAGGTGATATATGACTAGTAATTAGCACCTGACAAGGCAGCTCCGGCAAATTTCTCAGAATTGTTTTAATAAATGTATATGTTTATTGTATTAATTGTATATACGTGTACTGTAAAGCGCTTTAGAATGGTCTATATTAGCTAGATAAAGCTCTATATTATACAGTGAAACCGATGTGGTGTATAGAGTAATTTTACACTTTTGATGGATTTAGATAAAATTTCGGTAGAAATGCCTTGACCATTGACAGGGGTATCTTAATAGAAAACGACCATTTAAAGACCATTTAGGAGCAGTTTTAACGAGAAAAAAACCACGAGAAAAATGATAACAAAATATAAGTGCATCAAATTTTTTATTGTGCAAGTGTTTTTCTCGTGTGCGGAGTGATACGAAAATTGGTCACAATTTTTCTAATAGATTATTTTTTCGTTTTAACGTTTTGCAATAACATTTTTATTACCTCTTGAGTTGTAGATGAAACCAATCAATCAATCAATCAATCAATCAATCAATCTTTATTTCCCCCATACGGAGATAGTTTTACATGAAAATAGATGAGATTATTCAAAATGAAAATTATAGATAATGTTTGTATTATCGAATCAGAGTCTATGAATGCAGTATTTTCCTGAAGGCAAAGTCAATATTTGCTTGATATTTGCTTGAAACGCAGAGAAATAAGGATACAAACTATATAATAAAATATTATATATGTTATACGTAAGTTGGTCAATTTTAGTAGGAGTTATTTCCCCTGTCATGTATTTCTGCGCTTTTTTTTACTTAAAGGCCCAAAGTAACTTCAGGAAATTTTTCGTGATTCTGAAAAATTCTAAAATAAAATCCAGTTGACAACCATGCAAAACTAAGCCTAAAACGAAGTAAACCTGAGCGGTAGCTAACAAGAAACTCTTGACAAAAAAATCCAAAGAATTGAAATAATTCAGGTGGGGCCCACTTCAATAACAAACCGAAGGTTGAAGTCGATTTCGAAATGGACGCGTGTTTACAAATAGCGTGTTTCAACTGCTGCTGTACCAGTAACCGCGAAAGAATTCATCTTGAATATTGCTGATATCAGTAAATTTTAACTAAATCTATAAATATAATAAGTTATTAGGCTTTTCGCTTCAAGTTCTGTCGAAAGTTATGTATATATGGCCTTTAAATCATAACAATTCTTCGTGACCTTCGGATTTACATTTTTCGTCAAACAGGACAGACCGAACCACCAGACAGCTACTAGCGTTGTCACCTCCCTTTTGTCAAGATCTCATGATAATGTCACCGTGCCATTGTGTTTGGCAAATATTGTCACTTCCTATTTAGAAGCTCCGGGGTGAAATCAGGGACAAAATCACACAGATAAAAAATAAATAATGAAATACATTCTATTGTTGGCATGTACAGCAAATAGATTTGTTTCTTCTTGATAAACAGAGACCTAACAGTCACTGTCATATTGCGTGGAACAAAAAACTGTCACGATCGCTTCTGCAGTAATCGAAAATAAGATTTTGCCTGGACGACGCGTAACCCCCCCCCCCCCCCTCTCCAATAAACCCACACAAAATGAGAAGTTTGACAAGAGTTAGGCAGCAGTGGTTTTGCCAAATCGCCCATTTAAAATGTTAAGTACTGGTACATATATTTCAATTCTTACATATTTCGTAATTGATATTTTTGCACAAAAATTAGTACAGTGGATCCCGCTTTATATCATCCCTGTTTATATCACATTCCTCTTTATAACATGTTTTTCTAAAACACCATTTTTTCTATCTTTATAAATATCCAGAAAATTACAAAAAATACAAAATAGATACCAAATTATCCTTTATTAGATCGCCATCAACATTTGAAACATTATCCCTTGATTTATCAATGAAAATCCTTGCTGATTCTGGTTTTAAAAGGACTTTAAACTTTGGGGTATGTATCAAATATTCGATAAAAATACCCACTCCGTTGTTATATGACGGACTCAGGATAGCATTGGTTACCATAGCATTCCGTGGTCATATATTACATGTACGGGTACATATTTATTGCACAGAGTTTATGCTAACGTAGCTTTCTTGTAGAGAGACAGGCCATATAGACAATTAAAGAGCCAAATAATTAGTTTTCGGTTATTTTTTTCAAGTATTGCTTTCAGGCAAATGTTTTTAGTATACTTAATATTTGCAGGGACGTATATGTGAGATATAATTACAGGATTTCACATGCAAAAAAAGCTGATTGTGTAGTCTCTCCGAAATTCTTGCCAAAACATTAAAGGCCTAGTAACTTTTGGCAAAACTTGAAGCGAAAATAAAGCCTAATAACGTTTTATATTTATAGATTTAGTTAAGATTAACTGATATCAACAATATTCAAGATGAATTCTTACGCAGTTACCGGTACAGCAGCAGTTGAAACTTGGTATTTGTAAACACGCGTCCATTTTGAACTGTCTTCTAACTTCGGCTTGTTGTTGAAGTGGCCCCCACCTGAAGTATTTTTAATTCTTTGGATTTTTCTGTCAAGAGTTTCTTGTTAGTTACCGCTCAGGTTTACTTCGTTTTAGGCTTATTTTTGCATGGTTATTAACTGGATTTTTTTCCATGATTTTTCAGAATCACGATAAAATCCTGAAGTTACGTATATTGGCCTTTACGAAAAGAAAAAAAAATTCTTGTCAATTAGCCACCCGTATATACAATAACATACGTCTCTATACTTATGTATAATACAGTAGTGGCTGATTATCTAGAACAACTGACGTCACAGCCCCGTGTTAATCTACGCCCGATGATGTCAGTGGAATCCCCTGGCACCTGTAGCAACTTACATAATTCATAACATTTCATAAGATATACTGTTGCCGACACCTAGGATTAATTTGTTTACGGCGAGATAAGGATGCCGATGATGAGGATGACCTCGGGCCGTATTGACCAATGGTCAAAACCATTAATTTAGAGATGTCACAGAAGTCATCAGCTGTTTCGTGACAGTAGTCGTCCGTACTGACCATTGTGGTGTGAAAATCACAGATAAACAACCCCGACACACTGACCATCTGGGCTATATAGAACTGACCAAAGGTACACTAGTCATCATGAGCAAGGTGTGTAATTATCTTGTCATTTCGAACACACCGTCCAAGTTTGATTTTTAGGGGCTTTTGATATACATTAAAACAGAAGGCGCCCGCCAACATTACCATTCAAACCTCGACGACTACGTAAGCGATAAAGATCGCATTAATCTGCTACATATTCGACACCTGTGATTTATTTCTACCTGGCGGTTCATCTCACCTTGATAGGGAAAGCCCTCCAGCGTCAAAAAACTGTAACACTTCTTTGACAGGCATGTCTAAGTTTAAAATCTATGCCTATGCATGAATGAATGCATTTAGCCAGAGACGTTATACATCTCTGATTTAGCTAACTCCGATTAAGTCATTAAGACATGATATATATTTCTATTATCAGAGACGTATACAACCATGGCTTTATACGTCTCTGCTATTATGAATATTTTTTTAATGAAAGAAAGAATGAGTAATTGGGGGTGGATGTGAAGAAAGAGTTGGGGGTGGGTGGGGGGGGGGGGAGTTGGAGGGATGGAAAGGAGATGAGGTGGAGACAAACGGAGCAGAGGGAGGAGCGATGAAGGGAGATACAAGAGTAAGACAGATAGTGTGAAATGGTGAGAGGAAATGTTTGGTATATTTTGTTTTAAATTACGTCCTATTGACAGAGGGAATGGAGTTAATTGGAGGGAGAGAGAGTTCGGGGAGGGGAGTGGGATGGGGTGGAAAGGAAAGTTTATAGTCGATTAAGAAGTAGAAAATATTTCAGAGATTTTCTTCGCCACGAAAGGAGAGGTGTAATTTAGTACAAAACACCTCATCATGATAGTTGGTAGAGACACAGTGTTAGTGATAAAAATCACCATACATTGTGATAGTTTACAACATGAAATTAGCTTTATCACGGACGAAAATGAGATGTTCTGTAGAAACCGCTTCGCCGGGCGTATCACATCTACAATGCCGTTGTAAATTCTAACCTCAGAAAGATGTTATCGTCTCCCATTTTCACCCCCAAAATAAATATAATAGTTGTCCAAATCTGTATCATCATCACAACAGCAAGGACGTGATCCGGAAAAAGTCAAATGTACTTGTTTTATAGCGAAGCTCCCTTTTTCTCGTTACAATATCCCAATCTTAAAATAGATTCATCTGTTTGTAAAAGCACAATTTAAATTCATTTTTTACTTGTTATACAAAATATGTTTTTAAAATACCTAGTTTGAATAGTAAACACGGCTGATTTATCACCAGCGAGGTTTGGGGCTAGTCACGGTACACGTGGTTGAACCATGTAATAAATTGGAAATAAATACAATGTATACAATTGTTTAAGGAAACTACATTTTTGTATATAAAAAGTGTATAAAGATACTACATGTAAACTATATACATGTAACAAGACTAAAAGGGTTATGTTGGTAAAATGTTTAATGTTGCCGAAAAGAAGTTTTTAAAAAATTATTATAACTTGATATCTTTTCTCCATTTTCATAAACATCGTATGAAAACGAATTTTCAACTTTAATATTAGAGATGAACATGTATGTCAAAGAAATAAACCACAAGCAGATGATCACTTGAAATTTAAATGAACAATGCTTTAATTATAAATTAGTGTATTATTGAGGATGTCCTAAATGCATCTGACTAAAACTCATATGATTGCTTTTACCATGGACCATATACGTCCCTGATTTTTGTAACTCTTTCTAAATGGTTACCTGTATTCAGGAAAGTATGAAATGCAAGTTCTTTACATGTCATGTGATCAAAGCGAAAACTAGTAACTTGCGGGAACACATAATCACCGTCCGACAAGACAGTTAGGGCTATGACCCAAAGCTGTGAACAGATAACAGGACATATCCCCGTAACGGTAAAACACATATCATCTTCCGATGTACCCTTTGATCCTCGCCCGTCCAGCTACCTTTATGTTTTGATCGTCTCGCTCCAGTGATTCGGTCACACTTACCTGCGCGCGGTGAGGTTGTGTTCGTCCTTTGTCGGGCCGTGATAATCTATTTAGGGATTGCGGTACGATTACGCACACGAGGAAACTTATCGGAACATCTGACATCTTTAAGTAGGGTTTGACCACAAGCTCGATTCTGATTGGTCACTTCACAAACTGAAAGTAGTAAAACATTCCTGATCCAGGTACTTCTGCACAGAACGACACTGTGAGACGAACACGGATTTTAAAGATTGTACACGAGAGCTGTTTTAAACCTTTAATCATTCGTAGTGACTTTTTGTATCAATATACTATGGTTGTAATTATGGATACGAAGAACATCAACTGTATGTTGGTCGGTGATGGCATGGTCGGAAAGACCTGTCTGGCCAAAGTGTTCGCGGACAAAATGTTCCCTGACCAGTATGTGGCCACAGTCCTGGACAGCTATAGTGGTCAGTCTTGGTTCGCCGGTGACAAATACAGCATCACCATAACAGATTCGGCCGGAGAGGTAGGTGTTGTTCAATTCTTGTTTCATATACATTTGAAAATGAAAAAACGGTTTTAAAATGGCATTTGAAACAATTATTCAATTTTGAAATGATAACTTTTGTTAAATAATAAAATGAAATAGTGACTTACCTAATTTATAAAATATAGACGTTTTTAGTATTTATGAAGCAGAACATCTGCCATATCTGGTTCTTTAATGAGAATTTTCTCACTGTATGCTGTCAGCACACAACGGCATGCTACGGTAAGAGATCAAAACAAAATATAGATATATAAATAGACCTATTCTTACAGAGACAATTTAGTTAACCAACGATCTTTAACTAGAATCGAAAATACATGTATCCAGACGTAAGAATCCGTACTTGATATTTAGATATCCAGTGTGTCCAGTTTGATAATTGCAGGGACGTATACGTCCCTGGATAATTGGGAAAGCCCCCGACAAATATAGCGACTTCACAAAAATATATAGTGCTCATAAGGATTACAGATCTACAGTTTTATGAATTATTTGGTGATATAACTCAAAAAGTAAACAAACTTCACTAAAATGCCACTTTAAATGTATAGATATATACATAACTACTTAAAAATTCTGATAATATACACCAGGGGAGGTTAATACAGACCTTATGTAATTAATAAGCATACCAATGCTACCAGACCAGACACTTTCCCGATTATTGCAGTCTAAGTTCGCACTTACTGAATTATAAATATACTTTAACCCCCCCCCCCCCCCCCCCCCGTGTCGCTTGATTTATATGATAATGTCGGGTTGTTGATAAGCCGGCGGGTTCATTAGGTGTGAAACTGTAATATGGTAATATATTTTACCGACCGTGTCGGCGGAATAATATATGCTTAATGTGCCGTTTGACTCGTGTGTACTCTCCTGCCACCCCCCCCCCCTCCCTCCAACAGAAGCATTGTACTAAAACATCTGTTATGTGACAAAATCGCATTTCGTAAAATGCTTGGAAAAACCTTGACACATAACGATTGTAAATTATTCATATATATCTCACCGGCAATTATTTTGTGACATATCTAAGTTACTGACCGTACATTTAGGTCGGTGGGTTTTTTTCTGGGTACTCCGGCTTTCTTCCACCACTAAGGCATGACCCGTCCTTAAATATGACCCTGGCTGTTTATTAGGAGTTAAAACAAAATAAACCAAATTAAACCAAACATACCTAAGTGTTGGGAAATGTATTTTCACTAAAGCGGTTGTTAGCTGACGAATGTTTTTAATGCTCTTTATAAGTAAATGTACACCTATTGACTATAAATCTGTATATACAATTCTGTATTTTTTTAATTTTAGCACGAAGGAAGTGACGTGCGGCGCGTGAGTTACTGCAAGTCTGACGTAATCCTACTGTGTTACAGCGTTCTGGACCGAGAATCGTACGTCAGC
Organism: Mimachlamys varia; assembly: GCA_947623455.1. Taxonomy (NCBI): domain Eukaryota; kingdom Metazoa; phylum Mollusca; class Bivalvia; order Pectinida; family Pectinidae; genus Mimachlamys; species Mimachlamys varia. The sequence goes on from OX392528.1 coordinate 53,581,137, forward strand.
TTACTAACACACTGGTCACGCGAGATTGGAAGTCTGGCCAAACGATGTCCAGTTTTTGTGGTAGCATTGCAGACGGACAAACGGACGACCAAGCATGTCACTACAGAAGAGGGACGGAGAATGACGAAAGCAATCAAAGCTAATGGATTTATCGAATGCTCTGCGAGGAACAGTAACAACGTCAAGGACGTTTTCGAGAACGTAGTACGCATGTGCCTCAAAAACAGGAAGCGGAAGACAACCTTATTGAAAAGGATACTCGGACGCTGAGGGAAACAAATCCGATCCCAGGATTTTGCTTAAAATTCCGACGCTCAGATGCGACATGTGGCAATGCCTCTTAAGGTCAAGTCTGTCTTGCTCTGTCAAGGTCGTCGCGGATATCTGAAACTGACCAACAGGTCACTTTGGACAGTCGCCCGTTTTCCTTGAGTACGCTGAGAACTCAATGATCAACACGACTAGAACGATTCAGTTGCTGAGACAGCTCGCGGATTCCAAGTACACAATGTGATAGTCTGTCTGACACTTCTTATTCCAATCGCTGTCCAAGGGAGAAACATTTCCGGTCGCTGTCCAGGGGAGAAATTGACACAATAACAGCGCTGCGATGTAGAATATCTTCCATATACCCCCACTCGACACAAAGATTCCCCGGGGGTCAGGAGCATGACGAGTGCGCGTGCCATTTCTTAATAACGATATACCTGCTGTCGATATATAGAAGGCTGGCCTCATAGCGCGTGAAATTGATAATGACTTACGTGAGTTTAATCAGAGGGATACTTTTATGTGGCATGGTCGGGGGCACGAGGTATGCTCTATACGAGTTACAGACTCCGTATATTAATACTTTACTGGTCTGTTTCTAATGTGGTAAACAAACCTTTTACAGAATAAAGGAAACGTACAAAATGTATATGTGGTATTGTTATTGTTTATGTTATATTTTGTTATTTAAATTTCGGAACACATTGAGTTGTTTACCATGAAAGCTGGAATTCCTTGCGGACCAACCCTAACTAAGGGTATTTATAATGTATAAAACCGTGCAAAGTCCGGATTTATATATGAAATATTTATATATCGCAAAAGAACCAAGGACGCCGATGACTGAATCCAAAATGCCGATAAAACTAAAATGCTGTACTAGGTCTTATTTGTATAGATGAATCCAAAATGGCGTTAAAACTAAAATGCTGTACTAGGTCTTGTATGTATAGATGTCCTTTCGTGTCCATTGCCATGTTATATGAGCAATTGGCGAATAAAGGGAGCGGGATCAAGATTCGAGCGCCCGTGGATGTACGTTCATACGTGTACGTTCACTTTTTGTCATCGCTCTTGTAATTGCATTTTGAACGGATTTAATCAAACTTCATATATTTGTGAAGTATGAGAATACCTCGGACGAGTTCATATTTATAGGGTTTCAAGATTAATGTCAAGATAACCGTTATTATTCAAAGAAAATCTTTGTCAATGCATTTGTGACTTAATTTTTTAACGGATTTCAACCAAATTCACATGTTTGTCTAGTATGAGAAAAATGCTCTTGTTTCAGAGTGTCAAGGTCATTGTTTCTATTTATAGAAATTATTTGTTTTGGAGCGATTATAATATCTGACAATCACATACTGTAATGAAACTTACTCTGTCGGTCAAGTAGGAGATCGCCTACGTGGAATGCAAGGGGATAATATCGCTTGTGATGCCCTTTTTTCTATTAAATGCTAATCTGCCTCGCTCTCTCAAGGTCGTTGTAAGTGTCTGAAACTGACCAACGGGTCACTTTGGACAGTCGCCCATGATTCGTGAGTTCAATTAGTTATCAATATTACTAGATCTTTTAAGTTGCTTCTTTGAAGAAATGTGACAGATCGCGGTTTCCAAGTACATATTACGTTTTTAAAAATGTGATAATCAATTTATGACACTAAATATTTCGGTCGCTGTCTAGGAGAAAAATATCCGGTCGCTGTCCGGGGGGGGGGATATCCGGTCGCTGTCCAGGTGAGAAAAATATCCGGTCGCTGCACAAGGAAGAAAAATATGCGTTCGCCGTCCAGGGGAGAAAATATCTGGTCTGTACTGGGAAGAAAAAGGAAAAATATCCGGTCGCCGCTGTCGCCGCTGGGAGGGAAATATAGGGATTCATTCATACGTATACATTGTACGTTCGCTTTTTGTCATCGTTCTAGCAACTGCATTTTGAAAAGATTTTAATCAAACTCCATATATTGGTCAAGTATGAGAATACGTCAAACGAGTTCGTATTTTAAGGGTCTTTTGTCATCGAATTTGTGACTTCATTTTGAACGGGTTGCAATCAAACTTCACGTGTTTGTCTAATATGAAAATATCTCGAATGATCGAGGTCGGGTATCAGGGTGTCAAAGTCAAGGTCATCTAATATTTCTATCTATAGAAAATCTTTGTCTTTAGCGACTTTACTATCATACTGATTTTTGTGTCGCCTGAAAAGGCGACATATAGGGATCACTATGTCGGCGGCGGCGGCGGCGGCGGCAGTTTCCGTGTGATAACTTGAGTTTCCTTGGGCCAATCAAACTCAAACTTCATACAGTGCCTCCTTACCAAAAGTGCTCGCTTGGGATTGCTTTTCAGGGTCAAAGGTTAAGGTCACTGTTGCTATAAGTAGAAAATCGGTTTCCGGGCGAGTTTCCTTGGGCCGATCAAACTCAAACTTCCTTCAGTGCTTCCTTACCAAAAGTGCTCGCTTAGGATTGCTTTTTAGGGTCAAAGGTCAAGGCACCTACACCACTATGAAACAGACTATAGCCAAATTGTCAATAGGTGTGAAAACAGAAATGTATGCTAAGTGAGACAAGGTGTTTTTCAAATGTATGCTAGGTGAGACTAAACCGCACACGGGACAGGTAAAACTCTGGCATGTTATTTACTTATTCTGTTACCTGGTAGCTAAACCCGCACTTGGCTGTCTCATGGTCACTGCAATACTGTTTACTCTATATTGTTAAATTGACATAATCCCAATAAAAATATGATACAAATTAAATAGATTTTGGACAAGAGGGTTTCATATGTTTTTCATTCCGTAATATGTATCGACCAATTGTACCGAATCGTGCGTGTGTACGATTCTAATCGCACACATTAACGCACGATCTTTAGATCGCCCAGTTGTGCGCACCATGGTCGAACGATGTGTGCACGATGTATGCACGATGCACGCACGCAGTTTTTGGTGCGTTGCGCGATACCACAACTGTACCATAAATGCTCGCTTGGGATTGCTTTTCAGGGTCGAAGGTCAAAGGTCAAGGTCACTGTTGCTATAAATAGAAAATCACGTTACCTGGGCCAATCGAACTCAAACTTCATACAGTGCTTTCTTACCATAAATGCTCGCTTGGGATTGCTTTTCAGGGTCGAAGGTCAAAGGTCAAGGTCACTGTTGCTATAAATAGAAAATCACGTTACCTGGGCCAATCGAACTCAAACTTCATACAGTGCTTTCTTACCATAAATGCTCGCTTGGGATTGCTTTTCAGTTACAAAGGTCAAAGGTCAAGGTCACTGTTTCTATAAATAGAAAATATGTTTCCGTTCTATAACTTAATTTTCTTGGGCCAATCAAACTCAAACTACATACAGTGCTTCCTTACCAAAAGTGCTTGCTTGGGGTTGCTTTTCAGGGTCAAAGGTCAAAGGTCAGGGTCACTGTAGCTATTTCACTTGGAACTGATACAATGCATATCCATAGCTACACCTAAAAACTTATCTCCCAACTTGCTGCGCAGGCGACACATCCACTTCCGTGGAATTCTTGTATTGGAACTTATATAATTGGCCATGTATAGTTCGTGAGAGGCGAGGGATCTGTATCGCCTGCGATGCCTTATTTTTAAAGGCACTTTCAATCTGATTAAAATGCAGATCCTTACTCTCACTCTGTTACATAAGGATCTGACAACATCCTATAAGAGGTCATGTTCTGATGACCTTTGTCACCTGTTTACTTCACACTCAAGTGGAATTTTCTAATTGATTATAGTTGACACTGTCATCTGCAGCAAGTCATTTCGTCACAACATTGCAGATTAGCTTGTTGTGACGAACAAAGTTTGCTTTAGTTTCTGTCGGTAAATATATATAAGCTGATATATATAAGGAGCCGCCCATTACAGAATAATGGGCGGCTCAGCCTTATATATATATTTATTTACTGACAGAAACTCCAGCAACTGTGGACGAACTGACTAAACGCATAGATAGGATTATGCAAGTTTCATCGCCTGCAAACATTCACATTCATGATTTTGGTAGCGTTAATTTGATTGGCTGATGTAAGAGGTCACAAGAACATGACCCCTTATGAAATGTTGTTAGATCTTTATATCTATACGGAGAATAAATTTCAATCAAGTTGATTGGACTTTGACAGTTGATTATACATGTATGATTACGTAACACACACATACCCTGCACATTTTAAATTAAGAAATAGATACAGTATGCCGAAAAATGAATTAAACTGCATCATGCAGCTGTTTCGTCCTCCTATGACTCTTCAGTGTTACTAGAGACCAAAAGGTTGGAATCAAAAATGTCTAAACTAATGTAGAAACAGAAGGGTCAGGTGCGTAAAACCCCTTTATATATGAATTTAGAAGTAAAACTAAACTAGTTCTGTATAATTTCAAATCGTATTCTACGAAAATGTGTATAATATGTACCGTGCCACTACTCAAATGAGATTAACTGTGGCTATGGAGGCTCCAGCAAACCTCGGGGACTAAAAAAATCCAGAGTCTGCCATCCCCCAAAATTAAAGATGACGTACCACACACATATGCTGCACCTTTCAAATTTAGTAATAGATACAGTATGCTGAAAAATATGAATTAAACTGCATCATACTGCTGTTTCGTCCTCCTAGGACTCTTCAATGTTACATAACCAGTGGATCAAGAAGTTTGATTCCATGCTTTAACGGTAAGAATCGTCAATTTGGTAACAAACAGTAGTTGAGGTCTGCTTCTATATTACTTAAAAATTTATACAATCATTCTTCTTCGAAAGTTTGACTGGCCGGCAAGATTTGATTGAAAGAACCAACATGACATTTAGCAAGAACTACGTCACTTAGGATTTAATATATACAGAAAATGGATGTAACTTTAAAAATTGTTTCACTGGAAGAGCTTGCTGAAGTTAGTAAAAGCGCTAGTGAATCTAAGTTTGTTAATTTTTTAAAAATATTTTATTACCATCGCAAGGACATTATGAATTTTTAATTATGTAACTTAATCCTGTCATACAGTAAGGCTTTAATACTGTAAGATATAGTACGGTATTTCGTGAATATACTATGACAAGGCACTTTAGAATGAAAGTATTTTTAAATGCACTTTATTTAGATTTAAATAAAGATTTCATTCAGCGCTAACTTTAAATAGACGCACGTTAATGCATACCCCACCCACATAAATTTAATTCGAGTAGAGTCAGGTTCCCTGTGATTCATGGTGATCCTAGAAAATAACCCGAACCGTACGCGTGACCCCGCCCTAATCGTGACCCCACCCTTATCTATTCTGATTGATACATTGTACATTTATCATGTTACCGACTGTGTGTACAGTACATATTTATAGTCCTGTGATCGGGTGCACCAAACAAAGGTATTAATAAAACTTCATTTATTTTACAAAAGGAATTTATTTTAATTGTATTAATCCCTATTTTGCTGGTTCGGATGCTAGTTCGGGGGGATGGGGGGGGGGGGGGGTGTAATTAATAGTCAACTACTCTTTAGTACACGGTGTAAATAATTGTGTATAATTGGTAACAGCCAAGGACAGTTATCTTACTTCTGGCATCATATGGGTATTTAATCCCTATATCATCTAACCTTATTTTTATGTACAAATATCATTATTATTTTTCTCTTTTCTTCCTTCGTCATTGAAGGTTACACTGTACAACATTATGCTAAATTATTACATTTTTACCAGTGAAATATCGAAAATTATTCAATCTATAAAAGTTATATTTTTCACTAGTAAAAAATGTGATATTTTTCACTAGTGAAACATATCACTTTTTCTCATTTGACCAAACAGAACGCTGCTTACAAACGACATTTGGGGAAATAAAAAGCTGTCACTGTAGATTTTGCTATAAACAGATTATCTAACAGTATCTTCAGTAATACCAAACATATTTCACTCGTGTGGATAAAATATTTCGATATTTTTCACTTGTGCTGCATGCACGCTCTTGAAAAATATCAAAATATTAGCTCTCCTCGTGAAATATATTTGATATTACTAAAGACACTGTTAGATACCTCTATATATCAAAATTGTAGATATGATTTCGCTGTAAACGAAATAGCATACCCCCCCCCCCCCCCAATTTTTTCTTTCCTTTTTGAAGGGACTGTAAAGCCGTCCCGATACTTCGCGGATCAGAGAGTTGGAACCATTCGGACTACTAACATGTAATGAGTTCGTCTTCACGTTGAATTCGTCGTTCATACCGCTAGATCACAATGGACATAAGATCGATGAGGACAACAAAGAAGATATTGTAAATAAAACAACGACGTGTTTCTGTGTTTCCTTAATATCACACCTGACGTCTAAAATTAACCCAATCACATTAAAGATACTAGGTAGTATATATATCGTGCTGAAGAAGGAATATACTATAGCTATATATATCTTCTGACGTAACTTTGTACTCTACCGACAATGTCTGTCATTTCATCATCAATCAGTGATATCCACATACAGATGACGTACACACAACGTCAAATAGACGGAACTATGTCACGGATATAATTATATTTACAGCGCACTTCATGTACAATCGGTGGATTAATCCGGAGAGTTGTGTCATTTATGTATAAAAAAAAATGTTTCTGTGTTTTTGTGAGTTCTGCTGCAATATTGTAGATTTATATTGGCTGAAACGATGTCCTCGAATTGCTTTTCAGACCTCAGAAAAATGTATGTAATACGAATCTGAAATTGACAATCGCATGTTTTATACAGTCATGTAACCCGGAAATGACGTTGTTGAATTGTATAACTTTATTTCAAGATGATTTTGGTTTTATTTTGCTTAACGTCCTATGGCAAATGTGGTCATTAACGGCCGGTCCGGTGTTCTGATTTTCTTATATAATAAGGACCGTGAATACTTTGATACACTATGTATGAGTGGGGGATAAAAGGGTGGAGTGAGGGTTCGGGTATTTTTGGTTTTACACTTGGAACAACCGATAGTGCAAACTCGGAAAATTCATGAATTTCCATGATGATTCAATAAATATTCTATAACCATCATTTCTGAGACAACTGTAAACAAAGATTACGACGAAATATACAGAGAAACACAAACACACTTACCACATACATCATATTTGATGCAATATACCAGTACACACAATATATATGCTTCTCATAAATAATGATATACATCTATATCTACTAAATAAGTTACCGTAATATGTCTGTCTATAGTAATAAACATGTACTATAGCTATTCCCGCTAGTCTGAGTGTGTACCGTTATACCTACACTAGACCCGTGTGTATTGCATTACCTACCGTATATATGTACTGTTACAATGTATATCTACCGATACATCACCCATCATCTGTCACTCGGGACAGAAACGGTTATCAATCGGCACACAAAAAAAGGTCCTAGAAGCTTTTTACGTCGGTAAAATAATTACTTGTGTCCATTAGATCGCCTGGTAATGATTGTTATATTAATATATTATTATAGTAATATTCCTCGGGCAGACAAATCGTTGTATCTACCGCAATAAACGTTAGTAACTGTACGATAGTACGGAGGGACGAGATCGCTACTAATGTAAGATGTCAAGGACAAAAGACGAAGCTGTGTTTCCCACTTGACTCTTAAAAGACTTTGACATGTAGCAGAGGGTATTTATTTCTGTTTGCTAAATTTGATATGATATTCATCGGTTCTCTAACATTAGCCAAAATATAGCTATGCTAATAGACATAAAAAACAAACAAACAAAAAAAGAAAGAAATAAAGAAAGAAAGAAAGAAAGAAAGAAAGGGGGCAGTGGAAACATGTCTGTTAAATATTTCTCTACTTTGGTTTACAAGTTGTAATAGAAAATGAAGTCAAAGTCTTATAGGAATATATAGTTTTGTCGTCAAACTAGCATTTCCAGGCAGCGGCCACATTTGTCTTTCATTTTTTGTTTACAAGTTGTAAATGAAAATGAAGTTAAGATGTTTTTATTTTACTTGTAATTGAAATATAATGTTTTGTGGTCAAACTAGCAATTCCTTATATTTAACCAGAACATCAATATATCAATGTTGTTACGTGGGAGGACAGCGCTAAGCTGAAGGGCGGATTGTTTAGATGCTTTTGCGATTTTTTAAATAATTTTCTGGGTGAAAAAAGAAATGAGCGATCACATTATTTTTAAATGGATTAACCTATCATATTTGTAAACTTTTTTGACGTTTGCTATCATTAAAACTGACATTCTGTAGGTAAGACAAACCGATCCGCCCCCTTAGTCACGCCCCCTCCCCCGCAACCACCATTATTGAATAGAGTACCCCGCCCCCTCCCACCAAGACAGCATTGTTTAAATACATTATGCGTTGTTAAGATTTTGTCTGTCTGGTGGGCCTATTGAATGATAAACATATCACATGAATCAATTTGACAGGGCAATTAATTAAAAAAAAAATACAAATATTACAAAAATGAAATGCCATCCCACGCCAATTTATAAGAGAAGTTTAAACGAGAGTATGTTATGTGTCACGGTTTTTATAAATAAATCTTAATTGTTTTCTTATACTGCAAACCGTTAGCAACAAAATGGACAATAAATTGTTACGTTGTAAGCTATTTGACTCAATAGGTTCAAGGCCAAATATACGTAACTTTTGGCAAAACTTGAAGCGAAAATCAAGCCTAAAAACTTATTATATTTATATATTTAGTTAAGATTAACTAATATCAGCAATATTCAAGATTAATTCTTTCGCGGTTACCGGTACAGCAGCAGTTGAAACTCGGTATTTGTAAACACGCGTCCATTTTGAACTGTCTTCTAACTTCGGCTTGTTGTTGAAGTGGGCCCCACCTGAATTATTTTGAATTATTTGGATTATTTTGTCAAGAGTTTCTTGTTAGTTACCGCTCAGATTTACTTCGTTTTATGCTTATTTTTGCATGTGAATCAACTAGATTTGTTTTCATAATTTTTCAGAATCCCGAAAACATTCCTGAAGTTACGTATGTTGGGCCTTTAATGAACATCTCTTTCTTGTTGGCAATCACCAGTCAGCGTCATTGTTTTCTTGATTTCCTCAGTTTAAAGTGTAACAAGAAGAAGAATACAGATAAACGGATAAGAAATTTTAAATCTATAATTAAAACCATAATATATATATCTCCATATAATTTCTTATTTAAACATATTTTTGACTTCAATAGCAATGTGATTATGCACAAGTTTTACAACTTATACTAAGCCCTTTCCCTACAATAAACCATTTGTATATTAATAAAATTCAAATATGAATGGAAATGCTTCATTTGCCAGCAACCACAATTTAATGTGAAAAATAAAACACAAACATACATCGCTTTTATTTACAGTATTGATAATTTGATTTTCTTGATGTTCTTAGAAAAGTCTTCTTTTGCATATTTGGACAAAATTGCAGAACAATACAATATCACATTTTGAAATCTACAGAAAATTGGATTTAATGATTATATTAGCTGTGGCTTTGTTCATATTTAGTACCACTGGCAAATTCTTATACACTTAAATTGTAAGATATAACGGCTGCAGTAAATTCTAATTCAGTTTGAATTTCTTAGCTTTCTGTGATAATTGAATATTAATACATGCATTGTATATTCTTCCATACTTCGTATTTCTAGTAAATGTTTTAACAAACTCGGGTATCTATATCCAGTGGTTCTAGTTCTATACTGGATCAAAAACTTTAGTATGTATACTTATTCGTATTGTTGGGACCACATTCGTTTCACGTTTAATAGTACGCCTGATTGTTCAAATAATTTTGGAACTTTGACAAAAAAGAAACGAAACGAACCGAAAACAAAACCAAACCAGAAACAACAAAAAAATAAACATTCAAGAATCTCGATAAACAGTGCACTTAGATTACATATAAAGTCATTGATCCATTCTGTGTTTTAAACGTAAATAAACAACACGAAATACAAATTAAACTCAAATCAATATGAATCAAAGTTTTTAATTTCGTTTTTGGAAAAAAAACCCGAACAAATTACGAACATTTTAATCTTTTAAAAAGACATAAAAATAAAGGCTTTCTTGTCGGGATGTATTTTTTCACAAAACATTAATGAATTTTCACGTTTAGCAATTTGTCTTAAAGTAAGGGAACAATTTTCATTTAAAGCGCGATTTTCGAAATTGTGATTATTGAAACGGATTACAGTAAAGCAATTTGATTTATTTTCAGAGGTTTTGCGCAAAGTCATGGGTGACAAAAGCTGTTGATCCCAAACAATCAACATCAAAGGACTCACCTGGTACATACCGACAGGTAAAGTTACAGGTAAACAGTGCTCGTAACCTCTCTTACCTGGCCAAGGATGACAGGGCTCACCTGAACAGGAATAATAGTACAATTCACTGCGATTAGAGCACATCAAAGACACTTGATCTTTGTCACACGGGAGTTTTCTCTCCCTGACCCTGTGTAGATCAACCAAGTACTTCCTCTGCCGTAATGTATAATCGGTTTAACCCCAAAGTTCCGTTCCGTATGATGGTGAATCGTTTATAATGATTTAGATTCCTTCGGCAAAACTTGAAGCGAAATCAAGTCTAATAACTAATTATATTTATAGATTTAGTTAAAATTAACTGATATCAGCAATATCCCAGATGGATTCTTACGCGGTTACCGGTACAGCAGTAGTTGAAACTCGGTATTTGTAAACACGCGTCCATTTCGAACCGTCTTCTACCTTCGGTTTGTTTTTTGAGTGGGCCCCACCTGAATTATTTTCAATTCTTTTGATTTTTCTGTCAAGAGTTTCTTGTCAGTTACCGCTCAGGTTTACTTCGTTTTAAGCTTATTTTGCATGGTTATCAACTGGATTTTTTTTTCAGAATTTTTAGAATCACAAAAAATTTCCCAAAGTTACGTATATTGGGCCTTTAACGTTATTAGGGATGAAACATATATAACAACATTGTACAATTATCTACAACGCATGTCTACAAATAATATGCTTCTTAACCCTTTACAAACACATACGCGCACCCCTTCTGATTTTTTAGTTTTCGTAACATTCTGAAATTGTCTTACCTTTTAGTTAATACCGCTTATTATATCTGTGTACATATTCAGATTATTCTGTGTATCCATTAATTTAAATCTCGTTTACAGTAAAATCATATTTACAGTTTTAATTGCTTAACATCACACGTTGTAACCTTCAATAAGGAAGGAAAAATGGGGAAAAACATGCTATCTCGTTTACAGCGAAATCATATTTACAAATTTGATATATAGATGATATCTAACAGTGTCTTTAGTAATAACAAATACATTTCACGAGTAGAGCTAATATTTTGGAATTTTTCACGAGTGCGCATGCAGCACAAATGAAAAATATCAAAATATTAGCCACACGAGTGAAATATGTTTGGTATTACTGAAAATTCTGTTAAAAAGGGCAAAAAAGTAATTCGTACAGTGTAGACAAACTGGTGCTGTCAAATTTTCGGAACAATCCAAAAAAAGATACTGTTAGATATTCTGCTTATTAAATGTTTATAGCAAAATCTACAGTGACAGCTTTTGATTTCCCCAAATGTCGTAATTTGTAAGCAGCGTTCTGATTGGTCAAATAAGAAAAAGTGATATTTTTCACTAGTAAAAAATATCAAATTTCTCACTAGTAAAAAATATCAAATTTCTCACTAGTGAAAAATATAACTTTTATAGATTGAATAATTTTCGATATTTCACTGGTAAAAATGTCATAATTTAGCATAATGTTGTACAGTGTAACCTTCAATAATGAAGGAAGAAAAGAGAAAATGTATATAAAAATAAAGTAAGGTGATATGGGGATTAAATACCCATATGATGTCAGAAGTTAGATAACTGTCCTTGGCTGTTACCAATATACACAATGACTTACACCGTGTTATGTTCCGTACGTAAATCCTAAGTGACGATGGTTTATAGTTACTGTCAACCTTTGCCTCCCCAGCCCTATAACACTCTGTGTGCGAGAAAGGAGCGCTCTGACGTAGCCGGATAATACATAACGCGGGTTGGACGACATTAATTAAAGTACAATTTTACGGTTACGTAAACAATAGAAAATAATATATGGTTTTCAAAAGAATAAGGAAAAACTCTTGCTTTTCAAATAAAGTAATATTTGTATCTCAATTTCATACATTTTGCAAATAAACATCATAATAATAAGATAAGAAAATATAAAGCTTTTGTTTTTTTCACCGTGAAATTTTTGCCTCAATTTTGAATATTTTCGCGAATATTTTTCAGAAATGTTAAAACCAGGAATATTTTATCAAAAACCTTTCTTTTAAACCATTACAAATAGAACACTAGGTGTACAATGTACTTAGGTGAAATAACAAATTAACAGTACAAAGAACAAAGCACGATTAAAAAAAAAGACAAAAACAAAAAAACAATGGTATATTAACACCTAGTGCAGGAAGTAAACAACACAAATACATTTTATTTGCTGCATCACATAGCCCATTGTCGGATACCCAGGCTGATCTCGCTTCGCTTGCGAGTTCGGCCGTGGATATACAGTGATGTGCCAAAAGTCTTTCAATTTGTTTTATTTTGCTTTATATTCTTTGTATTTTCTACTTTTTTCTTCCGACGACGCATATCAAGCCATTTCTTCATGTTAAACATATCCTAAGTGGTGTTTTATCTCCTAAGAAAATATGTGTCGCGTTTAGCTTTTTGCATATTTTTATATTGCACCAGTATTTTAAAAGTGTGATCATTTTCGTGTGTGTTACTTTGATTGATGAACTGGCCCTGATTTCATCAACGTTCCTTAACTGATGGAAATTCCTTAACTTAAACATCTTAATGGGAAAGCATTACAAAAGTTAAGGGGAATCCTTAGTTAAGGAGCTTTCCTTTAATTATGTAATGCTTTCCTATGGAGATTTTTAAGTTAAGGAACTTTGATGAAACCGGGACCTGTTTCAAAATATATAAATGGACAACACTGACAGCAATAAGCCTAATGAAAACCTGTGTAACACAACATATTTATTTATTTTTGGATACAATATAATTATAGTATACAACATTTGATATGCTGCCCTATCTAGTTAACTGTAGCCACTCTTAAAGGCCCAATATACGTAACTTCAGGAAGTTTTTCATGATTCTGAAAAATTCTGACAAAAAATCCAATTGAAAACCATGCAAAAATAAGCCTAAATCGAAGTAAACCTGAGCGGTAACTAACAAGAAACTCTTGATAAAAAAATCCAAAGAATTCAGGTGGGGCCCACTTCAACAACAAACCGAAGGTAGAAGACGGTTCGAAATGGATGCGTGTTTACAAATAGCGTGTTTCAAATGCTGCTGTACCGGTAAACGCGAAAGAATTCATCTTGAATATTGCTGATATCAGTTAATCTTAACTAAATCTATAAATATAATAAGTTATTAGGCTTGATTTTCGCTTCAAGTTTTACCGAAAGTTACGTATATTGGGCCTTTAAGCACTTTACAGTACATTGATATAAAAATTAAAAAGTCAATATTAACATACATTAATCAATATCATTTTAACGAACTAGCAGTATATGCCACATTAGGCGCTAACTATATTAGTCCTATAATACCACTTGGCTGATACCTCCCTATATAATATGAAGGTACAAAATATAATTATATCCATTTGTTCGAGTTTGAAAGTATTCACCGATGATCTTTTTATTGAGAAGTGTGAAGATGTATTGCCAATCTAGAACCAAATATCTAATAAGAGGACAAGCCAACCTTAAATTTACATCATAAAGGATGTCACAAAAGAGCTTTTAATTCAAATTACGTTACACAATGAACAATACATGCCATAAATTACAAAGTCATACACTTTCAAGTTCAGTGCTTTCCACTTGATAGTGAAAAACAAATTTAGGGCTGAACACGTTCTGTTCAGATCCAATTCGCCCACAAATGAAAGCACAACACACAAGTTTAAGAAAAAAATAATTGATTTGCATACACAAATAAAATCTCTCAACTACAATAAATATTAACACACTAATAATCCAATTAGGGATACAAACTAGTATATATAACCTGTTTAAATACGTTTTGTACACTACCATCGAGGAAGCAATTTTGTTTTGTTAAAGGTCGAACATCTCCAAACAGTATGAGATACTTGTATGTTTATGTCTAGTCCATAAAATATATTCTGAGAGCTTTGTAAATATATCTCATTTCAAATCACTGAAAGACATTTTCCCTTCGTACAACGCAGTGTAAATTAAAACGGAACAATTTTCAAATTTAAGGCATATTATCGGCAATATACCCGGGGACCCCAGCTTATTATGTTTACACATTGCTGACTCACTGTATAGTATTGGGAGGTGGATGGCACGAAATCAACAGTTTTAAAGCGAAAGGTTAATATATTTTTATCAACTAATAATACAGAACGATCGGACGGGGTAAACAAACCTCTTGAGGACATCATGACATGTCATTAAAACACAAAAAGATAAATTTCAAGTTGAAGATAAATTTACACATTGTCGTTAAGTACGTATTTATGGACTGTAGAGTATTGTCACGTGGTATAATTGAACGTGCTCTTTGGCTTCTATCGCGCCAAACACATATTTTATCACCAGATATTATTACTTGAAGGCGGAGCAGACGACAGGGGCTCTTAATTCTGTCAGAGAGTTAATGCTTTGTTTAAGTTTACATACACTGATATTTTCTCGTGTGCCAGGTTCCGTATTTACCAATCTAATAAAACTGTAAAGTTACACACATAATTGTTAATTTCTACCAGTACTACTAGCACGATATGGTGTATAATTGGGATTCTCCTGTGTTTGGTCAGTATACAAAATGGCGCCAACCCGTGAACCATTCGCCTCTTTATCATGTGTACTTTTCTTTCGGCGCTCCATTACGGATTTTGGTTTATTTTGTTTAACGTCCTATTAACAGCCAGGGTTATGTAATGACGTGCCAGGTTTTGGAGGTGGTGGAAGGCCGGAGTACCCGGTAAAAACCACCGACCTACGGTCTGTACCTGGCAACTGCCCCACGTAGAATTCGAACTCGCAACCCAGAGGTGGAGGGCTAGTGGTAGAATGACGGAACACCTTAACCACTCGGCCATCGCGGTTCAGGAAGCCGTAATTACGAGATATAATCTCGTTATTACGAGAAAGAAAACTCGTAATTCAGAGAAAAATATTTATTTGTTTTCGTGTTACAAGAAATTTTATCTTTTCAGTGGCCCCTTTCAGCTCCCGTACTCGATACTGTTGCTCAAAGGTACTGCCCGAAAAAAAGAAGGAATATCGAAGTGATAGCTTAAGCTACCGAATGTAAGGGAAAAATGTGTGTTTACGTTCATTCCTCAGTTGTTTGTAACTTTATTTGAAATAAACCTTGTCCACATTTTCAAGACTTGGTTTTGTTAATATTACGGATTGTAGCGGTTTTATCACAGAACCAGTTTCCTTCAATGTTTCGTCGCCATATTTGTTCTAGTTGTACTTGTTTACATCTAATTTTAATTATTGAAACATGGGAGGGCGTTGAATTATAAACACATCCACGGAGTGAACTTCGTACACTCGACATGTCAAACTGTGGTTCATTTGATGAGAATAAAAAAAAACATTATGGAATAGAAATAATTAATTTCTGTCTTTAGCATCTTTTCAAAAATGACACCCATAAGTGAATTTAGATGTGTTAACGCCTCTTACAAATCTTGTGTGATTCAAATCTTCGGCAATTAAAAATCAAACATCATGATAAACACTCCAATAAACTACCTCAGTTTACATAGGAAGTTTATCTTTATAGAAAATCTTACTTCAATAAAGAATAGAGAAGTTTA
Source organism: Mimachlamys varia (assembly GCA_947623455.1). Lineage (NCBI taxonomy): Eukaryota > Metazoa > Mollusca > Bivalvia > Pectinida > Pectinidae > Mimachlamys > Mimachlamys varia. The sequence continues at coordinate 53,597,333 of OX392528.1, forward strand.
TGTCCTCTTCGAGAGTATAAACATGTTTTCGCCAACTGAATGTTGTTGACATGTTGCGGTACAAAAAGAAAACTTTTCTATAAAGCAATTATAAAGACGAAATTATTTTTTCGAATTGAATTATTCTCATTTAGCTTTGCTGTCAATATCATGGCTCTTTATCATGGAATAAATTTTGAAAAGAAGTGTGTATAATTAAATATCATTAATCGTGACGTTTTCTGTATGTGGATATATTAAATTACAACGTTTATTACGATTGGCTAACAAACAACCACGTAAATAAAAAAATGAACAGAAAAGTCTTGATTTATTTATTTACACTAAAAACATGTTTGGATTGCTGATATACTCATATGAAAGCTCAGTGCGGATGTAAGTAAACTATTACATATATATACACATAAGAAATTGATCACGTACTCCCGAGGGGAAATCCCACAGGGGGAGGTTTTTTCCTTCTGTTTGTCAATGTTTGTCACCTAGGACAAGTACGTATGTATTTTGTGGTCAGTTTTATTAGTGTTTACATAAAACAGTAATGAATTACCTTGGTGTGAATCTAGTGCGGCTAATGTGATAAAGGTGACAGCGGATTTACAGTGACGGGGGAAAGGGAAGTACACCTTTACACGTATCTAGTCATGAGTGACAGGTTATCAGTACACAAAGTCTATTCACTAGAAGCAATCTCCGAATGATTTCCCCCTTCTTTCTTCATTTTAATAATAAAATACTTTTTTAGAAGTGTTTTATTTCGTTTTTGTCTTCTGCTTGAGTGTTTACCATATTGGATCCTGAATAGATGGTTTGAAAAATAGCAATACAAGACTTAGAGGCTATATGCCTTCATCCATTAGAATTCGTAATAACAAATTAAAAAGTATCGTCAGAAATGAATAAAAATTAGTTTATTCTGAGGTTTGCTAATTCTATATTTGATTTCAAAAACTGATTTAGAGTTTTCACGATTTGGCATAAATCTGTTGATTTATTTGATTTGATTTTTTGATGAATATTGATGAAAAAATAAAGCATGAAAATTAAACTGGCATCAAAGAGGGACGAAAATAACCATCAATAGAAAATGGTTATTCTGAAAATTTGGCGTCGATAAGAATTAAGCAACAAACGTTTAAATTGTTCAACAACTTCATGTATCGATTACATGTACAGGAAAGGAAACATATGTCCGATAACACATCAAAATTGTTGATTGTGGTTTATAAAGAGAGACTTTGAAGGGAAACAAGGTGGTGTTGAATATCGGCCAATACTATTCCCGTTATGAACGATGTAAATAAAGCACAATGTAAAAGCAACACTAAAGCCGTTCATTTACATTATTTTTTTCTAATTATTTTTTGGAAGTTTGAGGTGTTACTTTACATATATTACCTGTTGAATAATGTAAGTATATCGTTTGTGCTGACCCAGACCAGTAAGGAGATTTATTGATTAACATCCAAATATGACACCTTTGTGTATATACCTGTTGTTAATCAGTCAGACATGCATATATTTGGTGGTTTACTACAATTCCCACAGCCAGGTGTTGGTTGTTAAAGTGTGAAGTTGTTGCGGTATATTAATGTATATTTTAATTCAAAATGTTTGCTTTGCATCCTTCACTTGTAATGCATTTGAAGGCAAATGTTGTATAAGAAATAACAACATGAGCTATTGTGACGTTATCAATCTGTATTGTGACGTCATCAATTTCTTTGTTGTCTTCACTTGATTTGTCGTTCAAAAACTGTTTGAAATAACTAAATAAAGCACAGTAATTGTACCAAAATGTAAATACATCTGTATAATTAATGAACGTTGCTATTGTCGACAAACTTTCATAAAGCCATACCGGGCGTTATTAGGTTAATCACCAATAGCCATGTTTGTTGTAGAACTCTAATATTATTTGCTAAAAGATCCATTTGCTTGTTTCTATTCTAATGCTTTGCAAATCAATATTTGTGGGTCAAAAAGTCAAATAAGGCTATCTTCCATTATGTAACTATTATTCTGTCTAGTCGATACTCATTTCTATTTTTTCACATTTGAGTGTTAATTGATCATTAAAAAAGTTGTTTTGATTATTTGTGTTCGATATTAGTCCAAATTTGTGAATGTTTTTTTCCTTTGGATGTTAATATGATATGCGCCTTATGCTCTTATACAAAGCAACATTGACCGTACATGATTATAGTTGTAAATGGGCCGTAAACACATACACACAAGCAACAATAAAACATATAGGATTCCGGTACTTCATCGTTGCTTTAAGAAGTGGTGTGCTGATTAGCTGTTGTTCGACTCTTGATCACAGAACAAGGGGCATGTGTTTGACCGGGTGATGGTCAAGGACAAACTGTTTTTGTCCAGTCGATCAATACCCAATGTCCAGCTGGTTCGAGGTGAACTACCCAGTGTCAATAGTTTACAAATCCTTCAGTGATTTCTTATCTGTTGATATTCATGCTCGAGGTCATGTCGCCGGGTAAACATTGATTGTAAATCTTATTTAGAAAAAACAAGTGCCAAGGCCACATAAAATGTGACAGTCAAATATGTGTCTGCCTCTATACCCTCAATTAACATTAATGAGAAGAAAGAGTCATGTAGGCCCCGATGTTTGCTGGTGCCTTGATAACCACAGTTATCTCATTTGGGTAGTGGCAAAGTTCCTTACATAATACACTCGTAGTACACGATTTGAAACTATTCAGAATTCATTGTTTTTGTAAATTCATAAGTTAAAAGTGTTTTCTACCTGACCCCTTTGCTTCTACAGTAGTTTGATTTCGATTCCCACCTTTAAGCCCCTAGCACCACTGACGAGTCCTAGAAGGACAAAACATCTGTATGATTCAATGTAATTCATTTTTTTTGGCATACTGTATTTATAACTAAATTTAAAAGGTGCAGCATTGGTGTGTGTTAGGTTCATCTTTTAACCTGTTACATGATACAGGTGTATGTTATCCTTAGATTGGTGTAAAAGTAACAGAAAGCAATGTTGTGCAACCACAACGCATACAAATATAGTTTGTTGGTGAATGTAGCAAACGTTGTTCTCATTACAGACAATGGTAAATTTTATCCTTAAAATAGCAGTGCAGTTACAATTGTTTGATTAACGGAATATATGGTAGCATATTGCTGCCAAGGTTGAAGTTTGACAAGGAATCATCATTACAGGTATGCAACGTAGCCTTTGCCAAAAGTCGCATGACATCAATTTTTAGTTCAATTTTCACAGAACGTTTCTGTAAATAAGATTGTTAAAATAACAAGCGGACAGTTTTCTTTTACAATATTGTAATACTTAATCCGACTAAGTAAAAACCTATAATACTGTATATATATAATATAAATAGTTTAAGTATGATAGCTTACAAACAGCATATGCGTGTGCTACGTCTTCTGTCATACATGTACAACTACGGCCATTATTGACTTGTGCCAAGGGCATATTATGACACTTCTGGCCCTGTACACTATGGATATAAATTACGATGATGTAAACTTTTGTAATTGCATATGAATCATATTTAATACCAATTAAATGATAATATTAGTCATTTTAATATGAATATTACTAGTCGTTGTCCCATAATTCTAGAATAAATGAACGTTATAAAGGTGCCAGTAGGCACATGCGGACATGTTTTGTAAATTGATTATTTTGCAGGTTACATATTTGAATTTGATTGTATCTTATAGTTTAAGATAGTTGAACCCATAAAAACTACCATAAGATTTTATGATACATATCCTGACAAAAGAATTAAAATGTATTGTGAATATTTTACACCAGATAAGATTTAGAGATATTGTTATACTTTTACTGATTTTGGATTCTATATTCTGACAAGGCTTTATACTATGTTATAATGATAATGGAATATCGGTTTCAGATTCAGCTGTGCTCCTCATATTTGAATACCCTTTTCAACTTGAAATGCTTGTGCTACTTCACTATATATTGCATTAATGTATCTATAGACGTAAAATGAAATATAAAAATAATACAAACATAAATATCAAATCAAAAATTGAAAATAATATAAATTGATAATAGCTATAACAATAAAAAAACAAAACAAATAAAGACTAACCGGTACAATAAGGAAACCAAACATTATTTCTGTGACGAAAGATCGAAACCGTACAACTCAGGAGTCGGAATGATCCTTGTGTTACTAATTATAATGAAATCAGACAGAAATCAACAGTCGTTGTTTATTTCGTGACCTTTGGGGTTCAGTCACAACAGATAAGATAAAAACCGAAAAAGTATGGCGAAAATATTTACACGGTGTTTCTCACAGCCGTGATTGATTGTCAACACGTGCTTGACTGTCAAAATTGTTTGTTCAAACAAACAGCTGATTATGTGACCGTCGTCTTGACAGAACAAACACGTGCAATACACAGTGACAGTATGAACACAAACTATGATAGTCTCAGCATAATACTACACATGGGGTTAATTCACAAATTGATTAAATTGTTATTGAAATATCTTATTCCCTTAAATGTGCATTAACCGTTTTAAAATACTTTCGATGGAATTTTAAATAGCATGTATCGATCAAAGTTTACCATTATCATTATGACGCCAATAGACTATGAACACGTGCAGCCTCCACCGGCCTTGACCTTGGTGACCAGCTCTGACTCCCCACGACCTGCCTTGGTAAACCTTGCCCAGCCTTGACATGACAGGCCTTCAGAAGACCTACGTCATTGAGTTCTATCGGATTTACTTCTAACCTTGGTGGTGCAACGGCCCTTTTATTGTTAATAACCACAATAAGACATAATCTGACATCTGCCGAAATTCCCCTTAGCATTGCTAATATCTTGAGCGCAATTGCTCTTTTGATTAATTTAAGTAAACGTAAGCATGAGCATTTAAAAACCTTTTTTATATACACTCAAAGGGAATATGACATCGTGGCAAAGGCTATGCGGGGCTTGTTCGTGAAATGATAGAAAAGCATCACAAGATTATCTTTAAAATTAAAATATGACAATCAAATTAATTGGATGATGAATGTTATATTTAAATAACCCCCCCCCCCCCCCCATTCCATTGGAGACGAATCAAAGTCCACTATATTGTCCCGAGAAAAAGTAAAATATTATATAAACGACGGTTTATTGCATATTTTACTGATAATATTATGATTCACTAAGTATTTCAAAATCAAAACAAATGTTTCGTTTCCCCCGACTCCAAACATTTCCTCATCCTTGTTATATATTCCCCTATGATATATATACATGTGTCTATTATTTTAATTATCCACTAGGACGTGAACACCAGGTAGACACATGGTATATAATGTGCACTATAACCTCAAGAATTTGCTGAAAGACAGCCAGACAATGGACATCGTCTGACCGGACCTCGGGGGGATGTGACCTCGGAATTTAATAATAATGTAAGATAAGCTACAGAATGTGGACAAATATTTACACTGTCTCACACATGCGGTCAACTGGACAGTGGTCAAGTATTGACGCGTAATTGACTGATGGTCACTAAATAATATACAGTGTATGTCCCCCAACCACGGTGGTCATTCAATAATGTATGCCCCCACTAGGTTGCTATTTTATTTTTGAAACACAAAGAAATATACATTGGAATTACTGATGCAAATTTTCAGAATTTCAAAATTCAAAAAAGGTCTTTTTATACTATAAAAAATACTTTTTATCAAAACAGAGATAACTATAAAAGAAGATGACGTAACACACACGTGCTGCACCTTTTAAATTTAGTCATAGATACAGCATGCTGAAAAAATGAATTAAACTGCACCATACAGCTGTTTCGTCCTCCTAGGACTCTTCAGTGATGCTAGGGGGCCAAAAGATGGGAATCCAAAATTTATACACTAATGTAGAAGATGAAGGGTCAGGTGCGTTAAGCCCCTTTAATTTTACCCCCGCCCCCCCTCTAGTATTTTATACTTTGTCAGATACAGCCTGCAATAGCTTAACGCAAAACTGTAACGTTGATTTTTTTCCAAAGTCAAGCACCTTATTATTTATATCCAAAAAATGCAGGAATCAATGAAATGTTTTTAGTGGAGATGGCACTTCTATCCATGCTACATCACTGATTGAGGTTTTGTTGGGCTAGCTTTGTCAAAAACAGCTAAACACAAAACTTTAACATTGTTGAAGCCGCCGCCGTCGCTGTCGGAACAGCAACGCCTTTGTGCCGCCACCCGACATCCGTCGAAGTCGACAAAAGAAAAAAAAATCTCTTTGAAGTTAATTATTTCGTTTTTGATTTTTGTTTTTAAATCTATTTTTCATTTTTTTTATTTTATTTTTTTCAATAAATGATAAGTTTAAGAAGTTAAATACATTTTTGCAATACAGGATATTCAATTGTTAACACTGATGATTACTACTATACACCTAAATCAATGCTGATATAACAGGTGAGCTTAATGTAGAACGCATTTCGTAATTACAATCAAACGTATCCACACCATGTAATAAGGTTCATTTTTTAATCTTTTGTAATTTCACACCGAAATTATCCCACGTATATAATATGAAGTGCCCTATATAATGACCTCTGACGTCACCGGTCAGTACTATGATGCAGATGCAGGTTGATGAAGAATATGGGCAAGTTTTATGGTCGCCATCTTGATCTCAGCGAGAAATATTCTGTATCTCTATGTGATATGAAGATGGACGTTTTTGAGTTTGTTCATAGGTGTGCTTACTTGTTGTGATGACAATGACGATTTGGTTCTCATGTTGGGGATTGATGTCTACTTGGATGTGACCAAAATGTACATGGCGGGTGTCGTCGATGACGCAGAAGACGCTTACTCTTCCGGAACACCTGATCTTATTCTCATGTACTTTTACAAGGGTCTTCATGTAAATCTTTCCTTCGTTCATATTTTGCCTTTAGTTTAATCGATTTTGGGTTCGGATTATGGTTTTGCTGACGCTTTGGTATTCTCTGATTTTTGTTCAGAAAGATAAAGCTTCATATTATATTTTGCAGATTTCGTGGAATGATATACACTAAATAATGCAGAATTCGAAAATGTTGGGAATGTCGTATTCGTGTTCTCATTTCCACTTAAATATTCCACTGTAATATATGTCAATTTGTCGATTTTATCCAAATTATACACCAGGACGTGAACACCGGGTGGACACATGGTATATAATGTACACCATGACCTCAAGAATTTGTTGAAAGACAGCCAGACAATGGTCATCGGCTGACCCGACCTCGGTAGAATATGACCTCGGAATTGAATAATGATGTAAGATAAGCTACAGAATGTCGACAAATATTTACACTGTCTCACACATAAGGTCAACTGGACAGTGGTCAAGTATTGACAGGTGCTTGACTGGTAAACAAACTCAATAATAAATTTACTCGACAAGGTTTTCTTTTTTTTTCTTTTCAAAACTTAAAGATATGGTAAAATTTTTATCAATTCGGAAAGTTTAAAGAAATAAAATAAAATAACTAAGTATTATATAACAAATGATGATTTCAACAGCGATAAGTATAATAGAAAACAGACCAAGTGACATTTTCAATCATGTATGTTAACTTTGATACTTTTGAAAAAAAAGTTAAGTAAATAAATTTAGATAAAAAAACATACCACAGTATGCATTCGCGGTTTATATCATTTCTACAATGCAAATGAAATAAGCTAAATAGGTTCGTGTTTAAGCTCAGTTAACTTAACAACGTTCTACAAAAAATGAATTTCTTTATCAAAATCATATAAAACGTGTTTAAATTTTGGAGTGTTTTATTTATATTTATCAGTCTTTTTTTCTATTTCAATATTCTTTAAATGAAATATAAGGGTATTTAGCTGTTAACATTGATCATTATTACTACACCTAAAACAATGTTGACATTGTTGACAGGTAAATGTAATTAAAAGCCCATTTCGTAATTACAATCATATTTATCCACACGATATAATAATATCTATATTTAGATCTTCTGTAATTTCACTCTGGTTTGGTGACTTAAGGATTAAAGATATCACCACTCGTATATAATATGCAGTACCCTATATATTGACCTATGACGTCACTGGTCACTACTGTAGTATCTAACTGACTCGTGTCCAGTTGCAAGGAGCGTTCCTGCATTCCTATTGTGACGCCATAGGAATGTCAGATTACCTTTGATCCCTTTCCATCCCGATTACACGTAATTCAAATCGAGACGATCAGGTATCAAATCTTTTAACATTGTAGTTCTGTATTTAGTGCTTTAAAATGACACTAAATGAACCTTTATATATCATGTTCTTATATAAATGTTATCACATTCATAGTTACTGATTTATTTCAATATATGTCTGAACTATTTTGTAATATGAAATACAAAAAATCCATATCAGATCTCGTATTTGGTGCATTCGAGAAAAAAAAATTATGATTCATCTTTACTATAACAAATCAAAATTGAAATAAAGACCATTGTCTTGACGCATATTGATTTTAATGAATTGTTCTTTGTTATTATTAAATCAAGACCTTGCACCACACAGTTTGACCCTAAGCGATTTAGTGCACATATATCAATGGCAGACACATAGATTTGTCAGAAAGATGTTTCTAAAAACTGATTGAGGAAACGCACTCGTTCTTCAGTGTGTTCAGATTAAAATGTCTATATATCAAGCTTCATGCAGATTAAATTAGCTTTCATGCATTAGTCATTAATTAAATAAAATACATTTGCCTAGACGCTTCCGGTGCATCTTTCGTGAATATATTAACTGCATGTTAAATGCATTGACATATCCGGTTTTCACGGTAAGTGAATTCAGCATAAAAAATTGTTCATTTCTTAATTAATACAAATACAAATACAATTAATGAACAAGTGTTATTTTCGTAAATATCAATATTTCTATATTTTGTTGTTGTTGATGGATACAACTGTATCATTTTTCATTTTTAATTACAAATACAGATATAATCTATAAACATTTCTATTTTCATTATTATTATTATTTTTAACATAGATGTAAGATCGAAACAAGTGATTGCACCTCAAATATTTAGTAATATATACAGTATGCCACAAAAATATGAATTTCAATGCACTTGCACCACACCGCTATTTATGGCCAAGAATCTTGAGAATCTCAATTTAATTTCTTATTTACACAATAGGCACAAAATCACGACGATTTTACGTGATCAACATTTGTGCACACAAAATCGAAATCGAAGGCCCTGTTCGCACGTGCATGTGGATGACACAATCAAATTAGTTTGTCATTAAAAATAATTTGATTTCGCTCTTAATCAACCGTCAAAGCACAGGTATTAGTCAAGCGTTTGGTCAATTGAAATAACTTGATTTATAATTGCTGTAAAATAAAGTTAAAAATTGTATCTTTATTTTATTATTAAAATTATCAAAAAGGTATTTCAAAGACTTCGATTTTGTTTGACGTTTGCTAGTACACAGATTATTATATCATGAAATCCTTCGTAAGTAGTTGCATAAAGAATGAAGAGAGTTTATGAACAGCCATTTCTTTTCTCGTGTCACTTTCCTCTTTCGTAAAACGATTTTACTTGTCATTGCTATAACAAAAGCTTGCTCTAGTTTACCTGTAAAAACGTAATGGTTTAACACCCACTGACGTTCTCTTGGAAGTGATGTCTAGTGCACTACATATATACTTTATCTATTAACATAAGGGATTAAAATGGATCGCCCCCTGTACAGAAGGATTGAAGGGACACCAAGTACATACTTAACCCTGATACACCGTATACAACTGGAAATACCGTGTCAGGGTAGTAAGTACAGTACTGACCATGATACACCGTGGAACAACTGACCATGTCAGGGTAGTAGGTACAGTACTGACCATGCTACACCGTGGAAATACTGACCGTGTCAGGGTAGTAAGTACAGAATTGACCATGATACACCGTGGAACAACTGACCATGTCAGGGTAGTAGGTACAGTACTGACCATGCTACACCGTGGAACTACTGACCGTGTCAGGGTAGTAGGTACAGTACTGACCATGATACACCGTGGAACAACTGACCGTGTCAGGGTAGTAAGTACAGTACTGACCATGATACACCTTGGAACAACTGACCGTGTCAGGGTAGTAAGTACAGTACTGACAATGATACACCGTAGAACTACTGACCGTGTCAGGGTAGCAAGTACAGTACTGACCATGATACACCGTAGAACTACTGACCGTGTCAGGGTAGTAAGAACAGTACTGACCATGATACACCTTGGAACTACTGACCGTGTCAGGGTAGTAGGTACAGTACTGACCATGATACACCTTGGAACTACTGACCGTGCCAGGGTAGTAAGTACAGTACTGACCATGCTACACCGTAGAACTACTGACCGTGTCAGGGTAGTAAGTACAGTACTGACCATGCTACACCGTAGAACTACTGACCGTGTCAGGGTAGTAAGTACAGTACTGACCATGATACACCTTGGAACTACTGACCGTGTCAGGGTAGTAAGTACAGTACTGACCATGATACACCTTGGAACTACTGACCTTGTCAGGGTAGTAAGTACAGTACTGACCATGATACACCGTAGAACTACTGACCGTGACTGGGTAGTAAGTACAGTACTGACCATGCTACACCATGAAACTACTGACCATGTCAGGGTAGTAAGTACAGTACTGACCATGCTACACCATGAAACTACTGACCATGTCAGGGTAGTAAGTACAGTACTGACCATGATACACCGTGGAACCTCTGACCGTATCAGGGTAGTAAGTACAATACTGACCATGATACACCTTCAAACTACTGACCGTGTCAGGGTGGTAAGTACAGTACTGACCATAATACACCGTGGAACAACTAACCGTGTCAGGTTAGAAAGTACAATACTGACCATGATACACCGTGGAACAACTGACCGTGTCAGGGTAGTAAGTACAGTTCTGACCATGCTACACCGTAGAACTACTGACCGTGTCAGGGTAGTAAGTACAATACTGACCATAATACACCGTGGAACAACTGACCGTGTCAGGGTAGTAAGTACAGTACTGACCATGCTATACTGTGGAACTACTGACCGTGTCAGGGTAGTAAGTACAGTACTGACAATGATACACCGTATAACTACTGACCGTGTCAGGGTAGTAAGTACAGTACTGACCATGATACACCGTTGAACAACTGACCGTGTCAGGGTAGTAAGTACAGTACTGACAATGCTACACCGTTGAACTACTGACCGTGTCAGGGTAGTAAGTACAGTACTGACCATGATACACCTTGGAACTACTGACCGTGTCAGGGTAGTAAGTACAGTACTGACCATGATACACCATAGAACTACTGACCGTGACTGGGTAGAAAGTACAGTACTGACCATGATACACCTTGGAATTACTGACCGTGTCAGGGTGGTAAGTACAGTACTGACCATGCTACACCGTGGAACAACTGACCGTGTCAGGACGGTAAGTACAGTAATGACCATGCTACACCGTGGAACAACTGACCGTAACTGGGTAGTAAGTACAATATCACTTGGGGCAGTGAGTGCAATGCTGACCGTTTGAGAGCGTTAAGATAATACAGAAGCAGAAATAAAACTATAACCTAAACTTAAATGGCAAGATTAGACACGATATATGAACAAAGGAAATATATAGACGGAAACTCTTAAAAAAAAACAACAACATGGAAATATGACCAGATGTTCCGGAAGAATAAGCATCTTCTCTTCTGCTTCATCGACGACATCCGCCATGTAAATCTAGATCACATCCAAGTAAATGACACGTCTACAAAGTGGAAGTAAGGCTTGATTCTCAATACAGCAGCCGACATCTATCTCAATATGTACTGCTAGTATGGGAGTAGTAAGCAGAAAACTGAACATTTGTGGATATTAGGTACAATGAATGTGTGTAAATACTATTTGAGAAAATATGGTTTTCAAATTAATTGATTATATTATATTCTTTTAGTATACCCTTAAATATACCCTACGCTAGAAACAATTAAAGGGATTTTCTTTGGTCGATAAGTCAGTCTCCCCTTGTAGTATTCAACATGCCCCAATTTGACACGTTTCGTAGAGAGACAAAAAATACATATATCATTTGTTGAAAAATGTGTTCTATCACACAAAGCCTAGATGTATGTTGATCGTGGCATACGTAACGTCATTAACTCTTCCTTGAACGAAATGACGTCTTAGAAAACGCTTACTCGTTAATTTATAAATCAAGCATGCTTCTTATTTTGATGTATACTTAATAAGATACAAAGACCGAATACACTGTCAGTCTGAGTCAAGGTAGAACTGAGTGCAACGTCAATCACATTTACTAATTCTATGTCAGTTAAAGTCATTTCCGTTTCGGTTAGTCAGGAACAGAAAAATGTACTATTGGCATTAAAGCAAACTTATTAAGTTAATGAACTATTAAAGGTCAAATATATGTAACTTCAGGAAAATGTTCGTGATTCTGAAAAATTCTGAAAAAAATCCAGTTGATAACCATGAAAAAATAAGCCTGAAACAAAGTAAACCTGGGCGAAAACTAACAAGAAACTCTTGACTGAAAAATCCAAAGAATTGAAACTAATTCAGGTGGGGCCCACTTCAACAACAAGCCGAAGTTAGATGACAGTTCAAAATGGATGCGTGTTTACAAAAACCGAGTTTCAACTGCTACTGCACTGGTAACCGCGTAAGAATGTATCCTGAATATTGCTGATATCAGTTAATCTTAACTAAATCTATAAAAATAATAAGTGATTACGCTTGATTTTCTCTTCAAGTTTTGCCGAAAGTTACGTATATTGGGCCTTTAACATTAAATCCAGCTGTGAAAAGAACGTTTAACAAAGTGACGTAACCCGAACATATGCTGGGAAACAATGTGAAAAAGTAAGGTACTGTAAGCGAAAAACAAAACAAAACAAATGATGAGCTATCACCGAAATATCCATGAAATGCAGTATTTTTGCAGTCAAAATCATTCAAGTTAAATACTTCAAACAAACACGTATGTATATAGCGTTATAACAATTAGGCACATAGCATATCTGATAATCGCTGGGAAGACTTCTTTCCATATGAATTTTCATTATAATATTAATACATTTTATCAAAACATAATACTTCAAATGACCAACTGGCGTTCAGTTCTAGGTAAAACAATTGTTAGAAACGCTTTTATCCTCTTAATTAGGAAATACATTTTAAGTGAGATATTTGAGTTTCTTCAAATTCAGTTCTGTTCCGTATCATTGCTTCGATTGACTATTTGCATAGACAAACTTAATTTCATAAATATGCTTGCATTCTTTCGGGTGATTTTTTCATCCTTTTAATATTGCTCAGTACAATTTGCACTCCCATACCTCAATGCATTATGAAATATGTTTACGACATCACATGTTGGCATTTAAACCCTGTGTTGTTCTCTCTTCATCCAAACTGTAAAGTTACTTTACATAATACAGACATTATTTCCAAGTAAGTCTTTCCAACTAAGTCTTGTTCTGAGGTGTTCAGTACAATATGCACTCAAGTACCTCGTTACATTATAAAACTTGCTTTCTTTGTCACATGTTGAGATTCACATCCTTTGTTGTTCTCTCTTCCCAATTGTACAGATACAGGGGTGGTATCTTATTCATTCTTGGTATTTCTAGCTGTGAGCTGAAACGCAGTTGAAGAACCAGACATTTACCCTGCATCACAAGCGAAAATATAATAAAAAACCAATTAAGACTTCTTTACCCGGTGTCGATTTGTGAAGCATATAGATAAACATACTTAACGTTTTGATTACAGAAATATAAAAGAAACCCATATTTTTGTGAATTTAAAGAATATTTAGAAAATGACTTATGGCTATATCGACATAGTGTCACCTTATCTAGTTTATCTGTTGTGTTCGATATTTTTGTTATTTATTTTTATAAACTGTATTCATTTACAGCGTTTATTAGCAAGCGTTTGGTCTTATAGTTAGAGGAAACCGGAATACACGGTGAAAACCCACGCAGGCATTCACGTCTGATCGGAGAATCGAACCCATTTCAAGTGGGTTTGGTGAAAGTCAAGGACACTATCTATTTCGCCTCTGGACCATCCTGGCCATAATTGATCTGTACACTATCACCGTTAAGGAATCTGCTGAAGACAAGTAAACATTTGCTTGCTTGAATATAACAACAAGCAAATATTTAATTAAAAACAATAATTATATTCAAACCTTTCACGTTGAGGGTAAGTTGAGTTTCCTTGGTGTAGCAGTTTGGCAATCAATTCGCTGATAGGGCTTGGATGGAAAAATATGAATTTTTATATAAACATTTATATGCAAAATTAGAGTGGCATATTAATTGATTTTATCGAAAGCTTATGAACTGCGAGCAAGCATTCTGTAAATAAGAACCTAGGAGACAGTAATGAAAGTTTGCACCCGGAGACCGGGCAGACGACCAGTTCTCTATTATGACAGCTTTTGTTGGGATCTCCTTGTCATTGTGTATTGAGAACACACGTATGTCAACACTGCTCCAGGCACTTGACCTCCAATAATACTCTTACCATGACAAAGGTAAAATACAATGGTTAATGTAGGGGGCATTATAAAAACGGCTCGATACTTTATTTTGTACCCAGAAACCTAACCGTATACAGCTGTTCGCTGTCTAGTAATACAGATTAATCCTAAATCGTCAACAATAGAATAGAGGTACTTACATGACTTTAATGTTTAAGGACAATCAATAATCCATAAAGCATTTGACCTCTTACCTCAACATCGGCAGATGTGGTCAATGCACTGGGCACATCAAAACTACCCACACAAAACTGCCCAATCACTTTGTACCAAAACACCCCAGCTGCATTACATATCTGTACATTTTACTCATTCACCCCTGAAGACACATTTGAACTCTTCTGATTCACATGTTGGAAGAGTCCATTATGAAACTTCAGGGGTGTATGAGTTAAATACTTTTATCCGAATATTAATTTAATCCCACAGGAACGAAATGTATATGATTTTTTAAGGTATTTGACCTCACATAAGTATGCGTGGTTAATGGATTATCCCGGCATACCGACACTGCCTAATCACTAATCGCAGATTATATAGGGACCTAACAGCAGAAATACTGGACAACTCATACAAAATATATATGTATAATTTTAAGGGGCCTTAGCATGGAATTTTTAAGTTGGTAAAAATTATGAAAAATCGGTTTAATACAAAAAAACAACAACATGGAGACCTTGCATAAGGATAAGAGAAAAAGAGCAGGTGTTCCGGAAGAGTAAGCATCTTCTGTTTCATCGACGACAACCGCCATGTAAATCTTGGTCACAACCAAGTAAGCGTCCTCAAAGTGAGAACAAAGTCATCGTCCTCAATCAGAAGCTAGCACCTTAATGAGCATAATCATAAACGTCAATCTTTATATCACACAAGGAAGCAAACTATTTCTCAATGATGACGAGCATAAAACTTGCTTATAGTTCTCATCGACCTGCATCCTTCGAATCCTTATGTAGTAAGTTTGTTTTGTCAGCAGTCGCCATCGAGATCTACATTCAGCAATGTTGATCTTTATATTATATGAAAACAACGTGTTTATGATTTCAATTCCTAAAACTTTAATTTTTGTCTAACCGATAACCTGGCATACACTTTAAACCTCTCTACATTTTAATATAATTAATAAGCATGTCGAGGCCGGCCAATAGAGGAAGTGGTAATTAAAGCTAATGTCACACCCATGTGAGGTGATGTGACCTTTCAATTGATTGACAGCAAAACAAATATGTTTCACACGTGTGATTTCTATGGAATGTAAATACATCCTTAACTAATGAGGAATGTTAAATGTTCATCAGTTTAATCAAGAACTGTGGTTTATTCTATTGAATGATACGTCATCAATAAATCTACAACTGATAGGGAAGTGATACACTTAGTATTAAAGAATGTTAAATCGTCAATAAGTTTACAAGTGATGTTGAGGGGATACACTTATAACCTTCAAGTAATGGAAAAGTGATATATTTATTCAAAATGTTGAAATCGCCAATACGTCTATTACCGAGGTGGTTGTAAACCGTCATCAATAACTCTACAACTGACAGGGAAGTGATACACTTATTATTAGAGAATGTTAAATCGTCAATAAGTTTAAAACTGATGAAGAGGAGATGTAGTTACTACTATAGAGTGCTCAATAAGTATACAACTGACAGGGTTGTAAATAATCAATAAATCTACAAGTAATAAAAAAGGGATACAGTTATTCATAACTTTGAAATCACCAATAAGTTTAAAACTGATAGGGTTGTAAACTGTCAATAAGTCTACAACAGATGGGAAATTATCTATAACTATAGAATGTTAAACTGCCAATAAGTCTAGTGTTAAACAATACATGTTTCGGGTATAAGTGTATAGTATTGACTGTCATTAAGTCTATTAATTATTAAGAACTGTTACAGGTAGTACTGCTAACATGCTTCATTACGATTACATAAACCTTCATTTGAATATAAAGAAAATATTATTTGACATGCGCTCCGTTGAATAATTGATGACGTTGTACTCAAAAGATTAGTAAAATAAAACTGAAACACTACATTGTATAATGATCAATCAAAAGATTTCGGTGAGATACCGGTCACAAACGTATATTGTGTGAGATGGCATCATTTCATTTAACCCAGTGCATGAATGATAAATGCGTTTATCATACGTATATCTAAGTGATAGCTGTAAGAATGTTTTATGTCTAATGTCAAACAATTAATCAGTGTAAACTTAATTATAGTGTAATAATAAAATTAATGTATTTATGAGTATATAAATCATTATGGATACAACGGTCGTTCTAGACAGAACTTAATTAATCATCAATACCATGCTATGCATTGTAAAACCAGTATTCCATTGATAAATTGCATATAATGATATATCGTATCATAAAATGGTATTATATTATGATTATGTAACACTTATTTTATATTGATTGTATGCTCTAAAGCATGTATACTTATTGCTGAAAATAAGTATGAAGAATATACAATATAACGAATTCATATGCAGTCAATCGAATTCCTCTTTAACAAGAAAACAAAAGATAACTCCACGCCTGAATCTTGATTTTCGGAAATTAAATCAGCTTTGATAACGGTTTTCTCGGTATGCCCTATCCCTACTCAAACTTAATAATAGTCCGGACGTATCGACAGAGTCCGGAGTCCAAATACACTAAGCATTGAGCCAGATATGCTGAATCAGATTATCGGGCTGGTGATTAGGTCCACGTGCTCACAATCCAATACACATATACGAAAACCTATCTCATGACAGGTAAATTCCCATGACGGGACGCTGTCATCTGATTGGCTGCTCGTGACTTTGCCCAGTGTATATAAGTCCTACACGGAACTAGCTTTACCCCATACTAATACTTACCTTAGAATATACACACACACCTGTGTTGGAATATTGTTACTTATATCCCCAAGTGTAACGTAAAGATGGTGATGTCTGTATACAACTCTGGAGTCCAGTGTACCCTAGTTGGGGACGGAATGGTCGGGAAGACGTGCCTCGCACGCTCCTTCGCTGACCAGACATTTCCGGTCAATTATGTGGCCACAGTCATGGACACGTACAGAGGTTCCACTTATTTGGATGGAAATAAATACGGAATAACACTCACTGACATG
Source organism: Mimachlamys varia (assembly GCA_947623455.1). Classification (NCBI taxonomy): domain Eukaryota; kingdom Metazoa; phylum Mollusca; class Bivalvia; order Pectinida; family Pectinidae; genus Mimachlamys; species Mimachlamys varia. The sequence continues at coordinate 53,615,128 of OX392528.1, forward strand.
GCTGGAGAGGTAAGCTTCACTATTCAATTATTGGAAAAAGTATCAAGGTGTGAAAATATATATATATATTACTCTATTATTTCTCTTTATTGTTTCATTATGTATCAGCTTCTATAGCAAAATACAAGAGAAATTGTGAAAGTTTGATATATATTTTTATTTTTACCTTTCTATCTTTCACTCCATCTTTCAACCAACCAAAACTTTACCTAACAAATTCATTGTTATAATGTCTTCTTATTGATCATACATGTAATAAATATATCCTTTTTTTATTTACAGCATGAGGCCATAACAGTAAGTGACTGCACAGCCACAGATGTCTTCATCATCTGCTACAGTGTGGTTGACAGAGAATCATTTGAAAGTGTCCAAGATTTCTGGGCCCCCGAAATACGGAAGATCGCTAAAAAACGCCCAGTCATACTTGTGGCTACTCAAACTGACTTACGACAGGAATGGAACAAACAGCACGTGTCAATTAAGGAAGGAGAGACCCTGGCTAAACTTATGTCTGCAACTCGATTCTTGGAAAGCTCAGCTTTTGCCAAAGAAGGTGTAACAACCATCTTCAAAAGTGTGGTACAAGCATCTTTAAAGTTCCACAAGAAGAAGTGTAACATCATCAAAAGAGTTCTTAGTAGTATTTGAACAGACAATTCAGTAAATTAAATGTGACCTTTAACTGATCCCCTGAGATCAAAGATGGACCATGCTGTTACAAGCATTGGTTACATATGGACGAGCTGGTCTAGCGAGGAAGCTGCCTGTACAGGAATACCTCCCCCTTGAAACAGCTGCATGAGACCCACAACATGCTATGATATTTCGTTCAGGGAAGGTGACGTTTGGAAAGACACAGCATAGAAACTATGGATGCAATACCTTCTACTTCTTAGGTAGGTGTCATATTTTGTCAATATATACAAATACTACCACTAATATGATCGAATGGCTTTAAGAATCCCCTTTATTATATGTTCTTTATGTCAAATTTGAATAATCAGTTTGCCCTGAAATATTTGATGTATGAATTACCTATTTAGTTTATGAATACTAGTTATAGACGTCATTTATCATTTTCTATAAGAATGATATATATTGCAAAATGAAAATGGTTTTGTCTGTATGTATATATATTTTTACACAATCCTAAACTAATCACACACTTATTGTATATTTCAGAACTCCAATCCCGCTCCATTAGCTGTACACCAAAGAAAAGTTCATCTACTTTTTGAAGAGACATTGTCCAACAGTGAATGACCTCTACATTGTGACATTCCGCGGGGATCGATCAAAAGTGAAAAGCAAAAGTAACTTATTTCCGCTGACGAGAAAGAACAACATGTGTTTATATCAACATATAGACTGGATGTGGACGATTTAATTCACATTGGGACAATGCATCAGCATTGATAATCAGCCCATAAACCTACCAACAGCAGTCCCTGCCTTGTGGCTATATTCGGAGGATATGGTATATGTTCCTGTTAATAACAATCGTGAAATGACAGATATAAAACCACGTTAAAATGATGCGCTATACAACACAGAACACATTTACTCTACAACCCATTATGGCTGATGAAATAAATATCGAACCTTAAATGTCTTGTTTGTTTTGATATTACTTAGTGTAATCTTGATTGACAATGACATGTCAATATCACGTACAATCTGCCGTTACTGGGTCTCGTTTTTGATAACAAGCCGAGAGAGATATAAAAAATGTTGCTGCTGGGTATTTTGGTGGAGAAGTTTCAGCGTAACAGTTTATTGATGTTTGGTCCTATAGTTGACAGTTTATATCAAAACAATAGAAACCGAATAAAGCTAACGTTATTTATTTTAGTTGTTTACGTAACTGACTTAATAAATAATATGTTTTGTAAAAACAAGGCACTTTCAATAAACAGTTGAACTGATGATATAGCCATTACCGAAATTAACCTCATATAAAAAAGCGAGTCTAGAGTCAATACCCAATTGTTCAAAAGGTGATTCGTAAACATTTCAATTATCTTGTAACTTTAAAACGAGACTTTTGTTTAAATTACTACTTTTCAGATATCAATTGTCTAGCTCTATCTATTTACATGTACAATTATGAAATTGAACTTAGTATATTGGCAGAACTATTGAAGGTTGCAAATGTTGTTAAATAGTGATTGAGAAAATCATCATTTGAGCAACTGGGCCTAGGTTGTAAAGAAAGTACACCTTAGCCAAAATGATAGGCAATGCTAGTGTTAGGGACTATGGGGACTACTATTACAACCGAACGAAAAATTGATCTGCCATGGTGAGGGATATTTGGTATTGCTACCCCTATAAAAGGATAAGCTAGGTTGGTGTCAGATGGAGGAGCCAGATGTACTTCATGTATACTAATCAACACGCTACTCTGACAACAGCCGCGGTCAAAGTGCAGATGTACTAGTAGCATACTCGACAGGTATATCTTTCAGACAATGTCAGTGTCATTGTTTGAGACACACTATAGTAAGTGCACCTAAGCAGAAAGAATAGATTTAGACAAGTGCTCGGTAATGGAAGCTGACAATATGTTGACACAAGAGGCTTGAGTCTTGATTCAGAAGACAGTGGCAGTGTCATTAATAAGAAAGTTAGTATGCTTTTAAGCACATGTTTTCAATTTTAGTCAATAAATTGCAGTTAAGCTGATGAGAATTTACATTAAGCATTTAAATACCTTACCTGATATGTCCCCTAATCATCGATGATCGTTCATCGTCTAGGCTCATTGTTTAAGCATTGTTAGTTTACCTAGCTTACAAGTAAAACGTTTCAGAAGAATTTCTTGAAACATCCTATAGTGTTTTGTCTATTATCTTGAAAAAGATGATTTCGAAATACAAAACACAATATTGTGGCTGTTAATCTTTGTATCTAATTAATATCAAATAATAAAAACATGATAAAAGGACATACGTAAATATGTCGATAAGATAACCATACATTGACTAGCAGGGACCTGACAGTACCATGTCAATAATCTTTGACACGAATGCAACATTGTTATATTTGAGTGTACCAGTCGAATCTAGTTTCAAGGACGATTCTGTCACAATACAATATATACTATTTGTTGAGTTATTTGAAACTTCTGTTTTTCTCACGTGTTTTTTTCTATGTGTTTACTTAATGCAATCAGCCTGGATTAAGACTAAACCTTGACACTATCAGAAAACATGTCTATCAATTCAGTATTTTGTTTGTTCTTGAAACGTAATTTGTTTTCTAATAAAATGTGGATTTTGAAATGTCCATTTGGTCTGTATAGGTAGTCTATAGGGTGATTGGGGGACGAAGGATAGCACACTATCCTTTCAGCAAGACGGAAGAGGTGAAATTCTCATTTCGGAAGTGAGGATATTCCTTTGTGATTTTTCCAACTAAGTTGGCTTTCTGCTGGTATTCCTTTTTTCTTCCCACATAAAGATCATTATCAAGCTTTCAACTGGGACACAATTTACAACACTTTTAAACATAAGTTTGAAAATAGATGAAGATTATGTTTATCTATATTTATCTGTTATTAAATATATGTGCTCTTCTAATATTATGTATATTAGCTGTATAAGTGCGTCTCTAATTAAGCTGGAGGTTTCGAAAATACTTTGACTGAAGCAGAAGACGCTTTCTCTTCCTGATCACCTGGTCTTATTCACTTGTACTTTTACCAGGGTCTCCATGTATTGAGTTCTATTGAGGATTATGGTTTTGCTGACGCTTTGGCATTCTCCGATTGCTTCTGACTGTATATGAGTAAAGTACTTAGGCATTTGATTCCAACTCTTCTGATTATGTACCAAGGATATCACGGGTTTTCATACTTACTGTAAAATAAGTTGTTTCTCTATCAAGTTACAAAAGTAGGTACAATTTAACATTATTTGCATTTAACTTTAACCCATTTTTGTCTAACATCTAGTTCAACAGATGTGCCCTATAGTTAACCAGCAAAGACGACGGTTTCATAAGTAATCCCAATCGAGAATTTATGTCTTACCTCAGGCTTAGGTTACAGTATACTTAATCTAAATAACGATACACTTGAGAGATTTCTTAACATTTTTCACATTATTTTAGTTTAGAGAACGAATCTGTCAAGCCCCCATTATTTGTTGAGTAATTGGAAACAACCTTGTTTTCGTTTGTCTTTGTTCTATGTGGTTACGTTTTGCAGTATTTGCAATATATGGCTAGGTAAGATGCAATGCTGAAGAAAGGATCAAGCATTAAACATGACACTATAAGAAAACATCTAAAACAATCTGGAACTTCAAAATTAATTATCTTACGATGTCGCTTATTTAGTACAATTTCATTTTGTAAAATCGTAAGGGCGAAATATAATTTATTTCATTATTAAGATGTAAATTTGACCTGTATAGGCAGTCTATAGGTAATCTTTTGACAGCGTGAATAACTCACTTGATTTCCACCAAGATGACCGATGTTCAATTCCCCGATCAGACGTGAAAAGTTTTCCAATATCCTGCTCGACTAGTGGAGGTTTCTGTTGGTATTTCCTCTTTTTACACACAGTAGACCCTGTCCACAAATCCTTTCGGACCAAAAAAACGTAATGAACACAATTTGGGAAAACATTGTTTCATAATTGGAAGGAATAACAAAAAAATCAGAGAATATGAAACCGTCAACTAGGGGCAACATATGACCAAAGGAAAATAATCATTAAAAAAAGAGAGAATAAGAACATGTGCTCCGGAAGAGTAAAAGCATCGCAAACCTATGTCACATCCCATTTTGAAATGCCGCGTCCTCAAAATGAGAACTGGGGCATCACGGAATAAAGCTTATACTAATTCATATTGATCTGTATGTTAATAAGATATTTAGAACATACTCTTTCCAAAGAAGTGTTAAAAAACAAGACATGCTATATTGTTTCTTCATAAACCCATATAAAAGGTAAAATAAAAGTTAATAAGCATTTGACCTATTTTTTTGTCAGGAATCTAGTTCAACGGTAATTGACATCCTTCAATCTTTTTTAATGTTAATACATCATATGTCGCATATTTTACCAGCAAATAGACAGTTTGGTAGTTAAGTTTATTTGAGAAATCGTTATAGTTTTTTTTATGTCACCTTAGGTCTAAGTACCGGTATAATTTATAAAAATAGTGATATATTTGACATTTGTTCCCATAAATACTTTTTTTGTGAAACAGAGAGACCAGTTATTTATGATGCAATTACTTATCGGTCTCACAAGAACGACACGTCTTTTTTTTGCATACGGTATCTTATGACTTTTTAAATGTGTATACACCCTCTATACACTATAGTGCTGTGTTCATCTTTTACTATACAAGCAAGTTCGAGTATTTGAACAATTCACAATAATTTTATACACGCTTTAGTCATTATTGTGTATGAAATTAACCCCTACTTCTCTAAAATATTTAAATTCGTACCAAAGACATTTTATTCACTTTCCCGACTTTCCCAAAGTTTCACCACACTTTTAGACAGATGTGGTTTCTCATCGTGATTTGACCCCTTGCATCTCAGATGACTTCTGGTGGTACGAAAACAACTATATTGTACTGTTTAATGTTTTTGTAACATACTCTTTCTAATGCCAAGCTTAAAAGGTGTACATTAACTCTTTGTGTGTATGCCATGGGTGAGCCTGAAAAACTGGTCTCTGCTGTTGATCGTCGTCAAAACACAGAATATAAAAAAGAACACTAACCTTCCTCTTTTTCGTAATATGAAACTGTTACATTGATCAAAGAGGTTACAAACAGACAGACACAATGCTGTTTACGTTTTTGCTGTAGTTCATGTCCTGTTCGACCTCAGCTTAATCCCGCATGTTCTGATGATTTCAGAGATTAAAACTCCGGTGGAGTACAGGTGTTTGGGTCAGTGACCAAACATCTACCTGTGTCTGTGATCACAGGTGCTAATGATATACCTCCTGGCGCATGTGGTGTCTTTTTACCTAATTATTTACAAGTACAAATAATAATCTTGTCGCCAGGCAATTGTGGACGTTTCACCTTGGTTCAAAGAATAAAGGTGGACATCTCTTGTTCATATCTTCTCCGTTATCTTATTGGCCTATTTTTCGACTTTATGAAAAAAAAATAACATATTTGTAATAATTTTGAAAGTTGTAACTTTCCTTTGTTAATATTTTGCCCCTAGTTAATTGCTTTTAAGTCCGGATTATGGTTTTATCGATGGTTCTGGATCCTCAAATTATTTTTTTTGTTCAATTGGTAGGTGTTTCTGAGTAGGTTAGAATTTGGAAACTGTTATTTTGAAATATTTGTATATGAATGTAATCTTTAACGGTAGGTGTGACTGTACTTTAGGCTGTTAAGGTATAATAAAGTCCATATACTTTGTTTGTTGTAAGATTACTTCATGGATAAACACTTTGACAGGTATTCATTGATCAGGTGTTAAAATGACATTTAAAAGTGATATCAATCTAGCCACAAACGAAAAACAGTGTTATCGGCCCGGGAAATCATTGACTTGTTTATTCTACGTATTGTTCAACATGTAAAGCACAAATAATAAAACCATACTCAGCTTACAAACAATTTAACATGGAGTTTAAGAAACGAAATAATAATGATATGAATATAATTGGTTTATTTTAAACAACATTTAAAATGGATTAAACAGATATTCTGAAGAGAGAAATCTTGAAAGTGGTAATGAAAGACAGCATGTCATACAAAAAAGTCATTTTTTTCTTGTTTCGGACTATTTAAAGCTGACAAATCTTTCAACATTTGATTCATACGTCATCACTCTGTGACATGCAGAACCAAGAAAGCATTTAAAGGTTCATTCCCCTGTCTGACCCTGAACAGATCTATATTGAAACAGTTGAGGATTTATGCAAGGTGGGAACAAGTGCCATTTGTTTTGTGTTAATTTTGATTTACTTCAAAATTACGTAAGCTGTGTTACTTTGTGTCAAAAAACCCAGACAAAAGATTTGAGATGGGATGTTTTAAAAGAATAGGAAAATTCCACAGCCCATATTTACAATGTAAGGTGTTCTTTGTATTGTTTTGAGAAACTAGAATGACACCTGTTCAAAGTTTTCCAAAAAAGTATTTCAGCTTTATTAATCTTCGTACATAATCAAGTCAATGAACATATGTAGATTCTGTATCTCTGGTTATTCATCGGTTAAACTAGCAAACTGCACGGCACAATGTTAAACTTCAGTGGGCTAGTTGATATTGTGCATTTATTACACGCTATTGGTTAAGGACTCACACAACTAAATAATTTACTCTATGTATTACTAAGTTTTCGAGTCAATAACTTTAACATTTGAGGTTCAACACTGGTGACAACTGCCTAGATTCACAATACATACATGGCAAAGGCTCTAAATGGCATTTAATGAGGAGTTTACTTGAATTTTAGCTCGCTACAGGCGTCTGCTTCGGACAACTGGAAATTTACAAGTCAAACCAGTGAAATAGGACGGGGACACCCTCTGACATTTGACCCCATATCAATCCACCATCACATATCAAAATCTACCAAAAGTATACATTTTTGTAAAGCTAAATATCTATAGATTTCATTCAATGCAGAATATATCAACAACTACCTATTCAAATTACTCAGAATTACTGTACTTAGCCGGAACAAATTTTGGTAGGGACTACAACACTTAGTGATAAACTGATTTAGTTGTGTGAGTCATTTAGATGTCCCGACATTCTACCACTAGTTTTTTACCTCTTGTTAGCGAGTTCAAAATCCATGTGAGGCAGTTGCCAGGTAATTGAAAATTCAAATTTGCTAATTGACATAAACAAAATCAAGTGTGAAGCCAGCATAAAGTTCCCACATGCGACAATTCAGTATACCGTAATTAATTCGTTATTATTTATCATGATTGTATCATGAACAATTTGTCCGACCCTTTTTATTTCTTTCAAAATTTACTCTTGACAATAATATATTCTACTATCGTATATGAACATGAAATGATGACGTCACAAATTTACATCTATAACGTGTATTTTGCAACGTCATCAGAGACAGGCCTTGTAAAGTTTGATGATTTTGTACGTCAAGAAATTATGATGGCACAGCTTTAATTTATTGCATAATCCTTGCGAAAGACTTGTATTAGCATGTTACGATAACCACAAACACATGACTCAGTTTAATAGCTATACTGTCTTTACTTCGAAAATGTCAAGGTTGTCTTTTATTTTGCATATATCATTATTTATATGACAGTCCCCATCAGCATATGATAAATGATATCCTCCACCATGGTATACAATCTTGGTAATCTGTATAGAGTTGCCGTTCACCTCACATGCCATTTAGTTTTCTTAATGTTGTGCAGCCTATGTGTGACGATTCAATGTGTACTATAAACAAAACAGTCACAAAGTGTGTTTATATGAATACCAATTAAAAAATGACCGTATAATGACCACAAGTGACGTATATATAATCACCACATAGGTGCACGCCCTGTAAAATGGGCTGTTGAGCCAGAGTGTGATTTTGGTGTCATACATGTTTTTGTAATTTATAGTGTTATAAATGCATTTGTATGCACCAACCGCTAAAAACATGTTTTTTTGCCGTTGTTGTTTTTTTGTGTTTCTTTGTTATTTAATCTTTAATTTTGTTATTGTAGCGGTTTATGTAATTTTTTTGTGTTGATGCGCTCACAGTGATAGTTTTCTTACTCAACAACAATAACTAAATTGTCATGCATAATGTATATCATACCAACTCTCAGCCATAACGTTGTATAATAAGATTAATTAATTCATTCATGTGTCTTTGTGTTATATAAAGATGGACGATTTTGAGTAAGCTTATTATTGTGCTTACTTGTTGTGATTGAAAATGATAACTCGGTTCTCATTTTGAGGATTGATGCTTACTTGGATGTGACCCAAGATTAACATGGCGGGTGTCGTCGATGAAACAGAAGACGCTTACTCTTCTGGAACACCTGGTCTCATTCTTTTGTGCTTTTACGAGAGTCTCTATGTAAAATTTTCCCTTGGTCCTATTTTGCCTCTAGTTTAATCGATTTTGGAATTCTCTGAATTTTTTTTTCTACGTGCATGTCACTTTTATTTTGTATATTACAGGAAGCAATCACATTCATATCTCGATCACTTTTCGATGTCGAAGTAATGAAGATAACTTAGCATTATTGGTGTCACGTATTGTTGTGAAGTTTTCTTTCAGGGTTAACCTCAATTTACGTAATGAATTGATAAGGGGTGGGGTGTATTTGTGTATCTGTTTTGTCAGATTCTACGCATACTTATATTTATCTTAAACTATAGTCCATCTTATTTCGATCTTTTCCAATATTCTTTTCATGTCGAATTTCGATAACGTCTAGTTTGCCAATAATGCGATATACAACTTGGAGCTTAACAATTTAAACACGTACCCATCCGGAACACCTGGTCTTATTTTCTTGTACTTTTACAAGGGTCTCCAAATACATTTTGAGATTTTGATATTTACTTGGATTTGACCAAAATTCACATGGCGGGTGTTGTCGATAAAGCAGAGGACGCTTACTCTTCCGGAACACCTGGTCTTATTCTCTTGTATTTTTACAAGGGTCTTCATACAAATGGTTCCTTTTTCATATTTTGCCACTCATTTAATCAATTCTTAATTCAGATTATGGTTTTTCTTGACCTTTCGGTGTTCTTTTAATTTTTTTCTTTTTGTATTTTCATAATTCCTGATCGGGTGATTCATTCAGAATTCTCCATGCTTTTTTTTGGTCTGAACAAAGGTCGGTGTCATTGTTTTTTTATATCGAGTGTACCAAAGTTAAAGTAGATGTCATCAGTCTAAGGAAACACCTGTACTTTAACTCGACGAGTAGTATCAGGGGTGGATCTCGTCAACAAGAAACTGATACTATAGTGGAATGTGGGCACGTCTGTTACAGAACAAACCACAATTAAACCACCCAGTACAATCTACAGTGATATCAAGTCCTGATGGACGGGCAGTCATGCATCTAAGTACATAAATGACCCTTTGTCAATCGTACGAGTACAAAACAGTAAGGCAATTCATTTAGTGGTTGGTGGTAGGTGAAAAGGTGTTTGGTGCAATATGAATTGATGTTTGGTGTAAGGTCAATTGAAGTTTGGTGTTTAATGTATTGGTGTTTGGTTCAATATGAATTGATGTTTGGCGTAAGGTCAATTGAAGTTTGGTGTTTAATGTATTGGTGTTTGGTTCAATATGAATTGATGTTTAGCGGAAGGTCTATTAAAGTTTGGTGTTTAATGTATTGGTGTTTGGTTCAATATGAATTGATGTTTGGTGTAAGGCCAATTGAAGTTTTGTGTTTAATGTATTGGTGTTTGGTTCAATATGAATTGATGTTTGGAGTAAGGTCAATTGAAGTTTGGTGTTTGGTGCAATATGAATTGATGTTTGGTGTAAGATCAATTGAAGTTTGGAGTTTAATAAATAAAAATATAAGATTATATATACAATATAATAAGTAGCTTTTAATGATGAACTTACTCATAAGGTTCATACTCGTACGGTAACACACCAGATTATAATGTTCATGTAAAGTACATCGGTGTATCTATAATGTGAATATTTCTGTTCGGTAAATTTATACATGTATTAAGATATCATTTGATAGCATGCTATTCATAAAAATGATCTGTTAGATATACATCTGACATCCGCATGTCTTGACAGAAGGTTGTTTAAGTGTATTGATAGTGTCAATCAAAGGGTACAGTCTATATTTATTCCCCCAATGCTTTTATTACGGATGTAGCTTCAGTGAAGATTTAATTTGTTATTTTCTATGTTTTATAATGGATTCTCTATCATTGCAGACAAATGAATGGCATGTAATGTAAACACGACTGCCAATTTTTGGCATCGGGTTAATGTACAACTGTACTTGTCGTTTATAGTACCTGGTTCATACGGTTCGAATGCAATCAACTATTTATCAATTATGGACCCTTGGGGGAGGCCAGTATGGTGTTTTGTCGACCTGGTAGAATCAAATATTTAGATTCTACCAAGTCGATATAACACCATATTGACCGAATCAAAGGTATTTAATTTTTATATTAGATATTACACTTTTTTTGCAAAAGACTTAAAATTGCATTACATCTATCTTGATAAAGCATGAAACGCACAGTGGGGCACTTTAACATCATAATGCTTACCGTATGACGTCACAAATGCAATACTGACTCGGTATTTCTAAAAGTTGAAACTTTAGGTCAATATCACAAAAGATTGATCTCCATGTGACCATATCTTAGCAAATGAGAGCTTAAAAAAGCCGTACTATATCTAATATATCAATATATATTCAGTGTATACATAACAATACTGATGTTCAATATATAAATCAATTATAAAACAAAAACATCTGTCACGAAAGAGCATGCCTGAAATGTTTTCATGTTTGCCGAAATCGTTCATGTGAACATTCAAATATCAAAGCTTACTTTCGTGTTTTTTTTCTGATATATTAACATACTAATAACACATTACCAAGGACAGTTTCCTATGTTTTATAATTTTCGTGTTAGATTTTGCATAAATGTCTTTGCAGAGTGGCAGAAAACTTAAATGTTTTCACTTATACCAGCTAAGTCGTGATAATATTTAAAGTGTCTGCCACTTGCGTGAGTCATAAATTGCATTTAAAAGGAACCAATTAGTAAATGAATTATTCAAGATATTTTACAAGGAAATGGACTTCTTTTACCTAAAAATGAGATTAACATTTATCTGCGTCATGCTCCTCTGCAATACAGAATCTAACATGTTATGACATATTCTAAATTATTGCTATCAGTATACGTGTGTTAACGAAAATCAGAAACTTTAGCAAAGACGATATATTCACGAATTAAATCCATAACATTCATTTTTTTACAACGATTATCAATTTATGTTTTAATTAATCCAGATTGTATCTCATAGGGGGTCTAAATGTGGGAGTACAGTAGTATCAGTAGACAACCCACGTGGATTCACTAATTGAAATTTACATTTCCAGGAATTTTGCATTGGTTTTCAGTATATCTAATGAATCGTAATGTGTATTCATATTTCAGTGCTTAGATGATGATAAAAGTGATTTTTAATGGTTTTGTTCTTTGGGTTGTGACGGATCGAAGAAACTGTAATCAAACATGATGTATTAAACAAATTATGAACAAGGTGCGTACATTGGATATTTATCACTGTTATCCATTTCAAAACTCTCTTTCTTTTATTTGTTTGTGTTTAGCATCCCATTTGCAGGTATAATCATTTAAAGACGTATCAGGTTTTAGTGGAGGAGGAAAACCCGGAGATTTAGGAGAAAAAGCGCCTACCAACGGCCAGTACCTGGCCACGGCCTCACGTAGGCCTTTAGTCCGCGACAGATGCTAAGACATATTATGGGGTCATGCTAGGTAAAGGTAAATACACGTAGATCAATACCCACATTCCTTGATATATTTGTGTCAACATCGACCAACACCGCTATACCGTTGACCGCTACAATATCTGATCCCTTAAATCTCTTTTTTACTTGATCCAATAGTATCGACACTGTCTATCTGACTAACTGAGGTCATAAAGACGGTAAGAAATACAATGAGGTTCAGATGGAGATTTTGCATTTGTGATATTGTTTGATAAGTAAATCTCGAAACAAGATATTATGTAATGATAATCAAAATGCCATTTCTTTTCGTTTCTTTTTGGTCATGATGACAGAAATATCTCTGCATGTGATTCCCATGATATTCGATTTTCTCAAATGTTGTTGCATATTTTTTAAAACGTTTAAGTGCTGTATATCTACGATCGAATAAAAAGACTGTGATGTTTATATTGCGAAACGCAGTCAAGCTTACTGTGAAAATGTAAGTTTTTGCAGTTTGCAAATGCTCGCGGTATTTGCATTGAGATAACTTAAGTGAAATTATCCACACACGAATATTTAATGATGCGTTATACGAACGTATTGACATGATCAGCCAATAAAGTAATAGTGCATATATATTTTTTTACTTAATTTTTCAGACGCTTACTCTTCCGGATCACCTGGTCTTATTCTCTTGTACGGATCCATGTTAATATTTCCTTAGTTTATATTTGGCCCAATTTTAATCGACTTTGAGTTCGGATTATGGTTTTGTTTGCGTTTCGATATTCTTGATTTTCTTTCTTTTGTTTTTTTTGCTTTACCTTATAAATATATTTGAGTGTTCTCAAAATTCGTGGGAGAGACGTTGACTTGTTAATTTCTACATTAATGATACAAATGAAGGTATACCAGGTAATTACAAACAGTTTGAAGCACTAAAGCACCGACATCACACAGACAGGAAGTGTCATCAAGTGTGTTACGCTGACCAACTTCACCTACATCATGTGACGCTGAATAACATTGACCCAATTACAAACACACCTTAGCTAATTGGTTTGATGTGTTGCCAACTCGACTCATTTAGGACAAAACCAGACCATTTATTTGATTGACTTTTTTTACAAATATGACACAAACTGAAACACATTTTAAATTCATATTACACCTTACCACTTTACATACGTTTACCGTACCCCTTGTACATTTGTGTGACATTCTTAAAATTGGACACAATTTGAAACACACCCGATTTTTTATGACGTTTTTCCAAATTTTACCGTTTTTGAAACACACCCTATCATTTGTGTCACGTTCTTGGACTAAACCTTAACACATTTTTCACTGATATGACTCTTATTATATTTGTCCAAAAAAAACCACCTGGTTCGTATCATACAATGTTAGACCATTCCACTTTCTTTCTCAGGTAAATTGCTAGGACATACAAGAATACATGCGTTACGCGATTCTTACTTCACTTGACCTATGGATGTCCTGACCATTATCTAACCAGCATTGACCACTCGAATTCCTACCATACCTTGTTAAATAACCTTTATTTGTCCGTATTGTTGTAATCAGATGGTCAAACCGTCAATCTATTGATGTTTGGCGAACTAGTATCAACATTTGTTTACTTGACTGATTGGATTCCGAGATCAAGATACAGAGATACAGTATACAAGTATCCCCATGTCACGTTTTTATAAGGAGAACTTCAGATCACTGTGCTTATAGCACAATGTCTCATTTCGTACCCTTTACAGACCTTATATAGGAATGATGTGTCCATATATCCATGTGTCTTAAAATTATATAGAATTAAAGTAGACAAAATGCTATTATCTAGATCTCATAATAGGGAATACTTTGATAACCTTATGTATGCAATTCATTTCTCAAACATATATGGAATACATTTTTACTTTGGGGACTTTGTGTTTACTTGAGTGTTGCCAAGATTTACATGGCGGCTATCGTCAATGAAGCAGAAGAGGCTTACTCTTCCGGAACACCTGGTATAATTCTCTTGTACTTTTACAAGGGTCTCCGTGTTAATCTCTCCTTTTTGTTCATATTTTGCCACTACTTTAATCGATTTTGAGTTTGGATTATGATTTTGTTGACGCTTCGGTATTCTCTGATTTATATTTCTAATCATTTAAACAAAATCATGATATTGCATGCTGTCTAAATTTCATAAAGAAGGGAAAACACTTTTTATTTTTAATGACAACTATCCTTTACTTATACACAATGGCTTTTATTCTGATTTTAAATGTAATAGATACAGGAATCAACAACATTTGAATACACACAGATATAGTTTGTTTTGTGAGGGGCGTTGAATTGTCCAATTATGTACTTTTTTTACCACACAAAAATCTCTTCCGAACGTGTCCAAATTATTGATTTCCATCATTTTCGCTTCAGTTAAAGTTTCCGCCCAAAGGAGACTACTGTATGAAAGCAAAATTCCGCATATATCTATTTTTAAAGGATCATTTTTGATTGATTATAACATCGTTTTTATAAACAAACATCGTTGATCAGATTTCGAAGATCTTCAGAATTTCATTAATTATTGTATTCATAATAAAAAAAAATCATATTTCATATACAAAACCAGATTTACAGCAGGTTTTTAACGCCCTTTCCCGACTTTGTTTTCGCCCTTTCCCCGACTTTGTTTTTGTGATGACAAGGTAACAATATAAACAGGAACAAATTTAAAGACATATCCGTAATGATTTTAATTTTGAAAAGAAACCGTGCTGTGACTAACAGTAATAGAAAGTAAATTCGATCAGTGGCAACCAAGTACCCCCATGTGTTGATATAAGGATTTAAATAAGTCAAATGCGCCCCAGAAATGTTTGATTATCACGCAGGACACTATTTATAGTGTTTATCCCAGGGCTATTGATGTTTATCACTTATATACGTATATTTACAGTTTATATCCTTTTCAGTAATCCTTTTTGACTTTACTGCTGAAATACTTTGAACTACATCCTGTTTCTGATAGCACGGTTATATAATTGCCTACACCTTGGTGTTCCCGGATATGTAATACATTTATATATGTATAGTAGGTCTGACTCATTCATCAATGCATTGACGTAAACAGAAACGTACAATGTATAGAGGTTTTTCCGGGGATTAAACAAGTCGTCCGTCACTGATAGGAAATAGAAACACCAAACTGATCAGTAATCGAACAGCATTAAAGCTATCTATTATTTTGCTTTTGGTAGTTACATGTACCTCTCAAATAAATGTTGTTAAAAGAATTATACTATATATTAATATATGGAAGGGCGTATGCTATTCCTCCCTGTATTACGCTTATTTATACATGCGTTGCCTCTGTAAGAATTATAATTTAAGACTACAAGGGGGATTTTTTTTTTACATCTTTCTTTCAAGTCTAACCGGAGATATTTCTAGAAGAAGACTAATATAGGCTTTGTCTTTTGTCCGATTCGTTTAATAATGCTGTGTTTGCATGCATAAATAATTGTTCGTAAAGTATATATATTTTTGATAAAATGGTTTTGAATTGAAAGTAAATATTGTTTCATATCTTGGTTTCTGTTATTCATGTTCCTCTAATGTCTTAACAAACAGTTACTTCGAAATATAATACGATATGCAGTTGATTTTATTCTTGTTTGATTATAAAACTTACGATTGTAAACATACTTTAAATTGAGTTCCGAAGACATATCTTGAAAGATATTTCATAACGGAAAATACCGAATAAAAAGTACACTATTCAAAGAAAAAAACAAGAACAGGGGTCGTGAAAACTAAATAATTAACAATCTTAAAGTAACGATATTATAAACAGAAGCTATGAAGTTATTAAGGTGTTCCGGCAAAGTAAGAGTTTCCGGTACATTAGTACCTATGGGCATTCGTCAGGAGGTACTCAGTCAAATCCAGGAGGTAATGGCGATTTAATGTATGCACTGTGGTGTTCATACTGCTCAATAATTCCAGATGCGATCTATTTATTAGTCTATCAGAAATAAAATCGATACAAATGATATATAATTTACGTAATGACTGTCCCTAAACTTTGTTTATTCTTAACGTCCTATTGACTGTTTTTTCACCCCCGTATACCCTTTTTTACTCCACCATGCATTCATCTAGATGAGTCAATTGAGCCTCAGCCCCCACTTTGAGACCATGACATTTACTTCTATCTGACCTAAATTTACATGGCAGGTGTCGTCATGACGAAAACGACGCTTTCTCTTCCGGAACACCTGGTCTTATTAGCTTATACTTTTACAAGAGTAAAAATGTCCTTTGTTCATATTTTGTCCCTTGTTAAATCGATTTTGGGTTCGGATTACGGCTAATTTTCCTTTTCCTCTCTGCATTGATATAGACGCATCCATTATAGTCTACAGTGGTTAAAGATTAGCAGTTATAGCCATTTAAAGACAGGCCAGGTTTAAAAGATGGAAGAAAACCTGAATACCCGGAGAAAAACCATCGACCTGCGCCTAACACTTACCGACTGCAGGACTCCTGACCGAATGATAGTGGATAAGGGATCATAGACAGCCAGATTGCTCTATTTATTTGTTTTCTGGTAACGGATATTTCGACTTCATGACTCCAAACTTTCACTGATGGCTGACCTTGTTCTGTCGGCGAGTAAATAAATGTGCGTCAGCAGAGATAATTACATTAGAGGGACCGCCGGTTTGTTGTACTATATCATGCACACAAAATACCATTTTTCAACTTGTCCATTATTTTGACAACAAGATGACAAAGAAGACGCCATGGAGAGGAACTAATAATCAACATTTAAGACGCCGAGGTATGATCCTGGAGCTGGAATACTTCCTGATATATTTGACATTTCTGACAACATAGCTTGTTCCAGAATCACAAGAATTCATCAGAATACGATAATCGTGTCAAGAGAGGGAAAGGTCAAGACCATTTTATCATGTTCCATGATAAACACCGAATAGCCCCTACCTTAATTAACAAATGTTAATTAAAACATAAGTAAGCCAAGAATGTGTGTACTGTTTACTATGTAAGTACAGGACAGCTGTGGCCAACCTTGAAGTATTGTTAGCTTAATTTGATTCAAAGGTCCAAATTTCAAAATACATTCTATTTGAATTTTGTAGAAATTATGTTCTACTTTCGCACAGAACATTGGTATATACAATAGTTAAATTTATTTTAGTTTAGGCAAACTTTTTTGCAAACGATGAAGATGACCTATAGAAAGCACATGTTATCTTAGCGCTAAGTTCCTTGGATACATAGTTGTATTGGCAGCGTTTATTTTATCTTATGATTAATATACTTTTACCTTAAGTACTATTGACCCTAGCAGAAATTGTTTAAATAATTCAAATATTTACTTATCATGTATGATAATTATTTCTGTGGTTTGTAAAGACCAGGAACAGCACTTGAATGTACCCAGAGGATTAACATAATGGCATTCATTATTTTTAAATGATGCATTAATGACTGAAACTGAAGATACATTTTCATGTCACAGGGTTCATAATGAACATTAACTTAATTAGATAATTAACATAAAATATAAACGAATGGTGAGGAATTGTTTATAAAAATGTTTAGAATGTCTGTTATTACATTTTTTACATCTGATAATTATAAAAAAAAGGAAACCAAGAGAGATTGTATATTGCTGGCGATGCTCGCACTTGTCACTTGCTTTGCACAAAGTGTTTGGACGCATACAAAACTCAAATTATTTTAATAAACAGTTTAATAGACAAATAATACAGCTGAGATGGGGATCTCATTTACAATTACACTAATGTAGACTATAATATACTATACCTGACCTTGGCTAGTTATAGTAGGATACCAATGACCAAGCTATTGTCTGGAATCCCAACCATGTTTACATTGAAGATAATATTTGTTTATCTATCAGTCTATGTGATAATAGAACAGCCCCACACATTGTATTGACTAAGATATCTTTCATATCATAGCTATGGCTTGAACAAATATTAAAATGTTATAAGTCGTTTCGTTTCCGCTTCAGACTCAATCCCCGGTTAATGGAAATCTAATGATGGTTTTATTGTGTCTGGTGGTTTCTCTTGTACAATTTGTTGTCTGATGATAAGATTAGCTTTGTATGTTTTTATGGAACAAAAACAGAGAATACCGAAGCATCAACAAAACCATAATCCGAACCCAAATAGATTCAACTAGAGGCAAAATATGAACAATGGAAATGTTTAAATGGATACCCATTGTTTAATTTATTGTCAATGAAATTTGAATGTATTTTCCTTTATTGTATTTTTAGACTTAATGGATCTAACATATGTTTCATATTTCTTAATGTTAAGAGAAGAATCCAATAGCTGAAATCAAATATTAATTCAGCTGAACAGAGAACGGATTATATTTTTAAACAGGTATCAATGCGTCGAGTCTGTTTGCATTTCGTAAGGCGCCTAATTATACGTACGCAGTTTATGGTTTCCAACCTGAAAAAAGGGTGCTAGATGTTATTTCTGCAGAGGGATTTTCGTAACCAAATTTTACTTATGCTGAGTCATAAATGACTGATTTCTTCTTGTCAAAAGATATTATCGGTTGATATTTCAAATTAATATACACAATTTCTAATAACATTTGATAGAAACATTGCATCTATATAGTGTTACGACAGCTATATGTGACCAAAAGTATAGTATGCTGGTACTCTCCCTTCAATGTAAAATACACTTTATGTAATTTGTCATCTTTTACTAGGCCAGGAAAATGTTGAAAGGTCATTAAGCAAGATATCATTAACACACTAACCTCCAATGTGTGCGAGACAAAATGTCTACATAGATATATTAATCAGCTAGGATTTTGAATTGTGAAACTAGTTAATGTGTTTTTTTCAGCCGAGTGAGTGGGAATTTGTTTGAATTTTCCCCATAAGATTAATATAATACTAATCATTGTATTTTGTTTTTTTTTTTGCTTTTATTTACAGGCGAAAGTAAGAGCTAAATAATAAGAGAGGAAATAACCTAAAACGTACGAAGAACTTGGATACAAATTATGAAGAAAATCCCTTAAATGTATGGTAATAGTGATATCATAAAAGTTCTTTTACTGCACCGCCTAGTTAATGGAGCGATATTTCTATTACTACGCGTGTCCGGATTTTATATAAAATGAACTATTCTTCCTCAACCCCTTGATGCATACCGAGTACGGGAGCATGTATTAAGTACATCCCTCACATAAACCCCTTTACTGGAACAGACACACTTGAACAAACTAGATCGTTATGAAAAGTTTAAGTTCAAGAGGAAGGTCACACGGTTTCGACAACAAGTGCACAAACATATTTAAAAAAGGATGAAGACTTAATACGGATTAGATTCCACAAAACGATTTGCCAATCGCTTTATATTCAGGGTCAAACAGGATATTTATAGACATACAGCACACCACCCCGACCAGTTGGCAAACAGGTGTTTTATTGTCGTACACCACGACGAAAAATTATTTTTATCCAGGTGTTTATGTGCAAAAATAAGGTTTTGACTTCTCTTTCGTTGACATACGTTTACTTCATGTAGCTGCAATAAGTATGCTGCATAAAGTTATATAGTACAAATTTCTCTGTATTTGTGTATGTATTTACGTAATATAACTTTTATGCAGTATCGTTTTCTTGCTTGATGGAAATAAACAAAAGACCATGAAATGTGCAAAATTCTGGATTCCTTTTTCCATTTAGTAATAAGTTGGACAGTTTTTGTTGACCAAGATTACATGGTACGATTACATGGTGCCATCGATAAAGCAGAAGACGTTTACTCTTCCGGAACATCTGGTCGTATTCTCCTATACTTTTACAAGGGTCCCCATGTTAATGTTTCCCTTTTACCCTATTGTAATCGATTTTTAGTTAGGATTATGGTTTTGTTGACGCTTCGGTATTCTCTAATTTTTACGATAAACATTGAAATGTATAAAGTTATGAGTTATGAGCTTATAAATCAATGCGCAGATTTATTCAAGTTCAGGTGGTTATGCTGATAAAAATACAGTTAAAATACTATTTTTCAATTACATAATGAAGTATAACAAAAATAAGACATAGTAATTAATTGAACTTTATACATGACCCTGTATCATCTGAATATGATAACACTGTCAAGGCTGCTGTAAGGAATCCCTGTGATGTTTGTATTAAGGCAAGGATAAGACAACGATATTTGTTTATTTGTAAGTATATTTGATAATAAACTTACCCCATACATAGAGTTGTCTGTGCTATCAGCCATCCTATCTTTGTTATACCCCACACGAATGACTTCTCAGATCCCGAAGGACAAATTGTATTCTTCTTGTTGTCAGATTTCTGTCTCATTTCAATGTCTATTTGTCTTATAATGGAAACTATATTTAGGGTTATAGTGATTGTGGCAAGTCCAGAATCTCAATCTTCCTTCAATTAAAAAAAAAATAAATTTTCGAGACAACAATGTAATCTTCTTGTGTTTGTGTCCGAAAAATCAGAGAATACTAAAGCTTCAACAAAACCACAATCCGAACTCAAAATCGATTAAACTAAAATGATTTACAAGGAGATCCTCGTAAAAGTACAAAAGAATAAGCCCTGGTGTTCCAGAAGAGTGAGCGTCTTCTGCTTCATCGACGACACACGCCATGTAAATCTTTGTCATATCCAAGTAAATATCAAGTCCTCAAAATGAAAACCTAGTCATCATGTCAATTACAACAAGTAAACACACTAACAAGCATAGTAAAAAATGTCCATCTTCATATCTCACAAAGATATAGAATATTACTCGAAGAGATCAAGATGGCGACCATAAAACTTGTACATAGTCTTCATCAACCTGCATCTCCCGAATCTCTGTGCCTTGAATTTTATTGTTATTGTTATTGTTATCACGAAAATATTTAGGATGGAGAAGCAGGGATGTTACTATCAAGAAAGGGAAGTTCCCGTCGGAATATCGAAATCGTCACGTTCATCATACAGCTTGCGAAGGCGATGTCATCCTCTCAAAGGCCTTTGTGCTACTGTCGACATACGAAATTAGGAATAATATTCGAATTTTAGTTAATTAGATTTGTATTGATGAACCTGTTCGCGGATTTATATAAAGTGCATAGAAGTAATTATGATAAGGCTATATATAGTACAATAATAGAGTGTTTTTAAAGAGTTAAAGCAAAAACAAGTTTGTGTCTTATTGGACTCTTTCTTTGTGTATTGATGTATTGATAAGACAACAATATTTGTTTATTTTCCAGTCTATGTGATAATACAGTTACCCCATACACAGTTTTGTCTATGCTATCAGCCATCCTATCTTCGTTCAATACCTCACACGAATGACTTTTAAGATACCGAAGGACAAATAGGATTATGCCAGCTGTTATATCTCCCTCTCATTCTTAATTCCTTCCATATGTTCATTAATTTCTTTGTTTGTGGAAGTTTCTCTTTCGGAATTGTCATCGATAATTTTCGATTTTATGTTTGAATTTAAATGTCGATTGTTCGAAACAAATTGCTATCTTCTTTTATAGGATATCAAGTACTGTTAACAGATGAGTATTCCTTGATTGATTTTTTGACACGATTTTTAATTCTTTTGTAAATTCAATTGTAATGGGGGCCTTATCATATTTTAGTAAATACTTGTAGTTTTTGTACATTCACTTGTAATGGGGGAATTACTCATCGTTTCACACGCAAAAACTGATATTGTATAAAATTTTAATGAAAACTTTGTCTTTGTATTTTTTTGGAAATGCCCGAAGATTGTCCTATCTTCAAGATAACATGCATTGGATCACAGTGGCCTCTAATGCATGCGAGACAATATATGTAAGTGTGATCTAGTGGGATGGACCACATGCTCACGAAAGAAAAAAATACATTTTGGAGTACAGATGATTTTCTATTATCATAAATTTGGTATGATAGACACGAATAACTAATTTTTCAAAGTTCTAGTATAAATTATGTGTACCTTTTCCTTACACAACACCCTTGTACTAAAGTACTTAAGTACATACTAAAAGGGTATCAAAACTGTTCTAAGTTCAACACAAGGATACCATTACCTTAACAAGCACTGCCAAGATATATTTTGAACAACAAAGAAGGAAGATTTAATTCGGATTAAAAGACACAAAGCAAAGTGCCAATCGCTTTAAGTTCACGGTCATACGTGATATTTTTAGATTGCTTCAACATTTGCCATCCAAGAAAGGGATTTTGCTGTCATAGGCACTTAATTGAAATAACAATACAATTTTTATTCAAGTATATCTTGTTTATATATTTGAAACATTTTGCTTTTGTTGACTCTTATAATGAAAATTGTGTAACCGTAAAAAGAGTAAAAGTGGTGACGCAACTGCAAAATAAATCCAATATTTTGACGGGGTCAATCAGTATACGTCACAACTCAAAATTCGAACTTAATCCAAATGAAATCAACTTTCCACCTATAGTCCACCTATAAAGAGATTAAAACACTGTGCTTTCATTTTTGATATTCAACTTCAGGTATGAAATTTGTTCGACTCTTTCTGATCCTGTCTCCTCTTATTAGGATACTACTGACATTACTGTTATCTGAAATGCTCATGTTGTTTGTACTGATGCTTTGATAAGAAAACAATGATTGTTTATTCATCAGTCTGTGTGATAATAAACTAACCCCACACATGGTATAATGTCTGTGATATCAGTTATCATATCTTCGTTCTAGACCCACACGAAGGATTTTACTTGTCTTGCTAGTATCAGCCGTTGAACAACCTCATAGATTCATTAGCCATTGCAAGTTAATGAAACTCTCCAATTGATTTCTATATCAATTATTTTTTTAATGTTTTCATCTCTTTATAAATAAAAATGTTTGTTTTAGGTCAGAATTGATTGTCTTTTTTGAGATGGAGGATGGAATCACCATTTCAAACCTCATAAAAGGGGCAAAGACGATGAAAAATGTTCCCAAATGAAGAATTCTTATACGACAAGGGAGCTTGCATTGACGCAAAAAAAGGTAAACTAGAATTAACTTTTTTTTTAATTGCTTAGGACTATTTTATCCTCCAGTTTTTTAATCAATGCATTTCATATGTGTAGTAAATGTCACTTCAAAAAGTCGTGATGCACTTTGTCATTATTTTTATTACTAGGTCAAGCATATGCTGAAAAAAAGTTAGGGAAAAAAATAAATATATGCAAGATGCTATTAACACACTGACCTCGAGTGTGTGAGAGACAAAACACCTGCATTGAAATTACCTATGTGCTTTCATAATTAACCTTATTTGCCAAAACGTGTTTCGTTGAACGTGAAAACGTTTCTTGTGTAATGATTAATTGCTATATAAAACACATGTACGACGAGGAGTCACGTTGTTTGTCAGACAGCTATTATGTAAAACACGCAAAACCACATTTTGAAATTATTAGTTTTCGAAAGAGTCGCAAAAGGTGTTCATCCCGATGACCTAGACTCTTGACAAGGTTATGAGAATGATTCTCACTTCGTCTATCTTCGGGTAAGAGAAAAAAAAAACATCAAAAGATTTTCTTACAGACGATTTGTTAACAAATATATTTTTGGGGGGGGTAATGCTTACATCATTTAACAAAAGGTGGCCTTTGCAACAGATTTTGTTCAATTAAAAATGTTTACCAGGTATACATATATAACGTTCCGTATTTCGCTTGCATTAAATTAATGAAATGGTATTATTCGATCGTAAGTGTAATGTTGGTACAGTTTATCTACACTGCATGTAATCGAATTGACTAAATAATGAACTTTTGAGCCAAATTCTCAATGCATATGCTTACTATTTCATCCATAGTTTTAATTATATGCTGCAGAATGCTTGAAGTACAACCCTCCCTACCACAGTAGGGCTTTTCTAAAGTTCAGACACTTGTCAAAAAACATCGTTACACAACTGTTCTTTAGTTCACTACGAAGGACACACTGTTTTGTTAAACAGTACTGAAATATATATTGTACAAAGGGTGAAGATTTAATGCGGATTAAAACACACAAAGCAAAGTGCCAATCGCTTGAGGTTCAGGGCTTAGCAGGTTATTTATAAATACTCTCCAACAAGCTTATAAATCTAGATAGAGATTTTGCTGTTGTAGGCATTTTAAGAAAAAAGTACATTTTATCCGCATATCTGGATCATGGCCGGGCAAATTGTCTTAAATTTAGCATGATTCATTTTTCTTTCGATGATGAGTTGTTATTATCCGCTGATGGACCTTTAAAAAGAAATGCTCTTTTCCGCATACAATGGTAAGTTTTGCTAATATTTTTGTGGGTTTTTTTTATAACCAATAAAATTGACATTAAATGTGCAAAACCGTGCTTGACTTGTTCGTCATCAAAGATACGGCATGGTTAGGGTAGGTTGATGGTCATGAGAACGGATAAATGATGATGCTGAGGAGAAGAAGGAAGAGGCGGAGGAGGAGGTTATTTGGAGGAGTAGGCTTTATCGGGAATTGACCTCAATTTTGACACAAGGTCACTAAGGTAAGACACCTATATTACAAATAAACGATGATGATGCTATGGAGGAGGAGGAGGAGGAGGGGTACGTTATTTGGAGCAGGCTTTATATCGGCAATTGACCTCAATCTGGACAAAAAGTTACTATAGGAAGATATTAGTATCGCAAAAAGGTTAACGTTGGCGTAATTTAATGATATGGGTTTTCCCTAGTGTACATTTCATAATAGACTCAGGGTACAAGTCAGTTATATATTTTTTTCTGACTGGAAAAACCAGTATGCCTCCCTCGTTTTTAAAAGAATGATTAGAATGATAATTTACTACGCCCTGTAGCCTTGAAGCTTATGTAAAATATATCACGTATGTAAAATAAAACTTTGATACAAATCCGTGATATCTTTATAACAATCATCATAAATACATAAAAAGGACGACTAAAACCCAACCTGATTCTATCCATATATTCTATAGAGTGAAACGTACCTGAATGCAATATTTACCTTAATGTAGTCTGGCTCCTATGTATGATGCGCATGTTAAATTGCCTGTAAAAGAACTTAAAGTAAACTTAAACATACACAACTTCATTGATCCCTATCAAGATAACAAAATCAGCAGCTCTGAACATGTTTACCTACAATATGCACTCTGTATCGTTTAAAATGTTATTTCCTTGAAAACAGTATTGACCTCAAAGATAATTAGTCCCCAATTTTTCCTCTTGCAAATTATGGTAAATATTTACCAGAAACTGGTGGTGCTATTCTCAAGGTATATTGCTCATTTTATCATATATTGCTCATTTTATCATATGATATTGTTTTATATTCTGCCGTCATTTGTTTTCGCACCGGTGAATCATTGGGTGTGGTTTGCGATGAAAATAGCCATACTTTAAGAAATCATCATGCAATTCCTGTAAAAATTCTATTTTAAGAACACAGAACGGTCATGTAGCAACATAGTGCGTCATAGGTAAATATTTAGTGTGGGAAAATTAAATTAATTTTGTAAGTTTGCATATGCTAAGATAATGCTGACTTAACAAATGCATATTTTGTATAATACGGATGCACTTCCCGTACCACCATGTGCATTGTATTAAAACAACTGTATTTGTGAAACATCATGCAGGGATAATTTACTACCTGCCGAGTTGACTGATATTGATGAATCGATTTTAATGCTTGTCACATTCTGTTGTATGAATTATTGTCCTTATTTCAAAAAAAGTACATGAATGAAGATGGCTTTTTTGTCAATTTAATGTTTCTTAAACAAAATACAAAAACTCCATTTCTAATGTCTTCCAAAAACCGAAGTTGAAATATAAAATAAATCGTGGGAAGATGCTAAGGAAAATCATTTAAAAGGTATTTATTTAACATTTGCTTCTACTGTGAAAGCCAAGGATGAGTTTCTGACTAAAAATTCTGCTCTAAACAAATGCGTCCAAATAATTGAATATTGAGTAATAGTGACAATGCAGAAAGTTGACCGCCATTTAATGAGTGACCAATTCAATAAAGGTATTTCAAGGTCAAGTAGCACCGATGACCACATACACAATGGGTTGTTTATTTAATCTAAATACTAGTTCGTTCAACCGAACACTTCTAACTAGTCTTTATGTGGGGCATTTCTACACCAGTGACCTGTGGGCATAAATTCCATGTCATTTAATCAGCATTGTTAAAAGGAAATAATCTCTTTAAATGGTCGTTGTGATTTGGAGCTGGGGGTATTCGTAAGGTGATTCAGTAGGACGAAAGCTTTCTAAGTTCACGTAGAAAAGTTTTTCTTTGTTACGTTATTGTGTTTACTCCTACATATAATATTTCATATGACCTCATTACAAATACCTGCAATGATAACTCATAAAGGATTTTGAATAAATGCTGGTATAAGTGCAAAGCAGCATGACTTGCCTTTGCAAAAAAGTTTAAATCCAAGGTTGCTATGATGAATTGATATTAATTCATAATGTATAACCATAAAGTCCTGATTAACGTTTTGATTAGTTTGCATCTGCAGGAAATCATTTATCAAATTTAACTTGTTTGATTTAGTTTTTTGTAAAGCCTAACACAATTTTTTTATCTGAACTAGCATATTGACCGATAATCTTATCATAATTGATTGCCTTGAATAAGTCCCACTAATTAATTTGCATACTGATAATGAATAATCACCAGTTGTCTCGAATATTTTACTGCAGAATGAATATATGTCTGCTTCGCAATCATAATTACAGTGTGAATGAATATACAGTAAAACCCCAATTACTCTAACCCGGTTTACTCTCATACCCCTCATTCGTCGAACAGTTCATTTGGTCCCGACCAAGTTCGTAGTACAAAATGTACAAATGCAACCAACCTCGGATTACTCGAATACCATGTATTCCTCGAAATATTGATCAGGTCCCGATGAGTTCGAGTAATTGGGGCTTTAATGTATATTGCAATTATATTGCTTCTTTCAGTTCATGTAAAATATATTGAACAAATATATAAAGCTAATAAGTTTTATATATTTGATGTACGTCAAAGCGTCAACAAAACCATAATACAAACTCAAAATTAAACTAGGGGCCAAATCAGAAAAAAGGAAAGATCTACACGGGGACCGTTGTAAAAGTAAAAGAGAATAAGAGCAGGTATTCCGGAAGAGAAAGCATCTCTGATGTATCGACGACACCCGCCATGTAAATCTTGGAAACACCATGTCCTCGAAATAAGAACCGAGTCATTGTCAATCATAACAATTAAGTATACCAATGGGCATATTCAAGTATGTTTCAACATTTATTTTTGAGTTATATTGTTCTGAGTGTTGTTTTATAAACATTGATAAATCAAAATGTATAATTCACAATGAATTATTTAATTTTTATAGTTTTTCTTCTTAGATGCATCCTTTTAACTAATAAACAACACACATTTTGTGGCTTTCGTCTATGTGGCTTGTCAGATATCCCAGTCTAAGTTGATAAGTAGAAAGATCTACTGAGTGCGATGTTTGTAAAAAAGATCTTACACAAGGGGCAATACAGGTTGTTATTTACCTGACAAAGCGTATACATTTCGGTGGTATCAGAGGGCTCAAGTTGTTCTCAGGTTTTTAATTTATGTGTATATACACGAGACTCGTCTGATAGCCCCGACCACATGTTCTACAGGTGAGTTTGCCGACAGGTACAGTCGTCAGGTGTACGAGGAAACACTACGTAACGGGCCATGACATAGTCAAACTCACAACCTTTAGTACTGACATCTGATTGGCTGACGGTGTCCTGATACGAGGCTATAAAAGCTCCGATGGTTAAGTTTAGCCCCAGACTTAACAAGCAAGCCTACTACCTTGTCACACCTAAACAGGATATTATATTAAGTAGTATTAAGTATCACACCTTGATTTTCTAACGTAAAGATGGTGATGTCTGTATACAACTCTGGAGTCCAGTGTACCCTAGTTGGGGACGGAATGGTCGGAAAGACGTGCCTTGCACGCTCCTTCGCTGACCAGACATTTCCGGTCAATTATGTGGCCACAGTCATGGACACGTACAGAGGTTCCACTTATGTGGATGGGAATAAATACGGAATAACACTCACTGACATGGCTGGAGAGGTAAGCTTCACTATTCAATGTTTCGTATAATGTATGCATAATCATACATATTATCATTGGTAATATCATTATTATAATTGTTTTTGTTTTAAATTTCACTTTTGAAGTACATGGTTTTATAATGATTAAAGTCAGTTTATAACATATTTTATGTATGACATAATGCTGATTAACACTATTGTATATGAAGCTATAATACATTTGCTAACAGTAATAAGAAAATATATTAGACCGAAAACCAATTTTATAAGTATTATAATGGCGTTTATTATCTTTCCAGCATGATGACCTAGCCACGAGTACCTACAAAGAGACGGAAGTCTTTGTCATCTGCTACAGCGTGGTAGACCGGGAATCCTTGGACAGTGTTCGAGACTTTTGGGCTCCTGAAATCAGGAACATTGCCAAGAAACGTCCTGTCATCCTTGTCGCTACCCAGACTGACCTGAGAAGGGACACAAACTCTCAGCATGTTAGTAAGAAAGAGGGAGAAGCTCTGGCCAAACACATCAAAGCCGACGGATTTCTGGAGAGTTCAGCTATTGCTAAAGAGGGAGTTTCTTCGGTGTTCAAATCAGTTGTTCAATCATCTCTTCGCTTCAGCAAGAAGAAGTCCAACATCATGAAAAGAGTGTTCAACAGGTGAACTTTAATGATCCTGAAACTGGACATGACTTAAAATGATCCCCTGTGATCATCAACAAGATTAACTTCTGTGTTGGTCCTTATACCGAACGGTTAATCTGGCCCAACTGGTCACTCAGCGGACTAATCCCTTCGGGTCAAGGACGTCTGACCACATAGGAGGGCGTGGTGGTAAACGGTCCTCGTGCACGTGCTTTTATGCATTTCACTGCGAACTCGTCGTCCTAGAAACTGTTTGCTGTTTAATTATGGGTGTTGCCCCTGTGATGCACTGTACTGTATAGCAAGTGTCATCTGTGTGGTTTACACACTGTTGTGTATGACGGGTGTCACCTGTAAAGCGACGTCAGTTTTAATTAAAGAGGAGATGAAATCGAAAGTATTGTGTAATGCCACAAACCGCGACGCTATTCACAATTCACAGACACATCAAGGAACTTTTACTTGCATATAAAAACGATGTTTGTCACGTTTGAAAGAGAATGAATCTCTCGTATAGCACAGCATTAGCCTTGACACTGGCGGTTTTTTTTATCATTTACCTAATGACGAAAAACCACGTTGTGGAAAACATGTATTATCGTGTGAAAATTTTAGCAAGATTTAATAAAAATAAGTGAATTGAATCTATGTTTGTATTCTAGTTATTTTTTAAAATGGGAGATTCATCATATCAACTTCAGGAATATCCATACCATACATGTAATGTCACTGTTTGTCTTATAATAGTATAATTACATATCTTAAATATTATTATTGAACTTGAAATCAAATTCTTCAATTTTTTTCAATACGAAGGCCGACACCTCATGTGTTATCAATCTAATTAACTGATTAAATATTTGATCGAAAAAAACTTCTAGAGGATTAAAAAAGAATATCAAACAAACATATAATAAAATATTTCAAATATGTTAAAGTCAATTAAAAAACAAAGACTGTTTATGCATTTCTTCACCAAACTGATAAAATATTTGATAAGAACTAACATATCAGGATTGCCAAGGAAGACAATAGAGGTTTTATGCTGCTATTTGATTATTGAAACAAACGTCTATTAATTACATTCCAAATTTTATTTCAAAGGGGCAGCATGCCAGGTTTGAAAATGCTTTTTTAAAGTCACGTGTTGTACTTTGGAATCTAGATTCAGTAAAACAATGAACATGTATTGCATATTTGTAATTAACGTACAAGGTCACGATTGAGCTCACATAAGGTGCGTTTTAAGGTATAGTCCTGGGGTTTTACTGCATTTCATTAGTCAATGCTGATTAAGAAAGACCAGGGCAGAGTTATTCAATGTATATTAATTCACGAATTATAGAACTATGATCAACTTTTTATTAAAATTCTTTATTTCTGCTAAAATGGTTTAAAGATCAAAGCAGCAAACACAAGTCTTATAAAATTGTTGATAAAATTTACAGTCCTAAATGAATGACACTGCATAAAACATCTGTTTCATCCTACTCTTTAGTGATATTTTGAGGTTGCTGGAACAATTAGTTTACAAACATCATGGTTGCAGAATTCTATGTAGTTTCTTGTTTAGCTAAATGTACTTTTATTACATGGGTACACAACCAGATGTACCCGTCTAACAATAAAATCCTACCTGCTAAGCTAACTATACTTTGACCGGGTGGGTACCCGACCAGGTGTATGTAACCGTTGTACAATATTTGTCTAACAATAAAATCCCACTTGCGAAGCTTACTATACTTTGACCGAATTGGTAACCCGACCAGGTGTATATAACCGTGTATTTGTTTAACAGTAACACATAACTGCTAAACTGCTATTAACGTCTGCATAGGCACCCGACCAGATGAATTCAAATGAATTCATCTAAACTGTATCTGTTTAAGCCGACTATACTTTGAAGTGTTGAGTTCAAGACTAGATGTATTTAATAGATTTATTTGTTTAACGTTAAAATCGTATCTGTTGAGAGACCGAGGCCCTGGTTTGAAATCATTACAAATCTGGGCCGGGTAATGCAGTATTCAACACTTGTATTTATGATTAAACAATAACCACTACAACTGTGTTGAATGTTGTTGTTTAAAAAGCAGTATCAAAAAGAGGATCAACGAGGCATTTATATGTATATGAATAGCAATTATAACAATAATCGATGTATAGATATGAACACAGTGAACTATATGTAAACCTGCAGTATAAGGACTATTATTACTAACCTGATAAGCCCAAGATTCAGTAAACTTAGGTCCAAAAAGTAGGTAAACATACATTCATTATGTGACCTTGTTAAATGTACGGTATATACAGGTTCCAGATAATGCAATAGCGTGATATTACCGCGGACTGTAATAATAAACTAATTAATTAAAGCATATAATTGTAACAATTAATTAAAGCAATATAAATGAAAATACAGGGTTACGTTTTAAGAATCTTGTTAGATGCAGATATTGCCGTAGTCTGCAAACTAGCTACACAAATCAAATTGTAAGCCGTGTTCTGCAAAATACTTATCCAAGTGAAGCTCAAACAAATGCTTCACTTTAAAGTTATATAGAGATTCAATTTAAAACTTAACAAACCCAAAACAAATGTATTCTTCAATTGGTGTGTTAGTTTAGTGATAACTGTTTAAGCGAAACCGAAACAAACATTCCCAACATTTGAGAATTCGTGCGAAGCACTGTAAGGTACATATTTCAATGTTTTTTATCTATGGCATTTTCTTAACTGTTTATTGATAATGACCGACATCAGTAGTAAACAATTTGTTTTCCCAATTTGTTTTTAAGAGTACAGCGCGAAAAGTGTTACTGGATGTAGTGTATTCAAAATAATAGACATGAGACCAGTAAGATTTACACTGTAACTATGTAACATGATGCTTTGTGTTTGTGTGAGAGCAGTTGTGTTTTACAAATGCAAGAAGACTGATACTGCATAAACAGCTCCCCATTTAACCAATCGGAGAAAAGCGGAAGTGAAATACATTTTGTACTTTCCATTTTGAAAATCTTTCCGCGAATTCTCAAGGTTCTCAGAAATCCTGTTTGGATTTTACAATCTAATCATTTACTATGTCAAGTATGGGTTTTAAAGTCCTCGATAAGATAAAGATATGTAAGTGCACCTGCGGCTGCTTGAGATACAAATGCGCATCTGAATACAGTGTAACAATCGCGATAGAGCAAATTCAGTTTCTCGGAATGACTACCCGATATCCGCTGATAATGCATCCGTTTCAAAATGCATATGTAAAATAAAATCAGATAAGAGGACATGTTTTAAAAAATTACAACAAAATTAAATGTAAATCGCCACCAATACAAAGAAATAGATATAATAGGAGCCCATTTGATCATATTTGGAATTTACAAAAAAAAAGAAAAAAATAATTGTGATAACAAAATGAGTTATTTATCAAAATGCAATTGAAATTATCTTATGATTATACACTTTACACCCAAAATACCAAGATACAGTACATGTTGTTGACGTTGTGCTAAAGTACCCGTATCCTAAGATACGCCTATTAAACTAAATATGATACAGACATGTGTATATTTCCACGAAATAGAAACATGTTTACTTTGTTAGCAAGACACGTACACCCGAATCACAAGATTCAAATCAACAAGTATAACCGTCAACAGTAGCCCGATGATAAATAAACAAATTGTAGAAAAAGCATTTTCGTCGAAGTTTCCTTGTTTTGATAAAATAATCATTATAAATATAATTAATATTATGTACGTGATGTTAGAACAATGTCTATGTATGTAACACTCTTTCTGTACACTTATGATTTTCATGTTAAACATTTCATTGTTATACTTCTTGTGTTATACCTTAGGACTTTTGGTTGATAAATAACATGAACGTCAATATATGAAATAAGGGTACAATGTTTCTCTCAAGATCGAAAGGAAAACAAGATTCGAAAATGGCGCTAGAAAAGTTGACCAATTGTTTCATTGGGATAATAGACCGTTTATCACATGGGTAGCATGCTAGCTTGTCTTCTGCGTTACGGGTTTGAATAACAAACGTATCCTTGCGTTTCGCTTTTTTCAATATTTTGAGTATGAGAAGGTATCATACGGGTACATTTTATATGCCTTTTATAATACGAGCAGTAATACAGACCAGCCAATATGATATTGTGGAAAATCAATGGTGTGAGTGCAAATAAATGATTGATAAAAAATCAGAGAATACCGAAGCGTCAACAAAACGTTAATCTGAACTCAAAATCGATTAAAGTATGGACAAAATATGCACAAAAGAAAAAGCTTTACACCGAGACCATTGTAAAAGTATAAGAGAAAAAGCACAGGTGTCCCGGAAGAGAAAGCGTGTTCTGCTTCGTCGATGACACCAGCCATGTAAAGCTTGGTCACTTTCAAGTTAACATCAAGTCCTCAAAGTGAGAACCGAGTCATCATGGCAATCACAACAAGTAAGCAAATTAATAAGCATACTGAAAAACGTCCATCTTCATATCACACACAGATACAAAATATTTCTCAATGAGACGAAAATGGCGACCATAAAACTTGCTCGTAGTTCCGATCAGTCTGCATCGCTCGAATCCCTGGGTTATAATTCCTTAAATGCTTCATAATGTAAATATCTCCATCTAATTAAAATGCACGGTAGTTTCACATTATTAGCATAGTGATATATGACCAAAGATAAAGAAAGCAACCAAAGCATTTCAAAATTCAGATGTAACATTTCCAAATTTTAAAACATTCTTTCAAGCATCACAACTTTAAGTTATTTGTAGCATGCTACATTTGTTATACAATATATTTCATTCAATAACTTTCCCTAATTAAACGACAGTTTGTTGAATGAATGTTATGTCTTCTATGGAGAGCAGGACGTCTTTAGCAGAAAAGTACATTCAGTGCATTATAAAAGAAGTGACTTATTCCAGGATTTTTAAAAATTTCTTTTTCAATTGTATCATTTGATAATAAAAGACCAAACTGATTTGGTTGAGATCAT
The DNA here is from genome assembly GCA_947623455.1 of Mimachlamys varia. Classification (NCBI taxonomy): domain Eukaryota; kingdom Metazoa; phylum Mollusca; class Bivalvia; order Pectinida; family Pectinidae; genus Mimachlamys; species Mimachlamys varia. Next base: position 53,649,460 of record OX392528.1, read on the forward strand.
TAATATTTAACAAACTAAAATAAATATGTAACCATCTCATAGGAAAGCAATCCTAAAGATATGATTTTGAAAATTTGCACTTTTCAAAACATCACTAAAATAGGTTTTATGCCGAGAGTCCCTTTTAACTTTGCATAACAAAGCTAGTGTCGGTTTTATAAAGATACACACAAAGAAGGGCTCTTAGTTACACTGTCAAGTACGTACAGCTAAGAATATAAGTGGGACGATACTTGTTTATTTGGGTCGTTTTCACTATCTGTCAAGACAAGGTCGATTAATTTTGGTTATATTAAAAGGTTTATTAGAAAGTGACAGGGCAATTTTTTGAAAATGAAAAACAAGAAGAGATAAAAAATAGATCTAAAGTAATAAAAAAAATCTGTCTATATATAGCAGTATCACAGCAGGAGTCTCGGATAATAAACCTGTTTACGAGTAAAGTCTACCATGACCTCAGGGTCAGGGACATCGGGAAACACCCGATACACAGTACACAAAGTGTACTGGATTACAGGTTTCGGCTTCTCCTAGCGAATACAGGCAATAATGATGAGAGCAACAAGTAGCAATAATGTCCATATCTTAAACTGAATACTCTTATCGATATATTAGGGGATGCTTTTTTTGTCAAGGGTAATGCTTATCTACTCACCAAAAAATTATTATGCTATGAAAATGTTGCAGAAAAAAAACCGATCAATTACGGGGTTTTATTTTGATTTTAAGTTGATTGGACACTCCAGGTCATTTAGTGAAAATAACGAAAACAATGCCGTTTAAATCATAGTTTAGGAAGCTTATTCATATGAAAGCTTTGGATATACATACTGTAGGATGAAGTGTGAACGTATTTGTGTTTATTTCAATAATAAATGTAAAACATTAAAATTTTAAGAATACTGAAGCGTCAAAAAAATAAAGCCGAACCACAATTCGCTTAAGGGTCTGCTCTTGTGATGTGTCAATCACTTTCAAATCTCGTATTGATTTCACGTCAGATATGTTTGTTATATCTAACAATTTATTATCAATATCGATAGCAAATATGCATCTGAAAATGTAGCAGAAAATTACAGAAAACCTTTTTTAGAAGAATTTTTCAAAATGACCAATATGGCGACCATTTTGAAAATAATTATTTCTGTGCGTTTCTTCCACTTCACGAACGGCCAATATTCCATGATTTTTGTGCTTGATTGATCATTTAAAATCGCCAGTGTGTCGCCATTTTTCATCATAGCAAGTTAATTTTTGCTATGCACCTTCTTTATGTTCATTATCAAGCAACTATTATGCAACAAAGATTTTTTTTACATTTTGGGTATGTTTTAAAGATATTTGGTGTTAATGAAGCGATTTTAATTTTTGACACAAACAATGATAGTGAAAAATAACACATTCGATAAGGGAACAAAATCAAGCCCCCCCCCCCCTAGTTTCTGTGACTGCTTTAAAATGAGAAACCCATTTCCATTTGATCTACCAAATATCTTAAAAAGTAAGTCGCCTTAACTCTTTTTTCCGTAATTACTAAGAAAATACTATTTTCGTCAATTCTGCAACATTCATACATATCTGATCATAAATCAGGAAGATATTGAATGAAATTGTCCTGTAATAGGCCAAAACAGCATTTTTCACATAAATCACGTGTTTAGCTCATTTTTGGTATCTTTGACAGAGCATAGCAAAAAAACGAGTTCACTACCATATATTTCGTTTTTCATTTTCTGCTTTGCAATGAACTCCCTTTTCCAAAAATGCATATAAGAAAAAAAGTTAGTGGTCAGAAAATTTCGACTTTTCACTAGAGAAGGTCCTTAAACTAGAAAAAAGATATAAACAATGGAACAATTCACACGGAGACCATTGAAAAAGTACAAAAGAAGAAAAACATTTGTCCCAGAAGGGTCGTCTGCTTCATTGACGGCATCCATCATGTAAATCTTTATCGTTTCTAAGTAAATGTCAAGTCCTCAGAGTGGTACAGTATTATTTTAAATCATTAACAAGATGGCATCCTAATGAGCATATCAAAAAGTCAATCTTCATATCATACAAGGATGCAGAATATTCTCAATGGAACCGAGATGTCGTCCATAAAAAATGCTTATTGTCTTCGTCAACCTGCATCTCTCTAATCCCTGTGCCATAAGTTTTCTGTCAGCAGACGACATCTTTCACATGTAAACACTGAGGATAAGGTTTAACAAACCATCTCGAGAGATGCTAGGCTTATAGGAGGCATATCAACCTAAAATCCAAATAGTTATTGCCTTTCGAAGATTAAAGTCTTATTTCATAGTATTTAGTTGGTTAGCAAATATGTTCAACGTATCCTTCCCTCTTTGTTTGGGGGTGGGGTGGGGTAGGGTGGGGGCTATCATATATCCCGGTACCGGCAGCATCCGCTCAAAGAGTGCTTGAGTGCAGTTGTCAACTATATTTAAGTCCTTCAACAACCAAACTTACATGGCTGATGCGTCTAATGATGATCAGAACAATCTGCTGTATACTGGCAATTTGTCATATTTCTTATAATGGCTCTAGTATTGACACACTTTGCGTTTGCAGACTAAGATGGAAAGTAACCATCTTTCAGTGCCAGACTTGATTTAAGGTTTATCTTAATTTTTCAAAACATAAAATTATGTTGAAAGCAATATGTAAGCAGTATCTCTAAATATTTTCTAAAAACAAAGACTAACGAATGTAATACTAGAGTCGAACAAGAGCGGAATGAAAAAGGAAAACGTTTCAATCAAAATAATTGCTAATAGAAATGTTGTTTGAAACCAAAAAAATAAAAATAAAATATCTTAAAACTTACTACTGTTTTTGCATACCAGGACATGTCACATGACTTTGCTTTTAGTTTTAAAAAACTTAACAGAACTAAGTTATGTCGCTGAAACCAGGTTTTTGATCAAGTTTTAAACGAACCTACATAGTATTACATTTTTGACATGATAATGAGCTGAACAACGTAGGTGTGATTGAAGGGTTAAAGATTCAAGAACCGAAATAACGGCTTTGGCTCCACTCTTCCTGGTTTAAGTTGTAGGATATATATATATGGTTATATCTCGTCCAGAATTGTACTACAGGGAAATTCGAGGGTGGAATTTCCTCATCCTGCACTCAAGTGGAGGACAAGGAAATATTTTGCTTCTGTTCCAATCACAAGAATAAGCTCAGAAACTACAACACGCTGCGTGCAAACCACATACTTGCCATTTATTTCTAATATTAGTTTATCAGGCTTATAACATGAACATTTCTTTGGCGACCAAATTAATTGCTAAGAAATGGTATATAATAATAAAAAAACAAAACATTCCTTCCAATACCTGTGACATTCCGACATTAAATCAAGATACATGTATATACTGTCTTGCGAAACCACTGAATTCGTAGGCAAAGTCTCTGTCTATATAATCCAGTAGATTATAAATAGGAACAGAGATGCTGAAAAATGAACTTTACATGACCTTTTTTTATAACAGTCTATGACGTGATAAATGCGCTAAATATTACGAATACAAACTGAAATGTGTGATGATGTGTATAACATGTCTACAACGCATGTTGTTTAAAAGTACACGAGTTTTAAAGTACATTGGGTATTAAAAAGACGCATTATATATCTGGGCTGTCTAATTTCATAGTATTTAGTGGGTAGCAAATGTGTTTTAAGTCAAGTGAACTATTTTGCCCCCCCCCCACCCCCCACCCCCTCGTTGGATGGGAGGGGGTTGTTGTCGTTATCCTATACCTCAGCGTCGGCAGCATCCGAATTAGGCTAAGAAGAATGTTTTAGGTCAGTTGACCGATACGAATATATTCTGCATCAACCAAACTTATATGGCTGATTGATCGAATGATGCTTATAACAATCTGTATCATGGGCTCAATCCAACTATAGTAACATTCTTTGGATTGAGGAGTTCAAGTGAGCTTTGTAATCTTCGAAATAAATAAGAGAACACCGAAGCGTCAACAAAATCATTATCGATTAAACAAGGGGCAAAATATGAACAAATGACAGATTTGCATGGAGTCTCTCGCAAAAGTACAAGAGAATAAAACCAGTTGTTCCGGAAGAGTAAGCGTCTCCTGCTTCATCGACGACACCCGCCATGTAAATCTTTGTCACATCCATGTAGACATCAAGTTCTCAAAATGAGAACCGAGTATCATTGTCAATCACAACAAGTAAACACACTTATGAGCATACTCAAAAACGTCCATCTTCATATCACTTAATATAACCCTTTATACCGCAATATGGCTATGTAGAAATGTCATAGACAATGTAAATATCACATGTTCTATTTATTCAAATTACATGTAAGTACATTCTGATTTTAATAAGGGTGTTTGAATACGATTTACCATAAATTGGACATTTATGGTGATCAAACCGTTTTAGGGGGTTTTAATGAAAATACCTGACATTATTCTTATAATAGTATACCCTACTATATTAGTGTCGGATTCTGTTTCAAAATTATCTACTGCTTTGAAAATGAAAAGCTTATCGTTACGGAGAAGGCAAAATGTATAAAATACCTTTGAAATAACCGTTTTCACTCGTCAAACATTAATTGATTCAGTGATGGAGTATAACAATAAGACCCCTCACGCGCTAATATCCGGGTCTACAATAGTAATTAATATAAGTAGGATGACTTTTTTCATAATTGTTGTAAAACAAGAACTGTCGCCAGGATGGCTGACTAAGACCCCCACAATCCGCATTAGTGAATGGACAACTGGAACTGTTATTTAGAGGCTAACTAAGATACTCTGTGTATGCCCTTGCTTCTGAAAATCAGAATGGCTGGAATATGTATTGTTCATGATAAAGAGAGTATGGCAACCTAAAATAAAACAACAGAAACCTTTGAATAGTGACCCGTTTCCATGGCAATCAACATTTTGATATTTAAACAGCTGCATTGCTCATCGACACATGTTCCCTAATAATACCTGTAAAAATCGGTCCACACGTAAAGCAGGAGTTGTGCGGACCAGATGTGTCTACAGACAGACGGACGGACTGACAGACGGACAGACAGTCCCTAACTTCGTTGCGGGGTTATAATAAATAAAGTATATTTTTAAAAGCATTTGAAAAAGCGGCAGAAGTCGAATTAAAGGCAATACTGGTAGTAAAAGAAAACGAATAAAGGTGGCCTCTAGAACATCCGTCAACAATATGCAAACATTCCGAACAAAGGAAATATATAAATCAACATAAAGTTTACCCAAAGCATTCAAAGAATTAATCCAAACAACAAGTTACAATTAATGTTATTACATGGCGCCGTATTTGAGAAAAGCACATATTGTTTTTCTTTAAAATCGGCCCTACGTATGTATCTGTGTGAAGCAACTGAAGTGTTCAGTAAACTGTGTAGGTTGTTGTGTATTTGCATTTTTCAACACTTGAAGATGTTTTTTTCTGTATCGTATACACCAATCGACCCGCCTGAGGCGACGATTGACCGACCTCTGTAAACTTAGGTACAAAACACCGTATCTTAGTAAATTCCGTGGTAACCGATCTAGTTAAAACTTAAACGCAATATCATTGTTTAACAAAAAATGTTCATAACAAATAACATATGGACGTTATGTTAGAAAAAATAACAGCTGGAACAATTGTAGTGCCCGCGGATATTAGGTCATTCCAAATTCTGCTTGTTCATATACACCAAGTGACCGTATCTGTCTCAACTTTGTATAAACATTTACAACACAAATACTGCTGGCTCATATGTAAAGTGATACACTACTGGCGCTGAAAGTGTTTGACTTAGTTGAACTGGTGTTTTGACAGATCTTGGCAGCAGACAAAACGACGACAACGAATCTTTTGTTGCCGCCTTCGTTCTTCTCTATCGGTGACAATCGTTCCTTCAGATTATCGGCCGATTAACATGATCATTTTGTTTTTTTTAAAAACAAGTGACGTGATGATATTTTCAATAGATCTACGTTTATATATACTTAAAGGTATCATTACAAAAGACGAATACCAAACGTGACATCAATTTAGATAGCAAAGCTCACATTTCGGAAATACTAATCATCAGATCTGCTACCATGTGCTATAATATTTGCAAATGCAAAACGTGTGATTTGGTTTGATTGTCTTTACGTCCTATTAACAGCTAAGATGATTTTAGGACGGACTCCTAGTGTATGCTGTGCGACTGAATATTGAGTTCGTGAGTATGAGGGAGGCTGTGATATATTCGTGAAAATCCTTGCGAAAGTCCAGATCGTTTGCCGTTTTAAACTGCTACCACACTGAAGTATACTACCGAAGGCCAATAGCAGTATATCCCACCGATCACATTATACCGACAAAGGTTGAACAAGTCGTTTCACTCCCATAATACTGAACGTAAAGCAGAAAGTAGTAACTACCAATGTTAGAGACTCGAATATGTCTCGGCCAGTCGACAGAACCCAAAGCTTTTCTAACAGGGGCGAACGCTCAACTAAAGGCCAAAAGTGAGGTAGTGTTAAGGGAGACATTAGGAAGGAGTCAGTTGTTTAAAAAGAAGAGAAAATATAGGACCCTAAATTTAGTCGCCTAAAAAAATAGAGAACAAAAAAGCGTCAATTCCAACCAAAATTACAAACATTTAACTGCATTTGCAGTTTTTTTCAAACAAATTCTTTTTAAATAAACTATCGATAAAGCAAGTTTGCATTATTTATATAAAAAGTATTGTTTAAAAATTAACAAACAATAATTTATCATTGTGAAAAAAAACGAAAAATATTTATCATTTTATAGTATGTAGTATTTGTCGACAGGAGAAAAGGGCATTATAGAAGATATACAACCGAACATAATTATATTGATAAAGACATTACATAGCACAAAACGATGTTCTCAGTACACAATTTCATTAATTAAATGAACTACATTATTCATGAAAAAAATGCCAATAACAAATAACATATGGACGTTACAATAGAAAAATTAACAGCTGGAACAATTGTACTGCGCGCGGATATTCGGTCTCCAAATTCTGCTTGTTCATATACACCAAGTGACCGTCTCTCGTCTCAACTTTGTATAAACATATACAACACAAATACTGCTTGCTCATATGTAAAGTGATACACTACTGGCGCTGAAAGTGTTTGACTTTGTTGATGTGGTGTTTTGACAAATCTTGACAGCAGACAAAACGACGACATCAAATCCTTTGTCGCTCCCTTTTTTTCTCTCTAGCGTTGACAGTCGTTCTTAGATTGTCGACTGATAAACAGGATCATTTTTGTTTGTTTTTTTCAAATCACAAAAGCAACCTGGTGATATTTTCAACACATCTACGAGCATTAATACTTGCAGGTATCATTACAGAGGACGAATACCAAACATGACATCAATTTTAAAATTTCAATTTTTAAAATATTTATTATCAGATCTGGTTATATTGCCCTCAGATTTTGGCTATAATGGATGGTTTGGTTTTATATTTGTTTAAAGACGATCTCCCAGTGTATGCTGTTTGAGTTTATGTGTTAATTGCGTGAGTATAAGGGAGGACGTGGTATGTTCATGTACGCCTCCTCCGAAAGTCGTTCCAACTCCTATGATGCTTAGCGGCAAGCAGGCAGTAGTAACTACCATTGTTAGAGACTCTGGTATGTCTCGGTCTGCGGAAAGAACCCATAGCCATCCCTGCAGAGGCTAACCCTCAACTAAAGGCCGAAAGTGAGGTAGTGTCAAGGGAGAAAGTTGTTAGGAAAAAGAGACAAGATAAGATCCCAAATTAAGTCGCTAGCAGGTACAATTATTATGCCCAATCTGTAGGACAGTAAAGAAAAACGAAAAGGAGAAAATGCGACAATTCCATCCTATAATACTAAAATTAAATGGCATTAGCAGTTTAGAGCTTATTATTTTTATCATTATTATTTATATATATATATTTTCAAGCAATTTTTTAAAAACAAACAATCGGTTAAGCAAGTCTGCATAATTTTTAAAAACACATTCACCATTATATTATATGTCGTATAAATACATAAATGTGTCGACAGAAAAAAATGGCCTTAGAAAGATATAAAACCGAATACATATTGATGGACGAATGATGAAACATGTGTCACAAAAATATTTTTTCAGTACACGGTTTCATTGATTAAATAAAATTACTGCATTTGTCCAATGGGAATTGCCAAAATGTTAAAGAAAAATTATAAACCACACAAGAAATAACGACAAAATCTTGAGTTAAATTTCCATTGTGTTATTCCTTTAAAGCAGCTGTTAAGATATACTATGATACATTTTGGAAATCCAGTTAAAATTCTATTTCAGTGTATGACGTGTTCCTTGTAAAGACAATGAAATAAGATATCTATAATTAAAACAATAGTGGTTAACCTACGTACGCTTCCTTAGGTAAATTTTCTGTTTCTATTTATAGACACAATGTCTTTCGTCATTCTGTTATCCTTTGTCTTTACCATACTTCAAGTACGCAGTACTACGCAGTGTTTAATAATAACTTAATAACAAAAATTAACGGTGATTATTCCACAAGCTTTCATAAAAACATATATGCTGTAAAAGATGTGCATTGATTAGATTGCCTTAAAAGCCTGAGCTGTAGGACATTTCCCTTTAGCTCAGTTGGTAGAGAATCGAGCTGGAGAGCCAAGGGTTGCGAGTTCGAGCCCTATCGACGGCATTGTCTTTATAACTTTTCCTTCCTTACAATGTTACGGTATTTTTCCTTTGTTTATATTTTGCCGCTAGTTTAATCGATTTTGAGTCGGATTATGGTTTGGTTGACACTTTTATATTCTCTACAGTTTTATTGCTACCATAGATTTACTCATTTTCCTTCAAAACAAAAATGTAAAATATCGGGTCGCTCGCCATGTGTCACACTAACTGACCGCGATGTTCAGGGTTAGTTTTGGCGCCTACTGTTTATCCCCGAGTATTTACCACTAACAACTCATAACAAACAGACTATATCAGGTTTATATGTCGCGTTTGTCAACAATGGAAGGCGATCTTCTTTTGTATATTTCATATTATGGTGTTGTTTTGAATCATGTCCAAAAAGTTTCAACTAATAATTCCCATAATACGAGAGCTCTTGAAAATATACATCATATATGCTCTAAAAATAACTAAATGAAACAAGTTTTTCTAATTACTGAAGTACACAAATACAAGGAGAGCATGTTATATTGCTGGTTTTCTTTTGTTTTTTGTTTTCGCACATTTAGATATAGAACATAATATTTGACCTTCAGTTATTACTATATCAGAAAATTATTAAAAAGCGTGACGTCACTAAAATTACCAGATCTAATATTGCCCATTACTAATAACTGTCAAACAATACAAATTATTTCATGTTTTTTATTTTTAGCACCTGTACCGATATTTAAATATCAATATGAATTCTTAAGATAGAATTATAAAGCGGTTTCAATGTAATAAGTTTAACAATACAATGTTGCGTATAACAAAATTTTGTCAAAGATCAGGAAACAAAGCTAAACATAGGAAGGTATTTTAATGCTTTACGCAATGAATATAAAAGCAAATAAAGGTGTTTGAAGTTTGTTTGACGTAAGCTTATAGCAACAGTCGATGATTTCAATATACAAGACAGCCATGTATACATATAAACTAACTCAAATCTTATAGCGTAAATCTTATTTGAGTAAATGCAAATTACTTGGCTCAACTTAGTTTCGGGAGAGTTTTAAATGAAGATAATGATATAATGGATATTTATTTTTTTTAGTTCAGAGAATAAAGAATAAATGTCTATCAGGCCCGTATCAATCGTTTTGTTTATTTTGAAAAAAATGGCTGATTATAAACAAAAAAATCATTTTAGGGATAAGCATGAAACTTTGCTTATCTTGATGTGATTTTATCATGTTCATTTATTTCATTCTGATTGTCGGGATATGTATTATTTTGTTTTTATAAACTGTTGGTCGAAATTTTTTTTTAATATTAGTTTTATTTAGTTTTTATAAACTGTTGGTAGTAAAATAATCAATTTTGAAATATTTGTCATTAACCGTAAATAATATTACAAATACCAATGTCTCCAGTATATCCCTTCCGATGTGCACTAATTGTCGCCAATGACAGTTAAGCGGTAACGGGTTTTACTGGCTTTGTATCAGAGTGACAGTGTATAATACACCTACCGCTATTCCTTTTAATTCTTGCTTTGTCATCTCGAACCACCCTATCCATCTGTCCCTAGCACTTCACATTCTTTTAAAAATATTTGTACAATGTCGAAATTGCCCGTTTTCTATTACAAAAGCTTATCAAATTGTGTGGTTTTCGATCCATGTCTGTTCCGGGCAATTGACTTTGAATAAGTATGGTGGTTTTTCTATTATAAATCTAATAATAACTCATTAAGATCCCAAAATAGCTATAATTTGTAATCAATTGTGTATGAGCATCAATTTGAAATGACAGGGGAACTAAATCATTCTGTCAAATATTCATTTTATGGCAGAGAGAAAAAAAAACGAAAGGTAAGACTCTATTTCGTTAACATGTGACCTTTGCCCTCAAAATCTTTTTGTTCTTGCAATTTCTGCTTTATCAACGTACAGTGAATCAATTACAGAATGATGCATATGTCCATATCCGTCTTATTTGTATATGCAAAGATATAAAATTTGATTAATTGAAAAACGTCATTAATTACGTAAGTTAACGCAGGTGTTTTACTTAACACGTGACAGAAAATAAGATAAAATTAAAGTACTAATACACATGTATATTAACTCTATATTAAAGTTTTTAACAAATTATAAAAATGGATAAATTGTATTATAGAATTGGTCCCTATTATTAAAGAAACAAAATACTTTTCTTTGCAAAATCTTACCACGAATAACACAAAAGCAGGGGCTCACACAGATAAACTCCAATTCCCTAAAAGTGGTCAAGTGAGATATCTTGTACACACGTTTTTTCCCGTTATTGGTCAACATTGACCTTTGACCTTTACCCTTGACCGATGACCACCAAAATCTTACATAGTGTAATTTGTCAACAGTGCCCTTTGACCTTTACCCTTGACCGATGACTACCAAAATCTTACATAGTGTGATGCAATGAATCAAATTTGACCAGAGGTTCCCAAGATATGTTGTACAGAAGGTCCATGAACGGATGGACGAACGGATGGACGCACAGACAAATTGATTACTATATACCCCTATACCCAAGTGATGGATATCAAGAATATCAGCATAAAACACACGATAACAGAGTTCATTACACCTCAAAAACCCAACCTCTTTCAAAACTTTGCTTTTTCATCAAGCTTGGACACAAGAAAACCCTACCATTCCTGCCAATAGAAATAACATGCTCGAACATGAACTTTCAACAACCTTTGCCATTACCTCTACATTTGGTTTATATATGTACCAAAGGTGTGACATAGTCTATTTCTTAAATGAAGTTACATCTCCAGGAGATAAATTAAACCACTAGGTGCACTGTGGTTAACCTCGAAACCGACCTTTAGGAATTATGATTGATAGCAAGATTTCAGTACACTTATGTAATAGCGAACATATTTGACATTTGAGAAAAGACAGATCATAACCGTATTCTACCTTCTATCATTATGCAACTCACATGCTTTCATATCAGATCTAGTTTGCTTCACATATTCATTCATTTTACATTCACATACATCAAAACCTATAAACTAACAAGCAGTTTCTATTGCTGCTGAACTTCAGATGTCAGATAAATCAAATTTCGACCTGGTCATGCCATTCGATATTTCAATATAAATCATTTACGTTGTCTGTTATTTAGATTTATTAATATCTATTTTTAGTTTATTGATACAACAGTTTGACACATGCCGATCATCTACATGCACATATATGAGGTTTATGTAAAAGTATCTTGAAATATTAATAATTGGAAGTTTGTTATGCTTTGAGAGATGACGTAACATAGACATAAGCTGCACCTTTTATTTAGTAAAAAAAGACCACTGTGCATACAAATGAATTAAACTGGGCCATACAGCTGTTTCGTCCTCCTTGGACTCTTCAGTGATGCTAGGGGCCAAAAGGAGGGAATCCAAAATTTCTAAACTAATGTAGAAGCATAGGGTCAGGTGCGTAAAACCCCTTTAATTTATGAGTTTGAAATTAAAGTTAAACTAGTTCTGTATAATTTCAAATCATGTACAACGAAAATGTGTAAGCATGTACCGTGCGACTACTCAAATAAGATAATTGTGGTGAGATAGTTGATATTTTATTTCATATATAGTGAATTTACCATGATATAACAATACGAGAATACCAAAGCGTCAACAAAACCATTATCCAAACTCAAAACCGTTTAATTAATTAGTAGCGAAATAAAAACAAAGAAAAATGACCACAGACTCTTGAAAAAGAACAAGAGTGTAGGACCAGGTGTTCCGGAAGGGTAAGTAGACATGTGGAGCCGGGATATATGTATGGAGAACATGAAGGTGGTATTTGTTTGTAATTAATTCGTTATTCTACTTTAAAGGAGATATTCCACGGCTTCTCAACTCTGACCTTTTCAAATTTCCTTTACATGTGCTGAATGTATATTACTACTTAAGAGAAAAAAAATCTTTATAGATTAATGAGCATTAATTCTTATATTGGAATAAACAGGTAATTCCCCTTTCAAAGTCACCATAGGGGGACAAAATAAAATAAAACTCAAATATCAAATGACAGCAAATTGGGCGACATTAAAGAATTAAAAGAATATATCTTGATAGTTTGATATGAGATCAATCACAAATGTTAATTGTATTGTACTTGCAAACCCTTGAAACATAAAAAAACACATCTATAAAAAATCTTTCAAAATATGTGACAGTACGAACGCATTAAATTCTAAAAGATATACGCACCTAATAAAACCTTGCATATGTGAATACGAAATATAATTTCCTGATTCACACGCCAGTCAGTGTTATATAATAAATTTTATATCATCGATAGCTGATCATCAATGACTCATTACTGTTGTTTTTGCTATCTTTCTAGATAATGATGGGTGCATTCAGCTATACTGGCATTCAGGAGAGAGGTATGGTGCAGTTTAATTCATATTTTCGGCATGCTGTATCTATTACTGAATTTAAAAGGTGCAGCGCATGTGTGTGCTACGTCATCTTTAGAGAATAAAAAGGGTCAACAAAACTATAATCCAAACTCAAAATCGATTAAACATTGGCTAAATATGAACAAAGAAACAATTAACATGGCGACCATTGAAAAAGTACAAGATAATAAGTCCTGGTGTTCAGCTTTGTCGACGACTCCCGCCATGTCGATTATAGACCATAAAATTTGCTCATAGTCGCCATCAACCTACATCTTTCGATACCCTGTATCGACAGATGTAGGCTGTTTACTTGTTTAGTATGTTTACTTGTTATGATTGACAATGATGACTCGGTTCTCATTTTGAGAACTTGATGCTTACTTGGATGTGACAAAGATTTACAAGGCGGGTGTCGTCGATGAAGCAGAAGACGCTTACTCTTCCGGAACACCTGGTCTTATTCTCTTGTACTTTTACAAGGGTATCCATGTACATCTTTCCTTTGTTCATATTTTCCCCCTGGTTTAATCGATTTTGAGTTTGGATTATGATTTTGTTAACTCTTCGGTATTTTCTTGTTTATTATCATAAGTTTGTTCAACACTGGTCGATATCTGTCACGAAAATTTCGAAATCTAGGGCAAATTCTAGAGTATCAAATTAACCACGACATGTCATCAACAAAGGTTGGAAAATCGGAGATGTTACTTTCAAGAAAGGGAAAGTTTCTTGTTAATGTTTAGACAGCACATTCTCGATAATTTAAAAGTGAAATTGAGCCAACCTTACATAAATATACTTACCTTAACGTAGGGGTCTTGGAGGTTGTCGCATTTTTATTTATCTACTGTTTTTGTGGCCAGACTTTCAAATAATTACTGCACTCTTTTCTTTTATCAATTATTAATTATGTGTTATAAATTTTGTTATCATCCTATAGCACACATTGCCATTGATGACAAGCTTACAATATCTCGTGAGGATTTTTTGTTTGTTTATCATAAATAAACTATGTACCTACATAACTTAGCTACTCTATCAAAATGTAAATATATTAAACATTTTAATAGCTACGTTATTTAATTGGTTCGAACATTTCTGTGAACATCAGTTTATTAATACGGTGTTGACAAAAATAAAATGCCGTCACAATAGATGTGACGTCACAATTGAGACTGATGGCGTTACAATATCAAATGTTGTTTAAGCCTTACAACAATACTTTTCAGTGCACTGTAATAGAAGGATGCAGATCAAACATAAATAAATACAGTATGTATATGATATTTTGATCATCCTTAAGTTCTCTTTACTAGAATTTGCTTTCATCTTAATTGGTATGTTGTTGTATCGGAATATTTTATTTACAACATTTTATAAGTACCAATCGCTCGCAATATCTTAGGAATGAAGACAATAAAAAGAAAACATGAAATTTCAGACGTAAATAATATGACAGGAAATGAGGAAAGCGATTAAACTTGCTTGGGTACTAAATCCTACTTCAGTAGTTAAATTGAAGATATACATCCAAACTTGGAATTCTCAACTCCTTGTATTTTGTATAAACAAAATAAGTGTGAAATGCTATTTTGGAAAATCAGAGAATTCCTAAAGTGTCAACAAAACCATAATAAGAACTCAAAATCGATTCAACTATGGGCAAAACAAGTTGTTTACGTGTTCGTTTTCAAAGAGACCGACGTTAGTCCAGAAGCACACAATTTGACGTGACGCCCCGAAATAGATTCCAGTGTATTATGTAAGTAAACTTTTACATCTATTATGGAAAGTTTGACGTACACAGGAATTCTTAAGGAGAACTGGGCGAGCTATTTCTATCAGATCCGGGTGGTTATGTTGATATACCAACATAGAAGGTGCCATTTAATTGATTTAAGCCATACTTTCATCTTATCAAGAATTAAACGCTTTTTAACTGTACTCACACTCATGTCCCATTACTTCTATGACGTTTGTTTTTATATGACACAAACGATAATTTACCAAGAGCGCGGTGGACATACAATTCTAATCAATATTTAAAGACATTTAAATTCACCCAACTCAATTGATATGTACTTCCATAAAATTCGGACTGGCCAGATTGTCAACAGCACCATGTCAGCTTTAGCAAAACCAAAATGTCCATTTATTGTCTCCATATTTTAAAATTAGAAATTTGACACACCAATTCAAATCTGCGCCACTAACAGCTAACGTATACAATAAAAAGTGCGCATTCAGCTGCTTTTTTATATTTTGGAATTTATTGATTTAAAAATTGTATTCATTTTGATTAAGTTGACAGGGCAAGTGTGTTATCATCGATGTTTACAGTTTAGTCCAGTGTGTATTACTTCAGCAGTGTTGATATTTAAACGGCGGTTTTTCTAGACGCCGGTCGGTTTTCCGGTGTCGTGATGATCCGGAATGTTGCATGTCACGGTGAGAGATTATCAACTAGACAAACAAAATACTTACCTTGAACAGCCAATGACCAATCACGACTGACCATAACGGATCTGTATTGTCCGAAGTCCACGCTGTTAAATCTGTATTGACGTTTGTGTTATGGTCAACAGTAATGCTATATCATGTTTACTGAATTCTTTACATATATTCCACTGAAATAAAAACATTGCAATATGATGGAGAATTTGAAGGATAGCATGAAGATGACCATTACAAAAAATTCTTTAAGAAAAAAGTATTTTATATGCGAACAAAATGACAATTTAACTTCTGAATTCAAAATCTCGTTAAAGCGCAGCCTGTACAGAAATTTTGAAAGTGGGGAAACGAACTGACAAGGGGGTGTTAAAAATACTGAAAGAATAGCACATTCAACCGGAACAATTTAATCTAATGATAATTAACAGAGTTTTGACGTTTAATGATTGGGCAACAATATCAATGGTGACTTATAGACCACTTATACAACCAACATACATACTTATAGTGTGTAGGATACTAGTATAGGGCAGTCGACTGGTTAAGGTGTCCGCGTTTGACATTCGGCTACTACTGTCAATCACCATTGGGTCACGGATTCGAGGCGCAGCGACAGTTGCAATGTACAGGCCATAGGTACATTGTATATTGGTGTTCCAGCTTTCCTCCACCACCGAAACGGGACACATCTATTGTTTTAAGTCTTACATACTAGTATACTAAAGGACTGGAAAAAATCGATTTAAAAAAATTGAGAATAAACAATAACTAAAAACCTATTTGGCCAGGGACAAAGTTTTAAGATAAGATAAGATAAACAATGGACGCAGGTCTTAGGCCCCTATCTCCATATGAAACATGCAAATAATTTCTGAGTCCATGACTACCGTTTGTACTATATATATACCTATATTACAATGTGATGCTAGGGCCAAAAGGCATAAATCGAAAATGTCTAAACTAATGAAGAAGCAGAAAGGTCAGGTGCGTTAAACCCTTTTCATTTATGAATTTAGAAGTAAAATTAAACTAGTTCTGTATAATTTCAAATCGTGCACTACGAAAATGTGTATATTTTGTACTGTACCACTACTCAAAAGAGATAATCGTGGCTATGGATGCTTCAGCAAACCACGGAGACTAAAACTACCCACCAGCAGAGTCTGCACCCCCTATCATGAAAGATGACGTTACACACTCATCTGCTGCACGTTTTATATTAAAAATGTAGAAGAAAAGTAAGAATTTGTATTCTGGAAGGGTTTCTGAAAGATAAAAACCTCACTGATTAAAAGAATTCTTACTTAATTGTTGACCTATTTAATTATAGTGATTATGATAATGAAGATGACGAAGGTTTTCGTTCAAATGTCTGTCTCCGATAAGTCAATCGCATTATAATACCTGATGTGTACAAGGCGTGGCCAAGGAAATAGTTAGAACACGTAAGACCTGTCTATCAGATCGTTAACTTAATGAGATATTAAATATAGATACAATCTTATATTAATATCGAAGCTGTCATTAAGTCTAATTAACCTATTATATTGATACGTACTGATAGGATCTGTGTTAATAGCCATCTCTAGTGCTAACCACGGGCTACACGCATGGCTGCACACGTATTGAGTGAAATAAAACAGTTTGAAATTGACATTCACGGCCTCGTCAAGCGTAAAATCATATCAGATGACATGATAAAGTTAAACTAAGATTTGATGAGAGACTGTTATAAGTGTGACACTGAAAACTGACTCATGCGAAATATTTATCGAAATGACCTTGTTGAAACTGATGAGGTGTTAGTGTGTCTTAGAAACGGGGATAGTGTAGTACTTTTGCTTAAGAATTTGAAAGTATTTTAAAACAGAAATGTCGACATTCTTTAAAGTTTTGAAGGCTTTTAGTTAGACTTGCATGGCGAGTGTAATCGATTAAGCAGCAGACGGTTAACCTTCCGGAACACCTTGTCTGAATATGTTTTTTGTCTTTCTCTAGGTGGTCCTTGACCGACCTTTGCTTTTAATAGGCAGTAAAAAAAATAGACAAAGTAAATGCAAAACAGGACATTGAAATAACATCAGTTGCACTGAACTGCAATAGACATGGACGGGCTTATTATCAGGCATGGGCTCATTGCCAGATCAATATGGTATATTCTGACAAAGATTTTCTATAAATAGTAACGCTGACCTTGACCTTGACCTTGGCACCCTGAAACATGAACTCGTTCGAGGTATTACCATGCTGGACCCATATAGGAAGTTTGGTCAGAATCCGTTCAAAAATGAAGTAGCACGAGCGCTGACAAAAAGTGAACATACGTACGAACGGAACGCTATATCCCCTCCCCGACTTTCGTCGCGAGGGGATAATGATGTTCCATTTCAGACTAAGAAATAATAGTGACGGAAGTGATCTCACATGGAAACAATTTAATAATTCACCTTTTAAACTAAGTAAAATTGTGTATTCTTTCGTCCTTAGAAAGGCTTCCGGATGTATAAATAATGTTCGTGTACATAAAAACGAGAGAATAAACTTAAACTGCAACTTCACAGCATCCGGTACTTCAGAAGTTTTGGAACAGCAAGCACACTCCCGGATAGATAGAAAGCCGTAGGCAGGATAACACAGAACCATACGGACTAGCAAGCTGATTGGCCACATGTTTATAGCGCAAAACGATAGTTAGCAAATTATAAGAGAGAGCAAAACACAGGAACTGCTATAGTAAACGGAAACGGACATACGCAGGATAATTGTGGAGGAAATACTGTACATTTATTACAATAACAAATGAAAGGGGTTTTATCACGTCCAACGCGTGAATATCACATCATCGACCTGTTCAAAGCTAAAGGTACTATATCCCCTGCTCTTATTCTATGTACATCTTCCAGGGTTTCCGTGTAAATATTTCCTTTCTTCACACGTTCCCTCTAGATTAATCGAGTTGAGCTATAGGGTTTGGTTTTGAAAACGTTTCAATATTCTCTGCTGTTATTTCTTTTTATTTCTTTACTAACAACAAACAAGATTTAGCCTATTTGGAGACAAAATGTTGAAAAAAGCCGATGCTTAAGATGCTACCCAGCATATATTTCTGAAGTAGTATAAATATTTGGGAACACGTTTCAATGAACATCAAAGCAATTTTGAAATTAAGGGACTGAAAGTTTTAAACAGCATCACGGTTAATATTTAAAAGAATACATTTTTCAAGAAAGAATCTGCAGATATACACAATAAATATAGACGACAAAACGTGTAGCTCTACAAAGGAAGAGAAACTGGTAAACTGTAAAATAATTCCTTCTTTTGAATAAATATCTTAATTGTGCGAATTTTTCCTTTTGAAAGTAAAAGAATGTGTCCAGAACTGGCAACTTAGTTTCAAAATTGCGGCTGTTTGTTTGTTGTTTTGCTGGGTTTTTTTAAAGTTTAATCGATTATAGTTTTGTTGACGCTTTGGTATTCTATGATTTTGTTTGTATATAGACATGAATATCTTTAAGTCCTTTTTGGTAGCAATGCATAAAAAGATATATTTGCCAGCTTTATTTTAACAAACAACATGCCAATTACTTATGGTTGTCATTTTAAATGATCTGTTATTTGTTAATTTTGTATATCATACTTATCAATTTTATTTACTTCGTCTCGTGCCATAGATATCTTCATACGGGTGCCAGCGAACTTTTCACAGCTGACATCAATGACGTCACATGTCATATTTGTTTTGAACATATCAAATTTATATGACGATATTTAATCACTGAGCAAACGGCCTTGACAAGTACCAGCTGTTGTTTTACCAAGTGTCATGGCCGCCTGTTCAATAAAGCAAACCAAATTCTCAACTAATTGTACTAACTAATCAGAGCAATGGAGGGATAGCGTGCTGGTAAAACAAAGAAGACGATGGCTCTTTACCAATACACTTAATGTACCTTATAAACTATCAAAACACGTGTCTGTAATTTTTCAGATAATATCTTATGTGAACAGCACTGATAAAGTTATAGACAATTGGTGATAGCGTAATGACTACCTATAATTACAATAGTCGGTGGGACTTCAATTTTTGGCTCTTCTGTGAAGTTGTTGTCGAAACACGTGCCGAACACTTCCTTTGAACTCACTAAAACTAGGGTAAAAGGACAAAATCAATTTACTGAAGTAATGAATATAAAATGTACCTGGTTATGATGCTATACTTTTGTATGCAGTTAAATAATGTCATTGTTTGTCTTAGAAAATAAACTGCGTGTGTCCGGGAACCACTCGAAACCTATTTAAAATAGAAACTGAACTAATCGGAAAATTCGAACACATCTGTCTAAAGAAACAAATATATAATAAAATAACAAAAAACAGAGAATACCAAAGCTTCAACAAAACCATAATCTGAACTCAAAATCGATTAAGCTAGAGGCAAAATAGGAACAAAGGAAAGATTTACATGGATATTCTCGTAAAAGCTCAAGAGAATAAGACCAGGTGTTCCGAAAGGGTAAACGTCTTCTGCGTCATCGACAACACCCGCCATGAAAATCGTTGTCACTTACAAGTAAACATCAAGTTCTCAAAACGAGAACCGAGTATCATTGTCAATCACAACAAGTAAACACGTTAATGAGCATACTCAAAAATGTCAATCTTCATGATTAGTTCAACTGAACTAATAGGAAATTACGAACACATCTATCAAGAGAAACTTATACATAATTTTATATACAACCTTCTTATTGTAAACTGCAGACAGTAATTGATTCCGCTTGTTCTTTATTGGGAATCTGTCAAACCACATAAAGTTTTAAGGTCACCATCTTTTTTCTCAATAAGAAATATTTTGTATCCTTGTGTGATATGAGATTGGACGTTTTTGGGTTTGTTTATCAGTTTGCTTTATTGCTGTGATTGATAATGATGACTCAGTTCTTACTTTGTGGACTTCACGTTTACTTGGATGTGACCAAGATTTACATGGCGGGTGTCGTCGAAGAACCAGAAGACGCTTACTCTTCCAAAATACATGGTCTTATTCTCTTATACTTTTATAAGGGTTTCTATATAAAAATTCTTTGTTCATATTTTGCCACTTTTTAAATCGATTTTTCGTTGGGATTAAGGTTTTTTGACGCTTCGATATTATCTGATTGACTTCCCTATGCAGAGTTCTAAGGTTTTATTTACGATGAGATACAACAGATGAAAAGGATATCAATAAACAAGAATCTATGATGTGATTGACAAGTAAAATAGGCAATCACATTTTCCTCTTTAACAGTAGTCTAATTTATAAATTGAACATTAATTTAAATATCAGAGCAAGGTTTTTCTAAAACGAAATCACCGGTAACTTAGAACATTACTTATTCTACTGGAGACGTATTTTTAGGAAAAGCTGATTAGAAACATTATACATTATTTTCATAGCCCATTTTGACATACATATACTAGATCAGGGGTTACTAAACTAACACAAGTCAATACCATAAACTAGGTATATTCATATATTACTATACCAATATAAAGACTACTATTTTAAGAAGTCAATAACCATAAAACGTGATGTTTTTTCTTGGTTACTGTACCAAGAAGTAGCCTAAAGGTTTCACACAGGCAATGCCAATATGCTTTTCCTATATCAGGAGGTTACTGTACCGGTAAGTAGCCTAATGTTTTTGCAGGCCCCCTTTTTTCTTAAGTTAGTTTATATCATAAGGTTACTGCGCCAATAAGTAGCCAAATTCTTTACAAAACCAATGTTGATATACTTTCTCTCAGGAATAGGTCACCGTACTAATAAGTAGATCCATGTTTATTTGCAGCGAGTGCTTCCGGGTACATTTTAATACATCGCAATATATCATATATATATACACTTATATCAATATTTTAGTAATAGTGTAACCACGTTATTGTCTTTTGAAAATAAAAAAAAATGTATATTTTGAAATGCGATAAAGGTTTCGATATATTCATTTTATTTGTCATCTTAAATTTTTTCTAAGTAAATGTATATGCGTTAGTAGAAATCGGTTCTTTATAATAGTCTTTGTCAGACATGCCAAACATCGATTCGATGGAAAGCGTAGTTGCGTCTATATATACAATAATCGGAGTTTGTAACACATAATCCTGTTTGATAAAATAATGAAACTAAAATGCAAAGAAATAAATTGAAGAAAAGAAAAAAAAAGAAAAAAAAACAACAACAACATCGTCCATCATTAAAACACGTAACAAATTACATATCTACGGTTTGGGTATTAGTCCTCTTTGGCACAGAACATCTGTGAATACGCTTCTCATTAACGGCATAGTTGTTTATGAGGTCCCTCCGTAAAACGCTTGTAAACAGTGGTCTTTTGTGCTACATAAATATTGATGTTCTTGAAGACATTTGGCATGTTGCATGCGTCTGTGGTTTATTGGGAGAGGGGTAAGTATACTGTAGAGAGAGTGAAAGTTTAGAAGTCACGAACATTTCTCGCTTTTAAGTGTCAATAGTTCGAGGGTCAGCGAACGAAGGGAGTGCGCCAAAGTGTTTCTCCAGAGTGCATGTGTAAATACAGTATGTTTTAGGGTGAGTACCAGAATTCCATTGATGAGGGATATCTATTGAGGTTATTCACCTGTTTAAGGTGTAGCCAATGACTGATCGATAACATACAGAGTAATCAATAACGATCCCGGTAAATGATATAACATTATATTTTTTGGTTTAATTTCAAGCAGAAATCAACAACAAAATTGACAAATGATTGATTTGTTTACGTCATGACTTTATACATCATAGATTGTATGTATTTATGATAAAACATAAGACTGCACTGAACATATCGAAATGTTTTAATAATAGATATTTTCATCCGTAGGAAATACATTAAAAAATAATATCATTTTACTTTCTTCTAACATGTTATTAAAAGTTTCAGTGCCAACATGCTTTTCCGATATCAGGAGATTACTGTATCAGTTAGTAGCCTAATATGTCTGCTGTCCCCATTTTTCATAAATTATAATAATCAATAACGAACCCGGGTTATGATATTGCATCAATTGTTTTTTTTTTAATTTCAAGCAGAAATCAACAACAAAATTGACAAGTGATTTATTTGTTTACCTCATAACTATGACGAGTTTGAATGTTATACATCATCACCGTATGCATTTATAATGAGAGATGACATAACACACACACATGCTGCACCTTTTAAATTTAGTAATAGATATAGTATGCCGAAAAAACCCCATTTAGCTGCACCATACAGCTGTTCCGTCCATTTGGGACTCGTCAGTGATGTTAGGGGCCAAAAGGTGGGAAGCGGGAGTCAGGTGCGTAAAACCCCTTTTCTTTAAGAATTTCTGTGAAATTTCAAATCGTGTACTACGAAAGTACGTATATTATGAACCTTGTTACTACTCAAATGATATAATTGTGGCAATGAAGGCTCCAGCAAACTTCGGGGACTAAAACAAGAGGCCCAAGGGCCTTAACGGTCACCTGGGTAAGAAAAATATTGTTGAAATTCAAGCCAATTTCACCCTTTTGAGCCCCTCCCCACTGTTCTGGGGGTGGGTCCGAGTCATTTTTTTTCACCATTAAGCCATCATCTCCTGGTTATTACTCAAACCAAGTTTCGATTATCTACAACTGAAATTGAAGAAAATATATCCAAAAGTATCTGTTTCCTATATAAGCTTCTTAATATAAAGTAAACTTCACCCTCTCCCGAGGAAGAAATGTGAAGTCCATTTATGAAGAGTATTTGATTCCAGCATATCTTGATCTGGAGAAGAAGATTTTTGAAATTTTAACTATTTTGACCCCTTTTGAGCTTCTCCTCAGGCCTTTAGGTGTTAGAACAATATAAGTTACAATTTCGGTTCCTGTCAAATTTCATTCAAATTGGTTCAGGGGTTCTTGAGAAGAAGTTGAGACAAAAGACGATTAGAAAAGGTCACTTGAGATTTTGTCCTTCTAGGATGCAAGGGGCCAAAACTTGGAATCGAAGTTTTGTAAACTACTGTAGTAGCAGAAGGTTCAGCTGCGTACAATCATTCACTTCATCAGGAGATCAAGCAAAGCAAATGCTAACCTAACTACGCGATTTATATAAGAACACATAAATAATTGTTATGTAAATCAATCACATTATTCATCAATTCACCATTCAATCAATATACTTATTGACAAAACATTTCGATGTATAGTCCACTGTAACTCAACCAGTTCCCACAACTGCTCAGTAGCTTAGCTCACCAAACTCATATTTTGTATCTTTGAGTAATATGATATTGAGTATTCTCGTATATACTTACTTGTTGTGATTGAGAATGATAACTCGGTTCTCTCTTTGAGGACCAATATTAACATGGGGGGTGTCGTCGACGAAGCAGAAGTCGCTTACTCTTCCGGAACACCTGGTCTTATTCTCTTGTACTTTTACAATGTATCCACGTTAATCTTTTTTTCATATCTTGTCCCTAGTTTCATTGATTTTGAGCTCGGATTATCGTTTTGTTGAGCTTCGGTATTCTCTCTCTTTTTTTATAGAAACGCCATGTACCAACAACAACAAGCCAACATGTTGCATATTTAATATCTTAATCCTTAATTAATGAATTACACACGGAATTATGTATAATTGTAGAACCTCAAGAGAAGCCTATAATTAATAGCCTCTATATGGAAAATCGGTTAATCAAAGCGATCACGGAGCCGGAAGTCTAGATACATTTAGGAAACACAGTTATGCATTATGTACCATAGCTACAGCATCCTTGGAAAGTGTAAAGCTATTACGGGGAAGGAAGGTTTACATAAAACTGTCTGGTGTCAAATTAAAAACAGTTGTTTCTCAGATGAAAGCTTCATAACCAACGCCAAACGTGAGTTACCGTGAAGAACAGACTGATACAGCCATATGTTAAACGTATTGTAATTAAGTAGGTAATTGTCTTAATGGGAAGGACTTGTTGTACCATGGCGTCCGACATATTTCCACACTCCCACACCCCATAAAAACCGTTAACAGTTATAACAAAAAAATCAAATTCTGTTCCGCTTACGTAGGTTAGAAACAATAAATGCCCCGCTGTAATGGATTCTGCGAGTCTTCAGCATCTCTTGCGTGTATTGGGGCTTAAGAGCTTTCCATACAGATATCGATGCCTGGCGTTTACAGACCATTCCCATGCAGGGCTCGCCAACCCTGTACTAACTGACATTACCAGAGATATATGAACCTAGTGATCACCCGTGGGACAAAAGGAAGATTTCGGCAAAAAAATATGTGTGTGGGATGATTTTGCTCTGAATCTAATTTATTTGTTATCATTAGCTGTTATGTGGGTTTGGCCTCTTACTCTAGGCAGTGCTTATGAGTACGGTTCTTTGTATAAATAACACACCACACAGTGACAAGACGATAGGATACGTGATTTAGTGTTTTGGAATATACAGAGTAAACAATTTCCGTGACCAGTCGGCTATATAAACAGCGCTAGCTACCAGTGTGCGATACACATGATAGTTTGGCAGTTTGAGGGAGAGTGGAAATTATACGGACCGCCATACAAAACTAATCGAATGCCAGAAAAAAGTGGACCAAATATCAAGCTTACGTTTATCAATTATATTGACTGCTTTTTGAGAAATAGTAATTCTAATATAAAAAAAATAACTCGAAGACTAATTATTTACCAACAGTGAGAAATTTCATTGATCATCTGTGGAAGGGATTATCACCCCATACCCCACGGTGAAATATAGATACGGAGGTCAGCATGGTTAATACCGGTATCAGTGAGACCAGATGTCTGCAATGTACATTAGTGGGAGATGCAGCCATTGGAAAAACATCCCTAATAAGGGCTTACATCGATCGGACAAGTAATTCACCACCACCAAATACTGTGTTCGATAATTATGCAGGTAAATATTTAAAATGGTATTTCGTTATATTTTTATTTATCTTAATATATATAATAAAAACATTTCAAAACGAATTAATATTTCTTAAAAAATTTAATTAAGTTTACCTTTTCTTTACGCACACTGTGTCATCGAATTGTTGAATTTACCATTTATTTGAAAAAAGAGTATAATATTTCAATTAAAAAAGGAATCACCAATTCTTTCTTCTGATTTATACTTTTCACCTTGGATTTCACCGCCAGTACCTATGTTTAATGATCATATCGTTGCATTGTAAAACATTCCAACATTATCTATTTATTTTTATTTCTTTTTTATTTTATAATTTCGTTTTTTTTTTATTACAGGTACATCGACGTATTCAAATCAAGAATTCACAATTAGCATTTTTGACTGTTCGAGTAAGGTAAGTCTGAAAATATCAATTCATTATTACAATGTTTGCTATGATACCCGGAACACCTGGTTTTATTCTCTTGTACCTTTTTTTCATATTTCCCCTGAAATTTCTTTGCGAACATTTAATAAATTTTAAAATTGTTGTTCTCAGAGAATTATACTAAGTGTTGTTAAGTAAACTGGTGCGTCTCAAGAATATCCTTTAGATATCACATCACTGAGAAAAAAAACTTTTGATTACTGGATCATTCTAGCTTGTCAGTTCTCACTTTGAGACGCATAATCTTCTGGAATACTTTGTCTTATTCTTTTGTGCATTTAAAGGGTCTCCATGTTAAATATTTCCTTTTTTCATAAATTGCCTATAGCATAGTTGATTTTGAGTTCGGATTATGATTTGTTAGCGCTTTGGTATTTTCCCATTTGTTTTAAAGAAAGTATTTATAAATAACTCAAGTGCAAATTTTGTTGTGATAGACGTTTGTGTTGAAGACAACAGTATACATGTTTCGGTATGCTTACATTTACAGCCGGATCATGCCAGTATTCGTTTATTTGCCTATAAAGACAGTGACGTATTCGCCTTGTGCTACAGTGTGATGGACAGAGACTCATTCGAACACATCAAATCAAAATGGCTACCGGAAGTGACGAACATCATGGGAAAGCGAGTGAACTTTCTATTGGTTGCCACTCAGATTGACCTGAGAGAATCGATAGACCTTGACCAGGATATCCCTGTAAGTAGAACGGAAGGACACAATATGGCAGAGGAAATCGGTGCGTGTAGTTTCATCGAATGTTCCTCTTCAAGTCAAGACAATGTTCAAAACTTATTCGAGGATGTTGTGCAATGTGGTTTGAAACAGAAAAAGAAAAAGCACAGTATTGTCCAAAGGATTTTTGGAACGAAATAAACATTTCTCCAATATATTCAAAGCTACGAAGCTGTGATTTTATACACTACCATAACTCTTAATAATGATTCAAGCTATTCGTTCTTAACGCCAATCTGTTTATTTTGATGATTTTTATTGAAATTTATTTAAAAATAGCGCCAAGTATCATTTGATTGTCGATAATTACTGATTTGATTTATTTTGTTTTTACTTATATAGAGTTAATCAATAGAAAAGACTTGATCAAAGATTGGCGATTATTTCTTAAGCCAACCAATTTTTGAATAACTTGGACATTAATGATAAACGGCACAAAACTCCAGTTTACTGGATTCGTGTATTGTTTGAATGTACGAAGGCTAATACAGTGGTTAATCTTAATATTGGTTATTGAGATAAAAAAAAGTATTCTGTGACCTGTGTGTTACTCTAGACCTCAGTTCATTGTCTACAAGAACTGATATTATGCAAGTTGTCTGCTTAATGTCCTCACAACGACGGCGATTTGTCTGTAATCGCTCTGACGTGTAATGATGCTGAAACTGTATCAGTTATCGAGCTATGTAGTATTCATCGAAAATATACGTTGTTCATATTTGTTATTTATTTATTGAACATTTCTTTATTCAATAAATATTTTGTTTTCTATATGAGTTGTATTCGCCTTTTTATCATTTTTCCGTTTTATGTGGAACAAACAATTAGAAAAGGACTCGGCACCCTCTATTACCCTCTCTCTCCATATTTATAACTCCTCCTTCGCCACATCTCCGTTATTGCACTCCCTTTCTCTTTACCATCACTTATCTGGACAATTATATAACGTTGCAACCCACTTCAAGTTAACTCGTGTTTCGACTTGATTGATTTTGTGATATCGCAAGCACAAGCTGCAATGCATGTTTAATTATATGTACAATTATCCATAGCACAAGACAGGAAACGAAACTTTTTCAAACATCGTATATTCGTATATAGGTGCACCGAAATTCAGAACTGTCTGTGCTCAAAGCTGGAAATGCCTTGATGTGTTGAAAAGGCTAAGTAAAATATGCACCTTTATTAGCCGTTGAGTAAATTTCAAATTTTTATACTAGTACCTTAAATATTTAGTTTACAGTCTTCTGCTATAATCGGCATAATGGCTTACATTTTGGGCGGATTGGTTAAGTACATTTGTGGTTTCCGAGCAGGTGGCCGGGGTTTGATCCAAAAAAGTCGTGCACCTATCGAATATTCAGTAAAACTGTTTTTTCTCCTGCTCAGACAACCCAAGCAACCAATGTTGAGTATAAATGGTCTGGGTTTGGTGAGGTGGCACTATAAAGGATCCCGTTGGAAAAACAGCCTCACTACCAACAGAACAATATATCTCTAGCACTCACACAGGCACAAGCACACATACAAAGAGGCATACATGCATATGGAGATATTAGTAAGGTGACATAGGACTAATAGTAAGCGCCTAATAAGCAGCTCCTGCGAAATTTCCATAATTGCGTATGCTTATTTTATTGATTGTTTTGAAATTATATATTGTATATTGTACTTTAAAGCGCTTTAAAACAGTTAGGCGCTATATAATTGTTTGTATACTTTATTTATTTATGAAATATAATTCCAAACTCAATATAACTCGATTAAGTAAATCCCAACTAGAGACTACAAGACAAAGAAAGAAAATACAAGACAAAATTAAATCTTTTTTTCATTCCTGGTCAAATATCTTTATCTTAGTAATGACCTATTGGAAAAAATTGATAACTCGGAAGTTTTTCACTTTCCCGTTGAATCATAGATTATGTTTGACTGAATTGAATGAATTCATCTCCAGCACACACACGTACATACACACACATACACACACATATTGAGATATTAGCCAGGTGGTATAGGACAAGTAGTTAGCGCCTGATAAGGCAACTCCTAGCTCAATGATACAGCATACGTACCGCGGCCAGCAACTCTTCTATCACGAGCCTGTCGTCCTACTACTTGACCACCGTGCCTCCATGGATAAACATTTACGGCACATTGCAGTTTATAACATGTTATTACATTCTTGTGACCGTATAGTGTGTCTGGAGTATAATCAGTTTTGACAATAAAACAAGGACATGCCTCATACGAAGCACTATATTAAATACTCACCAACAGAACAGTTAAAACAGCTCATTAAGATAATCAGAATTTCCTGACACTAGTTGTTGTTGGAGTGAAGTCACAGTGAATTGTAATAGCCTCACAAATATAGCTTTTTGGGAAGCTAATACGTGTGTATATGGAGTACATCATATTGACCAAGGGGGGTAACTCCCACTCAAAATGATATTGAGCTACTGAACTCTTGTGCCATACCACGCACAACATCCTGCTAATTGCTTACTGCTGTAGTCAGTAAGTAGAAGCAAGCAGTATACAAAATTGCAAGTAGTAGCCAGTAAATATTAAGCAGTAACATTTAGACTATAACGAGCAGTAGGCAGTAAGGAACTGTCATATAAAATATGTATTAATATATTAATTCGAAAAGCTAAACTTTATACTGGTTCATTATATCTCGAATGTATTAATAACAAAACTGATTATAAGTTATTTAAACGCAGTATGTGTTTGAATTACTTGTTTATTTGTTTTTCTAAATATTGATTAACACATATTCGAGAAATTGACACAAATATGATAATGATATACATACATGTGTATGTGTATAATAAAATATAATATAACTGGGTCCAGTCATATATGACTATATACTGTAAAAGAAGATTTTTTGCGGTTTTTTTCGCTTATTTCACTGGCATAAAATCTCCGCGAATGTATCAATGCACGAACATGTTTACCGAGAATACCGAAGCGTTAACAAAATCATAATCCAAACTCAAAATCGATTAAACAATGGGCAAAATATGAACAACGGAAAGATATAAAGAGAGACCCTTGTAAAAGTACAAGAGAATAAGACCAGGTGTTCCGGAAGAGTAAGCGTCTTCTGCTTCGTCTATGACACCCGCCATGCAAATCTTTGTCACATCCAAGTCAACATCAAGTTCTCAAAATGAGAACCGAGTACCATTGTCAATCACAAGTAAACACACTAATGAGCATACCAAAAAACGTCCACCTTCATACAGAATATTTCTCAATGACACGAATATGAAATCAACTGCGACATGTAAACACCATAGGTTGGAGGAGAAGCAGGGATGTTACTATCAAGAAATGGGAAGTTCAAGATCGGAAAATTGAAATCATCACCTGTATTGGTAGAAGTTTAAGTAGAAATCGTGGTAAGCAGCTGATGTAGAAGTGTCTATTGTGTCCTTTATTTTAAGTTCAGAAGGGTATATATGATCGACGTGGTCAGTAAACTTTTTGTTGTTTATAGACAACACATCGTCGATATATCTGAAAGTGAAATTAAAAGATTTGGCAAAGTTGTTGATACCTGACCTGATTAGCTCTTCCACAAATTCAGCCCCGCATAAGTACACAATAATTGGTACATAGTTCGAAATAGGATGACTGACAGTGGGAAAAAGTTAACACCGCGAACAATTTGGCAACTGGCTAAGCGAAAATATTGGCTTTTACAGTATTCAGATTTACGTTACTGTCTGCCTTGATTTATTATTTCAAAATTATTATAAAAAAATTACTAGTACGTCAACTTATAAGATATAAATAAGATAAATGACTTTTGGGGGAGAAAAAAAGTCTCAAATCGACCAATTATCATGAATTAAAATCTAAAAATCTCCAAACATTCGTTCTGGGGTATGGTTTTTTTTTCTTTTTCAAATTATTTTATGACACGAAGTTTTAACGTTTGGAAAATATATTTTATACCAAAATTGCTTGTTTTCAGTTTGACATCAACAAACCTTTAAAACAATATAAAGAAAACACAACAAAGACGGTGGTATTGTCTATAGCCGCCCCCTCCCCCTCCCTCTCCCTTCTCTCCCCCTACCCCCTCTCTCGCCCTCCCTCTCCCCCTTTCTCCCTCTCCTTCTTCCCCCTCTCCCTCTCCCTGTCCCCTCTCTCTCCCTCCCTCCCCCCTCTCTCCCCCTCCCTCTCCCCCTTTCACCCTCTCCCCCTTTCTCCCTCTCCTTTTTCCCTCTCTCCCCCTCCCTCTCCCTTTTCTCTCCCTCCCTCTCTCCCCCTTTCTCCCTCTCCTTCTTCCCTCTCTCTCCCTCCCTCTCCCCCCTCTCTCCCTCCCCCCTCATTCGTCACAGGCAAAGGCAGAAATAATATTTTTAAATATACATTTCCTGTTTTTGCGTATAATGAATTTGAAACTTTTTTCAAAATAAAGATGAATATTGTTAATTTGTATAATCAATTTCTAAATTCCTCATCATTTTAGATTGTTCTTGGTTTTATTCTAATACCAACTAGTTGGAAGATCGGATACTTGATCTGTTTAATGGTTTGAAGAGAATCGAGATATATGATATTACCAGGCGTTTGCTATAAAGCAAATTACCTTCGGAGCTGAGAAACTGTGAAAATTATCGAAACAAGCTATTTCTGATAGTAGTGTGTGCACTCTTACCATAAAAAGCAATGTTCATCTTGGCTAATGAAAAACTGACATAAATATAATACTAATAGTATGGCGACCTAATTCTGCTGGACTACTGACATAGTGACCTAATACTTAATTATTGATGTTATTTTTGAAATAACAATAGTTTGACCTTTATCTTAATTAAAGTCACCGTGTCCTACATGTGAGACTTTGACATATGTAGTGACCTAAATCTCGAAGAAATATTCAACTGACAAAAGTATAAAACTACACAAAAATGAAACTTATCCTCATATTGAAATTCAAGATATTTTGTTACTAGTGTATAACAATAGACAGGGTTTAAAGAGGCAACACCTGCTGCTAAATTCATTTATCTCTTGACAAGAACATTTATTGAAATTTAAATTGAAATTAGGGTATACGTTATCATCGTTATTATGCAAAGGGTTATTTTCGTTTTTGTTAGTCAATCTGTCCCATTATTACAAGTTACGATATTTCTATATCCTGCTAAAAAAATAATATACTATTTCGCAAATATATTCTGTGTTGCTATTTCTTGTTAATGTTGATTTAAAGTTTGCTTTAGATTCTTAAGGGAAATATATCCTTAAACAAAGACGAGTCCTTATCCAACTTTAAGAATAAGAACCGAACCCCAAGTCTACAAACCGATATTGGTGTACATTCAAAATTTCGAAGACAACTAAAATCACTGACATGTATTGAAAAATATCAACTTGCAAAATCTATAATGCCTAATAGATTTCTAGTATTTTAGTTCGTTGCCAACTGAACTATATTCTAATCTAATTCGACATTCGGTTCCATAAGTTTTACATTCAAGAAGACGTAGCAACTGAAGGTTAAGCGGCACTCAACTTCGGGCTAGTAAAGAATCTTGTGTACCGCATCTCGACATCATTTTTACCGATGACGCGTCAGAAAATTTGATATCTTAATTTTTGTTTTTGAATTCATTCACAGATACAAAACTGACATTTACAAACTGGTTTTGTGTTAAGTTTCTACCCTATTCGGCTATATTGGTCTGTCATGCAATGGCCGACTTATCTTTTACATTAGGTCAACTTAAACTTTCGCAAACTCTAGAATGGGGGACAAACTATCGAAATGGTCTTCAACTAATTAGGTTTGAAAGTTGCTCTTGTCGACTTCATTAGGTGATGAATTGAGTTGGTTTTCGCAGTTCATTAGATTTAAACTTAATTGATCACCCCATGAAATCGACCAAAGCAAGATTCAATTCTAGTCTACGTTATCAAACTGATAGTATGTTTAAATCACGTCATTTGTCAGCTTCGGCAGGGGAACGACTTGCATATTTAAGGTGACACATATCACAGCATAGAAAATGATAATAATAATTCGATGTTCTTATATACCGCTTTTTCACAAACTTAAAAGCTGTCTCAAAGCGGTTCGCAAATTATTTTCCGTGGTTATAGGGTCTTAGCAACAAACTAATATCGTTCTCTACTCCATGGGGAGGATACAACCAGTGCTGCCAATTCGGCGCTCACAGCTAGCATTCTACAATTTCTAGCACTGTCCAACCACGTACTCATTAACAGCTGAGTAGGCTGGAACAAGCGGGGTTAATTATCTTACTCAAGGATACAACACAAGTGCCGTGACCGGGACTCGAATTCGCAACCCTTCGATGAAGAGGCAGGCCTCTTACCCCTATACCACCGTGCCTCCAGATGCTTGTTGTTCAATTTTCGAAAGTGTTTAATCACACAGGGATTCTTTGCGAAAGGTATATCTAGTAATGGTATGTACTATAAGACTCTTTCATGACCAGAGGTGTAAGATAGGGAAATTCCACCCTCGGGATTTTCAAATTTGGCAAAACCCTCGGCAAAGCCTCGGGTTTTACCAAATTTGAAAACCCCGAGGGTGGAATTTCCCTATCTTACACCTCTGGTCATGGAAGAGTATTTTTCTCTCATTTCAACTACCTGAATAAGCTCAAAAACCATGAAAATACTTTTGACTGGCCACCATTTTGAAAATATCAAATTTTTCCTTGATTTTTTTTGACGAAAACAAATGATACAGCGAGATCGAGCATACCCCATATTTGCAAACGTAGTTTGCGCAGAAAAAATAATCTCAGCTTTCTAATGTACATGGTTGAAATATCGTGAAAGGTTTTAATTTCATCACGTCGCCATTTTTCTTTTTTCGGCATCAGATTTTACCAAACTCGTGACGTCACGACATTGTTGCGCCATTGTGACGTCACGCGGTGGCTGTATTGCATGGGTAGGGGTGTAATACAACCACAGCGATCATATGTGTATTGCCCTAGACAGGCCAATATTACACACCTAGACATGAGAGAAATATATATACACCTTGCCGTATATAACTGTTGTTATCATAATTATAAGATTTAAGCTGCTGTGCCATTACTTTAAAGGAACGCATTTGTTTTAAATGCAAAATGAATATTCGTTTTGTATAATTTTTCTTTTTCTCTTTATAATCATCATAACGAAAAAGAATTCCCAAAGCAAAACATTTTTATCAGCTAAAGAAAAAAACTGCACATCTTGTGTTTATGTTTTGCTGATACAGATCAATAATCGATATGAAACAATAGAATTAACCACGATAACCACGAAATGTTAAACAAAGATAAAATGTCAACATTGATTGATATATACAATTGTATATAAACTAATATACAAATTCAACGCTGAAAGGACATCATATATCCTAGTTCTAAAATGATAGTTTTGGCCAATTTGACCCTTGTTGAAAAGGGGTTGGACAAAAGAGTTAGGCAATTACAGGGACGAGGGATTACAACCATGAGCAGGTTGGTTTGCTGTACTAGTATATGGTAGGGAGGATAGCACGAGAATGGGGGACATTTGCTGGTTAACTAATTTCTGACATTTTCCAACTCTTAGTTCAACTTTAGCCGTAATAGAATGCTAACAAAGTGGTAATCCTGACATATCGTGACTCGCAATGGTAAGATAAAGGAACTCGAAATACCGAGATAATGTAAATTGTGTAGTAAATCGCTAGACAGAGATATTCTAATACGTCATATGCAGTTCTATCTAACTGTAATAACGTTCTCATTTTCTTTGCTGTGACACACGTTTCTTTCGTGTTAATTGGATGGTTGTTAAGACACGTGCGCAGAAAGCAGCTTTTCGATAACTTTTCACGGTTTCCGACAAACAAATCTCCAAACCATACGTCAGTTGATTTCTATAGGGTGTGTGGGAGTCAATGTTTAAAAGTACATTGACTTCAAAGTTTTAAAATGGATTGAAATAAGATAATTCCAAATTAGGCAAAACAGATCAATATGAAAGAAACTGGCTTACAAAAAGTGTTTCTGTTGTCATATAAATTTTCAATTGTTATTATAATCATTTTTTTAAAGGTCCATAAACACAGGAATGGTTATAAGGGCCAAAACATTGTTTTAAGATTATAAAAAAGAATCCATGACCAGATTGTCAGAGGAGTTTTCAATCAGTTTCGCTAAATTTACGTAAGCACTTCAAATGTTCAGCAAAATATTAGCTTGCTCATCACTGATACGCAGCAGAAAGGCCTAAATTTGCACCTCTCCTTTCATTAATCCGTATTCGTATTGTTTTGTTTACGCTTAGGTTTTCTCTTATTTATTCTTTAAAATCAATAATGACTCTTTATTTTCATCACAAGAGTACCACTAAAACCAAATTTTATGATATCTTACGATGTTCAATAAATCTAGAGAACTGAAGCGGATCATCATACAAGAAAAGAATGCCAATGAAACAGTCAAAGTCAAGATGGCTTCTTGACAACCATTTTTAGTCCTAAAATTAGCTGCTTATGGGATCACATTCTGTGAGATTTCCTACTGATGACAAAATTACTCCCACCCAAACCCCCGGCCACGTTTTTGAACAAAATCGAAACTAAACATATTCATGGTCACATGTATTACTGTTAGATAATACTCTCGTTTTCTTATACTTTCTGTCAGTCACTAAGCCTAACACAGCCACTTGCAGTCGCTGTGGACACCTTATTTCATTTGAATTGACACCATGCAGGTTCCTACGAGCAAACAGATAGAAATGCTGACCTGCATAGTTTTCCAGTTTCCTTTTAATCAAAGTTAACTGTGATATTAAACGTTGCATTTTCAACACGAAAATAGTTTCAAAATGATTGACAAAAGATTAGATAATACCTGCGAGTAACACGGGGCCTTCACATCTTTAAGCTAACCAGCATTTGGCAAGAATGATGGCTTTTAATTGTCCCCATAATGGTTTGAAAACAGTGTTATGATTGGTCAAATCAGAAAACTAGCCAAAAATATCACTTTTATCTGATGAATATTTTTTTTTGTTTTCCTGGAAAAGGGTGATTACATTGCTTTTAATCTGTTTCGGAGATAATGAAATTTAACATTAAATTGTTTAAACAGCTGTATGATGCAGTTTAATTCATTTTTTCGGCATACTGTATCTATTACTAAATTTAAGAGGTGCAGCATATGTGTGTGTTACGTGATCTTTAATTTTAAACCGTTGTATCTAAAAACGCATATAAAATTGTATATATTTGTCGTTCACCTGCCAAAACTGTTAATTGGCAGTTATTAGTGTCAAGACCTACCACAGGGATTATCTGCAAGAGGTTATGTGTTAATGATTTTTCGCGTGTTTGATTAAAAGTGTTTCCGAACAACACACGCCACGTAAATCTAGGTCTTAAAATTGTCCGGATCTTTTGCCGATTTAAAGTTCTAGCATACTAGAGTATACTGCCGAAAGCACCCAGAAGAACACCCCACCCGGTCACATTATACCGACAATGGGCGAACCAGTCGTTCCACTCCCATAATGCTGAACGTCAAGCAGAGAATAGTAACTACCATTGTTAGAGACGCTGGTATGTCTCGGTCTGGGGACAGAACTCATAGCCTTCCTCACAGGGGCAAACGCTCAACTGAAGGCCATCAGGAAAGATAAAGTTGTTTAGAAAGAATTGAAAAGATAAGACCCAAGTTTAGTATTAAGTGTATAGTATGATTTAAATTTTATTGTTAGTACTACATTATAAGTGTTATGGAACTATAGATAGTTTACTAGAAGTGTGATTGTACAAGCGATGTGAATATAAAAAGAATTTTAAAGAGTAGTATTAGTTTCAGTTTAAATCGTTATTCTATTCGTAGAATCAATATCCCGGCTTTTCCATCTTACGTACGGGGACAATCATATTACAGGTAAAATCTTTTGTAATTTTCAAGCTGTTGACACAAGATGCATTGCTAGGAAATTGAACAAAAATTAAAGCCTTATAGATAAAAATCGAATGATATTTGTTGCCGTGATTGCACGGAAACGTTAATCAAGAGACCATAACTCGGCCACATAACGACCACCAAAAATGGCAATTCAATCGGTCGAGTCCTTTAGGCATGTATAACTTTGTGACCAAGTTTGAAGAATATCGGATATTATTATTTGCGTTGTCGTTATTGCACGGAAACGGGAAAAATGACATTTTTTTCTGTAATCAGAGGACCATAACATCCGTCAAAAGTTGCGATCCGCCCTGTCAAAGCCATTTAGGCATTGATCTTGTATATTTTGTTAATAGGGTATAACGAGATTACTTATACCCTAAAGGGATTTTACGCAACTGACCCTTCCGCTTCTACATTAGTTTAGAAATTTCGGATCCCCACCTTTTGGTCCCTAGCATCACTGCAGAGTCATAGGAGGACGAAACAGCTGTATGATGCAGTTTAATTTTTTTGGCAAACTATGTCTATTACACATCTGTTAAACACCGAAGACAACTCAATTCAACACATCATAAAGTCGACCAGAGCAATATTCAAACCTAATATGTGACGTCCATTTCGAGAGTTTGTCCCAGTCTTGAGCTTTCGAAATTCTACGCACTGGCGTAATGTTAACGACAAGGCCGCCAATACATGACAATCATACAATGGAACGGTGTACGTTGATAGTTCCATACAGCCATATCGTGTAGAAACAAAACACAAGTGTCAATTTTGTTTTTGTTAATGAATTTATAAGAAAGAATAAGAAAGTTGTGACGTGTCATCACGAAGAATAATGTTAAGACGCGGTGTGGAGATTCACCCCAATAACAAAATGTTTTAAATTGCAAAAGTTTTTATTGCGTAATACTATACTTTGTCAGTCACTACATATGTCATCAGTCTCAGATTTACGTCACTTTGGCATCAGTTAATGTAGATATGAAAATATCGTTATTTCAATATAAATGTCACTGGGTCAATAGTCAAGATTTAGGTCACCATTATATTAATCTTAGACTTGCGTCAGATTCAATAATCAAGAAAAGCTCATTACAAAGCAGAGAGAGTTTGTCCGATAATTTTCACAGTTTCTCAGTTTCAAGCGTCATCGACTTTATAGCATACGTTTGGTAATATCATTCTTTTCGATATCCGTTAAAGATGACGTATCACCCACATGTGCTGCACCTTTTAAATTTAGCAATAGATACAGTATGCCGAAAAATGAATTAAACTGCACCATACAGCTGTATCGTACGTCCTCCTAGGACTCTTCAGTGATGCTATGGGCTAAAAGGTGGGAATCCAAAAGTTCTAAACTAATGTTGAAGCAGAAGGGCCAGGTGCGTGAAACCCTTTAATACCTTTAAACAGATAAAGTATCGGATCTTCAAATTATATAATATCAGAATATAATCAAGAACAACCCGAATTATGTGGGATTTACAAGCTTATTATACAATGCTCTACGATTATTCTGAAAAATAAAATGTTTCAAATTCACTATACGCGAAAACATGAACTGTATATTTAGACATGTTGTTTCTGCTTATGGGTGTATTCAATTGGTGAAACTGGACGTGCATTACACTAGAGAATGTCACTATACAGACAAAAAACTGTACATGACGATTTAAGATTTTTACATGTTAACAAACATATTCAAAATTGTACTTATAATGAATTAAATGCAATCCTTTTTTACCAAATAAAACCTTTTGACTTTAAAAAAAAAATAACAAAAAGACACCAAATAGCCGACTTTGATAAAATTTTGTTCGAAATAGTTCACAGTTAATGTATATTTACAGTCTCATGCAGAAAATCTAAAGAGGGGAAAGCACTAGAGACAATACCACTGTCTTTGTTGTGATTTCATATATATGTAGTTTGAAAGGTTTGTTGATGACAGGCTGAGAAGAACGTTGAAACCTCGTGTCATAAAACAATCTGAAAATGAATAATAAACTCAGGGCAACTGTTTGGGGACCTTTATTCTGGATAATTGATCGATCCGAGATAGAAGACTTTGATAATCATCAATAGAGTTACGAGACTTTTTTCTCCCACGAAAATTCCTATTTATATCTAACCTGAGTGGTGAAGTGAATAGCATACCCAAAGGAAAAGATTACATAGAGACTTTTAGAAAAAATTAAAAGTGAATAAGACCAGGTGTTCCGGAGGATTAAGCGCCGTCTGCTTCATCGTAGACACACGCTATATAAATCTTGGTCACATCTAAGTGAAAGTCACGTCCGCAAAGTGAGAACGAATGAGGCATCATTCTCAACAATAAGAAGTAAGCACATTAATAAGCATAATTATTCTAGGGCTTTCTCTGAACATCAAGATTTTTGTGATAGATGCCAGCTGCTGGCGAGTAAACTTACACAGGGATTCGAGAGATGCAGGTTGATTCTGTATATTTGTATGTTATAAAGATGGACGTTTTGGACTGCTTATTAGTATGCTTGCTTGTTGTGATTGACAATGATGACTCGGTTCTCATTTTGAGGATTGATGTTGACTTGGATGTGACCAAGATTTACATTGCGGGTGTCGTCGATGAAGCAGAAGATCCTTACCCTTTCGGAGACGAAACCTACACCAAACCATACGTCAGTTGATTTATATAGGCGGGAAAGTCAATGTTTTACAGCACATTAATTTCAAACATTTTAAACGGATTAAAATAGAATACTGTTCAAAACAGGTGAAAGCAGATTAGACCCTGGCTTAACTTAACCAAATTTCCACAAGGCCTTTTAGAGGTGGCAAATTACACCAAGCAGTTGATTCTGTATACGGTAAAGGTGGTGCATTGTATAGTTGTCATGCAATGGCGCAAATATCTCATTTTTGGTGGTCGTTATGTGGCCGAGTTATGGTCCCTTGATTACCGTTTCCGTGCAATCACGGCAACAAATATCATTCGATTTCTATCTTTAAGGCTTTAGTTGTTTTGTTCAATTTCCTAGCAATGCATCTTGTGTCAACAGCTTGAAAATTACAAAAGATTTTACCTGTAATATGATTGCCCCCGTACGTAAGGTGGAAAACTGGGGATATTAATTCTACGAATAGAATAACGATTTAAACTGATACTAACACTACTCTTAAAACTTCTTTTTATATTCACATCGTTGATAGATATTTTGGTCGACTTTACGAGGTGATGAATTGGGTTGGTCTTTGAAGTTATTAGATTTGTTTTTTAAATCAACTTTACTGATCACACCATGAAATCGACAAAAGCAAAATAAAAATCTAAGTATACGTTATCAAACTGAAAGTATGTTTAAATCACGTCATTTGCCAGTTTCAGCAGATGAACGCCTTGCATATTTCAGGTACGCATACATGCGTGTTGTTCAATTGCAAATTGCAAAATATTCTTTGCAAAAGGTGTATGTAATGATGGCTTGTACATCTAACTGTAAAAACATACGTCGTTATCAATATTCTCAGATTTAGGTTACTATGTCATTGGTTTAATTTACACATTTTTTGTGTTAATTGTATTTTTGTTTAAATACGAATGTGGGAATGATGTTTTCGATAATTTTCACGGTTTCCATTGGTAAATGACAGACGAAAAATACAACAAACCATACGTCAGTTGATTTATATGTAAATGTCAATATTTTACAGCGCATTAACTTTTAATACGTGTTGAAATAGAAAAATGTCGAAAACTGGCGATAGCAGGTAAGAAACAAAGACACTGGCTAACAAATAACATTTCCTTTGTCATATGAAACAAAGGCAATTGTGGCCAGGAGAATAACCATGTAAATACTAGTAGATAATATAGCGAAATAGGAATAATTAAAAAAAATATATATAAAAACATCATTTTCTAATTTTCTTTTTATGATATTAATCATCTCAAACCATAATGAAACTAATTGCCAAATTTCAGCTTGATACATCAAGTGGTTAAATTTCACAAAAAATCGACTATCAGACACTGAAAAAGAGAGAAAGTATGCAACTCAATGGCAGAAAATACCTTGACCATCGTACAGAACGGTCATAAAAACTTACTTTCAGTTCATACTAGAGAAAAACGAACAGCTTCCATCCATGCCCTATATATTTCCCTTTCTAAAAAGCTATAATGATCCACATTTTTATTTATCGATTGCGAGCGCGGGGTCGTAACATATCAGAAAACACCCGAAATCCTCGATATAGGAATTACTGTGATTTCTATTTTTTTTTTTTTTTTGTGTGAAATTTAACCGCTTGACGTATCAATGGCAATTATTTTCATTATGGTTTTAGATGATTAATAACATAAAAAGAAATTGGAAAATTTTGTTTTTATATCTTTTTTTAATTATTTATATTTCTCTATATGATGGTTATTCTCCTAGCCACAAGTGCCTGTGATATGAAACCCCCACCTGTACTTATGAAGATGAATGACTTTATAGACGACTGTTGTTTTTGTACGAAATTGACACAAAAGAGCAAGAAACACTTGACCGACCTAAACAACGCCATCGCTTCAATTAAGCTTTTGGAATACTACATTAGAATAACCACGCGATATACCTCGAGTACCCTAATTTTTTTTTTACATCTATCTCTATAACATATAAATGTTGAACTGGTGATTCACTGGATATGCTTTTTTACAGAAACCCTTTAAGTTTGCACTAAATGTCAAAGTAATGACAATACTGAAACAATTTTCATTACGGTTGGTGGTATCTTTTCACCAAATTATTGACATCTTAGTAATTTCATTTCAATGCTGCAATGTGATATAAGGTTATCATCTGTCAAAACATGTTATCCATAAATACCTGTCAAAACAAAGAATGTTTGTTGGAATAGAAGACTGGTATTCATAGTGAACATATATTTCAAAGGTTTTCATCAAGGTACACGATCAAGGTAATCAATTTTTAATTATGATT
This sequence comes from Mimachlamys varia, assembly GCA_947623455.1. Lineage (NCBI taxonomy): Eukaryota > Metazoa > Mollusca > Bivalvia > Pectinida > Pectinidae > Mimachlamys > Mimachlamys varia. The sequence continues at coordinate 53,691,144 of OX392528.1, forward strand.
ATGGTTTTGTTTGACGCTTCGGTATTCTAATATTTTCAACTAAATTGATGTCAACGCAAAAATGCATACGAGCATCATCAACATCGAAATAATTTATATAAAGAAAAAACTGTTTTATTTTCGTAGTAAAATTTAAATATTCTTTCTTTTAACTTTCGTCAGAAGAGATTGATTTATAGAATAGAGATAAAGTTAGTCAAATAAAACTATATAAAAGAAATGTAAACAAATACATAAGTTGTGTATCATTTTCTATACTATATGACAAGTCAAAAAATACAGTATGCCGAAAAATGAATTAAACTGCATCATACAGCTGTTTCGTCTTCCTAGGACTCTTCAGTGATGCTAGGGGCCAAAAGTTGGGAATCCAAAATTTCTAAACTAATGTAGAAGCAGAAGGGCCAGGTGCGTGAAGCCCCTTTAATTTATGAGTATAGAAGTAAATTTAAACTAGTTCTGTATAATTTCAAATTATGTACTAACGATAATGTGTGATTTTAGGGGCCAAAAGGTAAGAATCCAAAATTTCTAATGTAGAAGAAGAAGGGCCAGGTGCGTGAAGCTCCTTTAATTTATGAGTATAAAGGTAATTTTAAACTAGTTCTGTATAATTTCAAAACGTGTACCACGAAAATGTGTATATTATGTACCATGCCACTACTAAGAGCACTTAAACAAGTGATTTGATCAAGATGATATGGCAACGTGAAGGGTAGTATTCATCGTGTAGGATGCATAAGGAATTGCGCATTTTCACGAGCATAGATTTACCAAGTAATTCTTGCCAAGGTATCAGTATGCCCTATCATTGTCATTAAATGACCTTATCTGATAGCATAGGTCGTGAAACAAAATATAACCGAACCAAACTATGCCCTGAGACTTTTCGCTGATTAAGTTTAATTCGTCTTTTTAATTCTATTCGATCAATTTGGTATGTTGTCAAAAACGTGTCATATTCAATAATAAATTTCGTTCATTATATGTATTTAACATATATAATAAGACATTTTATGTCGATACAAGCAATCATGAATCTTGTAATGATGCAAAACTTTGACAGAATTGTTTCCTTATGCAAATGAAGATATATGTCAAAGAGATGTCTCTATCAACGCATATATTGTCGTCATAATGCATACACATATTAATGCAATTCAAGTGCATTCACATCAAGTTATAAGCTTAGAAGGTATCAAAAATAGATTAAAACATGCATTTACGAAAACCAGGAGTAGGGTCAGTTGCTACATATGATACATTTGATGCGAAGAATTTGCATGATTCGGATCTGAACAAGATTCATATAGTGTGTCGATAATAATAATTCGAGGTTCTTATATACCGCTTTATCACAACCTGAAGGTCGCCTCAAAGCGGTTCACAAATTATTATCCGTGGTTATAGGGCTTTAGCAACCAGCCAATATCGTTATCAACCCCCTGGGGAGTGTAGCGTTTTTATAGTATTACTTCTGACACCAAATTAGAACTGACTAGTGCTTTTCAAATCAACACAAGATTTATTAAAATATCAGCAAAAATTAAAAGTCAAGAATCACACAAAAGATGAACATAATATTTATGAAACACTTCCTACAGATACACTAAATCTAAACTATGACTATATCTAACTACCTAATCTAGTATCAACTAGTCCCCTTAATATAAACACGACTCTCCGAATCCTAAACACCTCTCCCTATTCCAGATATTCAAATATCACTCTCCTATTTTCTAATTAAGCATGTCTTCCCGCGTCTCCTAAATCTCTAAAAGTCCTCCAAATGTCATCCCCTAACAGCTAACTGAGCCCTTTTTATACCCACTCTGCTAACTAATTTTAGATACACTACACATATATATACTTTCTATTAATACTCAAATCTAAAGATAGAAACTTTCGAAACGACATCTAAAGATAAACCCAGGATGTCCCTTGGCTAACTATAGTAACTGACCATCCTAATAATAGAATCCCAGGAGCACAACCACTGCATCTAAATATAACGCAGAGAGCTCCCTTAAAAATAGCATCCCTCTACTCTATATATAACTCCCAAGCTAATCTATATATATACACTGGTCCCTTCTAAAGATATAATCCGTCTACTCTATATATATCTTCCAACTGACCTATGAACTCACCTAAATAGAAACGCTGGTCCCTTCTAAAGATAGAACCCGGTACTATAAACATATCTCCCCAACTGACCAGTGAACTCATCTATTTTTACATGCACGTGCAGCCTCTACATCCCTTATCTATCTATTTAGCCTAGCCCCTGACTCCCCAGCTGGTCAGTGCTGGCTGTACTACAAACCAATTCTCCATAGTGATTAGCCACCCCTTGTAAATTTACAACCCAAAATAACCTTACCAAATCGCTACATGAGCATACAACCGGTGCTGCCATTTCGGCGCTCACAGCTAGCATTCTACAATTTCTAGCACTGCCCAACCACGAACTCATTAGCAGCTGAGTAGACTGGAACAAGCGGAGTAAAGTATCTTGCTCAAGGACAAAACACAAGAGCCGTGATCGGGACTCGAACTCGCAACCCTTCGATCAAGAGCCCGGCGTCCTACCACTTGACCACCGTGCCCCCAAGCAGGAGACGCTTTTCCACGCAGACTTATTCATCTTGCACTCCTTTCGAAAGAAAATTTCTACCACAATACCCTGGGTTATTCCACTCTCAGACCATTGTATAAACATGTCGACTGTTGGATAAATATATGTTATATACCACTAGTGGAATATGACCTTCCTGACTTTTGATTGGTTGAGAAGTTGAACTTTGACATATATCACGTGGGTCAATGCAACGTGCTGATTGTTGACGTCGTCATCGATTGTTGAAGTCGTCACAATTTGGCGGGAATATATACGAGATGATGTGTTTTCGCGCAAATATCATCTGCGGTTTACAGAAAACAGACTTAATAGCATTGTGGAAGAAACAGGTCACACGGCTCGTGGTTATTGAATATGGAATTTATTTCACTCTCATAAATTATTTTTTAAAAGTTATAACTTTTAAAAATAATTCACACGAGTGAAATAAATTCCATATCCAACAACCACTCGTTGTGTAACCTCTATGTTCCCTTTGTTTATTTCTTGACATGATTGCGATCATTTTTACTTAAGAAATGTAGATCGTCTTAAAAGAGAATACTGCGATCTGGTAACAGTTCAATGCTAATATTTACATTACGGATAATTTCAAAATATTCCCGTGTCTATGTCTTCGGGATATAATCGTTAAGCATTCTTCCTTTTCCGTGTGTGTTTCTTTACTTGAAGAGCCTAACTTAAATCAACGTCATCTGAGCTATTGACTTAAATCCATTGTACATGTTATCTGAGGCGGAATACAAAGCGTTGACGTAATGTAATATAATATGGCGTCAGAAATAACGTCGTGTGATGCGGATTGCAAATTGTAGTTTACAAGTGTGATATTCTACAATTTGGCTTACTAGTGATATATGGACAAATGCAACACAGAATGTAAATTTAAGATTATATAAACATGTATTTAAAGCTGGATAAAATTGATAAAACGCGTCCCTGTATGGAGTACAAACATACCCTGTCAAACGTTGAATAACATGTTCACCTGTATTTTATTATCAAGATATGTGTATCACACTTATTTCCCACTACGCTGAGAGATTATACACTGAAACAGAATAGCTCATTTCTGATTGGCTGTCCGCGGTCCAGAAATAGACACGGTATATATAATGCGATAAACTCATTCCTCACTTTCATTTTAATACAACACTCTGTAGTAGAAGTATTATATTCACTATGGTTAACGTTACTGCCAGAAAACCCGTAAATTGTACTCTAGTGGGAGATGGAATGGTCGGGAAGACATCTATGGCTCTCAGTTTTATCGGAAAGCAGATTGAAGAAAACTATGTGGCAACAGTATTTGAAAACTATGCAGGTAAGAAAAGTGATACTGATACAACAGTTGAAGTGTACGTGTTGTCACAACACGAAAAGGGTGTGGGGGTCAGGTGTCGAGCCGAGCTTTCAATATATATCGATAATCTAAAATATTCTTTAAATGTCTAATTTTGAAAGGTGTATCGGTTAGATATATTAAATATCAGAAGCATTACTGTATATTTGTATTAATTAAACTATGGTGATTTGGTTTTGCGAATCTCTTTTATATCAAATGAAAATACTATTCTGTAATATGATACAATTATATAACCATTCTGTTATTTTTTTAAAAACGTTTGTCCTTTTTTTAATTTTAGATAAGCAATTTTGAGACAAATGAATGTTTCTTTTTTATGGTTCTATTAACATTAAGTTGTATATTTAATCCTCTTTTGATAAATCAGCTACTTAAGCTATTAAGTTTGTTTTATATACGTTAAGCAGTGAAATGTTTTAATTTTTATATATTAACATTATGCTCGTTTTGTTTTTTCAGGAGGCACTTCAGTTGCCGGAGAGCAGTATACCGTCAGTATATACGACCCTGCAGGCCAGGTAAGCATTTTCAAAATAAATGGTTTTACTAGTTGTAAATATTAAACGGTAGTTATGTTTATCATATATGTGTATTATGTATAATGTAACTTCTGTATAGGCTTAAACATAAAAATACAAAAGTGTAAAATTTTATTTTCAAACACACTCCAACGCTTTTAAAAAGAAATGCTATTAAAGAGGTTTCACGCAGCTGACCCTTCTGTCTCTACATTAGTTCAGAAAATTGAGATCCCCATCTTTTGGCCCACTGATGAGTCCAGAAAGGACGAAACAGCTGTATAATGCAGTTTTATTCAATTTTCCCTGCATGCTGTATCTATAACTGAATTTAAAGGTACAGCATGTGTGTGTGTTACTCCATTAATTAAAAAACTGATTTCGTTGGCCTCAAACAATTATATTTCCATTAAACATTTATACAATTAAATCACTGACTTTGCAATGGATAATTTTTTGCATAAAATACTAATAATCTCTGGTGTCAGCTACCAGGAAAGATAACCACAGTTATGATAAATATTTGTTATCAGTGTCGCTTATTAACGTCAGTCATATGATCACCATTCACACGTGGTCATCACAAGTTTTTATTTTATTATTATTATACGTGATAATATTATCAGCAAGCAAAGCTCGGCCTTGTAAACAACATAAAAACTTATTGTTGAATACATAATGTTATAATAATTTGTCAATCTGCATTGAACGATTTAATATTAGGCAATGTATAGTCAAATAACGGAAAGCTATCCATTTGCTTATTGCTGTAACTAAATAAATGTACATAATTATATTCTTTGTAAATATTACTAAATTACCTTATTGATAAATGTCTACCTTTTTAAAATCATCAGACAGGCCCATCGGGAAAGTAAACCTTAATTTTGTGCATATCAATGCATGTTCTTGAAAAGATGATTTCATCATCATATAGCATATTTATTTGACATCAAACTTCAGATATGACCCACAATTCTTTTTCTTAAGCACATGAAATTAATAATGAAACTTTCATTGTTTCCAGCATGACTATTCCAATATGAGAGCCTGCACTTACACAGACTGTGAGGTAATTCTCATGTGCTACAATGTAAGCGATCGAGACTCGTTTGACAGTATCACCTCGTTTTGGCTACCCGAAGTAAGAAAATTCAAGGGCAACAAATCTACAGTCATTCTCGTAGCTACACAGGCGGATACCAGGGATCCGGATTCCGACTCGTCAGTTAGTACAGAAGAAGGGGAGGAGCTAGCAAGGGAAATTAATGCTGTTGGATATATGGAAACCACCATCCAAAATCATGGTAGTGTTGAAACTGTTTTCGAAAAAGTTGTCGCGTGTGCCTTAAAATGCAGAAAGAAAAGGAAAACATTTTTCAAAAAGATCTTTCGTCGTTGAACAGTTGTATGTCCGGATACATGCAAGAATGAATTTGAAAGCAGCTACACAAGTGTTCTGTCTGATGAACTAAACTAGAATGATCCATGTGTGTTTTAAAAAAAAATCTCCTATGTGACAACGAAATGACAGTAATGAGCATATGTGATGATAAAAACGAATCCTGCCAGTGTATTATATCAAAGTTGTGTTAAAGTATTAAAAGCTTTACGAATCCATAAGCACAATTTGCATATCGGATACTGTGATATTGATTGATTTTGTATTTTATTGTCTATTTTCTTTATTGAGTGGTGTCGAATTTGAAATGATATTGATGACATTCCAACAGATTTAACTTCTGTACTTATTATAAGAGAGTGTTGATATCCTAGTTTTTATATTGATGTAAATACAGTGATGACATCTTAGTTTTTATATGTTTGTATACAGTGATGATATTCATCTTAATAATGATTTTGTTACGAGGGCTAAATGCAATATTTGTTGAAGTTTATTGTTATCTGTACATATAGCTGCTGGTCAGCACGTTAAGTCAAGTCAAGTAAAATGTTGAATATAAAATTATTTGCCTTTGTGTTTTCCTTTGGAAATTTACCCTAGAAAATCACGCCAATTAATAAAAAGGTGTTGATGTAAATATATTTAAAATATATAAATATAGAATTTAATAGGAGAGTTCTTGTATTATTGAATTCATTGAGCGAGTTTATTAATTTCATAATAATGAAACATGGCTGCATGGCTTTGGCTAGTTTCATTGAAGGAACATGAATGTATATATATACATACCTTGAGAACTCGTCAAATAATGTATTACCAATCATTCTCCTCTGTAACGGAAGATTCATTTTGCTTTATTGAGGCAACAGCGTGACGTCATATTTGACGATATATTTGTCCACGATGACGATACGATATCTGAAATGTGAATTGCCAGAACGTCACTCATTTGCATAGTTATTGAACGTGTGCCATATTGTTAATATTGCACCCAAATTTGTACGGCAAATGATCTGCCCCGTGTTATAGATATAAACATGTTTTCCTATACATGTATTTAAAAATTACCATCATACCACCTCACCTTTGAGAGGCAAAGGTAGAAACTATAAATATCACATTTGGTATCTGGGCGGTTGAATGGGAACATATTCAGTCATATAAGCAAAACTGCGAAATTCTGAAAATAATAAAAACATGTTTATAACATCAACTATTTTTAAAGGCGTAAGAATTATATCTCCTGTCTCATTGCATGATCGTTAAAGGCGACTAAATTTGGGATCGTATATTTTCCATTCTTTCTAAAGAACGGTATATACTGAGATTGTTTTGTTTGGGGCGGAATGGGTAAGCATCTTACCCGTCCCTGTCTACCTGTAGTACTAGAGTACATTTGGACGAAATGTTAATGTCGCGCTACGTTTTTGACAGCTGACTTCTCTAACTCGCCCTATTTTGGGTAGTAAGCTGATTTCAGCGGTCAGAACACCGACACTCGGCTATTGTACTCATTGCTTGACAAAGGAAACAGACGTTTTCGAAAGCTCGCAAATGAATTTTTCAGTTCCTGTTTGTGTACAAAACAATCTCAGTATGTATCATTCATAACAAACTGATGAATCTTATTCCTAATTTCTAAAGAACGTTTTCCTCACCCAAGTCGTGTACACACCAGTTTGTCTCTGGTGCATTTTCTGCTAATAATACTTATATGTATGTTCTGTAAAGCGTTTTAACGTGGCTTATGTTAGCTAGATAAGGTGCTAAATCAAATGTTGTTTATATTTCTTATGCAATATAAGATCCGGGAAATTATAGACTGGGCAGTCTGAAAAGTATCGTCCGTAAAAATATGGAAAGATTAATTCAATGTAAAACCGTGCTCCATATGGAAGAAAGTAATAAGTTACCTAGAAATAGACAAATAAGACTTTTATCTCGAAGGTCAACATTGCTTCAATTGGTCAAAATCATGGCTGAATGGACTAAAACTTAACGGGGCAATTTAGTGAAGTTTGTTTACTTTTATTATAATATCACCAAATAATTTCTCAGTTTATGAAATTCCCCTTCAGAGGGAGCTCCTTTGTGTGTGAGTTTGGTTAATATGAAATATATCAACACAATTTTCCGTGGGTTCTATCAATAATGATATATAATTATAATTGTTTGCAACGTATTTCGTAAATTCAACATACCTAAATAAGATACACACAGACGTCTATTAAATGGAAAAAAAACTCCGGAGTTATGGATTTCGTGCACAGATAAAAAATCATGTGGGCTCGAAGGCATTTCGAGAAATCAGAAACATAGAGTGATTGTAAATGGGGCATCGTCAGCAGAGCGCACATTCATAAGTGGTATACTTCAAGGAAGTGTGCTAGGTCCGATCCTTTTCTATAGCTTGCTTGCGATACGAAGTTATACTGTAACAGAACAATATATGATGATACGTATGATCGCTTACTCAAAGATGACCTCTACAAATGGATTAGATTTTGTTCTTTATTTACAAAAAGACCTTTATCACAAAAAGCTAGGACATATGATATTGACCGAAATATACAATATATTTACACGACAATGGTTCATTACGCGACGATTGATATTTTTATTGTATTGCATTGTATAATACATTGTATATTTATGCGTTTTAGATAAAGATACTGTAAAACAGGAAATTCTCGCCTTGTCTTTATTTCACCCTCTTATAAAAAAAATTGAATTCGCCATGTCTTGAATTCGCGGCACCGTATAACTTAGATCTTCACCTTACATGTAATATGGGATGCAAATATATGTTTGGTAAAATGTTCGCCCTGTCTTAAATTCGCCCTTCCATTGTTGGGTGTTGCAACGCAATTTGTAATACCACCGCAATTTGTAATAATACATGTACAATTCGCGTTGATCAAATAACGAAAATAAAATGAGGGCGATTTTTTCCCAGTTTTACTGTACATTATATTAACATGATGACAGACTTACCAGGGCTAGTCATCTGTGAAGACGTGTATTGTCTGATGGCACGATGGATAATGACGTACCCGGGAGTGGGGAACAGGAATGAACTGTGCAGGGAATCAGACGAAGGTCCGTGCGACACTCTCATCCAATCAAATCCAACCTCTCACACACGATGACGTTTGAGTCCTTGCGCGTACGGGACACATATATGGTTTGCACATACGTGCACGTACTTATTGCCGAAGGCCTACCAAAAAATATCAGTGAGAGACGATATTATCTAACAGACAAGGGAGAAGAAGTTTTGCATGTATCATTGGTAAAACAATGCGTCGGAGAACGAGTTATATGACCTGTAGTACATGCACCAGAAAATGAGCTTTACAACACAGGGACCTGGGAATTTGTTACCTGGCAGCTAGTTTTGGACCTAAAATAGGGTGTTTAGAGTAATTTTACACATTTAGGGGGTTAAGATCAATTTTCGATAAAAATGCCCCCTCAATGGTCATAAAAGCTTTTATGACCAAAAAAGCTTTTATGACCAATTTAATGTGGTCAGTGTACTGTTATACAAATGTTCAAAATTGGTCATAGGGTTTCCATGTAACGCATCTCGTTACCTGTATTCAACTTCGGGCCGCGGTGGTCGAGTTGTAAGGTGTTCCGACATTCTACCACTAGCCATCCACCTCTGAGTTGTGAGTTCGAATCCCACGTGGGGCAGTTGCCAGATACTGACCGCCGGTCGGTGGTTTTTCTCCGGGTCCTCCGGCTTTCCTCCAACTCCAAAACCTGACCTTGGCTGTTAATAGGACGTAAAACAAACCGAAGTATTCAATTTGAGTGTGAAGATAGCGTGAGAAGGGAGACAACTCTTACTAATTTTTCTGACAAAATCCTAACTCGTGAGAATATTATAGGATCCTATCTGGGTACATGTAGTATACTATCTTTACATAAATCATGCGTGATTCTTTAAATGGGGACTTAAAAAAATGGTGACACATAATTAAAGATTGCTTGTTTTATGTTTGACATACACTGGTGTGTAACATACATTGGCGTGTAACACACATTGGCGTGTGACATAGAGAGCAACGTTAAAATTATGTTAAAGTGTAGTCACAGTACATTGAAATGCATTTTTTTTAAATCTTGATTAACCAGCTGGTTATTAGTTCAAATCGTGTACTATGAAAATGTGTATATTATGTACCGTGCCACTATTTATATGGCATAACTATGGCTATGGAGGCTCCAGCAAACATCAGAGACTAAAAAAAGTCACCAGCAGAGTCTACCACCCCTTATCATGAAAGATGACGTAACACACACATATAAACCGGCAGTCTACTGTCAGTGATATTTTTTGAGAAACCTACATGTAGTTCAACTGGTTATTTCAGGAAAAAAAATGAAGCAAATAAAATGATTGGTTTAGTCCGTCGAACCTTTCCATTTAACTTATGGATAAGGAAATGCTTCTGGTAATTTATAAGTGACCAATCAGACATCATGTGGAGTATATATATGCTAGTGCAGTGCGGAACCACATGACTAAACATGAAAGATTCCATAGCTATATGGACAGGGACGTATATGTGAGACACATATACGTCCCTGCTATGGATGATACTTAGAGAAGAGCTACAATATTAATTGAGGATATTTGGCCAGTGAGTTACAATGAAATACTATAATGATTGATATATACATGAAAAAGAAAAAGCAGGATTCAAACATTAAGAAAACTTATGATGAAAGACCAAATGCACAAGGGTAAAATTTTCGAAATGGACATGGAATCTTGAACGATAGGACTCTCTCTCAAAATAATGATAACAACCAGGCTAAATTGTAGAAGAAATTCCTTATCTGTTCGATAAGGAATTTCTTCTACAATTTAGCCTGTTCGGGTTGTCACAGATGGGAACAGTTTACCCCAAAATGTAGAAGCTGAGAGGACGTCAAAATTTTCAAAAACCGAATAAACAAACACTTTAGGGTATGCCGTCATGCTACTAGTATTTATAACCAACGTGGTAATCAAATGGACCTGGTTACAGCTAGGCCGATAGTTTTCAACTTACTTCAATGTGTATGGCAATTTTACACTGGGGGTGGGGTTGGGGGGATGTGGGGGGTAGCCAAATTTCGATAAAAGAAATGCCCCCTGTAGCCTTTCTATCCATTGAGTGACATCTTTATTGAATTTTTTTTTCTACAACACCGACAGTGTAAAATTTCTCAAAACATCTTGATTTAGGTCCAAATGTAGCTGTTACAAATGCTCAGGTCCCTTTGGTTAGGCCTACTCGCGATCGGTGAACGTGTCCTTTAATTAAAATGCACATACGTATTCTCCTTTTGTTGAGTAACTGTAATTGATTTGGAATGCTAATCCTGTTTCCGTCAGTCCCAGTCTCACAGTTTCTGGCATGCACCTGTTTAGATAAAGTCATTTAGTCTGACGTAACAATTGTGCAAGCTATCTTCTCTATCCGGAATTGATGGTTCGCATCCGTTATTTGGTTTGTTATTAGCGAACTAAAGCTACTTCCGGGCTGATGAAACCACATGTAACTTGAAGTTAGCCGGTTATCTATAACTATAATTGGTCTCTGTAAGCTGGCGATCTGTCGCATTTTCTAATAACTTCGCCGTTTGATAGCGATACGATGTCGTATAAAGTTGTTATACAGAAGGACAGACCAGCTTTAGGTAAGAATGTGAATGCAGAAGTTAAACATCACTCCCAAAACCAAATATGGTCTGATGGTTTTACAGCTGTCGGGCAGCTGTCAGTGTCAGGTTGTTTCAGTGTTCAGTGATTATGAACATTTTGTAAAATCGTAACATGCGGTGATTTTAAAACACCACATAGATATACGTGTATTTTGTTATTTAATGTCTGGAATTTCTTGCAGCTTTGCCACTAGTCCGAAGGGTTCTGACTCTCTGACCCGCTAAATATTTTGACGACAGTCGGATGCGAGAGTCAGAATTCCTCATTTTGACATAAATAATGACCTCTGATACATATTGCTCCCACATAGAGACCTGGGAATGATACACAGGAATTCCTGTTGTAAAGAAATCGCTATGACCACTGGAAAACTGGGGCAATTAAGTTCTTTCCTGGAGGGGGAAATATGTAATAACTCGTCCTACTTAAATTATACTAGCTGTAATTTACCGCTCAGCTAGGGAGATTTTCTCTTTAGCTCGATTGGTTGAGCGTAAGACAAGTAGCCAGGGATCCTTGCATCAACTCATATTGGAGGCATTTGGAATCAATAATGACATGTGTTACACAGATCTTTTGAAATGTTTGCAGTTTAATTCAAATAATTTATCGAATGATGGCACATACAAATATACTACTTCCACTTAATGTTTAAGAACTTTATTCGTCACATTGTATGTCTTTTCATAATTATTTTGATAAAATAATGTAACTTTGATTTAGACTACACCTATTAAACATTGTAAATCTATATAAAACTGGTTTTGAAAGGGTTCTATAGCTAAGTTTATTTTTTGTCTTTTCGGCCCTCAGCAGGCATAGGGCTGCTCATTCACTGACTGACCCACAATACCATCATGTGAATCAACTCAGTATTGGGGAATATGTGTTATGCATGTATTTAATTTTTTGATTTTTACGTATCAACATGGCTGATTTCATGTATGTTAATTTTGCCTGTTGTTTCTATTTGGACAGCTGCGTACCTGTCTGCCCTACACGTGAAGTCTTGTGGGAAAACCGTAACTACAGAAATTGGAAACAGCAACTCACTTGATGTTGGAGGGTAGGTAATCTACACATATGCATGAAGGATGATAAAATGTTTCTAACACAACATTTACTAGAATCTATAGTCTGTACTTACGACAGTACTGAATAGGTATTAACGTTAAACTTTGATATCAATTGCATATATAGATAGACATCTCTGTACTGAATAGTTGTTAAAGCATTGATATCAACTTGATATATAAATAGACCTCTTCAGTTCTTCATGTGGTCTAAACTGATGTTAATAGTAATTCATTTTAGAATTGTATATACACTTGCAAAATTTGGATAATTTCATCCATTTCGTAAATTTTTCCTTGTCCAAAAAAAATGCAAGATATATATGTATGTAGAACCAAGACTAAGAAGTTTTTAATTTGATTTTTTTTTTCATTTTTTTTTCAGAAATGTATCATTTACAAGCAATTTTTCCATCTGCCGCTTCTTGGCAAGAACTTTCCCAGATGTGGGACTATACCAAGGAAAAACAGTTTTACAGAAAACAGAGGTTTGTGTTTTGTGTATAAATATATTCATGTCTTGAACTGACACATGTAGTATTTGGTATCACAACATTAATTGCGTTATTATTCACTTTTGTTATGAGTTCAAAACTTGTTCCTTCAGTGTTTTCTTTGCAATGGTTTTTTTATGTATGACAACGAGATGACTGGGACAATTTCACTGTTTTCGATAAGTCAAACCTTTTCTTGTCCAACTTGTATTAAGCACTAAAATATTGACTGTTTTTAAATGAAGAATACTGATCCCTGACAAAATTGTATTAAGGATAAAGCACATTAATTACCATTGGATCTCTTTATATAATATTATGTACAAACAGTGAGCTTAAGTAACGATAGACCGAGGCCACAGGAAAACCTGTCGGTCTATGCAAAATGCTATTACGGTAGACCTGATATCTAACCAATTTAATTGCTCATGAATGTTGTAAAAGTATCAAATCTGGTTGAATAAATCATATCAATTGCATTTCTCTTGCATGTTGTTGATCTCCTGATTAATGTTTGGTTGAATTTGTCATTGCAAATCAATTTTTGTTCAAACATTGGTTGAAGGAGGGGAGATCACTTTGTATTTGCGGTTTTTTGACACTGATGAAAAAAATTCAGACTACATAAAGTTGTGTTGGGTTTGCAATTTAAAATGTCCATAGACCTATTGTCATGAATTACTTTCACACACTGTACAATTGTTTTAAAATTGTAATAACAATTTCTTCATTAACATATTAAAATACAGTTTGTGTACTACTCTCTGCTTTTCATGATATTTGTTTTATTGTAACCAGCAACGCAAAGGATTTAAGGGACAGACAGGGCTCAAAAATCTGCAAAATGGTTTCTGTTAAATTAGTCTTAAAGGAAAGCTTAAACTGCGATCTCCTTTTTCCCACACACAATGGAACATTCTTCCAGTCGGGTAGCAGCAGTAAAATGCACAACATTAGAGGAGTTCATATTCAAAGCACATATCCCATCCATAGTTCTTGAAACTCTCAACACCAAACACAACATATCAAACACTGTATACTAAATGTGTTTACTTCTTTTATCTTATACCAATACATTGAGAAAAAATGAACATTTTTTTTACTTTTGTAATCAATCATTATCAATGCCTTTGCGCAATCTCCACATGATCCTTAATGATCAACTTTTTGTTGTCAAATCATCACCAGAAGAAGAAGAAGTATGATAATTATGTAAGGTATCAATATGTTTATTTGGTTACAGGTAGACCACTGGATGACCTTTGCGTCAGGTCACCTCTCCTGTGCGTCGGAGTTCTCCTCGGCCCTGCAGTACCTGGACGAGAGGTTGACCCTGGTTACCTACCTCGTCGGCCATGGCCTTACTATTGCTGATTTTGCTGTCTGGGAGGCACTGCACGGTAATTAAAAACTTATTTAAATTGATCTACATTATATGACTCTAGCTTGTAGTACCTAGTAATACTAATTATCCTATTCTCAAACATGCAATTTTGATTCATGCTATTTACTAGAATGAATATTCCATATTTTCAAAAAGTTTTGTAAGTTGCTGTGATTTAATGTAAAATGATTTGGTTGTCAGGATTTTAAAAAATTGTTTGAATATAAAATGGTTTTCAAGAATTGAAAATCTTTTGAATATAAAAAGGTTGTGTTTTAAGCAATTTTACAATATAGTTCTAACAGTTGCAAGGTTACTTGCTAAAACTATAGAAGCAATATATAATTGTGTTAAGTAATAATTTACTATCAGATTTAAGATTAATAAATCCGCCTTTATCCCCAGTCAACAAGCTGTGGTATGATTTGATGGCGAGGAATGCTGCCCCAGTGAACGTAACTCGCTATTTCCGGTTCCTCTCCGATCAAGAGCCGTTTACATCTGCCTTGAAAGTTGTACCAAAACCACAGACGCAAGGAAACAAAAAGTCAGATACTGCTGTAAGTGAAAGATTTGGCAGCTCCCTTAGATAAATGACAGAGATGAAAGTTATGGAGTGGAAGTTAATTATGACTACAGTAATATCTTTACATGTACATGTACTGTATACATGGACATTTTTCGCCCCTAATTATTTTTGTCCTTTAGATAGACAAAATCTGCAGGGGAGTTTACTTAACTATATATTCACAGTCACCTTAGCAACCGCAAAGTGAAATACTCCATCAAATATTAATACCATAAATTCTTTCTCCTTCTGATCAGAGCTATTCCATTAAAATATCTACCTGACCCCAGGACTCCAAAATAAATCACTTCTACCCATGGTTGGATTTTCTTCCTATTGCTACTATGTAATTTTATTAATAGATTCTACGGGTGGTGCCCCTTAATCAAACCTTAAGTCCTGGGGTTGGATAGATGTTTTACTGGAATAGCCCTGAATCTCATTTAGTTATCTAGCTATTTTCATCATCCATTCTCTTCAAGCTAGACAGGCATATCTTGATCATGGTGACTTAACTGCAGACAGTTGCTGGTTTACTCATTCAACACGTGATTTGTGAAACATGTTCCAGGTGAAGAAGAATAGCCCCCAATCTTATTCAGTTATCTAGGTATTTTCATCATCCATTTTCTTCAAGCTAGACAGGCATATCTTGACCATGGTAACTTATCTATTGCTGGTTTGCTCATTCAACACGTGATTTGTGAAACATGTTCCAGGTGAAGAAGGATGAGGGGAAGTTTGTAGACCTGCCGGGAGCAGAGATCGGCAAGGTGGTGGTTCGCTTTCCACCGGAGGCTAGTGGGTAAGTTGTGGACACGAGAACAATGTCCTGTAAAAAGTCAATATAAGTGAGAACTGAGGCATTTTCTTCCAAGATGTGTTGTGATGTATCATGGAATAGATTTGAATGAAACTGTCATGTGTTGCACACCATCATACACTTTAAAAAATAATTTAAATGACCGGCCATACTTGCCAACTTTTTAAAATTTCCATGGGGGAGATTACTCATGCTCAGAATTGAAAACATGAATATGTATACAATAATCATGTACATTTAGAGGAAAAATAACACTTTTAAATGGCTTCTTTTGAGCTCTTTTTTCAGATGAAATCATCACATGTTTTAAAAATAGGAACAGTTAACCAGATTCCCAGGTTGAAAATGCAACATTTTAGGGTCAAAAATCGGGAGTCTCCCTCCTACATAGTATGTGACCCATGAATAAATTGAAAGGACCCATGAAGTATCATGTGGAGCTGTATATTAAGCATTTGAAATTAAAAATGTCCTTTTGTGCAGTTGTGTTTGTATATTTGAATCTACCATCTTTTAACAGGTATCTCCATATTGGTCACGCCAAGGCAGCCCTGCTAAACTACCACTATGCACAGCTGTTCAAGGGAAAACTGATAATGAGGTTTGACGACACCAACCCAGCCAAAGAGGACGCCAACTTTGAGAAAGTAAAATAAATCGACTTTTATTCCCACGATCCATATTCTAATAGGATTTTCTTTTAAAAGTCTTTAAAATGTCATGAAAATTTCAAAAGCAGTGATTATCAAACTTCTTTTTCTGTGGCAAGAAGCAGTTTTTTTTAGGTGTAAACCATCTTTAGTTATTGGGAGGAAATTGATTCTGTTCCTGTAATCTGATTAAAATCATATCTGGATCTCCGCGCTGTTCCGTAAACTTCTCTTTGCTACATTAAAATCTAAGAAAATCCCATAGAGGGTCATGTCCCGATGATCTTTTGCTTTAGCCAATCAAATTACTACCTTCAGAATATTGACAGTGAAATTTTGAGGTGACAAAGCTTGCATAATCGCATTTGTCCGTTTAGTCATTTTGTCACCAAAAAGTTCATGTGGAAATGGCTTGATGCAATGACGAAATGGCTTGATGCAAGATGACAGGTCATTGGAAAATTATTTTAGTGTTAAGTAAAGAGGCGACAAAAGGTCATCTGAACATGACCTCTTATGGGATGTTGTCAGATCCTTTTAAAAGCGGAGTGAGAACAAGGATCTGTATTTTAATCAGATTGCTGTTCCTGTAACCTTTGCCCAAATATTTTACGGTGTTTCTGAAAAAAAGAGCTGTGTAAACAAACAATCTTGGCCCATATTCATGAAACCATTCTCATGCTCATGCAAATGCAAGCATAGATTTCGTGCTCAAGCCTTATTTCTTGTTCTGGCTATAAACTATTTAAAAAATTTAACTTTGTCAAAGTTTTGGAAAAAAGTTGAAGAGACATGAAGCCAAAAGCTGTTTTTAACATTTACATTGACTTTTGGACTCTTCTACATGAAAGCTGGAACCAAATGGTAAGGCTGGTACAGACATGAATTTAGATTATACACAGAGGCCTGTTTAGACAAGTTATACTGTACTTTAAAAAGATGAATATCGTTCCTGTGACTTGTTCAGTTGATGAAGAGAATGATGAAGACATTAATGTTTTACAGGTTATCCTGGAGGATGTAGCTATGTTGGGTATCAAGTATGACATCTTCAGTCACACGTCTGACCACTTTGACCTGATCCTGAGTCTGGGGGAGAAGCTCATCCGGCAGGGGAAGGCATATGCTGACAACACCGACCCCGAGACCATGAAAAAGGAGAGAGAAGAGAGGGTAAACTCCAAGAACCGTGCTAACAGTAAGTATAGTGGTAATGACTTTATTGGTTGACACAAATGACGAGCTAAGGGAAGGACATTTATACCATATTCGCCGTAACTAGCACCCAGGGCACCTGAAAAATTGGTTTCAAAGGAGAAGCTTGATAGAATGGAATGTCGGACTCATTAAGTGAATTAGTATTGTGACAAGAATGAGAAGTACTCATGACATTATTATTATCAATTCCAGACAATTTTTTTTACACATATTAC
Source organism: Mimachlamys varia (assembly GCA_947623455.1). NCBI lineage: Eukaryota > Metazoa > Mollusca > Bivalvia > Pectinida > Pectinidae > Mimachlamys > Mimachlamys varia. The sequence goes on from OX392528.1 coordinate 53,709,221, forward strand.
CATTATTTGTGGTTTTTGTTTTCTTGTAAACATGTGCACAATGAAGTCACTGTATCGTTATATAGAATCATTTCGCTGTGTCACAATTAATTGGGGCACTTGTATAATTCTAATACCTCTGTAGAAGATGGAATGGGTGCTATATAATTTTAATACCTCTGTAGAAGAGGGAAGGGGCACTTATAGGGGGAGGGGTGATAATTATGGTGAATACGGTAGGTGGAAATTCATGTATGTTCAATGTATCAAACCCGGACCTCCTTGGTGAAATGTATATGTGTTATCCACTGCAACACTTGATCACTATAGGTAGAAATTAAAGGAAGGAACCCTTATCAGTTGCTGGCCTGAATGTCATATATAGGGAGTCTAGATTTGAATGAGACAGGAAACTGGAGTATGCCATGAGAATAAACCTACGTGGTCAGACAGACGACCAAATACCTTTTCATGGTCAATCAGGATCAAGGACTTATCTTCTTTATGACTTTTAGACTCGGTGATCATCGAGACCCTTTGACTAGAAACCTTTAAAATGTGTAGAAAGATATTTTTTTTATAACTATGCTTCACAGCTGTATGGCAATTAACACTTAAAAAGGTTGTTATCCTCTTAATGTTTTTGATGATTTGTTAATAACAGATTATTTTTTTGTGCTAATCACTTTTGTCGGGTTTAAAACATCACCTGCTGACATTCTTTATAAGTTCCCTGCCTGTGAAACGGGGGGGGGGGGGGGGGGGATCTGTCTGTCTGTCCGAATGTTGGTTTCCAGACGATAACTTTGGAAACGATTGGTGGATTTGGTTGAAACTTTATACAATGTTAGCTTATGATGTAATACAGAGTGTCCTTCACTTCAAGTGCAATTTGAAAATTTCATTTAAATGGTTTGACCCAACATTGCACAGACCCTTGTCTAACACCAGTAGACATTCAAAAAAAACATAAATGTTCGATTCTCTTTGGATGTCAGTGGGAGCATTCATGTCACACTGATATATCCTGTTCATATTTCAACTGATATTTCATACTTAAAATCTTTTTAAGGGAGATATGTCACTTCATGCCAAAAAAACTTGTCCAGAAAATCTGTTTTCTTTTAAGGGAGTTACATCCCTTTGTGTGAAATAACTTTTTGGAGATATTTTTGAGAAAATTCCTGTTTCTGTAAGTTGACCGTCAAGTTCAATAAAAGAATACAAACTTACAGCATCTAGTTTAAGAAATGATTGTTAAAATGACACATCTATTCATTGCTGTCAACGTCTGTGTTGTTTAGAAATTTAATTGATGGCAAGGGACGAGTGTTGCATACTACTGTAAGCTTGTTTAGATAATATGTTTTACAAAAGTTGTTCTCAAGGCTTTCTCAAGATACTCATATTGACAACTCTTGTTAATTAGTTTATCACACTACCAGCAGGTGCTATACCAAAACATGTTAGATAAAGAATACAGGTGCTCTTAATTATCTGTTATCTATTAACACATATAGGTGTCGAGAAGACAGGTGCTCTTTTTTGTGAAAATTAATACCTTGTGAATTTTTTTCTTCAAGTGTCATCTTTTGAAATACTAAAAGGCCTGGAGACTGTAATGATGTTTGATTGGTAGCTTCCTTGGAAGGAGCTGAACAAAGATTGCTAAATAAATTATTTTGACCTACTTTCGAGGTCAGACAGGGCATGCAAATATGTCAAAAATCACCAAACAACTTCTTCTGAAATACCGAAAGGCCTATTGACATAATATTTGGCTGGTTCTTTCTTTGGAAGGAGCCAAACAAAGTTTGCGAAATAGAAAAAGTTTTACATACTTTAAAGGTCACAAAGGTCAAATATGTCAAAACATTCAAATAACTTCTAAAAATATACAGCAAGGCCTAAAAGCATGATTATTGACTGTTGAAAAAATCTCTTTGGCCTCCCTTCAAGGTCGCAGTTGTCGAATATGTTTAAATCTTTAAAATCCTAATTTGTTCTTTTTAATGACCTAGAGCCACAGATTTTAAACCACTTTTAAGATAACAAGTTAAAGATTAATGCCAGGTGAGCAATACAGGTCCACCTGGCCTCTTGTTTATAACTGTGGTAACATAATAATGTTGTATTGAATGCGTTGAATGTTGGTTATGAGAGCTTGGAGTATGACTTCAGTACATGATCATGAAAAAGAACTGGAGGCCTAAGTTGCCGAAATTTGAATGGAAAATTAAAAATGATTTGCTTTTAAATTAGATGCTTTCACAATCATTAACCATAATCTGACGAAATAAGATAAAGAAGTAACACATAAATAACTTGAGTATATTTAGGCCAATATGTGACACCAGGGTCTTATTGTCATTTACCCAATATGCTGTGCATTCGGAAAAATTAAAAAGTGAGCTAGGTGAGGAGGGCATATAACATGTTTAGAAACATTTCTTGTCAATGTTAAACAAACATTTCTTGTCCATGTTTAGCAAACATTTCTCGTCCATGTTTACAAATATTTCTTGTCCATGTTTACGCACCTGACCCTGATATGTTTTTTACATACCTGACACTTCCACTTCTACATTAGTTTAGACATTTTAGATTCCCACCTTTTGGCCCTTAGCAACACTGAAGAGTCTCAGTAGGACAATACAGCTGTATGATGCAGTTTGATTTATTTTTTCGGCATACTGTATCTATTACTAAATTTAAAAGGTGCAGCATATGTGTGTGCTACCTCATCTTTTCTTGTCCATATTTAACAAACATTTCTCGCCAATGTTTAACAAACATTTCTCATTCATGTTTAACAAACATGTCTCGTCCGTGTTAAACAAACATTTCTCATCAGTGTTTAACATACATTTCTCGTCCATGTTTAATAAACAGGTTTTGAAAAGAACTTAGCGATGTGGGAAGAGATGAAGAAGGGGTCAGAGGTTGGTAAGACCTACTGTATACGAGGAATGGTTGACATGCAGTCAGACAACGGCTGTATGAGGGACCCAACCTTCTTCAGGTGTAAAACTGAGCCACATGTCAAGACAGGCACCAAGTACAAGTATGTATAGCATTTTACAGAGACTTTGTTTATGTTTATCTTGGTAGACACAGTGTAATACTTATCTATTATGGCCCTTTCCCGAGGGAACTATTATCTTAAAGTGTTGTCTGGGGAGGTATACTACCCGAGCCTGATGGCTTGGGGCACTAAACCTTCCCAGACAACAATATATGAGAACTGTTCCCGTGGGAAAGGGACATAATATATTTAGTACATCACATGACTGTCATTTGACAATAAAAAGACGAATAAATTTTGTTGGTTGCTTTGTTTTCACACTTTGCTTGGTCTCTGTGAAAATACCAGCATCTTCTATTCTGAAACATGCCATTTTGGCAGACGACAGCCGTGAAAGTTGAGTTTGTAGCGCTTTCTACAACATCATGCTTCTTTTCCCGTGGGCCGAACAAAAAAATACTGTTTGAGCTGCCGGGTATAGTTATCGTTGCTAATGAAGGCAGATAACTATACCAAATAGAACATGGTAGTTATCCAATAGCCTTCCTAGATGTTATCATATGATGTACTAATAAAATCTAAGCATGCGTCTCTGTATGTAGCAATGAGTATAAAGGAATGTTATCCGGCTAGTAATGGGCAGATATTTCTGCCTTAGTCTTACTCAGGTTGTACACGTTGTATGTTGTGTTGCAGGACTTACCCTACCTATGATTTCGCCTGTCCAATCGTAGACAGTGTAGAGGGTGTTACACATGCCCTGAGAACGACCGAGTACCACGACCGGGACTGTCAATACTTCTGGATCATAGACGCTCTAGGTATGTAGAAAATATATGACAGGCCTTGTTGGCTACAATTTCTGAAATGTTCAGGATCTTTTGCACCCGTTTTAGTAGATGTGGGTTAAAGTTTGACTCCTTGTTTTTGAAATACCCTCAATACCCGTTAACTCTTTCTCATTAGGAGGGAGACATTGGAGGTTTCAGAGGTTAACACAAATGATTCTCTATCAGATTACATACAGATTGGTGTAGGGATTATTTAAAACCTTAGTAAAGTGTAGACTTGATGCATCAGGTTTTACGTAACATAACACAATCAAACCTCATTATTTTTTTCCAACTTGTATAACAGCTGTTGGAGAAACTCCATTGATTTGAAATATTTCCATTTTTATTTTTTCTTTCAACAGGACATTTATCCCTGATTATATTATAGAGTCTGATAATCAAGTCTACCCAGCTGTTCAGTAGCATAATGGTTAGTAAATATATGAGAGACAGGCTGTCTTCTGGGAGCTTGGAAAGGGACTCATGTGTGTTTTCTGTTACTTGACGAGGTAGAAACTGGTCTACAGATTTCCGAAGTTGAGAAAGTACAGAAGATCTATATGTGTGTCTATCATCTTATCTCTGCAGGTCTAAGAAAGCCACATATTTACGAGTATAGCCGACTAAATCTCCAGAACACGGTTCTGTCCAAGAGGAGGCTGACATGGTTTGTGGACCAGGGAATAGTTGATGGATGGTGAGTTCAATCAGACTGGAGGGATTTTAAAGGGAAAAAATAAAAATGAAGAACCAGATATTGTAAAATATCTTATATACACATATGGCTCGTGCAAGTTATTATTAAAAACTAAGAGGTAAAGGTCTGAAACCAATTAAGTTGATTAGATTTAAACACTACACTGGTATAGCAAACACATTTTGAACAGTAAAAACTGCTAGAAAACCTATGAGATACTGTAAAATGTCCCTCTTGGTTTAACTGAGTTTCATGTAGGAAATTTTGTTTGTATTAATAATTCCAAGAATATTCTTTATGCATAGAAAAAGGTCCAGTCTTCAATATTTTCTAAGTTGTTTTTCACTTGTAGGGATGATCCAAGATTTCCAACTGTGAGAGGAGTGCTGAGACGTGGTTTGACAGTGGAAGGGCTCAAACAATTCATCGTTGCCCAGGTAACAATACAGATTTAACAGAAATTGTGCTTGCTTTATAGATACAAAAAAAATGGTATACCAGTCAAGTCAAGATGACCATCACCTAGATTCGTCTTGGGGATTTTTTAATTCAGACATCTGTCAAAATATGTTGTTACAGTGGACTCCACTTTATATCACTCCTGTTAATATCACATCCTCTTTATATCATGTTTTTCCAAGGCACCATTTTTCCCTCTATATAATCTATGTAATTTTATTTGGTTAATATCATGTATTTTGAGGTGAATTCCTCTTAATATCATGGGTTTTTAGGTCATCTGACCCAAAGGGTCAAGATGACCTATAGTTACTGTGCTTCGTCCGTCGTCGTCCGTCGTCCGCCGTGCGCCGTCCGCCGTCCGTAAACTTTTCACATTTCAAACTTCTTCTCAAGTTCTACCAATGGGAATAAGCTGAAACTTAGCTGAAATGATCCTGAGATGGTCCTGACCAAGTGTTGTTATTTTTCGGGTCGGTCCGAAATCCAAGATGGCCGCCATAGCCGACATCTTGAAAAACACATATTAAACTTCTTCTACAGTTCCACTGGTACCTGTGAGCTGAAAATTGGTAGGGATGTTCAGGAAGGGCAGCCCATAACATGTTGTTATTTTTCGGGTCCGAAAAACTCTCGACATTTGTGCCATGGCGGCCATTTTGTGACATGATTGCGCAATCACTGTTTTCCTGACCAACACCTATTTTAAACTTCTTCTTAAGTTCTACCACTGGGATTAAGCTGAAACTTGGCTGAAATGATCCTGAGATAGTCCTGACCAAGTGTTGTTATTTTTCGGGTCGGTCCGAAATCCAAGATGGCCGCCAGAGCCGCCATCTTGAAAAACACATTTTCAACTTCTTCTCAAGTTCTACCAGGGGGATTAAGATGAAACTTGGCTGAAATGATCCTGAGATGGTCCTGACCAAGTGTTGTTATTTTTTGGGTTGGTCCAAAATCCAAGATGGCCGCCAGAGCCGCCATCTTGAAAAACACATTTCCAAATTTCTCTCAAGTTTCACCTGTGGGATTAAGCTGAAACTTGGCTGAAATTATCCTGAGATGGTCCTGACCATGAGTTGTTACTTTTCGGTCGGTTCGAAATCCAAGATGGCCGCCATCTTACAAAACACATTTCCAACTTCTTCTCAAGTTCTACCTGTGGGATTAAGCTAAAACTTGGCTGAAGTGATTCTGAGATTGTCCTGACCAAGTGTTGTTATTTTTCAGGTTGGTCGGAAATCCAAGATGGCCTTCAGAGCCGCCATCTTGAAAAACACATTTCAAACTTCTTCTCAAGTTCTACCTGTGTGATTAAGCTGAAACTTGGCTGACATGATCCTGAGATGGTCCTGATCAAGTATTGTTACTTTTTGGGTCGGTCCGAAATCCAAGATGGCTGCCAGAGCCGCAATCTTGAAAAACACGTTTCCAACTTCTTATCAAGTTCTACCACTGGGATTAAGCTGAAAATTGGCTGAAATGATCCTGAGATGGTCCTGACCAAGTGTTGTTACATTTCGGGTTGGTCCAAAATCCAAGATGGCCGCCAGATTCGCCATCTTGAAAAACAAAATTGCCGTCCGTAAACTTTTCACATTTTAAACTTCTTCTCAAGTTCTATCCGTGGGATTGAGCTGAAACTTGCTAGAAATGATCCTTAGGTGGACCTGACCAAGTGTTGTTATTTTTCAACTCCGTTGGAATTAAAAAGATGGCCGCCATGGCCGCCATTTTGAAAACACATTTTAAACTTCTTCTCAAGTTTCACCAGTGCTATTGAGCTTAAACTTGCACGAAATTATCCTGAGATGATCCTAACCAAGTGTTGTTATTTTTCAGATTCCTCTGAAATCCAAGATGGCCACCACAGCCGCCATTTTGAAACTTAACCTGAAATGATCATTAGATGATTCTGAACAAGTGTTGTTATTTTTATCAGAAATCCAAGATGGCCACCTTCTTCTTCTTCTGTATATTTCCTCTTAATTAAGTTACCATTCAACAACAAAAAATATGTTACCGACCATGTGCATAATTTCAAGTCTTTGACTCCACTATAGTGATTTTTATAGTATTAAAAACAATTGCTTTAAGAGGAATTTATATAAGCTATTAGCTTGTTTTCCAATCCTCACTATTTGTATAATTTCTATATATGTAATATACATGTACACTGATGGAAATAAAATATTGTTTAAACTAATTCCATAATGGTATCACAATTGGTAGTCAGATGACCGTTAAGGCCCTTGGGCCTCTTGTTTTGTAACTTATCACATAAAATATCCAGAAAATGATGTAATTTCCATTGATTTCAGATACAACTTGTACAAAATGTTGCATAGAAAAAAACAAATATCCCCAAAAATGATTTTTAATTGAAAAAATGTTATCTATATTTTGAAACATCTTCATAATTATGTACATTGAATAGCTTACTTTCATTTATGGATATATGAAATGCATTAGATTTAGTGGGAAAGCATGTTTCTCTTAATGCCACATTCCTGTTAATATCATGTTTTTGTCTGACAAATGCAACATGATATAAAGAGGAGTGCACTTTACTGAATTTTACAATTGCTAAAGCAAACATTTAAATAGTAATAGGCATGCCCATCACTGTCCTTCTTTGTCTTTCTCTGTACTTTTGATAAATATAGAAGTAAATTTAGAAATGTTTTGGTTTTCAGGGATCATCACGCTCCATTGTCATGATGGAATGGGACAAGATTTGGTCTGTGAACAAAAAGGTTGGTATTTAATAGTTCAATTCTGAAATTGCTCAAAACACTTTTACTTAATAGATAATTATAATAGGCTATAGATCTGGTATGTCAACAAGAAAAGTTTACTTTGGAATACTACGTCTCTGAAGTCACTTAGAAGATTCCTCCTCAGCTATAAATCTGTTTTTTTTTTCCTCTGGCATCACTTTGGCTTCTTCATTCACTTCTAACAAAAACAAAACATACCCTGCATTGCTTTTAAAAATATTCAACATTATATTTCTGTGTCCAAATATGCAGTACTGCCAGTCATTGTTATAACCAACTGAGCTGCCTTTTCAGCCGATGTGCTATTGTTCACTTATTAAACAAGGGGAGGTAACTGGCTGAATATAAAACATCACAGAGAATCTGTAGTGTTTTTAACCTGTGGTAAAGTGTCGATCCGTAATAGTAGGCTATAAAATGTTGCCTTTGTGTTAAGTTTTCTTCTGAATTTTTTAATCACTTTCAGGTAATAGACCCAATTGTTCCGCGATATACCGCCCTGCTCCAGAGTGACGTGGTTCCCGTCAACGTAAAAGGATCTAGTGTTGGCTGTAAAAAAGTGGCAGCCCACCCCAAGGTATCTACATTGACTAACGCAGGCAATATGTCTTCTCATGAATTTCACACTTTTTATTCGAAGCTGCAAGACCCCAAATTCATTACAAAGCAAATACATTCTAAAATGACAGCTTGAAGAGATTGTCACTTTAGAAGATATGAAAAATAAACTTTTTTATATACAGTCAGTGAGTTTCTTACAGTAGAATTAGGGTTTCCGCAAAAGTGACCTATTCCCCTCCTAAAATTCAGCTAAAATTCCCAATTTTCTGGTTAAAAATTCCCAACTGGATGATACGTTTGTTTTATTATGTGTCAGTAGCTGACTTATACACAGTAGTCATTCATTAGATGTAGAAAAATCAAATACAAATAGTGTACAAATGTATATAGTGTCACAATGTTTTGCGACATCTAAGTCGATTTACAGGAGGAAATTTGTACCATATTGTTTATTTTTATTTCTAATATTTTTCCCAATTTGACCTTATATAGAGTAAAAATTTCCAATTCAATGGACCCTGGACCCTACCTAAAAACTGACCATGGATTTCAAATGTCAGCATTTTGACTTATACTGTCAATGCTTAACTAACTTACTATCAGGCCAATACAAATGGATGATTACACAATTATTTAACAATGTACAAATTCTTTCCAGAACACAGACTTGGGGACCAAAGATACCTGGTACTCTCCCTTGCTGTACATAGAGGGCGCTGATGCCGAGATGCTGTCAGAGTCAGAGACTGTGACCTTCATTAACTGGGGAAACCTCCAGATTGCCAAAATCAATCGGTAACTATTATGCTAGCTTTGGATCAGTGTTATTTTCCATATATTTTTCTATCCAGGATGTAGAAAAGTGGCAAGGGCTGTTCCAGAATCAACCATGTGCGAGGGGCAGAATGCACTTTTTCAGAGTCCCCAACACCTATCAAATATTAAAGGAGATTTAATATTGGGAATAATATGCAGATCTAGCTGGTTTTAACCTCACCACCCATTAATTCAAATGCCTTCCACCTCTCACACACAATTGATTTTGTAATAGCCCTTAGTTAAATTTGATTAATCCAAGAGTAAAATGATTTTCATGTTTCGCTACATGTGTAATTACAAATTAATAAAGAGTTTCATTGTTTTACTTGCCTGTTTAAATATTTCAAAATTGATAGGTTTATTTAGACTTTGTTACTTAACCAAATCTAATATGTTCGGGTTTACAGAACCAATGGGAAGATTACATCACTGGACGCTAACCTTGACCTTGAGAATACGGTAGGTTTTCTGTCTTTCCTATCATGTTTACTTCATTCTTTTGTTGTTGACCTACTTATGACATGTAGCCCCATTATTTTACCCTCTGTTTCTTGTCATTATGGTGTTGCTGGACAGGATGTTGTACTGCCTGGTGCACTTTGAGATATTTCAGTAGAAAAGTATGACGTCTTGGCATCAGTAACATTTAAACCGAGATAGAAATAACTTTGGCCATTCAAGGTCAAACATCATTTGGGACATTATTTCATCAAGGTCATTCTAAGTCATTAAATGTCACCATTGGGAATTATTTAAATGAAAAAAAAATGTTCAGGAATCTAAAATATTGACCTTGGGCTCCACCTTCGCTCTCGGTCAATGTTTGATTCCAGCAGGTTGGTATAACACCATATTGACCTCACCAAAGGTCCTTAACTGTTATATGATATAATAGATACTGTATATGCCATCAGATGTCATGATATATCTTTCAGACTTTGCGGTTTCCAAGTCATTACCATAGATGATATTTTAATACTATGGTTGTCTTATCTCTGTAGGACTACAAGAAGACTCAGAAGATAACCTGGCTGGCCAGTACGGACAAGGCTCCGTTCACTCCTGCTATCTGTGTCCAGTACGATCACATCATCTCCAAGGCCATCCTAGGCAAGGACGAGGACTTTAAGGCTTATGCTAACAAAGATTCTAAGGTAAGGGGGATCGTCAATCGGTGCTAGCTATTAAATGATAGACTCAAGATTTTCTCAACTGGACATTTACAAACATGAAAATATTCAAAACTTTAAGAAAGGGAAACAATTCTCAGATAGATTCATGGACCTGCTTAATTTTAATACAAAACTTTGGTACTAATCCAGTTCTTCTTCTGGTTCTTTCCTTTTTCTTCTTCTTCAGGTTCTTCTTATAATTTCTTGCTCTGATCATAATTTCTAAAGCATTGAAGATATCGACTAAACTTGCAATATACTTGCATCCTCTAAAGCTGATATACAATGCACTGTCGTTATGTCACTGTGACCTTGACCTTTGTCTATTCCGTTACAGAAGGAGCAGGTTATGTATGGAGATCCCTGCCTCGCCAGTCTTAAGAAAGGGGACATAATCCAACTACAGCGAAGAGGGTACTACATCTGCGACCAGCCATACCAACCAACCAGGTCAGCTCTCGCTTATCTATCTATTCTGAGTATAAAAGTTTATTTTTGAAGATTATGAGTACATTTGATTAGATTGCTAATGCTTTGTAGTTTCAAAACCTTTAATTTCTTTGACGAGATCGAAAGTTAAAAAAAACAAACTTTATTTAATTTACAACAATTATGAAACAAGTTATCCAAATGTTAGCACGCGAGGGGTCTTATTGCGGAAGGAATTCAGAGTACGCAGAGAAAACCCACAAGGTGTTGCAGGTGACCCCATACCTTTTCACATTCTGTTGGGGAATCGAACCCTGGCTGCCTTAGTGAAATGCAAGTGCATAATCCACTGCTCCACTGACCACTCGATCAATATTTCAAACATAATAGTTAATCACTACTTAACTAATTACCTTTTACAGCCCGTATACCGGAAAGTGTAGCCCATGTGTACTGTTGAACATCCCGGATGGCCACCAGAAGGAGATGCCCACGGCCGGCTCGAAACACAAACAGGAAGCCAGTGCCAAAGAGGTAAACAGGGATTTTTGTTATCGGAAAACTTACAGAACATTCAAGGAAATAACAATGATAAAAATACCTCTGAGTTACGAGTCCTAGACTAATAGAATTTTGATGAGACTTGTAGAATTTCTGGAAATGCTGTTAATTTACATTATGGGACATATTGCTTTAAGCAATATATAGTATAAATATGGTTTGAAAAGGACCCATGAAAATAAGTTGTAGGTTTGATACTGGATCATTCGCATTTGTTATTTTTTTTTTTTTTTGCACCACTAGTTATTTGTCAGGTAAATAGCTAGTTATGATTGAAGGATTTCAAAATATCAAGTAGTGTTAACATTGCTCATGTCCTGGCCCACAGCTTCCAGTCCCAAATTGGTCGTCTTGATGTGTTTAATTTTGATCCAAGGATATTTTCTAGTACCTTATAATGTGACATCACAAAAAGAAGGTTTCCGTCTGATTTTAAATTATGTCAGGAAGGCTGAGGTAGAAATTTAATTTTGATTTAACATTTTAATGTCATTCTAAGGCAAGATAAGGGGAAGTTTATTTATAGATGTGGACTACAGGTTTTAATCCCCAAAGCAGAACTTTTAAAAAAGAATGAAGGCCATACTGTGAGAATATAATGCAGACCTTTTTTCTGCTGTAATTACAGAAAGCGCAGAGTAAGAAAGGAAAGTCTGCAGAAAAATCTCCACAAGATGAGAACGCCCCGTCTGTCCTCGGAGGTGCGGCTGCTGACCTTGACGCTAAGGTTTCTGCCCAAGGTGAACAGGTCAGGAAGCTGAAGACTGAAAAGGCTTCAAAGGTAACTACAGGCGGTATCATAATAATTTTTTTTTAATGCGTTCAATTACATTTTCATTGTACATCCAGGGGTTTTCCTATTTATATCAATGGTAGCAAATATTGGTTCTGTTCCCAATTCAAAACAGGGGAGATGATTTCCAATTCAGAAGAAATGATTAACCAAATTGAAAAAGAAAAAGAAATTCTTTGCAAGTCACAACAAATACATAAGATTCAACCTGCATGTAATTCTAGATTACTTGGTTTCAACTAACATGCACTCTATTTCTTATGATACTATACAACTGGTGAAAAATAACATCTTCTTTAATCAAATAAAAATTACAGTATACTTGTAAAAGAAATGTAGTAATTTTGAAAAATGTTGAAGATATAAGGTAAAAGGAAACTTTCATTTTCAATTTACATTGTTTGCTTTGCAATGGTGAATCAGAGAGTGCAGCAATCAATTTACAATTTATTTTCATTTGTCCTTTTTGTACATATTGCCAAAAACGATGGGTCCCACAATGTTAAATTGAAGCATTTCCAGAATTTCTATGAGTCCTTTCATAATTTTATGAGTACTGAACTCGGGACTCGCACGTAGATTGATCACTGAGAGTGTGATTTATCCTAAGCCCCAGGTGAATATCAGCAAAGCCCTGATATGTATCAGAGACCAGAACATTGACTGTTTGCCTCCTGTTGTAGGACCGGATAGATGCAGAAGTGAAGATCCTGTTGGCTTTGAAGGCTGAGTACAAGTCTGTTACTAGTAAGGACTGGAAACCTGGCGCCAAGCCAGCCCCGGCCGCTGCTGCTGCTCCCGTGAATACAGGAGGAGACGGTGACTTATACGACAAGGTCGCAGCCCAGGGCAACAGGGTCAGAGATCTTAAATCCCAGAAAGCTAAAAAGGTAAACATAATTCTGTATTTATTGTTGAAAAGATTTGTTCTCATATAGCTTATTGTTTTAAAATAGCTTATTATAAGATGCTACTTTTGGGTTTATATGTTTGTAACTATCAGAATTACAAAACAATCTTTGGAGTTTAAAGTGTCCTGTTACCGTTTGTTTCCTATTGTAGGCTGATATTGATGCTGAAGTGAAGATCCTGTTGGCTTTGAAGGCTGAGTACAAGTCTGCCACTGGCAAAGATTGGAAACCAGATGCCAAGCCAGCCCCGGCTGCTGCTGCTGCTCCTGTGACCTCAGGAGACGGTGACCTGTATGACAAGGTCACAGCCCAGGGCAACAGGGTCAGAGATCTCAAGTCCCAGAAGGCACAGAAGGTAAACTTTTATCTGCATTTAATGTTAAAAAAAAAATTCATTTTCATATAGCTTAACCTTCTCATATAGCTTATTAATTTTGTTCTTAAGATAACTTATAAGATAGTTGTTTTGGTTTTGTATAAATTTAACTGTCAAAATTACTAAAATACCTTTTTTTTCCCTATTGTAGGCCGATGTTGATGCTGAGGTGAAAATCCTGTTGGCACTGAAGACTGAATACAAGTCTGCTACTGGCAAAGATTGGAAACCAGATGCCAAGCCTGCCCCGGCCGCTGCTGCTCCTGTGACCTCAGGAGACGGTGACCTGTACAACAAGGTCGCAGCCCAGGGCGACAGGGTCAGAGATCTTAAGTCCCAGAAGGCAAAGAAGGTAAACTTTTATCTACATTTAATGTGGAAAAACAAATTTTCATTTTCATATAGCTTATTCTTCTCATATAGCTTATTAATTTTTTTCTTAAGATAACTTATAAGATACTGAATTTGGTTTTGTATAAATTCAACTGTCAGAATTACTAAAATATCTTTGGATTTCCTATTGTAGGCTGATATTGATGCTGAGGTGAAAATCCTGTTGGCCCTGAAGGCTGAGTACAAGTCTGCTACTGGCAAAGATTGGAAACCAGATGCCAAGCCAGCCCCAGCTGCTGCTGCTGCTCCTGTGACCTCAGGAGAAGACGGTGACCTGTATGACAAGGTTGTAGCCCAGGGCGACAGGGTCAGAGACCTGAAGTCCCAGAAGGCTAAAAAGGTAAACAGATATTTTGTTTATAGCTCGAACTAAAACATCTATCCAGGACTTGTTAATTGACGGATACATGTTTTGTGAAATTCCATTATCATGCTTGCATGATTCATTATGCTTGTAAAATTATAAAGCATAAAAAAAAACCAATTTGGAAATTTAGTTTAAAGTTAAGAATTTTGATGGAGTTGGGGACCAACAAATACCGAGTTCTTTTTTGAATCACAAACATGTCTCTGAGTTAACATACACAGTAGCCTATAAATTCTTGTTGTAGGACCAGATTGATGCTGAAGTGAAGATCCTGTTGGCTTTGAAAGCTGAGTACAAGTCTGTAACTGGCAAAGATTGGAAACCTGGCGCCAAGCCACTCCCAGCTGGAGGATCGGACCTCTATGATAAAATTGTTGCTCAGGGAAATAAAATCCGAGACATGAAGGCCCAAAAAGTTTCAAAAGTAAGTTTTTTTCAAATCAGCAAATGTTTCTAGGGCTGTTTCAGAACTAACCATGTGGAATGGGTTCGATCAGGTAGGCACTTTTTTCAGAGACCCCATCACCCATCAAATATTAAGGGATTTAATATAAGGAATAGTATTAAAGCAGATCTGGTCTAACTCCACCACCCATGATATTATACAGGTGCTTCCCAAATCCTCCACACAATTTATTATGGAACAGCCCTAATCACATTATACTGCTAATAAGTAATACATTGTATTGTAAACAAGAAATTTTCTTATTTTATTTGTACTCTTATTTTAGTGTTACTTAAAAATATTTGGCAAAACATGTTTGGCAAAATCATTGTTTCAAACGAGGTCGAGGACATAGGTCCAGGATATAATTTTTATTCTGGTTTCTCAAATTTCCCTTATGTCTTCAAAGTAATTGTGATATGCAAAATGTAATTTCACTGGCCACAGTAGGGTGTTACTAAACCACGAGTCTTCTAGAGTGAATTTGGATTTGATCTGTCTTCAATGTTTTTGAACTTTTAAGACTATGAAAATATCAATAAAAAAACAAAAACCATAATGTTATCATGTATGAATAAAATTCATACATAATGGTTTTGGTTTTGTCAGAATATATTAATGTAAAATTACAACTCTGGCTACAGTACTGCCCTGGTCTATTTGGATTAGTTTGTACTTTCGCATCTCAATAAACACGTCTGCCTCTGTAAAATATTGGACCTACCAAATAGGCCCATTTTCCATCAATTTAAATAAGTGAGGTCAAACCTCCTAAAATCAAACTTTGATGATTCAAATTTTTCGATGTGTCAAACTGATGGCAAAGTTTGGATTTTTACCCTGATATAACACTACTAATTTACTATTGATGAATAGAACTTCTATAAGTAAACTTTTCACTGTTTCAAAGTCTAACATAACCCGTTTGTTATTAAGACATTGAAAATTACAACTAATAAATCAAATTGAAAAAAATTCCTGTATAAGCAAAAATTCCTGTACAAGCAACGAATTGCCCTGTAGCCATGCACAGACATGTTTCAGTATTCAGAGGAGATGACCATGTTTATCCACCTAGCATTAATTATACTCGTGTAATAGACTGACATCGATTTACTCACTCATTTTTTAAATACAATAGTGTGAAGTACACATTACAGAATGTGATAATCATTTATCGGCAAATTACCACATTGTTAATGGTCTGTGTATGTATTATAATCAGTGCTTAACTCTTTCCGTACCGTTGTCGTATACAGACGACAAAAAAACGTGACGTCTCCTCCCCGTTGTCGTATACAGACGACAAAAAACCGTGACGTCTCCTCCCCGTTGTCGTATACAGACGACAAAAAACCGTGACGTCTCCTCCCCGTTGTCGTATACAGACGACAAGCTATTTGACGTTACATACTTTTCGATTAGCTGGGTATAGCAGCCTACAGATGAGTTTACCAATAACATTTTACACAACATCGACTGCGTCAGTTTATAACAAACAATATGATAGTAGTTAAGTACCCATTTTTGTCATTTGAGTAACCCATTTAGTTTGAATTTCCCGCGAGATACTGCTCAGTGTCATCACCGATGTAAACATAATGGCGGCGAATGCTTTAGCTATACATAGCGGTACCACATCTAACAAACACATTACTGTGAAAATAAAGCTCTGTATATCTTCTAACTATAGAAGAACCGAAAAGAACATTGGTTTACATTTACCTGTATTATTTCGGCATAATATTCACTACGCAGACACAACAAAGAGCCGCCATTTTGGCCGAAACGTCTGGGGGTGAGCCTAGTAATGACTTCCAGTACGGAATCCGGACCGGACTCACGGTACGGAAAGAGTTAAAAGGCACATTACAGTGGTTTTGAACTGTTTTAAGTTCATATACCATGTAGTCTTATTCAACAGAGTATATCTGCTCCTGTGTATATTCATTAACAATCATAAAAATCTATGGACCATTTACCTTGTTTGTTATGCCCCAGCCATGAAATTGGGGGGGGGGGGGGGTAAAAATTATGTTTCTGATCGTCAGAAACAAGTTTTAGTTAAGAATATATATTCCAATACAGGTTACACTAATGCTGGTGTACCACAGGGAAGCGTTTTGGGGCCCCTTTTGTTAACTCACCTGGTCCAAAGGACCAAGGTGAGCTTATGCCATACCGTGGCGTCCGTCGTCCGTCCGTCCGTCAACAATTGACTTCTTCTTCATAACCACTGATCACAATTTAACTAAATTTGGTAGGAAGCATCCCTGCATGGCTGGGATTCAAATTTATACAAATGATGGGTCTGACCCCCCAGGGACCTGAGGGCGTGGCCAAAAGTGGTCCATTTGGCAATATTGATATTAACGACTTCTTCTCTGGAACTAAGCAATGTATGGCATTTATATTTCAGTGGTAGCATCCCTAGGTTGCTGGGATTCAAATTTATACAAATGATGGGGCTGACCCCCCAGGGGCCTGAGGGGCGGGGCCAAAAGTGTCTATTTGGCAATATTGATATTAACGACTTCTTCTCTGGAACTAAGCAATGTATGGCATTTATATTTCAGTGGTAGCATCCCTAGGTGGCTGGGATTCAAATTTATACAAATGATGGGGCTGACCCCCCAGGGGCCTGAGGGGCGGGGCCAAAAGTGTCTATTTGGCAATATTGATATTAATGACTTCTTCTCTGGAACTAAGCAATGTATGGCATTTATATTTCAGTGGTAGCATCCCTAGGTGGCTGGGATTCAAATTTATACAAATGATGGGGCTGACCCCCCAGGGGCCTGAGGGGCGGGGCCAAAAGTGTCTATTTGGCTATATTGATGCTGCACTGAACGCTTTTCATGGATTAATGCCCTATTTGCCAAAAAACCTAACATTTTTAGAATTACAACAAAAGCAATGTACATGTACCCATCAAAAATGCTTATGATATATTGACATAACAAGAAGGGCCACACATACACTTATGAGTCATTCTTGTTTCATATATCATATGAAACCAGGTGAGCGATACAGACCTTCTGGGCCTCTTGTTTTTAATATATATAAATGATATTGTTGATAATTTGAATAGTATATCTCGTTTATTTGCTGATGATACTTCATTAATGTATTCTTCGTAATCTGTTTTTGACATTCAAAAAACTGACGTATTGCTAATAACAAATTCGAAAAATGTATTACCCTTGCATCTTACTTTTGGAGACAAAACTTTGAATTTAGTTGACCACCATAGACATTTAGGTGTGACGTTCAGTTCAGATGCAAAGTGGTCTCTTCACATAGCAGAAATTATAAAAACATATATGAAAAAGGTATCGGTATTAGGGAAATTCAAATTCTTGTTGAGTAGGAAAACTTTATTACGAATGTATAGAGTATTTGTGTTTCCTGTATTGGAATATGCTTGTGAAGTATGGGATGGTTGTTCTCTGGCAGATGTTAATAAACTAGAACAAGTTCAACTTGAGACAGCACGAGTTATTACCGGCATGCCATCTTTCTCAAGTAAACATTCTCTGTATAAAGAATCCCAGCTCCAACCATTATCTGAAAGAAGAAAGCTTCGAAAACTTTCAATGATTTTTAAACTCCATAATAATTTAACTCCTTCTTATTAGGGCCCCGCATCGAGAGATACGGGTGCCCTATAGTAATCAGGTTGTCCATCTGTTCGTCCGTCCGTCTGTCCGTTTTTTGTCTTCTGCACAAAAATGTTTGCAGGAGATGAAGGATTTGGATCAAATTGGAACTGATGATTCCTCATTCATCCTAGATCACATGTGTAGTATTTCATGCAAATCGGATTCAAAATGGCTGTTAGGCGGCCATATTGGATTTTAACATTAACATGAAAATACTGAATCTTTGCTGTTTCTTCTGCACAAAAATGTTTCCATGAGATGAAGGATTTGTATCAAATTGGAACTGATGATTCCTCATTCATCCTAGATCACATGTGTAGTATTTCATGCAAATCGGATTCAAAATGGCTGTTAGGTGGCCATATTGGATTTTAACATTAACATGAAAATACTGAATCTTTGCTGTTTTTAACTGTTCACTAATCGATTATGCAAAGTAGTGAACAAATAAACCAAGAGTTAACTGACAATGATCAAGCTCATAGTTCAAGGTCACAAGTTCAAAGGTCAACGGTCAAGGTTATCCTGGATAGGCTACAAAATGCCAGGTAATCGACCCTTTTGGATTTTAGCTGTCAAAACAATTTTGACATTTTCCTATCAATGAATGATCTTGTTTATAATTGTTTTCTAACACTTACAAATTTAACATTACTGTACTATAACTCTAAAATACCAATATTGTGTCACCTCCGACGGATGTCGGAAAGGCGGCAGATAGGGGTTACTTTTCTGATCTTGGATTTCTGCTTTTTTGGGGTAAAAATCTCAGAATTACAACGTTAAAGATTAGCGTTTAGCTCTTGCATATTAGGCTGTTTCCGACTAAGTATAAAAGCTACAGCAACCAAACTTGGTATGTAGGTGTATTATGACTCAATGAACACTATCGCACCTTCCGTTTTATGATTCAACAAAATGGCCGCCATTTCCTTGCCACTGATTGGTAAAATTTAGATATTCTCCAATTTCACTCAAAATTGGTATGTAGGTGTTTTATGACTCTACGAACACTCTCGCAACTTCTGTTTCATGATTCAACAAAATACTCGCCATTTCCTTGCCACTGATTAGTCGAAATTTAGATATTGTCCGATTTCACTCAACATTAGTATGTAGGTGTATTATGACTCTACAAACACTATCGCAACTTCTGTTTCATGATTCAGCAAATTGGCTATTATTTCCTGGCCTCTGATTGGTCAAAATTTTGATATTGTCCGATTTCACTCAAACTTGGTATGTAGGTGTATTAGGACTCTACAAAATCTATCGCAATTTCAGTTTCACGATTCAACAAAATGGACACTATTTCTTTGCCACTGACTGGTCAAAATTTCAATATTGTCCGATTTCAATCAAATTTGGTATATAGTGAATTATGACTCTACGAACACTATCACTATTGACAAAGCGGGAAAGGCGACACATATTATTACGCGTAATTCTTGTTCATTGGAGCATCAGACATATTGCCGGGCCCTTTCTGATGTATCTAGTTTCAATAATCTTCTTCCTCCAAGAGTAGGAGAGCGTAACATGTATAATGTTAGAAATAATGAAAATTATACTGTTCCAAATGTTCGATTGTCTTCTTCTTATGAATCCTTTATCCCATCTTCTGTTAGATTGTGGAATAATTTACAGAGAGCAGCCACTCATTAAAAGTTTTAAATCCAAAATACAAAACAATCGTGATTTATTACCTAATTATTACCTTGCCGGAAATAGAAAATTAAATGTGTTACCCACAAGGTTACGACATACTTGTAGTAGCTTAAAATATGATTTGTTTAGAGTAAATATAGTAAATGATCCAACCTGTGCATGTGGTAATGATTGCGAAAATGTATATTATTACTTTTTATACGCCCGTCAAAAATGACGGGACGTATTATGGTATGGCGTTGTCCGTCCGTCCGTCGTAAACTTTTATTTGTCCGGAGATCTCCTACAGTTTTCAACCGATTTCTTTCAAACTTGCTAGGCTTTACCACCATGACATGAAGTTGTGTTTTCCTGAATGACAGTTTGATTCGACAATATTTACAAGAGTTATGACCCTTTGGGATGCAATTTTGGGCATTATGTAAAAAACGTCAGAACATTTTTGTGTTTTCTTCAATTCCTCTAAAATTTGGTATGATACTTCGAAAAGCTATAATATTTAACATATATTACGGGTTTTGTTGGGTTATTTCAACTTTTCGCGTAACAGCATTGCGTAGTTTAAAAATTGCATATGTATAAAATGCATTTCTGTCGTAAACTGTTGTTTTGTCCGGAGATCTTCTCCTACAGTTTTCAACTGATATCTCTCAAACTTGGTAGGCTTAATTATCATGACATGAAGTTGGGTTTTCCTGAATACTAGTTCAATTGGACAATATTTACTAGAGTTATGGCCCTTTGAAACTTCATATTTGATGCAATTTCGAGCATTATGTAGAAAGTGTCAGAACTTTTTTGTATTTTCTTCAATTACTCTAAAATTTGGTATGATACTTCATTTCAACTTTTTGCGTAACAGCATTGCGAGTTTGATAATGGCACATGTATAAAATGCATTTCTGTCGTAAACTGTTGTTTTGTCCGGAGATCTTCTCCTACAGTTTTCAACTGATATCTTTCAAACTTTGGAGGCTTAATCATCATGACATGAAGTTGTGTTTTCCTGAATACCAATTCAATTAGACAATATTTACTAGAGTTATGGCCCTTTGAAACTTCATATTTGATGCAATTTCAAGCGTTATGTAGAAAGTGTCAGAACATTTTTGTGTTTTCTTCAATTCCTCTAAAATTTGGTATGATACTTCGAAAAGCTATAATATTTAACATATATTACGGGTTTTGTTGGGTTATTTCAACTTTTCGCGTAACAGCATTGCGTAGTTTGATAATGGCACATATATAAATGCATTTCTGTTGTAAACTGTTGTTTTGTCCGGAGATCTTCTCCTACAGTTTTCAACCGATATCTCTCAAACTTGGTAGGCTTAATCATCCTGATATGAAGTTGTGTTTTCCTGAATACCAGTTCAATTAGACAATATTTACTAGAGTTATGGCCCTTTGAAACTTCATATCTGATGCAATTTCGGGCATAATGTAGAAATAGTCAGTATTTTCTTCAATTCCTCTAAAATTTGGTATGATACTTCGAAAAGCTATAATATTTAACATATATTATGGGTTTTGTTTGGTCATTTCAACTTTTCGCATAACAGCAGTTTTTTGTTTCCATACAATTATACTTCCGATAGAATACGACGGGCGTATCATGCCTCCGCTTGCGGTGCTCTTGTTTGATTGTATATTGTATAGAAGAGAGCGTGAAATTTTATTTGATATTGTTTCCTGTTATTGTAATGTGACTCTCAGTGTTATTCTCTGTGGTTCTCCCCAGTTATCCAAGGAACAAAATGACTATATTTTTAAATGTGTTCAAAATTTTATTAAATCCAGTAACCGATTTTAAGTCATCATAGGATATAATAATTTGTATTTCTACTAGTGTCCCCTCTCTCTCTCTCCCTCTCCTTCCATCCCTTTTCTCGTTTTCTTCTTCTCTCCTCCCCCCCCCCCCCCCCCCACATTCTCTCTCATAAATTAAAATTATGCATGTTAATATATTCAAAATATGAACATTGCATTCTTGTATATTTTGTACAATATTGCGGAAAGGGCGATTATTAAGTTGTGATAACTTGTGCCAAATCCTTTTGTTTAATTTTGCAATAAAATATATTCAAACTCAAAAAATATAGTGTTACCCATCTCCGCCGCGCCCCGTCCCGTCATGCCTGGTCCCATGGTAATGTAGCCAGCTGAGGGCGGGGGCATTTATGTCTCACAGACATTACTAGTTTTACCTACATATTTCGTAAGACACTTTTTCTGGAAGAAACAGTCTGCTGTTTTATAAAACTAATGGTAGGTAGGACTCGTTTATGTTTACTGGTTCATGATGAAAAAATCCTTTCACTAGGATGAAAAAATATTACAAAACAGAAAAAAATTGCCATACTTTTATTAGCAAATTAACTTTCCAAACCATTAGAAATAAGTTGAACATTAGTCAATGATCAATCATTTTAATCAATGCAAGGGATGAACGATCGATGGTGAAATTTTATAGTGATTCCTATCAACATGCGAAAGTGAAATGCAAGGGGTTTCGATTTTTAATCCCTTGCCACAAAGTGGTGTTGGGCATTAAGTGTTACCCTTGTCCGTCCGTCCATCCGTCCGTCCATCTGTCCATCCATCCGTCTCGGTTTAGTTTTTGCGTTAAGGTCAGTTTTGGCCTTAGTACAAGGCCTATGGTTATGAAACTTCATTGGCTAATACATCTCAACGAGTAGTGATGGTTGCAGGGTTTTTATGACCTTGACCTCTGGCAAACTTAGTTACTGAAGTGGGGCATCTGTGTTTTACAAACATATTTCTAGTTCCAAAAAAAAAATGTAAAAGGTCAAGGTCATCATACCAAGCGGGGAGTTTAAGATCAAATGGCTTCAGTAAACATATAACTGGTGGAATAGCTTCTCATCAACTCCCTATTAAAATATGGAAATAAGCATGACCACAAGTAAAGAACCCTACACATTAAGACCCCTCGCAAGCTAACATCCGGGCCAACAAAAGTTCCCAATCAATTAATATAAGTTGGATAAGTTGTTTCATAATTGTTGTAAAATAAATAAAGTTTATATAAGTAAAGAACCCTACACCCAGGCCAGCAAGGGTGATTGATATAAGTTGGATAACTTGTTTCATAATTGTTGTAAAATAACTAAAGTTTATACAAGTAAAGAACCTCAGATCCTTTCTTAAATTAAAAGTAGCCCTTTATAATGAGTTCATCTGGTCTGTGACAAGCTGCATACATGTTTAAGCTTTCTATCTGATTGGGAATATTTACAGTTGTACATTTTCTCAACATTATGTCTTGATTACACAAGCAGATGATTCTGATCTCAGCAGCCGTTCAAGAAGGCTAATTAACAGGGCTGAAGAGACCTGCCAGATAGCAGGTGAAAGCTGGTTAAAAATATTCTTATTTAATGCTAATTAATTAACACTACATGGTGTTATCTATTTTTGAGATATTTCAATTAACAACCTTTAACTTCAAGTAAACAGTTATATAAAAATATTACATGTACATTATAGGAACAATTAACAACCTTTAACTTCAAGTAAACAGTTATATAAAAATATTACATGTACATTATATGAACAATTAACAACCTTTAACTTCAAGAAAACAGTTATATAAATATATTACATGTACATTATATGAACAATTAACAACCTTTAACTTCAAGAAAACAGTTATATAAATATATTACATGTACATTATATGAACAATTAACAACCTTTAACTTCAAGAAAACAGTTATATAAATATATTACATGTACATTATAGGAACAATTAACAACCTTTAACTTCAAGAAAATAGTTATATAAATATATTACATGTACATTTAAGGAACAATTAACAACCTTTAACTTCAAGAAAACAGTTATATAAATATAGTATATGTACATTATAGGAACAATTAACAACCTTTAACTTCAAGAAAATAGTTATATAAATATATTACATGTACATTTAAGGAACAATTAACAACCTTTAACTTCAAGAAAACAGTTATATAAATATAGTATATGTACATTATAGGAACAATTAACAACCTTTAACTTCCAGAAAACAGTTATATAAATATATTACATGTACATTATAGGAACAATTAACAACCTTTAACTTCAAGAAAACAGTTATATAAATATATTACATGTACATTATAGGAACAATTAACAACCTTTAACTTCAAGAAAACAGTTATATAAATATAGTATATGTACATTATAGGAACAATTAACAACCTTTAACTTCAAGAAAACAGTTATATAAATATATTACATGTACATTATAGGAACAATTAACAACCTTTAACTTCAAGAAAACAGTTATATAAATATATTACATGTACATTATAGGAACAATTAACAACCTTTAACTTCCAGAAAACAGTTATATAAATATATTACATGTACATTATAGGAACAATTAACAACCTAAAATTAACTTCAAGAAAACAGTTATATAGATATATTATATGTACATTATAGGAACAATTAACAACCTTTAACTTCCAGAAAACAGTTATATAAATATATTACATGTACATTATAGGAACAATTAACAACCTTTAACTTCCAGAAAACAGTTATATAAATATATTACATGTACATTATAGGAACAATTAACAACCTAAAATTAACTTCAAGAAAACAGTTATATAGATATATTATATGTACATTATAGGAACAATTAACAACCTTTAAAGGGGCATCCCGGGGAAGTCTACAATGAATTTATTGAATGAACATGCTGTCTGCACTACCAGATGCATTTTCCTGTTATTTCAATATTTAAAGTCTTCTCAAAATGTGTTTATTAGCCACTTGCAAAATTGCATTTCTCGGGAAAGCCCGATAAAAATAGCGATGATCACGCGTCAATCACGTGACTATTTTGTCGCATGTCGACGAAGGGGCCCAACGGGAGGGGACGCGTAATGTATAGGTCCGATGATGAACCAGACACAAAGTCCGTGTATCAATTTATTGAATCATATTCACATTAATAATCAGACGTTAATTACACACGATATTCATATGAAGAAATTTATGTCGGTATCTCTGCATCATTTATCGACATCAGTACCTGACTGAGACCGTTAGCCATGCATTGTCAGAAACCAATACGACACTGCACTATCTTACATTGTACGTTTAACAGTGTCATGTGGGTTTCCGACGATGACAACCATAGGGCAAACCTTAATTTCTGTAAAAAGTTATCTTCACGAATCCTCATTTAGAACCATTTCACATTGAAAAGTGCAAAAATAAAATGAAATGATTCGGATTTTTTTTATACAACTCGATGCCTTGAAGATTTTTTTTAAGACTTTCTATATATTCATCTAAAATCTATCCAACTTTCAGCGTCAACATACTTTAACACTTACAATTATATATGGATCACGGAAGTCCGTGCACTCATATGACGCACCACGCACTAAACATGTAGAATACATGTATAATATATATATCAAATTTGGAACTTGTCGAGAAGATAATTGTCCAATACTTAATCCATTTATATATGTTATGATTCATTTTACTTTTTTTTATGTAAATTTAAAGGTTCGTTAACATTTTCAACACAACTGCAGACATGGGACATACATGTATATGATTTTTTTTTTGATGAATTAATGACTTCACTTATATAATGCATATATTTTGATTCATATCAAATTTAATACCGGGGTCCAAACCCGATAATATTTGTACAATCCGTATTTTATAGATTAGGTATGACAAGAATTTTTTATCCGCACATGATGACATAAATTTATTCATTTTGTCCAAATTGAATCTGTATACATTAAACTCAATCGCCCGGGATACCGGCGTTTTATAACGTAACTCCCCACCCCCATACGGTTTTTCTTGTATGTGAAAAGGTCTTTCTCTTCAGCAATATAATTCAATAATGTCGTTTTACTGGAATATTATAAAGGGAATATTACAATACACGCTTTCAAGTTTTACACACGCATTTCATGTAACAGAGGAATGAAAGAGTTATCCCTTGGGAAGCCCCAAAGCCAAATCAAAACTGTGTCACCGGCTATCCAGAAGAAAACTGTAACAATGCAAACAATTGGGCTGTTAGTCTCTCCCTTGAATACTTCCCATCCCTCATTATGCTTCCGTAATATAATCCTTACGTTAAAATTGGACTATTCGGCCACTTTTCGCTTGGTAGTTACATGTAGGTCACGCGGATCGCCATTTTTTGTTTACCAATGTAGCTTGTTATGCGCATGCGTTATTATATGTGATGCCAAAAAATTTGCATGTCCAAATCGTTGATCAACGAATAGTGATTCCCTTTTTTAATTATTAATTAAAATTTTTGAGAACATATTTCAGCGTAAATCGCCCATTAATTTTCCACAAGAGTATACATTTAATTCATATATACCATAATTCTAAATAAGCATAAAAAAATATAGTTTTAACATGATGCCTCTTTAACTTCAAGAAAACAGTTATATAAATATATTACATGTACATTATAGGAACAATTAACAACCTTTAACTTCAAGAAAACAGTTATATAAATATATTACATGTACATTATAGGAACAATTAACAACCTTTAACTTCAAGAAAACAGTTATATAAATATATTACATGTACATTATAAGAACAATTAACAACCTTAACTTCAAGAAAACAGTTATATAAATATAGTATATGTACATTATAGGAACAATAAACAACCTTTAACTTCAAGAAAACAGTTATATAAATATATTACATGTACATTATAGGAACAATTAACAACCTTTAACTTCCATAAAACAGTTATATAAATATATTACATGTACATTATAGGAACAATTAACAACCTTTAACTTCAAGAAAACAGTTATATAAATATATTACATGTACATTATAGGAACAATTAACAACCTTTAACTTCAAGAAAACAGTTATATAAATATATTACATGAAGATTATAGGAACAATTAACGACCTTTAACTTCAAGAAAACAGTTATATAAATATATTACATGTACATTATAGGAACAATTAACAACCTTTAACTTCAAGAAAACAGTTATATAAATATATTACATGTACATTATAGGAACAATTAACAACCTTTAACTTCAAGAAAACAGTTATATAAATATATTACATGTAGATTATAGGAACAATTAACGACCTTTAACTTCAAGAAAACAGTTATATAAATATATTACATGTACATTATAGGAACAATTAACGACCTTAAACTTCAAGAAAACAGTTATATAAATATATTACATGTAGATTATAGGAACAATTAACGACCTTTAACTTCAAGAAAACAGTTATATAAATATATTACATGTACATTATAGGAACAATTAACGACCTTTAACTTCAAGAAAACAGTTATATAAATATATTACATGTACATTATAGGAACAATTAACGACCTTTAACTTCAAGAAAACAGTTATATAAGTATATTACATGTACATTATAGGAACAATTAACAACCTTTAACTTCAAGAAAACAGTTATATAAATATATTACATGTACATTATAGGAACAATTAACGACCTTTAACTTCAAGAAAACAGTTATATAAATATATTACATGTACATTATAGGAACAATTAACGACCTTTAACTTCAAGAAAACAGTTATATAAATATAGTATATGTACATTATAGGAACAATTAACGACCTTTAACTTCAAGAAAACAGTTATATAAATATATTACATGTAGATTATAGGAACAATTAACGACCTTTAACTTCAAGAAAACAGTTATATAAATATATTACATGTACATTATAGGAACAATTAACGACCTTTAACTTCAAGAAAACAGTTATATAAATATATTACATGTACATTATAGGAACAATTAACGACCTTTAACTTCAAGAAAACAGTTATATAAATATATTACATGTACATTATAGGAACAATTAACAACCTTTAACTTCAAGAAAACAGTTATATAAATATATTACATGTACATTATAGGAACAATAAACGACCTTGAACCTCAAGAAAACAGTTATATAAATATATTACATGTACATTATAGGAACAATTAACAACCTTTAACTTCCAGAAAACAGTTATATAAAAATATTACATGTAAATTATAGGAACAATTAACAACCTTTAACTTCAAGAAAACAGTTATATAAGTATATTACATGTACATTATAGGAACAATTAACAACCTTTAACTTCAAGAAAACAGTTATATAAAAATATTAGATGTACATTATAGGAACAATTAACAACCTTTAACTTCAAGAAAACAGTTATATAAATATATTACATGTACATTATAGGAACAATTAACAACCTTTAACTTCAAGAAAACAGTTATATAAATATATTACATGTACATTATAGGAACAATTAACAACCTTTAACTTCAAGAAAACAGTTATATAAAAATATTACATGTAAATTATAGGAACAATTAACAACCTTTAACTTCCAGAAAACAGTTATATAAAAATATTACATGTAAATTATAGGAACAATTAACAACCTTTAACTTCCAGAAAACAGTTATATAAATATATTACATGTACATTATAGGAACAATTAACAACCTTTAACTTCCAGAAAACAGTTATATAAATATATTACATGTACATTATAGGAACAATTAACAGCCTTTAACTTCAAGAAAACAGTTATATAAATATAGTATATGACATTGTACATTATAGGACTCCTTGCCCATACTTTTCAGAAATTTTCAGTCAATGATGTCATACAATTGTCATATTTCATAATGAAATCTCTATGAAATTCCTACTATTTAAACCCAGATTCATTGTCTGGGAGAATCAGTATTGTAAGCCAATCACCATCCTTGGCATTTTGCTATAAATGTGTATATTTGGTAAACTTCTTTCTACCACAATAGGTTGGTGTTATTCATTTCTCAGGGTATCAAATAATCGTCACAACTTTTGAATACCGTAACATTTTTTTTTTTCCACACATGGAATAAACTTTTTCACACATTTTTATTGGCTGATATGGTGAACTTTGACCGGAACAACGTCACTTGCTGATTGTTGACATTGTCATCATTTGGAGGGAAAATATGATCTGATATGTTTATGCCCATATTGTCTGCTTTTCAATGAAATACTGTTGTTTTTCGACTGAAATTGTGGTAGAAACAGGTCACAATAGTAGTGGTTGTTGGATATGGTAAAGCTTGTGTTCTCTGTAACTTTTGAAAATTCATTAACTCAAGTGAAATAAATACCATATCCAACAACCACTCGTTGTGTAGCCTCAATGTATTGTACAATTTGTGAGATAGGAGACTACGAGTATGGCATGGTGAATCCCAAAGATTCGTCTTATGCAGTCGTAACCGTAGTTTATAAACAAGATTAATGTACTACAAGTAACTGTATTATCAGGTAATGCTGGTAGATTCAGCAAACCGCTGATGAGTGGTATTTCACTTAATATCGGTTATATCTACATGAAATTATACCCCCTCCCCCCACCCCCCTCCAGCAACAACAATTTAACCACTTTCAAGGTATGTTAGATTAACGAAATATGTTGTCAACAATAAATTTATATATGATTATTATTAGATCCCACGAGAAATTGTGTTGGTATACTTCAAACTAACCAAAAGCATGGATATTTGTTAACCTGAAAACATACATGCTCCGTGGGGTCAGAAACTCAGAGATGTTTAATTTGTAAACATATGTCTCGTTTGCATGGGTTGGACAATTAAAGATTTCCTTATTATTGGTTTAAAAATGCATAGAAAATATCAAAATTTGTCAAAATATCGGTATAGAATAGTTCACAAAGTTCACAGAACTACAATTTTATAAAATATTTGGTGATATTATAAAAAAGTAAACAAACTTCGCTTAATTGCCCCTTTAAATATGTTGTTTATACTGATAATGCCTCGTAAAATACTGCACCAGTTTAAATGATATATGAACACCGTACTTTGTACACATATAGTAATTATAAAGACGGGGTATACTATAAGTATATAAGTTGGAATAACTATCCCAATTTGTGGATTTATTCTCTTTTGTTTAAAACAAGTGTGCTCTTCTCCTACCCAAAAAATGGTGGGGGGGGGGGGGCATATATAGCTCATGTATGTCCTGTCCCGTCCTGTCCTGTTCCGATTCATCATAAGCACTCTAAGGTATCACTATATGAAGACCTATCAAGTATGTTCAGATAAATGACCTTGAGCAGATTTCAATGTCACAGCCTGGGTTGATCTAATTAAAATAATGTGTTTAACATTTTAAAAAAACTTCTGATAATCAAAAAGCCTTAACTTAAGTTCAATTTCAGCCATTTGGGACTCTTTGTTTGAATATTCAGAATATATAAAAGTGAAATTTTAACATGTATTCTTCATTTTCTAAAAACAAATGTATTCATTAAAACTAACAAAAACTTATTGTGTTGTAAGAACTAACTGACAAACACTTATTGTGTTGTAAGAACTAACTGACAAACACTTATTGTGTTGTAAGAACTAACTGACAAACACTTATTGTGTTGTTAACACTAACAGTCAAAAACTGTTTGTTTTTTTGTAAGATATTGAAATCATGAGACTGTTAAATAATTTGCATAATGTATGTAATGTCTTCACTTGGCTGTGATTGTGAGAAAAATGAAGGTTTATTCTCATTTACATTCAGATGACAGATTATCTCCCTTAGACTATCATTTTCTCTCTAACCATTCATATTATACTATACATACAATATGTATTTAAATACAGAGAAATACTCAAACTGATTTTTGTCAGTTTCAAGCATTTTCAATTACTTAATGGGTTTCAGTTGTTGAACTCTAGATAATGAGTGTTTTAATATATTACCCTCTTTTTTTTTTATTCTGTATGTCATAATTATATGGAATTAGACAAGTTGATAATACTTGACATTAAGCTTGTAAATACTTTTAAAATAACATTAAAACAGAGCAGGGTGATCAATCTGTACATTATGATACCAACACATGTGTATTGATCTTCAGGGTAAATACTTGTCCAAAAAGTGACTTATTTAACAGTCCTAGCTGGTAGGGGATCTTTATTTGTAATAAAACAAACCCATATTAGTCTTAAAATAGTCTTAAACAATATTTAAAAACATACATTTTTCATGGATGTCTACCATGTCAACAGTAAGGCCACATATTAATTGTGGTATGTTTTTATATTTTGAACATAACCATATATACAAAATGTCATGTACCATGCATATTTTTTTCAAAGGAAAAAAAATCGACAACTTCACTTTACAAACATACTTGAAAAGCATAACCATAATTAAACAGTTATACATGATACCCCTAAATTTCACTGAAAGTATCCCTTCCTCCTTGATTTATAAAGGATAATTCTGTCGAGAAAAAAAACCCCATGTAATATCTTAGCAGTAAGGCCAAGGGCTATAGCAAGTCTACCATTCATACTTACACTGCACTGCCTAGACATGCCTCTAGGCTGTATGTTATCTAGTGTGTGGTAGCTTGTATAGAAAGTAGGTTAATACATTGAGTCAGTGTTGTGTGTAGGAGTTAGCCACGTGGATGGTTCTTACAACTGGTTCTTCTACAACTGGTTCTTCGTAGAAGAAGGTGATTCTTATCTGTGAGTTTTGTATGAGAATATTGTGTTAAAGGGAAGACTGGCAGTCATAGAACATATATAGTTATCTCTGTTTCCTTAGTTGTAGCTTTGAATGACTTTGTTATTGATTTGATCAGCATGGTACTGGTGTATATATATACACCGGTGTGACACCTGTACAACTACAAGTGACATATGTAAACATATGTAAATGTGTGTGTGTAAATGTGTGTATGTATGTATGTTTACTTTTAGTTCATATATACAGCAATAATTTCTGGTAACTCTGCTGTATATAATATTTCATAGCAATTAGCTATAGTCCAACACTATAATATAACTCTAATACAAACAATATGAGTGTATACATATGTTATTCACTTGCATTGCTTGTTAATTAACTGTACCAGAATCACATTTGATACCTAACCATCATATATATATAATTGTCTGTGGATTGATACCCTCCCATTCATGATCTCAGACGAACCATTGAACCTTTTAATTAGTATGGCTATATATACATGCAGGAACTGTACATGACAGCTATGGGGAGTAGGTAGTAGTGTTTATGTCAGGGTCCGATAGTTGTTCACTGTTCACATTTCAGCATTTAGGAAGCAATTTAATTCATTTGTAGTAGTTGTTTTTGCTGACACACTTGATTTTAATGTTTAGTAAGGAACTATATATATATCTGATCTGTTCAATAATTAATAGCAAAAAAAACATTGATTAATTAAATCTCACAAATTTATACTTCAGTTAAATTCAGACACAAATTAATTGAAAGTCCTCCAAACTTTTTAGTGATCAGTCGGTGAACTTCATAAATTACATTTGTTGTTTCGGAACTTCAAGTTATTGGATTAGTAAGTGCTTAAAAAATTTCTCCTAGCATCATTGTTTCTGTATATATTCTATATGTTCAAAATGTGGTTTTCGTTTGCTGGTAACTAAAGATATGAATAATCCAGAACCATATTGTACTTTAAAATTATCGTCATCCTTACATCTGTAAAATGCATATTGTATTAAACATTATTGCTCAAATATAATTAGTGTTAAATTTATACTACTATAAAAGCCAATATTTTCATGTGTGGAATTTTTCGCTAAGTTTGTAGCCTCCAAACTGTTGGCGGAGGGCAAATTCTTGCGCTGTCAGTCCATATAATACTAATATATACTGTAGATTGTGCGTAGTGTTGAATATGTTCATGTGTGGATATATTCGCTGAGATTTAATGTCAGCAAAATAAGCCAAAATTTCCACACAGCAAATAACTCCACTTTTACAGTATACCTAAGCCTGACGTATTACAATAATATTATTAGTAGTACATTTAAATATACTAACTACAGCTGTGTTTGTTATAGATAATAAATTGAAAATCATAGTATTATATTTAAAACTGAATGCATAATTTCAATTAATTGCAAAATATGAACATAAACATTAAAAGTTAACTTATTTAAAATAATTTCTATGACCCCGCAATGAAATTTTAATGGCCGGGTATATATATAGTATTGCCCTTGGCCACCATTTCATCATAATTTAGTTTCCACTCATTTACACTTTAACAGACAGAGATATTGAACTGTAATTTGATTAGGTGTACTGTATATGTACATTTGTGGTAATTAACACATAACGCACCAAAAAATCTGTGCGTTCATCGTGCATACATCGTTCACCCATGGTGCGCACAGCTGGAAGATTTAAAGATAGTTCTTTCATCTGTGCGATTCTCATAGCACAAACACACGATTTGGTACACATGAAATTGTCCTGTGACACTTCATACGACAAGTTGGTTACATCATAGGAACCTCGAAATATGTCCGTTATCATTCTCGAGGGGTGGAGCTAGCTTTTCTTGTGCTCTGCACTTGAGAAGTAGCACCGCCCCACTCGTACAATAACTGACATATTGCTCGGTTCTCATGATACCTAAGGAATAACCACAATTTTTAGGTCATCTGACCCGAAGGGTCAGGATGACCTATAGTCATCGTGCTTCGTCCGTCGTCGTGCGCCGTCAGTAAACTTTTCATTTCAAAATGCTACTCCTCCTTCATTTCTTAATGGATCACCACCAAATTTGGTGTGAAGCATCATTGGGGGAGGGCGATCAGATTTTATATAAATGAGGCTGATCGAACCCCTGGGGCCAGAGGGGCGGGGCCCGAAACGGGGAACTTTGCTGAATTTTTGCTTTAAATTCCTACTCCTCCTTAATACTTGAATGGATTACATCCAAATTTGGTGTGAAGCATCATTTGGGGAGGGCGATCAGATTTTATATATATGAGGCTGATCCGACTCCTGGGGCCAGAGGGGTAGGGCCCCAAAAGGGGAACTTTGCTGAATTTTTGCTTTAAATTCCTACTCCTCCTTAATACTTGAATGGATTGCATCCAAATTTGGTGTGAAACATCATTTGGGGAGGGCAATCAGATTTTATATAAATGATGCTTATCCGACCCCTGGGGCCATAGGGGCGGGGCCTCAAAAAGGGGACTTTGCTGAATTTTTACTTTAAAATCCTACTCCTCCTTAATGCTTGAATGGATTGCATCCAAATTTGATGTGAAGCATCATTTGGGGAGGGCGATCAGATTTTATATAAATGAGGCTGATCCAACCCTTGGGGCCTTAGGGGCGGGGCCTCCAAAAGGGGACTTTGCTGAATTTTTGCTTTAAAATCCTACTCCTCCTTAATGCTTGAATGGATTGCATCCAAATTTGATGTGAAGCATCATTTGGGGAGGGCGATCAGATTTTATATAAATGAGGCTGATCCAACCCTTGGGGCCATAGGGGCGGGGCCTCCAAAAGGGGACTTTGCTGAATTTTTGCTTTAAAATCCTACTCCTCCTTAATGCTTGAATGGATTGCATCCAAATTTGATGTGAAGCATCATTTGGGGAGGGCGATCAGATTTTATATAAATGAGGCTGATCCAACCCTTGGGGCCATAGGGGCGGGGCCTCCAAAAGGGGACTTTGCTGAATTTTTGCTTTAAAATCCTACTCCTCCTTAATGCTTGAATGGATTGCATCCAAATTTGATGTGAAGCATCATTTGGGGAGGGCGATCAGATTTTATATAAATGAGGCTGATCCAACCCTTGGGGCCAGAGGGGTGGGGCCCCAAAAGGGGAACTTTGCTGAATTTTTGCTTTAAAATCCTATACTCCTTCTTAATGCTTGAATGGATTGCATCCAAATTTGGTGAGAAGAATCATTCGGGGCGGGCGATCAGATTTTTTATAAATGCATTTTTAGCCCACCATCTACATGTATACAAATCGCCCTGCGTACGTGGTCCATTCATGCATAACAATTCTTGCTATTTCTCAGAAAGTACAGAAGGGATCTTTCTCAAATTTCATATGTAGGTTCCCCTAGGTCCCTAAATGTACATGGTGGTTTTTCGGACCAATCAGAATTCAACATGGCCAACACGCAGCCATCTTGCATTTTGACAATTGTTATCAATTTTATATTTTGACAATTATTATCGCTTAATACTGGATTGAAATGTAGATTACTCTGGAGTTTTGACAATTTAAATATCCTAGCCTATTCTGAAACCATACAAAGGAAGAGAAAAGATCAGTCTTTCATTTGACTCATATAATTATTATTACTAATGTAGAAGAACAGGAAAAGCACCTATTCCTGTCGAGTGCCCCAACCAGGAATCGAACCCGGGTCTCCTGCGTGATAAGCCACAGCTTGATCTACCGACTGAGCCAAAAAAGCATGCTTCGTCAGCTGAGTGACAGAGACCGTATTTAACACTATGTACAAGCCACACCGACCCGCTCCTTTTGCACTACTCCCCCTGTTTTTCTTGAGATTTTCTAAATCTCAACCCAAGACTCTAAATATCACTACCATGGGTTATTTAGTTGGGCGTCAATGTAGAAGAACAGGGAAAAACACCTATTCCAGCCGAGTGCTGCGGCCAGGAATTAGGGCAGGGACGATACATCGATTGAGTGATCGCGGTTCACTTCCACGCGATACAAGTATCGATTCAAAGTAGCAAATTACGATACTGTATCGATCCGCTATATTTTCAGCAAAAACAAGAAGCATTGTTTCATGTTATCATTTAAAATCCATTAAAGATTAGTAAAATACCTGTTAACATACACTGAAGGATAGAAATTTCTGAAAGTGAAAGTAGTTGTGATACAGTCTTGTATTCCACAATGCTGGTATACATTTACTATAGCTAAGACGCTTTTGATTTTGCAATGCCAATCAAATAGGAGATTACCAAATCATTGCAAAGTGTATAACAAGCATGGCCGATATGTTGTTCATTGCTTTGACAACACCATAAATAAATTTCGTAACCGACTCTAGATCTGAACAGATAGTTTATGACAATGATGCTGGTTTGAACACTTTTGAACTAAGGGGTGTGTCCCTGCTATAAGTGTTTGCAATTGTCAGATGACCGTTTAGGCCCATGGGCCTCTTGTTTTTAGGGTTATACGGTATACATGTATACCGAAAAAAATGTGTGCACTTTGCATAAATCAGCGAAGCGGTTTATGCAAAAAAGTGCACAGTTTTTTCAGTATATGCCGTATAACCCTAAAAAATATTGTGGTTATTCCTTAAGTATCATGAGAGTTGTGGTGTGTAACAAAAAATTGAATGGATTTGCAAAATACACAACCATGTGCATAAATTTCAGCGCAAAACAACTTCAACCAATCAGAATTTTGATTGCAAAATACAGCGCCAAACATGGCAGTTTATGACGTCATCACTTTTTGGGTTGTCTGATTTTTGAGGTTATACAATATAACCTGAAATATAACCATTTTCGACCCTTTGCAGAGAGTTATCCCCCTTTAAGATAAAAAATTAGCACAAATTTGTTTGGCTCCGTGCATTCACTCAGTTAACAACTGATCTTCTTAAAATTTTCATGGGAATAGCCAGTTCAAATAGGGATGTGTCCCCTGAAATAGCTTGGCATTTTCGACACTTTACAAAGAGTATCTCCCTAAATAAACACAGCTTCATATGGCCATGTTATCTCTCAGTTTTTAGCATATTATTTTTATGGCATAATGTAATATTAAGTTATAACCCCTGCAGTAATTTTGCATTTTGTCCTCATTTTGAAAGAGTTTATATGTACATTTTATTTATTTTTCTTCTATTTTATATCATGGGGGTTGTGGGTACAAGTTAGCCATCCTGGCGGCAGTTTTAGTTTTTGAAATTATTTTCATTTCACCACATACCAAATGCAGTTTGTATTTCTGTGTACAGGACAAGATTGACCCGGAAGTGAAGACTCTCCTGGCCCTCAAGACTGAGTACAAGACTCTCACCGGCCAGGACTGGAAACCCCCGCCAGCAGGTGGCCCTCCAAAGTCTGCCGCCGAGACAACCACCTCCAGCATGGCCGACTCGGCAGAGGCCAAGACCCTGAAGACACAGATTGATGACCAGGGTGAGAAAGTGCGGACACTCAAGTCTTCAGGGGCATCCAAGGTATGTCTTCATGGAATTCAGTCGAGGTAATATCAGTGTAAAAGTGAAATTGTTCACACCATGGACATTTTCGCTTGTTTCGCTTGAATTAAATCTTCGCAAACATATCCACACAGGAACATATAAATACTACTCAAATTTTACAGTGTCTAATTATAGTATTATAGGCACCATACAAAACAGCTTGATTAACAGCACACAAATGTCCACACATTGTACATTGTAGAGGTTGACTAAGTGAAAAATTACACAATGTGAACAATTTAGAGTTTGACTAAGCAAAAATTTCCACTCTTAAACATATAACTTTTATAGTAATGAGGATTTTTTACGGTTTCAAAATATATCCATGTTTTTGAAGAGAATATTTACTAATTATTACATTTGAACAATGACAGGCTGATATTGATAAGGAGGTTCAGACGCTGCTATCGCTGAAAGGTAAATACAAGGACCTGACGGGGGAGGAGTTGGGCGGAGGTGGACGTCAGAGCAAGAAGGGGAACAAAAAGGCCAAGGAAAACAAAGCCCCAAAGAAACAGGAGGCTGCACCGGTCAAGGAGGAGGCAGCTAGCAAGGACGACGCGGCTAACAAAGACTTAAAAAAGATCACAAGGTAGCACTGATGTTTAATGATTGACCAACAAGTTTAAAGGTCAAAGGTATATTTCACAAAATCATATCAAAAGTTACCTGGTAACCAAATTGAATTCAGGTACCTTGATATAACTAATTTAAGAAAGGGAATTAATTTAAAACATCGTCGGTGACCAGATAGCTCCATTGGTTGGAGATTATTTTGATAAACATCAAAGGATCAAACTTGTCGTCTTGACTCATCCACAAGGTGGTACCTACTGAGTCCTTAATTTTGCTGACATAATTTCAAGGGTGCAGAAAGTGTAAGACAATATAACTCCTTGAAAAACAAAAATGAGATTAATCAAATATCATAAATTTGTATCCTTGTGTATTTACAAATTTTCCCAGCAAGTGAGGTTTTCATGGGATGTAAATCGTGTCTGTTTTAGGCTCTGTCTAGAGGCAAAGAAAGATGAAAATCTGTCAGAATGGTACCAACAAGTAAGTCGTGTTTTTACCTGTCTGATTTACTCATCCGCTAAAGGATCCAGTGCAATAAAACATTTATATCTCAGATATATCTCAGATGTCAGATGGATCTTGAAAACAATATTTTCATCAGTAATTATATAATAAGCTATGCCATCTGCACTGCATAAGTTTTTTTTTTTTTTTTTGTATAGAAACTGATATGTTAGAAATAATAGAAACAATGAAAACATTCAAAAATGTACTTAATTTAAGTATTTTGAAGTGTAGCCAAGATTTTACCGATTTATTTTTTAATTTTTGAAAAACTATCTGTTATGAAGGGTAATATTTTGTTTGCCAGGTGATCACCAAGTCGGAGATGATCGAGTACTACGATGTGAGCGGATGCTACATCCTGCGGCCATGGTCCTACTCTATCTGGGAAGTCATCAAGGACTTCTTTGATGCAGAGATCAAGAAGCTTGGCGTGGAGAATACATACTTCCCAATGTTTGTATCCAACCAGGCACTGGAGAGGGAGAAATCCCACATCGAAGACTTTGCTCCCGAGGTCAGCTATTTACCTTACTATTTACCAGACATTGTATTGTGTGTACCATTAAACTAATACTGCTTACATACTTCATAGATTAACCTCTGTATGAAGTTCTTTTCTGTTAATTTTCGTAACCACTTGATATCGAGGGTGATGTAGCTTATTACCTAGGTAACGTAAACTACTCTCAAGCTATATACAGTACATAAATATACAATCAGGATGTGAAGAGTTCACAGAAGCTGCCTTATTAGGCGCTTACTTGTAGCCTTATATGCCACCTGTCGAAAATCTCCCTAAGTGTGTTAGCCTGCATGTGCTCTGGATATGTATTGTGTTCTATCTGTAGTGGAATCGTGCTTCCAAATGGTTGTTATTTATATTGCCATCATTCCAGAAATCTGCTCTGCAGCACATACAACTTTGCAGATTTTACATGAGCTTATATAGGATCCGTATTTTAGGGAAACTCAATTCTTCATTTTTCTTGAAGTTAATCATGTTTCACCAGAGTAAAACCTGAGGGAGCTCTGATTAATTCACAAGAAACAAAGAATTGTGATTTCCCAAAGTAAGGGCAAGAAATGTTAAAGTTAGGTGAGAAAAAAACGACTTAAGCACAGTTACAGTAGAGACAAACAAGTTGACTCACCATTAATTGTTGACGTCTGCCTCTGCTATTTGAGAATAGTCTGAGCCTAAAATAAGGTTAATGCAGTTTTGGGAAACTTAAGTGCATAGGGTAACACAATGTTTTATTACTCCATCATGTGACCAATATCATCCAATCAGACAAGCAGGTGTAAAGATGAGGTATAACAATAACTGCTGTTGACTTGTATGCTACTTACTTTCTTTTATGTTATGCTCTCTACAGCATTTTTGGCAGCTGTTAGCTCAGTGTTTCCTTACAAGTTTTGTTGCTTTGTAATTGTAGGTTGCTTGGGTGACAAGGTCTGGGAAATCCGAATTAGCCGAGCCAATCGCCATTAGACCCACCAGTGAGACAGTGATGTACCCCTCCTACGCCAAATGGATCCAGTCTCACCGCGACCTTCCTCTCAAACTCAACCAATGGTGCAATGTTGTGGTATGTACAACAGTCAGAAAATGTTCAACCCACCCAAGTGATCAGGAAAACATACAATTTTAAGGGTGTATCCTACCTTACTATCATTATGTATCTCATTTCTGAAGAAGAGTTCCATGCTCTGAAATCATTAGAAAATATCCGATATTGTCCTCAATATTCCTTGGTGTTGACACATTTAACTGTTCGGTACATGTATAAAGAAGTGAAAAAGCAAGAATAAGCTGGAGTGTTCTGCTGGGGGCCTTTGAAAGTATACTTCAGTGTGGTAGCACTTTAAATCGGCAAAAGACCTGGATATACGGCACATATTTTAGTATTTCTTCTTATCCTACAAAATTCATGTTCTGAAATCATTTACAGATTACAAAGGATTATACTGAATATTGTTTTCCAGAGATGGGAGTTCAAACATCCACAGCCATTCCTTAGGACGAGAGAGTTCTTATGGCAAGAAGGTCACACAGCGTACGCAAATCGCAAGGATGCGGAAGAGGAGGTATGTGAAAAGAAAGTGCTTGTACAAGATCAATGTTAGTGTATACACCGTGTAGGGTATGCCTTTCATTAGGATTTTATTTTTCTAATCTCCCTTAAACTTCTTTTGGCAGGCAACAGTTTCATGAATATCCTGAACTTATGGAAACTCCTTAACTTAAAATTTCCATAAGGAAAGCATTACAGAAATTAACAAAAGTTTGAATTCCTTTGCTTTAGATTTTCTCCTGAACTTGTATAGGAGATTTTTAAGTTTAAGGAATTTCCTTCAGTTAAGGAATATAAGTTGAAAATTCATTACAGTTGGATCATGTAGTTATAGCTTTTCATTGTATTTGCCAAAGTGAAAAAAAGTAAGGATTATATTAGATTAGAAATTGCATGTAGCGTGAAATAAGAACACCATACATAACACTGCAAATTAATTAATGTATTTGACTTATCCTGTTTATACAATTCTTTATCGGAAACATGGTATTTAGATGCAAGTAACTTGTACCATTTATGTGGTCAAAATAAACTTAAATGATCATAGATTGTGTGGGACATTTGATGTCAGAAAAACCTTCAGATAGATTATCACAAACTGGGAAGAGTGACCTGTTTTAAGAGTGTGAATTTTGTTGAAATTTTCAGGTATACACGATACTAGAACTGTACGCCCGAGTGTACGAGGAACTCCTGGCCATCCCAGTAGTAAGAGGAAGAAAAACAGAAAAGGAGAAATTTGCTGGAGGAGACTTCACGACTACAGTAGAGGCATATATCAGCGCCAGTGGACGTGCCATACAGGTCAGATGCTGAAAATAGTACACTCAATATAGATGTCAGATGATTTCCGCAGCATGTTGTAAAATTTGCCAAATTGGTTCAGGGAATAAATAAATAAATATATTGTAGGTATTTTTGAGATGATTTGTTCATGCTTTTGACTTGTTTTATTGTAGGGTGCCACATCTCATCATCTTGGTCAAAACTTCTCTAAGATGTTTGAGATCGTGATTGAGGATCCAGAGACGCGGGAGAAACAGTACATCTTTCAGAACTCGTGGGGAATCACCACCAGGACCATAGGTGTGCTATGTATGATCCACGGTGACAATAACGGTCTCGTCCTCCCACCAAGGATCGCCAGTGTACAGGTAGGTAATTACCTCCCTTAGATTGCTATGCATCCCATATTGGGGTACAGGGGGTATATTCACGCTACCAGTTTAACCAGTTAAACTAGTTGAACTTTGAGCGAAAACAATACAGACCCTAATACAGACAGTGAGACCCTATTATAGCTCTGTTATTATTCTGATATTACATTTTGTATTTTCTTTTGTCACTGGGACATTTATTTCTCAATATCTTTAAAAACATCAGCTTACAATCTATGTTCTTCTTCACACATATTTATGGTTTAAAACTTACCTCTCTGTATATTGCAGGTGATCGTTGTACCGTGCGGTATTACAGCCAATTTGTCGGAAGCTGACGAGAAGAACCTCCTGAAGAAGTGTGAGGAGATGAAGGATTCTCTGGTGGCCGCTGGAATCAGGGCCAAGTGTGATCTACGAGACAATTACTCACCAGGCTGGAAGTTCTACCACTGGGAGCTTAAGGTAACGGAACTTAACAGTTCCTGTAGGGCATTGACACACTAGGAACACTGTACTGGGTCCCTGGAATTGAGTTCCAGTTTTAATGGCTCCACAGTCTCACCTTGTTATCTCTATAAGCCAGTGGGACGAGAATACAAGTTTTATTGATTGTGAAGTCTGGGATTTTCAAGTTATATGAGTTTGCGATAACAAAGTTGGACAGTATCTGTGAAGTTATCAGCCTCCCATGCAAATAGATATTTTTCTATACCACAGTGAATTTGCTTGATATTGTCTTTCAGGTTTTATACTTTTACTTGATAATGGCTTCACTAGAATCTGTCAGCTGAGCACTTGCACATTTTAGTTTGATATGTTTTGATTTCGTATTTGAACAGCTAATTGCCCTAATGGTATGATACAATAAACTGGTATAGTGTCATCATTGTACAGCATATGTGAATGGTTATACTGCTAAGTATGTTTGGCTTTGTGAAGAGATATATGGTCATGTGTAGAGGGGAGATGCATTTACGAATTTTAAACAAACGTAGGAAATTAGTTTTTGGGATTATGATATTAGGGTGATGGTAAATCACAACAGAGAGTATTGTATCAGCGCCTTACTTGAATTCAAACAAGATACCAGCCTTAGAGTAGTTGGTATGTCATGAACAAAACATTCTTGTATGCAAAGGTAATGTTGAGCAATATTTCGATAAAAGGGGAAAAATCGCCCTATGTACTGTATTTGTGTAAAGACATGTTTAAATGACTTGTGTGCTACATTTCTGCATTTGTGTTAAACAGGGAGTGCCGATCAGGATGGAGTTGGGCCCTCGAGACATCAAAAAGAACCAGGTTGTTTTGGTGAGGCGAGATACAGGAGCGAAAACAACAGTTCCCATGGACAACCTGGCCACCAGCACCAAGGACACCCTCAACAACATCCAACAGAGCCTGTTTACAAAGTAAGACCAACCAACCAACACACACTAGGGTACAATCGGGTATGCAGTTGAAACAGTTGTTAGGTTGAACCTGAAAGAAAACACTAGGCACAGATTT
Source organism: Mimachlamys varia (assembly GCA_947623455.1). Taxonomy (NCBI): domain Eukaryota; kingdom Metazoa; phylum Mollusca; class Bivalvia; order Pectinida; family Pectinidae; genus Mimachlamys; species Mimachlamys varia. Next base: position 53,752,149 of record OX392528.1, read on the forward strand.
GTACTGAGCTGATATCTGGAAAATCTGGCACATGTAGTTTGCGGGGTCCAGATGTACCTGGCTGAAATTGTTGACTTTCTTGCTTCTTTCTGAAACAATGTCGATCAAAGTGCAGATGTTAAGATACTTTCTGTAATTTAGTGGACATGTGAAACAAGGGCATCTTGTTCTTGATATGTTGTTATTTGTTGTCCAAAACTGTGGATTTGTAGTTCGACCTATAGTGAGTTCGTTTATCATGGAATATTTATGTATCTCCCGTACTGTTTCAACTGCTTACGCGAATGCAGCTCTAGTATATACTATATCTGTCTTTGAAGGTCAGTTTTCAATGGCCATACCATCAGCAAGTTCGAATATTAAAATGACCAGTCAAAGGTCAAGGTCACCATCTGACACTAAAATAGAGTTCTAGTCCTACCATTTAATTCTGTGTTGATTTTGAAAATTGATTACAGATCTTGAGGAAAACATTTCATGAGATGAAGGAAATGTAATACTAAGTTTGAGATGGATTACAAGTCCAATAATTATAAAAACCTCACTGTTTAAGTACATATTCATTAAATAAATTCAGGTATCATAAAGGAATATCTATTTATAAAAATGAGAAAAATAGCACTTGGCACTGTTGTGAAGCACTTTTCATTTGGGTATTGTTGCATATTTCCCCAAATGGTTATTTTCTACAAGTGTATAAAAAACGTTTTCCCTTTACAAAACTTGTAAATGTTGAGAAAAGGTGTGATATATTGGGAGTCTAGATAGATCCTACACATTGAAACTCCTTTAGTTTTAATACAAACATACAGAAGCATGTTACTGAGTATATATGTAAGGTAACACACATAATCATTATTATTAATTTTACTGAATTATTTTTACCACTTTCAGAGCCAATGAAGATCTGTTAAGTCATATGTCAGTGACACATGACTGGGAGGAATTTTGTAACAGCCTCGACGACAAGAAGATCATCCAGGCTCCGTTCTGTGGCGAGATTCCCTGTGAGGACAAGATCAAGAAAGACAGTGCCAGGTAAATTTAGATGAATCATCCTATGGAGGTTTCTTGGATGTGTTTCAGTTCTATACGTACTGGTCAGATTGTTTTATTTTTCGTTATTAATAAAAATGACTTTCATAAAATTAAGATAATTTTACTTCTTATATGCTATTCCAATACATAAAACATTAATGAGGATAGAGAAATTATGTGTACCTGTCCATTTGGTAGATAAGAACACATATTTAGTTGGGCTGTCGGGATTAAAGTTGTGTCAGTCTTTCTGCTATCTTGTCTATCCTCTATCTTTTGTCTCCTACACCACTTGTTACTGGAACATAATACAGTGCATCCCTTTTTATATCATGTTGCATTTGTCAGAAAATAACATGATATTAACAGGAATGTGACATTAAAGAGAAAGATGTTTTTCAGCTAAATTTAGTGTATTTCCACTCTCGATAACTAAAAGTAAGCTATTCAATGTTCATATGAAGATGTTTGACTATATAGATACCATTATTTCATTGAAAATCATTTTTGGGGTTATTTTTTATTTTCTATAAGTTGTATCTGAAATCAATGGAAATTACATCATTTTTTGGATATTTCATGTGATTGGTTAAAAAAAATGTGATATTTAATTAAAAGGAATTCACCTAAAAAAACATGATATTAACCAAATAAAATTACATAGATTATATAGAGAGAGAAAATTATGTTTGGGAAAAACATGATATAAAGAGGAATGTGATATTAACAGGAGTGTTATTAAGTGGAGTCCACTGTAATTGAATTTACCTTGGTGAGGTAGTGTCATGTATCAAAATTAGGTCACTTTATAATATTAATTAACATGCATAAAAGAAAAAGTTTGTCTGGACTCAATATCCTACACAGCCAGTTACTGGAACTTCCATACTTTGGTATCATGGTTCACATTACAATCAGCGGGGGTATGTAATTCGGCAAATTATCTTGTTGTAATTAATAATTATATGGACTGAATCTGTAAATGAACAAAAAAATCTTTCTTTAATTGATAGAGTAACGGACATATTTTGTATTTCCCCAGGGATGCTGTGGTGGAGGAAGGGGCACCTGCTATGGGAGCCAAGGGGCTGTGTATCCCTTTCAAACAGCCGAAGGAATTAGTCAAGGGCACCAAGTGTGTCATGCCAAGCTGTGGCAAGGAAGCAAAATATTACACACTGTTTGGAAGGAGCTACTGAGCAAAGAGACATTATCCTAACATTAGCATCCCAGCTGTATAAGACTGACTGAATTATTAAATCATTTGAACAGCTGTTCTGACTTCAACCAACTTATTGGATTATAAAGTCACCTAATGGATATACTTACCAGAATTCAAACACTTAAAATACTTTGAGAAATCAGAAAGTGTAATACTTTGAGAAATCAAAAAGTTGAAATAAGAGCTATTTTGAACCGCCATGGTTGTGGATGCCGAGAATTCACTCGAGTGTGAATTGAACAGGAGCTAACTTGATTCTTTGCCATTTTCAAGTACGAGAATAAGAATTCATTGTTATTTGCAAAAACATTTTGCAATTTTCTTACACTGTAATTACAGACGATTCAAGGTCCAAAGGACTTTGAATTTTATTTATAATAAACAATTCAATGCAATGTATACACTGTATTGTTATGCTTTATAGCTCACACACCAGTCCTGCACTTATGCATGGTGCATCATTTGTCTGTTAAATTTTCCTTTAAAATGTGTTACTGCAAATAGTCCTGAACACATCTTTATTTTCTATTCCATAATTCACCACCTAGAGGAGGTGGCAGGTGCCTGTAATAATACATCATGGGTGGTAGGGTTGAAACCAAACATGCCTACCGTTCCTTTTGTTAAATCACTTTTGATATTTGTTGGGTGGTGGGGTCTCTGAAAAGTGCCTCCCGTTCTTCCCATATACCTGTAGTTAATTCTGGAACAGCCTTCAGCGAGTTTAAATAAAATTTACTCTGGAGTATCCTTGGGCCATTAAGATGAATGGTGGATGTGCCTCCTTTGATAAGGGGCATGCCCAATGGGGGGAAGTTCAGCAATTGCATTAAAATCCTTCTATACGAATATATAGAATTTTTATACCTAGTTTGACGGATGGGTCTGACCTGGCATCTTCAATATCAAGGGGTTACGCTCACATAACCCTCTCTTCACCTCTGGAATATATAATGACAAAACTGAAGGCTCCATGTTAGTTGATCAGGCAAGAAGACCTTTAAATGTACTTCAAAAATCTCGTGGTCATATAATGGGAAAAATTGACAAGCTTTGAAGTTGGTTGCGGCTCCTTAGTAATCTTCAAAAGACAGACATCAGCCTTGCGATTGGTCAGTTTTTTTCCCCGAGTTCCCGAGTGTGCCTTCAGTTTTGCCATGACATATTCCAGAGGTGAAGAGAGCGTATTACACCTGGATATTGAGGATGACCCCGGGTAAAATAATCTTGAGTGTCTGCCCCATGGGATGGGATCCTCCAAAAGGGGCAATATAGCATTAACCATGGTGAGCTTATATCGTACCCGCCAACTTTTCCTCTTCTTCCTCAGGAATGCCAGGATATTGTCCAATTTAGTATGAAGCATCCTTGGGTGAAGGGGAATCAATTTTGTATGAACCGTTGGTTAATTAAAGGCAAGTATAGTATCAGTAATCTTATTAGCTCACCTGGCCCGAAGGGCCAAGCGAGCTTATGTGATGGTGCGGCGTCCATCAACTTTTTCCTTTAAACAACTTCTTCTAAAATACTGAAAGGCCTAGTAACATGAAATTTGGCTGGTAGATTTATTGGAAGGAGTTGAACAAAGTTCGTGAAACAAAATCTTTATAATTTCAAGGTCACAGAGGTCAAAAATGTCAAAACCTTCTAACAACTTCTTCTAAAATACCGTCAGGCATAGAGACCTCATATTTTACTGGTAGCTTCCTTGGATAGAGCCGAATAAAGTTTGCGAAAAGAAACGACTTTGACCCATATTCAAGGTCGAAGGGGTTAAATCTATTTTAACTTTTAAACGACTTCTTTTAATAAACCAAACTCCCTAGAAGTATGATATTTGGCTGAAAGGTTCCTTGGATGAAACCAAAGTTTTCAAAAAGAAATTACCTTGACCTATATTCAAGGTCACAGGGGTCAAATCTGGTAAATCATTTAAAGGACTTCTTCTGAAATACCAAATGCCCTAGAGGCATGATATTTGACTGATAGGTTCCTTGGATGAAGCATGGCAAAGTTTGCGAAAAGAAATTACTGTGACGTATATTCAAGGTCACAGGGGTCAAATCTGTTAAAATATTTAAACGACTTCTGATTAACACAAAGCCATAGAAGCATGATATTTTTTTTTTTATATTTGTTTTATTTTTCATGAATTTTACATAGATATACAATTACATTTGACATAACACACACACACACACTTCCACACCTACACATTCTCATCAACAACATCATGACAACTATGGATAATCATTGTCTGCATAACATCGTTATTTCTAATTATATACTATATCATCATCATCATCATCATCATCATCATCATCATCATCTCATCATAATAGCATCAATACATTAAATACAATACCGGTACATAAATATCATCATCATCATCCTCATCATCCTCATTCTTATCATAATCATCATCAATGCATCACACTCATTATCATCATCATCATCATCATCATTTTCCCATTATCGAGTACATCATTACTAAGTACATCAATACATCAAATACAATAAATAAGGATAATTATCATCATCATCATCATCATCATCAAAGCATCTTTCTCATCACCATCATCATAATCATCATTACTCATCATCATCCTCATCCTCACTATCAATGCATCAAGCATATCATCGTCCTCATCATCATAATATCATCGTCATCATTATCATTCTCATACCACTATCATCATGATATTTCTACATCTTAAATCTCAGTCACACTCTTACATACTCACTCTTGCACATACAATTTTACAACATGAATACATACATAAACACACACACACAAAAACAAAACACACAACGAGCTGCGGAGAGAGAGAGAGCGTGAGAGAGAGAGAGAGAGAAAAAGAGGGAGAGAATAAGAGAGGGAAAGAGAGAACAGGGGAGGGAATAGAGGAAAAAGTGAGTTGAATATCGACAACTATCAATCATTATGCTAGTATCAAGGAAAAGGTAACAGAGAAGGAAGACAGAGGAAGGGAAGTAATCCATGGGATGATCAGTAGTACTTATCGATACTGTACAAATTAGCCAGCAATGGCACTGTCAAGATGTAAATTTATAAATTTCATGTAACAATAGAATGAAATATTGAGTTTGATCAGATTTTCCCATTTTCTCCATTCATTAGTGAATTTCAGTCTAAATGTGTCACTTTTGCTGTTTGAAATATATTTTTGAACTGTATAGTGGGTTTGTATGTTTTTAACAAGTGCATTAATATTCAAAAAACTATGTAAACATCGTGTTTTGTATATGTAATGTTTAACTATTAAAATGATTTCATTGTCAACTCTGAAACTGGGGCTATTTCTATTTGTTAGTCCAAACAAAAAGGATTGTTTGTTAGCAGAAAATGGTATAAATAATGCATCTGTAAGTGTCTCTAAAACTTGCAGAAGATTTTGGACTTCTTGACATTCCCAAAGAAGATGAGTTATTGTTTCTCTTTCACAATTACATAAATTACATAACGGACTGGTAACTAATTTTGCTTTAAAAAGTCTGGAATTGGTAGTAAGAATGTGATGAGATATTCTGTATTGAAGCCACTGAAGTTTAGTATTATCTTTTATCTGGAATGGCATTTTGTAATAAATTGACCAGTCTTTCTTAGTAAGTTCAAACTGTTCCCCCCACTTGGCTATACCAGTTGGCTCTCTTAGACTTTGATTCAAAATATGATAAAAATCTTTTGATCCTTTAAAATGTTTTAAAAATATCTGTATATGTAAAGGAATAATTGGTCGCACTATGGTAGTCTCTAAAGTCTGTTGATGTGATATGAAACTTTTTACTGAAGATATTATCCCTTTGTATTTAAGAAAATTAGTTGTCACATTATATGCCTGCAAAAAATCTTCAAAAATGAGAAAAGTATCAAAGTTATCAAGAAGCATGATATTTGGCTGAAAGGTTTCTTGGAAGAAGCCCGACAAAGTTTACGAAAAGAAATGACCTTGACCTATATTCAAGGTCACAGGGGTCAAATCTGTTAAAACATTTAAACAACTTCTTCTGATTAACCATAAGGTGAAGAGACATTATATTTGGCTGGTAGTTTCCTTGGATGAAGCATTATATAGTTTGCAAAAAGAAATTACCTTGACCTATATTCAAGGTCACAAGGGTCAAATCTGTTAAAACCTTCAAACGACTTCTTCTGAAATACCAAAAGCTGTAGAAGCATGATATTTGGCTGACAGATTCCTTGGATGAAGCCTAACAGAGTTTTGCAAAAAGAAATGACTTTGACCTATATTCAAGGTCACAGGGGTCAAATCTGTTAAAAGCTTTGAGCAACTTCTTCTGATTAACCAAAATGCCTAGAGACATTATATTTAGCTGGTAGTGTCCTGGTATGAAGCCAAATAAAATTTGAAAATGAAAATGATGTTGTCTTACAAGGTCACAGGGGAAAACTATGTTTTAAATCTTAACAGGTTCTTCTAAATGTCTAACAGTTAAAGATTTTAGGGTTACACTTTAATATAAGTCAGAGATTGATACCAGGTGAGCGATGCAGGCCCATTGGGCCTCTTGTTTAGAATTCACCTTCTGAAGGAATAACAGGATATTGCCTAACTTTGGAATATAGACCTTGGTGAAGGTAAAATGTGGGTTAAGTATAAATAATTTAAGTTTTAAAAAGTTTCAGTGTTGAAGATACTGAAACTGAGTGTTCGTGTACCCGTAATGTATTGTAATGATGCTACTCTGCATGTTCATGTGGACCTTTAGGTTAATTAAAATGGCAGTTTAACTTCACATGGTGTTATGAGTAGCGCACAGGTTCAATCTGGAATAATCTCTACAGTGACAAACTTGACCGTGTGTGCAATACATTACATTGAAGTCGCTCAGACATTCACCTCTAATTCAACAGTAAATTTTATGAGGATTTCTTTAGTAATGTTTTAAACATATATTGATGGAACATAAGAAACACCTGCATATTTTTTCACAAAAGTGGTATTTAGGTCACTACCAAACCTCCACCTCCAAGTCAATGTTGAAATTGCCTTAGTTAATTTCTCTATACATGAAAGAGAAACATGTTAAGCTCACCTTCATCTGGCACGAAAGGCCATTAAATTAAGTTGCTTCTGAAATGGTGTGGTGTCCGTCAACTTTTCCTTTAAACGACTTCTGGTGAAATACCGAAAGGCCTATAATAGCGACATGAATTTTGGAAGATAGCTGTCTTGGAAGGAGCTGAACAAAGCTTGCGAAAAAAATCACTTTGACCTTTCAAGGTCACAGGGGTAAAATATGTCAAAACCTTCAAAAGACCTCCTCTGAAATACTGTCAGGCATAATTATAGACCTTATATTTGACTGGTAAATGCACCTTCCTTGGAAGAAGCCAAACAAAGTTTGCGAAAAGAAATTTACTTGACCCATATTCCAGGGTACAGGGATCAAACCTTTCAATCAGTTCTCCTGTATTTGGCCAAAAGGTTCCTTGGATGAAGCTGACAAAGTTTGCGAAAAGAAATGACCATGTCTTACTTTCATAAAACAGGTTTAAATCTTAACATGTTCTTCTGAATGTCTTACAGCAATATATTTTAAGTGACTTAAGGGTTACAAGTAAGATATTGAAACCAGGTGGGCGATGCAGGCCCATTTGGCCTCTTGTTTGTTTCAAAATTGGCACTATCGGTACTTGTAGGCCCATCAGCGACAGAGTATATGGTTACCCTGCAATATCCGAAATATTTCTGCTTTCATCGATGACACTTTCGGTTGGTACAAGTTTTACAGACATACTCTTCAATATTTGTTTATATTTCATATTTCAAGTTTGGTTCTTGTTCACTTTTAACCGAAGCATTTCCAAAACTTGCCTTTGTGCATTAGGAAAAAGATCTTTGTTTTTATGAACCATCTCATCTCATTAGCCAAGATATGGTATTAGATTGACACTAAATCACCTTTGAAACATAGCATGAAGATTCACCTGACCATTAAATGTTGGACTTTGTACTTGTACAAGCCTGCGAGATGTCTGCGCTGTATTCCTCAGGACATTACCAGGTAGCGTGTTAAAGACTTAATAGCATATGCTTGCTGAACAGTTTCTGTAAAAGGTGCATGACGCCTACATGTTTGAAGTTGTTTATATTCTTCTGGGGAAACCTGTCTACACTGTTGGTATCATTGCTAAGGATGTAACTTGCTTTTGAGATGTAATTTGATAAGGTTTTTGTAAATTTTGCCAAAACATAAGAAAATATTGAAGTTTCAGGAGGGAAAAATAAGCTCATGTTACACAAAACTATCATGCCATTATTCTCGTGTCAATTGCATGCAATAGGGAACCCTAGTAAATTACCCATGTCAAAAGCAAGGTCCATGCTTAGGACTATTCCATAATTGTGTGGGGAGGTGGGAGGTAAAGACCATCTGCCTACCATTCTTTATATCAAATCACTTTTTTTATTTTTAATGGGCTGTGGGGGTCTCTGAAAGTACCTCTGGGCCCTCCAATATATTTAATTCTGGAACAGCCCTTAGCAATAATACATACCAACAATCTATGAAGTTACATTAGATTCTGCTCGACTGTCTCAAAGTAAAGATTATGAGGCATGTAAAAATATCACATATTCGAATTGCCAAATTTGATTAACCTTTCAATTCTTAAGAATTTAATAGACAGCTGCTGGACAAGTCAGGATGAGCTCCTGGACACATGTCTCAAGCATAGGAAACCTTGTACTTGAAATTTGTTTGATATTCAAATAACAAAGATCATAAAAAACCATTCCACTCCCGAGTTTAGAGGTAACAAGGATTTATTAGATCTTTAGAGCAATGTCTCTGGCACACATTTCTTGGTTCCAGGCTAGATTTCATCTCTTGCATTCCTCTGTGGATTTTCCCCCATTTTTTTTCTCTCAGTCTTCGGAAAACTGGAATGGCATTTAATCCAACTGCAAGGATAAAAACAAAGTATAAATGTTTCTGAATTTGGATCTTGACAATTTGTACAGGTAGGTAGGGTATTTTGTTTTACAAAATGCCATCTCAATATTCAAACAATGGATGCTGCAAGCCAATTGGTATCATAACTACTGGTATGTCGAAAAATATTGTCAGCTATTATTTTTATTCACTGTTTTGGCTTCCCCCAAATGGATACAGTCTAATTACACTTAGATTTTAAGTCATAATACATGACACCAACAGTTTTATAATTATCATTATTTTTCAAATCCTCATATTCTTATTATAATTATATGCTGTCCTTCCAAAATTCAAATAATGTTACATTTAACAAAATATTTCATACCTTCTTGAAACCGATATCATCGGAGTATTCTCTGAAGCATCTTCTGCACATGTTCAGACCATATTTACGGATGATTCCGTGAGTGTTCTTGCAAACACGACTGAAATGAGAGAATAAAAAGTTATGTCATACATTGTTTCCAAGATTTATGCCAGGTCTATGGAGCGAAACATCTTCCACACACCATAAACTAAATCCTATTCTAGCAAGATATACCAGGTAGACGTAGCTGTCCAGACAATTCCATGAAAATTCAGAATTTTAAAGCAATGGAGATTTTCTGTTATGTTATTATGGTATTGACAGAAGAGCAGAAGTACAATTTTGAACATAAAATGTTGTTACCAGTAACCATCAATCCAAAACTTAATATCAACAGGGTAATATTTTACTTGTAATTCATTTATTAAACATGTGCTATGAACAGGTAAGGCACACTATACCAATTTTAAACCTATAAAATCTCTAAAAACCTATCTGATAAAGGTCTTTTGAGCTATTTCTATGGGATTTTATCTTCTAAGGAAAAAGACACAATCTGATTAAAATACAGATCCTCACTATTACTATCGTGTGTAAGATCGGACAGCGACCAGTAGAAGGTCATGTGCAGATGACCTTTGTATTCACCAATCAAATCGCTGCTTACCAGATTCTGAAAGTGAAAAGCTAATTTTGATTTGTTTAGCGGTCTCTATGCCAGGGTGCGTGTTCTATTTAGACATTATCTATTTGATTTGTAGTTTTTCGTTTGTCCGAAAAGAAATTACAACTGAAGGTAAAGAAATCAATACAAAATATACTAATCAAATTGTTATATAATGCCCTGAATGATTTTCTCTTCTTCGCTTCAATCCGCTGCCATTTTTGTTCATCTACAAAACACTGTTTACAAGGTGCATTTTGATTGGCTGTTCATTTCCTAGAGTAGATATGGAAATAATAAAGGTCATCTGCACATGACCTTCTACTGGTCGCTGTCAGATCCTACACACATTTCAATACATTTGTTATGATAAACACTGCATTTTGCTTGTCCGGACTAGTGCTTGAAAACATTTAAGTCATCGACTGCAGTACATGTATATATTTTGCTGTCTTTTTCCTTAGAAAATAAAATCCCATAGATTTTATAGATTAGGGCTATAAATCTCAATTAATCATCGAGTCAGAACCATTCAGTGGATATAGCTATTTAGGTCTTATAGATCAATCAGCAAAGTGTTCTGGACCTCATGGAGATCATTCCTAACTCCATGAAGACGGGACATGGCTTATTGATAGCTTTTCATCAGCAAGGTTTCATTTTTTAACAATCATGCAATATCTATTTCATTTCAATTCAAAATATTTTATTATTGATACATTCAACAAATTAACAAGAAAAACAAAAGAATTAGTAAACATCTGTATCAATAAATGGATTAGACAACAGGCTAAGCCTATATTAGTCTTTTCCAAACAAATAAAGCAATATCTATAATAACTATAATGAAATCTTTGTCAGGTTGAGCACTACGATACATATGGGTTATAATTCTGCTTTTGGTTAAAAAAAAAGTGAAATAAAAACACACAAAGTCCTTTTTAACTCTGATCAAAGAGTTGAAAAGAACTTTGTGTTATTTCACTTGTTACCAAGAGTAATAAAAAAATTACTGAAATGGGTAACTGGGTCCAAAATGGAGGATTCATTTCCCATATGGATTGGATAATGCCCCGTCGGCACTTCAAGCTTTGCTCCAGTGATTAATATAGGGCCCCCTCTGACGACGCAACATATGAAACATTTCTCGCCATAAGTTAATCTTTACTAGGTTATCAAGCTAATCGAAGTTAACCAAAGAGTGAGATTACAACACACGCCACCCCCCCCCCCCCCTCCAGTTTAGTTTGAGACACTTTCTATAGCCTACGCTTAACCTTAAACAATTAGATTGTGCGGAACCATTTAACATCACTATCATCATTTTAATGAAATCTAGTGTTATCTTCTTTAATCGACCTGTTACTGATCAAGTCTATTATCCACGTGCAAATTGGATTCCATTCCCTTACTACCAAGCAAGCAAATGTTTTCTCGAATTCTATTAAATTTAGACATACGAACACTGTTATTGATGCATAAGTTTGTGAATATGGCATTTATTGCCTGCTTAAAAATATGATGGAATAAATTTAATACCAGTAACGTGAGCCTGGCCCGAATTTTCTGGGATGCGCATTCCAAATGTTTGCGAAACCCATGATGGCGATTTCGGAAAAGAGAGCGCATGGGTCGGCCTCGCTCTGACATCGGAAACAGAAAGCGACACCTGGGCAAAAATCGTTTATCAGAAACATATTCATAAGGACTTAAAATAAATTATTGACAGATATTTTATGAAATATAACGGACAAGGTTACATACAGTTTTTTATTAATAAGTTTAGATATATGATGCAATATATTGCAATAAAATACGAAAATATTCGGACAGCTTTTGCTATAAATCCAAGATGGCAGCCCCCATGAAACATGTATTCAGAGTGTTTAGAGCTTGCTCATTTTACAAACATATGGGATTCGGCTACACGTGCAGAACCAGAGCAATAGCAGAATGTGTACGACTCGTAAATTCACGAAAACATTCGTTTTACAGCAAAAGGTAATTGTGTTTTGGCGTTTCTGCTATTCAATCACCTTGCCGGTGAATGGGTCGTGTCGGTACAGTAGGGGTTGTGTAGAGGTCATTATTTTTATTTTCTGGTTCATCCGTACACATAAAGCTCCTTTTTTCACCGTCTATGCCTAGGGACTCTACCGTCCGTCATCCCAGGTTAGGGTGTTATTTTGCCAAAATTAATGTAGATCTAATTCTATATTATTAATATTCCTTTCTAATAGAATGGCTACAGTACAGTATGTTACAGGCAATAACATGAAGTAACAGACAATATTTAAATCAAATTTAATGCAGACAATCAATATTTTTACCATGTTTATATGTACATAAACTTTAATAGACTCTAGATCTAGACCTCACCATTGACATGGGTTAGAAATGTATACAGTGGGTCCTCCTTCTTAAAACAGTAACTGGCTAGCCGGTACCCATTCCAACTTGTACCTGCCAGCTCGTACCCAGACGTGGCGAACTCGTACCAACTAAATTTGGCGAACTCGTACCGACATTCTGGTTAACTTGTACCCAGTTATGTAGATCGGTAGAAATAGTCGATAATATGTTGTTGTTTTTTAATTCAAGTTGTTGCGATACACATACACGACATAGTCACAATTGACTACTACCATGGATTTTGGCATCGTCAGATACCCACGATTGATCTCGCTTCGCTAGCGAAGCGAGATCAACCGTGGGTATCCGACGATGGGATTTTGGTTACTGTTACATTTATTATTAAATGTCATAATTTGCAGCTGATAATTTGAGCAATTTCACCGATCATGCTCTTGATATAGCGAACTTATAATAGCATTGTTCAACTGATTCTTTTTTATCATATGGTGTTGTACGGGTCTGTTTCTTCTTTATCATAGTAATGAAAAACTTCCTATGTAAACTGACCTTACCAACATATTGCTGTAATTATAGTGAACATAACATTATAGGTTCGACCAGCTGACCCTGATATTAACACATGTGACCTTTGTTGTTATAAGTATTGCCTTGCACCTACACAGAGAGGAGAGTATAACAGCTAATACTATTATGATTTAATCATGTGCTTAAGGAGGCTCGACCCTTTGGCAATTAACCGCTAGATTATGCTACCAGGAAGAGATGATTTTGTGAAAATCTAAGCATTCCTAGGACTTAATGTTTCATTTTTGTTAAAAAACACCAAAAACATGGTTTTTCTCAAAATTGAATGCTTTTTCTATTGTTTTTCTTGTGAATGTTGTTGAAAATCACAAACATACAATAAAATAAAAAAAGAAATCAATAGCTACCTCAAAAATATTTCATTTGTGAAAAAATGTACAAAACGATTTTTACAAAGTGTGTTATTTTTATATCTAGCGGACAAATTTCAGTATTCACAGTTAAATTATTTACATACCATATAGTTACATAAAGCACAAGCAAAAAATTGAATCAAAATATCACAGACAAGCTTTTTATGCTAATTATTGAAAACTAGATGAAAAATTGTGTCTAGGGTAGGTTGTCTCCCTTGATGGCTATTAGGAAGTTTTTTAGTGGGTAGTATTTTTACATAACATACCGGGTACATACTGTGAATGCGTACAAGCCTAAAACATTTTAGAACATAACAACTACCGGTTTTCTGTGATATATTTTAACAACATAATAGTGCATATATAATGACACCAGGCACATCCCTTGTGTAAACGTTCTAGATCTGCCAACACAGATAATTCTACCACTCGCTGACCCTCTCTCCAGTTTGAGAAACAATGGCCAGTTGTACCGGTACTATAGGCCTACCTTCCGATTCTGTTTCTGTATTATTGCCATCGCTGTCAGTGTCTGACCATGTGTCGATATAGTGTACATCTATTTTTGATGTTGTTTTGTAATAGGAGTGATCGTGACAATACTTTATTTGCTCGTAATCTGGAGTTGAAGACTTGAACCGTTCCCTGTCATCTCGCCATTGTTGACATCGCGACATATATCACTGTGTAGAATGAATTTGATACCCCGATTTAAAATACCAGGTACACAAATAGGAAGATGCGTCACCACAAAACGAGAATCAAAACTTGTGTATTATGTAGGGTCGAGCGTCCTTAAGTAAATTTAGTTGGTTTGTTACTGATGAATACTGAATAATATGCATTCATACAATAAAGATGAACAAATGGCACACATGTACTGAGCACGTTATAGTGTATTGGAATTTACAAAACCTTGTTTGATTAATTATACCTAGACGGGTACCCTGATAATTATCGGTCATTTTTTGTTTGCTTCTCCAAACTGAACTCTTTCTAAAACTAGTCAAACATTCATGTCCCATTCATGACTGGTTTAGAGAAGTTGCACTGTACATTCATTAATTGCTTTGGTAGCTAATTTTTGGTCCATGATTTTGTATGCTATGTAAAGTATATCCTCAAACATTAGGAAAACTATTGGCCCTCTGGTACAGTCCCTGTACATATTGTAATCCATATTTCTGTCCATAAAATGTACTTCACTCTATTTCCAGGTTTCATCCTTCCTGGAAATATGGAAGCTATGTTGGAATTGCAAGTTGGAGTTTCTTCACCATGAAAGATGAAGAAGTTGATGAACCTGATAAAACAGATGAAACTGATGAAGATGGGGATAAAGATTCAGGGGATGACCAGAATGATATTGAGTACTATGTTAAACTCGCAAAAATGGCACAGATGAAACAAGAATTTGACGAAGCGGACATGTACTACCATAGAGCTTTGAAGGTGACAAATAAGAAATTCAACAAAGAGAAAATTTCAAAAAAGTTCAGTACACAAGCCAGGACTTATATATTTGATGGAATGGCTGACATGGCCCTCAGTCGAGGCCAGTTTGATAAGGCAGAGGTTTTATACAAAGACACACTGAAGGGCTACCTGGAAGCGGGTGGCGGTAAGAAAGACAATGCAGTGATGGAGCTCACTCTAAAACTCTCCAGTCTTTATGCCATGACTAAGAAGGATTACGAGGCAAGACTAGGATTTACAACAGTAATAGACTGTCAGGAGGAAAAGATAAAAGTTAGTCCAGACTCTGATATAGATACGTATGGCCTTCTAGGAATCGCTCTTCAAACTTACGGCCGTTTTCTCCTCCACCATGACGAAGTAAAAAAGGCGGAAACTGTTCTCTGTCGTTGTGAAGAAGTATGCTCTCATGCAGTGGGTGAGAATTCCGCCCAGATGCTGAGAGTTTTAAACGATATAGCAGCCACGCAGATAATACAAGCAAATTATGCCAAGGCAGAAGTGACACTACAAAAGGCTTTAGTGATAAGTCAGAACATGGAATCATGTGACGCTGTGTATGCTATTTATAGTAACTTGGGAGCAATCTCCCTCAAACTTTCTCAACTAGACACCGCTGAGTCTAGATGTTCAACAGCTTTAAAACTGGCTAGAGAGGCTAAAGACGAGTTTGCTCAAAAACAAGCCAAGCATTGTCTCCTGAAAGTCAAAGAGGCCAGGAAACTACCACCTGTCCAGAAATGATGCAATATATACATATGTATCTAGGATCTTCTAATTAGCTCTCAAAGCTACATTAGGACAAAAGATTTTCTCCAGAAGTTTAGTGCTTGTGCTAGTGAGTTGTTTACGTAGTTGAAATGCGATCTTCAGATATTAAACAAACTAAACCAGTACCGTGTACTACAATGTATATTCACTAATTATTTGCCCAAATTATACTGTGCACTTGTAAAAGTATGGGAAGGGACAGTTCTCCTTAATCATGCATATGCACCCTTGACAACACATTTGAAGTATTCTATTCAAAGATAGGAACAGTTCATTGTGGGATTTCAGGGGTGAATGAGGTAAAAATCTATACAAATAAGATATCGAGAATATCTTATTTCACATTTTTGAAAATGCACATTAAATACGGTATTGCTAATGAAGCCCTTAATATAATATTTCTCATTTATGAGAGACTTTTTACCTTTATTATATTTTTTTTCTCAAATGTACTGCAAAAACAGTTAAGGATGACCTACTTCTGCTTCTGATTGATAGAAAACTTGGTCTGGAAAACCTGGAAAGTGTAAAGTCTGATATCGACAAGTAACCATGTAATTGACAAGATGAAGTGACCCTGGTAATGACAGATATTGACTGGTAACCATGGAATTGACAAGTGACTCTGGTAATGACAGATATTGACTGGCAACCATAGAATTGACAGGTTATCCTGGTAATGACAGATATTGACTAGTAACCATGGAATTGACAAGAGACTCTGGTAATGACAGATATTAACTGGCAACCATAGAATTGACAGGTTATCCTGGTAATGACAGATATTGACTGGTAACCATAGAATTGACAGCTGATCCTGGTAATGAAAGATATTGACTGGTAACCATAGAATTGACAGGTGACCCTGGTAATGAGAGATATTGACTGGTAACCATGGAATTGACAGGTTATCCTGGTAATGACAGATATTGACTGGTAACCATAGAATTGACAGGTGACCCTGGTAATGAGAGATATTGACTGGTAACCATGGAATTGGCAGGTGATCCTGGTAATGACAGATATTGACTGGTAACCATAGAATTGACAGGTGACCCTGGTAATGACAGATATTGACTGGTAACCATGGAATTGACAGGTTATCCTGGTAATGACGGATATTGACTGGTAACAATGGAATTTACAGGTGACCCTGGCAATGACAGATATTGACTGGTAACCATGGAATTGTCAAGTGACCCTAGTAATGACAGATATTGATTGGTAACCATGAAATTGACAGGTGATCCTGGTAATGACAGATATTGACTGGTAACCATAGAATTGACAGGTGACCCTAGTAATGATAGATATTGACTGGTAAGCATGGAATTGACAAGTGACCCTGCAGTAATGACAGATATTGACTGGTAATTATTGCAGATATTGACTGGTAACCATGGAATTGACAGTTTACCCTGGTAATGAGAGATATTGACTAGAAACCATGAAATTGACAGGTGATCCTGGTAATGACAGATATTGACTGGTAACCATGGAATTGACAGGTGACCCTAATATTGACAGGTAACCCTGGTTGTGTGAATTACTGTGATATTGAAAGATATTCAAAGGTTACCCTTCTGGTAGACTGGTAACCAAGTCAATGACAAGTGACCTGATTACCATACCAGTAGTATATTGCTCAGTTGAGACTAATATTCTTGGTTATGACTGAAAGAAACTTTAAACCAGTCTCCCTAGTAGCTAAACTTTTATCAAAGTCATGTAGTGAGACTTGATTTAGACAGGGTGACTGTTAAGTAGGTTAATAATATATAAATGGAGGTTTTGCAAAATTGAGCTATATAATTAAGTCCTTTGGGATTTCAGCTATAATTTATTCTAGACAGGTAAATAAATATCTGGTGTGTTTAACTTTGATTACCAGTAACAATAATGCTTGATATTATTATCTGTTAAAACAAGTTTGTGATCTCAGCGGGATTTTCCTGCAGAACGTGTTGTATATGTATTTGTTATGTATGTTTATGAAATAACAAGTTTTATTAAATTAAAGTAAAGAGATGTTGAAACTTAATGTGACTTCACTTGATATTTTGAACACTTCTTAATAAAATCCTTTGAAAAAATTTGTTTAACATTAAGTGCTTTTGCGGATCTAACTCAAGCATGGTTAAGTGCTGCCTTACAGAAATACTTTTGAATCCATGGAATGTACATGACTGTCATGAGACACCTTAACATCATAATCTGTTGTAAGTTTATTCATTGAATGGGAATCAATCAGGCAAATCATACAAGTTAAATTTTATTTCCTTAAATTCATCTCTCAGCTGGCTATGCAGGCGACACATCCACTTCCATAAAATTCTGGTATAACATATAGAGCGATATGTTTACAACATGTCTTCTTCTTTTCACATTGAATACAAATGATAACAGATTATTGAATATGGCATTTTAAAATCTGTATCAAACCAGTATACATAGTTTCAGCTTCTGCAATATGTTTTGATAAGATTTTCTCGGCCCCTTCACGAATGGGGGAATCAAGGTTCCTCTTATCTGAAATTCAAATCTTGTTCTTTAAAAGAATTGCTGGTCAAACAATCACCATTCGCTCCGTGTCTATTTGTCTCGTAAGCATAAATCAAACCACAGAAAGACACCTCAATAACAAAACTCTTTATTTTAATAGAGAGGGAACTACCTATTCGTGCCCTATAAGGTTGCATTATAGGAAATCAGGCTGAAACTTGACAATCGTTCAGAAGAAAAAGCTTTTCAATAGAAGAGGCCAAACGGTCATCCGACTATACAATGTATATCATTTTAGTTGTTTATGACATTAACATATTTGACCCCTGCTGCCTTAAAGTAGGTCAAGGTCATTCATTTGAACAAAGTTGGTAGCCCTTCATCCCAGCGTCCTTGGTTATTGAGAGGTTTCTTAAAAATGTTTAACATACAGTATTTGACCCCTGTGACCTTGAAAGTAGGTGAAGGTCATTCATTTTAACAACCTTGGTAGCCTTTCATCCCAGAATGTTACATGCATAATATCATTACCCTACAGAGAAGAAGTTGCTTGAAGGATATTTACACATTTGACCTTGAAAGTAGGTAAAGGTCATTCATTTGAACAAACTTGGTATCCCTTCATTCCAGCATGCTACAGACCAAATATTAGTATCCTAGGCCTTTCGGTTGTGAGAAGAAGCTGCTTAAGGATTTTTACATATTTGACCCCTTTGCTTGTGACCTTGAAAGTGAGTCAAGGTCATTGAAATAAGGAACTTTGAAGCCCTCAATCCCAGGTACCTACTGGCGAAATATCATTACCCTGGGCCTTTCAATCACTTAGGAGAAGATTGTTAAAGGTTTTTACATATTTGACCCCTGTGACCTTGAAAGTATATGAGGAAACTTTGTAGTTCTCTATCTACTACTGGTACCTACTGGCCAGATCTTAGCATCATGGGCCTTTTGGTTATTGAGAAGAAGATTGTTAAAGGAAAAGTGTATGTACGGCACACGGCAGTTGGCGGCAGACAAAGCACGATGGCAAAAGGGCTTCCTGACCAAGGGCCAGATGACCTGAAAATGGTCAATGGATGGCAGAAAATCCTCCTTGTGTTTTTCGGACAGGATGAAGCAATTCAATTGAATTTTTTCATTGTTTCTTTTGCTTATTGATTTACTTTATTATTTGCTCTTACAAAGCAGCACTCTTGGCCCTTTTGCTGTGATGAAAATGTTTCCATAACTATTAGAATCAGTTTTTTTCAACTGATTCCTTGTGGTTATAAGGTTAATAAAGGACAACAATGGAGCTCTAAGCAGTAAGTACTAGTGTATACAACAAAACAATAAACAATTCTTGTCTTTTTCAAAATATTTAATTTTCTTCATAGTGAACAAGCCTGCATGTCTTAGAGGAATTGAGTAAGCCAGTACATAGTAAGGTGGGTTAAAGAATATAAACAAGCCTTACTTATAAGATGTACTTACTACTTATCCAGTAATAAGCCCAAATCTGGTATAAAATTCAGCCAATTCACACCGATATCTACTATATATAATATTTACTTATATTGCTTAGGTTTTACCTTGAATGACAGGGTTAACTTCAAAGTTAACTTCATGTCATTAAGTTTTCCCCTGAATTCAGAATTTCAACAATGTTGCAAATTCTGGTAATCAAATAAAACAGAACTGTTTCATTTACAAGTACCTACCGTATACATATTACTTTCTTGTTTATTCATTTTTGACCTTGTTCCAAAAAAAAAAAATGGAAATGAATAAGAAGACACTTAATGAGAAGTTAACATGAATATGTGCAAGCAACAAAAATACAATAGCCATAAAACATTGTAACACTGAGACACTGAAACAGATCAACACAAAATCTAATTCTGACACAAATGTTTGTGTTTAACGAGAAATGTCTGCGTGACATAAATGCTCCCGCCGCCATATGAAATAAGTTCTTCATGCTTATTGTGTATGCGAAGTTAAATGACAATCCGATCAGCAGTTATTTAAATAAGCTGGTTACATTACCATTGGACGGGACGGGACAGGACGGACATGGGTAACACTATATGCCGCCCCCATTTCATGGCGGGGGCATAAAAAATAAAATATTTTGATCGGACGGAAGGTATATAGCAAAATAGTTGTCAAAAAATCAAAATAATGTTTTAATTGTAAAAATCTATTCAATACTATTAAATTGAATAATACATGAATGTATCTCAATATCTGTCATATACATTGGTCTGAATTCCGAATACTGCCATATAAATAATTTTATATTATATTATATAATATTATATAGAGATTCTACTTTGTGTTTGATAATACTCTCTACATACCCTAATACTAAATGTATTCTTTTTACAAGCTTTCACGTTGCAATAAAAACTACATTAAGATTATATAACCCATTTATCATTTTAAAATGCTTCAAATATTCTAGAAGAGAAACAGTCCTCAATCATATTACCACCCTTAATTTGTACTGACTTTCAGCTACATATCGTTCAATTGTTACAAGTTATCAAAATGCATGTACATACATAAATCACAAGTGTAATTTCATATTGCAAGAAATTGACAGAGAAAATATTCTAGAGAGACTGGAAAACCCTGTTTATCTCCCTTTAAAAAAATTGTGAATAATTAAACAACAAAATGGACGGCATATTATTCATACAAGACAGAAGACAAACCCTGTTTCTACTACACTATTTCAAAGTAGTCTTTGACTTGAAAATGGGACAAAGCTTAAATAAAGAGACTAAATTATTTATCACAAAAGTTTGAAATACTGATTATTAAAAAATTAATATTGAAAATGAAGCTTGTTTATGTTATGTCTATCACACTTTTATGAACATAAATAGTCCAACTGATCAACCTGGTCTCTCCTTAAATCAAAGTTTACTGAAGGTACTAGCATTTTTAAAAGAGACAGCATAGCCAATTGGTTCATATCTGGTAATAAATTGACTAAGATTATAAAACCCTGTATGCTATTAAAAACTTTTCAACAGATCATAACTTCCAAATGCGTCTTCAACTTGGACGAATAAGGGGGAACAAACAAAAAATAGTCTGAAAAAGGATCTCGGCCGAATAATGTGGTCTATGATTTGACAAATCTGACTTGAACACTTTTACAATTATCCACCGGTAATTTAAAGTCACATCACAAATACTGTATTTTTTATATCAATTTAAAATATGCAGTTGTCTTAGAATTATATGATTTTTAAATTTCCAAATGAATGAGATTTCAATATGTAGATTGACTTCATATAACCCAGTTTTATGTGATTATAGAATTTAATTCTATTTTTTGTATCATTGATGTCAAAAAGATTACTAGTATCTACTTATTAGGATAAATGTTATTCGATGTACAGGTTTTGAAACATTTTTACACAATTTTTGTATAAGCATGCATCTAGTGACTAGCTAGGACAAAAGTACATTAGACAATCACTTTGAATGTGATATAAATGAAACCTTAAGATAATTGTAAAATTAATATGAAATATATACAAAACAAATTTTTGTTTCAATAATTGCAAAAAAAAAAAATCATTTTTAAATAAAAAAGCAGAGAAAAAAAATTAAAATAATGCAAAATTAATTATATTTCCTGAAAAAACATAAATATTAAAATTATAATCAAAGATGAAAAAAATGTAGATATACAATATATTGCAACAGCCAAATGATATGGGACGGACAAACAAAATTAATGTGACATTATATTAACATTTATAATGATTTGGGACGGACAAACGAAATAAAAGTGACAATAAAATTTATAATGATATGGGACACACAGACAAAATTGGGATGGACAAACGAAATAGAAGTGACAAAATTTATAATGATATGGGACGGACAGACAAAATTGAAGCGACCATAAATCAGTTATTACACCTCATAATGTCGTTGGCAGGATCTGCACAAAAATAAACCCTCATTATACATATTGATTATAAAACAGCATGAAATAGCAAAAATATGTATTTATAATGATGTGAAATAAATTTATATATAACATGTCTCTGTGCTGTACAATACACTCTTTCTCTGTCAGCAGTACCACATGTTTCTAAAACATCTTTATAAACTCTACATATATATTCTCATGAATATCTTTAATACTTGTCTTAATAATATATTGTCCCATCCTCGACACTCCAGGGGTTGCACTCACTAACACTCTCTACACCCCTGGAATATGTCGTAATAAAATTGAAGGCTCACTGTACACCACTTTCAGGATGAGAATTGAAGAGATCTAGCTTGAGTAAGTTTGAACCATTTATGTACATCAAAAGAATCTCGCTGTCACATACCGGTAAAAATTGACAGACTGCAAGCTGGGTGTCACTCTGATGTAATCTTCAAATGACAGGTATCATTGCAGCTTCGTTAGTAAATGGTTAGGTGTATTTACCGCAAATCAGGCAAAAAGTTATATCTCTGTTCCTTCAATTTTGCCCTGACATATTCCAGGGATAGACTGAGAAAGTGAATTTGATCCCTGGAGTGCCGAGGATGATACAGTTCGATACAATCAGACACATCACAACTACGACAAACAAATCATCACATCTTATCACCAAAAGGCTTATAGACAACCATCCACCTTAATCTAAAAAAAATGTCTATTCATTACATTAACTAGTTCAATCTTTATTATTATTGGAACAATGCGTTAAAAGTGTTTGTCTATATTTTCTTATTATTTCTAATAACTAATTTATAGCCCTGGTGACAGGGTGATATGATATTTTTTTACGAATTTAATGTATATTTTTTTAGTGATATTTACCTAAACTTATCATTGCCTCAGGTATATAAACCTTCATATCACCCTTCCACTAGGTCCATAACTGTTAAATGCTAAAGTGCTATAAGTAAATTCCAATGAAAAGTCTGTTTCCCTTGTTGATAGAATATAAATGGAAGGAAAATTAAAAACAATGGATTTTTTTCAGAATTACCTGTAATTCGAGGGATTTGGGATTAACAATGTATTATTTCCCAGCAAAATCCTACTAAAGCTAGATAAAACCAGAAATTTGGAGGAGCAACTAGACAGTAACAATTATACAATGATCACTCTTTCTTTTATGTCTAATGCACACTTCAGCTAAAGTGTATCATATTTCCATCTCTACCATCAAGCAGCGATCAATTTACAATTTGTTTCCATGGGTCCTTTTTGGAAATATTTCTAAAAACTATGGGTCCCATAATGTTAGATTTAAGGATTTCCAGAAATTCTACGAGTCCTTTCATAATTTTATGAGTACTGGACTTGTAGATTGATCACTGCCATGTATCCCTTTCCCTTAAAATGTTAAGCCAAGAAATATTTAATATTTAATATAAATGCAGTTTATCTGAACATGTGTCACTGCATGGAGCTTGGGAATTATTTGTTTCTAGAGCATATTGTCTTCAAACAACCCTAAGGCGTTATAAGATATTAACAAAACAAAAAAGAAATAAAAATATCCCAGTTCAGGAGTTCCAACTAACAATATTTACTCATTTTTATATTATGAAATTTTACTGAAGAGTTCTCCATGAATTTGTCACTCCTAAATTTCACTATCCTTCATGATACCAACAGCCCGCAATCAGCATCATTGTACAAAGACATATATTTAATATTGATAAGGAAAATTATGAAGAACAGTTATCACATTTAAGACACTTTTAAAGTTTGATTCATGAACAAGTGAGCAAATGTGAGTTTTTTTATGCATTAACATTTAAGCAAGCAATGCATCAACACGCCAACAAATAAGGGATATAACATGGATGAAAAACATACAAATTACACAACAAATAAACTTAATAATGTTCTTTGCATTGCAACATGGAAGAAGTATGTATATGTGCTATTCAAATTTTGTTCAAACAAATATTTTTAACATCATCTTTAATATTGCAAACTGAAAATTATCAATTGTTTGATCTTGATAAAATCCCCATTTATTAAATCATTACTTTTTCAATGTGTTTTATATCACAAGATCTTAATATTTTGTATAATTTATTGCTATTCACAATAACATATATACAGGATCAAGGTTTAATTAGACCTCAAATCTCTGAAGATTTATGTGCTTCGGAAATATCAAGTTACTGGGAAATTGGTAATTTTTGAGGGGTTTGCATTTTCTTGAATTTTTGGGGTAATCTCTATATCTACAAAATCATAGGTCCACAAAGTAATTAAAAGTTTCACATATAACAGCAATTCTCTATATAAGTGGGAGCTTATACTTCAAAGATTCCTGTACCTACAAAATACTCCTTTGATGGAAAACCACATATTTTGGGCTCCACCAAAATATCTGATTCTACAGTAACTTGAACACTGGAATACATATATTTCACAACACCTATTTACCCCTGTTGAGACAAATTTAAACCCTCCACTTCAAAGGTTCGAATGGTTAATTTTCAAATTTCAGAGGTATCAAGTTAGACATTCTAAATACTCCTTGTTGGGGTTGCAAAGCAATTAAAGTATGCCGTAACGTGTATTTTACTCGTAACTTTTTAAAAGTCATCATCTGATGTTCTATGAGTGGCTGTTCCCAGCTGGTCTTCAGGTTCGCTTTCCTCAAACTCGTCCTCCCCGTACGCCCCCTCTGTCTCGCCCTCACTCAGTACCTGTGAATGATCTTGAGTGAGAGTGTCGTCCGTCTCATCACCGCGCGAGGCCAGAGATCGGGGTTTGGGTGATGGCACACTGTCCTGATATTGGTCAACATCCTGTCTTGGTTGTGGGGACGCAGCCCTTAACCTTGTGTTTACCGAAACATGGTCGACCGGCTGGTCCTGAGACACCGCGGATACCCCGCTGCTGCGCCTCTGAGACGCTGCGGATACCCCACTGCTGTGTCTCTGAGACACTGCTGACACCACACTACTCGGTTTACTCCGGGACCCTGCGGAGAGACGAGATCGGGATGCCTGAGAATGAACTGATGCTTTATCCAGTACATCCTCATTGGACGGAACAGACATGACATCAGCTGCCTTACTCCTGCTTCGTCTAGAAGCTGACGAGTGGACAGACTCATTATCGGTATCTTTAGAGCCAACTTGTATCACTCTGCCTCTAGGCTGCGGTTGTATTATATCCTCAGCTTCCGGTACTACTGCCTCCTCCTCAGCCTCTTCAAAGTCTGCAACCCCTGCCTCCTCTCCTTCATCTATAGCCTCTTTGCGGGTCATTTCAAGTTGGTAGCTTTGCAGAGCCTGTGTGTTGGACATGTCATCTTTATCAATCTCGGAGTTGATGGTGCTAAACATGTCTCCGGATGCACTCTGCAGCCCATAGGTGTTCTGGGAATCCATGGTCGAGTTGAAGGTCCGTTCAAAAGGTTTTGAGATTCCAAGGCTGTTGTTGGTCCTCCCTGTATACCCGGTGGATTTCAGCCTGGAGGAGGTGTTCGGAGTCTCTGTATAAGAATTCAGATCTGAGTCAGGTTCATTTGGAATATCCAAGTCTCTCCTAATCTCATCCAGAACCCCTCTCATTTTGTACTGTAAAGATAACAAAACAAAATGGTATAAATATTAAATATAGTAGTATGTATCAACAGGGATAGAAGCAATTTCACGAGATTATATTTTCATGTACATCAAAGGGTCGAACCAGTCTTCTTGCAGTCTTCAACAATAAGGTGGTGCACACAGAGCCTTCAGTTTTGCCATGACATATTCCAGGGGAGTAGAGAGCATAGGGGATTATTGAGGATGGACATCACACTGCTGTCTCAGTAGTGAGAAATGGGTGTTCTATGCTAGAGGAGAATCATTGACAATACATATGTAAGCTTCACTCTAAATCTATAAGACAAGAGGCCTAACGGGCCTTAAAGGTCATCTGACTATATATACTTTTAGTCAGTTATGATATTAACATATTTGACCCCTGTGTCAAGGTCATTCATTTTAACAAACTTGGTAGACCTTCACCCCAGCATGCTACAGGCCAAATATCAGAACACTGGGCCCTAAGATTATTGAAATGTTTCTTGAAGAGTTTAACATAGTTAACTTCTTGGACTTTGAAAGTAGGTCAAGGTCACTCATTTGAACAAACTTGGAAGTCCTTTATCCCAACATGCTACAGGCCAAATATCAGTACCCTGGGCTTTTTGGTTATTGAAGAGAAGCTGCTTAAAAATTTTAACATATTTGATTCCTGGGACCTTTAAAGTGTGTCAAAGTGATTCATTTGAACAAACTTGGAAGCCTGTCATCCCAGCATGCTACATGCAAAATATCAGTTCCCTTGGCTCTCAGTTATTGAGAAGAAGTTGCTGAATGATTTTTAATATATTTGACCCCTGTGACCTTGAAAATAGGTCAAAGTCAATCATTTTGACAAACTTGGAAACCCTTCCTCCCAGAATGCTACATGTATAATATTGAGAAGAAGTTGAAAGGGAAAGTTTTCGCACAGTGGACTATGCAGAATGATGGATGGTGCACAATGGCTATAGGTCATTCTGACCCTTTGTTCATGTAATATTGAATTAATTAAACTCGTTTAATGATTTCAAATGAAATTGATAAACTGTTTTAATATATTAAATACTGCAAGGGCACATGTGTTAGATCCTCTATGCATAAAAAACACCCACAATACCTCATCCAGTTGTCCTTTCCGCTTCTCAATATGAGTTTGGAAAACTTGCTTCAATACCCTGGAGATAAAAAAAGTTCAATTATCATTCTAATCTAGCATCAAATTAAACTTAAGATACAAATGTATACTCAAGAAAGTCCTTTTTCATCCATCAATTAGTATCCAAAGGCATGTATACCTGTACCTGTGATTTGAACAAGAGTAATCTCCCTTCCATAAATTTTGATACATTATTGTAACATAATTATAGGGTTTAATGTTAACAGCAAGAACCAAAGAAAATCAAGGTCTTTTGACCAATTATACAAGCCTATGTGCCTATGAATTAGATTGTGGAACTCTTTTGAAATAGGTAAAATATTTCACATGAAAATAACATGAGATAGAAAGCGCAAGGCTTGGTTTGTTTGTGTTTTAAGTCATATTAACAGCTATGGTTGCCGGCTTACAGCCAATACCTGGCAATAATGCCCCTAATAGGGCTTGATCATGTGCCCCAGAGGTGGAGGGCTAGTGATATCAGAATGTCAGACATCTTAACCATTTGGCAATCACTGTCAAGTGGTGGAGAGCTAGTGGAAGCAGAATGTCCGACACTTACGCCATTGTGAGAGGTCACAGGTCAAAGTACTAGTCCTAGTGATGTCAGAGGACAAGGTTTTGGTCCTAGAAATGCCATAGGTCAAGGTACTGGTCCTAGTGATGTCAGAGGTCAAAGAACTGGTCCTAGTGATTTCAGAGGACAAGATACTGGTCCCAATGATGACAGAGGACAATGTACTGGTCCTAGTGATGTCAGAGGTCATGGTTCTGGTCCTAGCGATGTCAGAGGTCATGCTTCTGGTCCTAATGATGTCACAGGTCAAGGTACTGGTCTTAGTGATGTAAGGTAAAGGTACTGGTTCTATAATCTCACAGATATACTGGTCCCAGTGATGCCAGAGGTTAAAGAACTGGTCCTAGTGATGTCAGAGGTCAAAGAACAGGTCCTAGTGATGTGACATGTCAGAGGACAAGGTACTGGTCCTAGTGATGTCAGAGGTCAACGTGCTGGTCCTAGTAATATCAGAGGTCAACATATTGGTCTAAGGGATGTCAGAGGTCAAACATTTGGTCTTAGTGATGTCAGAGGACAAGGTACTGGTCCTAATGATGTCAGAGGTCAATGTGCTAGTTCTAGTAATATCAGAGGTCAACGTACTTGTCTGAGGGATGTCAGAGGTCAAACATTTGATCCTTGTGATGTCAGAGGACAAGGTTTTGGTCCTAGAGATGCCATAGGTCATGGTACTGGTCCTAGTGATGTCAGAGGTCAAAGTACTGGTCCTAGTGATGCCAGAGGTCAAGTTACTGATCCTAGTGATGTCAGAGGTCAAAGTACTGGCCTAGTGATGTCAGAGGTCAAAGTACTGATCCTACTGATGTCAGAGGACATAGTACTGGTTTTATTGATGTCAGAGGTCAAATTAGTGCTCTTAGTGTTGTCAGAGGTCAAGGTACTTGTCCTAGTTATGTCAGAGATCAACGTACTGGTCCTAGTGATGTCAAAGGTCAATGTACTGGTCCTAGTGTTGTCAAAGGTCAATGTACTTGTCCTAGTGAGGTCAGAGGACAAAATATTGGTCCTAGTGATGTCAGAGGACAAGACACTGGTCCTAGTGATGTCAGAGGTCAAAGTACTGGTCCTAGTGATGTCAGAGGTCAAAGAACAGGTCTTAGTGATGTCAGATGTCAAGGTGCTGGTCCTAGTGATGTTAGAGGACAAGGTTCTAGTCCTAGTGATGTCAGAGGACAAAATATTGGTCCTAGGGATGTCAGAAGACAAGATACTGACCCTAAGGGGTGTCAGAGATTTACTGGTCCTAGTTATGTCACAGGACACAATACCAGTCCTAATGATGTCAGGGATCAATGTATTGGTCCTTGTTATGTCAGAGGTCAAGGTATTGGTCCTTGTGATAGATGTCAGATGATAAGGTATATGTCATAGTGATATCAGAGGACTCAATACTGGACCTAGTGCTGCCTAGAGGTAGGGGGCTAGTGGTAGCAGAATGTTAGACACATTGGCCACCATGGCCCAAAGGTAGGGGTCAAGGTACTGGTCTTAATAATGTCAGAGGTAATGGTACTGCTCCTAGTGATGTCAGAGGCCAAGGTACTACTCTTAGCAATATCAGAGGTCAAGGTACTGGTCCTAGTGATGTCAGAAGTCAACGTACTGGTCCTACTAATATCAGAGGTCAACGTACTGGTCTTAGGGATGTCAGAGGTCAAACATTTGGTCTTAGTGATGTCAGAGGACAAGGTACTGGTCCTTGTGATGTCAGAGGACAAGGTTTTGGTCCTAGAGATGCCATAGGTCATGGTACAAGTCCTAGTGATGCCAGATGTCATGGTACTGGTCCAATGATGTCAGAAGACAAGGTACTGGTCCTAGTGATGTCAGTGGTCATAGTACGGAACCTAGGGATGTCATAGGTCATGGTAATGGTCCTAGTGATGTCAGATATATACTGGTCCTAGTTATGTCAGAGGACACAAAACTGGTCCTTTTGTGTTCTGTAGAATACAATGCTCTTACCTATTGGTGAACACTCCCCTATTGAGGACATCGTCAGTCACCTCCTTCATGAACTCCACATACTGCAATTCCTCCTCTCTGTAAAGTGGTAAATCCATACTGTTATAGACCTTCCATTCCTTATAATAGCCAAAAACCACAGCTTCATCAACCCTCATTTAAATATCGAACCGTGTCGAAAGCAATTAATCATATGCAGTGATTTTGTTTACCCATTATTACAGCCGATATAAGACTGTTTCCCCTAGTCAAATTGTTTGTTATTTTCTCAAATTTAAGCAAAATTCAAGAATATTTTCCCAATTTATCTAAAAATTTTACTATATTTTCCCAATTCAATAAGGCACAGGTTGCTGTAAAATCAAGGTAGCAAAAACACTGATATGTACTTTTATAGACTTTTTCACACCTTCTCTTACTTACAGCAAGTATTTGTTGATAAACAGTTTTTTGTAACAGATGAATATTGCTGTAGTCTCCTACATAATGTTATTGTGTGCATTTTATTACACAGAAATTTGGCTTTTTTTTCCATAAGAAGCTTTCTTCTGTGATATAATTGATATTATTTCCCTAAAATATTTTGATGACAATTAACATTAAAGTTAAGGATATATACTTGCAAACTTTTTAAACTTTCCATGGGGGAGATTATGTGCAGTTGGGGTATTTACCAAAACTCTCATTATGTGCCCTCATGCATGCACAGTATTGAAACCATAAATGACACATGTATGTACACCCAATGGAAACATAACAGTTTTAAAAGGCTTCTTTTGAGCTGTAATCTTTCAGGTGAATTTATCAAATATAGGAACAGTTAAGCAAATTAACTGATTGAAAATGCTTAATTTTAGTGTCCAAAATCGAGAGTCTCCCTCCTATCAGAAAGGGTGGGCATTAGTATGAGATTCAGGGAATACATTCTTTGTATGTTCCTCAATGGGGATTTTTCATCCAATATATGTACTGTAATTGTTTTCTATTAAAGCCAAGGCCTGATTTGGCCTTGGGGAGTATAATTTTGGATTGATAAATCTCTGTATCGGCCTCAATGTTTTTTTCATGGATGTTAATAATTATATGTTCAACTTATTAAATTGCCACACATAGTATTTGGTAGTTCATGAACTATTTAAACAAAAAAAATATCATTTTTAAATTCTGAGCTTTTTTTTTTCCTTTTGCCCTCACAGATCTTTAATCAGCCAATATGTCTGTAACATGGCTTTTAATTTGTGCCAATTTGTAAATGCAATGTTCCCGAACCAGATCCAAATATGTTAATTCATATACAGTGATGTGCCAAAAGTCTTTCATTGTTTTTTATTTCGCTATATATTCTTTGTATTTCCAACTTTTTTTCAATGAATTTTCCTGACTTCGTTTATGGATGGATTGTGACAAATCTTTGTCATTTGGTATGGAAATATAAAAGGTTTCCCCTCATAATATTTATTAAATTTTCCTTTGTGTATTTATGGAGCTATACAGAATTGTCTACACTGCTAATTTCCATGTGACACCATTTCTCTATATAACGCTGTCAAAATTGCGTCCCTAAAATTGGATGTTATAAATAAATTATGATTTCTCAGGTCATACAAAACGGAAAATATAATGAGATGAAACAGGAAACCATTCTTTATGAGTACACAAAATTTCATTAAAATTGATCCATAAACAAAGTCAGGAAAACGCATTGAAAAAAGTTGGAAATACAAAGAATATATAGCAAAATAAAAAAAATTTAAAGACTTTTGGCACATCACTGTATGTTTGCTATATTCCTACTCTGAATTGTTATGTAATGCAGGTTGGTAAAATGTGTTAGATTTTCAGTCCTTTTACTCTTTCTTTTTAAAGGATTTTTTGTTTTGTATTTACTATTAATACATGTATCATTGAATAGATATTTCGTAAACTTATACACTGAAAAGTATTTTTTGGTAATATAATATAGTTTTGAAGTGAGAAAATGATAATAACATTTGAGTAGGGATTATTTTTATCTGTCAATTTATTGCCTTTTTTTTTTATTTTAATGCAAGGCAGGTAATAATCAGAATAGGCCCTCCTTAATAAGAGTTGAAAAACGACATCATTTGGAAAAGAAAATTCAAGTTTATCTTTTCTTTTTAGGGAATGAATAATTGGTCCTTTTTTCAAAATTCCTTGCAAATCTACTGATATGAAATACCTATTTATCTGAAAATTCTGCAGAACAGCAAAACATCATGTCCAGAAGATAAGGCCTCATGCAGTTTGAGATTTTTTCCATAGATAAAAATGCACATGCATAAGTGGAGCACCGCAAAATCAGATCTCAAATTTTACCAGGTATTATCACTTTAATGACATACAAATGTACATTGGAACCTTGTATCTCCAATTCAGCAGGGCCATGAGAAAACAAGGAGTTATCTGTGTATTAATTCAAGTTAAGTGAATGTTTAGTGTGAAGTCTAGCAAAAACCAACAAAATACAGTAAAACCCCATTTACTCGAACCCGGTTGTTTCATCCTGACCAAACTAAATGGGGTCTTCAAGTTATACGAATTCCCAATATTAAGATTGGACTATAATTGTTATATTTTAGCACTCTACGCATAAGTCATTAGTCAATTAAAACAATTAATACTAATGGTAATTTAGTCATTAACTTTTTAATGCCATTGCTTCCTTTTGACGAGATTATTTTGAATGTATAATGTTGTATGTCTTTTAATGCGATAAATACATATTTTGTGAATTAGCACATAATCACTTGGACCAAATTTGTTAAGATGTTATAGTGAGAAGGTAACACAAGGTACAGTGGTATAAGATATTTAGCTAATCGACTCATCATAACATGTTATATTATATCTAGTCACTGTTCATAAAAGCATTATATATAGTCTTTGTATCTGGTCACTGTATTCTCGATAACATGCTTTATATACATGCATATCTTTGTATTCACAGTAGCATGTCATATCTAACACTATTCGTAATTAATCTATTATGGTCTTTTCTCGAGGAAACTATTATCTTAATGTGTTGTATATAAATATTGTATATATTTTTTTTTTTTAATGTTGTATATTTTTTTTTTTTTTTAAGTACTGATATAGTTTCCGAGCTGTCAGGTGAAGACGCTCTTTTCCCCGGGACACTAATAGGAGAACAGCATGTTCCCGAGTTAAAGGGACACAAAAGATTCAGTACTTCACATGGCTGTCATTTGACAATTAAAGAAAAAAAAGAGTTGATCCTCCGTATCATAATATCCTGTACCGAATGATGCCTTTTTTGGCAGAAAAGTCAATAATGAGTCTAATTTACTCCGCTTTCTATGTAAAGGGGCGCAACTCTTGAAGTCACGCTACTTTTCCTGCGGGCAAAAGGAAAAGGTATAGCACCCAATAGCCTTCCTAAAAATTATCATGTGATATACTAAATTATAAGTCAGCGGCATTTCTGTTTTTAATAATATATCTAGTCACTTTTCAAAATAACATGTTATATATCTAGTCACTTTCAGGGTTCTCATTAAAAGCCGGTTGCCGGCAAAAGTAACCTGTTATTCACCAACTTTGAACCGGCTATTTTTTCAGAATTGTATATATGTCAACATTACAGGATGTGACAATTCAACCAGCTATTCTTTTGAAGTCAACCAATTATTGCAAAACTTAGTGAGAACCCTGACTATTCATGATAATGTGTTATATCTAGTCACTATTCATGATAATGTGTTATATCTAGTCACTATTAAGGATAACTTGATATATCTAGTCAATATTTATAATAGCATGTTATATCTTAATCACTAATCATGATGACATGTTATATCTAGTCACTATTTAGGATAACAATGTAATTTCTAGTCATAGTACAAATTAATTAATACTTACATTTGTACAAATTTGTAAAAGTCAGTGTTTTTATCTTAACCAAACTTTTTTTTCACATGAGAGTATGTATAGTATGTATACATCGGTAAATTAAATTTGATTTCTTTTTTATTTCACTAACTCAATTTTGTTTATATGTCTTTTGATCAGCTTAACCAATTTTTCGCGAGACAGAAACATGTGTCATTCATCAACTACGTATACCAGTAACATGCATGTAACTCCTCAGTCATTAGATT
Organism: Mimachlamys varia; assembly: GCA_947623455.1. Taxonomy (NCBI): domain Eukaryota; kingdom Metazoa; phylum Mollusca; class Bivalvia; order Pectinida; family Pectinidae; genus Mimachlamys; species Mimachlamys varia. The sequence goes on from OX392528.1 coordinate 53,785,827, forward strand.
TTCTTTTTCTTTTTTTATCTTTCTTCCCAAAAATGCCTAAATTTGAATATGACATGCTTGCATGTATTCATGTATTCAAATTCCACAAATTATAACGCTATTGCAAAATCATGTTGTTGTATTCAGTATTTGTGTCAACAGAAATATCAAAATCACACAGAAATTTGTGTAACAGTGTCAATTTTCATTTTGCAATGTTGTGTTCATCAATGAAAACTACTTGTTCTACAAAGTGATGAAAGATTTTCAATTAGTAACAAAAATTTCAAAGAAATCACACATGACAGTTAGAGTTAAAGAGTTAATGTAAGGAATTGTGAAGGTGCTGACAGAGAAAGTAGAAAGTGCAAAACAAAAAACAAGCAACGTCAACGACATCAAAAAGCTTCATCATTCCATGAATAAGCGGCTCTGGAAATTATTTACACCTATACTGCATCTTCGATCTAATCTAATTTATGTATGTACTACAAAACTTGCAGGAATTTTTCCTTGAAGTTAAATTTCTAAACAAGTTTTATTTTCAAGCTTTTAAGCAAAAACTAAAATAAAACAACAAAAAATGCAAGCAAAATGTAAAAACTTTCAAACATCATAAATTTGTACAAGAAACTAATTACGGGGAAAAAAAAACTAAAACGAAAGAATTTCAATAATTTAATTTTTAATGAATCATATGATCACAAAAGCATCAACAGAAATTTAGACCAAACACAACACTACTGAAAACAATTATACAATATTTTAAACCAAAGATTCACTCATCGTCAGAAACCGACGGTACACTTCTCTGACATTTGCAAACGTCAGAGAAGTATACCGTGGGTTTCCGACGATGACATTCACTGGGACATCCATAATCCCTGAAATATTGTTTTAACAATAGCACTCTCTGATTGGCAATTTGATTATGTCATTTATACATATCAACAATTAATCAAATATTTATCATGGAACATACCATTTCCAACATATGTCACTTAGACAGTTTGTAATTACTTAAATTAGTACATGTTAAAATTAGCACTGTTTTCAAATTTATCTCCATAGGAAAACTCCTTTGTCATAATTATATATATAATCATGCAATTAGCGATTCAAGCAGTATAAATTATATTATCAACAACTTTATTCTAAATCTTATCAACAATATCACTACTAGTCAACTAATAGTGAAAAAGTTCTATATAAACTTAGTGTAAAAAAAAATCCAATAGCTCTCATACAGTGCTTTGTGAAAAGTTTTACAAACCAAACTATAGGATTCATTCAACAAGCCAGCAACTTCTACGTTTTTTAATTATCTACAGCTATCCATTGAAGAACATAAAACAGTATATTCTGTCAACATCTGACAATGATCTTGGAAAAACCCCCATTACAATTTTGTAATGACATCCATTCAATATTAAAGAACATAAAATATTCCCCTGAAAACATGTTTGAACTCTCCCAATTCAAAGGTTAGAATAGTTCATTATGAAATTTCAGGGATGAAAGAGTTAAAGACTACCCCTAAAAACACGTTTGAACTCTTCCAATTCAAAGGTAAGAATAGTTCATTATGAAATTTCAGTGATGAAAGAGTTGAAGACTTTCCCTGAAAACACGTTAGAACTCTTCCAATTCAAAGGTAAGAATAGTTCATTATGAAATTTCAGGGATGAAAGAGTTGAAGACTTCCCCTTAAAACATGTTTGAACTCTTCCAATTCAAAGGTAAGAATAGTTCATTATGAAATTTCAGGGATGAAAGAGTTGAAGACTTCCCCTGAAAACATGTTTGAACTCTTCCAATTCAAAAGTAAGAATAGTTCATTATGAAATTTCAGGGATGAAAGAGTTGAAGACTGACTTTTCAAAGACCCATTAATTACTGATTATAACATTTTTAATAATCATATGTCTTTCATGATTGAAATTATTTTTGTCATTCAGTGTTTTCTTTGTTATTCAACTTTCATTCTAAAAATGCCATGCATACTGATAAAGATGCTCCTATCTGAAATACCATGCATACATCCATTCCAAGCCTTTATTAATTATAAAAGGGAGCAAACCATTAATTTTCATGGCATACAATGTATCTCTTTTAAAAAATAACTTAATTATTCATCAGTTATGAATGAAAATAATCATTCTAATCTCAATTCAACAAACATTCATACTGAATTTTTCAATCTTAAACTTTATAAAAATATCTCTGTTTTAAAGCTCATTTATAATGCATATCATCTTAAAGTATATTTCAGATACACTTACCATATTCAATTTACTTCAAAGTCTGTACTAAAGCAAGAACTCTTAATACATTAAATATGATAAATGTATAACCTTTGGAATATTGTTATTTATAATACTGATAATCTTTAAATACAAGTAAGTACTTAGTTGAATTTTTTGTACACATGATTTGTGCTTGTGTTAAATTTTGATAAACAGGAAAATATATTTACTTCACTTTAACTGAAAAATGCTTAAGTGTCGAATAAAAACAAAAATAACATGTACAATTGGTAGCCCAAGTTTCCTCTGGCCTGACACCATACATATGTATCTGGTTTGGGGCCAGAGAGCACTTTCAAATATAAACATTGAATTTGCCAGCTACCAACAAATAGTGTCAGAGAATGATTAATTCAACAAAAAGATTCGGTCTCAAAATCTTTGGAACAAGAATATTATCTTCTGTTTTCAGTCCAAATCAGTACAATTTGCTTATAACTTGTTTGAGGTGAAAACATGGAGTCTGCCAAGGTGGGAAATTTCAAACGATCGGAAAAAATGTTTTTTGTTACAAATCAATTGTTTCGTCTATGTGTGAAAATATTCAAAAACTTTTCATCCACACTCTACATTTTGTATGCAATACACAATGTACAAGCTTGAACTTGAGTTGTTTTGAACTTCTGTAAATTTCACCTAGAGGATTAAGATTTTCCAGTTATTATCTTCATACATGTACATGCCATATATGGTCGTGCAATCATTTTTTGTTATACTTAATACGCATAACTGTAATAATGTTATGATCAACATGTATTTCACCAGTGACATACACAAGAGACTGATATGTTGTTGTTTATTATACGTACATAGACTGTACTTACAGATGTAAATAGCACATGATGACAGTCTTTCTGTAATAACAGTTTTCTTGTTCAAAAATTTTACATTAAACATTTTACATCAGCTTATTATTATATGCAAGAAATGACTTAACTCCAAGAACAGAAAATTTGATCTTCAACTGTCAAATTTATTTCACAAGAATAGAACTACTTGAACTTCTCAGATTATTGTCGGTACATACATTGTACTTAAAATTCATTTCATTCTAAAACTTTCTACTACAAATAGGCATAAATGATCTTCCATCAGTTGTTCATTTTTAAAAAGTGTACGATTTGAAACAAATAATGTTCTTGTGTTTATCACTGGCAAAATAAAGGAACCAATAAGAATTCAAAGTTCTTGATGGTACAAAACATTTCTGATCACAGGCAGAAAATGTAACTACATAATGTAATTTCAACTTCATGCAGTATATATCAAACTTAAACCATTACATACTTACATAGACGCAAGTCTATATCTATTTCTTGGTTTACATGGAAACAATGCCCTAAAATAAGTACAGTACTTAATATATATATATATCAAGAACTTTTATAACATTAAAAACAAATTGTTTGCCGATATTTACAATCTTTTTCTGTTGATTTTGTTTTCGTAGAAATATTTGAAATAGAAAATGTTATGATATCTATTTTCATTAGATATAATGAATGTCATCAAGTAAACATATTTTTCATCCAAATAAAATAATTCTGACAAATTATTTTTTAAATTCATCCAGGACACAAAAAAAATATGGCACCTGTACATTTTCTTGTGATAGAATTGTCTTCTTGCAAAAGAATTCTACAGTTATTATAATGAATTTGTAAAATATATACTTTCCATATTGGTCAAAATGGATTTATTTTATAAATTTAAAATCAATTTCACATTTTGAGGTGAAAGTTCGAAAGAAATCTCAAACAAATCCCTAAAGGACTTCCATCTAATGTATTCAATGAATAATCAAAATTTTCATGCAGGAATTTAGAATGCTAGTTGAGAAAATGCACAGTTGGGGTTGAAATAGGGATGAAAAACTGTTTATGATATGTGGTAGATATATCAGTGATTTTCATCAATTCACATCTGTGTGTAAAGTGCAGGAAAAAGCAGGCATTGATGACTTAAATATCTTGTGTACATAATCCAGCTTTATGTATTTTAATATTTTGTCTACATTATGTAGATCTTCTACCATAGATAAATATACTAAACTTATGAAGAAAATAAAGATCAGTTTTACAATTGTGTGAATAATTTTCTTTTGCAATAAAAGCACACTTTTTTTAAGAATCAGATCTTCTACAATAGATAAACATACTAATCAATATGAAAAATAAAATTCAGAGTTTTTATAATTGTGTAAGTAATTTTTTTTTTCTTTTTGCAGATTCTCTCTTTTTCCAAACCAAAAAATGCCCTAGTATACATAGTACTTCAAACTGTAAAAATTCTGTTTTTCATTATAAATAAGTACAAACAATTCAGTAATGAAAATACAATACTAGTAGATCTTTGCGGGTTTTTTTTTGTGCCATGAGGTTTAATACGGAAATTATTCCTGGAATAACCAGATATAAAACACATTCTCACACTACCACTTAATCATAAATAACATTTTAAATTATTACATTTTTAATAACAAGATGGTTTAATATAAGCCTGCAGTAATGTATATATCAGAGGCAGATACAGAAGGTATAAAAAATTACGAGCTCCCTTTCTCTACCAGCCCTTACCATCGATCCCTGATATATATATTTTCACTCAATATCACACAAAAATAAAAATCACTGATTCTTTATGACACCGGCTGGGTGATTATTTCTGAGTTAGACCCTTTTTTTCAACTCAATTTTTTTCTTGTTAAGTTCACAAAGTTTAAGGAATTTAGCCTTAGCCTTAGATTAACTGCAACTTTTTTTTTATACTATATATTTTGAAACATTTCCAGATGCTAATTCTGATATCAGATACCATTTTTACATGAAATCCTGGATACACCTCTGTTACAAAGTATTACATAATCATATGCTACTAATTAATACAATTACAGAACATACTGTATATTAACAAGTTTTACTGCTTGTCAATTTGTTTCCATTAATTCCTATTGAACATAATGCTACAGTAATTTGTGTGCATTATCCTTTTTTAAACATGTATAAAGCTAGTCATCCTTGATATCCAGGGGTTACACTCACACATATATGGAATATATATATATGATCATGGCAAAACTGAAGGCACGCTCAGCTAAAAAAAAACCTGACCAATCAATAGGCTGATGTCTGTCTTTTGAAGATTACAAAGAAGCCGGAACCAACTTCAAAGCTTGTCAATTTTTACCGTTATGTGACCACAAGATCATTTTCATGTTTATCGAATGTTCGAGCCAGTGTTCTTTTCTCATCTACAAGATGGTGATGAAGAAGCCTATAGTTTCGCCATGACTTTCTAGGGGTGTAGAGAGCATAGGTGAGCGTAACTCCTGGATATCGAGGATGAGGTCTAGTTGACAGTCTTAAAACTTAAAGCTTCTATATATCAATATACTGACCTAATTTTGAATGAAAAAAAAATAAACAATTTCCATTGGCTGGTTACTCATGGAATGTGCTAAGAAGAACAAGACAAACTTGAGGTCATTGTTTGGGAAGAAAATAATACATAGAAGGTGCAAATGCACATGAAGGTATATTTTACCTGTGCAATGGTAAACCTATATATATACAGATAAACCACACAGTACCTTACAGATAGGAAACTGAACAGTGATCAGGTTAAACAGATCCATTCAAGACCTCAGTCACAAGACATTGACAGATAACATTTATGTAAATGACAGGTAAAAGCTAAAATTAGGTACAGGTAAAAATGAGACGGCAGGTAAGTGACAGAAAATGTTAAGTAAATCTGAGAGTTCACTTGGAAGTCACAGGTAGACTTTGAGTGTGGTTTAGCCAGGTGACAATATCACAGGTAAGTGAAGAGTCACAGGTAAGCCATATAGGTAAAAGTTGACAGATGATGGCAACACGTATATGGACAGGGTGCACAGAAATACAGGTACAAGTACTCACTGATCATTAAGGCGCCCTGACCGACCCATAGTTCTGGTTCCGAACGTCCTGTTAGAAAAAAAGAAAAAACATCTTAAGAGGAAAATCCAATTTAGCCCCAGTTCAAAATTTGTGATATATTTACAGCCAGACATGTATTTAATTATAATTAATATCTGTCCAGTTGGAGTCGAAAATATTTCTTCAAATTTTGGTTTTGTCCATCAGAATTTAGAATCTGAGAAGAAAGCGTTCCATTTTGAGAAATGCAATCAACACAAATTATTTCATTTATTATATTATAATGTTTGAAAATATGTACATTGCAATATCTAATGGAATAAGTAATCAATGAAATTATGAAAATGCACTGTTTTGCCATAATTAAATCATTGAATTTTACATTGTTTTGCTTCCTGATTAATAATTATAACATTCACATCTCAATGACATCGTAATCCTCATTATACCATCGAAATCGCTGTAAACAAAATATGGCAAAATAACAAGGTTACTTCGTATAACAGATCAATTTTAGGGCTGGGCAGTTTTACAGGTATAGCTGGTATAAAGGTGTGATGGTACGTACCGTGGTACATTAGTCCTGTACAGGTTTTTTGGGGACTTTCATTTAACTTATTAATGAACTATTCGTTACATAATTCTATTGGAATGCCAATATGGCTTAATTATAATTTCTCATAAGTTTGCTGATCAACTAGGACAGATATAGCTTCACTCAAACAATATTAGAGGATAACACAAAGAGAAACTTATGACAGGCCTCTTGTTGATTGGCTTCAGAAAAAAAACATCCAGAGACCTTTTGCTAGCTCAAACATTCAATCAATTTTTTTGAAATCTATGTGCTTGAAGGTGTATTCTGAAGCATTCTGAGCACACTATTATTCTGAACTAGGTTTTCAATAACTGTAACCGAAGTTGAGAATGGGCAGCCAATTTGTTATTTGTTAGTGTATAGTTTTTCCTGAAGGGACTTCAGTTTCCTGAAGTAAGTAAACCAGAGCAACAAACTATTTTTGAAATTTTGAAGTATTAACAATAAATTATTGGTGTATGATGCGTCACTTGACACAACTAGCATCATAGGCCTATCACTGTATGCCGCACGACTTACGACTTTGAGTTTGACCGACAACTCGCCTCATGATCAGAATTGAATAGACCGGAAGCATCACAGTCGCTATAACTTGAATTGGTGCATGCACATTTGCAATGTTGAGTTCAAATCACCTGCTCCTGATTCCCTGTTGAAACGGGCGAAGAAGTCTGAAATTTTCATTTTTTTCCTGGGCCTTGACGATTCCAGTTTTTGCCGCATTCAATCTGTGTCAATTGGACGTTTTTTTCAAATGGGTTTTAAAACCACCCTTTCAAACGCAGTGACGATCTTGCGCTTGCGATACTACGTGTGATCTTGATATCAAAATGAAAGTAGAAAAGCGGGGCACAAGTAGGCACGTTCTGATCAGCTCTGGACAACTGGTAAACTAACTATTTTTGTTTTGTCGTTATCATTAAATCCACATGTATCTGAGGATTACAATAGTATGTTTTTAGACATTTTTTAAAAAGTGAATTTAGTCATTTGAACCGGCCAAAACACCATTCTAACTGGTCAATTTGGCCGGCGACTGGTTCTAAATGAAAACACTGGTTTATAAGAGAAATTTTCAAATAATTTTTCTTAAAAGGTTAATTTCATCTTTATGTAGAGTCAAAACGTCTACGGAGACAAACAAATTGTCTTAATACCTTGAAAAAGAAGAACCAAATTTTTATTTTATTTTTTTTTTTGGCCCGACTTACCTTGTGGTTCGGCCCAGAGTACCTGTGGATAGTTCTCCTGTTTGGCCCATATCAGTTGTGTCCAGCAAATCTTTCTCTTTGATTCGTTCCATGTTGGACTTGAGCGTAGCGCTTTTGGAACGCACTTCTGCTTTGGAAGCCTGTTCTTTGATCCAGTTAAGGTGGTCCTTATCCATAGAGATGTCCAGTGTCGGAACCATCTTTTCTTTGCCGAACTTTGAGAAATCCCTACTTTGCAAAGTCTCGTACATCAGAGTGTTATCAGTTAATGGTGTTTCGGTCCTATTGAGCGGTGACCTTGCCCTTCTTGGTTTAGGCTTGGGTTTCTCGACACTTTCCCCTAAATGTTTGTCACTGTGTTTCTCCTCTGGTTCCTTCCTCTTCTGTGGTGGAGCGGTGTAAAATTTGGTTTGACTGAGCTTAGATGTTCTCGTTGACTTCAAAGTCCTTGGTGTAAATGGTTTCTCGGGTTCAGTAAAAACATGTTTTCTTGTGGCGAGTATGTCCCCATCTTCTACCTTTCTGTTGTGTGCTGCCCCCTGGGCCAAAGCTGATCTTGACACCCCACTAGCAGTCGATCTAACCGATCTAGCAGACGAGGGCCTTTTGGGATAGCCAGATCTATTAACCTGCTGATTTGAATAGGCCTGATAGAGGTAACCCTGGGAGTCTGGCCGCTGATAGCTTTGACCTTGACTGTAGTAGTTTTGACCTTGACTTTGTCCATTATTAGCATCATATGACAGTGAACCGCCATATGTCGCCTCAGTGCTTTCTACCCTGTCCTGTCTGTTGGATTTTAAAGTTGTCTTCATAATGTCCAAAACTAAGCGATCATCATCATCTTCAGGATCAAAGTCATTCTAAAGCAGAAATAGTGATTCATTTTGTGAAAATCTTGGCACTTTGATATAAAAATATTAAAGTAAGAGCTTCAATTTTTCTTTTTTATATACATGTATAACTGAAACCACCATGACTAGGGTGAAATTAAGACTAGAAATGTCTGTGAGACATAAATGCTCACTTCCCCATATGAAATTATTTCTTCATGCTTATTACGTATGCGAAGTTTGATGACAATCGGATCAGTAGTTATTGAAATATGCTCGTTACAATACCATGGGATGGGATGGGACAGGATGGGATGGACATGGGTAAAACTATATGCCCCCCCCCCCCATTTCAATGGCGGGGGCATAAAAAGAAACTGTTATACAATGCAAGCTCTCCAAACTGAACGTTTAAAAGCTGTATAAACTGTTTTCAATTTACAAAAAATTAAATAATTAATATCATGAAATCTTTTATAAATTACATATATATCACTTGCATTGAGTAGCCGTCTATTCTGAAGGATAAGCAAATTAAAGTAAACTTACATGTAAAATATGGTAAATGAACGTGTTCCCTCAAATATTTATTTCCAAGATTAATTAAACATGGTCATTGAATTTATACATTTTTCTATTGTAAATCCCTATCAGATTCTAACAAAAATTTTATTTTGAATAAATTCAGAAAATTCATTTTTCGAAATAAATTATTGCAGCCCATTCTTACCAATGCTTCCTGATCCCCCGTTCCGTCCATGTCATCGTAATAGACATTTCTGGAAGTAGGACGGACGTTCATGCTGGAGCCAGGACGTACACCAGTCTTCTTCACATAATCTCGTGTCTTCCTGTCCCGAGCTACAGAGTAAGGGAAATAATTGTATAATTACTGGTCCAGAAAAATGGGTTTAGACATTAATGACTGGAGAGAGGTCTTCAGATTTAGTTTAAAAACCATAGACGAAGAATGGCTTGTAACTTGGGTGGTCGGGTGGTGCAGTGAATAGCGCACTTGCCTTAAATCAATGTGGCTAGGGTTCAATTCCCCAACAGGATGGGGAAAAGGTATGGGGTCACCTGCCTGACCCCGTGGGTTTTCTCTGGGTACTCCTGTTTCCTCCCACAATAAAACTCTTTGCCAGCTAACATCTAGGCCAATAAGAGTGATTAAAAAAAGTTGGATAACTTCTTTTATAATTGTTGTAAAAAAATTTTTTTTTTAAACCTGTTAACTATCACTTGAAATACATTCTGTATTTCATATTTGGACTGCCTTTTTATTTAATCATAAAGACATCATATATCAGCACTAGTGTCTACTTGGTGCAAAGCAATAAACTGTGCACAATTTACAAACTAAACATTCTATATTGAATGATATTGTTCTGCATTCAATGGTTATTGTTCTGCATTGAATTATATTGTTCTGCATTGAATTTTGCCTCGAAATTTGTTTAAAAGAGAAAAAGTAGTATGTAATTAAATAAGGGCTGTTACAGAATTTACCATGTGGGAGGGGCAAAAGGCACTTTTTCAGAGACCCCACCACCAATCAAATATATATGAAGTGATTTAATCCAAGGAAGGATAGGCAAATCTGGTTTAACCCTACCACCCATGATATTAATACAGGTACCTCCTACCTCCCCTACATGATTAATCATGGAATAGCCCTAACCTGTCTTTCCTGAAAACCACAATCAATTTCATACATAAATCAGATCAAAGGGCAGGTTAACCTTGATCATATTTATATTTTTCCTTCTCCATCTTTTCCACTTACCTTTCTGGCTGGTGGCCAATACCTTTGGTGGTCTATTATCTATGGCAGCTAGATAAAAGAAAAACACAATGCTAAAATCATGGATCATTTTGGGGCGAGATTTGGGGATTTTTACCCATATTTTTCCTGAAAATCTCATTAGAATTTCAAAAAAGTATTACTTTATATAGAAAAAATCTCATAGAAATTTACTGATCTCATGAAACCTCTCAAAATTTCAAAAAAGTATTACTTTATATAGAAAAATCTCATCAAAATTTTACTGATCTCATAAAACCCCTCAAATTCTCCCATAGGTTTTAAGAGCCGGAATTGTCCCTGTAAAATTGATTGATAAAGACTACCAGTAGCACTAAACAAAGCAAACATGAACAAATTTCCATGTGGTTTATATGTAGCAATATCTTTAGGTAAATAAACTTCAACATAACTCTGTTTCCAAATTATGATCTACTTCAGTTTTCCAAAAAAAATTCATATTTGCTTCATACCAATCCCATACTTTTCTGGCATTTTTGGGAAAATATATATTACACCAAAAGAAATAAAATTGGATTTTCGAAATATTTTTGCCAAGTCTAAAAAAATGATGGCCTTTTTCTGATTTATATATATTAAAGCTGTCAAAACTCAAGACAGATGTAAGTTTTATCTGACCAAACATGTACTGATGGATAAATCTGAGAGGAAAGGAAAGTACATTTAATAAGATAAAGAACCAAAGTGTTTCATATCAGCTAATAAACATGCCACTTCCAAAACCTAATGAATATATTAGCAGCGTTGCCGAGCCTCATGCCATGGTGTATGCTGAAACATATCTAGTGCTATGTGAGACTTACCAAGTTGCACATGGACTGTTACTAAATGTATAACTCAAACAGCAATGTTAAGAAAGTTGTATGAGCGAAGTTGTCACTTTATCAATAACACCCCATTGAAAAATACAAGTTTTTTTAATGTGACTGTGCATGCTTGTTCAAAAAGATTGTTGTCGAGTTGTGAATTTATAAGTTAAAGTGAAAATGATAAATATGTCTCAAAGTATCTTCAGGTCAAAGATGTATAAAGCTATTCAGGGTCTCAATACACTACATTCAGAGAGTTACATAATTTCAATGTATTTGCTTTCAAGGAATGACTCTTTTCATTTTACGTATAACTATACCCATAAAGATGAAGATATTTCTGGCAACTAAATGGAGGAGGGGGAAAGAAACTTTCTTAAAGGCCCAATATACGTAAGGTTCGACAAAATTTGAAGCGAAAATCAAGCCTAATAACTTTTTTTATATCTATAGATTTTGTTAAGATTAACTGATATCAGCAATATTCAAGATGAATGCGGTTACCAGTACAGGAGCAGTTGAAACACCGTATTTGTAAACACACGTCCATTTTGAACTGTCATCTTACCTCGGCTTGTTGTTGAAGTGGGCCCCACCTGAACTATTTTCAATTCTTTGGATTTTTCTGTCAAGAGCTTCTTGTTAGTTACCGGTACAACTCAGGTTTACTTCGTTTCAGGCTTATTATTGCATGGTTATCAACTGGATTTTGTTCATAATTTTCAGAATCACGAACAATTTCCTGAAGTTACGTATATTGGGCCTTTAAGCAGTTGTATCTATAACTTACACTTGGCGTTGACAATTTTGCTGTAATGGTTGTTCATGTGATCCAGTACCAGATACTGAGTTGTCAATTTGGCTGAGGTCGGGGCCAGTGCTGGAAATGTAAACAAATATTTTACTGAAATTTGTTTGTAACGACGTGACTCTACAAAAACTTGTATGGGTCAAAGTATTAATATCAATGGTAGTTTTCTAAATAACACTGGATCCTTACAAATGGATATTAATAGGATACAAATTACTTAAAATTTTATAACGGGCAAATTAAAGAAGTAATTCCAACAGTGTAGACAAACTGGTGCTGTCAAACTTTCGGAGCAATCCACTCCTTTAAAAATTTTGAAGTGTTGAGTAATTTTATTTAGAGTATAATATATAAAGGTACATTGTTGGAAACCCATGAGACTTGACTGCTCTTGCGATTTGACTCAACAGCAAGATCAGAGTCTTGTAGGTTTCTGCGATGATACAAGTTGTACAAACAAAATATATAATTCAAAATGAATTAATATTGAAAAATGTTCTTCAAGAATTAATATTAATACTTGTACAAGACTTTTTTTATTTATTCTCGTTATTGTAGAAAAAAGGCAGTTTAATATTGTTCTGGTATATGGAGATTATCAATCATAATACATGTTTATACAGTAAAATATGTCGAAACTGGAAGTCACCTGGGCCAAATTTTTGGACAGTTTATGAAGGTGTCTGTTTGTAAAGGTACCGCACTACTGGTTATATATATCATATTTGCGGAGACCAAATTGTAAGGCCCAAATAGAAGGGTTTCTGATAATTAGACAGGGCTGATTTCGACTGGTAAAGGTATACTGTAATAAATCGAGTATCAGGATTTTTTAGGCAAACCTTTTACAAACATTATTTGCATCTTACCACTGCTCCTCAATCCAAGCTGGCCCTTCATCGCTGTCATGTTGGATTTGGCCTGCATCCCTTCAAAACAAAAAGCAACAATAATTTATAATCTATTTCAGTGGACTCCACTTAATATCACTTTTGTTTACATCACATTCCTCTTTATATCATGTTTTCCCAAGCACCATTATATGTAATTTTATTTGGTTAATATCATGTATTTTGAGGTGAATTCCTCTTAATGTCATGTTTTTTTAACCAATCACATAAAATATCCAGAAAATGATGCTATTTCCATTGATTTCAGATACAACTTGTACAAAATATTGCATAAAAAAATAAAAAATAACCCCCAAAAAATTATTTTGAATGGAAATACATTTTGTAATGTGATTTATACAGTACAGTATATTAAATAATATCTTCATATGTACATTGGGGCAGCTTACTTTTAGTTATATGGAGATTGGAACTGCACTAGATTAAGTAGAACAACATGTTTCTCTTAATGTCACATTCCTGTTTATATAATGTTTTTGTCTAACAAATGAAACATGATATAAAGAAGATTATGCACTAAATCAAAAATTAATTTCATCTTCCTAAGACATTTTTACTCTGTAACTCATGACTTTAAGTTTTCATTGTTCGGTTAGCTACATGTACAAGATGAAATGTTGCAGTTCAAAAATCTTAAGAGATATTTTGACAACTATAGCTTATTGTGGGGACCTGCTACATGGAGACTTTCTTATTCTATGGACTTCTATAAAATAACAAAAGGAAAACAGCTGACAGACTAAACGGTTGGCCAATATATAAAGTTTGGTCAGCATCGTTTACAAAAACGCGGTATCCCGACAGGTGCGAGATACGAACTGACCAACGCACCGTTGTTAATACATTAAGAAAGAATAGCATTAGATATACAGGGACAAGATCGATATAGAAGACGAAAGAAATAGCGCCAGACTAAGCCATGAATAATGAATGTGCTGTGTTTGGAAATAACCGAACATGTCTTCACACGTTACGAACGCACAGATAATAATGCAATCTTCATCTACGTGATAAAATGACGAAATGAAGACTTGAAATGAATTAAGATGGTTTGTGGTTATTTAAGTTACAGTACTACACTATATGATTAGTAACCTGCATTCCCGGTGCGTCCACCCATTTTTCACGATTAGCTCGACTTCACAAAACGTCGTCCATTTTGGTAACTAGTAACTCGCTGTGAAGCGCCACAAGGGAGATAACTGTACCCACAAAACTGTGTTTTGTCGTTGGAGTTGAGGAGGTGGTGTTCTGATAAATATGTTAATTTATAAGTTGTGTTGTATGGGACAGTCGCTCACAATGTTGTCAAACAAAAATAATTTAAAAAAAAACTCTTATTCTTTGACGTTTTCATTACAGAGGAGTATATAAAAATGATAAATTAAAGTATTTAATTCATTTACTGAAAATAATGAAATAAAAAAAAAATGTTCCTCACAGTCTGCAGGGGAATACCTTTACTTATTTATTCAAATTATTTGAAACTACACTATGAACTACTATGAACTTCATTGTGTTGCTACCAGGAATGGAAACCTACCTTTGAAAAATTAGAATGGTGTCCCATTTTCACATATTTCTCCAGTACATATTCAATGAGTTGGCATAATTCCTGATGCAGCTGTTTTAAAGCTGACAAGGCTTTTTGTTTACTAAGAGCACGGAATTTATCTAAGTCCGTGCTAATAAAGAGCCAGTTTTATCAGATATCCAAACATTTTGCACCGAATCTATTTGAATTATTTCCATTGGATCAATTAAATTGCATCAATACTAATTTTCAACATCTTTCATAAATTTTAACGAACTTCTTCATTTGTGAAATTACATTAACACTGAGATGGCTTAGATCACAGGGACCTGAGAATTTGTTTTGGACCTAAAATAGGGTTAGAGTAATTTTACACATTAGGGGTGTTAAGATCAATTTTCGATAAAAATCCCCCCTCAATGGTCATAAAATCTATTTATGACCATTGAGGAATGATAGATCTTTTATAATGTACAACTGCAAATTAACACGTAAACAGCACTTGTTGATGCTAATTTATGTTTTGGAATCCTCCTGTCGTTCACATTACTATACTGTGCGTTTACGCGAGTGTTGGCTGAACAGCTGTATGATCACGGCCATGGACGATAAATGACAAACAAATTGGACATTTTTTTAAACTAAAAACATTTTATTTTCATTTTATCGGGCTTCTTAATTGATATATACTGCAAATAATATACCTTCATCCAAGCATGCTACAGGCCATATATCAGTACCCCATTTTTTTTCTCTCTGGTCTTGAGGCGTGGTTTTTGGTACAGAGGGATCGGACTCAAAAAGGGAATTCGAGGTTAAAATGCTTATACACATGCTGCACTTATTAAATTTAGTAAAAGATGAGGTGTGCCGAAAAAATGAATTATACCGTACTATACAGCTACATGTATAATTGAAACGTTTTGCTCTCCTGATTGACGGGTTGCAAGGCCTCCTTCTTCCCCTATACCATTTGATGGATTGTATGTAATAAGAGAAATTTCCAATGGTTGTTCCCTTTGTTTAAATGCCTGTGCAACTTACGAAAGTAAATGAATTTAACATTGGACGGTTTTCTGATATTGAGAAACTCGTTCATATCACTCTGATTTCTGGATGTCATTTTGGCGTTGCAACATGACGGCTTGTTTCTTTTGCATTTTCTTGTCGGTGGAGTTTCTTTACTTGGTTACTTACTAATATTTACAGTCTGTTTGGAATTGATAGTATATTGCCTATACATTTCTACGAATGCCTACTGAACTTTATTTTCCGATAAAATCAGTGGATCACGCGCCTATTGGCGCCGTTACGAATTGAACAAGAGGCCGCGTCACTTTACAGACTCGATCAATATCCTGCCGCGTAGTATGTGTTAATTTATTTAAGAAGTAAATAAGAAGCTTTTTAATGTTTTTTTTTTAAATACAATAACAGTAACAAAGACAGTATGGTTTGTTTATATATGAACTTATGTGAAAAAATTACAATAAAAAGATGTAATCTTTTGGAACTTTTTTGTTTACTTGTTGACTGAAATTTCGCGGGAGTTCGTCACCTCATAAGGCGGCTGTTTCAACAGTCTACCGAAACCAAACGATACTGTTTGATTTCATCGCAGTAAGTATCATAATATCTGATTAAAGAAATAATTATATTTGGGAATACAAGGTCTGGACAGTAAATATAAGGATTAAAGTTTCTTTCTGGTGGTTTTATCAAAGGATAAAGTTCAGTAGGATATCGATAGTTGTTTCATGGAACGCTTCGCGTTCCATTCCAACTATCGATATCCTACTGAACTTTATCCTTTGATAAAACCACCAGAAAGAAACTTTAATCCTTAAATATGTATGGCTGTTGTGAGAACGTTAAATGACATAAAATGAACCATTCTCAAATACTCCATATCACTCTCTGGTATCTCGAAGATGCAGATCTAGTATCCTTTATGGCCGGATTGGTCGAGTGGTAAACACTCCGGCCTTCCATGCAGGCGGCCGGTGTTCGATCCCCGAAATCGTCATACGCATGTAACATTCAGAGAAAATGTTTTTCTCTTGCCCACACGACTCCAACAACCCAGGTGGAGTATAATATGGTCTGGGGTGGGTGTTGCAGTATCTGTTCTGTAGCATTCAAGTGAGGTGGCACTATAAAAGATGCCGTTAGAAACACGGTCCCACTACAAACAGAACACAATTTATCTCCAGCACACACGCATACATACATACATAAAGGGAGATATTAGCCAGGTGGTATATGACAAGTAGTTAGCGCCTGATGAGGCAGCTCCTGCGAACTCCTCAGAATTGTATATGATAGAACTGTATGTGGTAATTGTATTGATCGTATCAGAATTGTATATCAATGTACTGTAAAGCGCTTTAGTGGCTTATGTTAGCTAGATAGGGGGTTATATCAAATTTTGTATATTATATTTCCAATTTCTAGTGCTTGATATATGTTGGCATCGAATAATTTCATATTTCATTCGTGTACCTAAGTCAACAAAATCAAATACAACAGAAGGTGTATATCTCAAAAGTGATATTTTATTTTATTTTCAACCACCGACAAACTTGTATAAAAGGCATGTCGACGTAAGATTTGTTCATTGTTTCAATCGAAATAGTCGTCTCCACTGAACAAGTCTATATGTCTGTAACTGTTGGATGGGGAGTTCCGAGGTGACAACAGAACTCGCGGTGTTCTTCTGCCATTCCGATCTCCACGTGTGTCTGACAGGACGGGTTGGCAAGCAGGTGTTTTTGGCGTCGCCGCTTCGTTCAATTTTGGCGTGTATGGCACAATTTGCTCTCCGCCTTAAAAGAATGAAAATTAATAGTTTATAATGCATCAACATAATTATACTTTTTAAGCCTTTAACTCATTCAACACTGAAAAAAACCACATTAGAATGTATGAAACTTCAGAGTGAATTAGTAATTTATCTTTCTCAAAGATCTATCTTGTTTAACTGTAGTAAATAAGAAAATGAAAAACGGGGGGGGGGGGGGGGAGGGAGGACAAGAGGCCCATGGACATTAATGATCATTTGACTATAGTAAATAGATATTTGTCGGTGATTGCTAGAATATCAACAAATTTGACCCCCGTGACTTTGAACGTAGGCCAAGGTCATTTATTTAAACACACTTAATATGACTTTATTTCAGCATGATACAGCCGAAATATTAGTATCCCAGGCCTTTCGGTTAGTGAGAACACGGGCGCTCGAATCTGGACCCCGCCCCCTTTACTCGCCAAATACTCTTATAATATCAAGTATTTGGCGAGTAAAGGGGGCGGGGTCCAGATTCGAGCGCCCGTGGTGAGAAGAAATTTCTTGAAGATTTTTAACATATTTGACCCCTGTGATCTTGGAAGTGGATCAAGGTCATTCATTTGAACAAACCTGGTAGTCCTTCAATTAAGCATGCTTAATTCGAAATGTCAGTACCTCTGGCCTTTCGGTTATTGAGAAGAAGTGACATGGTCATAAATTTTTACAAACTTGGTAGCCCTTTATCCAAGCATGCTACGTGCATAAAATCAGCAACCTTGGCCTTTCGGTTATTGAGAAGTCATTTAAAGTTTACGCACGGCGGACGACGACGGACGATAACTAAAGGGATGGCTTTAAAGGGAGCTTATGTCGAAAATTAGTTTACGCCATTTCCGGGATACAATTTTCAGTCGGTTCAGTCATGTGACTTTCATCACCACGTGACTTTATTTAGGGCACTTTGAAAATAAAATGGCGGCTAAATAGAGGTTTTCAATGACGGTAAGCGAGGTAAAGTTTTTTGGTCGAAAGAGGGATCACAATTTCAAATAAAACAAAAGGGGTGTTAGTAAAATTATATGAGATCACTGATGAACTGAATTTATCTTGTATTGAGAAATATGAATGCAATCCACAGTGCTCGTAATCAGGGTTTCTCTTCGCTGTTGGAAACGATCTGAACGTTACAATTTGCCAGATTGTTTCTTTTACGACTGACAGTTACACATCTAGGTACAACACACCATGACTAAGTTTAAGAGCATGTATCTTTGTTTCGTCCCATTTTAACCTAAAACGACTAAAAAAAATCGAATCGAATCTAGCTGCCATTCGGTCGTCTATGCCGCCATTGTAAAGTGCCCTAAATTTTTCGCGGTCACAAGATCAAATCACCGATTTCTAACTCCACTTTAAAAGAGTTCTTGTATCTCGGAAACGGCGTAATTTCAAGTTAAAACAAGACTAGACGTTTAAACTACGATCCTCTTATGCTCAACGCCTTCCTAAACAGCTCATCAAATTATGTTACTCATTTAATAGTATGCAACATCCAAACCAAACTTATGCCGAATTGCACTTTTAACTTTTTGTAATCATGATTGACATACTATTAGCATAATGTATGCCAAAACATATTTATAATGTACTCTACACCTATAGCTTTGTTTTCCCTTTTGGTATAATTCGTGATGTTTGGTGCCAAAAGCTAGAAACCTTAACCGGCCTATCGACTTTATTTTTTTTTCGATATTGTCACATTATGAACTAATCTTGTTTTCTATGTCCTCGTATCAGTTACGCATAAAATCTCCCTGTGTATAAACTATCATGATTATAGCTAGGGAAACTGAACTAAAGAACTTAAACTACCTAAATGTTGTTTCTGTTGGCGGATGTCTTTGCAGCAATGCCTTTGGTATGGCGTCGTTGGATGAACGGGTGTGACGCCGTGTAGGGGCGTGGCCACGGTTGACATTGCTCTTGAAAAGGGTGTTGCCAATATGGGCGTATTCCTTGATAATGGTGTAAAGATGGGTGTGGTCGCAGATGATGGAGTCCAGAATGTTGAGGTTCTACCCTCATTTAGTGGCGTGCTTGGCCAAGGAGACATGGCGAAGTGGTGCTGTGGAGTCCGTGGTACCACATCTGCTAGAGTTTCTATGTAATATACATATCAAATATGTCAGGTCAATTTCTTCATATCATTATCCGTCAATTAATCACTTATCAACAAGCGTGCTTTTTTTATTTCCATTTTACGATGATGATAACAAAAACAGTGATAAATCTACGTGCGCATCCTGCATCCTGTACTCGCATAATTTTGAAAGGACCCATTGAATTTCTGGAAGTGGTTAAATTTAACATTGTGGGACCCATTGTTTTTCGCAATACACATGAAAAGGACCCATGGAAAATAATTGCAGATTGATCACTGCACAAAGGAAAACTAACATTAGAAAAATTACCTGGGTTCTCAAAACGGCTGCCTGTGTCTGGTACAACAGCGTTTGGTGACTCCCACCAGCTGTAACCATTTTGTTCCAGTCGCTCTGCCACCAGAGAGGGTGTGGTCGGTACATACTGTGCTGGAGAATAGCTGCTCATCATCAACGAATGTTATCCCGCAGTAGCCCCTTTAAACAGAAACAAATGCATCGATATCTAAGAGTACACAGTTTTACGACATAATGCCTACATTACAAGGTCAGATGTTCCCGCCAATTTCACAACTGCTTTGTGACAATGGTACGTTGTGTATGAAACGAATCGAAAAAAGTTGATACTACAGAAAAGAGTTTCTGAGAAAAAATATACTTAAATTTAACGTTTATCCAATAAGGAGGGACATAAGGAAAATTTCAAATGACACATGCAAAAATGTTTCCAGAAACTTAGAGTACCGCAAGAGGGAGTATTATACGCCCATCGGACCCTATCAGAAGTGTACTGAGAATAAAAGTAGACAATGTCAAAAGTTAAGTGTTATACAGATGCAACCCTTAACTGTAGGTTGTGTAGATGTGCACACAAAAACAGGCAAAAGCAGGGTTTGCACTGGATATTTTATAAAAGGGGGTCCTTACATAAATAAATGGGGTCCTTCTGTAAGTTTAAATGGGAATCCTGAATAGTATTGGGGTCCTTTTCAGTTTCTAGGTTTGAAAAGGACATAAGGATGGCTTTAACGCAAACCCTGAAAAGTAAACACATTTTCTACATATTGCCCCGAAAAGACATACACCTTGTAACTCTTGTAAATAATGTCTAATTAAACTTAAAGTGCAGTAATCAATCTACGCGTGATTCTAGAAATACTTCAATTTAATATTGCGGGACCCATTCATTTTAACAATATTTAATAAAAAGACCCATGAAAATAAATTGTAAATTGATCACTGAAACTGACGTTCTGATAAAACACAACTTTATATGTCATATAATTGATTCTACAAAGTTTGAAAAAAAAATATGTTAAGTAGATCTGTAATGAATTGAAGAAAACACAAAAAAAAAATCTGACATTTTCTACATAATAGTATAAACCCTAATTGCAATCAGATATGAAGTCTCAAAGGGCCATATTACTGGCAGCCGTGGAAGATCAGCTCAGCTCCCGACGCAAGTTAGATTTGCTCCCTGGAGTTGGCCCAACTCCAGTGAGTGGAGTCTAAATATTGTCGAATCAGACTGTCGTTCAGGAAAAACACAACTTCATGTCATGGTGGTTAAGTTCACGAAGTTTGAAAGAGATCGGATCAAAACTTTAGGAGACCTCCGGACAAATAAAAGTTCATGACGGACGTACGGACGGGCAACGCCATACCATAATTCACTCTTTCATTTTTGACGGGGGTATAAAAATGGACATCTTGAACACCTCATTAAATGGTAACGTGTTTTAAAAGCATTGATTATTTTCATAATGTCGGAAAGTTGGAACAGGTTTCGTTGAACATCCTGTAATGTAAAAGCTATGGGCCATCTATCATTGAAATAGCTTGGAATCAAAACACAGTAGACCTAACAGTATTGATAACAATAACCACATTGGTCAGATTTCTTTAAATATATTATACAAACCAAAGATATTATCAGAAGTATTGACGCTAACAATACAGCAGCAAGAACTCCCAGTGGCATCGTGATCAGAGTGAGTTCTTCAATGGAAAGTTTGGAGCCTATTATTCTTAACAAGACAGTATAGCATACGATTCCGAAAAGAATTGATTGCATTTTCAATGACATAAAGTTAGCATACAGTTGTGTTACATTAAATTCTCCTGTGGCTGTTTTTAGTGCGTTTGTATCCTAGCGCTTTCAATACTTCTGCTATGTCGTCTGGCTAAAGTCCTTAATTGAGACTGACCAATAAGAATCATCGATAGAAACCTTTTCGAGACAACGACCAATCGACGCGCTCGTTTCATTTTCACAGGAAGTGGATCGCTGCTGGATCGGACTGAGTTGTATCTGATCGGGACTGACAACGAAGAAGGTGTCAAGAGCAAAACAAAAGAGGAATAGAAATGTTTGCACAAGGCAGATTTTGAAAGAAAATATCTTCTTTCATCTCTTGGTAAACATTCGTATTGGATTGCATCCATGGACAATTTTGTTAGGCCTAATGACTCGGCCATGCTCTGTATCACTGATGATCAGCATCAGGGTTTTTACATGTCTACTGTAGGGTCAGGAATAAGATGTAGCTGCAATTTTTTTTCCAAGTATAACGGTTATCCAGGTTAAGTATAGACGAAGTAGGACACATACATCTGAAATTCTATCAATAATAAGTGATTTTTCGATCTGGAGCTATATATACAGTTTTCTCATTATGTTTTGCAATAATTGGTTGACTTCGAAAGAATAGCTGGTTAAACTTTTACATTCTGTACAGTAATGTTGACATATGTAAAATTATGAAAAATAGCCGGTTCAAAGTTGGTGAATAACAGGCTACTTTTGCCGGCAACCGGCTTTTAAAGGCCCAATATACGTAACTTCAGGAAAATATTCGTTAATCTGAAAAATTCTGAAAAAAAATCCAGTTGATAACCATGCAAAAATAAGCCTAAAACGAAGTAAACCTGAGCGGTAACTAGCGAGAAACTCCTGATAGAAAAATCAAAAGAATTGAAAATCATTCAGGTGGGGCCCACTTCAATAACAAACCGCAGGTAGAAGACAGTCAAAATGGTCGCGTGTTTACAAATACCGAGTTTCAACTGCTGCCGTACCGATAACCGCGTAAGAATTCATCTTGAATATTGCTGAAATCAGTTAATCTTAACTAAATCTATAAAAATAATAAATTATTAGGCTTGATTTTCGCATCAAGTTTTGCCGAAAGTTACGTATATTGGGCCTTTAATGAGAATCCTGATATATAAATGTATATTCACAACTTATTTAGAGTCTGGTCTAGAACAAAATAAGTTTAGGTTTAACACTCCCACTGAAAATACTGATCAATCGCAGGTGCTTGGGTTCTAGAAAATAATAATTTTAAGCTATACTAGTCAGTAGTGGGGTTGTTAAATTTATTATCAGTGTAAGTGCATAGGGGTGTTAAACCTGAACTTATGATGTTCAAGAACCCTGTGGTTTTATTTTGCTCTAGATCTGTTATAACACTTAGGTGCCTGTGAGTCAGAAACTGCTTCTAATAAATCATTTGAAGTCTTGGTGACTGATATGAGATTTTCATTCAGGGGTTCTTAAGTAACCAGTTAATTTTACAAATAATCGTTTTAAAACATGCAGAGACGTATAAAGCACTTTCTCAGTTGAAAAGGAAATATTTTAGAATATTGGCATTGTATAATACACGGTGCACATTTGCATTTTTTCCCTCAGGATTTGAGTCATGGCCTCAAGTGCAATATTCCCCCAGAAAAATCCAGACGTGAGGACCTATGGCTGTAGATCTAAGAGTCAGAACCGGCCAAGAGGAATTCTCATACAAAGGAAACAGAACAAGCTTACAACATCCAAAGTGCCTGAAATTACTGGCAAATTCAGTCTGTCAGGTTAGAAACTGATATTGATTGATAAAGTACATAATTAAGTTATTCTGATATATATAATATAATATTATTTCAAATTAAAAAAGGTTTTGATGTTCATCTATCAGTTATCTTAATCCATTTACATATTACATTTGTTTCAGATGACTCCAGCGACCTTCCACTTCAAGAGATTAAAAGCTATAAAAGGTACATTAAAGGTTTACAAGAGAAAGTTTGAGAAAAAGACTTGGGGGGGGGGGGGGGGGTGGGGCTTGTAATCAGTCCAAAGGGCTCTGACTTTTCGATCCACATTGTCGGAAACTCACGGTACATTTCTCCATCATTTGTATACTGTGGGCTAAAACAGACAGGTCTATTTGGAGATTTTGACTTATCAGAATGGTTGTTTATCACAGCACTTGGTTAGATAATTTTACCTTGATACATTTCTGTAGGCATGATGTCAATGCTTGGTAGGATTTATTGTCATTTATGTTCAAACATAACCGTACACAACCCAAAGGTGCAGTAGCCATGTTGATTTGTATCATATAGCTATAAACTGGATATCCCCGCTGGATGTAGCGACATATAAAAGAACCAGTATTATTGGCTACTATTTTAGTACAAAAACAAGATTGACTGTCTGTTTTAGCCCACATATATACAAACGATAGAGAAGTGTACCATGGGTTTCTGACAATGTCCAATCCACTTAATACTGTTAATGTCTGATCAGAGGTCGGAATTCCTCCCTAAAGACCATTCTCAAAAGTGTTGTTATTCCCCTTGAAAGGCCACAATTGTGGATACAAGATGGATTTCGGGGAAGATTTTTTGTGATGATTTGGCGCCATGTGACAATCGGATGACGCAATTCCCATTATGATGTCATAATTACATGGCGCAAATGTTTCCATGTTGAAGCATACAAGGGAGATAACACATTTGAGATAGGCCTATATATAGAAAGAAAATCTAACTACCCGTCCTCAGATTTCAGCAGTATTTAATTTATACTACTCAATTAAAAAAAAAAAATGATAAATTCAAATTTGATATTGTTGAAAAGAACTTATGTTTTTCCACTGGCATGTAATTGCATCACAGATCATTAAATGAATGTCTCCCAATTAAAAAAAAATCACCAGTTTCAAACACCTTCTTGAAAATGTCTGCCTTCATAGGATCTTGTGAGAGCTGTCTTTGTTAACTGTAATACCTATGAAATATCAAAAGATATTCATTCTATAATAGTGATACTTTTCACTAGTGAGAAATATGATTTCAATTTTCCTGATTGACCAATCAAAACACTGATAACAAAAGTAGGTTTTGTTATAAAAATGTTATGAACATAATATCTAACTAGTGTTGCAAACATTTTGATATTTTTCACTCATGTTGTTCACTCATGAAAAATTTCAAAATATTAGCCCCAATTGTGAAATATATTTGGTATTACTGAAGACACTGTTAGATATCCTCTATATATATTTTGAATCTTGTGACTTTAAATAACACATTTTTGCGAAGATTTTTCCTTTAAACACCAGGACATGGAATGTAGGTAACCAGCTGTACTATATAACTATATACCTTTCATAGATGTTTGCATGTATACCTACAGGAAAGCTTCAAGTACCATACAGAAAAAGAAAGGCAATGCTACTCCAAAACAAAGACAGCCCAGAAAAACTGGCAAAGGAAGAGCGACAAAGAAACAAGTAAACACATCTTTAGTGGTGAGATTTTAGAACTAACTCGCTGTTTTTTCTGCATATTCTTGTAAGTACATTTCGATTAATTATTTGATCATTTAGTTGTGAAACAAAAAGTGTGGGTAAAAATTATTAGTTATTCGTGTGAAACATGCTTTTCCTCTCATTTTTGGCATAGCTATATATTGTTTATGAAAAAAAAACATTTAAAGAATGTACACTTGTAGCTTCAGTAACGCAGCTGCAAGATCATATGAGGGTAGGATATATGTATACTAAACTACAATGAAAATGAATATTAAATATCATTTATCACACTGATGAAGTCTGAGAGAATAAATAATAATTACTTGTCTCCTAGTGAGATCACATTTTCATATTCTGGCTTACACTTCAATAATAGATTGGGATATTATACTCCGATATTAATCTTTTGACTGAGGTAACTTGATTTTGCTCCATACTTAGTTGCAAGTTGTATTGCCCTTCATGTTTTATAACAAGACTTGATCTAAAATTGGATTGGATTGAATTGATCTGAGGATTTAACAAAAAAATTGTATGTCTATAAATGAATATACCATTCATAATGAATTGAACTCATGTACAGGAAAATGCAAAGAAAAGAAAAGAAGAGAGCCATCTAGATCAAGAGATGAAGTCCACTCCTAAACGTAGCCTTGAGCTGGCCAGTCAGGTCTGGGTTAAGACCAAGGTCAGGGGTAGTGACAGCGAAGAAGACAGTATTGAGCTTCCGAGGCGAGACCAGGACATGACATGTAAGCTGACAATTCATTTCAGTACAGACAGTTCCCCAATATTTTGTTCCTCAATACCCCACTGGATAATTAGCTCAACTTTACTCTCTGTGCACCAATTTTTGGATCATCTATGGGACAAGAAAACAAGTTTGATTCATTGATCAGTGTTTTTGCTACCTTGATCTTACAGCGACCAGGCCTTATTGAATTGGGAAAATAAAGTAGGATTTTCAGATAAATTGGGAAAATATTCTTGAAATTTGCTTCATTTTGGGAAAATGACACAAATTTTGACTGTGGGAAACAGCCTTATATCGGCTGTAAAAATGGGCAAACAAAGTCACTGTTGATGACATCAAAATAATCTCTTTGTTAAAAAGCAGTAAAATGACCATATATCTTCGAAAGTCGAGTGTTTTTTCCCCATGTTCTTTCAAAGGACAGGTATCAGCTTAGCAACTGGTCTGGTAGTTTTACCAGAGGTCTACCAAGTATATAGCTAGCCGTGTACCTTCAGTTTTGTTATAGCATATTCGCTGGGTGTAGAAAGTGAAAGTAAGCATAACTCTTAACTTGGAGTATAATGTATTGAGAAAGCAGTATTTTATTATACTGTCAAAGTAAGGTTAATATTAAGTCATGGCATTGTAATTGCAAGGTTTTTTTAGGCTACTGTCCAAGTTAACAATTCAGGTTTCTGTTGGGTTAAATATTTCATCATTTTTTTTTATGATTTCTCAAGTGTTACTTTTCGAGAGATTATATAACAAATGTTTTAACAGTAAAAAAAACTCTGCAGGGAAAGAAAATTGAGGCAAATTATGAAGATTTGTTTTGTTTGAAGCCTTAAGCAGTGAAACTTTTATTTGATGACACATTTCATCATTGTACTAAAATCTAATTAAAGTATGACTTCAATTCATTCAAAGGGCAAGAAAAAATATCTCTACTGATGCCTAAAATGACCTACAAGAATCAGCATCAGCCTGTAGATAGGAAAGGTTCAGGTATTTGACATATTTTCTCAAGTATGTAAGCTATGTATTAGTGACAACATATTCTATTTCTTAAAAAAAAACCAGGAATAGTGGAAAAAATTATCTATGAAGTTCATGTCTTTTTTTTCATTCACATGGACAAAACTTTTGATATGACATATACATTGTACTGCTGACACTTAAAGTCCAGTGAACAACTATTTGGTCTGAATTTGCTCTCATGCAGCTCCATATATTTGATACTACAAAGTCACATGGTAATCCCTATATACAGTTTATGTTTTAAGAGAACTACACTCTCATCTGACATAACAGGTATAACTCAGTGAATGATTTATATTTTCTGGCTAGAATGAAAATATATTGCTTCAGCTCCATCACAGTTTTACAAACTAACTCTATAGTGCTACAGAGAGCTAGATATAAATAGAATGTAATTTGCTAAAAGATTGTATACTTTGTTAGGAGTATAAATTAATGATAACATTGATGAAACTCTTGTTTTAGAACTCAATAAACCTGGACACTACTCAATGTTAAATCTGAGTGCTGAGGAAGTGATGGAGGAAGATGATGAGTCCAGTGATGACCTCATTGAAGCAGGTACGGCCATAGGTCACACAAAGCCTGATGTCCTGGCTTCAAGGCTTTTCCTACATTCACCTTCAACACTACAGGAGAAAGAATGCACAGAGCAAAAACACGGTTTGTAGGTGTAAGGGTCTATGTATGCATTCGTATTAGTCATGTATTGTATTTTAAAAAAAACAAAAACTGTATTGTCTTTTTATGGAGAATCTTTATTTAAATTTATACCAAGAAATGTTAAAAAATTCTATTAAAAGTAGAAAAATTCCTGTCAGTGAAATTTGTCACACTTTCTTGTTAATCAACAGTTGCCTAGTTTTGATTGTGAGATTTTCTTGGGATTATGGGGTATCAAATATATTAGGTGGTTGCATGGATGGAACTCTTGATAGCACACTTGCCTTTCATCATGGCCTTCGATTTGACATGAAAAAATCGGGGATCACCTGTCTGATCATGTTGATTTAGCCAACCACAATTAGATCTGGGCTATTCACATCGCCCTGCATCCGTGGTTCGTCCGTCTGCCACCGATCAATCCTCATCCATCGATCTTAAGCAGTTCTTAAGAATTGCGAGATGAATCATTTCAAATTTCTTATGAAGGTTTTCCTTGGTTCCTAGTTATGCGTTGTTTAATTTTCAGACCGATCAAAATATCAATATGGCCGACAATCTTTGCTTTGACAGTTTAAGACTTTTACTTTAAGCCCTTTGTTTACTGTAAAACTAGCTAGGGTTAATTTGGATTTATGTGTTGTCAAAAAAAATAATGAAAATTCAACAGAATAGAGAAATATACCTTCCTGCAGCACTTTTTTAATTCACCACTTAAGTATCTGATTTGTCTCTGAAAGATATTGTATAGAAACTTAATTTGACCCATGACATACACAAATACTGCTTGTAAATAATTTTGACCCTAAAGTTTCTCCAAATGCAAATTTCACAGTTGATATATTTGTCTTGTGTTTCAGAAAACAAAAAGGAACTTTTTGTACGTCCCCCTGTAGACCCTGTCACCAATGAAGAGTTTACTTACACCTATGAGTGGGTAACGGACACGGGTGGTTCACGTCCAGATAGTCGCCAGGCCAGTCAAGTAAAGGGCCATACAACACACACAACAACACAAAGTTCTAAAGGAATTTCATCTCTGAGTAAAGGTAAAAATTTCATAATGATTTTATATCTACTGTAAAAATTCTATTTTTCTACCATTTTTAGCTCACCTGGTCCAAAGGACCAAGGTGAGCTTATGCCATACCCCGGCGTCCGTCGTCCGTCCGTCAACAATTGACTTCTTCTTCATAACCACTGATCAGAATTTAACTAAATTTGGTAGGAAGCATCCCTGTGTGGCTAGGATTCAAATTTATACAAATGATGGGTCTGACCCCCCAGGGACCTGAGGGGTCCATTTGGCAATATTGATAAAAAAATGACTTCTTCTCTGGAACTAAGCAATGTAAGGCATTTATATTTCAGTGGTAGCATCCCTAGGTAGCTGGGATTCAAATTTATACAAATGATGGGGCTGACCCCCCAGGGGCCTGAGGGGCGGTGCCAAAAGTGTCTATTTGGCAATATTGATATTAACGACTTCTTCTCTGGAACTAAGCAATGTATGGCATTTATATTTCAGTGGTAGCATCCCTAGGTGGCTTGGATTCAAATTTATACAAATGATGGGGCTGACCCCCCAGGGGCCTGAGGGGCGGGCCAAAAGTGTCTATTTGGCTATATTGATATAAACCACTTCTTCTCTGGAACTAAGCAATATATGGCATTTATATTTCAGTGGTAGTATCCCTAGGTGGCTGGGATTCAAATTTATACAAATGATGGGTCTGACCCCGCCCAGGGGCTGAGGGGCGGGGCCAAAAGGGGTCCATTTGGTTGTATTCATATTAACGACTTCATCTCTTGATCTAAGCAATGTGAAACATTCATAGTTTAGTTGTAGCATCCCTAGGTGGCTGGGATTCAAATTTATACAAATGATGGGGCAGACCCCCCAGGGGCCTGAGGGACGGGGCCAAAAGGGGTCCATATGGTTGTATTCATATTAACGACTTCTTCTATGGATCTAAGCAATGTGAAACATTCATATTTTAGTGGTAGCATCCCTAGGTGGCTGTGACTCAAATTTATACAAATGATGGGGCTGACCTCCCAGGGGCCTGAGGGGTGGGGCCAAAAGGGGTCCATATGGTTGTATTCATATTAACGACTTCTTCTCTGGAACTAAGCAATGTATGGCATTTATATTTCAGTGGTAGCATCCCTAGGTGGCTGGGATTCAAATTTATACAAATGATGGGGCTGACCTCCCAGGGGCCGGAGGGGCGGGGCCAAAAGGGGTCCATTTAGTTGTATTCATATTAACGACATCTTCAACGAAAAATATGATTTTAGATTTGACCCAAGGGTCTGCCATGCCCTTTCAGACATCCCACTCCAAAACTATACAGAAAAAAACACAATCATGATATTATCATTGATGTAAGGGTCTAGCCCAGCCCTAGGGACCTTGGTTCTCAGTTGAGCTTGAAAACAGTGAGTTGAGATACCCACCCATTAACCTATCTTTAATTTATACAGATGTACTTCAAGGATAACTCTTTGGGTCTGTCCCTGCCCATAGCATCTTTTAGAAATATTTTACCATGATTACCTTGATACCAATTTTTCCAGGTGAGCGATACAGGCCCTCTGGGCCTCTTGTTTATGCTTAGTCAGCCTCCAAACTTTTCGCAAAGTGGACAATTTCCGTGCGTAATTCCACTTTTATAGTCAATAAAAGCAGTAAGTGCATTCATCCCCACATATTTATCTCGACTCTGACCCCTGATATTTCATTATGAACTAATCCAACCTTTTGAATTGGAAGAGTTCAACAGTGTTTTAACCCATTCACCCCTGAAATTTCCTAATGTACTACTCCAACATTTGAAATGGAAAAGTCCAAGGGTATCTCAAAGGAGTGATTGAGGAAAACTGGACTTGCCCGTTCTTTGATTGGTTTCAAATGTGACTTTGAGGATGAAACATGTCATTGTAATTGTATTTTCAAACTAGAAATCATTAATTTATGCATTACAATGTGGGTAATTATAGTTTGACATTTCAAAGCAAAGAATTGCACTGTGTCATAAATCCAGATTAACTTGTTTCCATGAGTGACTGTCACTTTCTCCCTCTTGGATAGCAAAAATGATGATGGGATTACAGCTAGCATGTTTTTACAGCTCTTAAGACTAGTTCTGGAATAGTCCGGGAAGTGTGTGCTTTTTAATGATGTTCAGTTTAATGATGGGCAAGCAAGTTTATACATTAATATTCATTGTTCAGGGTTAAACTACCTTTTTCAATGTATTAGTCCAAAAGACTAGTCAAATTTTAAAGGTACGAGTCCAGAGGTATTGTAGAAGGGGGGGGGGGGGGGGTACAGAACACTTTAAATAATCTAAAATGAGTTTTGCTGTATCCTGTGAACTAAATTTGTACCATTTTCTCTCCTTAAATAAGTTATAGATTAGAATATAAAAACAAAATAGAAAACTCGACTAGTCCACAGAACTAATAAACAGAGCATATTTGCTAGTCCTTCAGACTTTTTACTAGGACTAACAGACTAGTGTTAGTGTCGAACCCTGTGGTCATTTTGTCTTTCAATTGAGGCTCACTTTTCCTTAGTTATCATTTATCTAAGCTTATGGAAGATAGAATATAGAAGTACTTCAATTTTACAGAAAATGTCAACAGGAAGTCAGGAACTTCAACAGAGCAGACCAACAGTGATGCCTACACGTACACATATGACTGGGTGACTGATTCAGGCACTGGTCATACTGGTCCAGTCATTAGCCTCTCCAGTAGGAACATTGGTGGTCAGATCAAGAACTGCCCAGTTTCCAACGTGGGCAAACAAGGAAATCCAGGTAAACTTCAATGGTAAACCCACTGCATGCCCATCACTGTATTGCTGACAAAGGAGTGTTCAACTATAAGACAGATTAAGGCCCGTGTTCAATTGTTCAACTTTCAAGAACTAGTAGTGAGCAGTAATATGGTAATGTGTTTTTAGCATTTTGCATTATCCATCGTCGTCCGCTGTTCACTAACTTTACATTCAAGCAACTTCTTCCCAGTAACTGAAAGGCCCAGGGCACTGATATTATGCATGTTGCATGCTGGGGTAAAGGGCTAACAAGTTTTATTCATGTGAATGACCTTGACCACATTCAAGGTCACAAGGGTCAAATATGTTAAGATCTTCAAAACAAATTATAGTGCCTAGAAAAATATCATATATAGGTCTTAATAGCCAGATTGCCCATAGCTATAAGCCTCTTGTTTCTTAACTTTTATTATCAGGGTATAATGATATATAATTTGCTCTCATGTTGTTGGGCATGTATAATAAGAATGCAACATCCTGCATGTTTTAGATACCTGTGACAACACCTTGGTGAGAATTTCACAGAACTCTGGTAAGAGTGAGACCAAACACAAGGGCAAGGTGTCCCATGGCTACTTCAACTCAACCAAGAAGCCTGGTGCTCTAAGCATCGTCAAGGCTAAGTTTCCTGCAGATCTTTCTGTTATCACAAATAGCCCTTCCAAAGGTAAAGGTAGGCGTGAAATCAACTTTTCACAGCTTAAGTGATATTTCAGAAATTCAGTTCAGATGTTATATTCTAACACTACTCTTAATATAATTTAAATTGTACTATTAGGGGCTTGACCTCTTTGAATTTGAATATGGGCAGGACTCTGGGAGGGCACAGATATTTTGCCATATTGTAGTTTTTTGACCAGATGTGGTATAGTTATCAAGACATCATATAGTTCATGATTTTTGTTTAGTTTAACAATTACATTGGAATCTGTGTCTGTTGAAATTTTATAGAGAAAGATGTTTTTCATAATGGTTAAGTTAACAGTTACATTGAAATATATTTATATTGAAATTTTAAAGAGTAACTCAAAGATGTTATTCGTAATAGTTAAGGGTAACAAATACATTGAAATATGTTTATATTGAAATTTTATAGAGAAAGGTGTTATTCACAAAAGTTAAGTTTAACAACAATTACATTGAAATATGTTTATAATGCAATTTTATAGAGAAAGGTGTTATTCATAATAGTTAAGTTTAACCATTACATTGAAATATGTTTATATTGAAATTTTATAGAGAAAGATGTTATTCATAATAGTTAAGTTTAACAACAAATACATTGAAATATGTTTATATTGAAATTTTATAGAGAAAGGTGTTATTCATTATAGTTAAGTTTAACAACAAATACATTGAAATATGTTTATATTGAAATTTTATAGAGAAATAAAGGTGTTATTCGTAATAGTACTTCATCTATTACAGCTGGAAGTGACAGACGAGTGCAGCAAATGAATTCAACACGCAGAACAGATGGTCTGAATATTGACATGATAAAATTACCAGACATGTCAGTCATTGAAAGGATTCGTCCTGTGGAAAGTAAATTTCTTACTGTTATTCATACATTCTACTTTCTAAAATCAAGGTTCATCCCTACTAAAGAAAAACAAAAATCTTTTTTAATATCCCCAAAAATTGCTAGATTTGAAAAAAGAATCACATGAACTTGGGGAAAAAAAAAAAAAAATAGTGTTACAAAACTCAGGAAGAATGCAAAATTGACATCAACCTAGGTATGAGGGAATTATCCAAATCTGCTTGCCGAAAAAAAAATATACATATATATATATAAGATGATTTTGTAAACTGTGAGATTTCATTGATCATGAATTAGGCAGATGATTTCTATTCTGACAGATGAAACCTTCTTCTTGTCATTGTAGAGCAACCAACTAGTGAAGATCATGCCAAGACCAACACAAAGGCTGCTAAAGTGCCGTACTGCTTAAGCTCTACAAAAAAACTTGATGGACTTGACTTTGAAAAGGCCAACTTTTCACTTGATGTTTCTGAAATCAAAGAATTGAGTTGTGCAGAAGGTAATACTGAGTTTGCACATTAATTTTCAACACTGTTTACCTCTATCTTATAGATAATACAGGTACATTTGGTTTTATATTCCAATTTTTCAAAACTACTTAAAACTATTTCTTTTGGTTAAAAGCCTGTAAGATATGACCATATTTATTAATTGCTCTGTGCATAATGTCCATCTGAATCACATTTGTTCATATAATAATAATAATATTTATTCAGGCAAAGCATGTCACATTACATATAATCACATAAGATCACACAATATTTTCAGCATTTTCTTAATAAATAGTAATAAATATTATCACATAAATGTTGTTGTGTTATCACAGTTGGTATGTACATTTCTTTAAGGATGTACACTTCTGAGGTTTCAGTCACGTTCAAGTCTCGTTTCTGTTTCATTTAAAGACTTTTTGTTATATTGAAGAAATTATTATCAATTTTAATAGCAAATATGCATCTGAAAATTGTGTCAAAAATATAAGTGTCTGTTACTTGTAGAACGTTTTTTACATGAATTTTAAAAAATTACCAATTTGGCGGCCATTTTGAATATGCATATTTCTGTCTATTTCATGCACTTCGCGAAAGGCCAAAATTTCACCTTTTTGATGCTATATCGCTCTCTTTAAAACATCAGTGTTTAGCCATTTTTTATTATAGCAAGCTCATTTTTGCTGTACAACTTTATAATTTTCAATTTCATAGAAATATTATGCTATAAAGTGGATAATTATACAATTTTAGTATTTTTTTCATATATTTAGTGTAACTGGAGCAGTTTTTATTTTTGAACAAAAAACTGTGAAAAAAAACCACAAATAATACAGGGACAAAAAATTAAGCACACTAACCCCCCATTTTTATGATTGTTTTAGAAAGAGAAACCCATTTTCTTTTCATACGCTAAATATTAAAAAAAAGTTTGATATCAGAACTTTTTTTATTAAGCAGTTAATCTGCAAAAAATGGTGAAAAAATTATGATTTTCTTCTAAGAAAATAAGGGGTAGGGGTAACTCAAATTGCTTTTTTGAGTAAAAATACTAAGTTAGAGAAATTTTACTTCCATAACTTAAAAGAAAACACTAAGTTTGTCATTTCTGCAAACTTTCATACATATCGGATCACAATTTCGGAAGATATTGTATGAAGATGTCCCCCAATTGGTCAAAACTACAAAATTAACTTAAAATTGCTTATTATGTCATATTGGTATCTTTGGCTGATCATAGCACAAAAACGAGCACACTGACATATCATTGTCTTTGCATTTTCTGTCATGCATTGAACTCCTTTATCCAAAAATGTATATGAGAAAAAAAGTTTGATACAAGAAAATTTTGACTTCTCAGAGGTGTACATCCTTAATATAAATTTTTGCTTCACCTGTATAGGATAACCCATGAAAGCCGAGGACGGCTTATTTCCAATTGGGTTCTTGCATTCACAATAGACATTTCTATTATGAATGCCAGGGTCCCTCCCTATTTCTAATAACTTGTAATAATAGTAACTGACAAAACACAAGATCATCAGATCAATCTCGTATTTGACATCTTAATCTCAAGGTCATAGCATCAAAGGTCAAGGTCAAATTTTGCATCTCTTAATTGACACTATGAAGTAAATCTAGTAGTACATTGTAGCAAACACTAAGGTGTCAACTGACCAAGAAATAAGGTTATATTAGATCAAAGGTCAAGTTAGATTTTACATCTGTTTACTCCAAAATAATAGTAGGGTAGAGAGATAACATGATGGCACCCTTCCTGATGAGTCAGTGATTTAGTTTTGCTTAAACTTTGTATGTACAATGTATATTATATAAACCAATTTGTTAGTAATTTATAATTGTGAACTGATGTGGCCTTAATTATCATGTTTAGTACTTCATATCTACCTGGATTTGTTTCAATTTGTCTATTCTTCATAAGCATAATCACTTGATTATTTAGACTCGGTGATAATGTTGGTGCCCAAATAGTTTCTTTACCAATTGACTTTGGTAATGTTGCAATGGCGGGGCCCTTAGAGATGGTTTCTGTTTCATCATCTAGTTCAATCTTATGGAAATGGTACACATTTCTTTTTACACAGACAGACCAGGGCACATTCAGCTCTTACAGGAAACAACTCCAAAGGCAAGACCCACTGAACCTAAGTCTATGTAAGTCAATATTATGGAAATGTTTCATAAATTAAATTAATCTTTTCTAGTAACACTTAAATAGCATTCTCCATGTACAAAAATCCTAAAGAAATTATTCACACACTCTTGCATGACTTTCTCCACAAAAATTGATTGGACGGCATTGTCTGTCCATTGTAAACTTTATTTGTCCGGAAATCTTCACCTACAATTTTCAACCAATCTCTTTCAAACTTGGTAAGCTTAATCAAAAATGAAATTGTGTTTTCCTAAACATTTACTCTGATTTGTTCACCTTACACTGATAAATGAAGTACATTTTTCGCTTTTAACAGAACTCCTATAAAACCACTCAGTGTGTTGACCAAGAAGAAAAGGAGATTACTGCCTAAGAGTTCTACACTTCTGTTTGTGTCTGGCTGTCCTCCGGGGGAGCTGATCCATCCTACACCCTCACTGTCAGCCATCAGAAGCTCACAGAACACAGAGCAGTGTAAACCATCTTACACTATTTTACAGTAGATTCCACTTAATATCACCACTGTTAATACCACATTCCTCTTCATATAATGTTTTACTTAAGCATTAAACAGCATTCTGTTTTGTGTTATAGGACCATAACATGGAACTGAATGCTGTTTAATGCTTATATTTACATTTTGTCATTGTTTTGAAAATTATTTTATAATTATATTCTACATTTGTTCTGAAAATTTAAGGTTGACTTCAAATTAATGGAACAGCCAACAGCCAGTAATGCCCAGCCATCTCCAACGTTATGATTATGACGTCACAATCGAAATGACGTCATAAGAACCACTCCAGTATTATGGTCTCATAACAGGGAACTGGCCTTGGTAGTGTTATATAGTGGCATTGCAGAGCAAATGCAAATATATAGTTATGAAAGGCAGCACAAAATATTCCACTTATATATCACCTCTGTTAATATCACATTCCTCTTTATATAATGTTTTACATGGTTATCAAAGGCATTACAGTGTATTCCACTTAATATCACCCCTGTTAATATTACATTCCTCTTTATATAATGTTTTACTTAGTTATTAAAGACAGTACAGTGGATTCCACTGAATATCACCTCTGTTAATATTACATTCCTCTTCATATAATTTACATGGTTATGAAAGTCATTACAGTGGATTCAACTTAATATCACCTCTGTTAATATCACATTCCTCTTTATATAATGTTTTACATGGTTATCAAAGGCATTACAGTGTATTCCACTGAATATCACCCCTGTTAATATCACATTCCTCTTCATATAATTAACATGGTTATGAAAGTCATTACAGTGGATTCCACTTAATATCACACCTGTTAATATCACATTCCTCTTTATTAAATGTTTTACTGGTTATCAAAGGCCGTACAGTGGATTCCACTTAATATCACACCTGTTAATATCACATTCCTCTTTATTAAATGTTTTACTGGTTATCAAAGGCCGTACAGTGGATTCCACTGAATATCACCTCTGTTAATATCACATTCCTTTTCATATAATGTTTTACATAGTTATGAAAGGCAATACAGTGGATTCCACTTAACATCACCTCAGTTAATATCACATTCCTCTTTATATAATGTTTTACATAGTTGTCAAAGTCAGTTAACTGTTTTTGAGTTATGGCCTGTCTGTTAATCCAGTATAGCATTCCTCATTTTGATTCAGGTCCTGACTAAAATAGAATTTGATATCAGTTAGAAAGTTTATGTTAAAAAAAAAGAGTCAGATATTTATTGATAAATTTAAGCTAATCTGGCAATAAGTGTTGCAGTAAACTTATATAATGCATCATTTAATTGTCCCTATCATATGAGTCCATACTCTGATTCTTAATAGATATTTTCTTAATATTAAAGGAAATTTTTCGTGATTCTGCAAAATTCTGAAAAAAAAATTCAGTTGATAACCATTCAAAAATAAGCCTAAAACAAAGTAAACCTGAGCGGTAACTAACATGAAACTCCTGACAGAAAAATCAAAGAATTAAAACTAATTCAAGGGGGGCCCATTTCAACAACAAGCCGAAGTTAGAAGACAGTTCAAAATAGGCATGTGTTTACAAATACTGAGTTTCAACTGCTGCTGTACCGGTAACCGCGTAAGAATTCATCTTGAATATTGCAGATATAAGTTAATCTTCACTAAATCTATAAATATAAAAAGTTATAAGGCTTGATTTTCGCTTCAAGTTTTGCCGAAAGTTACGTAAACTGGGCCTTTAAAGAAAGCAAAAATATACCTTGGAAAGTGATCAAGTACCATTTAAGTTATTTTTTTCTAGGGTGTACCTCTCAGCACATGGATGTAATCGGAGGTACAGGCCCTGTCAAGGAAGCAAAGATGGGAAGTGGACAAAAACACCTTTATTTAGATAGTGGACCTAATTCTATATGGAAAGAGGTTTGTAAGAAAGAACAAAGTTTTGTTAAGGTACTTGAACGGCATAATCATTAAAAACCTCATTTGATTGAATATGATGTCAGTGCTTTATCTTCCTTTTAATGATGCCATTTTTATTGTATCTGTATGTAGTTGGCAAAAAGTTATTCTTTGAATGAATTTTGTAGTTAGTATTGTAACTGATGTATTATAAACAAAACCTAGCTTCCCTGGTGGTTTAAAATTCATCACCATGAGATCTACTACTTTGAAGGCAATGAATGTGTTTAAACCTTACAATAATTATGCTGGAATAAAATGTAGTTATGACTTAAACATCCGTCAAACATAAAGACCTGAATATATGCTGCTATTTGCTTCTCAAATACACAATTCCTCCCTCATCCACAGTTTCACTCAGACCCACTGATCTTGAATGCTTTCAGAATTTGAATATGAAAATTGGCCAATCATATTAGACCATAATTTTTTGGTAGACTGAAGTAGCTCTCAGTTTTCCATATTTTCCTCTGCACCATTAAAATTCTAAGTCTATAGTCTGTATTCAGTCTTTGTGAATTTGGCCCAGAAAGTCCAATTTCTCCATATCTGATATTTTCAGTGTCAATTTTTCCCCTTATTTTTTCCATATTTTCCCCATATTTCTCCTTGAGATCGCAAAAATTATTTTCCTCATATCTCCATCGGAAAAAATATGGAAAAATGTGGAGTTTCATAAAAATATTGAGATTTGAAGTGCAAGCTTCTGGTAGGAGAGCCAGCAAATTTATCTGAAGCTATGTCTTGACTCGTATTCCTGGGTTGGATTTGTTAATAACTTATTAAATTTAAAATCAATAATGCCAAAGTTGAGGTTATAAAGCAGTGAATAAATTTCAGTGAAGGACATCACTGAAGCAAGTATTTATATACCAGAATGTACATGTAAGGGATGGGAACGAATTTGCATTCTTCTTGTGATCTTTGAGGCCATATATAGCTTGTAGCACACTTGGATGAAGGGCTGTCTACTTCTATAACATAAAAGACTGCTGGTTGTCCTTTTTTCTATCCGATATGATTTTGCCAACTTTCATCTTCACGATATATTAAGCCTATGACATTGTAGGGAGTAAAGGACTGTCAAGTTGCAGTACTTTAAAATTTTCAAGGCAACAGCAGACAAATGTTTAAACATTTTTATTAAAAAATCTTTTCACAAAGAGTGCCTTTAGGTATTGAGTGAAAGTTTTCCTGTATGTTGCTGTTTTGAATGGCTATTAAATAAAAATATCCACAATATCCCACTCCCTTGGTCATGTGGTCATTGTGTGTAAATAAATTAAAACAAGTCAATGCGTTTAGAGTTTCGGAATATTTTCGAATCGAACATACTTCCCTTGATAACACTAGATTATTATGTGTTCAAAGAAATCCCCTTCACACACATGGTTGGATTTCAGAAGGACAGTGTGAACTCAGGCAAAATCTTGACAAGTACTCCAGTGGCTTCCACCAAGACACGATTTCAAAGGCCAGAGGTATGTAACCTCAGCATAGAAACATTTTCCATAGTCTTGTAATGATCCCAGTGTTTGTGTAATTCAGCTTTGTTCACCGCTGAAAAAGGAATATTGTGTACGATTGATTAAATTGCAGCTCTGATTTTCAATATCTAATTTTGGATCTCTGCCTGAATCAAGA
Organism: Mimachlamys varia; assembly: GCA_947623455.1. Lineage (NCBI taxonomy): Eukaryota > Metazoa > Mollusca > Bivalvia > Pectinida > Pectinidae > Mimachlamys > Mimachlamys varia. The sequence goes on from OX392528.1 coordinate 53,825,709, forward strand.
AAACTGGAAAAAGTTATTATTAGTTATTTGAAATTTTTAAGAAAACTGGAAAAAGCTATTATTAGTTATTTGAAATTTTTAAGAAAACTGGAAAAAGTTATTATTAGTTATTTGAAATATTTATCAAAGTTGATGGTAAAAAATGCTTCTGAAAAAGTCATACGTCATACTTTGGTAATTTAAATCTGTAATATGTATGATGTATATTAAGTATAATCATACTGCCACTGACTATATAGTTTCTCTCCACAAAAGGAAAATAGGGGTTGGTGAGAAAATACAAAGGAACTGCCGACATTTTCACTTTCCCTATAATTCTTTAAGTTACAGCAATGTAATAAACACCTGTCCAGAAGATTTTCAATGAACAGTAAATAGGTCTGTTCTAGAATTAACTAAATGGGAGAGGCAGGAGGCACTTTTTCAGAACCCCCCATCACCCATCAAATATTTAAATTGATTTAATATAAGGAATGGTAGGAATATCTGGTTTTGACATGATGAATTTATGATGGTGCTTCCTACCCTCCCTCACATGATTAAGTATCCTCCGCATTCACCGACACAGGGGATATTAATTGGGTTTGTCCGTCTGCCATGCTTCGTTTCTGTGCACAGTGCAGTAACGTCATCAAATATCTGATTTATTTGGAAGTTGGTTACAAGGTAAAATGTCTAAAGTGCTCGTATTTTGGCAGTGTTATGGCCCCTTCATTAACAAAAACCGTCATTTTCATGCAATAACGGCAACACATATTATCCAATTTTCTTGAAACTTGGTAACAAGGTTAAATGCCTAAAAGTCTCGACCTAGTTCAGTTTTGGCGGACATTATTTGGCAGAGTTATGGCCCCTTGATTAATGTTTCTGTGCAATCACTGCAACAAATATTTCTGATTTCTTTGCATAAGGCATTAGTTTTTGGTCAATTTGCAAGCAATAAGTCTTGTGTCAACAGCATGAACATTACATGTTTCATCCAAACTTCAAAAGGTTTTACTTACAATATGATACCCCCCCCCCCCCTTACGAAAAGGGGGGGGGGGTTATCAGCTTGTTATTGAATAGCCATTAGTAGTGATTACCCTGCTGTGTTTGTGTTGTGTCAGGTTGATTTGACCTGTGTACCTCGTCAGTGTTTTGAGGATGAGTTGGAGTTCAATGAATCCATCGAGGTTAACTCTGATGAAATAGTGCCAGAAGACTTTACTGAGGAGGAACACTCCATTGCTGAGGTAATGCATAGAAAACATTGTATTAAGTTCTAATAATGAGACAGTTGTGTGATTTTTTGTGACAAATAGGTTTAGATCCTATTGCATTTTACATAAGTTTTAAGAATTTGGAAAAAATTTTAGATTATTTTACAATTTCTTTTGAAACATATTTATATATCCCATATTCATGTTACACTTTCTTAAAAAAATGTTTAATAGATCCTATTGCAGTTTACATTAGATTTAACAGCATCAATCTCTATAATCATGCACAGCTATAAATTATTCACATATGTATAAAAATTCAGAGGGATCCCCCAACTCATCCCCTTGTATGTAAATTCAGAGGGATCCCCCCATCCACCCCCTTGTATGTAAATTCAGAGGGATCCCCCCACCCACCCCCTTTTAGTAAATTCAGAGGGATCCCCACCCACCTCCTTGACAACTAATTTAATTGTTTGTATTTATTTTCACAAGAATCTTGGAAAGAAATCAGAAGGGTACCAAAGATCAGAGAACAATTCCTTGTCATCCAAGAAAAAAGTTCATGAAAAACTATTGGTTGGATCTGCTCTTCAGACATCAAAGACTAATTTTCGTGGGAAGATGTCTGTGAAACCTATTAGAATATCTAAGGCATCTGAATGTTGCCTGTTGGATCCTTGTATCACCTTTCCTCAAAGAAAATACACATCATATAGGAAAATTTCAGAGGAGATGTTCAAGGACAGAGGTGGGATATCAGAAGGTGAGTAGGTTGTCCCCAATCCACAGGCATTTGATCAGTTGACAGAATTAGATCATTTTTTCCTGAACCCAAAGCCAGGGATTATTGTATGTGTGTAACTTCACAGATACTATTTCTGAACTTTTTGGCTTTTCAACCATGATAAATGGTATTAAAATAGCAGGAGAATGATTTTGAGATATATGCTTTACTTCTCAATTTTTCAGACTCCAGTTGTATTTAAAAGCGAAAAAAAATTCATTTCTTTTATTTTGAGTTTTATTCTTGCTTTCCAGACATCTTGTTGACACACAATTTTAAAAGAAGATGACAGCATCACACAACATAGAAATTGTTGTTAATCTATTACACTCATGCTTTAAATCAACTGAAGCTTGAAAACTGTTCTATTTCAATGTACAGTGTATGATCATTATCAACATTTTGGTTGATTTTTTCAGGTAAAGCAGTATACAGTATTTTAAATGCTTATAATCAATGCTGGGGTCTCTTTGTTAGAATTTGAGACATTTATGAGTTAGACCTCCATATTTAATTTGATTCTACCACAAGAAAACTAAAAAGGAACATGCGTATCTGATTATTTAAATATAAAATTTGTGTATATATTAATGCAACTTGTCTTTCATATTTATTTGATGGTAACAAGGTGATCATTGCATTGATGGAGAAAATATCCTATCATCACTTGTTTTTGTTATTCAGAACGACACATTTATATATATTTTTTCCCATGTTGAAAATGTTTTTAATATCTTCAGTATTATTCTATCAATCTGCCAAATTATAGTTATTTATGATAACAAAAAACCGTATATATTTGTAAATAACTTATGTATTGATATGTTCCTCTGCATAATCAATGAATTTATTTAATAAAACAGAGATCTGACATGCTCTATGAAAGCGAGTCTTTTTTACGTTGTTGAGTTATGTTGAATAGCAAAGTGTTTGTCACTTGTTTTCCTATAAAAGTGCTACTTATCCTGTGTAACCATACTTCTTATATTAATTTTACACTTATCAGCCAAAACGTGAGTGCCACCCCTTAATATTAATTCCCAATATAGAATCATTGTGAAGGGTACCTTGAAGATTTCTCAGGTGGATGCAAAGATCCCTCAGGGAACTCTTGTTAAATAGTCTGTCACATACTTGACCGAAAAGTGCCCTGTTCCCCTGAAAAAAAAGATATAATTACACAAATTTGGTCCGAATCATCATTAAACTCAATTCTTACAAGATGTACATATTTTTTTCCCTTATTAGGACCCACCTTTCTGTCTCCTTACATGTTCATTTTCATCTTAATTGAGCAATATAATGAAGATTTTCTGGTACTGCACTTGGAACAATAGCTGGATCTTGATGAGGTGTATATAGGACTATTGTTATTCATCAAAACCTGAATGAAAAGTAATATGTTTGGTATATTTTTGATACCAACAAATAAGATAAATGAAATTTTGTTTTGAAACTATTGGAAATTGTAGTAAAACATGTACTTACATTTTCTTGATAATAAACTGTGATTGTTACTCCTGAGTGATCTTCCACCTGGTGTCTTCTCGATTTCATCTTTCAGTGTTAATAATTTATACTTTTTTTTATCTTGTATTATTTAAATAATTGACACTTATTATCTTCTAATATTAATTTCACACTTAGCAGACAAAATGTAATACATTGTACAAATTAAAATCCTTTATTCTTTACCTTTTATATAACATTATATTATATGTGATTGTGATTGATCATATTTACCATTGTCTGGGTGCACGTGGTGCTTATAGTTGGTGCTAACACATGTGAGTATATGGTTAATTGTACTAAAATAAAACATTTATTCCTTATTAAAATGAATTTGGAAACTATTATGATCTTATTTATTTATTAATTAGTCTGACAGATACTTTACCAAAAAGTGCCCTCTTCCCCTTAAAAGAAAAGATAAAACTAGAACTGTCGCCAGGCCCTGGTTTCATCAACTCCTTAACTTAAACATCTACTATATAGGAAAGCATTACAGAATTTAAGGCGGAAATCCTTAGTTAAGGAGCTTTCCTTAAATTCTGTAATGCTTTCCTATGTAGATTTTTAAGTTAAGGAGTTTCCTTAAGTTAAGGAACATTGATGAAACCGGGGCCAGGATGGCTGACTAATACTTCCACAATCCGCATTAGTGAATGGACAACTGGAACTGTTATTTAGAGGCTAACTATGAGACCTTGTGCATGCCCCTATATCTGAAAATCCGAATGGCTTGAATACGTATTGTTCATAATAATGAGAGTATGGCAACCAAAAATAAAATCATGACCAGTTACCATGGCTACCAAAATTTTGGAACTAAACAGCTGCATGCACATCTACACATTTTCCCTTACATACCTGTGAAGTTTTGTTAATGTCGGTCCACAAGTAAAGGAGGAGACAGACAGACGGACAGACAACCTGATTCTAGTATGATAAAGAAGACCAGTAGCTAAACCCATGATAAAGTACTATAAATCTTGAAAGAAAAAAAAATTGAATTACTTTGACCTACTTTCAAGGTCACCTTGGATGGAAATCCTTCATTAATCGTCTGAAGAATAATCACAAAGCTCAAAAGTACTGATACCTGGCCAGTAGGTATCTTACATGAAGTACTAAATGACCGTGATCTAATTTTCAAGGCCACAATGGTTATACAAAAACATTTAACAATCTTCTTCAGAATAAACAGTAGGCCCAGAATACTATAGATACCTTGCACAAAGTATAATAAACTGTTCTTGAATAAATCAACTTGACCTACTTTCAAGATAACGGAGATAAAATATGTCAAAACCTTTTAAAAATGTTATGAGTACCAGGAGACCCATAGTACTGATACATGGAAGTTTACTCGAATAAAAGACTGGCGGTTAGCATCACGACAGAAAAATGTGAAAAAAACTAATAAAGGTAAATAACTCCTTCAGAATAGGAAAAAGGTCCATATGACTGATTCTTTACGTTGGTTACTGGAACAGAGTGAAATAAAGTTTTCTCAAGTAAATTACTTTAACCTAACTACTTTCCTGGTCAAATATGAGGCCGAAAGTGATGATAATCGGCATGTAGGCAATTCGGACAGACTACTCTATAGTTTCCTCGAATCAATTACCTTGATTATTTCAAGGTAACGAGTCAAATTTGTTTTTAAATTTAAACAACCTGAGCAAGACCTGGAGGAACTGCGTGGTGATATTTGACTAGTAGCCTGTTGGGATGGAATGGTTTAATTAAGTCAAGGCTAGTGGTTCGCTATGTTGAAATATTTGCAAGATACTGTTATTGAGTCCTGGTGAGCGATACAGGCCTCTTGTTAATTAGATAAGTATGATTATCATCTTTAATTGCATTAACACGTAGGGCGTTGTACCTGTTGCCCCATGATCGTAAAAAGAGACTAAATTTTGGATCTTGTCTTTTTTTCTTTTTAACCAACTTTCTCCTTTCTAATGTCTCCTTTGACACTACCTCACTTTTGGCCTTTAGTTGAGCTTTCGTCCCTGTAAGGAATGCTTTGGGTTCTGCTTCCTGCCCGAAACACACCAGAGACGTAAACAATGGTAGTGACAGTCTCCCTGCTTGGAGCTCGGCATTTTGGGAGTGGAACGACTGGTTCACCCGTTATCATTAATATTTGATCGGATATAGGGTATTCAGCTGAGGTCATCGGCAGTATACTTCAGTGTAATGGCATTTTAATTCGGCAAAGGTCCGGACCATCGCTTTAAGAAGCTTAAACGAACATATCGCATGCTCCAAAATACACACTCATTCCAACAACCACAACCACATCGCATACATCGGGAGGCCGTCCTCAAATGACCCTTTCTGATAATAGAATTCTGTTAATAAAATTAAATCTTCCAAATAAAACGGCATTAGAAGCCCTGAAAGGTAATGGAAATTACAAGTGTCCAACGTACTTGCTGAAATAATTGTTACCCACTGCACGTATTGGACGAGACAGCTGACGTGGGAATTTCCTTCTTGCTTCCGTGGTAATCAAAGTCATTCTTTTCCTCTATGCCGGTGTTATCAAGTTGAATGGGCTCGTTTGACTTTGGTGCCTTTAGTATCTTAGTTTTGTTGTCATTGATGTTCAATCCGAAATGTTTTCCAGTTGTAGCCATATCATTGGGCTTGTCCTGGATGTCACGATGTTGATGTAAAAGCAGTGCTATATCGCCAGCAATATCCAAGTCCTCTTACATCTCTGTCATAATCCAGACGATCCTTTTCTACATACAACATCCTGATGATGGAGATGACTTTATTTGGTATGCCTTAGTGACTTAAGATTTTCCACAAGGCCGAAAGGTGGCGACTATCGAATGCCTGTGTAAAGTTGATTAAGTTGACATAGTCGGACGAATTCCATTCATTGCTCTGCTCTAATACTTGGCGTATAGTAAATATCTGGTCACTGTATGTTCTCCCTTTCCTAAATCCTGCTTGTTCCTCACGCAGCAGCCGATCTGTGAAGTCCTGGATTCTATTCAGGATAACTCTGCTGAGGACTTTGCTGGTGACTGATAGTAACATGGTCTCTGTGTATGATGTCTTGTCTGTACTATCTCTCTTCTTTACATCCTTATCCTTACCCAATCCCAGTACTCTGCCTGTAGTTTCACTTTCACCCTCTCTGATTTAGTTGAAAGGATTTTCTTCTTCTTGTCCTTTCTGTTGTTTGTATTCTTCCATGTTGAAGCAGAGATTCACTCTTCCTTTTTCCTTCTCCAATGACCCACCCCCAGGTGGTAACAACAAACACCTATAGGCTGTTCACCGGCCTCTGTACCAGTGATGCCATTTAATTTTCAAATTCAATACAGGTAAACAAGCAAATCAAAATCCTTCTGATAGATTTTCATCCTAAAAGATGTACAAAAATAACCTTAATATGGACAAATTGTAAATTACAATGTAATTGAAAAGAATTTCAACCGTCCGCACTGACCAATGCGTTGTCCTAAACTGACTTGCTAGCTCACCAGCTGCACGTGCCTGTCATGCTCCTACAGGTATGCCACCTATTGGGCAACCATTAGAGAAAACCATTTTGTGTTCATTCCTTGTAGTCAACCGAACGAAATATGATTTCTTTTTTATCCAAGACGTTCATCCTCTGGATGGTCTACGAGGATAGCAAATCTGTTCCTTTTTTATACGCCCGATTTTAGGCATGATGTAGAAAACGCCAGAACATTTTTGTGTTTTCTTCAATTCCTCTCAAAGGAGGGGTGCCAATTTGGGCCTTTCTGCGGCCTGTCAGTGATATGGATAATATTTTGTAGAAAGATACTTTGATGTCTGCGGCATATCTGTTTATGTTCAAAACATATGATTTTGTGTGGGTTCATAGAAAATTGGAGTGTCAAAGTGGGGAGGGTGTAAAATTCAAAATTTGTTGTGGAAGTTCTTATGAACTGGAAATTTTAGTAACACGTTAAATAAGTAGTAGATTGTAAGATCTAGTTGGAAAAAAAATAGTAAAAAGTAGATAAAGTACATCAAGGTCACATACTTTCTATCTGACCTATTTTGAAATAAAATACTTTTAGAAAATTAAGAAAAACTTCCATTAACCGACTCCAAAATAGATTGGAAACAAGTATCACCACTACATGAAAATCATAGTATATATTTGGCAAGTTACTGGCCTGCAAGGTTCTATGTGGCCTTGTGATGGGGCCTAAAGAGGGATTACATCTTCTGATTTTAATTACAAACATGAAATATTGTCGCAGTCGTCATATATATTGAGGTCCAATTGGTCTCTTAAAAGAATATTATAATGTTGTTGCTTTTGCCGCTTACAATGAATTTATTTTTTAAAACCAAAACTGCACCCTGGCACACTCCTATGAGTGTATAATATTTCTGACAGGATTTGCATCAAAACATTGTGCATTGCTACTGTGTCTCTGACATAAAGTTTTGTTTTCCTTAAAAGATAGTTATGGCCCTTTGAAGCAATTTGTTGAAATTGCGTTTACTTTTGCTTTCTTTTGTGTGTACAACTTGACAACCTATAGTTTAGAATTTCATTTTCAACTGATCTTTTTTCTTTGCTTTTCTAACCTTTAGTTTTAGTTTTGGTCGCCATCTTGGTCTCATTGAGAAGTATTGTATATCCTTTTATGATATGAAGATGGACGTTTTTGAATATGCTCATTAGTGTACCGAATTGTTGTTATTGAGAATTATGCCTCAGTTCTCACTTTGAAGCCATGTCATTTAGTTGGATTTGACCTAGATGAAGCAGAAGACGCTTAATCCTTCAGAACACCGGGTCTTATTCTCTTGTACTTTTACGTAGATATTAATGTAAATATCTCCTTTGTTCATATTTTGCTTCTAGTTTTATCGATTTTGAGTTCGGATTATGATTTTTTTATTCTCTGATTTTTCCCCATCACCATTGAGTTATCATCATTGCCCTGCGACTAAATCCATAAGACTTCCTCTCTATCTCTGATTGACGGTTCATTGTATGACTATCTGGAGAGTTCCAGGTTGATTTGGAGAACCGTGTGTATGAAGATGGTCCCGCCGATCACTAATTTGTTCTTATGGCGAAAGTTACCGAGCCGATTTCTATTGTTGTTCCATCCCCCCCAGGCCTTCCTGGCCCATGATGCTCTCTCCCTTGATGCAATATCAAATAAAAACAGGGAAAAACAGTTCAAAAGGAGCTTTATTAAATAGTATTTCATTAATATTTTATTTTCGAGTACAGTCAATGGCAGATTGAATGCTTTATTAATTTTTATTCTTGCTAAATTAAGTCTATGTGGATCACGTAGTAAAGCTTGATGTGTTCTATATTGATTTCAGTTCATACCAAGGTCATGACATGTGCAGTTATCATATACATCATTACTTCATCATGATCGAATCACATGAAGAAATTATATTCTTGCAGTGAATTTCTCATTTTTCTATGTCTTGGGGAAATATCTGTAGCAGTTAAGGGTGAAATGAACATAGTTTAATAGTTATATGTTTTACACGAGAATGATATGATCGGAAGGGGAATGTATATAAAAAATAAATGGATGAAAACAGTTTGACATTTACTTGCTCACAAAAAAGATTTTATAAAGCCATCTGTAACACATCATAAAACTATATTGATCACATCAATAACGATGGAAATTATGTTCTGCTTTATATGTAATCCTTTTTCATGTATATTAATGTATGTAATATTGGTTAATATTTTTGACAAATTTACCGTTGAATATAATCGTACAGAATGATGTCATGAAAATGGAAAATGCAACTTTTTACATTATATAAAAGATGAGCATATCCTGAAAGTTTATCTTGTTTTTATTATTGATATCTACTTCTAAATTTCTTACGTTTTGCACCAAATCAATATTCATCTTTTTCTGTGTTAGGCCACCAAATTATTACTTAACTTAATTCAAAATGTAGTTCTACTAGGTCCAATATCATGCATTTGCTAGCTTTACTTACAAATATTAATTACATTATATCATACATGCTGTAAAACGATCTAAAAGTACTTCTCAATGTTTGCGTATCATTTACTTATGTATGTACTATGGTCATTTAGGAACGATGTTTTTTGTCCTCATATCATAAAGTTATATTATAGATGTGTGTGGAGAGAAATCAATAACGGACTTGCCGAAGTACACCGAAACTACACTACATGAAGGCAATGTTTTATGTAAATACGATCAGTATTCATTTTTGACAAACTTGAATCACTATACGACCAGTTTTCAATGTTGTTTCTTGCATACCCTAAAACAGGGTATTTCCAGCCCCAGTTTGGTGAGCGCATTATCTACAAGGCTTGAATTCAACCCCAGAAGATCCGTCTCTATTGCCTTGAATTGGAATGCGTGATTTAAACATAGACTTTATAGCTCCATTCCATAGCGTACGTCATTAAACCCATAGGTCGTTTTAACTTATTTTAGTAAAATCACTTGTACAAATGTGCAACATGTGTATACACAATCTTAAATGTATTTTTAATTCCAAATAGATTCCCTTTTTTGGCATGATTGCAAACGAAAAGGATGTACTTTTCTCAATTTTGGGCGCTGTTGTCCGTTCGTCCCAGGATACTACAACATCCAATACCGTAACACATGGAATATTTCGTTTAGTTGACATCCCAACTGTTCGCGGTGTGGAAATTTTTGTGCTGTCAGTCATACTGTTTTGGACTGTGTATCTATTGCACTATTATACAATATAATTTTTGGTTGGTGTTGAATATGTTCGCGTGTGGATATATTTGCTGATATTTAATGCCAGCGAAAAAACCGAAAATGTCCACTCCGCGAATAATTCTACTTTAACAGTACATCATTGACATCAGAAACGTGACTGCAATATATTGCAATCTAATTATAAGCATGCCTAAGAGTTACCTTTTTAAACAATATTTCCATACGAATTCAAAAGTTGTGCTTTTAAACCTCTATTAGGCTATAAGTGGGTTATATATTCCGTCTTTTGTAAACTCCCATTTGCTGTCCCATTGTGTGTGTCCCGTTCTATACCGTTGTTCGTTGTTTTCCCTTCGGGACTTGACTGGTACCCATTGTTTATTTCCGGTTTGATTTCTTCTCCTGAAGGAACATTTTGATATTTGTACATGACGCTAGCAATGAAGAAAGTGACAGCACTGAACAGTTTGACGGCAATCCACCACAGGAATAGACGCCATCCCATTTCGTATCTGTCATATACATAACAAGAACCCTGGATTCCACATAAATCCTGCCACAGTGCGCATGACGAATCTATCACATATCCGGTTAACACAGGCCCCGGTATTGTACCTGTCAAACATAAGAAAATTATATCATATTATTCTCCAGCAAAAAAGTGTCGATAATTCCAATAAATGGTGTTGAAACTTTAATCGATATAGTAACTAATAACTTTACCTGTAAAGTGTAAGAGTCTTCTTCAATACATATGTAATCTAACTTTTCCTTAGTTTTATCAATGTATGTATTACTTATCTTTCAAAATGCCATCGATTCGTTAATTATCCAACCTAATTATTGTAGACATCAAATCAGCTGGGAGAGGGATTCATTTTGAAATTAAGTAGCATTAATTCTCTCTTCTATTTCTTTAAATATATGTTTCTAAAATGAAACAGAAATTAATGACAATTTATATATTATCTATATGTTATCCGCCGCCATTTTGATCTTAAAATACGTATTGTACTTGGATATTAATAAATATTGATTTATCGGCTATCAAAAGATAACATTTTGCAAGGCGATTACATGAATCATTCCTAATGATAATATTACAGTAAAAAGTATTGGAAGCATGATTCTAGTGGTAGGACGCCTGGCTCGTGATCGAAGTTCCATTACGTGGCTGGGCAGTGCTTGACATTGTAGAATGATAGGACGCCTTACTACTGTGAGCGCCGAAATGGTAGCACCGGTAGTATGTTCCCAGTGAGCTGAGAACAATATTTGCTGGTTACTAAGGCCCTACAATCATGCATAATAATTTGCCGTATTGAGACGACCTATAAACTAGATAAAGCGGCATATAAGAACATTGATTTATTGTTATTTATATAAATTAAAGAGCTTGCTGATTTTGAACATACATAATGTATGTAATTGTATCCTCTAATCTCGGTGGATGTTTCAAAAACGTTATTGTCACAATGGTGTAATTGCATAAAGATATGAAATTATATTAATATTCAATTATCATGTGTATATTCGTTACCGTCCAATTCACCTGCTAACTCAATCAGACATACATGTAGATTTAGAGAAATGTAAAACAGTTTTACCTAGCAATCGAAGAGCCACCCACTGGAGTCCCAGACCTAGAGCTCTGTGTTCATCGGGGACACATCTACAAATAAACAGGAGCAAGACCTCTTAATGAACAATTTTATAATCGTAATTTTAGAATTAATACAACGTTAATTTTTAAATTTATGTTTCTACTCTTTTACACATGAGATAAAAATTAACTTTAATCTTATTTGACATAGAATTTTTCATGAACCAATTATTGCAGAATATATTACATAACTCGTAGTGCCGAAGAAACTTAATATTGATATTATATTCAAGACAAGATTTTGTTGAGTTGAGTAACATCTGGTATATAGTTATCATAGCTACCGTTGTCTGAAGTTTTTTTCAGATCAACATGACCTGCCTTGCATTTTAAGCGAATCACTCAAGGACGATATAATAGTGACTCCTTTCATGATATATAATCCTAAACTCAAATCTAATTATTATTACCTCGCTTTTCTGTTAATCACACCCAACCCAGATGTCTTTCATTTAACTGATTGGCTTACTCGCCTCACGATGTTTGTCACTTACCTTAGGATGGCTATAGAGGCCGGAGTTACGGTGGTCAGTGTAAACAGCATACCGATAAGTAGGAGGATTATGAAGGCGTACATAAGGTCACATTTTTGTCCACACTCGCCAGACTGAGCGGAGGGATGACGAGCCTCACCGGTGAAGTTTAACCGATCATCGATACACTTGCAAAAAGCAAAAGTCTGCAAAAAATGTTTGACATGTTAACAGCCTTGATATGCGCTTGTTAATGAGAAAGCATTAGTAGGTTACATGTACGACAATTCCTTGACAGAAATGTTTCGATGAGAAAGCTTTGGTAATTTCAGACAATTTCTTGACAGAATTGTTTCCATGAGAAAAAAATGGTTAGTTAAAAAATAAACCCGAGAATACTGAAGCGTTAACGAAACTGTAATGTAATCGAACAAAGGGGAAAGATGTAAATGTGCCTTGTAAAAGTACACAAGAATAAGACCCAGCTCATCAGGCTGACGATCAGAAATCTGAACAGATTGTTTCATTTTGATCAATTTTTGAAAGCTCGACAATGGTGGGTCTGTTTAAAAAGAAAGCCAATCAACGCCAAGATTACAACAAAAAATGACAAAATAGCATTATTCGGATGACATTGGTCGGATAACGGTGTTGACCGTATTATGAAAGTGGGAAATTTGTTCCTGGGTACAAATCTTGAACAATTTCAAAACAAATTTCAGCCAAGCTTAAATATGGTAAATTTGAATTGCCTTATACTATCATTTATCACATAAATGACCCGTTCAGTCATGTCATAAATATGGTATTACACACGGGTATTAACACTATTGTGACGTCATTAACAAATGACGTCTGTGTGACGTCTTATGATTGTCTATGTAGCGAAAACCGTACCGTCAAAGAAGAAATTTGCCTTTGTTATAGATAATGAATCTGAGAATTTTGATGTATTATCTCATAAATATAAGTTTTGTGAAATAGAATCGTACGCTTGCGTAAGATCCTCTTTATATGATGGTATTCATACTGAACTATAGTGGGGGTGAATTTGTTGTTAAATTAAATCAGCTCACGACCAGACGCTGTTCCATCTTTTGAACAATCTGGCCTGTCCATAAGACATAAGAAAGGAATTTTCAATTTTGAATATAGCTTATAACGTTCAAAAGAACATAAACGACAGAGAAATGTAAATATAAGTATTTAACTGTTTTGTGTTTGGTATTTATAATTTTTTTCGAAAGACAACACTTTAATACACAATTCGTTGTCATCGATCGTTACCTTACAATCTACCCACCTTGAGGAATCCCTTCACGGTGTAGTTGTCGTCACAGCCGGCGTGACAAGGCGAGAAATACGTCACCCCGTCCGCCCCACAGACCGGCTCATATGTGTACGTCCGGCAACCACAGTCAGCATTACACGACGACTTCAGGTTGTCAGTCGCATTCATTTCCCTAGTAAAGAATATATCAACGGTTAACTATGATATCACGCGTGGGAGTTAGTCGTAACTATTTCCCTAGCCCCATTTTCCTCTGACAAGGAATAAGACCCAGATTAATGCCACCATGACACGTGCACGATTATCGTCCCCGCAATGCGTCGTGGCAAGGCGTGTCATTTCGGTGGTACGTAGTGAAGCCGTGTTTGCGGACTATTCACGCAGTATACATGCATAAGTTACCCACTGTCTACGCAAAAATGAGTCCCATTTGCACGCTATGACACCACTTGTTTACGCGTAGGTGCGCGCATTGTTCACTTCTACGCACGACACGCATAGTTCCCGCTGTCTTCACGCATTGCCTGTCGAGTTTGCGCAGTGTCCAAGCATGGTTTACGCAAGTGGCACGCACACGACACGAACATTGATGCGTGGCACGCATCCCCGCACCATTCACACACTCTTCACGCTTGTTCCCGAAGACTTTATTCATCGACACGCCGAAATACTTGTCATTGCGAAGACGAAAATCGTGCAAGTGTCAGGGTGTCTGAAGATATGCTAACAGATATATGTCTGGTGTTGTACCAGAGCGCACTCCTATAGACGCCACTAGAGTCCTCGGTCTTCAATCTTTCGAAATATCCCACCTGGGCGGACTACCATGTTTTCACAAGGCAAGAAGGTCACGGGGTGACTAATCAGCAAACCGTACTGATACGGAGATTTAGGACCGTGCCTTTTTGTTGATTAGGTACTCCCCGATACCGTTTGGTGGCTAACGAACTTCATTTAATAGTGTATTCTGGCCCAAAACCAGATATGGTGTCCGGGCCAGATGGAACTCGGGCAACTGTCATGTCTTCCTTGTGAAATATAGTTATCATCTATATACTGCTTATACCACATGTCGTGGGCTGACAGTGTTAGAAGAAGTTGAGAACGATTTGAGAAGAACTTAAGAACGCATTTTCCTATTTCTAAGCACTTGGGAACGAATTTTCGCAAAATGAGCGTCAGCTCGCGCCAGGTGACGGCGTTAACCGGAAAAAATGTGTCCCAACAAAAGTGATCTGTGAATAAATTAGTCCGTCATAAAAATGTCAATAAAAACTTTTATTTTGGGAATAAAAACACCATTTCCAGCGAATATGTGCATATTCGAAAATCAATGACGATATCTTTGATTGCAAATTGTTTTCTTACCTAATTTTAAGGTTCATGGTATTCCTCCGCGCAAATCTGTTTGTTAACGTTTACCACAGAAAGATCGCAATTGATGACCCTGAAGTCTTTTGTTTAGTTGACGTTTCTAAGATGACGAAATATATACGGTAGTAGCTATGTAGGTGATCAACAGTTAAACACACAGTATGTTCAGGGTTTGTCGTTCGAACAGTTTTAAATAAAGTGTGATAATCTATAAATATCAACTGTGAACTATACTGTTACACGACGACTCCAGTTTCTTATTCGGATTTCTCTCCATTAGAAACGGTAACTCGAGGTTGTTAGTGGAATTAGAAGACATAAATAAACTTCAGAATACTAGTCGGATTAGTGTTTCAGTTAACTAAACACGGCTCACATGTAAATGTTGTTAACGTAAGTATTTAATCTGTGTCCACGTCACCAGTTTCAGTGCAATTGTTTACGTCACCAATGAGGTAATTTTCTCCCCGGTTTGAATATCAATGTTATGTATTTACATTAATTATACGAAAGCTGTTTCATTGGAGTCTACGCCTTTTATTTAAGTCTTAATGGCTGCATCACCGGTTTCGGTATATGTGTCTTCATGCACTGCTGATCTGAGTTATACTTACCCTCCGGGAAAATATGGCTGATTGAGTCCAGCAATTTGGGATTCAGGACAGTTGATAAAAACTGCCCCTCCCACCGCTAAAGCCAGTATGGATAAAAGTGCACACAATCTCAGCATACCTTTTGCATCCAGCTTAAAAAACTTGATAAGAACACCCCCGAGTATCATCCCTCCTGCTCCCCCTCCGACCGTTACAGCTCCTGTAATCAATCAAGCATGTTTAATATTTTTTTCTTTAGGATCTTATATCATGATCTTAGTGATGATGGTATGTACTACAGAATGAGTCATAACTAGTTTTGGACCTAAATTAAGGTATTTAGAGCAATTTTACACTTCTTGGGGGTCAAGATCAGTTTTCGATAAAAATTACCCCCTCAATGTAGCCTTTATGACCATTGAAATAGTGGGGCATTTTTATAGAAAATTAATCTGATAAACAATTTATCTTATAGTATTTTTAACATTTATAGTAAGACATTTTTTCTCATCTAATGGATGAAATCAGGTGCGAGCGATGGAAAATTTCATATCATGACAAACTCTGAAAAAATGTATGATATTCAATACATATGAAATAAGATTCTTCAAAAATCAGTAAAAAAATCGCTTTGTTCGTTAATAATAAATTTGAAATACATTATTTTCATTTTGTGTGTAGAGAAAACACTGCAAGACTGGTGAGTTATGAGTAAGAAAGTGATATGCAGGTGCATGATATGAAGATGGACGTTTTTGAATATGCTCATTAGTATGCCTACTTGTTGTGATTGAGAATAATGACCAAGTTCTTACTTTGAGGACGTGCCATTTCCTTGAATGTGACCTAGATTTACATGTGTCGTCGATTTACTCTTCCAGAACACCTTGTCTTATTATCTTGTACTTTATCAAGGGTCTCAATGTTTTAATTTCCTGAGTCCATATTTCGCCCCTATTTTAATCGATTTCGATTTCGAATTATGGTTTTATTGACACTTCGGTATGGTCTGATTTTTTTCTATACATACCCATTATTAGGCCAGCAGATGCCGGACTTATATCGAACTTTTCCTCGAGAATTTTCGGCGCAAAAGCTGAAAGTCCTCCAACTATCAACGTTTCTGCACATGCACCCAGAACCATACAGACGTAACTTGGACTTCTGAGCTGTAAATAAACATCAACTATTACAAGATTCAAAAGTCCGGTTGTACATTAAGGACATGCATAATAATATTTTCTATCTTATTTATGTCGAGTGCTCGAGATACATGAATTAAGTCAAGCGCTCGACATGATAAGTCGAGTGCTTGACATGAAGTTCAGTAGAGCATTTTAGTATGTATGTCCTAAATGTACCACCGTACAATAGTTTAAGGTTTTTACAATTTAAGATTTATACATTAGTGGAATTCAAAGGAGTTGTTTCGTGTTGATAAGTATATCAACGAATAACAAATAACAAATATTTTATGATAAAAATGTAATATTTAATAAAGCCTCCTGAGAGTTTGCTATTTAAATCGAAAGGAATGTTATGAGTATAGTTATGTGGAATAACTATTGGATGACTACGCTGACATCCAAGTTTAAACTTTTTCAGTCCAGCAAATTTTTATTATTTAAATTTCCCAAAACAATTTTAGAAGCTCAAATTTTTATTGATAATTACGTTTATATATCTACTTACAAGAACAAATATAGCCTTAGGAAAATCTTTGATCCTCTGGCAACGGGGCCGATTGTCATTTTGTTCAGCCTCTAGCCGGGTTCGATCTTTTTCTGTTATTCTTGCCTCTCGGATATGTTCGGTTCCTGTGAGGAAGATTTTGAACACGTCGAGAATTTTGTCTCTACTGTCTAGTGTATAAATGAACTGGTAAACGTTAAATATATAGTGAGTACACAACTAGTGGTTATTAGATCCACTCGAGTTATGTTTTTTTTTTCAAATAAAGAGTGAAATATATTACATATCAAATGACTACGAGTCGTGTGACCTTTTTCGACCACACTCTCAGTCGGACACAGCAGGAGTGAACCGCTGAATATGATATGCGCAAAACATATCATCTGTCATTATTATATTCCCACCAAGTGGTAATGACGTCAACAATCCGCACGTGGCATTGAAACACGTGATTTCCGGTCAAAGTTCAACTTCTCAACCAATCAAAAGTGTAGAAGATTATATACCACTAGTCGTATATAACATATATCTATCCAGCAGTCAGCTAGTTTATACAATGGTCTGAGATTGGAATAGCTCAGGGTTTTGTGGTAGAAAGTGAATTAAATGACAGTTTTACTGGACGGCATTGGTCAGGGCCACGTGTCGTTAAACTAGTGCAATACTGAACAGACGAAATTTTAAAGTACCGTGGATTTTGTTACTCTTAAAGTTTTATATGACAATGTTTGCTGTATATTTCATTAAAAGATCAAACGGATTTACCTGGATTTTTAATAAAAAGAGTAAAAGTTTAAATCACTTTATTTGCATATTTCATGAAAGGGGTCAAACATCAAAACATTTACCTGGATATTTCATTTTAAAAAGGAAAAGATCAAACAAATTTACCTGGATATTTCATTTAAAAGCAAAAGATCAAACAAAGTATCGTTATATTTCATGAAAAGGGAAACATTGTTTAAACCCATTTTAAGCCCATTTTGTTACATTTGATAAAATAACTTACCTGGAGAACAGGCTTACCTGACATTTCTTTAGTCTGGATATTTCATTAAAAGGGTCAGATGTCAAGCGTTACCTACCTGGAAGGTTAATCGGGTATCCTAATACTGGAATAGCGAACAGGAAGAACAGGATTGCAGGGATGATGAACCCTATCCACCACGCCCCTATCCACACTGAGTCGACAGGTGTGAACCCCTCATACAACCTATGTGCATTCAATGAACAAAAAAACTTATGTTAAAAATAAAATTAATTCGTATTTCTGAAATCATAATACACTTTTGTTAATAGCGTTTCGCATTAAGGTTTTATTAACGTTTACGTCATCGGGCTTTGCGTTTGGTATTTTATAAATGGGGTCATTCTGCATAGTGTAAATGTGAATCTTGAAAATAAGTGGGGTCCTTTTCAGTTTCTATGCTTGAACAAGATATAAATGGCTTAAACGCAAGCCCTGGTAATGCTTTACACATGGGTGAAAGTAAAAAAAAAATCCTGATAAACGGAAAAAACTGGAAATAAATGTATTGACCATCCACGTGTCAAAACGGAATTCCAAACGGGGAAACTATCACCCATGTTTACATAACATTAGCAGTGACGTATTTTTCACCCAATGCTTTTGGTTTTTCTACGACATTACGGATTCATGGTCTTCCATAGGCTAGATGATGTGTATTTGGTTTTATGTGCATCATGTTACGAGGAAACCAACATCATGAAACATAGCTTTCAGACATCAAAACAAGATGTTAAAGTACTACTGTAAAACTATCTTATATAAAGTTTGAATATTCCTGTCTCTGTACATACGTTTTGTCCACTCTGTCGAAGTCTACCCACAAATTAAGGAACTGTCCCCCGCTGATAAATCCGGCGGCCACACCCAGGACAGTGATGGCGTAGATTATACCTGGAGAAGTAGTTGTTATATTATAATTATTTTTATAATATTATTAAACTAGATTTGCTATTCTTTATCAGTTATGTTGTTTCTAATTTTAGCGATATCATCAGCAAATACGCCTTATTGAATAATAGCGTAGAAGGCAATGGTCGATTTGCATACATACAAGTACATTGTACATCGCAATGACAGGCCTTCAGCAAGCATACATGTTCACCTCTCTTAGTAAATCAATTGTTTATTTTGATATGTTTGAGACGTCATCTATAAATATACCGTGATCAATCATATTTTTTAAAGTAAAACATCTTACATCAATTTTAAATTACTTAGCGTATTTATCAGAGCATTCGGTTAACAAAATATTAGATATTACTTCTGAAAATACACGGGGTTACTTTCAAATCTTAAATTACGTTTCATATATGAAGTATTGTTCTTAATCACATAACAAATACGGAAAAAGATACAAATAACCACGAAAGAACCTATATTATATTTCAAAGCAATTCAATTTAAAAAGAATCCTTTTACAATGTTCTTTAACAAATAAGTATGATTTTGGTCATGTTTTGAATGAGATTATGTTTTGGATAAGAGCTTGTTTTGTTTGGGTAAGAACATGTTTTAGGTGAGAACATGTTTCGAGTGAGAACATGTTTCGAGTGAAAACATGTTTTGGGGGAGAGCATGTTTTGGATGAGAACATGTTTTGGGTGAGAACGTGTTTTGGATGAGAACATGTTTTGGGTGAGAATATTGTTTTGGGTGAGAACATGTTTTGGGTTAGAATATTGTTTTGGGTGAGAACATTGTTTTGGGTGTGACTTGCGTACCGAGGTATATTGCTGTAGATTCAGTATTGGCGTTATCATCAACATAAGCTGTTCCGAGAGTGAAAAATGGCGTGAAGCCAATACCGTGCACAAACTGAGCTAGCATGAAAATGTACAGGAAGCCTGATGTTTCACCGGAAGACTGTATTGTGCATGGGTCAAGGCTCTTTGGATCACAGATAGTCGTGCCATTTCTACCTGCGTCTGGAAAAAAATCAAGCGTCAAATAAAAATAAAACGATCAAATTATTATTGAAAATAGAAATAGAATCTTTAAATTTCTATAGTATTATTATCACAATGACATTATAGAACCTCTATTAAATGTGAATGTTTCATGTTACATCTGGTCTAGTAGTTAATATAGTTAAGTATGTTTATTATGAACACTCACTAAGAAAAAAGAAAAAGAAAAAACACATTTTTTTAATGTTTTGGCAAATCGGTGACTAGAACCATGTATCTTGAAAGATGAACATTGCACACTATGAAGCCTAAAATCGATCGTGCATGTGTGATCCAGGTAATATTTACCTGTAGAAGAAATGTCGTATATATCCGAGAAGATATGAGGAATGATAAAAATCAGCGACCCTAGCGACATCACCAGAGTACCTCCACCCAGCCAGCGTGGTCGGTGACCTTTTGACCCGAGGTAGCTGACGAGGAGCACGAAGATGATGGCGCCGATGTCCGTTGAGCTAACTATTAGAGCAGACTGGGAGCTAGAGAGATTGAAGCGTTTCTCTAACGTTGTTAAGATAATATGCACTATTCCGTTGACTGCAGCGCCCTCTACGAAACCAATCAAGCACATCCATAGTACATAGAATTGTATCTTGATGAAACGCTTGGAACATCTGTAAAAGATTAGAATCGATATATAAATAAATAGGCAAATCGATTATAACGTTATCGATATTTATCCTTATGTGATATGAAGACGCTTACTCTTTCTGAACACCTGGTCTTACTATCTTCAACTTTTACAAGGGTCTCCATGTAAATCTTACCTTTGTTCAAATCCCCCCTCTTCTCACTTACACATTTCTCACTTTTAAACTAGATAAAAATATACTTACACTTGAAAATGCTATACTCACACTAAACTAAAACTTACCAACTGGATAATACTCTACTCACTTAATCTAAATAATTTTATACTCAATTCAGCCAAATAATGTTCTACTTACTTCAACGGTCCGTATCTACAATTTAAATCTCTGTCGTCTTTCCAACTCTTAGAACAGGCACTGGGACTCTGGAAAAAAACCCAAGAAATGTTCAACGAATATTATTCAGAAAAAACTTAACACATACAAATTGTTTGTTTTATTCAAACATGACCAAAGGGGTCCTATTTATTTCATTTGTCCACATTGCAAAACTTTTTTTTACAAGAATTTAGGGTCATACTTGAAAAAATGTGAAACGGGCGGCGAAGGAAGTTTTACTTAAAGGCCCAATACACGTAACTTCAGGAAATTTTGTGGGAGTCTGAAAAATTATGAAAAAAATCTAGTTGAAAGTCATGCAAAAATAAGCCTAAAACGAAGTAAACCTGAGCGGTAACTTACAAGAAACTCTTGACAAAAAAATCCAAAGAATTGAAAATAATTCAGGTGGGGCCCACTTTAACAACAAGCCGAAGGTAGAAGACAGTTCGAAATGGACGCGTGTTTACAAATACCGTGTTTCAACTGCTGCTGGACCGGTAACCGTGTAAGAATTCATCTTAAATATTGCTGATATCAGTTATTCTTAACTAAATCTATACATATAATAAGTTATTAGGCATTATTTTCGCTTCAAGTTTTGCCGAAAATTACGTATATTGGGCCTTTAAATGTTACAGGTATCAAAGTACTGCTAGGAAGGGTTACTGCCATTGAATTTCTTACATTGTTTGGATCCCCGTTGTCTAAGTTTGAGAAGGCTTTGTTGTCGATACCGTAAGTATTTTTGCCCTGCAACAAACAATAACATACAAAACGGTTGGTACGACTGGAACTAAATGCATTTTTCTTTCATTTTTTATGTGTACAAGAAACTATTTAAATGATAATAAAGAGGCGAAGAAATTTCTGTTATGTACATTAGTTCACTTGACTTGTCGTCACAATGGCTGAACAATGACGTGACGTCACGAAATGCCATGTCGCATTGCGCCAAAGGCCGTGTGATGCAACTAAAACCCTTAACTATTCACTCTGTTTATCGTACACGTTACAAAGATGATGATCCTTCTTCCTGCGCGAACATTGTTTACAAATCTGGGATACTATTTGGGATATGATTTGTTTTCGTCAAAAATGCTCAAGGGTGGACAGTTGACATGATAAGAAATGGTAGCAAGTCTAAACGTAGTTTTTATGGTTTTTGAGCTTTTGCTTCTGGCATTGGAAATTGGAGAATAATACTCTTTCATGATCAAAAGTTCAAGAATGAAATAAATCATCTTCTGTATTTTGAAATCCGAAATAACCCTTCGGTTCAAAGCGTCGGATTTTACCAAAGAAGAAAAAAACCTGTCAGGTGAAATTTCCATGTCTGACATCCCTATTCATAAAAGATATCCATTTTATGGATGCACAGAGAATGATGTATAATGAAGCCAATTTTAGCGATATTTTATAATTCGCGACGGAGTGTTGTCGCGAACATGGCGAGTATTAGACACTGGCTAAAATAACCCCATATACGATATTTCATGAGATGTTAAATATAATATTTGTTTATGAGTATGAGATAATACCAATACTTTCATGAGCGGGGAATCCAAAGGCAAACCAGTTTGATCTTTGAACATGCTTTAAACGTTTCTCCGTACACCTGCGTTTTTAGAAAGCACATCTGATCAGAAAGATTTACGTCTTTTCGTAAAGCGAATGTTGAGCAAGTAAAGATGTAATCCTGTCAATTATTTGTTTGTCTGATGGTAATAATGATAATAATATACAACATTTATATAGGCCACAGTACGAGATTTTAGGACACACAACAATAACTCTGTCTGCGACCTCAGTGATCGTGACGGCTGATACAGGGTAACTAGCTCCCTTATGTACTGGGGAGCTGTTCCATCCAGTGCCTTGTATGTGTATACCAAGATTTTGTACTGTGACCTGTTTTGTACGGGTAACCAGTACAATGAAAATAAATAAGAGAATACCGAAGCGTTAACATAATCAAAATCCAAACTCGAAATCGATTAAACCAGGGGCAAAAAATGAACAAAGGAAAGGTTCACATGGAGACCCTTGTAAAAGTTCAAGAGAATAAGACCATGTCAAATATAGTTTTTATCCATTCAAAACGTTGATATGTGTGATAATATCTACTACTTTGACCAATATAAGAGTTAAAATAGTGAAAAATTTATCTATATTTACCAATATAAAAATAACTGCTATGGTAAATATTGAATGTTACATTACATTAACACGAATCCCTGATGGTAATTATATCACAGAAACATGGATTATTATCTCATAAAGATGATATTACCAGTGATATGATCAATAACACCGTATGATCCATGTACTTTGTGTAACATACAAATGTATACGACACAACAGAACCTAACAATTATAGATTAAGCAAGGTTCATATATAACAGATGTGGCCCTTACTCATTCTTTGAATGGAAGGATTATAATGAAGAAGAAGAAGAAGAAGAAGAAGAAGAAGAATATAAGGAAGTGAAGAAGAGGAAGAAGAAAAATATAAGAAAGTGAAGAAAATGAAAGGGGGGGGGGGAGATAGAGAGAGAAAAAAGAAGAATATTAGGAATTGTCAAGAAACCGAAAGTTGAACTCGTGTTTTAAAGGAAACACATTGAAAAATACTTTGATTTGAAACATGTGATGGCTAGTTTAAAAACTGCAAAAATACTTTTTTAGATACAAATTAAGTAATAGTTGTGTAGTGGTAACCCATCATATGTAATTTGTATATATATATATAACGTAACGTTCGTCCAGTATTCATGTACAGCATTGCCGAAAACTTCATAGATTATGATATAGCAATATTATACGGATCGTATTTCACATAGACATTGTTATGAAGCACTATGAAACGGATATCTGTTGATTACATGTACATATGTATAATGAAATATGATTTATTCCTGGCGTCCTCTGTTCTGTATATCGTTACACTAAACCCCCTTCCATAGTTTCGCATTAGCTCTGGGGTTCTTATTGCCTTATTCATGAAATAGCTGGGGGCATACAAATGATTGGTCCTTGTCCGCCATTTCGTCATTCCGTCATAATTTTTTCACTCGAATGAAGAAAATGAAGTGCAATTAAGTATGTAGATCATACTAAAATGCAGGCCAAATTTTGATTTAACAGTGATCCACTGATTCATTCTTAAGTTACGACTAATTGAAATAAAATCAGGTTACCAAAGCGTAAACAAAAGCATAATCCAAACTCAAAATCGATTAAACTAAAGGCAAAATAAGAACACAGGAAAGATTTACATTTAAACCCTCGTTAAAGTAAAAGAGAATAAGACCAGGTGTTCCCGAAGAGTAAGCGTCTTCTGCTTCATCGACGACGCCTGCCATGTAAATCTTGGCCACATCCAAGTAAGCATCAATCCTCGAAATGAGAACCAAGACATCGTTGTCAATCACAACAAGTAAGCACACTAATAAGCAAACTCAAAAACGTCCATCTTCATATCATACAAAGATAAAGAATATTTCTCAATGATGTCAAGATGGCGACCATACAATTTTCTTATAGTCTTTAATGAAGTTGATAAATTACAATTAAAGAGGGTATGACCCGATCCTGAACCTTGGCGAACTTCAGACAAGTATGGCGCTATTTTAAGAATCTTTCTTTGCTCAATTTCTCTCAATTTGCTTGAAAGCTCCATTATTCTCCTTAGCTGCCGCTGGGAGTACTCGTGTCACGCTGACACACCTAGTTTCAACATAAGGTATTTACAAAAAGGAGACATATATGGTATTAATCCTTACGAGGCTAAAAATTCTATATATATAATTTCAGCTCTGCCTAATCGATGGCGTTAATACATAACATTTCGACATCACTGAAGGGTCCTAGGAGGACGAAACAACTGTATGATGCAGTTTAATTCATTTTTAGGTATACTGTGTATATTACTAAATTTAAAAGGTGCAGCATGTGTGTGTTACGTCATCCTTATATAGAACTATGAGCACGTTTTATAGTCGCCATCTTTGTCTTATTGAGAAATATTTTGTAACTTTGTGTGATATGAAGATGGGCCTTTTTTTAGTATGCCCATTAGTGTGCTTACCTGTTTACGAAATTAAATCACAGCTATAGCCTCTTTCTGACTGCAAATTACAGTAATATTATGTTTAGCCTCTTCCTGGCTACAAATCACAACTATAGCCTATTTCTGACTACACATTTCAGCTATAGCCCCTTGCTGACTACGAAATACAGCTACAGCCTCTTTCTAACTACAAATTACAGCTAAATCCTCTTTCTGACTACTCATTTCAACTATAGCCTCTTTCTGACTACGAAATACAGCTGTAGCCTCTTTCTGACTACATATGTTAGCCTTATATTAGTGTCTTTCTGATTACACTATAAACCTTTCCCAAAAGTATTGTTATTCTTGATAAAACACAATGGTAGATACAATATGAATTTCCTAAAAGTGTTTTTTTTTTTGTGATAGTTTGGCGCCATGTGACAGTCGAATGACGTAATTACCATTATGACGTCATACTTACATGACGCAAATTGGTTTCAAATACACTTTCCAGTGAAGTCATGATATGGCAAACACGGGAGATAAAAACACTTTGAAATAGGCCTTTTTCATGCATGGAATTACAGCTATTACCTTTTTCGTATGTAAATTTACAGCTAAAACCTGTTTGTGACTTTAATTTACATCTATAGCATGTTTGTGACTATAAATTACAACTATAATCTGTTTGTAAATCTTAATTACCACTGTACCTGCTTCTGCTTTAAATTACAGCTTTAATATGTTTCAATTTATAGCTATAGCCTGTTTCAGACGACTTCAATTTATAGCTTTTGCCTGTTTCAGACGATTTCAATTTATAGCTTTAGCCTGTTTCAGACGATTTCAAAGTATAGCAAGCTATAGCTTGTTTCAGACTTTGAATTACAGCTATAGACTACTTATCGTTAAACTACAACGTGAACATACATTGTTTAGCCATACGATGCAATTAGAATTTAAAACAGGTGCTTCTTTCTTTATGGTGTTTTTTATATTTTTTTTGTGGATTATTAACGTCATTTTACTTTGGCATGTTTGAATTATAAGTAAATCTATATTGAACTACAAATATAGTTTTTCATTAATTAATATTTTACTGAAGTTACACCGCGAAAATAATGTTCATGTCAATTATCATAGCTGAAAATTAACAAATACATAGCACGGTAGTATAAAAAAAAAATATATCTGAAATAAGAATAAGTTTCATAACATAGAGTTAACCCAGTAAAGGTTGTTTTTATTATAATTCTCACACAGGGACGGAAACATACCTCTTTTTTTGTATAAATTAGAAACAGTTGCAAATGATTTCAGCCGGAAATTAAAATAGCAGTGCACTGTATGGGAAATGAGAAGGAAATGGTTAACATTATGGAAAAAGGCAGCCCGGTGGCAGGAAAACGTAATCATTGTCAACATCCATGTTTTATGAAACACTTATATATAAATTGATGGTGAATGTTTTTTCATCTTGGTCGTTATTTTATTAAATATGAATAAAAAAAATACTTACCTTCATTTTAAATCCAATATTCTAAAATGACATTTGCAGATTTAAATTTGTGTAAATCAGTTTCCAAAAGAAAAACACAAAGATGCCTACAGCTATACACTTTACCAGATATAAAGTGTAACGGTTCCAGCAACTATGTTAACATGCTTCGCTGTTTGATCGACAGTGGTCAATGTTACCGGATACTCCCTGTAAAACTGGACAACGGTCAATGTCAACGGATAGTCGGTATAAATCTGGCCAGCGGTTAATGCATTTCACCTTCATAAATGACACTGGCTTATCTATTTGTGTTGTGATATGATGGAAAGACATTATTGTGGTGTACACTACCTGGCTGTTACTTCAATATCAAGTTACAGATTATTATGATCCTAGCAGAAATAAAACGCCATTAACACCTTGTAGAATCCTCGATATCCAGGGATTATGCTCACCTTTATTCTCTAGATCTACACCACTGATATATGTCATGGCAAACCTAAAGGCACGCTCAGGTAAAACAAAAACCTGACCAATCGCTAGGCTGCATGCATGTCTTTTGGAGAGTACAAAGGAGTCACAACCGTCTTTATACCGTTATGTGACCACGGGATTCTTCTGATGTACATAAAAGAGTCGAACCAATTTTCTTGCCTCATCAACAAGTAGGCGCACACGGAACTTTCAGTTTTGCCAAGACATAGTCCAGGGTTATAAAGATTGAGAGTAACCCCTGGGTATCGAGGATGACCTTGTTGATGTGAGTTATCCCTTTACTTCTAGATCAACAGCTGATTGCCATTTTGTGTTTACTTTAGAGGAGGATTTACTTGGTGTTGTTTTGTTTAACATCTGGTATTTTAACAGACCGAGTGTCTAACATTCCCAATGCTATCTGTTCTACGCAGATACCTTAAAAAAATATTCAGATTTAAGCCGTTTGCAAGACCTTATTTACAGTGTAGTATGCAAATATACGTCATCCTTATCTATATGACACTATACACATTACTATTACAGCATGTAGATATACAATAACAATATAACGGTACATCATCTATAAAATGTCTCTATGGTTTATACATCATCTTTACAAAGTGGATAATATACAGTGTTCATTGTCTATAGAATATATATAACGACTAGAAAACAGAAGAAATTGATCATTAATTTTCAGTAAATTCAATTAAACACTTACTTTATACGAGGAAATATTCCCTGTGGTTCAGTTTCCTGCCTCTGTGCCTTCCACATTGACGGATAATTTAAATCAGTAATGTAACATGAATAACAGCAACCTAATTGGCATAGTTACTGATTTTGAAGAACTTAATTAAGGCTGGGAGAAATGAATTTAAAGTTTGCAAGAGATAGTTGAATTATTCTTGATATTCAGTAGTAAAAATATTAATGTGTTCGAATGAAACCATATCAGCGACATTAGAAACATTGTATTAAATCATGGAGTTAGTGTGTATCAAAACTGTTGACAAACGTGAGTACAAATATCAGTTATAACTTGTGGTAATCGCTTAGTTTTTTACTGGTTGAACATATGGGCCGTCGCTACTAAACTATCTAAAGAGCTAATCCGGTCAGGTTACAAAAATCTTGTCAAATCTTTTAATTTCACTTTTAGATATATTAACGATGTGTTATCTTTAAACAATAAGAGATTTGCTGACCACTTCGATCGTATATACCCTTCTGAACTTGAAATGAAATAAAGTACATAACAGACTCTTCTTCATCAGCTGCTTAACGCAATCTCTTCTTATAAACTAAGACCAACATAGACAGCTTACTTCTAAGCTATACAATGAACGTGACGATTTAAATTTTGCTATAGTTAACTTTCCATTTCTTGATAGTAAATTCCCATCTTCCCAAACCTATGATGTTTACGGCTTGCTCTAAATATCGAGATTTCCGTGATAAATGTCGTTTTCTGACTGACAAACATACTACAAGTAGATTCAAGAGATGCAAGTTGATGATAATTATGGCAATTTTTTTGGTCTCCATGTTGTCTCATTGAGACATAATTTGTTTCCTTAAAAAGAAGTAATTTCAAAGTTAATCTTAAAGTTAGCCAGTGAAACATGATTAAATTTGCTCTTATTAAACATCACATTAAAACTTTAACCACCATGCAGCAATGTTGCTTTCTTTGTCTTCTAAAGATACACCGAGAATTATCAATACCAAAGGCCGACACCATCAATTACCTCGTGAAATGAAGCTTGTGGCGCACAGTTAAGCTGACATGGCTTATCACTCGGGGTTGTGATGATTCCATTCGCTGTCCGTATTCATGCATTTGCCAGCGGAATATTGAATTGGGTTTTGTTTTTTATTGATACATTCAAGAACATCCAGAAGTTGAAATAAAATTCTTGCAAATACCAGGGTACCCGTTTCCATATCAGAATATAAAAACTAAAATGGAAAAAAATGGAAATACAAAGAAACGTATATACACAGAGCCCTCCGATTATGACAGTTTAGATAAAGTTAGCTGAAAACACCAAATAAACATTTTTGTAGACTTTACTTCAATTAGCTTTAATAAGATAACCATTTAAGGGAAGAAAAGGTGTGCGTTATGGAGAATTATTTCTAGTGTATTAGATTCCATACTTTTACCTAGAGTACCCAAAGAGATGACAACGTCTTAATATATAGAGGCAGGCTTTTACCCTCAGCCTATTATTTGGAATAGCATAAGCATGGCATGTCATGAACTTACATGTAAGTCTTTATTTCTGAAATTTGTAATATGAACACTTAAGCAGGTCCCTCTCAAAGATCACGTAACACACACATATGCTGCACCACTTAAATTTAGTAATAGATACAGTATGCCGAAAAAATGAATTAAACTGCATCATACAGCTGTTTCGTCCTCCTAGGACTCTTCAGTGATGCTAGGGGCCAAAAGGTAGAAATAAAAAAAAAATAAACTTATGTAGAAACAGAAGGGTCAGGTGCGTAAAACCGCTATAATTGATTGATTTAGAAGATAAACATAAAGATTTACATAAAGCATATAAATGAATTTGCTTATCAAAATGACAAATATTTGAAAGTCTTTTCGTAATATCAAGTTGGTATTTTTTTGTAAATATGACTTAATAGAAAAACATTGTCAGTAAATACGTTTGGTTTAATTGTGTTTTACGTCCTATTAACAGCTGTTGTCATGTTAGGACGTCCCAGGTTTGTTTGTATTTTACGTCCGATTAACATCTGTGGTCATGTAAGGACATGCCAGGTTTGTTTGTGTTTTACGTCCTATTAACATCTGTGGTCATGTAAGGACGTGCCAGGTTTGTTTGTGTTTTACGTCCTATTAACAGCAGTGATCATGCAAGGACGACCCAGGTTTTCTTGTGTTTAACGTCCTATTAACAGCTGTGGTCATTTAAGGACGTGCCAGGTTTGTTTGCGTTTTACGTCCTATTAACAGCTACTGTCTTGTAAGGACGTGCCAGGTTTGTTTGTGTTTTACATCCTATTAAAAGCTGTGATCATGTAAGGACGTCCCAGATTTGTTTGTGTTTAACGTCCTATTAACATCTGTGGTCATGTATGGATGTCCCAGGTTTGTTTGTGTTTTATGTCCTATTAACAGCTGTGATCATGTAAGGACGACCCAGATTTGTTTGTGTTTTACGTCCTATTAACAGCTGTGGTCATTTAAGGACGTGCCAGGTTTGTTTGCGTTTTACGTCCTATTTACAGCTACTGTCTTGTAAGGACGAACCAGGTTTGTTTGTGTTTTACATCCTATTAACACCTGTGATCATGTAAGGATGTGCCAGGTTTAAGAGGTGTAGGAAAGTCGGAGTACCCGGAGAAAAACCAACGACCCACGGTCATTACCTTGTGACTGTCCCACTAAGCCCTCAGACCCGCAACCTAGAATTGGAGGACTAGTGAAAGCAGATTGTCCCTACTGTGTTTATAAATCTTATCATGTCAAAAAGAGTTTTGGAAACTGGAAGACATATGCCCTTCACGTAAACCAGCTATTCTGGCTTCGCTCGGTTACAGAAAGGGTAATAATTATGAACCTAAAATGTTTCTTTTTCGGTAGCTACCACCATTTAGCTGTTGACCAAAATATTTGTCAGTACAGGCATACCTGATACAGTTAGGAAGAACAACGAAACAAACTTCGCAGTCATTATGACAAGACAAAAATAGTGTCAATGCGCCAAGGGGAGTAACTCCTGATGTCTTACATTGACGTGAATTTTTTTGTCATTTTTAATTAAGTTGCTCTTTGTTTAAAGCCATTGATAAAGAGAAAGTCATTCGTCATTTTTGAGTAGAATTTACCACAGGCACATGTGGCTAGGAGAATAAACATCTATATAGATAAGATAGCAAAATATGAATAATTATCACAAATAAATAAAAATAAAGTTTCAAAAATTCTGTTGATGTTATTAATTTTCTTAAACCATAATGAAAATGAAAGTTAAATTTCAGCTTGATACCTCAAGTGGTTAAATGTCACAAAAAAATTGACACTGAAAAGGGGTTTCTTTACAAAGGTTTGGCAGTATACAGTGTTTCAGTGCCGATAGTCGATTTTTTTTAAAAAAATCCCCGCTTGACGTATCAAGCTAAATTATGGCTATCAGTTTCATTGTGGTTTAATAAAACTAAAAACATAAAAAGAAAATTTTAAAACATTTTGCAATACATTTTCCACTCCCATGCACATTACTGATTCCAAGACTGATAAATGTAAGTTAAACCTGAATTGTTTTTTATTATTGCAAATGTTTCATATTCAAATACTTTTTTTTTACATCTTGTAACAACATAAGCATATTACAAAACCTCTTATATTCAGCCACATAAAAAATTACCGTCAACATCCTGGATTGAATCATACATCAAACCAACAGCCAGTAGACTGGAAGTCGGAATGGGAATTTTATCAAACGTCCATTTCCTCGATAATTTAACTGATACGATTAATTGTGTTAAAATAAATTAATCTATTTTATTTTGCACCCAGTCCTTCCACAAGCACTTGTTTGTTGTTTTTCACACGTTAGGTAAAAACAAACATAACAAATAATAGATAACCATCTCTATTTGCTAAATATCTTAGCAATTCTCTTTGAATTTATTTTGATTAGTTTGATAGTTTTTCACAATATTTGCACCCGGATTTCTCCATAGTTCAACATATGATATTGTTAAGTGGTTCATCCTGCCGCGCATGCGCTCGGGACGTTTATACTACTTAAACAATACTTACGGATGAAGTACCTACTTTACAATCTAGAGTCCATGCAGTTGTTTGTAGGTCGCGGGAAAAGTACGTACTGTCACTTAAAGTAGAAGGTCTAAATCTGGGGCCACTTTGTCCAAGTTTCGCTATCCAATAGAAATTAAAAAGGAAAACATTTTGAGCAAAATTGTATCCGTTTCACTGAGAGGGTTTTTCCGAAGCAAAACCCTTTAATCTGTAAAATGGGTGGTTCGATAACTCTGTATTGGTACACATCGGTAAATGAAATGTCGATTTTCGTAGCATTCGTTTTTGGTTCATTGATGGTTGAAGAATTTATATAAGGATTATTTTTCTGAAAGATGAACCTAACACACACATATGCTGTACCTTTTAAATTAAGTAATAGATACAGTATGCCGAAAATATGAATTACACTACATCATAGTTATTTCGTCCTTCTAGGACTCTTCAGTGATGCTAGGGGCCAAGAGGTTGGAGTCGATTTTGTAAAAACTACTGTTGAAGCAGAAGGGTCAAGTGTGTTAAACCCTTTTAATTGATGAATTTTTAAAAAAAATGATATATTTTTTTAATTAGTGTACGATCATTTATCAATTGCATCTCTAAAATAAGTCATGATAATGCTGATGTACCCCTCAGTTAATAATTGTTGTTTTACGTCTGTCCCAAAAAAATGTTGTATCTATAAGATGTCCTGGATCCCATATGTTAAATAATATTGCGTGGAACTTTGTCAAAAGCCTTGATTTATGGTGTCTAAGTTCTAAAGACGTGAAATTTACTTCGATGTGACTAGGTATATATGGCGGGTACCGTCAATGAAGCAGACGACGCTTACTTTTCCGGAACACCTCTTCTTATTTTTTTGCAATATTTCACTGATCTTCGTGAAAATATTCCCTTTGTTCAGATCTTGTCTTTAGCCATATCGGGTTGAGTTTGGGTAATGGGTTTGTTGACGACTTGGTATTCTATTATTTCTTTGGAAGAATGATGATGGTCTCTAAATTCGTCCTGTTGTTGTATCTTTCTATGCGGATGAAACTGTTGTCTTCTACAGTACAACTCATTTTGAATGACTTACCTACAATGTAAAGAAGAACATCTTAAACTTTCCAGTTTCTTTGTACAGGAAGCTTAAAGGCCTAATATACGTAACTTCAGGGAAATTTCCGTGATTCTGGAAAATTCTGAAAACAATCCAGTTGATAACCATGCAAAAATAAGCCTCAAACGAAGTAAACCTGAGCGGTAACTAACAAGAAACTTTTGACAAAAAAAAATTCAAAGAATTGAAAATAATTTAGGTGGTGCCCACTTCAACAACAAGCCGAAGGTAGAAGACGGTTCGAAATGAACGGTGTGTTTACAAATACATCAATCGATGTAGCGTGTTTCAAATGTTGCTGTACCTGTAACCGCGATAGAATCATCATGAATATTGCTGATATCAGTTAATCTTAACTAAATCTATAAATTTAATAAGTTATTAGGCTAGATTTTTGCTTCAAGTTTTGCCGAAAGTTACGTATATTGGGCATTTAACAACATGAACACACATTTACATGATCATAAACTCTATAGAAGCCTGTTTAGTGGTTCTAAAGATCAAAAGTATAAAACATCATACTCTGAATTGTCTGCATTTGCTATTTAGAATGTAGTGTTTATCATTTCTTGCTTACTCTGTGTATTACTAAATTTTAAATGAACTTTCCCTTTCGTGATAGTAACATCCCTGCTTCTCTATCCTAGAAGTTTACATTGTAAATGTCGCATTTGGGGCTTGCTCTGAATATGGAGATTTTCGTGATAGATGACAACTGCTGGCGTACAAACTAAGGTTGATGAAGACACTTGGCAAGTTTTATGGTCGCCATCTTGATTTCATCGAAAAATATTCTGTATCTTTGTGTGATATGAAGATGGACGTGTTTGAGTATATTCATTAGTGTGTTTACTTTTTGTGATGCGATGATGACTCGGTTCTCATTTTGAGGATTGATGCTTCGTTGGTTGTTACCAAGATTTACATGGCGGATGTCGTCGATGAAGCAGAAGACGCTTCCTCTTCGGGAGTATCTGGTCCAATTCTCTTGTGCTTTTACGAGAGTCTCCTTGTAAATCTTTCCTTTGTTCCTATTTTGCCTCTAGTATTATCGATTTTGAGTTCGAATTATGGTTTTGTTTACGCTTTGGTATTATCTGATTTTTTTATTTTTTTTTATGAGCATCCAACAGTGTTTTAGTCATGTTTTTAGAAACAAAGTTGTTGATTATGTTGGTGGATTTGATACCCTCGAGGTACCGTAATCTTGATGGCTACTATAATCTATTTTTAGTAGTGGCAGGGAACATAAAAACATACACTGTAATTCTTTACTTGTTTTAAATCATGAAGCTTTGGGGTTTTACACTCTTTCTCTTGTAGATTAGGCCAATACGGATTTCTATCCCCCCCCCCCCCATAAAATCATAGTTGAGAAGAACGAAATAGCCAGTTATTCAGTGACATACTGTATCAATTAACTACCGGTGCCATCACATTCGTGTTTCAGGTCCTTTTTATAGTTGGTCCATTACTTGTATTACATGTTTTCAAAACACTTTTTAGATTTATGCAACAAATGAGACTAATTCGCAGGTTTGGATCTATATGATTTCTTGTGTGCTTTTCCTTCCAAAACACCTGTACTAGTGTTCAAAATGCAGAGGGAGATTCGATCTTGCTCTCTGGGTTTCTTGAGCATGTGTTTATCTAGTACCTTGCCTCTTCCTGAAGTTGTTCGTGTGGTTGCGTTTCCTACAAAATTTACTATACTACTATGATGTATATCCGTTGTTCAAATACATATGGTACTACTGAAGAAGTCTTTAAACGGATGGTATCTCTGAACCGACTTAGGATTGCATACAAATTTGAAGTAAATACTAAAGCAATATAATAAAGGATCCGATTTAACAATTTAACGGCAACGGGTCATTTAAGGACGTGCCAGGTTTTGGAGGTGGAGGAAAGCCGGAGTACCCGGAGAAAAATCACCAACATATGGTCAGTGCCTGGCAACTGACCAACGTGGGATTCAAACTCGCAACCCAGAGGTGGAGGGCTAGTGGTAGAATGTGGAAATACCTTAGCCACTTGGCCAACGCGGCCCTACTGTGAAAGGGAAAGAAACATTATATAGTCTTACAAAAATAGGATTTATCCATGGGGCACTAAACTGAAACTTTCTCAGAAAATGTTAGGTAGGGCTCAAAGAAGTGGGATTTGTAAATCAAATATTATAGAAAAAAAGAAGATAAAGAACTCATTGATAAAATTCCAGTTAAGAAGTGCTGCAGTACACCAAATGAGCATAGGCTACTTCCGGTTTTCTTAGGAGAAGAAAACGAACTGACAATAAGACAAAGAAGCGTTTCATCTGTTTTGAGAAATGATGAGAAAACGAAAAGTTGATACTTGAAATGTGTATAAATGAATCAGACCAACAAGACGGGGGTAATGAACGGACTTTCTATCATCCTCCGGAAATGGACTTTGTCACGTGACGTTAGACGCGAGTGTTGTGGTATACGCTTCCGGTAGACTATACGGCAGTGACGTAGAGCAATGACTGTGGGTATGTGAGGTCCATAAAAGGTGTGTTATTGTTTCCTTGACAATCCTGGCCTGAAAAAATATTTCTCCTATTCGAATTTGCAAACGTGATTCAGGTTTCATGTATTTCCCATACGTAGGACAGCAAATTTTATTTTTATTTTCACAAAACTCGGCCAGGGAAAGAAGCATAGCAATGTATTCAATAGCTACGAGATCAAACAACAATCCAAGGAGGGCCCAATTCTCTAGAACATCATAAGCAGGCTCCCTTTTATTACAGATAGTAACTTAAAGATGTTTGTCAGACATAACATCTGTCGGTATTATAATAACATCATAAACAAACATTATGATCTTATAAAAATGATTTACGTAAGTATATATAACTTACTATTGATCTTCTTACGTTGGTATTAACACATATCGATACGAGATAATCGTTCTAAAATAAAAAGCCACTTATTTAGTTTTTTTTTCATTATCTCGTAAGCTTTCATTATAGTGTTGTCAATTTATTGGTAATTTTCGTCGTGGTTTGTAATTATCCCTTTGTTGAAACCCAATTTTAACAAAGTGTCAAGCGTATTTAATAAATTCGATAGGAGTATATTCATATAATTTATACACATTATATCAATTGTTCCGTAGTATGAAGAATAAATCTGTTTTGTTTTTCTTTTCTCGGTATGAAGAGAAAATGCCTTTTTTGCACACATTTACCAACACCAAGCATTTTACAAGACTGTGTTGAAGTGTTTGAAAAACTGTAATAGTTAGTTACAAAACAACTTTTGGTGTTAAAAGTGCGTGTCTTGCTGCTGTCCATGCACATATCAAATGTTTTAAAAGCCTTCTAAATCAATTCAAAAACTTACCTTTTTACCTTCACAACCGGCAGTTTCACTATATAAATTGCCCCCCTCCCCCGCCCCTTCCCTCAATATCAACATTATTGCCAACCCCTAATATTGACACGGTAATATCGTGTCACCGCGTCTTTTCTTAAATTGATGAAATTGTATTTTTGTACAATCTCGCAAATAAATCTGAACTTTCCTTTAACCTTATCTTGTATATTAGATTTTCCCTACTGAAAACTGTCTTCAAAATTTTGATCTGCTGAATACTTTAATAAAAAAACGAGAATTTTAAAGTTGTTCCTGCTCTTCTGATTTACTTTTTATGGTCGCCATCTTTGTCTCATTGAGAAATATTCTGTATCTTTAAGTGATATGAAGATGGACGTTTTTGAGTATGCTCATTAGTGTGTTTACTTGTTGTGATTGACAATGATATTCGGTTCTCATTTTGAGAACTTGATGTTTACTTGGATGTGACAAAGATTTACATGGCGGGTGTCGTCGATGAAGCAGAAGACGCTTACTCTTCCGGAACACCTGGTTTTATTCTCTTGTTCTTTTATCTTTCCTTTGTTCATATTTTGCCACTGGTTTAATCGATTTTGAGTTTGGATTATGATTTTGTTAACGCTTCGGTATTCTCTTATTTATTTTTCAACGTTTTCATTGTCGTTATGTGCAATAGCATCATTTCGATCATATTTTCCTTTCTTGATAGTATCACCCATGCTTGTCCAACCAATGGTGTTTACATGTCGCAGTTTAATTTGTTATTCTAGAGTTTGTCCAAATTATAAAGATTGTTGCGATAGATGTTATCTGCTGACGAAAAAACTAAAACAAAACGACACATTGATTCTGGAGATGCCGTTTGATGAAGACTATAAACAATTTTATAGTCGACTTTTGATCTCGCTGAGAAAAGTGCAAGAACATGAGACCAGGTGTTCCTGAAGAGTAAGCGTCGTCTGCTTCATCGACGACTACCGCAATGTAAATCTTGGTCACATCCAAATAAATGTTTAATCTTCAAAGTGCGAACCGAGTCATCATTCTCAATGGAATTTAAGCACACCAATGAGCATACTCAAAAACGTCCATCTTCATATCTTACAAGGATACAAGATATTTCTAAATGAGATAAAATAAAATGGCGACCATAAACTTGCTTAAGTTCTCATTTACTTGCATCTCTTGAATCCCTGTGAAGTAAGTTTGTTTGTCATTAGTCGACATCTATCACAAAAATCTCGTTAAAGAGCAAAAGTGGACGATTTTGAATATATCTGCTTGTTTTAGAATGATGCACCAGTTTTCTCTTTGAAAAATGACATTTATTTGGATGTGGTCTAGATTAACATGGCAGGTGTTGTCGATGAACCAGAAGACTATGTTACCAATCTTTGTCACTTTGATTAATGTTGGTCAGCCTGGTATGAAGCGACCCATACAGTTTGCACATAATAGATGAGCTTTATTTGTTATCTTGATCATAGAGAAAAAAATGTAAACAAAGTCTTATTAAAGCTGAAAATACTAAATGATGAAAACTTAGTACAACATGTATGTCTTATTAATCATAATGAACATTGACTTAAATAAATCTGCCCTAGTTACATCTAATATCATAAAGGTAAGTGACCGACATACTATTTCACAAGAAATTGTTCTTTAAATTTTGTCATGCTTTCCTATAAATGTCACATTTCAAAAACTTTTGATTTTAATGAAGTTAAGGCAAGGAACTCGATTCCTGCAAACATTCGATAAATTGTGTCCTACTGTTTTTTTTTAAATAACGCACTAAAAGTGTTTGTTTTTGTGATAATAATGGTAATCACTCAACTAATATGAACACTGAATTTATCTTAGAAATGATTTAGTCAGGATTGTTTCAAAATTATGTATTTCATATTGTGTTATGTCGGTTTTTTTCGGGGGGGGGGGGGATTATTATTATTATTATTTTCTATTTATTCATCTATTTAACTATTTATTTATTTATTTTATTTTTTTATTTTCTTGTATTGTTAATAAGTGAAATAAGTCCATGGACTTTACTGTGTAATTCTCGTCAAACATAAAATTGTTTTCCAATGTATGTATGTATGTATGTATGTATGTATGTATGTATGCACTATAATGGTTGTTTTACCAAAGAAAATCTCAATGAATTATAACCTTACAGTACAGACGTTACTGATTTTTTCATTTTAATTAAAGTCTAGGTGCAACTATTAGATGTAATCGGATTGAAAATTGAAGTATTAATATTTGAATATTACCTTTCCGTAAATGGGGAAATAGTTTTACCATATTGATATGAAATGGAGGTAAATAATATCCAAGCTGGTGTGCACATATATATATACATTTATTATGTAAAGAGATGTTTTGTGTCAAGTCAATATGTATTAATCGATACTAATCACATCGACGTAACGTAATATATTCTTAAGATGCGGTTATCTTATTAACAATCAAGTTTCCATTTCTTGATAGTAACACCCCTGCTTCTCCTATGGTGTTTACATGTCGCAGTTGATTCGATATTCTAGGGCTTACTCTAGGTATCGTGATTTTCGTGACCGATGTCGACTGCTGACAAACAAACTAACAACACAAGGATTCGAGAGATGTAGGTTGATCAGAACTATGGGCAATTTTTATGGTCGCAATCTTTGTCTCATTGAGAAATATTCTATATCTTTCAGTGATATGAAGATGGACGTTTTTGAGTATGCTTATTAGTGTTTTTACTTGTTGTGATAGACAATGATACTCGGTTCTCGTTTTGAGAACTTGATGTTTACTAAGAAGACTCTTACTCTGCCGGAACACCTGGTCTTATTCTCTTGTGCTTTTAGGAGGGTTTCCATGTAAATCTTTCTTTTGTTCGTATTTTGCCTCTAGTATAATCGATTTTGAGTTCGGATTATTGTTTAGTTGACGCTTGGTAGTCTCTGCTTTTTATAGAATAATGTTGATTTGACACGGCAAACCCATGTCAAATTTATAGGAAGAAATATAACACGAATTAAAGTTGTTGGTAAATCTTCCAAAACATCAAATCACCTGTAATTCTGTCACATTCCCCTGCGAAAGTGCCGTAGAAATTTCACGTTTTGTACATTCGCTCTAAAAGGAAAACTGAAAATCGCTCAAAACAATATATCTTGATCGAAGCGCATATTTTTGCTTAGCATCAATCTACCATATAACATACGGCTAAATTGTGGGGGGGGGACAGGCTGGGGGACAGGCTGCAATGTCTGTGGCCCATTAGAAGTTACAAAGTCGCTTTACAGACATCTCATTCTGCATTGTGGCCC
The DNA here is from genome assembly GCA_947623455.1 of Mimachlamys varia. Classification (NCBI taxonomy): domain Eukaryota; kingdom Metazoa; phylum Mollusca; class Bivalvia; order Pectinida; family Pectinidae; genus Mimachlamys; species Mimachlamys varia. The sequence continues at coordinate 53,865,615 of OX392528.1, forward strand.
GTTTTTCCAACCATACCAGATATACAATGATATTCCGCTATGTCAAAGTGAGACAACACATCTGGCAGGTCAGAGCATGGGTAAACGTACCCCACATACACGCATCTTCCACTAAATTTGAGAGTCAGGGTTGGGCAGTCCGCTCTCCAGCAATTTGAATTTTATTTCTATTCTAGCTGGTCTCGTTTCAGAAATTGGTATCTGGTCTGGTGTTTTTCATAATATCATTTTAGTTTTGACTCTTTATCTAAAATGTTTTGTAAATATATAACTTTGTTTGGACCTCTGGCCCGTTTTCCCCTCTACATTAATATGTAACACTATGGAAGTACATAGTAGTTCTGTTATGACATGATATTATGAAAGGTTGAAATTTGATTATTAATGTCGTTCTCATAAACGACCATTTCAATCAATTATTATTTTTGTTTATGTGTCGCCTTGCTTTATAACATCATGTCATTATACCACGGAAATGTTGCCAAAATACAGTAAAAATAAAACTGTACCAAAATTGATATTTACATGATAAAATGGACCATGTTCATGGACGTTTTTGAGTATGCTCATTAGTGTGTTTACTTGTTGTGATTGACAATGATATTCGGTTCTCATTTTGAGAACTTGATGTTTACTTGGATGTGACAAAGATTTACATGACGGGTGTCGTCGATGAAGCAGAAGACGCTTACTCTTTCGGAACACCTGGTCCTGAACTCTTGTTCTTTTGCAAGGGTCTCCATGTAAATATTTCCTTTGTTCAAATTTTGTCCCTGGTTTAATCGATTTTGAGTTTGGATTATGATTAAATTGACGCTTCGGTATTCTCTTATTTCATTTCTCACATTTGTAAAACAAAAAACCAAAAAAAACATGTTTTTGGTTTGAGATTAAGATTGTCGCTTTTTTTGATAGGAAGTCTACACATGAAATGCTAGCTTCACAGGAAGTGAAATTCTCACAACAGCAGACGACTGGCAGTAGCAAAAAATCTAAACAAACGACCTATGCTGGGACAGAGATAATTCTGCAACCAAGTAAGTAACATTTAATTTTAGATAAAACTTAAGAAAAAAATCCGTTTCTGCATAGGTCTGATTTTGTGTCAAAAACAGTGATATTTTGCATTTTTCGGTAGTTTTTGATGTTGTAACCATGGTTTTCACACAAGTGCCATACATAGGAAACATCAGTATATACACTTCATAGTCCTTTTTATGAATTGGAAATGATATACGATTTACAAAAATGTGTTCATTTACATCCATGCAGTGTACGGTTAAATCTCTGTGCTGACAATTCTCAGGCATTGGTATTTTTTTTCATAAATTTCTAGATCGTCTGTACACAGCCACATATGTAAAAGGCCATATCAATTCGACAATCAATTATGGAAATTTAAATAATTAAATCCTTATGTGATCGATGTTCGGATTGTGGTAAAAGTTGTCGTTCTTGTCACGAGTCGTTTATTTTCTCCTGTGATTTTATTTAAATAAGACAGCTTTATTAAGAGAGCCAAGATTCGTCTTTCATTCTGTGTGCATTTTGCATATTACAGAAATTAAAAATATGCACGTGTTTTCGGGCATATAACACCTTAAAACATCAAACGTACCAAACTCTGTCTAAATCAATTATTCATCATTAAGTGTGCTATGGAGTTGACTTTGTTCCTTTAAAATTCAGAAGTTAATAAAGCGCATTAGTTTTTCTAGTAACATGGAATCTGCCATATTAAACTGCCAGGGACCTACTCATTATCCAATAAAGAGAAGCGTGTCGTTAGCACCTACCCTTTGTAGGTAAACACAGACTGTATTTTTAAATCTAATTTCAAACACATAACGCAAAAAGTACGAGTTTCTTGAAAAATAAATATGTTTTAATATGAAATCATATATTAATACACATTCTGTTATTTTGAACGCAACCTGTGAAAACAAAAGCCTCGCTTAAAAGCGGAAATAAGATCCTTCCTGAATCTAACATTGAGTATACTATAAATAAAGGGATTAGCGGCACTGTTGATCATGTAAGACCTTACCAATAGATTATATAAAATTTCTGTCGAGTCAAATGAGTGGCTTTCAGTAAACGCAATTTTGAGCATTTTCAATGTGCGCACAGTCAAGTGAGGCAAAAATCCCAGAATGAACACGACAGTCACAGAGTAAAACATAACAGTAGAGCCCTGGGCTTTGGGTTTACTGCGTCTAATGGCGTATCCCAAACTCGACTTTCGGACATTGTTTCTTTTTATTGGCTTCCCATCCGTCAAGCTCTTTCCTTCGTTGGTACTGGATAGAAACATTAGCCCTCCTTTGTTGGTAGATCCGCGGCGGCGACGGTACAGTTTTAGTCCGATTAAGATGTATATCACAATAAGAGTAATTAAGGCGCTTACAAAAGTGCCAATTAAAAACACATTATATATTTTGTCACTCATGAATCCATGATAGTCGTTTCTGAACGTTGTACATTCTGTAGCAGTCAGATTCGTGCTGTTTCCGTCCACAAATATAGTGAAGTTCTCGGTTCCTGCGAATATCAATACTGGCCAGGAGAGTGCAAGGGATATAATGACGCAAAGTAGTCCCAGTTTCTTAGCTCTACTAGGCGTAATGATACGTTTGGAAGCTTTGACTAAATTCACGTACCGATCAACTGACACGGATAGCAGAATGAATCCTGACGATAACACCAGAGAAGTCTCGATAAACCGGAACACTTTACAGACTTCCGCCGATTGGAAATAATGCTGGTTTCTCATGTCATAAATCTCAAACGGCATGACAAGCACACAATTTAATATGTCAAAGAAAGCGAGGGTTAGAATAAATACCCTTTTTGTTGTTTTTCTCTTCTTGATTGTCGGCGAGTTGTAAACATAGCAGACGAGAGTATTACCCACAAATCCAAGTAGCATCAAAACTCCAACAGCGATCATTACCGGAAGTAGAAGCAATGCATTCCGGTTGTTTCTGTCAATGATAAAAGAGTCAAAATCGAAATCGTTTGTGTCATCGGTGATGTTGGTCGAAACTGCCATATTGGCGAGGGGACTGTTTCGTTCATCCATCTCCTCAATCATCTTTCTCTAAAATGTTTTAAACACAAACTCTAACGACACTATCCAAGTGCTATTTCCGATATAATACCCCCACACTCCACATCACAATGGTTGTCATGGTAACAGCCCGTCCGGTTTCCGATTGTTAACGAATGTCTTCCTTTAACTGGCGCCTAATAGATACGCTCGGGCCTACAACATATGGAAAAGGACAAATGAATGTTTGTATACACATGCTTTTTCTTCATCACAAATAATTTGCTTACATACAGAAAAATATCATATACTTACCTAGAATGAGTTTATATACATACCTATGTACGCGAACTAACGTTTACACTGCCAAACGAAAGACCAGAGTTTGTTTGATATTTCAACAGACAAGCTCATGAACCCATATATTAATATATTCCATATGTTTTCATTAGTGCGTTGTGCTAATAACCAGTAATATGAAGTTGCTGTTGTACCAAAAAACCCTAGCGTCCATAACAAAATCTTAGTATACATAGCAAAGAAAAACACCTAATATGCTATGAGATAAAAAGAATCACAGTGACAAAGACGTCTATTGTACCGGTATTTAGTAGCGAACATTCCCGACAGACTAAAGCCGGCTTACATACTCACTAGAACTGTCTCCCTCACTCACTGAATTATCCACAACAGTAACACTATTCGAGAGTGTTTCTAATTATAAGTACCATTTTAGGGTGTAAAGTTTTGTTCAAATTCTCATTCGATTAATGGCATACTCCAACAGTGTTCTATCTTTATACACAGGCACGTGTGGCCAAGAGAATCATCCCAAGATTCAATATATAAATATATGCCTTAAAATAGCGAAATATAAATTATAATAAAAATATGTAAAAACAAAAGTCTCATGATTTATATTCTTATTATGAGATTAATTTTATAAAAACCCAATAAAAATTATAGACATATTTCAGATTTTTCAGTGTGTAATAGATTAATAATAAAAAAAGAAAATTTGAGACTTTTGTTTTGATAATTTTTTTAATTGTTTATATTTCACTTTATCAACGCATGTATATATATTGATTGTTATGGTTATTCCCCTCGCCACATGTGCCCATGTCTATATACTGGGTTTGAATGTCGAATAAAATAATGCTGACAAATATTTCCTTGCATGATTCATTCTTTTATATATATATTATATATATAAACGATATTTACATCACAAAGACCTTCATGATATACATTTATATACGCCTATTTAAAATGTTTTGAATTCGGGTTTTATGAATGCGGCACCTCTAAATATATTCATCCAAGCATGAAAATTATCGTCTTTCAAGGTGATGTTCATTCATGCGATATTTATCTAGGCTTTGGAGTGTTTATCCTAGAGAAGTAACAAGATCATTTCTTTATATTTTTTCCGACTGGAAAGCATTTTAAGGAACTAAGGAAAAGTTCTTTTACTTTTTTTTTTAACGGTCATTATTTTATATTATTTCTTTTTTCTCTACCCCTTCCCTCCTTTTCCAGCAAAGTATATGATACGGAATTCTATCTCATCGAGGAATGTAAAACTGGGAGCAGGTAGCTATATAGATACCTTCTTGATATACTGGAATGATGACAAGTGTAAACTGAAGGTAATCATATGTAGCATGCCTAGAGTTTGTACTAGTATCTAAATGACTGACGCAAGTATGTTTGTGTACATAATCCTTCTGGTGTGTGTCCATAACAGAATGAAAGAGGAGCATAAGATACACATGGGAAGTTTAAAACTGTACAAAGTGTCCGAAACATGAATTCATATTTCACTTCACCAACCAACTGTTTCGTTCCTCTAGGGCTCGTCATTGATTCTAGGGGGTCTAAAGGGTTGATATTTATGTAAGTCAAGACTCTTGCTGGAATAGGAGGACGTGGAAATTCAACTCCTTTAACAATAAATTTGGGCCTTTTGGCTTTATACTTCAGTGTGGTAACAATTTAAATCGGCAAAATGCCCGGGCTATCGCTAGAAGGCTTTCACGAACAAATCGCCGCCTCCAAAAAATACACACACTCTCAAAACACGCATCTACATCGCATACACTAGGATGTTGTCATAAATGACACTGGCTGTTTAATAGGACGTAAAAATATCAATACAAACCAAATTCAAATATTAAACGACTTTTGTATAATTTAATAATATATATAACGATACATTTGTGAATTTAGAGCCCTGAAACTTACCCACAAATACAAATGCTGTTTTCAAAGTTATGGTAAACTTCACTGACCATGAAACCAAATAACAGGATCTTTCATATTGTTGTGTAATTGGTAGTAGCTAAAGGTGACATTTTTGTGGAAAGTGCATGTTAGTAGATTAGGTTGTCAGATTTTTTTGGATGTTGTCATCGATATACCTTAGCTTAGCTAGAAATTTCCTTGTTAATGTGGCGGTCATTTATTTATGTCCTGATTACAAGCCCATAAAAGGATAGCAGTTTTAATCGTCGTCATGTTACTAAATATAACTACGGCGAAACCTCTCTACTAAGACCAACTTGAGGACCGCACCAAATTGGTCTTTATAGCGGGGTGGTCTGAATATCGAGGGTGACCAACCAGACAGATTTCTCTGAAATCAACTTTTTGATATGTGTTCATGGTCCATTCTTTAACTAATATATACGATTTATAATGTTTATAATGTAAAAACACACGGTAATTTTAACTGATTAACCAATTTGTTTGGCCGGTGGTTTTAGTATTTGGGACTTTTCAAAACTGGTCTTAATAGCGAGATGGTCTTAATAGTGAAGTTTAAAATACAAAGATATATAGACGATTTTTTCGGGACTAAAATGAAGTAGTCTTACTAGCGATGTGGTCTTAATTCTGAGGTGGTTTTTAAGTGTGGTATCGCTGTATATCTATGCGAGTTTTATGTTTGATTCTCAATTATATTCACGTATTTTCTTCCGTTTAAAATATTCATATTCATTAAAAAGATTACAGCGTTACAATGTTAACGACTTTGATTTGGAATAAAGAAACCTAAGTCAGCATCTCACTAGTGCCCATCTCTTGCTGTACACACCCATATGACTGATTTAATATAATGACTCACTATTGTTTTACCGGCACAAACACAAAGACGTTCTTTGTTCACACAAGTGTGTATTGAAGAGTACTCACATACACACGAGTGTCCAATACTGATTAGCTAGTGCGGCTGACGTTTCATAAAATTTATCATAAACTATGACTAAATATGACTAATAATAAAAACCTCATAATGTCCTGTACAAGGTCCGGCTACTAAAGTAGCAGTAAATGATACCAGGCCTGAACCGTGTTTCAAAATCAAATCTGTTGAAAATATGATTACTTCTATATAGATTATATTAGATTATAGATGCGTGATTTTGTTAATAAAATTAATCGTATTGTGATCATACAAACAATTGTGTATTTATAAAATAACTCTAATATCTAAAATAATGATAACGTTTCATCATATGTAAATATAATCCGTAAAGATCTATTTATGTTACATACCGTAACTTAAAAATCACGTTTCTTACACTTCATATCAAACACTGAAAATACAAATACATATTAACTTCAAAACAACACATTATTTGATTTTAAACAATACCACCATAAATCCTGTATTTGAATTTTGAGTGTTCAATTATGTTTATGTCATTATTGATTTTTGTTTATTCACAGTACAGTGTAACGTCGCTTAAAGACCCGTCTCAGAATTAAGACTACTTCATTTCAGTCCCGAAAAAAATCTTCTGTATATCTTTATGTAAGCTTCACTGTTAAGACCACCTCATTATTAAGACCACCTCGCTAAATTAAGACCAGTTTTGAAAATTCCCAAATACCACCCTTCACCTCACTACTCAGACCACCGACCAAACACAAAGTCAACTGGTGTGTATTCTACTGTGTACACCTGTCAGATCAGTTAACTGTATTTGAGTGGCAAATCAGTTACAATTCCAGTGTGTTTAACATTATAAAGCCTATATATTAACTAATTGGACCATGAAAACATGTCAAAAAATTGATTTCAGAGAAATCTGCCTGCATGGTCACCTTCGAGTATTCAGACAACACCGCTATTAAGACCACTTTGGTGCGGTTCTTAAAGTGGTCTTTATAGCAAAGATTCACTGTAAATTCATTAGTGTAACATGTAAATAACAGGAAGTGAAATAAGGTCATGGCGTTTAATCGGCCCGCCTTTTACAATTACAATCGGGCTATAGAGACAAGTAAACAAAACACGTATATGTTCCTTAAAGACGAAACGAAAACAATACTGATTGTGAAAAGAATTAAATTAACTTTAAATACCTTGAAAATGTCCTCGTCTGATTTGAAACCTTGACATATATACTGACCTTAGTCTATGTGCGATCTAACATGTGTCCATGTTGACTTAACGCGATTTAACTTTTTAAAACGTTGGACTTCCCTGTTCGCTGCAGCATATTGATTGCTACAATCTACCTCTGACAATTATGAATAGAACCTGCAAGTTTTCGGTTTAATATGCCCCTTACGTTTTACTAAAAAAAAACATGTTAATCAAAGGATATTAAACAACTCACATAGATATAACATGCTCCTTATGTCTTATAAAAAAACATGTTAATCAAATGATATTAGACAACTTACATAGATATAACATGGTCCCTTATGTCTTATTAAAAACTTGTTAATCAAATGATATTAGACAACTCACATAGATATAACATGCTCCTTATGTCTTATAAAAAAACATGTTAATCAAATGATATTAGACAACTTACATAGATATAACATGGTCCCTTATGTCTTATTAAAAACTTGTTAATCAAATGATATTAGACAACTTACATAGGTATAACGTGCACCTTATGTCTTATTGAAAAACATGTTAATCAAAGGAAATTAGACTACTCACATAGATATAGCATGGTCCCTTACGTTTTATAAAAAAACATGTTAATCAAAGGATATTAGACTACTCACATAGATATAGCATGGTCCCTTACGTTTTATAAAAAAGCATGTCAATCAAATGATATTAGACAACTCAAATAGGTATCACATGTCCCTTACGCCTTATAAAAAACATCATAATCAAAGGAAATTAAACAACTCACATTGTTAACGTAAGTATAGTCGCCCTGGGTACTCCGTATAGTAGATTATCATCATGAAGTATACCTTTGTCATTAGTACAACATGTCATACGTAACCACTACAGAAATCTCTAGGGACTACTCCGTACTGGCTGACTCCGCATGATACTATTTTGGTTAACTAGTCACGGGGAACTTCTGCATGCAAAATTAATGAACAAACGTGAGAACGTGAGGGAAAACATGACTATACCCTACAAACACGTCTGCTAGCTAGTACATTTGAACCTGTAGAACGACAGATACAGGAATACACTTATTGGTAAAGGCGTGACTTATAAGAAAATGTGTTTCTTTACAAATATACCTAGGGTTATATAGGGACATTTCTCACCTTATAAAGGAAACACAGCTGTATCTAAATTTAACTCAACACACGACATAGCCAGATAAACACCCGTGGCCTCACACGTACCCAGGTGTACGTTTGTATTTGAATAAACCAGTACACAAGTGTATTGTGTTCGCCATATACATGTATAAAACAAACTGTTTTTTAAATTGATAGTTACTTACATATAGCCAGGATCAATGAGGTATATAATTTAAGAACAGTCGTAAAACTACAAAAATCTTACGAAGCTGCCAATGCTGTCTTGAATCTCAAATGACATTAACTAAACAAGATAAGATACGATAGTATGTGTTTATCTTATACATACCGTGTGTGGAACCCTGTACAGTGCGTCTCCTCAATGAATGAAAATGTCGGTATATATTTTTTTTCTAAATACTATCCAGTCGTGATCACTTGACTTAACGTTTCCCGGTGGCCTATATATGTTGAAATGAAGTCACTATTGAGTTTACTGCCTTAAAAAGAAGTGTATATGCGGCTTACAAACAGGAAACTACACTCATAGCAGAGCCCCCTATCGGCCATATAATGAACCATATAGCCACTAGAAATCGCGGGCTATCCCTTCTGGTCCTGTGGCTGACGCAAGACTCACACTGTTCCTGTTCAGTGGCCAGATCGAAGTGCTGTGGAGGAAGACATGCACTCATCTAGGGTTCAAACTAATTAGCGGTTTCGTGACGCTTCAGTTCCAGTAAGTTGTTCAGTAGTATAACGGCCTAATTGTTGATGATGTTGAATGCATCATCAAAGAAGTATTCAACCCTATAACGGAAAGACGATAGAGAAAAAATAGCAACAAAACCAAAAGTGATACTAAAAACAAAACCAGAAGACCCACACCTCTATAAACGTAGATGTTAAACAAGTATACTGTACTATCAGTACTTTTTCCCGGAAGGGTTATCATTTCGTGAACCACATTACAATGGAGCAATTGTTATTATGTCGGACACCGACGTTCTGTAACACAGTGAACTTATCTTCATGTAAGCCACATGCACAGAACAGCCATCGAAAAGTCACGATATTCAATAACAATTGGTATACAAGTACTTTATTATGTATATATGCATACCAAATTTGATTAATATCAATAATGAGCTATAACGTCACCCCGATCAATGATTATTATACAGTCCAAGTTGGTTATGACTCTTTATAATCACATATTTGAATATATATAACAGCATTCCGTACGCATCTACCGCGAAAGTAGTTTAAATGAATAAGTACTCGGGATGAAAGAGTTTAGGTGAAGCGTTAATATTGGTAATTAGTTTTCTCCGTAATACGTTATTACATAATTATACGTACCAATATGCAGTGTTCTTCCTTTGTGTCTTGTTTTTCTCAATATAAATATTGTGGTGTCATATGAATGGCATTTCAGTGCAATATGTAATACCAAAAGGATATACAAAGTAGATAATAACTTTCGGTTTGGTTTGATAAAGTTCAACTTCCTGTTTTGACAGCTATGGAGATTCCAGGACTTGTCTTCAAGTTTGTTTTGTTTACCTGTGAAAAAAAAATCAGACAATACCAAATAGTCAAGAAAACCATAATCCGAACTCAAAATCGATTAAACTACAGACAAAATATTAATAAAGGAAGATTTACATGGAGACCCTCATAAAAGAACAAGAGAATAAGACCAGGTGTTCCAATGGGTGAGAGTGACGGAGACAGGGTATGTTGGTGTATGTGTACCAGAGACAGGGTATGTTGGTTTATGTGTGCTGGAGACAGGGTATGTTGGCGTATGTGTGCTGGAGACAGGGTAAGTTGGTTTATGTGTGCTGGAGACAGAGTATGTTGGTTTATGTGTGCTGGAGACAGGGTATGTTGGCGTATGTGTGCTGGAGACAGGGTAAGTTGGTGTATTTGTGTTGGGGACATTGTGTGTTGGAGTATGTGTGCTGGAGACAGGGTATGTAGGTGTTTGTGTCCTGGAGACAGGGTATGTTGGAGTATGTGTGCTTGAGACAGGGTATGTTGGAGTATGTGTGCTGGAGACATGCTGTGTTGGTGTATGTGTGCTGGAGACAGGGTATGTTGGAGTATGTGTGCTGGAGACATGCTGTGTTGGTGTATGTGTGCTGGAGACAGGGTATGTTGGTTTATGTGTGCTGGAGACAGGGTATGTTGGAGTATGTGTCCTGGAGACAGGGTATGTTGGAGTATGTGTGCTGGAGACAGGGTATGTTGGAGTATGTGTGCTGGAGACATGCTGTGTTGGTGTATGTGTGCTGGAGACAGGGTATGTTGGAGTATGTGTGCTGGAGACATGCTGTGTTGGTGTATGTGTGCTGGAGACAGGGTATGTTGGTTTATGTGTGCTGGAGACAGGGTATGTTGGAGTATGTGTGCTGGAGACAGGGTATGTTGGTTTATGTGTGCTGGAGACAGGGTATGTTGGTTTATGTGTGCTGGAGACAGGGTATGTTGGTTTATGTGTGCTGGAGACAGGGTATGTTGGTTTATGTGTGCTGGAGACAGGGTATGTTGGTTTATGTGTGCTGGAGACAGGGTATGTTGGTTTATGTGTGCTGGAGACAGGGTATGTTGGTTTATGTGTGCTGGAGACAGGGTATGTTGGTTTATGTGTGCTGGAGACAGGGTATGTTGGTTTATGTGTGCTGGAGACAGGGTATATTGGTTTATGTGTGCTGGAGACAGGGTATGTTGGGTTATGTGTGCTGGAGACAGGGTATGTTGGAGTATGTGAGCTAGAGACAAGGTATGTTGGGGTATTAGTGCTGGACACAGGGTAATTTGGTGAACTTGCCTCCTTGTGATAGCGCAGATCTGACGCCGATTTTGGAATGACACATGTTACGGTGTAAGAATTATACCTGCTGCCCCCACAAAGGAAAGATTTACATGGAGACTCACGTAAAAGCACAAGAGAATAAGACCAGGTGTTCCAGAAGAGTAAGCGTATTCTGCTTCATCGAAGACACCCGCCATGTAAATCTTGATCACATCCAAGTAAACATACCAAGGTCTCAAAATGAGAACCGAGTCATTATTGTCATCACAACAAGTAAACACAATAATAAGCAAACTCAAAAACGTCCATCTTCCTATCACACAAAAATTAAGTGAGGGGTCAAATTTATAAAAAGTCCAAACTGATTATAAAAACTATCAAAGGTCGAAAAATAGGTAATAGTGACCTAGTTTTTTTAATTAGCTTATAATTTCAGAACAGAACAGGACAAGGGGGAGGGGGGGGGACTTTTTGACATTCGAAAGTCCAACGACTGTGTTAGCCTAGTTGAGAATATATGCATTGCAGGTTTACTGACGGTATGTGTCTATGTGTCAAGGGAGGGCAGTGTATACTAATTAAGTAGCCCAACAATCTCACACCGTACTCTACTGGTATATAATATGCAAATCTTAACTTCAAAACTTTTTTATTTGCAGTTTATAATTTATTTGAACATTCATTTCACAAATTTAATATCACAGTATAAGAAAATTTAGAACTACATTGACGCAGTAAGTGTACTTAGAATGTCAAAAAATTACCCCCTCCCTTACACATCACCTACTTTTTCATTTTTTCATAATAAATGCATTCTTTATTATATTTAAACATGTTAAATGGTAAATGTTTTGTCCTTGTTCATATTATGGATAGGTTTGTCCTTTGTTGTTGACGCGATGTGTATTTGTTTTCTTTTTACCTTAATATTTATTATTCCTTTAATTGACGCTGTTGTATATTTAGTTCTTTCTGTGTTTTAATCATGTTGACTCTGAGGTACGAGTTTTATGGTTAGTTAAATTTTGCCTATTCTGTTTACTTTTAGAATCAGTACGTATTTTCATGTGTATGCTGTAGCATAGTTTCTCATAATATGTTTTACTTAAGCGTTCGCCCCTTTGAGAAAAGCTTTGGGATCTGACCCAAGGCCGAAACAAACCAAAGCCTTAAACAATGGTAGTTACTACTCTTGTTTGAAGCTCAGCATTGTCAAGTGACACGACTGGTTCACCAGCCGTTGCCATTATAATTTGACCGGGTGGGATGTTCTACTGTGGGCCTTCAATCCTCGATATCCAGGGGTTACGATTACCTTCGCTCCATCCCTTGAATATGCCATTGCAAAGCTGAAGGCTCCGCGTGCGCCACCCTGTTGATGAAGACTGGTTCGACCCTTTGATGTACACCAAAAGAATTTTGTAGCCATATAACGGTAAAAATTGACAGGTTTTGAATTCGGTTGCGGCTCCTTTGTAATCTTCGAAGGACAAGTATGCAGTCTAGAGATTAGGCAGTTTTTTTTACTTGGGCGTGCCTTTAGTTTTGCCATGAGACATTCCAGGGTGGAGAGAGCGAATGTGATCGTCACCCCTAGATATCGAGGATGGGGGCTGTCGTCAGTATACTTCAGTGTGGTAGCATTCTAAATCGGTAAAAGATCCGGACTATCAGAAGAAGACTAACATGAACATGCCGCGACTTCCCAAATACACACGTACTCACCACAAGCATCCACATTGCACACCCCGAAAGGCGGTCCTCAAATAACCCTAGCTGTAAATAGGACGTCAAAACAATCAAACCCAACCAACCCCATTCATTATGTGTTGCTTAGTTGTAAAATAGTTCCCGCACATGCAATATCAGAGAGTACAGAAGAGGCTTCAAAGAAACTTTTCTAAACTGAACATGTTTACTTGTTTGGGAAGTCTATTTGAATCCAATAGAAAATGTTGAATATCCTCAGATTTCAACTTCATGCATTTGTCCTGTAATGCCAACTATTTTATATTTTATAAATATGAAGCAGTGATTAAATACGTTTTGAAGAGGAGGAAAAAAGCAATTGGAATGGCATACGAAGAAAATTGTATAAGGATTGAGCAAAAAAATAAAATCCAAATTACAAAAATGTGAAATGATAAAACCATGGTCAGATGATAGACGCGTGATAAATAAGATCCAGCTGCACGTGTTACCGTCTGCGTACGTGCGTTAAGCCAGGATCAGTCACAAACTCGTCGGATAAAGCTCTTGACATAAAAAGCCTTTTTCAAGAACTTCCGCTTGGACGACATTGCGGACTATTGTGTATGAAATACAACCTACATAAAACGGTGACAAGATCGGAGAGGATGCACAATCCTTAAATTCGTGGAAATCACACAATTCATTTTCCAATGTCCCTGATGCTTTTGAGAACTAAAATGAAAATCATGTTGCATGATATTGCAAAAGAAATCAATCGTCGAAATAAGGACCAAGTGCAGAATGGAAGGAATGCCTGGGAAAGGACGTAACTTGTGCCCTTTCTTAAAATCATCGTTCGCGCTTTTTGCAAAAATGATACATACCACAATGATTTTGAGATGTATTGTTTAAACTGGAATATCAATTGTATAAGCCGAATCATATGCTCACAGCTATCTTGCTTTGTTTCAGTTATAAGTATGTTGTGCATTTCATGAGATGGATGTTTCAGGAAATATAATCCCTCGAAATAGATTTACAAAGTGTATCGCAACAAAACAAATCCAACCAATGTGTATAGGGCATAGTATATAGACTGTTTTTAAACAATGATGTAAAAAAAAATAAAGTAAAAAACCCTTATTGTAATCAATCAATTCCATCTTATCCTAGAGTTGTTTTACTTTAAGCTGTCATGCAAAATACAGTGTCGCGTTAAAACGTATTCACAGAATCATAGGATAAAGCGTAACTGCTGACTGTACTAGAAGCGAATATGAACTTATTATTTCTATTCTTGGTACTATGAAACCAATGATGCAGCCATATTGAAAACCGGCATATTACAGAAATGGAATAAATATGATACCGGGTTTCTCTTTTCATCAGTTTTAGTGTTAGGGTGGTCGGGTGGTGCAGTGGATAGCGCACTTGCCTTTCACCAAGGCGGCCGGGGTTCGATTCCCCGACTGGACGTGAAAAGGTATGGGGTCACCTGCCCAACCACGTGGGTTTTCTCCGGGTACTCCGGTTTCCTCCCACATTAAGACCCCTCGCGCGCTAACATCCGGGCCAACAAGAGTGATTAATATAAGCTGGATAACTTGTTTCATAATTGTTGTAAAATACATAAAGTTTACATTAGTGTTATTACTTGTTATTGAGAATGAAGACTCAGTTCTCACTTTGACGTTTACTTGGATGTGACCAATATTTACATGGCGTGTGTCGTCTATGAAGCAGAAAACGCTTACTCTTCCGAAACATCTGGTCTTATTCTGTTGTACATTTACATGGCTCTCAATGTAAACCTTTTTCTTTGTTCATATTTGCCCATAGTTTAATTAATAATGATAATTCAGATTATGGTTTTGTGGACGCTTCGGTATTATTTGATTGTTTTGAACATCCTTTTGTCGTATTTGTTAATTCTATCAGAACTTTTGATTTTTACAGGACTGTACCATACCCCACGCCTTATTAAAGAAACGCCATCATTTTCTCATTGGAAGAGTATTTTCCAAGAAATGGAGTCATTGATGATTTGTTTTGTATGTTAAGTATGACAACACAAAGATTAATTGCGCTGAAGATTTTGCAGTATTTCAGTTTGTTGACTTCAGTGGCAAGATATAGAACGCCTGTTTTGCTCTTAAAATGACTTGATTTTGCTGTCAGATGAAACTGATTTGATGAAGAGCTTAATTTTAGTAAAAACGGATATAGCTCTTGACATGAAAATCCTATATCCTGACCGTACAGTGTGGTGAAATCTCGGGCACCATGTGCTTGATATACAAACAGCTTACATTCATTGGTTACAATGGCGGAGATGAAGCACGATACTAAAAATTGGGGAAATTACGACACGGCACGACAAAGTATTTTTATTTTACGCTGTACCTTTGAGAATAAAAAGGGGAAATATTTGTCATAACCATAAGTATCCCATTGGGTAATATTGCAAAAGCAATCTAACCATCAGTTTAAACCTAAAGACCAAGTGCAGAAAGACCGGAATGCATTGAAATGGGCAGTGCGAGGGGATCGGAATGCTTAAATATCATGTTCCATTCGTTTAATGAACATTAGAAAGATCGACCATACATTTGCACTATACATAATATAGCTATCTTAACAAAAGTTGAGTTGAACAAAATTATCAAGACTAAATTTCTGAGGTTGTCCTTGCTCAAGTTGTTTTACCAAAAACAGGGTCATACGTTGGAGATCGGAACCAAAAGAATTCATATTTGCAGCTCTAATGTTCATTCAAACGATTCCTTATGAACAACGAAAACTAAACGTTTTAATCCCATTTTCAGTAACAAGGAATCAGAGCTACAACCATAACATGTCAACAGAATGTTTTTAACGAATCCCAAAGATTTCCCCATTCGTTTTGAACAACCTCTTGTCGTAAATATTTGACTTTGCCTCACGAAAGAACGTTCTTTGTTCACTCATTGGGAAAGCCATATTTCCCAAGAGAGAGGATGAAACATAGATGATTTTGCTGAAAAAAAACGACAGAATCAAAGATGAAATGTACTGAAGTACATCCAAGGAGTATTATTGAGTTTCTCAGTTTCCGACTGTCGAAATCTCTGTTGAATTTGAAAGCATCGAACGTGTTTTCCTTTATTCTGACTACTGTTTTGTCGTCTTCTTCTTTCATGTAAAGCAGTATTAATGAAAACTTATCAAGAAAGTGGACAAAATCCCCGAAATTCAGCTTGTGATAAACCAATGAGATGTTATCTCTAAACAGAACACTGGTCATATGAAGCCTTCCGAACTTCAAATATAAGACATTATAATCTCTTTTAAACTTGAGTCGCTTTCGCCGATTCTTGTAACAAAAGACAAACGGGCATGACTTATAACTAAATTTTACGATAAGCAGGACGATTTTGATCTATCGATCGTGACATTTCCCTTTATTGAAAATAGCAAAACACTGCTCCCCAACATATGGTGTTTACATATCACAGTTGATTCGGTACCATAGACCCCCCAAACAGGGGGTTTCACAGATGCAGATGAATGAAGACAAGCTGTCGCTTTACGATCTCATTGTGTGTTATTTCCTCTGTGTGACAATAGACGTCAATATGTTTGGTTATATCGATAGCTGTGACTTGATTCCATTTTCACTTGTCCGGCTCTCGCTCTAAGGACATGACATCATCATGATTTAACCTGGATTTACGTTGCGATTAACGGCGCTTCAGCAGGTCGCTCTCTGATTTTACGTTGCCAAAGGTATCCATGTCAATATTTCTATGTTCATAACTGCCCTTCTTTGTTCACACATGTCCTACATTTTTCACACTTGTCATACTTTTTCACACCCGTCTTACTTTGATTACACTTGGCCTACTTTGTTCACACCTTTCCTACTTTGTTCATATATGGCCTACTTTATTCACATCTGTCCTACTTTTTTCAAGCTTGTCCTACTCTGTTCAAGCCTATCCTATTTGTTCATACCTTACCTACTTTGTTCACATCTGTCCTACTTTGCTCACGCCTGTCCTTTTAAGGTTACCTGAGACAAAGTATCAAGTGACCTATTCTAATCGTCTGGTGTCCGTCGTGGTGCGTCGTCCGTCAGTAAACAATTTACATTTTCAACATTCAAAAAATAAACTACACCAATTTGAATCAAATTTGGCAGGAACCTTTCCTGGCCAAAGATGCACTAAAATTGTGAATTATATGGTCCTTAACCCCTAGGGGCCTGAGGGAGTGGCCAAAAGGGGTCAAATTAGTAAAAAATAAATCAAAAATCTTCTTCTGCAGACTCAGATATTCTGGAGTCAAATACTTTTCATAAAGGGAAAGGTCTTTAGGTGTTTTATATAAATTGTGAATTTCATGCACCTCTTACTTCGGAATTATAACCAGGTTACACGGTATTACAGTTTTGGGCTGTGAGGAAGGGCTCAAAAGGGTCAAATTTGTTACAACAGTCTTCTTTTTAAGACCCGGGTATGCTGGAATCAAATACTCTTCGATCACAGATAGAAAGGTCTTTAGGTGCTTAATCGAATTTTGAATTCCGTGACTCCCTTTAAGGACTTCAAGTTTCCCCTTTTGGGAGAGAGTTGATGCTTGCTATAGTTGATATAAGGACCTAAATTTAGGGACCTTTATCAGAGCAACATGAAATGAGGTTCAGTTCAGTGAGGTCAGAAACCAAGGTCAAGGTCACTGTGTCAAAGTTCAAGGTCAAATATTATAGTTTTTTGCTGATAAACATTTTGTAATGACATTGTGAAGCAAAGTTGGTAAGAATCAAGCAAGGGGTCAACTAATTGGACGTCAGGGTCGCTTGATAAAAGGTCAAGGTCAAATTTTATATAGTTTCACTTGTGAACATCTTGTTATGACATTATGAAGCAAAGTTGGCTGAGATTAAACACGGAGTTAGCTGACCAAAACTCAAGACCACCGGGTCAAAGATCAAGGTCAAATTTTATATCTTTTCATCGATAGATATTTTGGTATAACATTGTGATGAAAGCTTATCAGAATTAAAAGAATGAGTCAACTGATTAAAAGCCAAGGTCACAGAGTTTGATCATTTGGTTCAAAGCTCAAGGATCAATTATTTTGGGAGATATATAGACGTATAAGTGAGGCACTTTTTAACCTGTCAGTTTTCAAACTCAAAATTGGTTAAAGTTAACAATAATTTCGGTATAAAGACACAACAACAAAAGTTATTGGTACTAATACAACAAAATCCAAATGGCCACTTGTTTGTTCATACCTGCCCCACTGTGTTCATACCTGCCCTACTTTGTATATACCTGCCCTACTGTGTTCATGCTTGCCTTACTTTGTTCATACCTACCCTACTTTGTACATAACTGCCCTACTTTGTTCATACCTACCCTACTTTATTCATACCTGCCCTACTTTGTTCATACCTGCCCTACTTTGTTTATACCTGTCCTACTTTGTTCATACCTGCCCTACTTTGTTTATACCTGCCCTACTTTGTTTATACCTGCCCTACTTTGTTTATACCTGCCCTACTTTGTTTATACCTTCCCTACTTTGTATATACCTGCCCTACTTTATACATTCCGTCCCTACTTTGTTTATACCTGCCCTTCTTTGTACATACATGCCCTACTTTGTACATACCTGCCCTACAATGTTCATACCTGCCCTACTTTGTACATACCTACCCTACTTTGTACATACCTACCCTACTTTGTTCATACTTGCCCTACTTTGTTCATACTAGCCCTACTTTGTACATACCTACCCTACTTTGTTCATACCTGCCCTACTTTGTTCATACTTGCCCTACTTTGTTCATACTAGCCCTACTTTGTACATACCTGCCCTACTTTGTTCATATCTGCCCAACTGTGTTCATACCTGCCCTACTTTGTTCATACTTGCCCTACTTTGTACATACCTGCCCTACTTTGTACATACCTGCCCTACTTTGTTCATATCTGCCCTACTGTGTACATACCTGCCCTACTTTGTACATACCTGCCCTACTTTGTTCATATCTGCCCTACTTTGTTCATACCTACCCTACTTTGTACATACCTACCCTACTTTGAACATACCTGCCCTACTTTGTTTATACCTGCCCTACTTTGTACATACCTGCCCTACTTTGTACATACCTACCCTTCTTTGTACATACCTGCCCTACTTTGTACATACCTACCCTACTTTGTACATACCTACCTTACTTTGTACATACCTACCCCACTTTGTTCATACCTACCCTACTTTGTTCATACCTGCCCGACTTTGTACATACCTGCCCTACTTTGTTTATACCTGCCCTACTTTGTACATACCTGCCCTACTTTGTACATACCTACCCTATTTTGTTCATACCTACCCTACTTTGTTTATACCTGCCCTACTTTGTTCATACCTGCCCTACTTTATACATAGCTGCCCTACTTTGTACATACCTACCCTACTTTGTACATACCTGCCCTACTTTGTACATACCTGCCAAACTTTATACATACCTGCCCTACTTTGTTCATACCTGCCCTACTTTGTTCATGCCTGCCCTATTTTGTTCATACCTCCCCTACTATGTTTATATCTGCCCTACTTTGTACATACCTGTCCTTCTTTGTACATACCTGCCCTATTTTGTTACATGCCTGTCCTAATTTGTACATACCTGCCCTACTTTGTTTATACCTGCCCTACTTTGTACATACCTGCCCTACTTTGTACATACCTACCCTACTTTGTACAAACCTGCCCTACTTTGTACATACCTACCCTACTTTTTTCATACCTGCCCTACTTTGTACATACCTACCCTACTTTGTTCATACCTGCCCTACTTTGTTTATACCTGCCCTACTTTGTTTATACCTGCCCTACTTTGTACATACCTACCCTACTTTGTTCATACCTGCCCTACTTTGTTTATACCTGCCCTACTTTGTTCATACTTGCCCTACTTTGTTCATACCTGTCCTACTTTGTTCATACCTACACTAATTTGTTCACACCTACCCTACTTTGTTTATACCTGCCCTACTTTGTACATACCTGCCAAACTTTATACATACCTGCCCTACTTTGTTCATACCTGCCCTACTTTGTTCATGCCTGCCCTATTTTGTACATACCTCCCCTACTATATTTATATCTGCCCTACTTTGTACATACCTGTCCTTCTTTGTACATACCTGCCCTATTTTGTTACATGCCTGCCCTAATTTGTACATACCTGCCCTACTTTGTTCAAACCTGCCCTACTTTGTTCATACCTACCCTACTTTGTTTATACCTGCCCTACTTTGTTTATACCTGCCCTTCTTTGTTCATACCTGCCCTACTTTGTACATACCTACCCTACTTTGTTCATACCTGCCCTACTTTGTACATACCTTCCCTACTTTGTACAAACCTGCCCTACTTTGTACATACCTACCCTACTTTTTTCATACCTGCCCTACTTTGTACATACCTACCCTACTTTGTTTATACCTGCCCTACTTAGTTTATACCTGCCCTACTTTGTTTATACCTGCCCTACATTGTACATACCTAACCTACTTTGTTCATACTTGCCCTACTTTGTTCATACCTGCCCTACTTTGTTCATACCTGCCCTACTTTGTTTATACTTGCCCTACTTTGTACATAACTGCCCTACTTTGTACATACCTGTCCTACTTTGTTCATACCAACCCTACTTTGTTTATACCTGCCCTACGTTGTACATACCTGCCCTACTTTGTTCATACTTGCCCTACTTTTTTATACCTGCCCTACTTTGTTCATACTTGCCCTACTTTGTTTATACCTACCCTACTTTGTTCATACTTGCCATACTTTTTACATACCTACCCTACTTTGTACATACCTGCCCTACTTTGTTTATACCTGCCCTACTTTGTTTATACCTGCCCTACTTTGTACATACTTGCCTTACTTTGTTTATACCTGCCCTACTTCGTTCATACTTGCCCTACTTTGTACATACCTGCCCTACTTTGTTTATACCTGCCCTACTTTGTTTATACCTGCCCTACTTTGTACATACTTGCCCTACTTTGTTTATACCTGCCCTACTTTGTACATACTTGCCCTACTTTGTACATACCTGCCCTACTTTGTACATACTTGCCCTACTTTGTACATACCTACCCTACTTTGTTCATACTTGCCCTACTTTGTACATAACTGCCCTACTTTGTTTATACCTGCCCTACTTTGTTTATACCTGCCCTACTTTGTACATACTTGCCCTACTTTGTTTATACCTGCCCTACTTTGTACATACCTGCCCTACTTTGTACATACTTGCCCTACTTTGTACATACCTACCCTACTTTTTTCATACCTGCCCTACTTTGTTTATACCTGCCCTACTTTGTACATACTTGCCCTACTTTGTTTATACCTGCCCTACTTTGTACATACCTGCCCTACTTTGTACATACTTGCCCTACTTTGTACATACCTACCCTACTTCGTTCATACTTGCCATACTTTGTTTATACCTGCCCTACTTTGTTTATACTTGCCCTACTTTGTTTATACCTGCCCTACTTTGTACATACTTGCCCTACTTTGTTTATACCTGCCCTACTTTGTACATACCTGCCCTACTTTGTACATACTTGCCCTACTTTGTACATACCTACCCTACTTTTTTCATACCTGCCCTACTTTGTTCATACTTGCCCTACTTTGTTTATACCTGCCCTGCTTTGTTTATACTTGCCCTACTTTGTTCATACTAGCCCTACTTTGTACATACCTGCCCTACTTTGTTCATACTAGCCCTACTGTGTTCATACCTGCCCTACTTTGTTCATACTTGCCCTACTTTGTACATACCTGCCCTACTTTGTACATACCTGCCCTACTTTGTTCATATCTGCCCTACTGTGTACATACCTGCCCTACTTTGTACATACCTGCCCTACTTTGTTTATACCTGCGCTACTTTGTACATACTTGCCCTACTTTGTACATACTTGCCCTACTTTGTACATACCTACCCTACTTTGTTCATACTTGCCCAACTTTGTTTGTACCTGCCTGTCTTTGTACATACCTACCCTACTTTGTTTATACTTGCCATACTTTGTTTATACCTGCCTTATTTTGTACATACCTACCCTACTTTGTTTATACTTGCCCTTCTTTGTTTATACCTGCCCTTCTTTGTTTATACCTGTCCTACTTTGTACATACCTACCCTACTTTGTTTATACCTGCCTTACTTTGTTTATACCTGTCCTACTTAGTTTATACCTGCCCTACTTTGTACATACCTACCCTACTTTGTACATACCTACCCTACTTTGTTTATACCTGCCTTACTTTGTTTATACCTGCCCTACTTTGTTCATACCTACCCTACTTTGTTCATACCAACCCTACTTTGTTTATACCTACCATACTTTGTACATACCTACCCTACTTTGTACATACCTACCCTACTTTGTTCATACCTACCCTACTTTGTACATACCTACCCTACTTTGTTTATACCTCCCCTACTTTGTACATACCTACCCTGCTTTGTTCATACCTGCCCTACTTTGTACATACCTGCCCTACTTTGTACATACCTACCCTACTTTGTACATACCTACCCTTTTTTGTACATACCTATCCTACTTTGTTCATACCTGCCCTACTTTGTTCATACCTATCCTACTTTGTTCATACCTACCCTACTTTGAACTTACCTCCCCTATATTGTTCATACCTACCCTACGTTGTTCTTACCTGTCCTACCTTGTTTATACCTGCCCTACTTTGTTCATACCTGTCCTACTTTGTTTATACCTCCCCTACTTTGTTCATACCTTCCCTACTTTGTTCATACCTGTCCTACTTTGTTTATACCTCCCCTACTTTGTTTATACCTACCCTACTTTGTTCATACCTACCCTACTTTGTAAACACCTGCCCTACTTTGTTCATACCTGCCCTAATTTGTACATACCTGCCCTACTTTGTACATACCTACCCTACTTTGTTCATACCTGCCCTACTTTGTACATACCTGCCCTACTCTGTTTATACCTGCCCTACTTTGTGCATACCTACCCTACTTTGTACATACTTGCCCTACTTTGTACATACCTACCCTACTTTGTTCATACCTGCCCTACTTTGTACATACCTACCCTACTTTGTTCATACCTGCCCTACTTTGTTCATACCTGCCCTACTTTGTACATACCTACCCTACTTTGTTCATACTTGCCATACTTTGTTTATACCTGCCCTACTTTGTACATATTTGCCCTACTTTGTTTATACCTGCCTTACTTTGTTCATACCTGCCCTACTTTGAACAAACCTGCCCTACTTTGTTTATACCTGCCCTACTTTGTACATACCTACCCTACTTTGTACATACCTACCCTACTTTGTTCATACCTACCCTACTTTGTACATACCTGCCCTACTTTGTACATACTTGCCCTACTTTGTTCATACCTACCCTACTTTGTTTATACCTTCCCTACTTTGTTCATACCTGCCCTACTTTGTTTATACCTGCCCTACTTTGTACATACCTACCCTACTTTGTTTATACCTTCCCTACTTTGTTCATACCTGCCCTACTTTGTACATACCTGCCCTACTTTGTACATACCTACCCTACTTTGTTCATACCTACCCTACTTTGTACATACCTGCCCTACTTTGTACATACTTGCCCTACTTTGTACATACCTACCCTACTTTGTACATACCTAACCTACTTTGTTCATACCTATCCTACTTTGTTCATACCTACCCTACTTTGTTCATACCTGCCCTACTTTGTTCATACCTACCCTACTTTATACATACCTACCCCACTTTGTTCATGCCTGCCCTACTTTGTACATACCTACCCTACCCTGTACATACCTACCTTACTTTGTACATACCTACCCCACTTTGTTCATACCTAGCCTACTTTGTTCATACCTGCCCTACTTTGTATATACCTGTCCTACTTTGTTCATACCTGCCCTACTTTGTACATACCTACCCTACTTTGTTTATACCTGCCCTACTTTGTTCATACCTACCCTACTTTGTACATACCTGCCCTACTTTATTCATACCTACCCTACTTTGTACATACCTACCCTACTTTGTACATACCAACCCTATTTTGTTCACACCTACCCTACTTTGTACATATCTGCCCTACTTTATACATACTTGCCCTACTTTGTTCATACCTGCCCTACTTTGTACATACCTGCCCTACTTTGTTTATACCTGCCCTACTTTATTCATACCTACCCTACTTTGTACATACCTACCCTACTTTGTACATACCAACCCTATTTTGTACATACCTGCCCTACTTTGTACATACTTGCCCTACTTTGTTCATACCTACCCTACTTTGTTTATACCTTCCCTACTTTGTTCATACCTGCCCTACTTTGTTTATACCTGCCCTACTTTGTACATACCTACCCTACTTTGTTTATACCTTCCCTACTTTGTTCATACCTGCCCTACTTTGTACATACCTGCCCTACTTTGTACATACCTACCCTACTTTGTTCATACCTACCCTACTTTGTACATACCTGCCCTACTTTGTACATACTTGCCCTACTTTGTACATACCTACCCTACTTTGTACATACCTAACCTACTTTGTTCATACCTATCCTACTTTGTTCATACCTACCCTACTTTGTTCATACCTGCCCTACTTTGTTCATACCTACCCTACTTTATACATACCTACCCCACTTTGTTCATGCCTGCCCTACTTTGTACATACCTACCCTACCCTGTACATACCTACCTTACTTTGTACATACCTACCCCACTTTGTTCATACCTAGCCTACTTTGTTCATACCTGCCCTACTTTGTATATACCTGTCCTACTTTGTTCATACCTGCCCTACTTTGTACATACCTACCCTACTTTGTTTATACCTGCCCTACTTTGTTCATACCTACCCTACTTTGTACATACCTGCCCTACTTTATTCATACCTACCCTACTTTGTACATACCTACCCTACTTTGTACATACCAACCCTATTTTGTTCACACCTACCCTACTTTGTACATATCTGCCCTACTTTATACATACTTGCCCTACTTTGTTCATACCTGCCCTACTTTGTACATACCTGCCCTACTTTGTTTATACCTGCCCTACTTTATTCATACCTACCCTACTTTGTACATACCTACCCTACTTTGTACATACCAACCCTATTTTGTTCACACCTACCCTACTTTGTACATATCTGCCCTACTTTATACATACCTGCCCTACTTTGTACATACCTGCCCTACTTTGTACATACCTGCCCTACTTTGTCCATACCTGCCCTACTTTATACATACCTGCCCTACTTTGTTCATGCCTGCCCTATTTTGTTCATACCTCCCCTACTATGTTTATATCTGCCCTACTTTGTACATACCTGCCCTTCTTTGTACATACCTGCCCTATTTTGTTACATGCCTGCCCTAATTTGTACATACCTACCCTGCTTTGTACATACCTGCCCTACTTTATACATACCTGCCCTACTTTGTTCATGCCTGCCCTATTTTGTTCATACCTCCCCTACTATGTTTATATCTGCCCTACTTTGTCCATACCTGCCCTACTTTATACATACCTGCCCTACTTTGTACATACCTGCCCTACTTTGTACATACCTACCCTACTTTGTTCATACCTGCCCTACTTTGTTCATACCTGCCCTACTTTGTTCATACCTGCCCTACTTTGTACATACCTACCCTACTTTGTACATACCTACCCTACTTTGTTCATACCTGCCCTACTTTGTTCATACCTGTCCTACTTTGTTCGTACCTGCCCTACTTTGTTCATACCTGTCCTACTTTGTACATACCTGTCCTACTTTATTCATACCTGCCCTACTTTGTTTATACCTATCCTACTTTGTACATACCTGCCCTACTTTGTTCATACCTGCCCTACTTTGATCATACCTGTCCTACTTTGTTCATACCTGCCCTACTTTGTTTATACCTGCCCTACTTTGTACATACCTGCCCAACTTTGTTTATACCTGCCCTACTTTGTTCATACCTGCCCTACTTTCTTCATACCTGCCCCACTTTGTTCATACCTGCCCTACTTTGTACATACCTACCCTACTTTCTTCATACCTGCCCCACTTTGTTCATACCTGCCCTACTTTGTACATACCTGCCCTTCTTTGTTTATACCTACCCTACTTTGTTAATATTTGCCCTACTTTGTAAACACCTGCCAATCTTTTATCTGTTTCGAGTTTGAATAATGATTTGGTTGAAATTCACAGAAAATAGCCTCATGGTTGAAAAAGATAAATCAATAATCTTCGATACTCCAGGGGTTACGCTCATGTTTATTCTCTGCACCCATTTGATTATATCATAGCTCAGCTTGTGCCACCGCTTTCAATTGTGCTTTTGCATATTTCAGTGGTGCATAGAGCGAATGAATGCAATAACAGTATATGAGCCCATTATCTTTGAAATTGTCAATTTGTGAACATATGGCTTGATATATCTTAGCAAAGCTTGGTCAAAATACGGTAAACAGCCTTCATTATTTGATAGATTACACCCAGAAAAGCATTTTGATGTTTCAATCATGTCGGGAAGTTTTCCGATTTTATGGAATATTTGCGTTTCTGGTCGACAATCTAATCTGTCTGATAACATATGCTAACGACCATGTGGACAACGAGGAAGAACTCTCTAGATCTACATCCGGTGCTAACAAGTCACGTGGCTACAGTAAGGCGCAATCGATAACAAACCCGATACGGTAGTGTCGATGGGTCATCCTGGAAAGTCAGACACTCTGTTTTGGCTGCTGTATAGTACATTAGATAACGTTTCATCCAATCCGATCCCATTTTTATATTATGGTTAACAAATGAATCTCAAAAGATTTATTTTAACTTTGAATTCAAATCATTAAGAAAGAACTTATAACAAAGATAACATACAAGCCATTGTAATCATTTAATCAATCTCTTGTAAGGAAGGTACCTGGTATCTCTGGCTTAATCTACCTTGCTGAGACGGCAATAATTCATCGTATCAATAAACATGCATTATGTGTGATTGAATGGCGCAGTGGAGAATGCACTCGTCTTCCACAAAGACGGCAGGGGTCTCATACCATGATTGTTTCTCCGGATACACCAATCTCATCCCACATTAAAAACCCCTTCCTTGGTATTCGGGGCTAGCAACGGGATTACTTTAGAATAAAAAGTGATAGAATTGTTTTGCTGTTAACAAAATTTCAAAATTTATTTTTAACAACGCAGCTCAACTTAAAAGAACGAGGAAAAATTAATCACATTTAAAGAAAAAAAATAATACAGTACTCAAACTACTATTCGCCTACCTGTGATTCTGGTAAAGACTAAAGTCGGAAATCATGAAGGTATTGATCTTTTCCATAAAAGATATTTATCTTTCTCGTTGCATTCAACTACAAATGCATCTGATAGTTTGCAATAAACAGAGTATCGATCGTTCAAAACTGTAATGAATAGACAATAATTAAGGCACATGGTATGACAAATGATGCTTAACACGACAAAAAATCAATCACACAAAAAAAAGTTTATTTTTTATCAAAAATCACATAAAAATGTATCGACGTTTTACAACATTGGTGAACCAATCAATACATAATTGCATCTCTTAAGTTCTCCTGACGCAGTGCCTTTATTTGTATTTCTTCAGAAATAGGTTGAAATGTTAGAAGGGAATTCCCAGCTCTGTGTTTGACGTCATCGTTATTTGTCTTCATGATAAAGACACGCGTATAGCAAACGTTTAGGGCATAAACCAGACATATACCTTATGGGATTTTCACCATTGCATTCATCTAAATACCATATTACTATTTTTATACTGATGTTTTGTTTTTACGACATAAGTTTTTTTCAACATAAAAAAACTCATGCCAAATTTCTTTTGGTATACTTATTTTCTGTATATTCGTTCGTGGAAAGCGTATAAATATGGCAATATGCACCATTATGGTTTTTTTCACCAAGAAAACTTTCACATTGTAGTACAATTACATTTGTTCCGATTCACATATATCCCCCTACATAATATCTTTTTTGTTTTCCCGCGGGTTATTCTACTTCCGGTGTAAACATAATTCCTATTCTTTCTTCCGGTGTAAAAAATATTCTTACTTCCGGTGTAAAAATAATTCTTCACTTCCGGTGTAAACATAATTCTTCACTTCCGGTGTAAATATTATTCTGTCTGCAGGTGTCAACATGATTTAATTTTTCACTTCTAGTGTAAAGATAATTCAGACCAATTTTGCACTGTACGTACGTTTGTGATATCCTAGCATTTTCCATATAAGTGTATTAGTAATACCGTGAGCATCTATAGAGTAAATATGAAGTTATCACTCATTGTAACACCGACCTTTTGTCAGTCGTTGCTAATCTGTAACTAAACAAGGCAAAAAGTCCATTTCATCACAGTTTTTATTTTACTAGTCCTACTATTCAACACCTCCTGCTTGCAGTATTCATCTGTCTATGTGGTTTGCGGAGATCACGCCTCTTTTGGGCGATGTTGAAGTTAATGACAGTCAAAAGGTCGGACTTAAACCGTTACGCTTTTCAGTCATGTTATATCTCATCTGGTCCATGAAGCCATCTTATCTTCAAGTTTCGCAACTGTTTGTCGAAATAAGAGCGGATTTGGATCAATATTCAACCCATTTATTGATACATGTGAAGTATGCGTTGTGCTAAAGTCGATTCTTGTTGACAGCAACTCAAATCTCTTTGATACCGTTTGGTGTCGGAGAATATCACGTTTTCATAAAGTAGTGTGATCTGACTACATAATTATCTTCCTTATTATACAAAGTATGGTATTCCAATGAAAGGGACACAACTCTTACAATATAACCGTTTTAAAGGCCCAATATACGTAACTTTAGGAAATTTGATTCTGAAAAATTCTTAAACAAATCCAATTGATAACCATGCTAAAATAAGCCTAAAACGAAGTAAACCTGAGCGATCACTAACAAGGAACTCTTGACAGAAAAATCCAAAGAATTGAAAATAATTCAGGTCGGGCCCACTTCAACAACACGCCGAAGTTAAATGACTGTTCAAAATGGACGCGTGTTTACAAATATCGAGTTTCAACTGCTGATGTACCGGTAACAGCGTAAGAATTCATCTTGAATATTGCTGATATCAGTTAATCTTAACTAACTCTATAAATATAAAAAAGTTATTAGGCTTGATTTTCGCTTCGAGTTTTGCCGAAAGTAACGTATATTCGGCCTTTAAAAAAATACTGTGAAAAAAAATGAAATGAAGACCAATGAGGGGGGGGGGGAACAATCAATTTAGTAGCACAAATCAGATATTTTAAGATCAGCTATACGATGTGTTTCATCCTACCCAATGTTGTACTGATATAAGAATCTTTTTTTTTAATTAAGTACATATACTCCCTATATAAATGACAGTCTTTTCAACGGTCACTGAAATAGTTTAAAAAGAAATGAAATAGATTAGCTTTATTAAACAGTGTACTTTTATATTATATATCATGTAGAATAAATATTGTTTGATAGTTATTCATTTGATATGTAATATTGTATTATATACCTAATTGGGAATTATAATATCAATCTGTTTAAAATGCGGATCCTTCTTTTCACTCTGTTATATAAGGATCTGACAGCAACCCATATTGCATCAGCCAATCAAATTACCGTTTCCAGAATCTCGAATGTTTGTGAGCGAAAAAAAAACTTTCATAATCGTAAATGTGCGTTTAGTCATTTCATCACACCAAGCTAATGTGCAATGTTGTGACGAAATGACTTGCTGCAGAGACAGCATATTCAATTAGACAATTAGTAAAGAGGCGACAAAGGTCATCAGAATATGACCTCTTATGGGATGTTGTCCGATCTCTATGTATAGGATTGAGAATATGAATCTGCATTTTTATTAGATTGTTATATTAAACCTGTAAGTACACTGTAAGCCGTAAAACATATATTGAAATCAATAAAACTAAAAAAACAACACATCAATTCATATATTAAATAAATCGTATCCTTAACATTTAATCAAAGCAACCAAAAAGAAAGTGTATTCCATGGTCTGTTGATTTTAACGAAGCATCAGATTCAGTAAAGTTAACGATTGTCATGCAAAATAACTAGCAACCGTCTGGGCCCAGTTGTTCAAAGGATGATTAGCTTAATCACTATTTAACGACATTTTTTAAACTTTAATAACTCTGTCCATATACAAGGTAAAATCTTTAAATTTTGCATGTAAACGGATATAATGTAATATTTGCTATTTGCAAATTTGTAACAAAATCTATGGATTCATTTCAAAGTTGCAGGATAATTAAAATTTACACTAATCACTGGTTAAGCTAATCATGTTTTGAACAACTGGGCCCGGAGGTTGGGGGGGGGGGGGGGGGCTGTTGGGGATTAGCTTGTTACTTCAAAACTAAACCATGTATTTAGTTACAACTTTGCAGATATCGAATATCTCACAGTTTCAATATACATGAAAAATTGCAAGATTTTACCTTGTATATTGACAAAATAACTAAAGTTTGAAAAAATGTCGTTAAATAGTGATTACGCTAATCAACCTTTGAACAACTGGCCCCTGGAGATTTGTATTTTCTGTTATTTTATGCAATAAAATGAAGTACGTACACATGTCTCCCAAAATGGAGAATGCTGTGATCGACTGTACTTCATCGATAGGGAAGTATTACTTTAGAATGCTCCATTAAAGCTGAAAATGCGGAAGCAGGATATTTTAATAATGAAAGGTGATCTAACTATATTTCCGGGTCGACTAAACAACAAGCAAATATCATTTGATATCCACTGGTATTATTCTACAAGGAAATTTTTTTTTCAAAAAATTTTATAAAATCAAATTGGTGTTTTAGCTTCTAATAAATCTTATGATCACTAAACTGTTTCCAAACCAGAAAACTATGATAATACAATCAGTTTTAGAAAACAAATAAAATTCACCTTAAAGTAAAAGAATTTCCTTGTTAAAAATCTTCCCCACGCCCACTAATAAGTATATTGCACTTACGTTATCTGCTTCTAAAGACCAATCGAACGTTCGAACAGTGATAACGTATAACCTAAAAGTATAAAATATGTGAATAGCGCCTTTGTTTTGTGTGTCATCTTAAAAATATTAGCATTAATCTACTGAGTTCAAATTTTCCTTACCAATGCATGTTTAATCGATAGTTGATATGCAAATTTACGTCCTGTGATGCTATTTTAAGATCTAGCAATACCAATGCAATGTGTTCATCACTAAGAATAAATTGATAATTAATTTACCGTTTGAACAAGTTATTTTAACTTTCTCTAATGAATTACTGTGCGTAGAAACAATCACTTTTTTATTGAAGAGGCGGGGGGGGGGAGGGTATGAAAAATTCTGCGTTATCAAATTCATTTTAGGCACTTTTGATCAGTTCGAGTAGATTCCGCTCTAGCCCTGACACTAGATTAAGACAGCTATCTGTCAATATGTCTAAGTATGGTGTCAGGACCAAACAGCACTTTTTCTAACAGCCTGATTTATAAAACGTTTTATATGGTGTTAAAAATTCTTTAATCCCATGCATAGGAAATCATGGGGCATTGACCAAAGTCCCTTTAAAAATCATCCTACTCAACAAGCTTTTGTAATAAAAGGTTTTCCCCTGGATTGCCTAAACTGTTTCTAGCTATATAAGGGAGATAATACAGATGGATATTTTGGACTTGTTAACATTATTCGTGATTCAAGTATTTTGAAAACTCTCTTAAAATTTTTCAAGTTTCAACTATCACTGAGGAGAGTGGGCTGGCATCAGTGTATCCTAACTCTCCACTTATTTTGTTAAAGCGTTGCGTTATATATGTGTTTTTTTATATATGTATTACCATCAAATTACTTATGTATTTAGAACTGTTAAATAAATGATTGAATTTGAACTATTCTTCAATTATAATTCACGTGAGGGATGCAATTCCGGAAAAAATCAGATGTACTTTCATTTGAAATTATTTACACCATCAGCTAGGGTGTATTGCAATCGGCTGATTTATAAATTAACATTTGTTAACTCCCAGTTGTTCAATTATCCTTGTTATTGTTTACTTTTATTTCCTGTTGTTTACCATTGTTCCCTTTTATTTACATCTGTGTCTAGTTTTATACCTTTGTTTCCGGTTGTTTACATTTGTTTCCTATTGTTTGTTTCAAGCTGTTCTGTTGCTGCCCATTGTAAAGTTTTCAATTGTTGTCATTATTGCAATGAATCTATCAACGCGGAGCTGATTTAACGGATATAAATGTCGCCTCAAAGCTTATTCATTAACAATATGTTCTATTTGTTCGCGGAACAACTACTACCAATCGGGAACCGTCGGCACTTTCCGTAAACGAGAAACTATTTTCTCGTTTACGGAAAGTGCCGACGGTTCCCGATTGAACTACTACATGTCAGCTTCGTGGACAAGCTATTATTCATCGTCAGAATCTTTTCCTAGATTTCATTTATTTAAAACTGGAAATATTTCCAGTGACTCCTCAGTTATTTTAAAATTATACAATATTTGATTTTAAAAAATCTGGTAACTATTGGTTTTTTAATAAATTTCATGTTAATTACACAATTAATTATGACTTAATGATAGTTTCACCACTCCACTAATATCCTGCACTTTCGCAGTTGATTTCGTTTGATTGCATTTTACCTTAGAATGATTTCACGTCACTTCACTTTAAACTGCTGAGCACAAATCTTTTACACACACACACACATTACAATATAAGAGGTGAGACAAGAGTTGTCCCCCCACCCCCACCCCCACCCCCACCCCCTCTATTCTCCATTATGTTTGTAATTGATTTGTAAACAATATCACACTAGTTTTCATTTCAAAATAAAAACAACAAATTCAGTTTTAACATAATTATTGATTTATTGGTATTGCGGTACAGTCTTATTGCACATGAAATGTAAGCTTTTCAACAACTGTCATCAGTATCAACGGGACCTTAGAATCTGTTACAGCTAGTTTTGGACCTAAAATATACACCCAATTTATTTGTCAACAATTATGAAACAAGTTATCCAATTTACATGAATTCCCTCTTGTTGGCCCAGATGTTAGCGCTCGATGGGTCTTATTGTGACAGGAAACCGGAGTACCCGGAGAAAACCCACGTGGTCGGGAGGGGGACTCCATACCTTTCATGTCCGGTCGGGGAATCCAACCCAGGCCATCTTGGTAAAAGGCATGTGCGTTATACATTGCAACATCCGACCACTGTAACTGTAACTAAGGCGTTAAGGGTAATTTATTACAACCCCGCAAGAAAACTTTAGCATTCATGACCATTGAAAGGGAGGGGGCATATGTATCAAAGATTGATCTGACCCCCATCCCCAATACCCCCAACACCTCCACCCCAAAGTGTAAAATTACTCTAAACACTTTAGGTTCAAAACTAGCTGTAACACGTTCTCAGGTCCCTGTGATCAGTAAAAGGGTCAACAGGTAGATACCGGTTTAATGTCCGGAGCTAAGACACACTCTATATATATAGCCACTGATTCATTTTGGTTGTTTTAATATGTAAAAATTACATCTGTTTCTTGTTTCAAAAAAAATACACGTCAAAAAAATATGATATAACGTCAATGACCGGATCACGTGACCGCTTACCTGTGTTTAGATACCGGTGTGTAATCAGCTGATAATGAAACGTATTATAAATATGTAGTTTATCCTTTGGCGATATGAACTGAAGTTTGAGAATTATCAGCAACCCCTGGGACAGAGGTTCAGATATATTGGAACATTCTGGACATATGTTATCACTATTAGATGGATTTAAAAAAACATCGATCCGGACGCGCTATCCCAATCAACTATACGTGACGTATTTTTCCTAAGATATCTGATGTGTCTTATATATATATTCTTTTTACATCAGAGATCGATTTAAAAATCACAGCTGAACATTTTCGATCGAAAGCCTACAATAAAAAATCGTCCTAATTTAAAACCACTTTGAGACAAACTGTATATTATGACAATGTGTATAAGATCAACTGTCTATTAAGACCGATTTCTACTATAAATACAACATGTCTATTTAAACATAATTATATAATTCTTCGTGTTTTCTTAACCTTTCTTCAGGCATGTTTCAGGGCATTTTTAATATGTCCCATTTACGCAAATCGTGGAAAAAAGCCACGGCAACAGCATTACAAGTATGACATTTTACAGCAGTGCAAAAAGTTTAATTAATTATTAATATTTCGGGCTGAAGCAAATAAATGTGATTCTCGTACAGAGCCACGAACGAGTTTTTGCGGTATAACAAGTATGACAATATTACAGCACCACAAAAAAGTGTAATTAATTGTCAATATTTCGGACTGAAAAATTCATTTTTCTCATGCAGAGCCGTAAAGGCGATGTTATATGGGTTTATTTTAGAGAAAAACAACTAAATGAATTTTAGAACAAAATTCTAGAAGATCGCAGCATGTTTCATAAACCCTATGCTTCATACTTGATTCACTAGTCAGTGGTTACATAGGTTAATCTTCATTTGGTGTCTTGAAATTACACAATGTTTACAAATAAACTCGAAGCAGGTAAAATATGACGAATTAAAGTGATTTCAAATCAATTCAAGCAGATTCAATTAATATAGTTTCCAGTATTCTAAGCATAAATGAACATCTTTAAGTTTCGATATCACAGTAAGGTAGCATACATCCTTAAGTCTCTATGTCATTGTCACAGTATAGTAGCATACATCCTTAAGTCTCCATGTCTTAGTAAGGTAGCATGCATCTTTAAGTCACAGAAAGATAACATACACCCTTAAGTCTCCATGTCACAGTAAGGTAGCATACATCCTTAAGTCTCCATGTCATAGTAAGGTAGCATATATTCTTAAGTCTCCATGTCACAGTAAGGTAGCAAACATCCTTAAGTCTCCATGTCACAGTAAGGTAGCATACATCCTTAAGTCTCCATGTCATAGTAAGGTAGCATACATCCTTAAGTCTCCATGTCACAGTAAGGTTCCATACGTCCTTAAGTCTCCATGTCATATTAAGGTAGCATACATCCTTAAGTCTCCATGTCACAGTAAGGTACCATACATCCTTAAGTCTCCATGTCACAGTAAGGTAGCATACATCATTAAGTCTTCATGTCACAGTAAGGTAGCATACATCCTTAAGTCTCCATGTCATTGTCACAGTATAGTAGCATACATCCTTAAGTCTCCATGTCTTAGTAAGGTAGCATGCATCTTTAAGTCACAGAAAGATAACATACACCCTTAAGTCTCCATGTCACAGTAAGGTAGCATACATCCTTAAGTCTCCATGTCACAGTAAGGTAGCATACATTCTTAAGTCTCCATGTCACAGTAAGGTAGCATACATTCTTAAGTTTCCATGTCACAGTAAGGTAGCATACATCCTTAAGTCTCCATGTCACAGTAAGGTAGCATACATCCTTAAGTCTCCATGTCATAGTAAGGTAGCATACATCCTTAAGTCTCCATGTCACAGTAAGGTAGCATACATCCGTAAGTCTCCATGTCATATTAAGGTAGCATACATCCTTAAGTCTCCATGTCACAGAAAGGTAGCATACGTCCTTAAGTCTCTGTGTCACAGTAAAAAAAGTCTCAATGTCACAAAAATATAGCATACATTCTTAACGTTAAGTTAGACTACATCCTTACATCTTGACACTTTTAGGAAGTATACACCATGCAGAACCAATTTAGATATTAAAACATTTCAACAAGAAAATATGAATTACGTTTGACAATGCATCATAAATTTCCAGCAGTAACTTTGATGAAAATTTCGGACACCAATTTAGTTTAAAATGAGATGACACTCGACCCCGTTTGGCTTTGTCATTTATAAATGTATCACGAAATATGAGTGACGTGCAGCATATCTAGTCCATTCAAGTACATAGATAAATCAACAATAACGAGACACCATTTAACACAAACAGTGGGAATATGGTTGGCTGGACAGACAAAATGGTGTCCCTTTATATCCATCACTACAATGGAAGAGTGTGTAAGGTAAGGACGATTTTAAACATGACAGGAATGTCACTAGTGTGTCTCTGACGCTTCAAAGAAAAAACAAAAACAATTTCGCAAAAACGCTCTAGTTTAAGGGCTACAGCACGATGACCCAAATGTATAACAGAAGTCTACTGTTGTGTTACGATATTGTATTCTCAATGCAACAATGTAAATATGTAACCTGAATTTGTTGTGATTGTCAATTTTTGCAGGTTTGCCACAGGATGTAAGGCCTGGGATGAGTCAAGAAAGGAGAAAAGTATAGTGTCGTAACAAAAACTACGTTGATAGGAGGTAGGAGAGGGGGGGATACACGTACCACTCCCCCACTCCGCATCTGAACACAGGGACCTGAGACTTTGTTGCAGCTAGATTTGTACCTAAACTAAGGTGTTTAGAGTAATTTAAAAAAAATATGCCAACTCAATGGTCATAAAGACTTTGAGGGAGGGGGGGCATTCTTGTCGAAAATTGATCTAAACCACTAAGGAGTGTACAATTACTCTAAATACCATCGTTTAGGTCCAAAATCAGGTGTAACACATTCTCAGGTCCCTGTGCATCTGAACACATTACTGTAACATTTCAAACTGTCGTTTTAGTTTCACTGGTGCAGTTACAACGTATAACTTGTGACTCAACGTAAAACAGTGACATTACAAAAACAACATTCAAGAACAGTATTTTGTATTTCATGTGCCCACAAAAACATATGTGTTTGTTATGGAGTTTGACCTATCTTGAAGATTTTGGCCCTTTCTTACATAGCAGACGACCGTTAAATACTACCATCACTTTAATCATATTGCCTCAAGTTTAGCTTAATTAACATCTTTATCTGTAATAAACTGCGCTTCGTTCTAAATTATAGTATTATGCATATTATATTTTGTTCGTTTAGGGAAACCCTAAATATATAAATTCAAACAAATTTTCAACGAGTTTAATTAATCACTTTTTTAAACAGGAAATTTTTTTTTATCAGTTAGGTGATGTTTGAAAGCTAATTGGTATCGGAAAAAGTGTTCCTGTTTGCAAAATGACAAACAGGATTTTAAATATAACGTCTAGTACATGTACATGATTAAATTAGTAGATATATATATAGACAATAGCACAGAACACAGACCAATAACAATACGGAACAAGAAACCGGAACCGGAAGTTAGTAGACATCACATGATTTTGTGTCGGAAATAACACATATTCTAAAACCGGAACATCACATTTTTATCAGAGAGTCATGCAGCCATCGGGACATGAGAACTTGTTACAGCTACTTTTTCTTTACCATTTTACACACAGTCGACGTTAGATTATTGTTGTTGGTAAAATATGCCTCCCCAAACTTCATAAATATGCAAAACTTTGACACTCGGAAATAGCGTTTTTTTGGATGATACAGAGACCATTGTCTCCAGAATAAAGATATACATTTTGCTGCATATATGAGGTTTTTTGAAAGAAAATCGTTTCATTTTTCCAACAGTGCTAAAGATCTTTTAGTACATCATCTAGAAATGTGGGGTTTTTTTGAGAGAGAAAGAAAGTTAAACATTATACAGTTCAGGTCCAAATATGGCTGTAAAAATTCCCATGTCCCTGTTTATGGTAAATACCACTGGGACCTGAGAATTTGTTATAGCTAGTTTTGGACCTAAACTAGGGTGTTAAGAGTAATTTTACACATTTTGGGGGGTGTAGATCAATTTTCGATAAAAATGCTCCCTCAAATGTCATAAAGGTTACTAGGGGGGTCATTTTTATCGAAAATTGATATAAATTCCCCAAACGTGCCTCTAAACACCTTAATTGGTTCAGGTCCAAAACTAGCTGTAGCAAATTCTCAGGTCCCTGTTAATGGAAAATGCATCATTCATCGCC
The DNA here is from genome assembly GCA_947623455.1 of Mimachlamys varia. Lineage (NCBI taxonomy): Eukaryota > Metazoa > Mollusca > Bivalvia > Pectinida > Pectinidae > Mimachlamys > Mimachlamys varia. The sequence goes on from OX392528.1 coordinate 53,903,778, forward strand.
TATTGGTCACAGTGGACATTTGCCTTCTTACACAGCACCGACAGCAATATCGTTTGAATAACGTTTTGCATTCCTTCTGGAATCTTTTGTTCAGTAAGCTGTAAATGATAGGGTTAATGAAGTTACCGATAAAAAATGACCTCACACACAGATTGTAAACCACCTCCTCGGTATCCGAGTTGAATTCGTGGAACACAGTTTTTGTATGTTTGAGTATGTTGATTATTAAATATGGCAGAAAGCTGATAAGAAATGCGATGAAAACTGCTAAGAATATGTACGTTGTTCTGATACTACGGTACATAGACTTTTTCTTCCGGCGTCCGGGGAGGGCACTGGTCATACTACTGTCAATTTGATCGTCTGAACTTTTCAAGTCATTATTTACGTCTGACCGGAAGTGGTGCACAATATAGTTCCGCAGATGCGAACAACTGGAACGGTTCGCGCGCAGCTCGCGTGTAGTTTCTTCGTCAGAACAAGGTTCCGCAGACGTTGATTCTTCGTCTGAAAGAATCGACGTCGTCAACTCTCGTCTCCTCAACGTTTCCCGTGAAACTGGGGGCCCTCTCTCTCCAACAGGATTGTTTTTTCGACGATTGATTTCCATACCTATCCTGACATATAATGTCGTAAATATTGCGAACGTCACTACAAATGCCGTGATGAGAGTGGCGTAAAAGATCATTGGGTACACTGTTCCTCCCATGGAGTCTGACGTTGAGCACTCCGTACCGTATAAACCAGGATATGACGTCTCCACGGTTTTGATCCCAAATATGACAAGAGCTGGCCATGACAAAACGGCGCCGATAGAGATTGCCACGCCGCACAGAATCTGGACCTTTCTTATGGGGAATCCTTTTAGGGGTTTGCACACTTTATAGTATCTATCAAACGCCACACATATTAAAGTTATACAAGACGATATTATTGTAAAGAATAACACGAAACGAAGAAATTTACATGCGAATGGTGATGTGAATTGATGTGGGAGAAATAGATCCCCTAACTCGGACGGCATACCTATACAACATGAAACCAAGTCTAGCACTGCCAGGAACAAAATAAAGTAGTGCGACGGTGTCTTACGCATCCGGAAGTAGTAGACATAGCAGACGAGAGAATTACCCAGAGTTCCCAGGATCATAATGATGATGACGGTAATGATAACCGGAAGTAGAAGCATGACTTTTTCTTTATTTGCCTTCTCAAGCAGGAGTTCGTCTGACGTCACGTTTGATGCCATGTTGTTATGGCAACTGTTCTCCTCTAATTTCAATTGCTAGTCTTTATCTGGAACGATAAAAGAAGAAATTCATGGTCAATATTAAGCAATCGATCGTTTGATACTCAATAATTTTTTATGCAACGTCCAAATAAAACGGCAAAAACGTGCATTCCTAATGTGACGTCATGCCAAACCAACATAATAAAGGCAAGTTATCATAGAAGACTCAAATGCCACAAAAATACTCTAGAGAAAATATTGAAACTTCAATATATCGAGGTAGTACATACAATAATGCAACGTGAGTGAAATTTAAAGTTTTACAAATTAAAGCTTATAGATATAAGCAATAATTAATATCATGTGAAAGATAGAATTTAAAGAAAATTATCTAATTCCAACAACATTCTGCCAAACAAATAATTGATTCCCTTAAAACAAAAGACACAAGAACACACACTTAACAATGTTTAATAAATAACGAATACATATATTGATGATATTGTTTGATTTTATTATATATATCTGCATGTATCGATGGGTTTTGTGGTGTTAAACACCGCTTCATACAATTTGATTTGACTCCGGTAAAAAATTAAAAATAAACCACATGAACATGTAGCCAGGAGAATAACCATTATCATTAAAGGCCAAATATACGTAACTTTTGGCAAAACATGAAGCGAAAATCAAGCCTAATAACTTTTTTATATTTATAGATTTAGTTACATGTAAGATTAACAGATATAAGCAATATTCAAAATGATTTTTTACGCGGTTACCGGTACAGCAGCAGTTAAAACTCGGTAGTGTAAACACGCGTCCATTTTGAACTGTCTTCTAACTTCGGCTTGTTGTTGAAGTCGGCCACACCCGAATTATTTTCAAATCTTTGGATTTTTACTGTCAAGGGTTTCTTATTAGTTATCGCACAGGTTTACTTCGTTTTAGGCTTAAGGTAGTCACACTCTAACTACTACATTTTTGAAATGTGATTTATTCATCATTTTTGTGCATATATTGGTATAACAATGTATTAGCATCAATTCTATCCAGAAAGATTATATTTAAGGGTCAAAATAAGGGAGATAATCCATGCCAGAAGACAACTGATCATTTCGTAGCTTAAAGGCCCAATATACGTAACTTCAGGGAATTTTTCGTGATAACCATGCAAAATTAAGCCTAAAACGAAGTAAACCTGAGCGGTTACTTATAAGAAACTCTTGACAAAAAAATCCAAAGAATTGAAAATAATTCAAGTGGGGCCCACTTCAACAACAAACCGAAGGTAGAGGACGGTGCGAAATGGACGCGTGTTTACAAATACCGTGTTTCAACTGCTGCTGTACCGGTAACCGCGAAAGAATTCATCTTGAATATTGCTGATATCAGTTAATCTTAACTAAATCTAATAATATAAGAAGTTATAAGGCTTGATTTTCGCTTCAAATTTTGCCAAAAGTTACGTATATTGGGCCTTTAATTTACAATTTTCCTAAAAAAAAAAAAAAATCCAGTAATATTTTTCTATAAATTCAAATCAGTAGGTAAGCTCTTCACTCTATGATATGAAATATAAATGTGTTTTTTTATTTTTCATATATATTTTGGACATTATATGAATTTTATTTCGATTATCTCCCCTTTTTTGAAATCACAAGATATCATTATTACTAATAACAATACCATTAATTTAGTATTTTGCAAATAAACCACTCAGAAACATTCCCGAGGGTCTAGTTAACATTTTAAAACCAAAAAAACAAAGTTCTTTCCATACAATTTGTGTAAACTAGCACTCACAAATGGTGACGAACAATATTCACATTATCTTCCATCTGTCCAATTCAATCATAAATGTCAATTTTAGAGTTCATAAAAATACAAACACTACAAAATTCACTTTATTTCACCAGAATACAAATACCAGTCACTTATAAGGGAAAAAAAACATTTCTGTCAGATAAAAAGAGCAATACTCTTTGAAAAAAAAACTGGGGGGGGGGGGGATTTCCTGCAATGAAATGAAAGCATATGTTAATATTTGCATAGTTATAAACTGGATTATTTTTCAGAATTTTTCAGAAACACATAAAAGGTCATGAAATAACGTATATTGGGCCTTTAACACATAATTTATGACATAACATAGTGAAATATATATAATTAAAAGAATACATATTAAGTTTCAAATTTTCTTTTCAAGTCATTAGTTTTGTAAAACCCTAATGAAAATAATAGCAAAATGTCGGCTAGATACGTCAAGTGGTTAAAATTTCACCAAAAAAACGACTATCAGACACTCAAAAAGTCTGATAGTCAATAATGTTTTAGTTTGGTACACATATACACAGCATCTGAAAAAAACACTGTACTCACCTAAGTGACCTATCTTATATCTTAAAGGATGTATACAAAGTTTATGTAATACCGTTGATTAGATACTAGTAATACAATGGCCCAAACGAAACAATCCAAACACATCGAAGATTTCTTGGAAGAACTTTTGAAAAACATCCCTCGTCGAAATCCTATATTGGTATCGTCCCACTCTTAAGTCTTTATGAATTCAGCAAACATTTCAAGACAAGAAGTGTTCGAATCTTGATATAAATTCACAAAGCAGATCCCATTAATCGGTTAAGGATTAACGCTGGAATTAAACAGCATCAGTACCGCCCAAACACGTGACCTGAGTTATGTCGACAGGTTGGCGGTACTAAGAGGGTTGATTTTCAGTCACGTGGGATCTAGCTAGGGTGATGGTCATTCGACTGGTCTGCCTGAGCCCAGAGAATATAACTGCTATAGCTGACGTGCATTTTGATGTATAAACAAACTTGTTTTGCCTTGTAACAGGAAAACTATTAATAAAATCTTGTCATCAAGTTTAAGTTGATAATTACACATAAGTGGAAATTGTTGACTGAAATACCAAAGGCGGCGGGTAAGAGGTAAAACATTTAACCTGAGTCACGGGTCTCCTCCTCCGCGGTCGGCCTACTCGAGGGATGCAGCTACACGGACTTGGGAACTCCGGAATTCAACAATTGGAGCAGACACAGACGCATTATGCTGTTCCGGAAATGACGTTTCACTATTCGGAGACAATTGCTCCAGCGATAAACTGTTTGTCAACACTGGTAACTGTATATATATAATACACATAAGTTTTGTCTCTAAGGACATAAATGAAATGTTAAGTATGTATAACTGATACAGAGAAAATAGCCAAACTGTACGTAATGTTAGTCATGATTTTTAATGGGCTTATATTAGGAAAACAGGGATCTGATAAATTTGTTACTGAAAATGTCCCATTATCTCTGTGTCATCTTAAAATACACACTGATTTAATGATTCACGATTGTTCTCGGTCATAGAGCCGTTGTGTGCATACTTTTTTTAGTACTCACGAGGTCCATGTCATGATGGGTTTTTATTGGAGCGTTTTCCCGGTAGAGTCTATGGCGATAAAGTGGGGTTTTTGTCTTGAAACTTTGTAATCGATTCTATCGGAGAAAACATATGTCTATGGCAGCTTGATGTCATATTTTTCCTATCCACACAGTACACCAAATTGGGCGTTTAGAGATCTTGAAGAAGAAACTTAACATCGCAACTCTAAACTTTTTCATACCGACAAGAACGGTCCTTCATTCAAACAGAGTGTGTTATACTGGGCCGCAGTAAAGGGTGTCTGACCTTCTGTTGCCACTAGCCCTCTACCTCTGGATCGCGGGTTGGATACCTTCGCGGAGCAATTGTAATGCCCTGGCCGTAGGCTGTTGGGCGTTCATTGTGTTAAATGTGACGTCATATAAAACTTCATGGGCGTTCATTGTGTTAAATGTGACGTTCAGGTAAAACTTCATGGGCGTTCATTGTGTTAAATGTGACGTTCAGGTACAACTTTATGGGCGTTCTTTGTGTTAAATGTGACGTTCATGTAAAACTTCATGGGCGTTCATTATCTTAAATTTGACATTCATGTAAAATTTCATTGGCGTTCACTGTGCTAAATGTGACGTTCATGTAAAACTTCATGAACGTTTTTTGTGTTAAATGTGACGTTCATATAAAACTTCATGGGCGTTCATTGTGTTAAATGTGACGTTCATGTAAAACTTCATGGGAGTGCATTGTGTTAAATCTGACGTTCATGTAAAACACTTCATGAGCGTTCATTGTGTTAAATGTGACGTTCATGTAAAACACTTCATGAGCGTTCATTGTGTTAAATGTGACATTCATGTAAAACACTTCACGAGCGTTCTTTGTGTTAAATGTGACATTCATGTAAAATTTCATTGGCGTTCACTGTGCTAAATGTGACGTTCATGTAAAACTTCATGAACGTTTTTTGTGTTAAATGTGACGTTCATATAAAACTTCATGGGCGTTCATTGTGTTAAATGTGACGTTCATGTAAAACTTCATGGGCGTTCATTGTGTTAAATCTGACGTTCATGTAAAACACTTCATGAGCGTTCATTGTGTTAAATGTGACGTTCATGTAAAACACTTCATGAGCGTTCATTGTGTTAAATGTGACATTCATGTAAAACACTTCATGAGCGTTCATTGTGTTAAATGTGACATTCATGTAAAACACTTCATGGGCGTTCATTGTGTTAAATGTGACGTTCATGTAAAACTTCATGGGCGTTCATTGTGTTAAATGTGATGTTCATGTAAAACTTCATGGGCGTTCATTGTGTTAAATGTGACGTTCATGAAAGACTTCATGGACGTTTATTGTGTTAAATGTGACGTTCATATAAAACTTCATGGGCGTCCATTGTGTTAAATGTGACGTCATATAACAAAACTTCATGGGCGTTCACTGTGTTAAATGTGACGTTCAGGTAAAACTTCATGGGCGTTCTTTGTGTTAAATGTGACGTTCATGTAAAACTTCATGGGCGTTCATTGTGTTAAATCTGACGTTCATGAAAGACTTCATGGACGTTTATTGTGTTAAATGTGACGTTCATATAAAACTTCATGGGCGTTCATTGTGTTAAATGTGACGTCATATAACAAAACTTCATGGGCGTTCATTGTGTTAAATGTGACGTTCAGGTACAACTTTATGGGCGTTCTTTCTGTTAAATGTGACGTTCATGTAAAACTTCATGGGCGTTCATTATCTTAAATTTGACATTCATGTAAAATTTCATTGTCGTTCACTGTGCTAAATGTGACGTTCATGTAAAACTTCATGAACGTTTTTTGTGTTAAATGTGACGTTCATGTAAAACTTCATGGGCGTTCATTGTGTTAAATGTGACGTTCATGTAAAACTTCATGTGCGTTCATTGTGTTAAATGTGACGTTCATGTAAAACACTTCATGAGCGTTCATTGTGTTAAATGTGACGTTCATGTAAAACACTTCATGAGCGTTCATTGTGTTAAATGTGACATTCATGTAAAACACTTCATGAGCGTTCATTGTGTTAAATGTGACGTTCATGTAAAACACTTCATGAGCGTTCATTGTGTTAAATGTGACATTCATGTAAAACACTTCATGGGCGTTCATTGTGTTAAATGTGACGTTCATGTAAAACTTCATGGGCGTTCATTGTGTTAAATGTGACGTTCATGTAAAACTTCATGGGCGTTCATTGTGTTAAATGTGACGTTCATGAAAGACTTCATAGACGTTTATTGTGTTAAATGTGACGTTCATATAAAACTTCATGGGCGTTCATTGTGTTAAATGTGACGTTCATATAAAACTTCATGGGCGTTCATTGTGTTAAATCTGACGTTCATGTAAAACTTCATGGGAGTTCATTGTGTTAAATGTGACGTTCATATAAAACTTTATCGGCGTTCATTGTGTTAAATGTGACGTTCATGTAAAACTTCATGGGCGTTCATTGTGTTAAATGTGACGTTCATGTAAAACTTCATGGGCGTTCTTTGTGTTAAATGTGACGTTCATGAAAGACTTCATGGACGTTCATTGTGTTAAATGTGACGTTCTTGTAAAACTTCATGGGCGTTCATTGTGTTAAATGTGACGTTCATGAAAGACTTCATGGACGTTTATTGTGTTAAATGTGACGTTCATATAAAACTTCAAAGACGTTCATTGTGCTATATGTAACGTTTGGAAAATTTCAACGTCATCCTTCCACTTTAGATTTTAATAGTGTAGAGATCAGGTCGATGAGACCACTTAAACCTTCAAACCATTATAAACCCAAATGAACCGCAGGGGTAAAAACCATAATACTTTTCTCGTGATCCTCTCATTATGTAAGTCAAAACGGATGTAAAAAGGTTTTAATATTGCGCACTTTCTGAAGCGATTGCGTGATAAACGTTTAAGATTAAATCAATTTATTGTAACATAAGACAAATTGACTGGACAAAAGTTATTACAACTTACTGATGCCTTTCTATGACAAATAAGTTGATATTTACAGAGTTAATATGTCACGCAATAGCCTGAACATATCTATATATAATTTCTAAAGCAAAACAAAACTAAATTTACGGATAGAGGGAATGGCGAAAAAGTGAAAAAGGGACTAAGGACATCAACGTATATTTTTGATCTATTTAGTATAAGATTTAATTAGAACGTGTGTGGCTTTCCCAATCGAGTCGGCGTAAGCACAGGGACCTGAGAATTTGTTACAGCTAGTTTTCGACCTACTGAAATAGGGTGTTTAGAGTAAGTTTACACATTTGAGGGTTAAGATCAATTTTCGATAAAAATGCCCCCTCAATGGAGGGGGCATTTTTATCGAAATTGATCTAAACACCCTATTTCAGGTCCAAAACTAGCTGTAACAAATTCTCAGGTCCCTTTGGGCGTAAGTACAAACCTGATCAACACACAGTGTCATAGCCTTTTTCTTTTCTAACGTGGTATACGTGTACGGAAACACCACGTTCTTTTATAACTCCTTCCTCCAACGAAGATCTTGACCCCGAAGGGACACGAGATACTAGAATTTGCGCCAAAGAAAACAAGAAAAGACAAATAAAAGGCCGGAATCTGATTTGAACCAGTGACCTAAGAACTTGGACAGACGCCATACAGATTGAGCTAGCCTGCCTTGTCGTTAGCCATTGGGTTAGTTTGTTCGTGTTTTACGTCAGATTATAACAGCTCATTTAAGGATGCGTCAGTTTGTTTTGTGTTGGAGGAAAGCCAGAGTTCCCGGAGAAAAACCAACGACCTAAGGCCAGTACCCAGTCTAGTACTCCACAACGCTATTAAACTTTAGTATATTCGGTGCGTCAAATTTATACTACGAGCTCATTGGTCTTGAAAGTCATAATTATTATCATTTAGATCATCATCAAGGATGTAGGTCACCAAGTGTCAAAGGTCAAATTGGTCATTACTATTTATCAATTTGACATATTTTCACACCTTGTGACAATGTTTGAAATATCCAATTTAAAAGTCACAGTTCAAATTGAACACATTGTGGTTTTTTTTTTTAAATCGTTCACTTGTATACTTCAAGCAATCGTGCGTCAATATAATCGCATCAAATTTACTGCACATATCGGCTCTGTTTCTAAGCAACCTCCTTCTCATTTGGATTCCCATCCTCAGTGATTGGGAGGCAACCCATAATAAGTAATTGGCCGAATGATAAAAAACATGATTTAAATCTCTTCTCCGGATGGAAGAAAAAAACTGAGATACGTTTGGTATCCATCTCCCTTATTTGGTCTCGCCATTCTGGTCTTCTATCCAACTCAACAGCTAGCCCCATCTACCCCAATCCGCCCCAACCAACGTGGGAGTCACACTCTCCATCTCCTTAAAATTGAGTCCCCCTTTCCAAAACATATTTTACACCAAAAACCATTGGTAAAGCATCTATATCTAGTATAGGTATTTCAATTCCGAGTCCCTCATTTCTTAAAAACTCCGATCCCATTTAATCAAATGGATTGCAGATCTAGTCATTACAAACAGCCCTATTCTGTAAGGAAGAATCGGAGAGTGCTTTCATAGGGCCCAAAACTATAGTGAGGATAAGAGAGTCCCTTCATAGGGGCCCAGAGCTATAGTGAGAATAAGAGAGTCCCTTCATAGGGGCCCAGAGATATATTGAGGATCGGGATGTCCCTTCATATGGGCCCAGAACTATAGTGAGGATCGGAGAGTCCCTTCATAGGGCCCAGAACTATAGTGAGGATCAGAGAGTCCCTCCATAGGGCCAAGGCCTATAGTGAGGATCAGAGAGTCCCTCCATAGGGCCCAGAACTATAGTGAGGATCGGAGAGTCCCTTCATAGGGGCCCAGAACTATAGTGAGGATCGGAGAGTCCCTTCATAGGGGCCCAGAACTATAGTGAGGATCAGAGAGTCCCTTCTTAGGGGCCCAGAACTATAGTGAGGATCAGAGAGTCCCTTCTCAGGGGCCCAGAACTATAGTGAGGATCAGAGAGTCCCTCCATAGGGCCAAGGCCTATAGTGAGGATCAGAGAGTCCCTCCATAGGGCCCAGAACTATAGTGAGGATCGAAGAGTCCCTTCATAGGGGCCCAGAACTATAGTGAGGATCGGAGAGTCCCTTCATAGGGGCCCAGAGCTATAGTGAGGATCGCAGAGTCCCTTCATAGGGGCCCAGAGCTATAGTGAGGACCGGAGAGTCCCTTCATAGGGGCCCAGAGCTATAGTGAGGATCGGAGAGTCCCTTCATAGGGGCCCAGAACTATAGTGAGGACCGGAGAGTCCCTCCATAGGGGCCCAGAACTATAGTGAGGACCGGAGAGTCCCTTCATAGGGCCAAGAACTATAATGAGGACCGGAGAGTCCCTTCATAGGGGCTCAGAACTATAGTGAGGACCGGAGAGTCCCTTCATAGGGCCCAGAACTATAGTGAGGATCGGAGAGTCCCTTCATAGGGGCCCAGAACTATAGTGAGGATCGGAGAGTCCCTCCATAGGGCCCAGAACTATAGTGAGGACCGGAGAGTCCCTCCATAGGGGCTCAGAGCTATAGTGAGGATCGGAGAGTCCCTTCATAGGGGCCCAGAACTATAGTGAGGATCGGAGAGTCCCTTCATAGGGGCCCAGAACTATAGTGAGGATCAGAGAGTCCCTTCTTAGGGGCCCAGAACTATAGTGAGGATCAGAGAGTCCCTTCTCAGGGGCCCAGAACTATAGTGAGGATCAGAGAGTCCCTCCATAGGGCCAAGGCCTATAATGAGGATCAGAGAGTCCCTCCATAGGGCCCAGAACTATAGTGAGGATCGGAGAGTCCCTTCATAGGGGCCCAGAACTATAGTGAGGATCGGAGAGTCCCTTCATAGGGGCCCAGAGCTATAGTGAGGATAGGAGAGTCCCTTCATAGGGGCCCAGAGCTATAGTGAGGACCGGAGAGTCCCTTCATAGGGGCCCAGAGCTATAGTGAGGATCGGAGAGTCCCTTCATAGGGGCCCAGAGCTATAGTGAGGACCGGAGAGTCCCTCCATAGGGGCCCAGAACTATAGTGAGGACCGGAGAGTCCCTTCATAGGGCCAAGAACTATAATGAGGATCGGAGAGTCCCTTCATAGGGGCTCAGAGCTATAGTGAGGACCGGAGAGTCCCTTCATAGGGCCCAGAACTATAGTGAGGATCGCAGAGTCCCTTCATAGGGGCCCAGAACTATAGTGAGGATCGGAGAGTCCCTCCATAGGGCCCAGAACTATAGTGAGGACCGGAGAGTCCCTCCATAGGGGCTCAGAGCTATAGTGAGGATCGGAGAGTCCCTTCATAGGGCCGAGAACTATAGTGAGGATCGGAGAGTCCCTCCATAGGGGCCTAGAACTATATAATGAGGACCGGAGAGTCCCTTGATATGGGGCCCATGGCTATACCAAGTATCGGAGAGTCCCTCCATAGGGGCCCAGAACTATAGTGAGGATCGGAGAGTCCCTCCATAGGGGCCCAGAACTATAGTGAGGATCGGAGAGTCCCTCCATAGGGGCCCAGAACTATAGTGAGGATCGGAGAGTCCCTCCATAGGGGCCCAGAACTATAGTGAGGATCGGAGAGTCCCTTCATAGGGGCCGAGAACTATAGTGAGGATCGGAGAGTCCCTTCATAGGGCCCAGAACTATAGTGAGGATCGGAGAGTCCCTTCATAGGGGCCGAGAACTATAGTGAGAATCGGAGAGTCCCTCCATAGGGGCCCAGAACTATAGTGAGGATCGGAGAGTCCCTTCATAGGGCCCAGAACTATAGTGAGGATCGGAGAGTCCCTTCATAGGGGCCGAGAACTATAGTGAGAATCGGAGAGTCCCTCCATAGGGGCCCAGAACTATAGTGAGGATCGGAGAGTCCCTCCATAGGGGCCCAGAACTATAGTGAGGATCGGAGAGTCCCTCCATAGGGGCCCAGAACTATAGTGAGGATCGGAGAGTCCCTTCATAGGGGCCGAGAACTATAGTGAGGATCGGAGAGTCCCTCCATAGGGGCCCAGACCTATAGTGAGGATCGGAGAGTCCCTTTACAGGGGCCCAGAACTATAGTGAGGATCGGGGAGTCCCTTTACAGGGGCCCAGAACTATAGTGAGGATCGGAGAGTCCCTTCATAGGGCCCAGAACTATAGTGAGGATCGGACAGTCCCTTGATATGGGGCCCATGGCTATACCAAGTATCGGAGAGTCCCTCCATAGGGGCCCAGAACTATAGTGAGGATCGGAGAGTCCCTTGATATGGGGCCCATGGCTATACCAAGTATCGGAGAGTCCTTGATAGGGCCTATGGCTATATTGAGGATCGGAGAGGCTCTTTATAGGAGCCCACGTATAGTGAAAGACCCTCAACAGAGTTCCTAGATAACTATTGAAGTGTAAATTTTAGAAAAACTTGAAAAGCAGTGTTCATTTAAATATGACAGGTGGAAATACACAGCGATATCAAAGTTCATCCTCTTTTTATATCGTTTAGTAGTAGTAATATCGCACATTATTATAAATTGATAATTTGTACTTTTTCTGACTGGCTAAAACGTTTAAATGTCCTTGAAAAAAGAATCATTTTCTTGTACTCTGAATTTAGATAAAAAATATCAATTTATAATAAAACTATCATTGCCTTTTCGATCGATACATGGTTTTATCGACCTGAGAAAAAACATCCTCGGTCCATATTTTATCTCAGGTCGTTAAAACCATGTATCGACCTAATCGAAAGGCTATAATTGTATAATATTAGAAAAAATGTATGAATATAAGGGCGTTTGGAAATATACAAAAATGATTAATGATACTTTTAAAACGAACTAGGAATATTTACCTGTGGCTTTTATCTTCAATCTTTGAAACGGGTTTGTATATACGTTATAGTGTATATATGATATAAACGTGTTTCTAATCCCATTAAACAAAAATGTATTTACGTCTGACATTGGGTATTACCAATGTTAAGTGTTTAGAGAGAGTGTGTGTGGTGGTGGTGGGGGGGGGGGGCACAGTTTACCCATACGGAAGTAGATGGGATGCGTTGCATATACATGGTTGATTCAATGTTATGTTTTATGTTGACAATCAACTGGGAATATCACGGAGATTCCAGATTGTTATCTAACTCGTATGTTGTGTTTCCTCCTGTTTAATGTTACAGGGAAAATAACCTTCTCCTTCCTCGTTACCAAGGGGCCAGAGAAAAGTTGTAATGGCTAATTTTTTATTGTTGTTGTTTTGGGTTTTTTTTTATCTTAACCATGGTTTTAGAGTAACTTTACATTTAAGGGGCTTCAGATCGTTTTTTCGATAGAAATGCCCCTCTGTATTAAATTACTCTAAAGCCTTAGATTAGGTATAAAAAATAAAATTAGCTGAAATAAATTACCATGCTCCTGTACAAATAACTAGTCTAGACTAAAAAAAACCCATATAGACATTACTAGACTAAACAAAAACCCTTGTGGGCATGACTAGACTAAACAAAGACTCCTGTGGACATAACTAGACTAAACAAAGACCCCTCTGGACATTACTAGACTAAACAAAGACCCCTGTGGACATGACTAGACTAAACAAAGACCTCTGTGGACATAACTAGACTAAACAAAGACCCCTCTGGACATTACTAGACTAAACAAAGACCCCTGTGGACATTACTAGACTAAACAAAGACCTCTGTGGACATTACTAGACTAAACAAAGACCCCTGTGGACATTACTATACTAAACAAAGACCCCTGTGGACATTACTATACTAAACAAAGACCCCTGTGGACATTACTAGACTAAACAAAGACCCCTGTGGACATTACTAGACTAAACAAAGACCCCTGTGGACTTGACTAGACTAAACAAAGACCCATGTGGACATGTGCAGACTAAACAAAGACCCCTGTGGACTTGACTAGACTAAACAAAAACCCCTGTGGACTTGACTAGACTAAACAAAGACCCCTGTGGACATTACTAGACTAAACAAAAACCCCTGTGGACATGACTAGACTAAACAAAAACCCCTGTGGACTTGACTAGACTAAACAAAAACCCCTGTGGACTTGACTAGGCTACACAAAGACCCCTGTGGGTATGACTAAACTAAACAAAGACCCCTGTGGACATGACTAGACTAAACAAAGACCCCTGTGGGTATGACTAGACTACACAAAGACCCCTGTGGACATGACTAGACTTAACAAAGACCCCTGTGGACATAACTAGACTAAACAAAGACCCATGTGGACATAACTAGACTAAACAAAGACCTCTGTGGACATAACTAGACTAAACAAAGACCCCTGTGGGAATTACTAGACTAAACAAAGACTCCTGTGGGCATGACTAGACTAAACAAAGACCCTTGTGGGTATGACTAGACTTAACAACGACCCCTGTGGGCATTACTAGACTAAACAAAGACCCCTGTGGGCATGACTAGACTAAACAAAGACTCCTGTGGACATAACTAGACTAAACAAAGACCCATGTGGACATTACTAGACTAAACAAAGACCTCTGTGGGCATTACTAGACTAAACAAAGACCCTTGTTGGCATGACTAGACTAAACAAAGACTCCTGTGGGCATGACTAGACTAAACAAAGACCCCTGTGGACATAACTAGACTAAACAAAGACCCATGTGGACATTACTAGACTAAACAAAGACCCCTGTGGGTATGACTAGACTAAACAAAGACCCCTGTGGGCATGACTAGACTAAACAAAGACTCCTGTGGACATAACTAGACTAAACAAAGACCCCTGTGGGTATGACTTGACTAAAGACCCCTGTGGGCATAACTAGACTTAACAAAGACCCCTGTGGGCGTGACTAGACTAAACAAAGACCCCTGTGGGTATGACTAGACTAAACAAAGACCCCTGTAGACATTACTAGACTAAACAAAGACCTCTGTGGGCATGACTAGACTAAACAAAGACCTCTGTGGGCATAACTAGACTAAACAAAGACCCCTGTGGGTATGACTTGACTAAAGACCCCTGTGGGCATAACTAGACTTAATAAAGACCCCTGTGGGCGTGACTAGACTAAACAAAAACCTCTGTGGGCATGACTAGACTAAACAAAGACCCCTGTGGGCATGACTAGACTAAACAAAGACTCCTGTGGGCATGACTAGACTAAACAAAGACCCCTGTGGGCATAACTAGACTTAACAAAGACCCCTGTGGACATGACTAGACAAAACAAAGACCCTTGTGGGTATGACTAGACTAAACAAAGATCCATGTCGGTATGACTAGACTAAACAAAGACCCCTGTGGGCATAACTAGACTAAACAAAGACCCTTGTGGACATTACTAGACTAAACAAAGACCCCTTGTGGGCATGACTAGACTAAACAAAGACCCCTGTGGACATAACTAGACTAAACAAAGACCCATGTGGACATGACTAGACTAAACAAAGACCTCTGTGGGCATTACTAGACTAAACAAAGACCCATGTGGGCATGACTAGACTACACAAAGACCCATGTGGGCATAACTAGACTAAACAAAGTCCTCTGTGGGCATGACTGGACTAAACAAAGACCCATGTGGGCATAACTAGACTAAACAAAGACTCCTGTGGACATGACTAGACTACACAAAGACCCATGCGGGCATAACTAGACTAAACAAATACCCTTGTGGGCATGACTAGACTAAACAAAGACCCCTGTGGGCATTACTAGTTTAAACAAAGACCCTTGTGGGTATGACTAGACTAAACAAAGACCCATGT
The DNA here is from genome assembly GCA_947623455.1 of Mimachlamys varia. NCBI lineage: Eukaryota > Metazoa > Mollusca > Bivalvia > Pectinida > Pectinidae > Mimachlamys > Mimachlamys varia. The sequence continues at coordinate 53,919,202 of OX392528.1, forward strand.
GGTTATGACTAGACTAAACAAAGACCCTTGTGGGCATAACTAGACTAAACAAAGACCCCTGTGGACATGACTAGACTAAACAAAGACTCCTGTGGACATAACTAGACTAAACAAAGACCCCTGTGGGCATTACTAGACTAAACAAAGACCCCTGTGGGTATGACAAGACTACCAAAAGACCCATGTGGGTATGACTAGACTAAACAAAGACCCATGTAGACATTACTAGACTAAACAAAGACCCCTGTGGGTATGACAAGACTATACAAAGACCCTTGTGGGTATGACTAGACTAAACAAAGACCCCTGTGGGTATGACTAGACTACACAAAGACCCTTGTGGGTATGACTAGACTAAACAAAGACCCATGTGGGCATGACTAGAATAAACAAAGACCCCTGTGGACATGACTAGACTAAACAAAGACCCATGTGGGTATGACTAGACTAAACAAAGACCCATGTGGGCATGACTAGACTAAACAAAGACCCCTGTGGACATTACTAGACTAAACAAAGACCCCTGTGGACATTACTAGACTAAACAAAGACACTGTGACCATGACTAGACTAAACAAAGACCCTTGTGGACATGACTAGACTAAACAAAGACCCCTGTGGACTTTACTAGACTAAACAAAGACCCCTGTGGGCATGACTAGACTAAACAAAGACCCCTGTGGACTTTACTAGACTAAACAAAGACCCCTGTGGACATTACTAGACTAAACAAAGACTCCTGTGGACATAACTAGACTAAACAAAGACCCCTGTGGACATTACTAGACTAAACAAAGACCTCTGTGGGCATTACTAGACCAAACAAAGACCCTTGTTGGCATGACTAGACTAAACAAAGACTCCTGTGGGCATGACTAGACTAAACAAAGACCCCTGTGGACATAACTAGACTAAACAAACACCCCTGTGGACATTACTAGACTACACAAAGACCCCTGTGGACATGACTAGACTAAACAAAGACCCATGTGGACATGACTAGACTAAACAAAGACCCCTGTGGACATTACTAGACTAAACAAAGACCCCTGTGGACATGACTAGACAAAACAAAGACCCTTGTGGGTATGACTAGACTAAACAAAGACCCATGTGGGTATGACTAGACTAAACAAAGACCCCTGTGGGCATAACTAGACTAAACAAAGACCCATGTGGACATTACTAGACTAAACAAAGACCCATGTGGGCATGACTAGACTAAACAAAGACCACTGTGGACATGACTAGACTAAACAAAGACCACTGTGGACATGACTAGACTAAACAAAGACCCATTGTGGGCATGACTATACTAAACAAAGACCCATGTGGGTATGACTAGACTAAACAAAGACCCTTGTGGACATGACTAGACTAAACAAAGACCCATGTGGACATGACCAGACTAAACAAAGACCTCTGTGGACATGACCAGACTAAACAAAGACCTCTGTGGGCATGACTAGACTACAAAGACCACTGTGGGCATAACTAGACTAAACAAAGACTACTAAAACGAGTCTTATTGAATCCTGTAAAGGGCCCACCGTCAATTTTTCAAATTATGCAATACAAACAGCTATGTTTCGGATGATGAGCACGTTTACTGTGCATATGTTTGAGCTAATAAAACATGCGTTTATGCATGTGTGATAACACATATGTGCACTAGCAAGCGGTGACATGTATGTGTACACATACGTTAGTGTGGAAATACATGTACATGTTTAATGAAATGATGCATATGATAAAAACACATGTGTTGATATATATATGTTCAGAATAAACTGCACTTTCAGATTCGACCCCATGACCCTCCGAACTCTAGTAGAATACATGTTCGCTACAGTCCTGACACGAGTGTCAATGACCATGTAACACACATACCTTTACACGTGTGAGGATACATAAGGTAAACACGTGTACTCACATTATTGTTGACACATGACGTATACTGTATTGCCCCACGTCTAATATGGCACAAGATTGCTCACACATACCAATACGTTATCAATCCGGGTATGACAGTGTACACCGGACATGTACCAATATGATGTCACACACTATCTCGCAGTCATTAGCGAGTACATATATATACATCTGTATATGTATACATAGAGTTCAATCATTTAGGGTTTTTTTTACCTATACTCACCTTTGATTATCACGAGTTATAACTAAATATATAAATCCGTCAGCCGTTCACCTGTCTCCATAGCTTCACTTTATAACAAAATTATATTCTTGTCAAACGAAATCCATGAAATTCTGTAGTTCATTTTTCTTTCCTGGTGTGAATGATATCGTCACCGCTATGTCCATATTTACACCTGGTGTGTACAGTACTAGTACGTCCACACGCGTGGCCCCTGGGAGACAGGTATATACCACAGGTAAGTGGTATGTAGATCTTGATATACGTATCGGTACAGGTAACTCCTGATTTGACACTACAGGATTTGGCCTGCTTAGACTAAGCCACCAATCAACGCTACCAATCGTTTATAAGTACGGAACAACTGAAATGAAACCTACTCGCCCACGTATGTCACGCCAGGATAAGTTTGAGTTACACCTGTCTAAGTAAACTCTACTTAGGGAGATGGTCTTACGTATTGAAAGACATTGATGAAGCTACAATATATTATCACGTAATAAGATTACCTAAACCCGCGGTATTAAAGACAATTGGGTAAGACTCCCTTTAATTCTAGCTGCACCCTACCAAATATTTCAATATCATAATATCCACTTTACAAACTATGAAATAATTAAAAATACGATACAGGGTGTGATATAATCAGAAATATATTAAATAATTAGAAATACGACAGAGGGATTGAAATAATTAAAAAGATGTTTGGGAAAACAAAAGGAATTGTCTTCACTGAGATAATCCTCCCATGACTGTTTTCGAGGAGCTATGAGACTGGCGCCAGGTATATATGGATGCGGAGGAGTTGATGATGCGGATCCGAGTGGATCAACGTACGCTCGTTCATGATATATAATTGAACATTTTACACTATACTTGTTCAATTAAAATCCCATTAAATAGAAAAAACATATTTTATGATAACTATGTTCGTTAACTGGGCTAACGTGGGATATTGAGCTCGTGTTATCTCACGGTAAGAAATATTAACATATTTCATTTGTTTATTTATTTTCGGCTCAACTCATTGCGTAATACAGATGTACATACATATATAAACTATCTTACTATAAACACATGTGAAATCGCTTTTTTTTTATTTAAACCATATTTTGTTGTCTTAAAATGCAACATGATGGGCACAAGTCTACAAGTTACTTGTAAAAGCCTATACAAGTACCCCCCATCCCGATTTTTTTCTCTCTTTTTTACATTTTGGAATTCTATACCTTACCATCTTAATCGAATCTGTTAAAAGACATAAGATTTTTTTAAATTTTAATATATGCCACCTACAAGGACCAAGTGCACTCAATACTTTGAGTCTGATCTGATAATAAGGGGGGGGGGGTTATGTTGGTCAAGTAAGTTTGACCATTCCGTGGTTTACAGATAGGCCGGGTCAGTCTGCCTGTCACTTCCGGGTAGTACAACATCTGCCCCGGGGCACGTAGCGAATAGTGACGTCACTAACCGACATGAGGTATACTCTAAAGTCTACCGAAATATCACCTGTCTATTAAGATCCCCTGTTTGTAAAGACCAAATGTCTATTAGAGTAAGATGACATTTGTGTATGATAATCACTACCTGTCTACAGAGACCACCTATTTGTGTATGATAATCACTACCTGTCTACAGAGACCACCTATTTGTGTATGATAATCACTACCTGTCTACAGAGACCACCTATTTGTGTATGATAATCACTACCTGTCTACAGAGACCACCTATTTACAAAAACAACCTGTAACTTAAGACCACTAATTAGATTACCTGTATTTTGAGACCACCTGTCTAATTAGATTACCTATATATTGACCCCACCTGTCTTATTAGATTACCTATATATTGAGACCATCTGTCTTATTAGATTATCTGTATATTGAGAACAAATGTCTAATAAGATTACCTGTATATTGGGAATAACCGTCTTATGAGATCACCAGTATATTGGGACCACATGTCTAATAATAAAACCTGTATATTGAGAACAAAATGTCTAATAAGATTACCTGTATATTAAGAACACTTGAATAATATGATTATCTATATAATAGCACCATCTGTATAATAAAACTACCTGTATATTGAGGTAACATATCTAATAAGATCACCCTATATTGAGACCACCTGTCTTTAGTATAAAGTATATATTAAGACCTATTTCCCGTTAAAACCAACTGTCTTTAAATATTACCTGTCTATAAAGTCTGTATGTATATCGGTAGAGTCCAGAGTTTGATAAAATGTTTTAAATTTAGATACCCTGTCTATCAAGAACAAATGTAAATCACCTCTCCATAAAGACCTCTCTAATCTGTTTCGTTCAACCTCTTTAACGTTCAGAAAACACACACATTTACAAAGATGGGGAAAGCACTATTCATTAAAACAGGGACTTGAGAATTTATCACAGCTAGTTTTGGATTTAGGCTAAGGTGTTTAGAGTAATTTTAAACTTTTGGGGGGTTTAGTTCCATTTTCAATAAGGCTATGGCCATCCCGGTGGCATTTTTATTCAAAATTGATCTAACCCTCAAAAAGTGTAAAACTACTCTAAATACTTTCGTTTGGATCCAAAATTAACTGTAACAACCTCTCGGGTCCCTGTGCTCATTGGTGCTGTCCAAGTTTGTGAGTTTATATTACATAAAATGTATCTTTAATCAAAAGAAATGCTTAAAATGTTTTCTTTTTATTGTCTGCCATTTATTTTTACACTACACCAATTCTTATATACTTTGTATCCCAATGTGATATTAATAACCTCTTATTAATGCCACATTTCGGGGCGAAAATGTGTAGGTACATGCATTTTTCGGTGTAAATTTACAATCATGGGAAACGATTTAAATGTAAAGCGTTAATCAAAATATCAACCTTATTGGAAACAAATCGTTGAACAATCATTCTAAAGCCATAGAAAGGCATTTAAAAATATTTATCGGTCAAACATTTTTACATAGGTAAGCAAGAGTTATCTCCCTTCATAATGTTTTACCCAGACAAGTACAGAAATAAATATTGAATTATTGATTCAGTGGTCCTTTTTCGTATTGAAATAAAAAAACAGACTTATGTATAAGTTTTATTGGATGGTTTACTTTTATTTTCATAGAAAAAAAACAAACAAAACAATTAACACTGGCTTCCTCGTAATTATAATCCGCAATGAAGAAAATTCAGTTTCAACAACAGAATTTGCTTATTTTATCCAATGGACGCTTGTGAGTAATTAGAACTGGATGATATTGAGATGGAAACCATCTCTAAGGGTACCATCGTTGCAACATAAAATCAATCTGTAAAGAATCTTTTGAGGTACCAAAATTATTATTGATTCTAAATAAGAGCTTATGCTTCTGAAGAATAGGCAAATTCAAGAGAAAACCAGGCAGATATGAAGTCCTGAACACGTTAAAGGCCCAATATGCGTAACTTCAGGACATTTTTCGTGATTCTGAAAAATTAAAAAAAAAAAAAAAAATCCAGTTGATAACCATGCAAAAATAAGGCTAAAACGAAGTAAACCTGAGCGGTAGCTAACTAGAAACTCTTAAGAGTAAAATCCAAAGAATTGAAAATAATTCAGGTGGGGCCCACTTCAACAACAAGCCGAAGTTAGAAGACAGTTCAAAATAGACGCGTGTTTACAAATACCGAGTATCAACTGCTGCTGTACCGGTAACCGCGTAAGAATTCATCTTGGATTTTGCTGATATCAGTTAATCTTAACTAAATCTATAAATATAATATGTTATTAGGCTTGATTTTCGCCGAAAGTTACGTATATTGGGCCTTTAAGGCCACATCAGTTCACAATTATGAATTAGTCACAAATTGGTTGCATACAACGTTTTAGCAAAACTAAACACTGACACGTCAGGAATGGTCCTATCATGTCATCTGACCCTAATAGTTTACCAATTAAGAAATGTAAAACTTATATTTGACCTTTGGTCTAATGACGTTGATGTAAGGTCAGTTGAAACCTTGTTTGATAAATTGTACTACCAACTTTGCTTCATAATGTCATTAAAAAGTGTTCAGAGATATGAGATAGAAAAAAAATGACCTTGACCTTTGATCTGATGACCTTGAGGTTTGGTCAGTTGAGACCTTACTTGATTTTGACAATCTTTGCTTCATTATGTTTTAACAACATGTGATGCGGTTAAAACATGTAAAATTTGACCTTGACATTTGATGCGATGACTTTGGGTTAAAAATGTAAAATATTGATCTGAGTTACATCTAATAAGAAACAGGGAGGGACCCATGGCATCACCTTGGTGTACACCTTTGAATGTTTGAAACAATCAGACATTTTTTTACTTTTGTTCTTTGGTCAAGGTCAACACGACCTACTGAGATTGTACTGCACATCATCTAATAGTGAAGAATACTCATGTAAAGTCTCATTGCTCTCCTATGACAGGTTGGTTAACAATTGCTCAAATTTTGATTTCTCTGCCATGACAGGTTACAGAGTTATGGAGCAGAAACGAGTATGTTTCACAGTAAACCCACGAAAAACCCTGTTAAGTTTGAGACCTTGACCTTTGGGGAACAAAATGAATGAAGTACCAACACACTTTCATATCTCTACTATCACAGATGATAAAGTTAAGGAGCGTAAATGAATGTGTTTTGGACGGATGTACGCACGAACAGAGCGATCACTAGAGGGCGTCCGTCACTGTGGCCGGGTCCTGATTATTATACAAAGAATATAAAGTTGAAGTTTAAAGATGTTAAAGGCCCAATATACGTAACTTCAGGAAATTTTGCGGGATTCTGATAAATTATTAATTAAATCTAGTTGATAGCCATGCAAAAATAGGTCAAAAACGAATTAAACTTTAGCAGTTACTAACAAGAAACTCTTGACAGAAAAATCCATAGAATTGAAAATAATTTAGGTGGGGCTCACTTCAACAACAAGCCGAAGGTAGAAGACAGTTCGAAATGGACGCGTGTTTACAAATACCGTGTTTCAAATGCTTCTGTACCGGTAACCGCGTAAGAATTCATCTTGAATTTTGCTGATATCAGTTAATCTTAACTAAATCTATTAATATAATAAGTTATTAGGCTTTATTTTCAAGTTTTGTCGAAAGTTACGTATATTGGGCCTTTAAAATCTGTGTATAAATAATTAAAGAAATGTGCTTTTAATGATGGGTCAACAGTTTTCGCACACTTTCTTAATCCTACATGACCCGGGATTTCGATGAAACTTGGGCAAAACATTCATATAATAAGGCGCCATAACGCTCATGGTGATCTGTTAATTTATCCAATGGTGATTTGTTAATTTATCCAATGGTGACAAGATCTACAGAAAAGTAAGAGGTAATATTGCTGCTTTGACTCTTCGAAAGTATTTTTACCTCCTTCTGATCATGCTCTCTAGTTCAAAATTCAAGATGATTGCCAAAGAGATGAATTCAAATCAAATTCAAAGAAATCAATACTGTACGAATCAGGAACATGTGCTTAGTATTTCAAAATTGACCATAAACCAATAGTTTCGACAAAATTTGAGTTCATATTCAGTTAGATTTTTAAAATGGCTGTCATATTGGATTTTGAATCTTTAAAATAATAAGTATTTTTCAGAGCCACCTGCTGATACACGGAGTTTCATACACAATTATCAACTACATTCAGATACTATTGGACTTTTGTCAATAGTTTTATTGTATACCAAAACAAAGACATCCTTGAAGGCAAACCAAGGGAGGTAATTGATATATATATAATATATATACGTCCAACGATCTCTCCAGCATCCATTCAAAGGGAGATAAGCTCGAGTTTCCTCTAGCCCCAACACCAGATACCATCGTACTTGTCAGTGGTGTCAGGGCCAGAGAAAACTCGAGTTTAGTTTTTAGAATTACACCACAGAACTAGAATAGATCACGAATTCCCACAAGGCTTATTTTAATACTGATTTCTACAGGAGTGCTGATTACAGTTAATTACGTTATGTCGATGTAGTTTAGAAACCATACAGAAAACAGAATATAACACAGCAGTCATTTACCTTTCATTTATTCACCGTATTTCCAGGGAAATATTTACAACATTCAACCGCAAATCTGTCATCATACTCATATTCTCTCAGTCATCCATGCTTTCGAAAATAATGGGGAAAACACCATAACAAAGGAAGAGAAAATGAAATTAAAGTCACACAATATAGCACATATTTCACATTCATAATCAAACCATAAATAACACAATAATTGTGAATGTCTTATTCATACAAACATCATGGCTTACTAAGTATTAAACAGCTTTTTCAATTTTTCAAAAAAAAATGATTTGAAATAATTGCTTTTTTATTCTAAATTTGAATGCTCTTAAATTCAAATTACCACGAAATGAAATAAAATCATAATTGCAAATTTCATAATAAGGACTTGTGAAATCAACAAAGCTTTCAACCAAGGTTCCAACTCCCTTCTAAGATTTTGCCGAAAAACCCATTTGTTGGCTACAAACATGAATACGAAGGATTAATATTACTAATGCTGTTTTCTCTTCCAATACTTATAATATAGATTATATACTCCACTTCTACTGTTCATAAACCTTGATCCATCTGTTCAGGACTGTCTCACTTTGATGTATATTGGTAAACAAGAGGATATAATGCAGAATGTGATAAATTGTCATGAATTACACATACTTCACACACACACATTACAACACACACTTACTCACTCACACACCAGGGCAATTTTTACAAGAAAGGGATGGTATGCATTATTTTCAAAATATAGAATCCCAAAAAACCCAGGGCTGAACTTAATTGGATTATATCAAATGAAATCAAAGTAAAGGGGAAAAAAACCTAAATTGAACAATATGACAAAACTCTCCCGCTGACAACTTAAGACAAGACATTTGTTTCTGGTAAAATGATTTAAAAATTCCCACTGGTGTTAGACAAGGCTCTTCAATGTCAATAATACCATTTTACTGAAATTTTCAAAGATGATTTTGGCCTTAACTCTGGAAAAAGTAGATGGATTTTCACCAAATCAGATTTCGAAAAGCATCTTACGGGGTATTACCAAACAACTGCATACCAAATAACAGTTCAATTTCTCTATCCATTAAAATGAGTATATGAGCAAAAATGAAAATCACGATGGCATGACATCTAGGGGAAACACTATATGGCCCGGATAGCGTAAAACATCCACCAACACTTTGTTATAGCTCTTGGCATATATACTGGGATCCTCAAAAAGTGATATGACAATAGGAAAATGTGGTGTTATAGACCTACTTGGTCGCATTCAAATTCATCTAGTCTCGGTTCAATTCAGTCAAACACAAAAATTCACCCATATCATATAATTAAAACATTATTTTGTCACTCACACTCTCTCTCTCTCAACCTCAAAATCAACACATTGACTAAATCTAGGTTATAAAGCATTAAACACCTTACCAACAGTTAAATGTATGTAACTATTGTCTTTCCTTCAAAATTCTTTCACTTTTCAATATGCATATTCAATTCTTATTACCCTAATAATACAATTTTTCCCCAAGAAGGAAAACAGGCCATTGTATTCACCACTGTTGCAAACATGATTCAAAAATATTCCAAAAATCATTCCTGTGGCATGAAAAAAACGCAATTATATATTTGAATCAAATATTTTGTGAAAATAAACTAATTTCAGTTTGGATGTTTCTTGAAGAAAAACATGATTTTATTAATGTTTTCAGAGGCTTTTAAATAGCACATTAAAAATTGCATAATGGGTATTGTATGTCAATGACGGAACTCTGTGTAACGGATTACATATACATATAATTCAATGTAAACTAAAGTTCAATTTGTTCAAATATTAAATGATATAGAACTAAGCCAAAACGAAGTAAATTTGGGACTATTAACCAAACTGTAAAATAACAACACTGCAACAACTACGTTTAAATATAGCTTGCAAAACTTTCCAATGTACAGTGCTGAAAAACATCTCAAAAGGTTTTTTTATGCAATTTTTTTTTTGCAAAAGAAAAACCTTTTTTACAACACCAAAATGGCCAAACATTTATGATAAAATGTAGAAAACAGAAAAGACATTCTTGACTATTTAACAGAAGAGGCTGACCAGTTTCAAATGAGGAATCGCCCTCTGACACTTAAACATGTGAATATCATCTTCATACATTAAATACTGGTGCAATGTATTATATGTGCCTTCTGTAGAGGCATGCTTATAACATTTTGAGTATGGCAGTGGTTTAGGTATGGACTCAATATAAAACATTATTTACTACATACCCGGTAGGCTTAGTTTTTCCCCTGTTATGACATTATACCAGTGACCACAAAGATTTTTCTGAACTTAAAAACAAAGTCTGGTATAACCTATTAACATTTGATTTGCTATATCTGAGGTTATCCAAATATTATAATGTAGTCATTGTATTGTAAATTAATTTAATATCTTTATTTTTAAAACTTATCTTGTAGGAAGGATTCTCCATCAAAAACTGGGTGACCTCTTAATTAATTAAGTGAATTTATTTTTACTTTAACAAATAATGGCAGAAATTGTTTGAAACCATCATTTATATTTAATACCATTAAAAATATTTATCCTAACAATACAATAAATAATAGAATTGTTTATTTTAAGGAAAGTGGAAACACTTTCCCAGAGGGAAGATAGATAACTAATTAACTCTAAGCATTATTCGATGAGTTTCTTGGCCTTGAAGTATCGTCGTAGATAGAGCACCTGCCATGTGGCTAAGCCGAGGAGACAACACATGGAGAAAATGCTGAAGTACATCACACGCGAGTGGGTGGACTCTGGAACAAACAAAAGTTAAAAGTTTCTTATTTATAATTTGGAATCTCTTAAAACAGACAAGTAATGGGTTATTTCAAAACCTTGTAGCGCACAGATGTAAGATTGCAACCAATGATGCCTGTCTTTCTTCATGTTATTCAGGAGATTAAGGGACGATCAATATGGCAATAAGATATAGGATTAAGGAACTACACACAGCAGAAAATGATGTGATCAAATTAAGTTTCTCTACAATAAACAGTTTTATAACTTTGTATGTTACATACGAAGTTATAAAACTGGATATTTATTCAGCTCAAACATTTTAGGGTTTTTAGGCTTATACTGTATAATGTAAGCCTCTTGCTGAAATTGGGAGCATTGACATACCAGTATGTGATCATATTATGAGAGAAGATATATAATATTTGATTATCATTCTAAAATATATAATGTATATTGTATCAATACACTGATATACAATGTAATGTATACTGTGTAAATATACTGATATACACAACAATGCATTATACTGTATATCTTATACAGATTTACTGATATGCAATTCATACTTTTCAATACACTTAAATACAATGTATTATACTGCATAAATACATTGATATACAATATATACAGTATAAATACACTGACATATATTATATACAGTATAAATACAATGATATACAATATATACTGTATAAATACAATGATATACAATATATACTGTATAAATACAATGATATACAATGTAATGTAAACTGTATAAATATACTGATATACAATGTACACTACACTGATATACATTGTATACAGTATAAATACACTGATATACAATGTTTTGAAACCTTACCATTTGTATCTCTCATTTCTTTCTCTCTTTCTTTCATGTATTCGAAATCATCAACTATTGATTTTGAGAGGTCCTCAAGTCGCCTCAGTTCCACCTCCAGGGGTTTCAACTTTTCTGCTTTTGCCAGCTGAGAGGTAAAAACAAAACATTGTATAAGTTAGGACATTGTTGTACTTATCAAAGAATTTTAACATTGGCTTTTCTGACCAAACCTAAAGTTGGTTACTCAATTTCACCAAATGTTTCTTTAGACATAAGTTTTTTTTTTCTGATTTAGATTTCAAATAAAAAACTAGAACTTAATAACTAATCTCAAGAAAATGATTTTTACCAAATTCTGAGTAAAATTTCTCATCTTACTAAATCCTCTCCTTACAAATTCTAGCACAATGTACATAACTGTAAATTGAGATAATCTTTAGTTGGACTTCAAAAAGTTCTAGAGACAATTTGATAACATGAGAGATGACCTTGACAGTCCCGGACAAGAGTTTTCAATACCTGGGCCACACTCAATATTTCCTCTATGTCACCGAGTCTATTTTATACTGTACATGAGCATTACAATACTTCTGCCTGTTAACAATGGTATATGTCAAAGACCTTAAACCTCTAACCTAGGGTGCCACTAGTGAACTCTCAAGCAGGTTAAACTATGGAATTAATTTCTACTTTGCTGTCTTATTTCTGTTTTCATTTCCAAGGAGATATCATTTAAGGATAACAACAATAGACAAGTCAACATGATGACACTACTTTGTGCCAAATGATCACTGTACTGGCTCCAGCTCTATGACCAACATCCAAGGGTTAAGCTCACCTATGCTCTCTACACCCCTGAAATATGTCACAGCAAAAGTGAAGGCTCCATGTGCATAACCCTGTTGATGAATACTGCAAGAAGACTTCTTCCTTCGTAATTTTGAAAAGACAGGCGTCAGCCTAGCGATTGGTCTAGTTTTTTTTTTCACATAAACGTGCCTTCAGTTTTGCCATGACATATTTCAGGATGTAGAGAGCAGAGGTGAGCATAAGAACTGGATGGATATCAAGGATGTATGTAATCTTACTGTTAGGCAATGTGTGTAGCTGTATACCACTTACATCATCGTAACTCTTTGCCTCGATTCCATGCTTCATATCCAGGGTCACCTCTCTGTCCCCACCATGTCCACCTGTAAACAAAAAAGGTCATGTAAAAGTGAAGAATGGCAGTGAATTGCAATTTAAGGAAATTGATTTTGAATGCCACCAGTAAACGACTTACTTACTAGGGTAGTATTTTTCCCTCCCTTTAGCTAATATGGCCCATTTTCAAATTCCACTATTTAATCTCATCCCTGTTTTTCAGGGGGAAAAATACAAATTTTGATTTGTCAATCAGCAAGCAGTATTATATGTAAATAGTCCAGCTTGACATTCACCAGTTTTATGCTATCAGTCTATCCTTAATTCCACTAGACTGACTAGAGCTAGTAAAATTTGTTTCAGAATTGGTCAAAATTATGACATTAGAGGCCAGGCAGGTAAACTTTGAAAACAATTCCCTGTATACTTGTTGTTTAAATTCAAAATTGTTGAATTAAAAGCATTAATTACGATAAGTATACAAAGTCCAGGCCAAGTTAATTGGTTTTCTCTGCAATTTTTCAGTGTTAATAATAACATAATAATAAATGTTTATCATAAAATAAAAACTTATTGGTGTGTAATTTGTCAAAAATATATAAGCATGTATACATATTCACAGGTTATCTTAAGCACTGCGTGAATATATCAGTGGTTTTAAACATGTGTAATTTGCGTAAAATATATCATGTTAGTAGGATCACTTACCACCAACCATCTTCGTTTGGAAGCAAACTTCAAACATATCATATTCCTCTGTTGTAAATGCAAACTTTCCTTTCTTAGCATCATCTTTGGTGTAGAGTATGTGACCCTTGGAATCGGTGACCTGGTAAACAAAATGGAGAGCACATACATGTCAGGGTAACAGAAATTTAGGTTTAGACAAACATTTTAGTTATTCTCTTTCTTGTAATACAACACTAAGTATTGATTCATAACATTGTTGAGTGTTATTTTTTTTCTTCTTTTGCTATCGGTTCACTGGTTCTTCAATGATTGAGTCAACTAGGGTTGCTTTTTTTATGGGCCAACAAATTATTCTGCGAGAAGAAATCATGTGTAACAGAAGAAAGAGAACGGGACAAGACTGTGGTTCAAATTAGATCTGGGACCCTACACTAAGCATTCTAAACTGACATTCTACAAATTGACCCTCAATTAAAGGTAGTTCAAACAATCCAAAATGTACACAAGTGTAACAGAACTGGACTGGGTCGATCATCTGCCGCCCAAGGTGTTTTGGAAAGTCGCTGGTTTGATTCAAGGTCTAGCCACTACATTTTCTATTTCTCCTATTATGAAATATTAATTGGCAAGCTTGTCAACCTTAAAAGTGTTTAAAGCATTGGCCATTGGCATGGGTACGGTACACTCTTTGCGAGGGGTTATTCGAAAATGGGTTGTAAGCAGATAAGGTGCAAAGACTTAGAAAAAGGAGGGAGGAATGTAGCAGAACTGCACTGAGATGATCATCTGTGCTCAGTTGGTAGTGTTTGTGTAATATTAATATAGGAGAGGAAACTGCAAGGCCAGACCGGGGTTCGTACCCAGGACCTTCTGAACTCTAGACAGATGCTCAACCAATTGAACTATCTGGTCGCTGACGATAGACCAGGTCTAGATCTGCTACATTACTCCCTCCTTTAACAATGTCTTCAACCACGAAGACATCACGATTTACAACCCAGGTTCTGGTATTGGCCCTTGCCAAGTTTGCACCCAGTACTTGCAACAAGGTTTGGTCACAGGCACCAAATGTAACAAGACAAGGAAAAATGCACTGCCAGACCAGGGTTCAAATCCAGGACCTTCTGAACTCTAGACAGACACTCAACCAATTGAGCTATCTGGTCGTCGACGATCGTCTTAGAGTTGGAAGGTTATGGGTTTGAACACCTGTCTGGCTGCTCCATTTTCTCTTAAACTTTCAGAACAGGCCCTGCTTTCATCAACGTTCCTTAACTTAAGGAAATTCCTTAACTTAAAACTCTCCATAGGAAAGCATTACAGAATTTAAGGAAAGTTCCTTAACTAAGGATTTTCTCCTTAAATTCTGTAATGCTTTCCTATGGAGATTTTTAAGTTAAGGAATTTCCTTAAGTTAAGGAACGTTGATGAAACCGGGGCCTGAAGCACTAAGCAGATTTAGAACTATCGTATTTCGAGAAAATAATATCTTTATAACTCATTCAAACTGTACAGTATGTCTATAACTTCTCACTTGTGAGAAAGGTAAATAAATTTAACTCGCATTGAATGTACATCTTAGTCAAATTGAGAGTCCCTGAGTCCCTTTTCTAATGAATGTTAACCGACAACTTTGATGAGGAAATATGTATTTTAACTGAATTATAAAAATCTTTGGATGTGTAGCAGGAAGGAGAAAATAACCCATATCATGGCATATGTTCTATCAGAAAATTAACTTCCAGGGGAGGCAACTATGTGTTAACTTTTGAAAGTGTACACGTGCACAAACAGGAGGATACAGAGTCAGGGATCTAATATTAGTGAACATATATTATGGTTTTGTAACATGATGTCGCTAAATTAAGCTAAGCACTAGAGATCTTTCAACGAAATAGTATGTTGTCCTTGTTTACCGTGAGTGTTGCCTTCTGACCCGGTGCGTCTGACAGTTCGTAATCGCCGGTCACCAAGACATCCTTGTGGATCTCCTCTCGTAAACATTTTTTCGTATTTGCAGGCAAATGAAACATTAAACAATCAATTGAATTAAAGCATAAGAAAAATAGAACACATGCTAGCTGTGTCAGATCCATGTCCAACGCTGTTTTCCGTCGCCAACAAGCAAGTAACGCACGTTTGTTAACGTGGCATTCGGTAAACTCCGGCAGCTGTCGGCAAACATATCCGGTTGGAACGGAGAAAATATATAAATAAACTAAAACTGTTTTTTTATGATATATTCATTGAAAAAGGAAATGTTAGTGTCAAATGTTGTAAATACAATTGGAAATGAGTGGACTTATAATTTATTTTAATTATTTTATTATTTATACCTTCGGAGAAAACGGAAAGCAGAGTCTTATTTGCGTTTGTTTCCAATGTGTAGATAAGCGTCAGTCCTAAGACACACTTTGACAAGGAAAACATGGCTAAAAGACGATTTGCAAGGTTTGTAGCTCGTGTTTAGCATATTGTTTAAACGAATGTGGTAATTCGTTATAATAATTAAGTTACCTGGTGTGAATATTGTGAAAGATATGCATTGATTGGGTTGTTGGGAATTTCCCTTCAGCGACAGAACACCGACATGCTTCATGATGAAACATGACCGGCTGGACAGCTAAAGGTCGCAGGTTCGAAACCCACTGGCCCCTACTCCTATAACATAAGAGGCCGCTGGTCGGCCTTTTCATTATTGGATATGATTTTGCCGACTGCGCCTGTCAAAAAATATCTCACCGTGTTAAACCTCTAACATTGTTGGAGTACACTGGCCCCCAGCAATGGCATTATCTTCATGTGGGGGAAAACTAACAATTTGCGTATAACAGCAAACTGGCAAATGATACACGAGTTTTGGTATGGAGTTGTTACTAAAACTAACCAAAGGATCACTTTAAACTTATTTTGTTTTCAAAATTTCTGTCTAAGTATATATACGTAGACTCGTAGTTATTGATGCATCACAGTCGCTTGAGTTTCTGTCAGTAAGTAATACATATATATGTGTAAAATGAGCCTCCCATTACAGTAATTTAATGAAAGCATACCAACGTTATTTCTCAACTACAATGCACATAACTTACTGGTTGCGAGCTTGAGTCTGTCGTGCAATTCTCAGACGAAACACTGATATTTCCGATGCATTTAGATATCAATCCACCACTACATGCTAGTTTCGTTTAATCTAACGATAATTTCTCCGTCGCATAGAAGGTTTTCTTTATGAAGAGCGTACCAGCAACTTTTTAAGCAAGCCGCCATGGCCTGTACATGTGTGAGGTCACAAAGAGGGATGGAATACAGAAGAATAAACTGGTGATTTAGCCGCTGGCCCGTTGGCCTCAGGCCAGTTGATTAAGACTCGAGCCAGTTGGGTTTAAAGTTAAGAAGACCGTCAGGCCAGTTGATTTTTAGGGTTGTAGGTCTATAATTTATCTATTGGTCGTTGTGTACTATCCAAGCCTTGGTGGTTTTTATTGCTGAATAATTTCATGTTTTCATTATTCGAAAGTGCTGTAAATCCATTTCCTGCCATCTAGAAATTCAAAATTTTCCGGAGAGACTCCCCATACCCTCATTACAAGAGGGGGGCATCCAGCCCCCACTCGTGCTCTCTCCCTAGCTCGCACCTGCGGCCCTTGGACATGCCTGCAGCCTGTCTGGACCAGTTGGTCCATTTCATTCCTTCTGCAGCTGGCCCAAAGGGCCAGCAGCATTACAAATGTTAAGTTGACTACCCCTGATAAATAATATTTTTATTCAAATAAAATACATGCTGACAATTGTAGAGTCCATCAAATTATAGACGAGCACGTAAAAAGTAAAATGCATTTTTTTAAACACGGAGAGATTTCCTTATAAATGTTGAAATTTACAAAGATAAGGGAGATAACTCAAACTCTCTGGGAAAATTTGAAAAAGTCTAAAGGATTTCCTAATGTTTCGCCCTGCAATGAATTGTTCAGAAAGTGACTTCACATTTGTATAGGCCATGCCGGCTTGCTTAAAAAGTTGCGGGTACGCTTGTCATAAAAAAACATCTATGCGACGGAGAAATCATCGTAAGATGAAACGAAACTAGCATGTAGTGGTGGATTAATATCTAAATTTATCAGAAATGTCTGTGTTTAGTCTAAGAATTGCACGACAGCCTCACAACAAGTAAGTTAAATGTATGTGCATTGTTTAAAATAAGTTGAGAAATAACGTTGGAATAATTCCATTACATTCTGTAATGGGCTGCGGCTCCATATATAAAAAGATTTTTTATATACTGACAGAAACTTAAGCAACTGTTGATACATGAAACATGATATAATTTATGCAAATATTAATTTGAAATGTGTGATGGAAAGTGCCGAAAATAGGAGTTATCACGGTAGCAAGTTATCAACCGATCCTAGTGTTTTCTCCAGAAATTTCTTTGTGATCATGAGGGGAGAATTCCCCTCTTATCAATAACTTTGTGGGGGACAGTGTAAAATCTAGGGGGGATTCAAGGTACCAGACAGACATTCAACTTTTTTAACATTAATGACAGTAATCTGCTCTAGATCTGTAGGCTATCACATGTATATCAAAGAAATGGAAACTGTTCAAATTCTCAAACAAAACTATTTTAATCAAACTCCAGCAAAAATCATGATCAAACAAATAACTATAAGAAGTGTTGATGTTCAAAAATTAACCTGGATGAGTTGCTTGTACTTATGGACAATACAGAGGGTTTCAATCAGCCCTCCTGAAGAGCGACAAGTGCTGTGTCATGTTCTCTCTCTCGGTTCATCAAGCCAATTTGTCACTAAAATGTATTACCTGGTAATCCATATTTTCTAGCAAAATATTATTGATTTTGTCTAACATGGTAAGTTAAGGCGACTTGGACAGAAAAATTGAAAAAGGTGCAACTTTGGCAGAGAAATTTAATTGTAAAAAGAGTTTTTTGATATTTCTAGAAACAAATTAATACCCCACCTGGCATATTATAGGCCAGTTTTCATATTCACCTACACTGTATATGCATGCTAGTGGTTTTCCCAGACCTGATCTTTATTACTAAGTTCAAATAAACTGCTAGACCCTGATTCAAAACTTTGACCTCTGAAGGCTCCAGGGGCCTGGGTTTTGTGTTAGTTTGGTCCTGAACTAGGTGTTCTGAATACTTATACAGGCATTAGGAACAATTTAGTGATTTACAACACAAATACATGATTTTTTTCCCCATCTTTTACATTTTCATGTAATTATACCCCCCACAACAAAGATAGGGGGGATATACTGGAATCAGGTTGTCCGTCCGTCTATCTGTCTTGCGTCTGTAGACACAATAATGTACCAGCTTCTCCTCCTAAACTATTGAGGGAATTTCAACAAAACTTGGTGGTAGTGATCCTTATACATTGTCAATGTGCGTAATCTATATCTCGTTAAAATGTTTGGTTGCCATGGTAACCAGTCACTATACCTAGTTTTAGGGGGAATTTTTTTTCCAGACAACTGCTTATTAACCTGTGAACCAATTTAAGTGAAACTACTCTGGAATGTAAGGAACCACGTGTAAATGTGCATGCAAGAATTTTTTTGGAGAAATTTTGGTTGCCATGGTAACCAGGTCAAGATACCCAAATTCTTGTTGAACACTAATTGGTCAGCACAACTCCATCTTAACCTATGAACTAATTTCAATGGAACTATATAGCAATATAAGAAACTATGTGTAGCTAGATATACATGCACATTTTTTTTCTTTCTAACAGAAGTTTAGGTTGCCGTGGTAACCAGGCCATATAAACAAGTTTTTCTTTGAAACTTTAGACTAGAAAACTACTCCTAATCAAATTCAATGTCACAATGAAGTTTCACATGAATGTACAGGTTTTTGGCTGGAAAAATGTTCCTAAACCTATGAATCTATTTCAATGAACCTATACAGAGGTGATGTGTTGATGTATCTGCAGATTAAAAAAATTTCGTCACCAGCATTGCCTTATACAAGTTTTTATTGCAAGAGGGGGGGTTATTAGTTGGTCATTGGCTTACAGTTCTAGGTTGTTTTATTTTAATGTTTCAGGTACTCAGTTGTGTTACTTGAGAGTTTAGCAGGGACCGGCCATAGAAGGGTCATTGTGAGGCTGAAGGAAGCTGCAAAAACAGAACAAATCATGAAAGACCCAATGGGTATGTTTGAAGTCAAGGAGGCTACTCTAGATTATATCTAACACTTCCTATTGGCTATTCCGAGGGTTCTGACTCTCGGATCTGCTATATATGGGGACAGCTCATTAGCTGAATTCAGCAATTTTCATCTTTGAATTAAGAAATGTAAAAATCATATATTGACTTGAAATATACATACACGCTCATTAGCTGAATTAAGCAATTTTCAACTTTAAATTATATTAAGAAATGTCAAAATCATATATTGACTTGAAATATACATACACGCTCATTAGCTGAATTAAGCAATTTTCAACTTTAAATTATATTAAGAAATGTCAAAATCAAATACATGTATTGACTTGAAATATACATACATGTATACCCATTTTCGAGGGTTCCCAATTAAAAAAAAAAACGAATTTTTTCTTTGGTGCAAAATCATGCCTGAGAATTCCTCTCTATATGAATACACAAAATTTTAGCAACACAACGGAAAGAACAGATGTTTTTCTAC
The DNA here is from genome assembly GCA_947623455.1 of Mimachlamys varia. Classification (NCBI taxonomy): domain Eukaryota; kingdom Metazoa; phylum Mollusca; class Bivalvia; order Pectinida; family Pectinidae; genus Mimachlamys; species Mimachlamys varia. The sequence goes on from OX392528.1 coordinate 53,939,541, forward strand.
TAACTACACATCAAATCAATTCACAGAAGGTTTTTATCAAACTGGTGCCAATTTTATTCTAAAAAAATAACCAGATTCCAGTCATTTGCTTGAAAATGGCCACTCACACAGGATCTCAAAAGAGCTTCTGAAATAAACATTTTGGAGCAATTGACGTTAGACGGAAGCCATTTTCAAACAAATATCTGGAATCGGGCATAGTTTATATTAAATTGATTATGATTATATTTGCCGGTTCACCTATCAAACAGCAAATGCATGATAAAAAGTGGGGTTTGGGAATCGGACACTGAGATCAAATTGGGAAAAATTTATTGACATAACAGCTATTTGGGAAATTTTGACAAACAACCATTATAACAACTCAATACATTATTTCTTTTCTGAATTATTTAAAGTACTGTCATGATCAGTACTCATGACATTTACAGCCATCTTTCGTGTTCCGTATTAAAATTAATGTCAAAAGAAGCTCCTCAAACGATATTAAACAACCATTTTTAGGTCATCTGACCCGAAGGGTCAGGATGACCTATAGTCATCGTGCTTCGTCCGTCGTCGTCCGCCGTGCGCCGTGCGCCGTCAGTAAACTTTTCATTTCAAAATGCTACTCCTCCTTCATTTCTTAATGGATCACCACCAAATTTGGTGTGAAGCATCATTGGGGGAAGGCGATTAGATTTTATATAAATGAGGCTGATCGAACCCCTGGGGCCAGAGGGGCGGGGCCCGAAAAGGGGAACTTTGCTGAATTTTTGCTTTAAATTCCTACTCCTCCTTAATACTTGAATGGATTACATCCAAATTTGGTGTGAAACATCATTTGGGGAGGGCAATCAGATTTTATATAAATGAGGCTGATCCGACTCCTGGGGCCAGAGGGGTAGGGCCCCAAAAGGGGAACTTTGCTGAATTTTTGCTTTAAATTCCTACTCCTCCTTAATACTTGAATGGATTACATCCAAATTTGGTGTGAAGCATCATTTGGGGAGGGCGATCAGATTTTATATATATGAGGCTGATCCGACTCCTGGGGCCAGAGGGGTAGGGCCCCAAAAGGGGAACTTTGCTGAATTTTTGCTTTAAATTCCTACTCCTCCTTAATACTTGAATGGATTGCATCCAAATTTGGTGTGAAACATCATTTTGGGAGGGCAATCAGATTTTATATAAATGAGGCTGATCCGACTCCTGGGGCCAAAGGGGTAGGGCCCCAAAAGGGGAACTTTGCTGAATTTTTGCTTTAAATTCCTACTTCTCCTTAATACTTGAATGGATTGCATCCAAATTTGGTGTGAAACATCATTTGGGGAGGGCAATCAGATTTTATATAAATGAGGCTGATCCGACCCCTGGGGCCAGAGGGGCGGGGCTCGAAAAGGGGACTTTGCTGAATTTTTGCTTTAAATTCCTACTCCTCCTTAATACTTGAATGGATTACATCCAAATTTGGTGTGAAACATCATTTGGGGAGGGCAATCAGATTTTATATAAATGAGGCTGATCCGACTCCTGGGGCCAGAGGGGTAGGGCCCCAAAAGGGGAACTTTGCTGAATTTTTGCTTTAAATTCCTACTCCTCCTTAATACTTGAATGGATTACATCCAAATTTGGTGTGAAGCATCATTTGGGGAGGGCGATCAGATTTTATATATATGAGGCTGATCCGACTCCTGGGGCCAGAGGGGTAGGGCCCCAAAAGGGGAACTTTGCTGAATTTTTGCTTTAAAATCCTACTCCTCCTTAATGCTTGAATGGATTGCATCCAAATTTGATGTGAAGCATCATTTGGGGAGGGCGATCAGATTTTATATAAATGAGGCTGATCCGACCCTTGGGGCCAGAGGGGCGGGGCCCCAAAAGGGGAACTTTGCTGAATTTTTGCTTTAAAATCCTATACTCCTTCTTAATGCTTGAATGGATTGCATCCAAATTTGGTGAGAAGAATCATTCGGGGAGGGCGATCAGATATTTTATAAATGAGGCTGATCCGACCCTTGGGGCCAAAAGGGCGGGGCCCAAAAGGGGAACTTTGCTGAATTTTTGCTTTAAATTCCTACTCCTCCTTATTACTTGAATGGATTGCATCCAAATTTAGTGTGAAACATCATTTGGGGATGGCGATCAGATTTTATATAAATGAGGCTAATCAGACCCCTGGGACCAAAGGGGCGGGGCCCCAAAAGGGGAACTTTGCTGAGTTTTTGCTTTAAAATCATCCTCCTCCTTAATGCTTGAATCGATCAGCACCAAATTTAATGTGAAGCATCATTGGGGGAAGGTGATAAGATTTTAAGTGTTTGCAATTGTCAGATGACCGTTTAGGCCCATGGGCCTCTTGTTTTTTTCAAGTGTCTGAATTGGGAATTTTTAAGAGAAAGTTTGGGGAAAATCACCTTTTTTTCATTTGGAATGGGTCCATTTACCGGACCTTAAAAGAGGGGTGATAAAGCCCTGGCATTATTGGCTTCTGGTATTGAACATCATCTTGTTGGAATAATACCAACTGAACCTTTAGAATTGAATCCTTCTTTCAGAATGGCAAACAAGACAAAGTAAGACATTTCATCCTAGCGATTTAGGATTGTTCAATACAAGAATAGATTCATATGATAACAATTTCTGCTAGATTAAAGCACTGTGATAAAGAAAAATGCCAGTTTTGGCTAAGTTTAGAATTAATCATATTGATGTATATATCTTTTCTTTATATTATATTACAGGGCTTAATCACCCCTCCTTTTTAGATCCGGTAAACGGACCCATTCCCAAGGAAAAAGGGTGTGATTTTTCCCAAATTTCCTCTTAAAAATTCCCAATTCAGACACTTGGAAAAAATGTAGTGGTTTTACAAATGTACATGCCTGAGAAGAAGTTCTTGTGACATTAAGTTTAATAAGAAACAAGAAAGATGGGTTGTAAATGTCATGAGTACAGTGCTTTAAATAGTAATTTAGAAAAGAAATAATGTATTTAGTTGTTACATGTAAAATAGTGTTTGTCAAAATTTCCCAAATAGCTGTTATTTTCCCAATTTGATCTCGGGGTACGATTCCCAAACCCCCCTGATAAAGCCCTGTATTATATTTGTACATATATTTAATTTATATTACTGATGAATCCTTTTCTGAAGTAAACCTTATGATCTCTTGATTTGAACAGTTGGACAAGATGTACTGTACAAAGAAATTAAGAAAATGCGGAGTATCAAGGTACCAAGGAGAACTTAGTAGTTGAAAGGTGATGTGGAGGAAAAACATTATTAGCAGAAATGGACGGCTGGAAAAAAGGACAGTGGGTCGTGAAAATCAGATATGAAATGTGGCATTTTTGCCATATAGTTTGAATTTGATACTGAATTCTAGAACTGTACTGTTTGGACAGTTAAGATCTGCAGTATATGTGTCAGTTCTTGAAAACCGGACCACCCAGTAGTACATGTAGAAGATAAAGGAAAATCATTTCTTTCAAATACGTGAATCATGTCCATATATATAATTTTCTTCATGTTCCATTTGTGAATGACCTCAATACTTACTGTGCTGGCATTATTGACTATGGACTAACAGTACATTTAATGGTTGAGCCTGTTTTGCACATTCTGTTATCTGGTATAAAAGAACAATGAACAGTTCTATTTTACCTGTTGCGATGGAAGTGTCTTGTAATGTAATCATTTGTCAATGCTCAGCTGTGTACATGTGCTAGACAAATTATCCACTAAGGATATTTTGTAGGTTGGCTGTGTGTTATAAGAAACAAATAAATTCTGTAAAAAAAATTTGAAACATCGTTAATTTTGTTGTTCACCGATTTAGTTGTATTGCTAGCTCACCTGGTCGAAAGGAACAAGGTGAGCTTATGCCGTACTGCAGCGTCTGTCATCCATCAACAATTTCTTAAACAACTTCTTCTCCTGTCCACATAGGTGTTAACCTCTGAAACCTCCAATGAGGGAGATCTCCCTCTTTCCATATATCCATTAAGGTAGAAAATGTGTGAAATGCGACTGAAACGGAATTGTTCAATTTGTCTTTCCCTTATTATGTATCAAAATAACTTCACAAAGTAATCATTTGATCCAGACACACCTGTTATGGTCATTACACATATCCTGCAGTAACTAGGATCTCATTTTAGTTATTGTGGGTTAGTCCATAGCCGCTGGCTAGAAATTGACCAAAGGACTTTGTATGGTTTTGCCTGTTTTTGGCCCCCAAATCCATCAAATTTTGAATTTCATCATTGAACTCTCAAATCATTTTATTTCAAATATAGAATACATCCCTCAATCAATTGTAATAAGATCTATTTGTTGTTTGTGATATGGTTGCCATTGTAACATTTCCAAATATGCATAAATTATGTAAATGTACAATTTTGGTCAATTTTACATAGTTTTTCATGTAGCAACCATAGAGTGCATTCTTGAACATTTATATCTCCTAAAATGTGGTTTAAGTGCCCACATGTTCTCATTTGAAATTAAGTTTGTTCCAGAATGTGCTCAATAGTTTCTAATAGAAACTATCCAAAAATAGGCCAAAATTGACTAAATGGTCAAGTTTCCCTAATTTATGCATATTTGTGATTGTTGCCATGACAACCAGAGTTGAAACAACAAATAATTATTGTCTCGGTATTATCAGGAATGTATTCCATATCTGAAATACATTGATTTGAGAGTTTAATAATCAGTTTCAAAATTTGATGATTTTGGGGCCAAAATAGGCCCAAACCATACATAGTCCTTTGGCTGGAAGCATCTTTAGGTGCTGGGTAGTCAAAATTGTACAAATGGTGGGGCATCCCTAGGTGCTGGTGATTCAAATTATTACAGATGGTAGAGCTGACCACCCTACATGCTATTTTGCTTTAAGCAACTTGTTCTGTTGAACCAAGAATTAGATATCACCAATTACAATAGTCAAACTTCGATGTTTCGAACTCTACGGGACTGTCGTGAAAACTTCAAAACATCGGGACTTTGACACATTAATTTTGAACATTGAACATCGACATGTATATGTACTGTACATAAGATGAACCGATGTGGTGCTAGTTTAAAGTAACACAGGCTAAAAAATTGTAGATTCACATTTTTAAAGAATAGTATTCTAAAATACACACTGTAATTTTTGAAACGTGATAATCTTGTAAGATTTTTCTGTTTGTCAACTTATGTTTTAAAACAGGTAAAATTTTTACTTTGATTCATTAGTTGTACTTTTCAATGTTTTATAACGAACTGGTCAGATTAAAACTTCGATACAGCGAAAAATTTGATTCATAGAAGTTCGATTCATGAAAAGTAAATAAATAGTGTTATAAATACAAAAAGAAAAAATCTGACTTTGTCAAAAGTTCGACACATCGACTTTAGACTTTAGAATAATATACAAATATTGAAGAAAAAAAAAATAGTCTTTAATTTTGATCACTTTGATGTCTGATAAGTTTGAAACAAGGGGGAGATAAGCTAGTAGTAAAAAAAGAGAAGAGAAATTCTTTATAGAAACTTAGGGGCTGGTTGCCAGTCTAGGATTGGGCCTTTGAAACTTGGTTGAGATCTTCACCCTATAACTATACATACAAAATTACTGAGTATAAAGAGATGCATGCATATACAGGTATGTTTCCCAGATGGTCATAGGGTCTGGCCTCACCCTTGAAGTCTTAATCCCCAGATCATAACTTCAAGAAATAGAGTTCACCACCCAAAAACTATATAACTTGGTACAGTTGGTGGACATAGAGATACTGATGATTTAAGAATTGATCCAGGGGTTTGCCCCACCCCTGCAGACTTAATCCCTGGGCCTTAACATTGAAATGCTTGAGATCCCCACTTCAATTGCTGGGCATAAAGATACGAACACGGTCATTGACTGAAGGGTCTGTCTTTATCCCTAGGTACCTAGTTAAAGGCACAACATGGAAACAGTTGAGGCATTTAGTAGTATGAAGTGTTATCAAACAATTTTCCTTTACCTTCTTTTAAAGTCACTGGTGTCAAATATGTGGAATCCCTTTTAAAATATTTTTTCTCAATAACCAAAGAGTCCAGAGTACTGATACTTAGCCTGTAGGATCCTGGCATAAAGTTGTAATAAGTTTCCTCAAACAATTGACCTTGACCTACTTTCAATGTCACAAGGTTAATTACTGGGGTATGTGAATATCCATGTAAAATCTTTTCTCAATAACCAGAATACCATGAGTACTGATAATTGGCTATTATAGGTACCTGAAATGAAAAAAGTATAGGTACCTGACATAAAAAAATAAGTTCTTTTATGTCAACGGGGTCAAAAAATCTATGCCTTGTTTATTAATTGCGAGTATAAAGCTTTATTTAGTATAGAACATTCTAAAGCCAAGGAAACTTCATATTTTGAGGTATTTGCTGGATTGATACTTTCACTGAGAATCTTTTCTTATGGTCACATAAATATCCAAGTGAGCGAAACAGGCCCTTTGGATCTCTTGCTACATTTATCAATACATCAAGGTGTCTGCCTGGTGACCATTTATAGATCCAACGTCCCAGCACGGAGTTCGGTGAAGTTCTGTGTTGCCAAGCAGGAGGATTTCACACAGAAAACATGAGTTTGTAATCAAAAGGAAAATATATCACAAAGTCAAACGATAAGGACATGTCTTGTGTGTCGAAACTAGTCTGCTAAACTTCGATTCAAGCTATGTTACCCAGCACGACATTCTATTTATGTATAAGTATAGATTTATTTGTGTGTCTCTCCTCTTACTGTTTAATTATTATAGGGGGCAAATAAGATCTTCTTGAAATATTGCGCATATTTTGGTTTTATCATCGGTACTTATTTGCAAATATAGCATGTTTTACTTAAACAACTTGTATAATTGTGATGGAGACCGTTGAAGTGATTACTATGATATCATATACGTGTATGCACTGATTATCTTAACCTTTGGTCTGATGACATATGGATTTGGTCAGTTGAAACCTTTTTAAAGTTCTGGTTAACTTTTCTTCATCGTGTCATAAAAAAGTGTTTAGAAATTTAAAAATGCATCTTTACCTTTAACCTTATTATCTTGAGGTTTGGTCAGTTGACGCCGTGTCGGCCATTGACTTTGAAAACGGACACAGTGAGGGACTGATGGCATCACCTTAGCGTATACCTTGGAATGTTTGAAAAAATCTGAAACATACAAATAATATTTAAGTAAGATTGGTTGAAAAAATAATGAAAAGGGGAAACAACATCTGATTTCTTGATAATAATCAAGTACTTCTTGAGAAATAGCGGCATTTTTTTTTCATTAATTGTCTGACAGCGCAGATTAGTATCAAAATGAAGCGTATAATTAAAATCCCTGAAGTTAGATTTGTCCTCTATACTTTCTGAGAAATGGCGATAACAAACTAAAACTCAAAACTTCGGATAATCACTTCTTCCAACTAAGTACGCAAAACGAAGGAACATGGGGAAACTTTGTCCGGAGGATTCTGACTCTATGATCCGCAAGCCGTCCCAATAGTTAGCGGATCAGAACCCTTTGGACTTTGGAAACTTAAAATGCACTTCTTGAGAAATGATGCCTACTAAAATTGTGTCTGTGTAATATCTCAAGGCAAGTTTGCTTTTCTGTTTTGATCAGAACATGTACAGCTAGCAGAAGGTCTTTGTCGCAGCTAAAATCTGTACTTTTTCAGGGCAAAAGAATACATATGTGTATATAACTTTTTTTTCTAAACAGTACTCTTTTGCACCAAAAAAAAACCCTTGCTAATTATAATCGTGTTTGGCAATGTAACAATGAAAAGTGCCTTTATGATTTTACAAAATTGCTTAATTCGTACCGGTCAGAATGTGCCGGTTTACTTTCAAAAACGAATATTTCGCCACAGACCAAAAGCCATTTTTAAAAATAAAATGGCGCTTTCGCTTCGGTCATGTGATCATCATATGTCCTTGGGGATACGCATTTATAGTTACAATAAGGTGTTAGTGCTGGGTTCTCTCCAGATCCTCCTTAATCCTATGATACTAGCATTCGGAGACTATTGCTTCTTTTTTAGGGGCATGTGTGATTCCAAAAGTGTTCATGACTTTTTGTGGCTCTTTTGGGCAAATGTTTTGATCAAATAAATCTTAACCCATAGGAATATCCTTTGTTTCGCGCTCATATTCTCTTTTACTTAACAATAAACAGGTTTGTTTTTTAACCAGGACAACATTAAAAGATTATGATATTACCCACTGACATAATCTTGATGAGAACTTTTAAAATAGTCTAGAAAATATAATCAGGCACGAATTCCTCAATGACATTTTAGAAACGGTTGAAATATTTCTCATTACGACATTTCCCTTTGATACATTTGCGTTAATTAATTACTTTTTCGATTTATGTTTACGTTTTAGCCAAAAATTGACGTGATTTAGCACAAATCCAGAAAATTATCAAAGAGTCTCCATTGGCGATATATTCGTAGCATTACCTAATCCGAAGGATTCTGACTGTCTTACCCACTAAATATTTAGACAGCTGGTGGGAGCGAGTCAGAACCCATCGGACTAAACAGATCACCATCCATACTAGTTTGACCAATTGCAATAACTTGATAGACTAATTAATTGGCCAAAATAGTTTCTACAGTAGCATATTTAGCATTGTTACCATTAAAATATTGGCAAAGTTGTTCATATGAACATCACAAAAGAGTAATTTTCTGACAAGATTTCAAGTAATAATTGTTTATTGAACAAGAAAATCAAGATTTTCAAAAGTCTGTAAAACTTGTGTCTTTTGAGATATCTTGATAAAGTAAACTTTTTTGTGAACTTGGTCTTATTCTTTTACATACTAAATTAAAAAAATACTCTGAAAAAATGTTAAAAAAAATTGCTGGGCATTGCTGTATTTAAAAGGGTGTCAAACCAAATGATGTAGGCAAGAAAATACTTTGAAAAAGAAAGTATATTGGTCTTTGGTAAACCTGTTTATATACATTGTATTTATATATTTAGATACGTAGGTATAACAATAACATGTACAATGTAACTAGTAAAACTTTTTTTCAAGTTAAACTTTGTTTATCAAAATATATCCTTATATAATATGTACAATGTACATGATAAGGTTAATAAGGGGAGATAACAATCGTTACTCTATGTAGACATAGTTGTTTCCCTTTGATCATATACATCATCCGGTTTTTCTGACCTCATTCCTCCGATAAGGCACTGTTGACAGGTCTTCAAGATTCACGTGCTGTACGGTGTCTTAAGGTAAGTGAAGGTTAGCTTTAATAATTCCATACTGCATTACAAATATAGTCGTAAGCATGTCACATTTGGGTGGAAATGGTTCTTCTGGTTGAGGGATTAATTCGAACGGTCGACACCCAACAGTAAGCTCAGCCACAGGACTGTTAGGCTAATGTGTACACTAGGCCCACAAGGCACATAGTTACAACGGTAGCTATCTAGGTAAAAAGCTCAGTCGTCTTTTTAATTTCCTCGATTCGAAGAGAACAAGGGTTTTTGTTTTCATGTTTAACAGATTCATCTTCAAACCGTAGACTTGGCCTATTTCTGTATTTGTCGAGCAAGATGGGCGTATGCTTGTAGCAGAAGAATAAATGTTTTTTATACGAGTTGTGTACAACGTTAAACCACTGCATGCGTATACGTACTGTAGCGTTAAACCACAGCGTGCGTGATCTGTAATATATATCTATAAGCACTAGGTCCTTATTAATATTATGTTCATAACCAATATGAGTCACCTATGAGGGGAAAATCTATAAAATGCAACATTGTTATATATCACTCCTTAACATAAGAGGCCCCTGGACATGATTGGCCGTTTTTTTTCTATCACATATAATTTTGCCGACTGCAACGTTATGCGGCGTCTGTCATTTAAATATGCCTATTTAAATGTTGCTGTGTAAAATGCCAAATGTCTAATATAGTTTGAAACTAATAAGGTTAATATAGCCTGCCCTGGATAATATCTTAATGTTATATAGTGATGAGGTAACACCATTCAGCAGACTGGAACATTTTGATGTCATTTTTTTTTTGCCAAAATTGATTGATTTTAATTAGCCCACCTTCATCTGTTGAACCATATTGTCCTTGCTGCATGTATACAAATTAATTAATTTTTGTTGTCTCTCTTTCTTGACATTAAATCAAACAAATTGCAGGATGAATCATTCTCAAATTACATTGGTTGTTACTTATTTTCGGTCGATTCGTAAATCAATATGGCCGACTGGTGGCCATCTTTAATTCTGACAGTAATAATTTGTTACGACTATTTCTTGACAAGTCCTGGATCAAACATTTTCAGATCATTTAGAGGTTCTGTACCTTTAAATTGTGAATTGTCCCATTTATGAACTGATCTGAAGAAGCAATATGGCCACCAGGCAGCCATCTTGGATATTGAGAGTAATATAGGCCTACTTCGTTATTGCTATTTATTGATACTTAGACAGCCAGCCATCTTGGATTTTGACTTTGAAGGATTAAAAAGCAATTAAGTGATTTGTTTTATCCAGGGAGATATAATTTTCATGAATTTCATTCCATCCAGTTTCACATATATATTTTGTACACAGATACCTATTTAGTTATTAGTATTACACCTCCACCCACTGACAACCCTACCAGTACTGTTCTCTACTTACCAGGTATTCTATAGCTCACCTGTCCAAGCTAGTATAACCATAAAAATTATGTAAGGAATCTGACATCAAACAGTTGCCTTATTTATGACTGAAGTTATTGCAGAGATAAATCTCCTTATGTACACATTGACACACAATGTTTCTACGGCTTATTGGTGTGCTGGATATAAAGCTACCATATTCACCGTAATTTGTGCCCCTTCCTCTATATAATATTACTAATCGTGGCAAGCTAAATTATTCTCTTTAATGGTACGGTAAACCTTGCCTATTTACATCATAAATGCACATTGTCGGAAATTGATGACTATAATATCGCAAATCAAGAGTACTTCCCATTCTGGTCACAAAACATTGTACAAATTGAATCTATTAAAAAAAATTGACACCTTGACCCAGACTCCAATATCATATGCATGTTAATACTATTACATGAGGAAAAAAACTTTGGTGCATGGCAATTTAGACATGATAGTTATTGCTGCCATTTTGGATTTTGGATCATGCTGTATTTAAGTGTATAAATTTTGTTGGAATCTGTCTAGTTCAAGTGACTTAAAGAATACTTGTGAGGAAAAAAGACGATGAAGGTATGAAATATTTTGCAGTGTTCGTCTGTAGACACAACAATGTACTGGCTACTACACCTAAACTACTGAGGGAATTTCAACGAAATTTGATGGCCCATAATCCTTATACTTTGCAGATGTGTGTAATATATGTCATGTAAAATTTTGTTGTCGTGGGAACCAGGTCACTATACTTCGTTTGTTGGTATGGTAACCAGGTCAAAATACCCAAATTCTTGTTGAACACTAATTTGTCAGCGCAACACCATCTAAACCTAATTTCAATGGAACTACACTGGAATGTAAGGGACTTAGTAAAGATATGTATGCAGATTTTTTTCTTTCAGAAATTTAGGTTTCTGTTGCAACCAGGTCCTATTACAGGTTTTTGTTCGAAACTTTTGACTAGAATTTAAACTCCTCTTAGCCAGTAAACCAAATACATTGAAGTTTCACATGAATGTTATGGACTATGTGTAGATATATACAGATTTATAGTTGCCATGGTAACCAGGTCACTATAAACAGGTTTTTGTTGGAAAATTTTGGCTCGAAAAATGATCCTCAACCAAGCTTTGTGAACCAATTTCAATGAAACTACACAGGAGTGACGTGTAGATGTACATTTGTATCTGCAGATTAAAATGTGTTTTTTTGCAAAGGTTTGGGGTTGGGGATATTAGTAAGCTGTTGACTTACAGTTCTAGCTATTCCACTGTCTTCAAAAGAAATTTCAAAAATTTATAATAAAAGTGAGCTTCACTAGGTATGTAAACATGGTACTGATATAAATTTTTTTACTGCAGACTCAACTGACCAGTGTGGGTGAGGCATCGTCTCGGACCAGCTTTAACTGACCAGTGTGGGTGAGGAATCGGCTCGGACCAGCTTTAACTGACTGAGCGTGCAGAAAGATGGCTAATTGTGGCTGGCTATGGTCTTTAATATGGGTGATAATATTACTGGTGTTCGGCTGGCCCATTGGACTTATCTGTGCCCTCTTCTACTGTATGTTGAGTCCGTTTGCGGCCTGTTGCCACGGCTGTAGCGAGCTCATCAACCTGCTGGATAGAGGGGTTAAACTTCCTATGACTTGCGCTCAAAACATGGTAGCAGGGAAGTCTATGTGTTGATGTTCGTTCTAGGCAAAATGTATGTAATTAGTCTGTTGGGGAGCCCCAAGTGCAATATAACAGAACTTGTGGAATAGTAAAATGTGTGAAGCAGAAATTATATCTCTGGATCCTTTGTGAAAATGAATTCTGCTTGGATTACGGGAACAAGATGACTGTATACCACATGTTTTTCATCCCAAGTGATCTCAAAAAATCCTGATATTCAAAGCTTCCAAAGTGTGTCAGTGTATGGAAGAGAACTAGATACAAAATAAAAACCACGGCTTTGCCAGTGAATCAATGAAATTTATGTGATTTTGCTGAAGAAAAAATTGACAAGCATTCAATTTAGTGAAGGATTATAGCACATATCTCCTATCCAACAATTTTATCCTTTTTTTTTACGCAGAGGGTGCATGTTGCCTCGCTATTTAACTGCTTAGCATTATACCCCTCACATAGCATACTATGATACAGTTGAATCTATTTAAAATCACCTGTGTTTATTTTTCACCTGCTTTAAGGAATTAACTTTTATTTTACCTTTGTGCATTCAAAGACCTTTTAAGTTTACCCAGAGGCACAGTATGAAAAGACTACTTGTCTTGAACAGCTGAAGCCATTTTAAATCAAACAGTTTAAATCAAACTTAATTTTAAACTCAAGAACCTGCGGATGCCTTTATAAGGGAAAAGGTTGATAAACCATGGGTCTCTAAAAATTGAGTTTTATTTTTTCCATTTATTTTTTTATTTTACATTTGTTTTATTTTATAATTGATCATTATTTTATGATTAAAGCTGATTAAATATATTGTTAATCTCTATTATGTTCAAGATCTGCAAAAAAGTACTATAAGAACCACTGTTAGTTCTCACTATTCTGACTTTAAATATTTTATTTACCAATACTGCACAGTAAGGCTGGTACTGCCAGGTATATAAGGAGATCTAAATTATTTGAATATCTGTTCGGTGAAAATGAAAATGCAGCAAAATCATTTTGTTATCTAATAAAGTCCAACTTTCACTATAGTTACCTTTGGCTGCCTGGGATGTATGTGTTGGCCCTGTTCACATCATTCACATGTCATTTCTCATTATTCGTTTTTAATTATTCATACATGCAAACTATTTTCTCTAATTGTGGTACGAAAACATTGTTTTGATTTTTTTTCTCTCCTGATTTGACCAGGTTTTAGATACGCGTGTCACATGATAGGGTGGGGATGATGTATACTTCGATGTATCACCAAAGCATCAGTACCACAAAACATTATTCAAAAACAGCTGCTCTGAGTTTCCAAACGTCATGTTTATCTACATAGTACTGGTCAGTAGAAATACCTTTATTAGAGCATCCTGAATTTCGATAATGTTTGTCCTAATTTACCGGTGTTTTACGCCATCAAAGTTGGTTAACTACCGATTTACCATTACACCGGAAGTATACATGCCCCCTGAATGTACCACATGACTGCCAAATCATGCGACGTTTATTTTTGAAAGTTATATCTTGGAAACGGCGTATTGAATCTTGATCTCACATTTTCAAAACCAAAATAAAATCCCGTGCCCAGTAAATCCTGTGTCTGTATATGACCATGTTGGTTTTGCTTGTATTTTGTACTTCTTTGTTTGCTCATGCCTCTCTTCCGTGTAAATCTTGCCATCCATTTATATCTAAAATGTATCCCAGATTTCCTGTTTAATATTTCTGGATTTATTTTTGAAGGTTGTAGGTTGTATAATTTTTTTTTCAAATAAATGTACCATTGCTGATATTGTTAAATTATCAAAATGCTTTAATGTCAAAACTATATAATTATGTCAATTCTGTCAAAACTATGTAATTATGTCAATTATATAATATTGTTAAAATTATGTAACTATAGAAATGTCAGTGTTTAGATATTTTTGTTATGGTAGTTGATTTTCATATTATAGTGTATTTTCTATACAATATACCTCTCTTCTGTGCCTTTTCATGGTGATCAGCGCCTTATTATAAAAATCTTCTAGACTGAACTTAGAATACTTTATCAAAAATATTGAAATATTTCTTGGAAATTCATGAAAATTAGGAATGTACATGTCATGATATCACGTAAAGATATACAAATTTCTGATGCGACACTTGTGATATAAACATTCAAATGTGGATTTAAGATTTGTATCACAAATAACATTTTACAAGTTAATTTATACATAACTGTGGTCTGAATTCTATACAGTATTGAATATTGACAAAGTAACATGTTAACCTATGTATGTGAACCAGAAGTTCAATACCTGTATTTAAATAGAGAAGCCAAAATCCAGAATCTGCTAGCTATCTTAAATGTGATGACTCTGTATTTTGTAGTATGATTTGGAGCTACAACTTTATGAACATCTTGTTTTGCAGTTAACTTAATCTTGGTGAAAAGATCTTTCTGAATTTTAGTACCAGAAAATGTAGAAGAGTAGTGCATTTTGTATTCCAATACATTGGTGATATCTGTCCAAAACTCCTGCTCTGTACATGGACCATAAGTGCTTTTAGTTTAATCAGATATTTGCATAATAACTGCATGCAAAAGTATAGTTTCTGAAGAAATTACCTGATAAGGTTATTGTTGTTTTCTTTTTGTTCAAGTTGCTAATTGTAGCATGTTTAGCAATAAGAATTTTATAATTTAATAAAGATGCTATTATAAAAAGTCAATATGAGTTGTTGTTTTCTGCTGAATTTTAAAATAGCACCTATTTAAAGATACACTGTACAAAGTATTTCATCTCGAGAAAGTTTGAACAACTTGCAGCCTCATATGATATTTCCAGTGATTGTGTATGTTGATGAGGAAAATGTAAACTGATGGTAAGTTCAATTGTCAGTAAACCAATGGTAAGTTCCATTGTCAGTACACCAGTATCCTTGCCAACCTTTGAAATTTCCATGGGGAGATTACACGGTCTTAGAATTGAAAGCATAATTAGAATGTGTGTACCAGTATGTGCACCAAAAGGAAAAGCAACACTTTACAATGACTTCTTTTGAGCTGTTCTTTCAGATGAAATCATCAGATCTTGAAAAATGGGAATAGTTAAAAATTCACTCAATGAAAAGGCAGAATTTTAGGGGCCAAAATCAGGAGTCTCCCTCCTAAACAGGGAGGGTTGGCAAGTATGTACCAGCGGTTACTTCAATTGTCAGTAAAACAATAGATAGTTCAATTGTCAGTAAACTGATGGTAAGTTCAAATGTCAACATATTGAGAATGTTCATTAGACAAAATATTTTAGAACAAGAACCATTGGCCGTTATATATCACCTGTCCCCACACGATGGTCGCCATGAACAGTACATAATATTCATTATACCAAACATTGCATGAAAACCGTCTTGGTTCCTCTCTCACTTATTTTGACGATTCAACAGGTTCACAGGGCAGAAGATGGACAGCAGGCGGGAACCACATCCAATAATCACACTGGACCTTAATTTTAAAATCTTGGCACAAGCTCTTTTTTCAGCAAAAACCAATTCACGCTTGTGATAACTAAAACAAAATCCCAAGGTCTACATTGAAATCTTGAATCTTCAACATAAATATTTTTTTAACTTGCAATCCTTAACATTCCTGAATTCTGATTAACTAACAATATTGCTGACCCGTACCAACCAAGGTTCACACAATGCCTGAACTTCTAAAGAACTCTTACACACAAAAGATCAATAATAAGGAAGAAGATTTTTTCTTGTAATAAATCCTTTATATTCCATTTCTATGCAAATTCATCAGTACAATGATTTGACAGGAAGAACTTTTTTATTCTTAAAAACAAAGTTTTAAGTAGTCTCCTGCAAACATATAACGATGTAATAGATTAAAAAGCTTTTTCCATAAATGAGATTATATAAATTGCGTATTTTTATATGACAAGCAAAATAACTAAAATTATACACATAAAATTGTTATTGCTATGACATTTTAAATCTTGTATTACCGGTACAAAACGATAAACATTTTTAAGAAAATCCTTTAAAAGTGAAGTAGCTGTTACAATTGTGAAGCTATATATACATTGATATACACAAGTTCTTCCACACGTTAATTACCTGGTACAGCAAAAGGGATACATTAGCTGAGGGAAGTAAATGTTTTTATAATGCTTACTTTTTATATGATATCCAGCCACAGGATAAACCTGGCACGGTTTACAGTGGCATACAATTCAAACTTTACCTAATTATATAATACTTACAATGCATTCAGCTGTAAAATCAAAAGCCACAATTCACTAAAGTTTTTCAAAAATTGCAATACTATACAATTGTTCATTCATCCACAAAATGGATACAGTAGAAATGTAATGTAGAACATCGTATTTTATAAAATAGTTACATACTTCATTTCCCTACTACTTTCCAAACAAAATATGTTAATATCTAGATTCAAGACTGTTTTTTTAGTTTCTTTAAAATTGCCACATTAAAACACTGAAATTAAAATCAATGAATATTTAAAATGTTCTTCAAAAGATTTCTTTTGAATGATGTTGTGTTTGATATGAAAATGAAGTACTATTTGAAACAAAATCAATACAACATCTACAATGTATATATGGCATTAAGTTTTTGAGATCAGAATCATCATTTCTTAATTATATAATCGACATAGATTTTATCTTTGGCAATATTTTACCCATTAAAATATGTGAAAGTATTACAGTAATATTTTTTTTCTGTATCAACATTTTTCTGAAATTTCCAAATATACCATCAGTAACAGAAAATTATAATTCTATAAACAACCGCTGGAATACATATTAGGAAAAACATGTGCACTTTTAATTGTATTTATAAGATCCGTTATATATATTTACTGAGTATTCACATCATCAGTAATGCTTAGAAATACTGTCAGAAAAACTTTTTAAAAATCATTATCTTAAAATCGAACATGTGAAGGTTCAATATAGGATGATTAAAAGTTAAAATAACATAAAAAAATCATAATGAAACAAAACAGATACAATTTTTTTTCAGAAAAACTATAATACTATTTTCTACTAATAGTATTTCTACTACAATTAAATTGAATGCTATGAAGACAAAACAGATTACAAATTATCAATTTCATATATTAATTTTGACAGGGACAAACTACTACTGCTAACAATATATACATACTGACAAAAACAATATAAT
Source organism: Mimachlamys varia (assembly GCA_947623455.1). NCBI lineage: Eukaryota > Metazoa > Mollusca > Bivalvia > Pectinida > Pectinidae > Mimachlamys > Mimachlamys varia. The sequence continues at coordinate 53,957,108 of OX392528.1, forward strand.
GACATACGAAAATGAAACAGGAAAGATAGACAAAGAAAGAAAACAGATTGAAGATAAAAGACAGTAGCCTAATCAGGATCATCATGTAAAGTTCGGAGGAACTTCTATCTTTAAACTCGAGTTACATATACAAATCAGAAAAGGTAATAAAAGAGATGATGGTCAATTCAGTATTAAAAACAGATGGATGCCATCATGGAAATTTACCAATTATCTTTTCTGCATCACACGAATGGTACAACTATAGATAACGACTCTTTCAGTCTCGCAGGAAGAATGTGTTTATAGAGTATGATCATTTAGGCACCACAGGATGGGAAATTTTTATGGAGTATGATCATCTCAGCTGCACACTTTTGTGCAACTTTGGTATATAGTATGATCAAATAAGCACAACCAGCGGTTGGTTGTTCTCATGATCATTTGAGCACCATTTGGGAAGAGTAGGATCATTTCAGCAACACAGGAGGGTGGTACCTCTAAAGAGAAACCAGTACATATGTATTACTGGTATCTTTACAGTACAACAGGAAGATGGTACATCTAGAGTATGATCATTTCAGTACTGTCAGTAGTCTGTACCAAAGATCATTTCAGCACCACAGGGCGATGGAACATTTATAGATTATGATCATTTCAGTAAAACAGATCATTTCAGCACCAAAGATCTTTTCAGCACTCCAGGACCATGGTACATTTATAGAGTATGATCATTTCAGTACAACATATCATCTCAGCACCAAAGATCTTTTCAGTACCACAGGACCATGGTATATTTATAGAGTATGATCATTTCAGTACAACATATCATCTCAGCACCAAAGATCTTTTCAGTATCACAGGACCATGGTACATTTATAAAGTAAGATCATTTCAGCGCTGAAAATCTTTTCAGTACAACAGATCATCTCAGCCCACAGGACCATGGTATGTCTATAGAGTATAATCATTTCAGTACAACAGATCATTTCAGCACACCAGGACCATGGTATGTCTATAGAATATGATCATTTCAGTACAACAGATCATTTCAGCACCCCAGGACCATGGTATGTCTATAGAATATGATCATTTCAGTACAACAGATCATTTCAGCACCCCAGGACAATGGTATGTCTATAGAATATGATCATTTCAGTACAACAGATCATTTCAGCACCCCAGGACAATGGTATGTCTATAGAATATGATCATTTCAGTACAACAGATCATTTCAGCACCCCAGGACCATGGTATGTCTATAGAATATGATCATTTCAGTACAACAGATCATTTCAGCACCCCAGGACAATGGTATGTCTATAGAATATGATCATTTCAGTACAACAGATCATTTCAGCACCCCAGGACCATGGTATGTCTATAGAGTATGATCATTTCAGTACAAAAGATCATTTCAGCACCCTAGGACCATGGTATGTCTATAGAGTATGATCATTTCAGTACAACAGATCATCTCAACACCACAGGACCATGGGACATTTATAGAGTATGATCATTTCTGAATTCAGTACAACAGATCATCTCAGCACCCCAGGTCCATCGGACATTTATAGAGTATGATCATTTCAGTAGTTTATATACTCTCTTGGGTATGACTGGTATTACAGATTCTGATCCTCCTGGTCTACCCGTGTTAGTGCTCCAGAAGACTGGCAAGATAAACATCTGAGGGATAGACGTGATCAGCTTTCTTGACCATCCATTTAAGGGATATTATTCAGTTTCACACAAGTTTTGCACAATGAACACATCTTGGTGGTTATTGTTACAGTTTTAGCACCACAACACAATTTTTCCCGGAAAACTTTTACTGTGCCTTGATCCCCCGTCGTGACATTTGCTTATCAAACTTCTGGTCCGCCCTCTTCTTCATTGCTACAGCTCGACGATTTTCTCTGTGGAAGATACAATAAATGAAAGTTTAAGGAATTTATGCTTTTTACCATTAACAGACACACTGACATGAAATTACTCCAAAGTCACTTTGGACTGTTTAAGAATTAACAAAAGTGTCAGTACAATTAACAAGGTGTGAAGTTATATATTCTGACAGTTGTATAGAGAGAATGCGCTAATAACTTCTAGAAGTGGTTTAAATGAACAACCTGCATCTCCTTTTGTCAATATATTTAAATGCAAAACATCTGTATCTGTATTTTAATCAGATTGGTCAATATATTGGACTTCTGTTACAGGGAATAACAAGTGGACCTCAAAAAATAAGTATGAAGTTTTCAAAATATTTAGTTTCAAAATATTTAGTTTCAAAAACATAAGAATTTTCTGCTTACAATCTAACTGGCAAGCAAGCATTCAGACTCATTCATCACTCACAGATGGCTAGATAAAACACCTCCCTAAATTGTTGGTACCAACCTTCCCGCCACCTTGGGTGTCTTCACACTGACTTTGGGTTCCCCCTTAGCAGTTGAGTACATGGTGGCCGTCTCCAGGGGCTTCAGTTTGCCTTTGTGTGTTTTCCACGTGATGGGGCGCGCTAGACTTGCTTTCAGGTCAAACTTCTTGGTCGTCGACTTGCTGTCATTCAGTGTGGAGTTGATGGAGGCATTAAACCTAAACGGCGTGGCTGAAATAACAAATATTGATGATAATCAAAAGAAGTTATTTTGTTACAAAACAATACTGATTATCAAACTTTCTATAAACTTATATATTTGTATGACACTTATCATACAAGATATAAGAAATTGGTTATGGAAGACAACATAGCTTACCTTGACCCCTTAGAAATTAAGTTGCATTGAACCCTAGATACAGCCGATTGTTCTCAGCATCTTTAGATACATCAACCATTCAGCTTTTAATAGTATGTATAGATGTACATTTACATCATTTTAGATAATCTTAGGACCATCCCATTCACAATAATGGGTACATAACTTTTGACAGCTAGTTCGGTCAAATCAAGCATCCAAAAAACATATATATATACATATAGCTTTGATAATCAAAATCCCTAAAAGGCTAATTCCATAATTAATCTTGTGGAGGAGGTGAGAGGCACTTTAATTTTGGATATATCATTGGTGTTAAGATTAAAACCAAATCTGTCTTAACATTCCTTACATTAAAACTCTTTTAATATTTGATGGGTGGTTGGATCCCTGGAAAAGGGCATCTCACCCTTTCCATATGGTTAATTCTGGAACAGCCTTAAGAAATAAAGTTGCAGCACAATTGTATTTCAGTTTTTTTTTGGAAATGTTGCTTTGAATTCTGACATATTTAACCCCTGTGAACTTCAAAGTATCATTAAGGTCAAGGCCATTCTCATGAGGAATGTGATGTAAAACAATGTATCCGAGGTACCTTGTTGACAAATGTAAGAAACCTTTGTAGGTCTAAAATTTTCAAAATGGTTGTTCAAAGAAAACAAATGAATGGTACTAATAAAACAGATTTGATAACATAAACATGATTCGCTAGCCTGGAATTTTTGAGTGACAACGCTCCATAAATTACTAGTACAACTGATTGATAAGAACTTTTACCAAACGACTTGCGGTTGCTGTTGTCCTTTGGCAGCGTGCCAGGTGTTTTGACTTTGTTGAAGTTGAGGTTCATGTTACTTGTAGACAGAACAGATGGCTTAAAGGCGGTAGTTCCAGACGACGACGTTCGCGGTGATTTCCTGGTGTTCGCACCAAAGTCCAGGTTCATGTTTTTGGTGCTGAACACGGTCGGTTTAAATGCAACTGGTGTTTTGGTTTTCATCACTGCAGCAATAGGTGTTTTGGATTTCGGAACTCCAACCGGCGTCTTTGTCTTCACTGCTGCTGTACCAGGTGTAACAAAAAGTGTTGATTTTGTAGATGTCTGAAAAAAAGAAAGATAAATATATTGTGTTTTGACCAAGAGTGTGAACCTCTTATGGTTGACCTTTTTTTGACAACTTTTATTTATTTTACAACAATTATTATACAAATCACTCATGTTAGCACAATGTACCAGTAAGTGCGCGAGGGGTCTTATTGTGGTAGGAAACCGGAGTACCAAGAGAAAACCTACGTGGTCGGGGAAGTGACCTCAAACCTTTTCACGTCTATCAATGCAGTGGGTGCAAGCGGCCTTACCTCAAAAGCTGTGGGTGTTAGAGCCTTACCTTGAATGCTGTTGGTGTAAGCGAATTTACCTCTAAAGCTGTGGGTGCAAGCGGCCTTAACTCGAAAAATGTGGGTGCTAGCGACCCTACCTTGAATGCTTGGGTGTTAGCGGCTTCACCTTGAATGCTGTATGTGTTAGTGGCCTTACCTTGAATGCTGTGGGTGTTAGCGACCTTACCTTGAATGCTGTGGGTGTTAGCGGCCTTACCTTGAATGCTGTGGGTGTTAGCGGTCTTACCTTGAATGATGTGGGTGTAAACGGCCTTACCTTGAAAGTTGTTGGTGTAAATGGCCATACCTTGAATGCTGTGGGTGTTAGCGGCCTCACCTTGAATGCTGTGGGTGTTAGCGGCCTCACCTTGAATGCTGTGGGTGTTAGCGGCCTTACCTTGAATGCTGTGGGTGTTAGCGGCCTTACCTTGAATGCTGTGGGTGTTAGCGGCCTTACCTTGAATGCTGTGGGTGTTAGCGGCCTTACCTTGAATGCTGTGGGTGTTAGCGGCCTTACCTTGAATGCTGTGGGTGTTAGCGACCTTACCTTGAATGCTGTGGGTGTTAGCGACCTTACCTTGAATGCTGTGGGTGTTAGCGACCTTACCTTGAATGCTGTGGGTGTTAGCGGCCTTACCTTGAATGCTGTGGGTGTTAGCGACCTTACCTTGAATGCTGTGGGTATTAGCGGCCTTACCTTGAATGCTGTGGGTGTTAGCGGCCTTACCTTGAATGCTGTGGGTGTTAGTTGCCTTACCTCGAAAGCTGTTGGTGTAAACGGCCTTACCTTGAATGCTGTGGGTGTAAACGGCCTTACCTTGAAAGCTGTGGGTGTAAACGGCCTTACCTTGAAAGCTGTTGGTGTAAATGGCCATACCTTGAATGCTGTGGGTGTTAGCGGCCTTACCTTGAATGCTGTGGGTGTTAGCGGCTTTACCTTGAATGCTGTGGGTGTTAGCGGCCTTACCTTGAATTCTGTGGGTGTTAGCAACCTTACCTTGAATGCTGTGGGTGTATAGCAGCCTTACCTTGAAAGCTGTTGGTGTTAGCGGCCTTACCTTGAATTCTGTGGGTGTTAGCAACCTTACCTTGAATGCTGTGGGTGTTAGCGGCCTTACCTTGAATTCTGTGGGTGTTAGCAACCTTACCTTGAATGCTGTGGGTGTTTTGTGACTCTTCAGTTTGGTGATGGCTGCCTTGGTTTCTTCAAGCAATGTTTTTGTCTTTTTGGCGGAGTTTGCAAAGTCATCTTGGCGCTTCCTCTTCTTATTCAGGTACACATCAATAGATTCCATTTTGTCAAACTCTTTCTTGTGAATTTTGGTCCAGTTCTTGTTTCCTGTGGGTTTCATTTCAAAAAATCAGATTCTCTTCCATGATATTTCAAAGTTTAAAATCATACACATGCGTTATGATATTAAAGGCCCAATATACGTAACTTTCGGCAAAAAAGTTGAAGCAAAAATCAAGCCTAATAAATTTATAGATTTAGTTAAAAAAAAGCTGATATCAGCAATATTCAAGATGAATTCTTACGCAGTTACCGGTACAGCAGTAGTTGCAACTCGGTATTTGTAAACATGCGTCCATTTTGAACTGTCTTCTAACTTCGGCTTGTTGTTGAAGTGGGCTACACCTCAATTATTTTCAGATTTTTCTTTCAAGAGTTTTTTGTTAAGTTATCACGCAGGTTTACTTCGTTTTAGGCTTATTTTGTATGGTAATCAGCTGGATTTTTTTCAGAATATTTCAGAATCATGAAAAATCCTTGAAGTTACGTATATTGGGCCTTTAAAAGTATTACACAGGTATTAAAGAGACAAATTGCTATTTGTGCTTCTTTGTTCATTATTTCCAATTCACAGTGCCACGTGCTACAACTAAAATGGACCAAGTACCATATATAAGTAGAGAAGGAAAACTCCCACTCAATATTGAATTGGTTCATATACAAACACCTACCTGGAGTCAAAGGTTTTTGTTCTTTAGCCTCTTTTCTGGCAGCCAGGAAAGCTGCAAATCTGGGGATACCTGTTTTCTTAGCAGGGTCCATTTCTGATACTGTAAATAGAAAGTATATTGAGCATAAGGCATTGTCAATCCAGTAAATATATTTTGAATTATTTGGCGCCTGACATGATAATGCTAAAAATTAAATACACAAATTGATGACCTTGTCGGCATTAAAACGCATAATAATCTGCAATCTGGATAGACCGTCTGGTGTTACAGTGATAAGGTAATGTAATTTTATTCCTATACAATAACTTTCATTTTTCTTGAATATTTGAAGCTGTAAAACTCAAATTTATTGCACCATCCAATTGGGAATTTCATGTCAACGAATTGGGAATGACAACCAAATTTTCAAAGTGGAAAAGGGCTTATATTCGGCCAAAAATATTTTTATAGGAAAATCCTGTATGGCTTTTTTAAAATTGGTTTGTCCCTAAGAGGTCAAAAATGGGGCCATGTAGTGGAAACTGGGATAATTTTAACCCATTCACCCTTGAAATTTCATTGTGAACCATTCCACACTTTTTATAGGGAGAGTTCAAATGTGTCTTCAGGGTAAATGAGTTAAAAGAATACTTTTAAGGTGAGATAATTATAAGTTTGATAAATATTGAGAGCCTGCAGTTCTAAATCATTTTATGACATTTCACCTTTCTTTTGCACTTTTTTATCAATGGCCGACAGTAGTTTCTCCTTCATCTCGGCACTGCCCATGTTTCCTGTGAGAGCACCCAGCATCTCCTGTGTTCCTGGACTTCCTGATTTCCGCTCCTTTCCGGACTTCTTTTCAAATGTACTTCTACGAGTGCAGCCCTGGTTCTCAGCTGGCTCATCCGGCAAAGGGACTATCTCAAATGTACTGCGCTTCTTTTTGGCCTCTTGTGGTGTTCCCTTCTGAAACGTGATGTTACATGAAAATGAATATTGAGAGAAGTGGAATAAAAAAACTAAAAAAAATCATTATTTACTTAATTTATGATACATAATTTGATGAAAACTTTAAAGGCCCAATATACGTAACTTTTGGCAAAACTTGAAGCGAAAATCAAGCCTAATAACTTATTATACTTATAGATTTAGTTAAGATTAACTGATATCAGCAATATTCAAGATGAATTCTTTTGGGTTTACCATATAAAGCAGCAGTTGAAACACGCTATTTGTAAACACGCGTCCATTTCGAACCGTCTTCTACCTTCGATTTGTTGTTGAAGTGGGCCCCACCTGAATTATTTTCAATTCTTTGGATTTTTCTGTCAAGAGTTTCTTGTTAGTTACCGCTCAGGTTTACTTTGTTTTAGGCTTATTTTTGCATGGTTATCACTGGATTTTTGTTCAGAATTTTTCAGGATCACGAAAATTTCCCTGAAGTTACGTATATTGGGCTTTTAAGGCTGTATTATAATATATTGAGGTTCCGATGACCTTAACACTAAAAAGTGTCAAATGCAGCTCTGAAGACCTTGATGAGTAGTAACAGACTTAAAATAAACATAAATTTGTACAAGTCGGATGAACAATATCAAAGCTATTGATGTAGATAGTTTCTTTTTGAAACTTTGATATTGGCAATTGTAAATATGTACGTATTTCTCTGGACTGCTTGGCCTTATTACTGGTCATTCTGGTTTGTACTTTCTGATTTGAATCAAAACCTCTCTGATTTCAGAATTCAGTTTGGTCCAAACTAAACTTCAAAAACATTTCAGATTAACCAAAAAACATTTAACACAAAGTATCTTAACTGTTTTATGTTTTTGATCACAATATAATTCGTACTGGCCATTACCTGGTTTGACTTGCGCTTCCCTGATGCTGGGGTTATAGGTTTGTTTTTTGTAGCTGACTTCAAAGCAGACTTCGGTGTTGACAGTTTTGGAGTGTTCTGCCTCGGTTTCGGTGTGGCAACTTTTGGAGTGGCAGCCTTTGGTACAACATTCTTGGGTGTTACAACTTTTGTTGTTGCGGACTTGACTTTGTTTATTTGTGGGGTTAATGTTTTTGGAGTTCTCGCTGGTGTACCAAAAGGTCTGGGAGTTCCCTTAGGTGTATTATTACAAGGTCTGGTTGTGTTGGTGAGACTTTTCCTAACCAAGGGAGATAATACGCTCGTCTGTTTTGACCCTAAGAGTCCAAGTTTTCCCGTTTTCAAGCTGACTGGAGTGGTAGGTTTGGAATCCTTAATCACTGGTGCTAATTTGGTTTTGGTCACCTTCTCCTTTTTCTACAAAAAAAATATTAAATATTAATTATTATATCTTGTTATGGAACGCTTTTATCCCATAAATTGCACCTGTAAATTTATAATTGGACATATAATACATAAACACGAACTATAATATTTAATTTTTACTGTTTTCAACTAAAAATGATAGAAAGCTAATTTTTTTAATTTTCAAAGATGAAAACCTTTCAGGTACTGAACTTCTTTCTCCAGCATTTCTAGTATAAGGACTGTATAAAAATAAAATCTGTATTTCAAAGCATCTATTATAGTATGCAACACTGCTTTGTTGGTCAGTTCTGATAAAATATATCATGAATCTTGGATGAGACATATTTGAATGGAATTATGTTCCATACAATAATTAATTTAGAGACAATCTATATAAGATTTTGTATTAAAACATTATATGATAGTTTTTTCGTGATTTATACTACAGATTTTAAATAATCTGATTATCTCTTATGATTCCCGGCTGATTTTTTTCATTACCCGTCTCCCTGAGCCTTTTTTCCCTTTAGTTTCTTCCTCATTTGGTTTTTCTTCATCTTGTTTTTCTGATGTTGGCTGTAAATACAATATTAAAGTGATAAGGGCTAAAAGGACTTTAATAGCTGTACAAACAAAAATAAACAACATTTGATTTGACCCCCTATATAGCTATCAAGCTAGAGATGCACATGTACAGCACATTAAACAATCAATACAATTGATATATTTATACCCGTTACATAAAATGTAACACACCAAAAAAAGATGTTCTAGATCTCTAAAACATTACTTTGTTTGCATACTTATTAACGGTGAAACACACCAACAGACATAACTTTCAGCATCAATCAGGAAACATTAACATCCAAACTAGGAATTTTTTAAAGAAATAAATTTGAAAAAAGGTACACCCAGTCCAGATTTAGCTATGAGTTTGGGGTACATGTAATTATACCGAGATAATAATTGAAAAGTACAGGCTGGTATGGATGTCTTCGGAAAGGTATTTATAAATACTGTAATGGATGTCTTCAGAAAGGTACAGTTTATTTATAAATAAATGTATACTGTAATGGATGTCTTCAGAAAGGTATTTATAAATACTCATGTATATACATTGTCATAATATATACTCACCTACGCTCTCTACACCCCTGGAATACGTCATGTCAGGATCAAACTAGTCTCCTTGAATAAGGTGGTGCACACATGTACAGAGCCTTCAGTTTTGCCATGACATATTCCTGAGGTGTAGAGATCTAGAGTGTAATCTCTGGGTAATGATCAGGATGACTTAGTCCAAATTTGCCTTTGGGCTTGTGATGATTATAATTGGATGATAATTGAAAAGTACAAGCTGTACTAGATGTCTTTGGAAAGGTATTTATGAATATATATATATTTCAAAGAAATGAAAACTGTACAGTAACTGAAAGGCGATATATAGCTCACTTGAAATTTCAAAGTAACCAGATTTTATGTCATATTATGGCAATACATATGACTATCACACCCATGCCAATTTTGTTCCAAGCACATAAATATTTTTAATTTGTGTCTGTATAATTTTGATTTTAAATTATACTAATAAAGGGACTCAAACCTTGTCACTAGCTGCCTGCTGTTTATCTTTTTTCTCGTTTTGGTCCAGTACATGTTCTACTATGGCATTTCGCAACTTGTCAATCTGAAAAATCAATAAAAATAATATAACAAATGAAATTAATACATGTAATTATAACTAGGCTCATCAATTGATATCCAGCTAAAGAATTAAAGGAATTTTTTCCTAATATGAAAGTTTTATTTCGGAGATTTGTTACAACACAATACATATATACAATGTATACGTTATACTGATCACAGTACTAGTGCAAGTATACATACTAACATATAAGTATTTTTACTTCTGCTTCTGAATGACACTGGCCAATGTACTAAACTAGCTGATCATGAAGACATTGTTATAATTATTATCAGGGGAGGAAAAAAAAGAGACAGGGCATACCATACTTAATTATTTACATTGTTTATTTTGGACTGGAATAGAAGTTGGAGAGGACAGTTTTGTAAAGTACCAGATCTTGACCGGGTCATTCGTCAACGACAATATCCAGATAGCTCATGATCAGTTGGCTGAGCGTTTATTAGGAAGTGGCATGTATACTAACTACAATGTATATGGTCTGGTCGTGCATTTTTCCTCTCCTGTTACATTGGACACCGAATCAAGTATACCTGAGAAAGCTGGATATATACATATAGTTTTGTGTGTCTTGATCATGAGGTCAAAGACTTTACTAAAGGAGGGAAAGAATGCAGCGGATATTAATTGATTGATTGTCATCGCCCAGATAGCTCATGGGTTTCACGTCCGTCAAATAAGGATCAGTGGTCCCATGTTCAAACCCAAGTCTACCCGCACATTTTTCCTCTTGTTACAGAAGAATTCTTTGTTGTGCAAGAAATAGACCACATCTGGTGGGAGTTTGTTCAACTCAGCAATGGTTTGGAAAAGAAGGATTATTTTCTTGGAGTTTAAATGCAGTATCTTGAATGATTGTTGATGGCTGTGTCTAAGAGCGACTGAGGATATTGATATTAGTCTGTAATTTTTCATTACAGTAACACTATCAAAGACAAGTCAGATGAGCATGTAATTCCACCCTGACACTTACACGATTTTCTTCCATGCAATGCATCGTGGCAAGGTGTTTCATTTCGGTGTACGCAGTGAAGTAGTCCGAAGTGATCGAAAATGTTTCATATTATAAACAGTTAAAACACAGCTTAAACAGTGACCCTTGCACGGGTTGGTAAAATTTCCACTTTTTAACTAATGAGGAATTCTGACTCTCGCACCTGTCTGTCGTCAAAATATTTAGCGGGTCAGAGAGTCATAACCCTTCGGACTAGCAGTGAAGCCGTGTTTGCGGACTATTCACGCACTGTACGTGCAATTAAGTAACTCAATGTCTATGCAAAAATGGGCCGGAGTGGCATGCAAGGACACTATATAGCTAATTGTTTACTCATAGGTTAAGTTAGTGTTCACGCATTGATTGTTCACATCTACCATACTGCATGACCCGCAGTGTCAGGGACGACATGCATAGTTCATGCTGTTTCCTGCATTGTCATGCATTCAGTTTTTTTTAAATCTCAACTTTAAATATCAAAATTTCCGATTTTCGAAATTCATAAAAACTCTGTTTTGAAGATAAAATTCTGATTGTTGTTTCGTAATCAAGTGATGATACTCTTCAAAATTAAAACTACTAAATAGATCTACTTCCAAATAATGCATAAAAATGATTGGGCATAAAATTTATAACAAATAACATTAGCTCTGTAAGTACTCCAAGAGGTGTAAGGTCGTTTCGGTAACAAGTTGGAAGTCGTTTCGGGACTTACCAAAGTCGTTTCGGAACAATTTCGGGTCTCCCGAAACGACTTGTTACCGAAACCTCTTGTTACCGAAACGACTAGGCATTCCTATAACTACAACCTACAAGACTGTAGTGCTGTAGAGTTATTTCTTTGACAGAGTCAGAGATAAAATAAAAGACAGTGGAGTTTAATATTGGACTTGCTAACTAAAACATATCTGATAAGATGACATGTAAATTGTTACGGCTACCGTCAGTACTGTACTGTATAAATAACACAAAATTCGTAAACAATCCGGCCCAAGCAATCAGCTGAGAACGACAGAACAACTTGGATATATTCTCTCTAAAATGAATTATATATCCTACATATTCATATATATTAGCATCATTACAAACCTTCATGTTGGCTCTAATGCCAAGTGACTTTGCACGTTTCTGCAACTCATTATATTTAAGGGAAAATATCTCTTCTACATCCATTTTTATCAACAATCACAAACCTAAGCTGAAATAAAAATGTCCGCCGAATGTTTGAAAATTTGTTAACTCGACTCTGATTGGTCAATATTGAAACAAGGATACTACTAAAAGCAGGGACTTTTCCGCTACGTATGCAACAACAACCGGCCCCAACCAAAATTACTGTAAAGCTGTGAAATCGTCCTCTATCGGTAAGATACATGCATAGTATTATATGTTTTTTTTTTATATAAACAACCAATGATATACTGATGTAGTCAAAACCTACAACGAAAGACGACACCCAACGTAATATTTTCCATAACGGACAAACAATGACCGTTGACGCACAGGGACCTGAGAATTTAGCTCCCAGGTTCTGTTTGCACGTTTACATTAGTAGATTACTGACGTACATAAAAATAATATATCCCCCCCCCCCCCCCCCAAAAAAAAATGCTCTAGTTGGTGTTGTTAGAGCCCTAAAGTTAGCTGCACATTATTGGAATTTATATGACTTTGCTGAAATATCAATGCTGAACCAACTGTAATTCTACCATGAACAATAGGCCTAATTACACCACAGGGATTTGTAAGATGAATGACAATAATGATCTCGACTCTATTTATTTATTGTCATCATTCATCTTTCAAATAACGTTGATAGTTGAATGCTAACTGTGATAATAATGTGAATGAGTATTACTTTAAATCATTTTACCACGGACTCTAATCTAATTCCGTGCTTTTACTAACAAGAGGACCCCATGGAAGATTTAGCTTTTCTAAACATGTCTTTTATCCAAAATTCATTTTTATTATTATAAAGTATTTTATTAACTGTATTTACTTTTATTTAATAAGGCATCAACCTATCTCCGAAGATCATTATTTTAATTAAAGGTCCAATTTACGTAACTTCAGGAATTTTTTCGTGATTATTCTGACAAAAGTTCCATTTAAAGGCCCAATATACGTAACTTCAGGAAATTTTTCGTTAATCTGAAAAATTCTGAAAAAAAATCCAGTTGATAACAATGCAAAAATAAGCCTTTAACGAAGTAAACGTGATCGGTAACTAACGAGAAACTCCTTACAGAAAAATCCAATGAATTGAAAATAATTCAGGTGGGGCCAACTTCAATAACAAACCGCAGGTAGAAGACAGTCAAAATGGTCGCGTGTTTACAAATACCGAGTTTAAACTGCTGCCGTACCGGTTACCGCGTAAGAAGTCTTCTTGGATATTGCTGATATCAGTTAATCTTAACTAAATCTATAAAAATGATAAGTTATTAGGCTTGATTTTCGCATCAAGTTTTGCCGAAAGTTACGTATATTGGGCCTTTAATAACCATACAAAAATAAGCCTAAAACGAAGTAAACCTGAGCGGTAACTAACAAGAAACTCTTGACAGAAAAATACAAAGAAATGAAAATTATTCAGGTGGGGCCCACTTCACCAACAAACCGAAGGTAGAAGACGGTTCAAAATTGACGCGTGTTTACAAATACCGAGTTTCAACTAGTGCTGTACCGGTAACCGCGTAAGAATTCATCTTGAATAGCGCGCTCTCTATACTCCTAGAATACGAAGCACAGAGATCGCAGTTTCATTGATTTCATGACCTTGCAAACACGAGATTCTTTTGATGTAAATCATAGGATCTAACTTGTCTTCTCGACTTACCAACAAGGTGGCGCACACAGCTTTCAGTTTTGCCATAACATATATTCAAGGTGTGTAGAGAGCGTAGGTGATCGTAACCAATGGATATCGAGGATGAGGCTAATGAATTGTACATAAGTTGAGTCTAAAATATTTAAAAGAGGAGAAATTGAATTGAGTAAAGCCAGGAAAGAAAGATGTATATATGTAGTATAAAAGGAAAATATTCCCAGATGATTTATGAAAAAACGTAAGAAAAAAGTCTGAACGGAATGAAATATGTTTCCGTTTTGCCAACCCGAAATGTTTTGCAAACCACAAATAAGAACATTTATTGCGACGTTACAAAAACGAGAAATGTTATAGAATAAAATTTCACAGTGTCTTGTATAAAACAATAACAAATAATGTACAACTTATACGTTTTTACATTCATTACTACATGCACTCGATGGAATAAAATCAATCGGAACCAATAATATTTTAACGTTTCCACGTGCCGCATGGTAACGAAGTGACATATGGGGTGAAAATATTACTTTCCAATAGTAGAGAGTCTCATGCCCCTGTGCTCCGTAATGTTCGGCGGTATTGTTGTAAACAACCGCCTTTTATGGCTCAGTATTCATTCAAATATCACATGGAAAATTATAGCAACAGTTTTTTATGACTTCCGAACCTGTCCCGGTATCAAAATGAATATTTCAAATAATTCGTTTTCAGCTTCATAAAGGCTTTGACTATTGAAGGGACATTTTTATTGAAAATTGATCTAATACCCACAAAAGTGTAAAGTTACTTTAACCCTAGTTTAGGGCCAATACTAGCTGACCAGTAACACATTCTCAGGTCCCTGTGACTGATATTTGTCAACAAACACATGTTATTATCTGGTCAGGATAAAATATATTGACAGTGGTGATCGCACATAGGCCTAACCCGGGCCGTACGTGTTATGAATTGACACAGTTTTAATAAGAATATATCTAAAATACGAAAATAATTATTCTTCGAAGTGTCTCCTTCAATGGTTGATTCCTTCCCAAGAAGAACATGCACTTGTCTCTCTTTATATGCGACTTCGTGGTCTAGCACGGAATTAGATTTGTCTAAGTCAGTAAGTCTAGATACTCGAAACACCTATAGTTTAAGTTCAAATATAACTGTAATAAGTTATCAGGTCCCTGTGGGTGAAAAACCATTGTACATGTTTTATGATGTTAAATGATCATGTGTTCAATTTTGTTTGGTTCCGAAGTTAATTCACGTGACTGAAACTAGTGCTGTGGAATTGTGGATGTTGGAGTACTGTAATTCTTTGTATTTTTTAATTTAATGCAATGCGTCCAAATATGGCATCATTTGAAATTTAGTACCCAAAACTCATTAGAAGCTATTAACCAATCAAAATAGCTTTAACATATTTCCGCTTGAATATCGTTGCTATCGCGAACAAAACATTATCCTGATCTCATTGGCGCTTGAATAACACTTTTGTATGTTTCACCGTTGTTTACAAACATCCGAATGATCTACTGAAAGCAGGTGTCCGAACAGGTCCAGCCGCTTGGTAAGGCACTTTCCTTAATCCACGATATTTGACAGCCAAACTAATAACACAGTAGGTGAATGGTAACGCCATTATCAAATGGAAGTGGTATCTGCAGAAAAAAATGTGACTTTCCGTTAAAAAATAGTGATTGCGTGATTGGTTCGCGCGGTAAACAGTCTGTTTACCAGCTGTCGGAGAGATAAAAAGAGAGTTGTCGGATGCATGTGTTAGATCTATGTAAATGTATTCAACTGTTTAACTAACACTTATATTTCTGCTACACTATCTTCGAATAGACGTTATGCTAAACTTGTTACAGTCGTTTACCCCCAGCTTCACTGCTATTGCACCCCCCCCCCCCACAAACACCTCCTTCATCCCCCCCCCATACACAAACACCTCTTGCACACCCCCCCCCCCCACACACACACCTCTTGCACTCCAGCCCCTGCACACACTCCAACATAACTCCAACTATGTTAGATGTCTTATGCGACAAGAATCTTTGACAAGCGATGTGTATGCCTATAACGTGCCGTTGGTTGGTCTGCCTTTTTTCTATCGGTTATGATTCATTTGATTTTGTCTACTGTGTTAGGCATCACCTAATATATTGCCACACTCCATCACCTAAAATATATTGTCTTATAAAATAAACCTCAAACATTGGTGGGGTACCCGCCCCCAGTATACTTTTAGAAATGTCAGCACTTGATGACCAGTTTCTGAGCCTTTGATGTTAAGTTTGTTGGATATATATTATATACGTACAGATTCAAGAAAATATTGTTTGCTGTATGCAGCATGAGTGTACGAAAATGCACGGGAACAGATTTCTGTAACGCTATTTGTTCTCACTAGTCCAAAACTCTGAAGTCCAGAAAACTCGTTATCCGGACGGTTTGGGCTGGGAACAAAGGTGTTCAGATTATCGAGGGTCCACTCTATATTAATTTTATCTCAATAGAATAAAATACTGAACAATCAATGTACCTATTTATTAAAAAAATAATGTTGGATGTAGATAATATAGTACACATGTCTTCATGAACTGTATATAACTTGTGTGTTATTAATGACCTTTGCTGCTAGGTCAATATACTGTTTTGGTACTTAATTTAAGGTTTAAAGTGAAATGTCTGTCCATATCAATGTATTTGATTTCTTGATATATAGGGACAGACCTGAATGTGATTTAATAAAATCAAATACTATAATACATACTTATTTGATGCCCACACATTTTAGTTTATATACCTGAATTTGAACAGATAATCATGATGTATATAAATATATTGACACACTCAGAATACTTAATGTAGAAAGCAATATACAAAAACTGTAACAACCATAATCATGATTTAGCAGAATGCTTGAAGTGTGAATATTGCTAAATAAGGTTATTGCTAATTTATGTTCTTTTACATGAATATACAGTAATAAAATAATTACAGAGCCTAATTTTTATGTCTGATAAAATTTCTTACAACTTGTGTCACTGATTTCACCTGCCTGACTATGTGGCTTTTTCCCTGGGTACTCTGGATTCCTCTCACAATAAGACTCCCTGCACGTTTACATCCGTGCCAATAAGAAAGATTAATATAAGTTGGATAACTTGTTTCATAATTGTTGTAAAATAAATAAAGTTTATTATTCATTACTGATTTTAACATTAACCAATAGCTATTAACGTTTCAGTTGCTATGTGTGACATTGACTGAGATTTGAAGAAAAGTAGACCAAATAGCAAAATGACAGCCGGATCCATCGCCGTGCCGACCATCATTCCTCTACGACTTCCTCAACATGGAAGATCAAAAACATCCATCGACTCCAACACCAAGATAGAGCTCAATTCTGGTGACTGTTTAAAATTTAATAATTTTAGAATGGCACTGGTGCTGATACAGGGCAGCCTGCATATCAACCATTCACCCCTGAAATCTCATAATGGACTATTCCAATCTTTGAATTGGGAGAGTTCAAATGTTTCTTCAGGGGTGAATGAGTTAAACAAAAGATATATAATATGCATTTTGAACCTTTCTTTAAAAAAGCGCTAACTGTGGTTGAAAAAAAATCACTTTTTTAGGGATTTTTAAAGATATTTCATGAGTCCCAATTACGTATTTGGATAATTAGAAGAATCTCAAGTTACATTATGGAGAAAGATTTCAAATTTAGTTTATAGAAAGACTGAAAGTCAAGGAAGGTGAGAAAAAAAAATGATTGAACATTATTGAACTGGAAAAATTTCAAAACTTTTCAGGAACTTTGAAAAAACTCTACTCTCACTTCACATATATATGAGTTAGTAATGTTTATATGTAAGTAAAAAGTGTTATGACATTGATACACGTTTTTGTTTGTAGACTCAAAAGATGTTGATATCTACTACACAATCAATGGTACGAAGCCGGATCCCTTCCCCAAAACTGGAGTGGTACGATGTACCATGCAATATGTGGGTCCTTTTACTTTACCGGCCGGGAAACAGACAGTCCGAAGTTTAGCTGTATCAAAGTAAGTCAACCATGATAACAGAAAATAATAATGCACTGACTTTACAAAACAGTGAAAAAAGAACCTTTGTTCTCTCCTACAGGGACCTCTTAACTCACTCACCCCTGAAGACACATTTGAACTCTCCCAATACAAAGGTTGAATAGTTCATTATGAAATATCAGGGTTGAATGAATTAAATTTGGTGCTGAAAAATCATGTATATTTTGTCAGGCAAACATTTTGTGTTTTCTTTATAAAAAAAAAAGAAGCAAAAAACAGATCTGTTTTGGGTTGACATGAATTTGTGGATAAATATATTATCCTTACTATATATGTTTAAAAATTCAATATTTTGAATTTAGTATGATCAACCTATAAAATAAACTGTTCATGAGAATAAAAACTCCTATGAAAAATATATCTTTAATTGAATGGAACATGAATACAAATTTAATGTACATATAAGTAATTCTCTGTGAAACGTGATGCCTCTCTAATTTACCCAGCATTCAGGATTCGTGTCCAAATTGATATGATGAATGTTATTTTGCAGAGATGGTATGAGAGAAAGTAACATTTGTACAAAAGTATTTGAGGTGGATTATGTGCCAGGTCCTGCACTCATGCCAGAAGACGACGATCTAGAATTTCAGGAGGAGATCGAGAAAGAGCAGCGGAGAGTAAGTAACAGACAACATCAGACCAAGCACCAGATTGTCTATTTGTTGATATGCTCATCTTTTTGGTGCCAACCCAGAAATCTTCGGTAAATCTTGTAAAAGTAGTTTCAATCTAAAACTGTATATATCAAGACATTTTGTAATGTCTTTTTGCCGATATGCTAATCTATTTTGGTGCCAAAAAATCTTCTGTATATTTTGTGAAAGCAGATTCAATCTTAGACAATATGCAAAGACATTTTGTAAAATCTCTTTCTTCGTAAACTACGTTCATCTCAGGATCATTGCTACACGTACCAGTATATGAATCAATGCTAGCATATGTGTTGTGTGAGTGAACTTCTTTGCACTATCTTGATATAATTTGGAAAAAATACATTATGTGATGATGAAATATCTTTAGGACAACCAATTACCATGTACATAGTGCAAGTGGTTTTTTGGGGTTGTTTTTTTTTAACTTCTGATAATCCATAATAATGGATTATCATGCTTCTAGTGTGACTATGTTAGTTATTTCCTTTCAGTTAAATGTGAATAGGGCCGCCAAGAACCTGATGCTTTCAAGCAAGTCTGCCTGGACGGATGTGGGAGCTATGAAGAGCACAACACAGAAAATGGCAGGTGAGTAATCCGAGTATATAATGTAAGACAGGGGATATTCATATAATCGCTGTAAAATACTAGATAGTGTTCTGTTATTCCTAATAGATGATATATCTGAGAAAGTTTATATATATGTCACTATTCCTATGTTTAAGGTTCCAGTTTTGCCATAATCTGACGGCACCTTTTTTGTCCAAAAGACATAGATTGTTGCATGCTTCTAGAACTCAAAAAAATAAGTCACATGACCATAGAAAGTCACATGACAGATAACCAAGAGATCGCAGCTGCATGTTTTGGATAGGATGGGCCTGGCATTTGATCTAAATGGCTTATCTTATTCTCTGTCATGCTGGTGGAATTTGGTTAAATTTTTGGATTGTGGCATATCTTTGTCATCAAGTTTCGAATTATTAGTTACCTATGTCAACATAATCTCAATTCTAACAGCTCTAACAAGATTTGTTGGTTTACTTATAAAATTAAAGCTGGTGTATTACTAAGTGACTACCACATCTGTATTTTTTTGACAGACATGCACGTCAGTGGAAGCACTCGACACAAACCCCAGGCCGAGCCCCGGTTCCTCAACTCCCGACGAGGGGAGGGCTCCTCTTCTGTAAGTTATAGTCCAGCATAGCTGATCCAAGTTATAGTGCAGCATAGCTGATCTAAGTTATAGCCCAGCATAGCTGATCTAAGTTATAGTCTAGCATAGCTGATCTAAGTTATTGTTCAGCATAGCTGATCTAAGTTATAGCCCAGCATAGCTTATCTAAGTTACAGTCCAGCATAGCTAAACTAAGTTTTATTCCAGCTGAGCTGATCAAAGTTTTAGTTGAGCATAGCTGATCTAAGTTATAGCCCAGCATAGCTGATTAAAGTTATAGCCCAGCATAGCTGATCCAAGTTATAGTCCAGCGTAGCTGATCAAAGTTATAGTTGAGCATAGCTGATCAAAGTTATAGTCCAGCATAGCAGATCAAAATTATAGTCCAGCATAGCAGATCAAAGTTATAGTCCAGCATAGCTGATCCAAGTTATAGCCCAGCATAGCTGATCAAAGTTATAGTCCAGCATAGCTGATCCAAGTTTTAGCATAGAATTTGTGCTAATGCAAAATTGTAAATCAGGAATAGTTCCAAAATGTGAAATATTTTCACCAAATTATTACTATCTTGCATTATTTATTGAAATTAGACTGTTTTTCCTGCCAATTAATAATCAATGTCTTGCATTATTAGTTGTATTTAGACCCGGATAAATAAGATATCTTTACACTATCCCTGTGTTATGTGCAATTGTGTCTCTACACTGTAGGTACTATACATCATGTTGACATGTTTTTGTTTCCTGTTTTGTAGCCGGGGAAGTCGTATGAACTAAGTCGTAATGACCGCTACTGGGACAGACATCAACAGGAGTCAGTATCGCCGAACGCACGCCATCAACAGCAGGCAGACTACATGAGGTAGGTAGAGGAGATAGACATGGTGGTCCGCAAAACAAAAGACTGATTTTTTTTTATGATAAAGATCGTACTGTAAGGTCCAAAGGACTCTCTCAGTACAGGCTGTAAAAACTTAAATCAGTGTGCAAACTGGATTTAAGAATTTTGGCTGTATTTGATATACTGTAATAGTTGAAATGTTCGTGGTGTAGACATTTTTGCTATATATTTTGCTTGCATTAAATCTCCGCGAAAATATACACATGCAAATATCTTTAACACTTCTCATACTGTTTAGTATCCAATTATAGACATACATTACCAAACAGCATGACTCAAAGCACGGACAATACCACACCGCGAACAGTTTGGAGACGGACTAAGCGAAAATTTCTACACATTAAAATGTCAACTTTTACAGTATTTTCTAGATTTTGAACCCTTAGGTCCTTTATTGCACAGATTTGTACTGAAAAACTCTGGGAACAATCATTTTGGGGTAAAACAAATCTTATTTTGGTGTTCAGGGTAAAACACATCTTACATTGGTGTTTCTGTGAACAATGAAGAAGTGCTCTCTCTAAAAATACAAGTTGTATACCAGTAGTTTCAACAAAAAGGTTCATCTGTTTTATGTAATACGTAGTGTTTCATCATTACCCTGGTATTTTACATAAAAGTGTTTTAGTATTCTTTACAATATTTCTTGAAACTTTTATCAAATTATTTTTATTGAAGGAATGTATATGGTTACGCTGATCGACTGTCGGAACCGAATCCTGCTTACTATAACTCGTCATACAACAACAATTTGATGGCGTCAGCGTCACAGCAGCCCCTAACTCCCTACGGATCTGGACGCAAGGTCAGTATCTAGGTTAAAATTTCAAAAGAACTTTAGAATTTGTTTAGTTCCCCAACCCATTAACACATAATATGTCCTATCCTTGCTGGAAATTAAGAAATTGAATGCAACAAGCCGAGTGTAAAAGTCATCATTATGAAATTGTTAAGATCTCCGTTTTATAGCCATATATTTACATTTGCTCTGTAATTTTCATTGACACAATGCTAAGAGGCAGTTGCTGTCATAGGCCTATAACACCCAGTGCCTCAGACTATAACAGCAGTTGATATTGTGACGTCATCAATTTCATTGTTATCTTTACTTTATTCGCTGTTCAAAATCGGTCCCAAGAAACTAAAGAAAGCACAATAATTCTATCAAAATGTAAATATAAGTAATGAATGTTTTAGCAAATATTGTTACAGTCCTATAATGCACATTGCTGTTGCTGACAAACTTACATAAAGCCCTACCAAGCTTTATTTAGTTTGTCATCAATAGCAATGTGTTAAAGGACTGTAACAACATTCACTAAAACATTCATTGCTTAAATAATATCATATCCTAACTGGGATTGAAAAGAGAAACACAACCAAGCTACCAGGTTGAGATCATGGAGACATCTGATATTTAAATTCTGTAATTATGTACACGTATCCAGGCCATTTAAATTCTGTAATTATGTACATGTACACGTATCCAGGCCTTTGCCAAATTTGATCCAAACATCCTTATAGAACCAGACTCAGAGCCCAAAACAGGACATATTTGCAACATTATCTTTAATAGGAATATTTTGTCAGATATATTGCTTAGTTTCTAAATATTCTTATTTGGTTTATCTAGGAAAGTGATCTTGATTGTTCTAGTGCTTCTTTGAAATTTGTATTTAATTGTCTTAAGAAGTTAATTGTAGGCATAAAAATTGAAGTAATTGTGAAGTTATGGGAAACACTTAATATTGTTTGTTTGGCCTAACAATCATTACCTTCAGGAAAGGGCTTGTATAGCTTTTGCCTGTTGCCTAATTCCTTTTGTATGTTGATAAAGTATTGAAAGTGTATCTGATCTATTTTTGAATGTCTTTGAAACCCTCAAACAACCATTTTTTAATGTAACAAACAAAACCAAACATGATTTGAAACATAATACTTTACACGTTTACCGTATCTGTGTAGAACAGCATCACCATCACCGGAAGTAAACCGTGATAATACAATTTTTACAAAAACAGTAACTATTATCCGGAGAGTATGAAATTATATAGAATGGATGAATGCACGAATGGAATGACTTTTTGAATGAAAAAGGAAGTGAATGAATAAAGTATGGCGAAAGATAGCCCTCATATGAGGACATTATTTGTATATGTTTGTGTCTTTCAAAAAAAAAAAATATTGACCTGAAAGAAAAAGAAAGATGAAAAAAAAAAAAAAATCTTTTTGAATATTGATTCAGTATAATCTTTTATGAAATGAAATGAAAATGACCTTTTGGTGAACTTCAGATGGATATTTGTACGTACTGTAAGTCTATGGTGCCGTTCAACACGACCCACTGTGTTGTCTGTGAGGGGCCGCTGCCTGGTGCTCATCTCGTCGACAACAAGCACATTCCAGTTCCAAACAATGTGAGTAACAGTCTGTCAAAAAACATCTGTATCTACAGAGAATTTATCTCCATCAAAAAAGTGTGTTGTTGGTCATATTGTTGATCAATATTCACTAATGATTCAAACTTTAATGTTACTGGGATTACATATAAAGTACTGGAAGGCCATTGACCATAATAATTATATATGTACATATAGTGTGTCTGAAGAAGCCTGAGAAGGCAGAAAAGCCTAAGTCTAAGTTTTTTGTTGGTTTTTATGTTACCAACGCAAAGAAATATTACATTTTTTATACAGATATGTACATGTTAAAATAGACCCACACAATTATAGATACTGCATCCTGCTTGACTCATTCACCCATGAAATTTCGTAATGGACTATTCCAATCTTTGTATTTGAAGAGTTCAAATGTGTCTTCAGGGGTGAATGAAACAGGTCATCCATTGAAGTATAACAGGGGAGTTTCAAAAGTGCAATCGAACCTTGTATCTGGAACAGGTATAATTCAAAAATCCTGTTGAATTCAATGTTTTTGTCAGCCCTAGCCAAAATTCAAACCAAACATTTGAACTCTCCAAACATGAATACTCGGATAAATCATTGTAATCAGCTGGATTGTAATCTGTTTAATGTGTTTATTGAAAAAAATAAACTATAACAGATCGTTTTAACAACTCCTTTGTACAGTTTCTACCTGTGAGTTTCCCGGTTGACGTCCCCCCTAAACGACCTACGACCTCTGTCAGTACCCAGACAGTGGGATTGTTCTACCCCTCGGAGAAGGGCCTCAGCAAGAAAAAGGAGCAGGTCGAGGAGAAAGAAGCTTTTGAGAAACAGATGAGGGATCGAAGACCTCTACTGACTTCTGTCAGTCCAGGCAAAGGTATTAATGTGTTTCTGGTGATCTGTTGAGAAACAGATGAAGGATAGAAGAACCCTGTTAACTTCTGTTAGTCCAGGCAAAGGTATTAATGTGTTTCTGGTGATCTGTTGAGAAACAGATGAGGGATAGAAGAACCCTGTTAACTTCTGTTAGTCCAGGCAAAGGTATTAATGTGTTTCTGGTGATCTGTTGAGAAACAGATGAGGGATAGAAGAACCCTGTTAACTTCTGTTAGTCCAGGCAAAGGTATTAATGTGTTTCTGGTGATCTGTTAAGAAACAGATGAGGGATAGAAGAACCCTGTTAACTTCTGTTAGTCCTGGCAAAGGTATTTATGTGTTTCTGGTGATCTGTTGAGAAATAGATGAAGGATAGAAGACCTCTGTTAACTTCTGTTAGTCCTGGCAAAGGTATTAATGTGTTTCTGGTGATCTGTTGAGAAACAGATGAAGGATAGAAGACCTCTGTTAACTTCTGTTAGTCCTGGCAAAGGTATTAATGTGTTTCTGGTGATCTGTTGAGAAACAGATGAAGGATAGAAGACCCCTGTTAACTTCTGTTAGTCCAGGCAAAGGTATTCATGTGTTTCTGGTGATCTGTTGAGAAACAGATGAAGGATAGAAGACCCCTGTTAACTTCTGTTAATCCAGGCAAAGGTATTAATGTGTTTCTGGTGATCTGTAGAGAAACAGATGAGGGATAGGACACCTCTATTAACTTCTGTCAGTCCATGCAAAGGTATTAATGTGTTTCTGGTGATCTGTTGAGAAATAGATGAGGGATAGGACACCTCTATTAACTTCTGTCAGTCCAGGCAAAGGTATTAATTTGTTTCTGGTAATATTTGAATTAAAGGATATAATATCTAAAAACTTGCACTCTAAATGATTTGCTGCAATATTGGTTTTGCTTGTATCTTACTGTTAACTTCGATAAAGATTTGTTATCATTCACAAGAGTGATTCATATTAGTAAATTAAGTTGTTTCATAATTGCTGTTAGATAAATTAAATTTAAGAAAAACCAATGTTATGTTGTCAGGCTACTGGAGAAAGCAGATTGAACACATCAGTCAACACCTTAAAGTCCACGCACAGAATGACGCAGAGTTCAGGGCCCTTATTGGAGAACCGAAAATGGGCAAGGTAGGTTTAAGTTCCAGCAAAATTTTTGTTTTTAAGCTTTAAAATGAGGTACAATAAACATTTTTTTAACCCTCCTAAATGCTTACAGCCAAGAGACCAATATGACTGTGTCCTGGAGTTATGGCACTTGAAACGTCCAGGACGAAGGG
Organism: Mimachlamys varia; assembly: GCA_947623455.1. Classification (NCBI taxonomy): domain Eukaryota; kingdom Metazoa; phylum Mollusca; class Bivalvia; order Pectinida; family Pectinidae; genus Mimachlamys; species Mimachlamys varia. The sequence goes on from OX392528.1 coordinate 53,982,412, forward strand.
TGAAAGTTGAGTTTTACTGTAACATTTGTATGGATCTGTTACAGCAGAATTTCTGTTTCATGCTTTACAAGTTTTAGTAAAATAAACATTTTTCACTCGCCATATGCTAACAGCCAAGTGACCAATGCTACTGTTTAATTTTCTAGAGTTATGGCCCTTGAAAATTGTTTTTTTTTTTTTTCTGTAACGTTTGTATGGCTCTGTTGCAGCTGCTGACGAGTACAGTCCAGGAGGATGGGTACGAGTTGAGTGTTACTCTAACATTTGCCATTAGAGGAAATAAGGACCCACTGACCGGTCGTAAGCTCGGGATCACTGGCGACTACCTCAGTATGCACACAGAACGATCCAACATGTCGACCTACCGCAGTGATGACGAAAGTAATTCTATTTTCATCATTTATTTACAGTTTTTACATCTGCTTGGTTGTCAAGGTTACCAGCAAATAAAGAGGCCAAATAAGGGGAAATTTAATCTACATGTAGGAAAGAAATACACAGGCCAGACTTCTTCATGTCAATTCAGGTCAAATTAAGGTCAATTTCAGGTCAAGATTTTTCAGGTCAAATTTACCTGAAGACATTTTGCCTGTATAAGAGTTTTCATGATGGTCTCTAATGCTTGTAAACTTTATTCTAACTGTAGGGTAAACAATGTACCTGTCTTTCATCCTTAATTTCTCTGACCTATCCGATGTGCTGGGATGGCAGCCCTTTATACTTAGCTGTGTTTGCTTACTTTTGATGATCTAATAGAGACCTGTTACGTTTATTGTCTCCTTTGGGCCTTTGCTTAAGTTTTTTTGTTTGCATGTAATAAATGGTATTCATACCGATTTCAAAGTAGACTCTCCAACATGAACACTGCAGTGAAAATCATAAGTTTCTTTCTTTTGGTGATTAGATTTTGATAGAAAGCTATTCTTTGTATGAGTGGGTGAGTACCTGTGATCCATAAATTTGTTTTGATACTTTTATTATCAAAACTGAACTTTTTAATTTTTTTTTGGAAACTGCAAAATTTGTGACTCACCAAAATTTGTGTAATCGCAGTATACTTACTGATTTAGTCCTAAATAAGAACATTATCTTGACAAAATCAGTAAATTCAGATAAGAATATCTTTTATTCTCTCTCCAGTAAGTGATGACACAACGATACCCATGAAAACAAAAACTACAAAGAAGCGACCCAAGAAGAAGCCAGGGCCAAAAATAGCAGTAAGTATGCAAAAAGGGTGTCGTAACCATGATGTTTCTTGAACAGTTGTCCTAAATTGTTACTGTATTTAGGTCCTTGTGACGTTCACCTCTAGATTACATCTTTATAAATACTGTCTTGGGCATTGAACTTTGAAACCATTGGAAACAATGTTATAAAGGTTGAAGAATATCAACATCATCAACAGAGGGTGTGTGGTGCATTGTATCCATGTCACTGTGATATTTTACTCTATGTTGATGGTGAAATAGATGTAAAGTAAATATTCTTCCATAGGACCTCATTATCTCAAACTTGTATAACTTGAAGACCTCCTTTAATTTGAAGTATTTTGTTCAGTCACGGTCAAGCTTTATACTAGCATTCAAAGTCATGTAACTCGGATAATTGGATAACTCAAAGTTTTTTCATGGCCCTTTCAAATTTGAGCTAACAAGTTTTGACTGTATTGGCTAATCATTATTTCATAGAATGTTGAACTGATTATTTTAACCCTTGCTGACCATGATTTACTTTGAGATCAGTCTATTCAATAAGCCATGTCCACTATTTACAGGCTATGGACCTTAAGTTGCTGAAGGAATTGGGTCCGTCTGGGGAAGGTGATCCAACAGATGTCCAGCAACTCATCGATGAGGTAAAAATCCGTTCAGATCAATCTGTGATTAATTTCACTTCTCTGATCTTAACTATTAACTCATTCACCCTTAAAAACATATTTGAACTCTTCTAATTCAAAGATTGGAATAGTCCATTATGAAATTTTTGGGGTGAATGAGATAATGTAGCCCTCAGAACTTGAGTTGAAATGAATAGCTATTTTCTCATATTTCACTCCATGTATAAACTGACATTATTGTTCCCCAAAGGAAATGTTCTTCTCTGTATAATCTCCATGTATAAACTGACATTATTGTTCCCCAAAGGAAATGTTCTTCTCTGTATAATCTTGGAGCCTGCTCAACTCCATGCATTGTCAGTTTTTACATGTTAATTGTACAATCTTACCAGATATTCATTACCATTTAATCACGTAATGGAGAAGTTCTGTGCTTCCGAATTAAAAAATCCCTTTGAAAGGAATATTTTTTGTGCTATGGGAAATTAAAATAAATATAAAAAGTGCTTTACTTCTATAGAACTCTTCGATTCTGTAAAGCTAGCAACTCCCCAAATCAGAAAGATATTGAACTTATTGGAACTCTTCTGTATTGGAGGTACAATGTAAACTCATTCACTCCGACATGTTTAAAATAGACTTGCCCAGTTGTTGTCCGCATTTTGAACAAGTTTGAACTATGACATTAAAGTTGAATTATTTGAAACTGCCGGAACGCAGAAGTTCAATTGATCCGCAAGAAAACTTTTGTGTTAAATTCTTTTCAAATAAAGAGTTATTTCCTATTCAAATGGAAGCATACACCCTTAAATCAAAATGTTTTTCTCTTTTCTGTCAGGGAGCAGAAGCTACTTGTACCAACAAGGATGGACTACCTTGTATATATGTAGCTGTGAGGAACAAGAGGGTTGACTGTATCCCCATCCTGGTGGAAAACGGGGCCGACATCAACCAGAAGGGACCCTCGTCTATGTGAGTGACAAGAGGGCTAAAATAGGAACTCTCTAAAAATCTTCTTTTTTCAACATGAGATGAATTATATACATGTCAGCAAACAAAAAGATGCAAGTCAAACAAAACAAAAGTTATTAAATCTCTTGTACAAGTCTCAAAAATGTCCGCAGACATTTTTTTCTCCAATTATCCAACTCTTCATGACATAAAATTGTGTAGCAGATTTTTGAAAAAAAAAAAATCAAATGCCAAAGATACCTTTGGGATGTTAAAAGGAGGGAGAGCTTTAGAGTAATGTAATTTGACAGAAGGTTGGGGGGGGGGGGGGGGGGGGGGGGGGGAGGTGGGGGGGGGGGGAGAAATCACTCGAAACCCAGTTTATAGGCTACTCTGAAATGAAATTTAGAAATGTTATAGTGCTTAGAAATTAAAGAAAATAATTTTGTACTCAAATGCAGTGTTTTTCTTAGTTGTTTTTCAGAAATCATACATGCAGTAAATATTAATTAATGTTTTATCATGCTTGGTATGATATTTCAGGAAAGGAAATACACCGTTACATGATGCGGTTAACCTTGGACCTGGTGGACTTAAGACCATCGATGCTTTGTTAGGGTAGGTACACCAGATCTAGAATTACAATTACAAACAATAAATTAAAGAAAATAAGACTACAGTCTAATAATTGAGCGATGACACCAAAATACTATTGACATGCTTATTTATATGCACTTAAATTTTAGCACTTAGCCACATTTAAACAGATAAGCGCAATGATGAAAAAGTGCACTCTTCTCAATGTTTGCTTTAGAAATCATTATATAGAGAATGTGATTTGCGCAGGTATAACTTAGTGGAATGTTATCATCTTAAAAATTGCTAAATCATATACGCTTTCAGTATATAAAATCTGAGATCAAATGATATGGTCCAAGAACACTGTTTAGACTTGACAGGTTTTGAAGGATTTTGAGAATCTTCAAATTGCCATATTTTGTCTATGTAGATGTAACGCAGACATTGGCCGGAAGAATGACCGAGGAGAAACCGCCCATGACCTAGCTCTGAAGGGTGGCTACGACAGCATAGTGGACAAGTTCAACACGTTCATGGCCCAGTCAACACTGCGGAAAATGACGAAACCGAGACAAAATAACTACTGAGGACTGAGGAGAAAGTAGGGGTAGAGACTTCCATAGAGTTACATAGACATGTAGGACAGAAGTTTTGTTGACTTGGGTCTAGACCGGAGGGTGTTGGTAGAATTAGAAATTCTGGAGCACTGTTTTGACAGGTGTTGGGGTCACTTGCCCATTGGTTTGTCATGACTAACAGTGTAACGTCTAACAATCTTAGGATTCCTGGGCTGGTATTTAGGGTGTAAATGGCAATCGAGATGAAAATTGTTTTCATAGCATTGTCTCCAGGCAGACAAGTACACAATGGTAAACAAATCTGATTTTTGTCATCGTAAGTGTCGGGGTGACCAGGTTGACTCATTCATCCATGAAAACACATTTGAACTCTTCCAATTCAAATGTTGGAATAGTTCATCATGAAATTTTAGGGAATAAAGAGTTAGAAAGGGTCCTTGTTGGGATATAGGTCACAAGTAGTCAGACAAGAACTGCTTTGATAACCTTGTTTTCAGAAACTGGTTGCTATGGTTACTTTGTCTTCAAAATTAGTTTCTTAAAATGTGTATACTGATACAGTTGTCACAAGTGCCAAGGTCAACAGGTTTAGGTCTCAGTCTGACATTGTTTATAAGGATTCTTTGTATGTATGTGAAATGTAAAGTCAGACATGAACTACTTTTATAACCTTGTTCCCAGACGTCTGTTTCTATGGTAACTTGGTCTTCAGAATTGGATTATCAGAATTTGTAACCTGATGCAGTTGTCACAAGTATCAGGGACTCTGTGTTTGGCACTCGGTCCAACATGGTAAAAGATCCATGGTTGGAATTTAAGTTGCAAATGGAGACAGATAGTCAGATAGGAACTGATGACCTTTGTCCCCAAAAATTGGTTGCTATGGTAACTACACTGGTAGGTCTTCAAAATTGTATTCTTAAATTTTGTAAACTGATAGGAATTGCAATAGTTATTAGTTGTTAGAGAGATTTTTTGTTATGGTGACTTTTAACGAAAGACAAGTCAAGTGGCGTCTGTTGGGACAGTGCTATCATTAAGGTCATTATATATTAGGAGATGTAGACAGTTAATAAGATAGGTAGTTTATTATACATACCTGGGTATCAGTCTGTTCCCTAGACTTTGTGTTATTAGGAAAATGGGATGCACAAGCTGAAAGTTTTTCTTTCTTTTGAGAAAAAAAAATATACATTGTATATTGATGGTAATGGAAAACAGCCATTGCAAAAAAGATACAATAATAGAAGGTATTAAATAGGCCTTTATTTCCGAATTTAATGGTATACAAACATTTATCTTTTGGGGTTTGTTTATTGCTATTGACATGATGTTGCTTTAGCAATGGATCTTATTCAAAGAGAATGAACAGAGTTTTATTCATTAATGCTATAAATTTAATTATATCTGTATTTACATTCTTAAGGTTTAATAAACAAGTGATCTTTGCGGTATTGAAGTTTTTTTATATCGTCAGTATAAACAACATTTCTGGAACTGCCAAATGTCATCCAGATGTTGCTTCTGATACAAGTCTCATACTTAGAGAACCAGGACAAGGTTCAAAATGACTTGATGCAGTTGTGGTCATGGCTCCATGAATGAATTTTCTTTTGTGAATGTTGTAAAGAATGAGCTCTTTTTTCTACTCATACCTTTATATTGTTAAAATTTCTCTTAATCAAAATGATATTTATATATATATTTGTATAATATGATATTATCTTAAAGGTATCATGTATATTAATGTACATGTAATGTCTAATGAATCTGTATTGTTCATGTACGGCAAAGTCTGTCTCAACATCCACATCGATGATTTTCTTTGAACGAGTACAAACATCAAAAAGAAGTGTATTGTAATATCAAAAGTGCTTGGATGTTGTCAATTTTCCATTCATCCAATTATTAATCTATGGGTGAATTGCTTTAGTGAATATTTGTTTTATAAAATAAGCCATTCAGCCTGTTTAATACTATAGTTTCTTTAATTTTTTTTAAACATGAGTGAATTAATTAAATCCAGCAATTTTTTTTTGTCAGAAAAAGCTTTTCAATGTACATGTATTGTATAATTTTGATTTTTCTTAACAATTTAATGATCTTTTAAGAATGTATTTTCAAAAAATTGACATTTTGTTCCCCAAAAGCTCACATCGTTAAAACCCCTTCACAACAAACTGTTTATAATCATTAATGATATGAAGAGCAACTTCCAAGGGAGAGAACTCTAAAGGCAGCAAATCCCTTTGAGAAGTGCCTGTTTATTTTACGTACTTTGTAGTAGCATGACTTTTTAAGAGATTTAGTATCAGCTGTTTAATAGATCATGAACAAGTGTAAGTGATTCATTTATTTCTTAATTGGCATTAATTAGCAAACAGTTAAGTTGTACAATTTATAAAGCCATTTTTAGCTATACACATTTAATGTTTTGTACAGTATATATGCCTGAATGTTTTGATCTGAATGTTTTTGTGAGAGTGATTGTATTCGTTGAACATTTGTTTACATGGTTTGTTTATGTTTACGATTCCTGTGTTTTTTAACTCCTAACTGTGATAACCTTGATCCCATGTCATTCTGAATCTTGATAAATTATTATGGATGCCATGTATACAAAACATTAGGTAATATCGGTAGCTCATGTATCTAGCTCATCAAAAAAATAGTGTTATATAATAGCAGTAGTGTCTTTGTCGCAACATTGCACCCAACTTGGAAAAAAATTCTTTTTCAAGTTCTTTAAATAGAGATGCTTTAATTCATCATTCTAGTTTGTTCAGTAAACTATTTTTAAAATGGATGCTAAGTTTCTTCAAAGTTTCTCAGTTTTTTATTCAACTCCACTTTTATAATACATACATATTCAATTGAAATGTCAATGCTACAACATATGATCTGTAGATAAATTAGGTTGTAACCGTTTCAGGTATTGTACATTTATTTTTAAATTAGGGCATTTGCCTGTAACATATTGTAATATAATGTACATTTTTATAGAATAAAGAAATAATATATATAATTGTATAACTAATGTTTTTGTGTTCATTTCACTTGTCTTTTTACCTATGTTACCACTAAGTCTGCGTCATCTGAACAAAGATTACTGTGTGATAACTTTAGTTCCCTTGAGCCTATCAAACTCAAGCTTCATACAGTGCTTTCTTACTCCTGTACAATTATAGATCTGAGATACATTGATAATACAAGTAATGTCATAATTATCTATATTTCAAATATTTAAATGTCATACTTTTGAGACCAATGAAGAGGATCTGGATTGATCCTGTATCGGAAAATAAACTTAACTTAACTTAACTTACTGAAAGCTCTTGCGTTGGATCACTCTTCAGGTTAGAAGGTCAAAGATCAAGGTCACTGAAACCATAAAAAAAAGATTCCATGTCCAAACAAGGGTTTCTATCTATGATTCTATCTATGATTCCTGTTTAGATTAGAAAACAAAGTGTATGGATCGATCTGTGGAATGGATGGAGACCTGTTTTAGTATTGGTTCTATCTAGTTCTATTCTTTTAAAGGCCCAATATACCATTTTTAGGCAAAACTTGAAGCAAAAATCAAGCCCATATATTTATAGATTTGGTCAAGGTTAACCGATATCAGCAATATTTAAGATGAATTCTTACCGGTACAGAAACAGTTGAAACTCTGTACCTGTAAACACGGGTCCATTTTGAACTGTCTTCTAACTTCGGCTTGTTTTTGAAGTGGGCCACACCTGAACTATTTTCAATTTTTTGGATTTTTCTGTCAAGATTTTCTTGTTTTTTACAGCTCAGGTTTATTTCGTTTTAGACTTATTTTTACATGTTCATCAACTGGAAATTTTTTTCCATAATTTTTCAGAATTCCCAAAAAAATCCTGAAGTTACGTATATTGGGCCTTTAAATGATATATTTACCGGGGCGTAACTTTTAAACCATAAAAGATACAATATAACATTGAATCCTAATGTTTCTCATTATGCACCAGAAAAATCCATCAAGTTTCAAATCAGGTTTGTATGAGCGTGGCAAAGCATTTGACCAACAAGTCAATCTGAATAAAGATCCTCACTATTATAATTACTATCGTGTAATAGTGAGGATCTGTATTTTAATCGGATTGCCAACAAGTTCAATCTCGACATGCATATCATGTATTGCTGGAAAAAAAATCAGAGAATGCCAGAGCGTCAACAATACCATAATCCCGAACTCAAAATCAATTAAACTAGAGACAAAATATGAACAAAGGAAACATTTACATGGAGCGCAGTTGCTTGATTTTCGGTCAGTATATACTATTATTTATTGACAAAAAAATCAAGCAACTGTGCATAGAGACCCTCGTAAAACTACAAGAAAATATTCACGAAGCCGTTCTCATGCTTATGAATGGATTGTGTGCTCAAGCACTGCTTTCTCATAACTCACCTGAATCATGTCAATTTTCAAAAGTCAATGATAAATATTGAAAACAGTATAAGGCTTCATGTCTCTTCATTTTGTTTCTAATACTTTGACAAAATGTTCTTTTTAATTTAAAATAATTCATCGACAGAACAATTATAATTTAGACTTGAGCACAAATTCCATGCTTGAGCATGAGAACGGTTTCATGAATACGGACCCAGGTGTTTTGAAACTTTATTGCACAACATCTACCATCGGTATGATATTTAATGTCATCAAGCGTTCCAGACCTCTTAATCCTCAACAGAAATTTGACAAATGCCGTTCATAAGCGAGCGTGGTAAAAGTGGAAACTTGAGGCAAAGTGGTAAGATGTATATCAAACAATGTTTTTTATTATTAATAAGCACAATACGCGGTGTATTTGTACACAAACGGTATAATAAATATTTACTTCTTGATATTCCACCTTTAACTATATATCGTGTACTAATGGGGGTAATATAATTCCTAGTTACCAGTCCATATTTCCAATAAGCAAACAAATATAGAGTTGTAGCATATGATATCGATATTGATCCCAAACCATCGGCTATTGGCATTCGGCCAATCAATTCGTCAGATTCCGGTATTCTTCGTCTGCCGAGTGTCATTTTAGACTGGTGAAATCGAGAAATAAGGATAAAGGTGTTTTGCTCAAAGTCTTAAACACATTCTAACACCGTAACCAGTTCTGCAGGGCCCGTATTCATGTAACCGTTCTTATGCTCAAGCATGGAGTTTATGCTCAACACTGATTTCTTGTTCTGGCTATAATTTATTTAAAAACTCTTATTTTGTCAAAGTATTTGGGAAAATGAAGATTAATTAAGCAGAATACTAATTTTACCATGTGCAATTGACTTTTTGATCGTTGACATATTATAGGCGAGTTTCAGGAAAGTTGACTTGATCACAGAAACCATGCTTGAGCATGAGAACGGTTTCTTGAATTAATACGGGCCCTGGTTCAACTGACTGAAACCGTTCGGAGCTCGATAAATATTTATGCAAAAACATTTTGAGAAAAAAGAAAAAAGCGCGATGTGGATGAGTTCTGATACTAAAGTAGTCTATTGCAACTCCCTAAACTACAATAGTACATATACTGACGCGTACTATACGTTGATTTACATTCAACTGAAGCAGAATTTTTGGGTTATCATTACTGTAACAACTACGGTAAGTACACTACGCAGGCTACGTGGATATGAAATACCAAACAACTTTTGTATATGACAGAATTACAAAAATTTACATTAAAAATATTTTGTTTTCAGTTGACAAGGGCAAACTAGGCAAGGTCGTTCTACAACACAACATGTCGACTGGTGACGTATTTTACAGTTTTGTCGGTCAGTTCGTTTGGTGAGAATGAACACGTATCGTCATCTAAATGTAACGGAGACACATTTTACTGACTGTGCTACGTCAACCTGTATACAGACAAAATATACTGAAACAAATTGATATTGATTGTAAGAAACAATCTTTATTTTTAAATGATGAATGTCGGTTTCAAGTCAACTTTAAAAGATATCGTCCGTTCCCAATAAAGCGTCCCTCAAAGATTAAAATGTCGCCCGCACACAGTAATAATGTCACTTACCTGTTTGTCTTCTTACCCTAGTGCTGATGTCTTACAATTCATTTTCTTTTATTTCTAAAAAATGAAAAACAAATGGAAACAAAAAAAACAGCTAAGATACCGTCCTAAAGTACAGGGCCAAGTTGTTCAAAGGGTAATTAGCTTAATCACTATTTAACGACATTTTTCAAACTTTAATAGTTCTGTCAGTGTACAAGGTAAAATCTTTAAAAAAAAATTGCATGTAAATTGGCACTATTAGATATTAGATATCTGCGAAGTTATAACTGAATCTATGGTTTCATTTAAAGTTACAAGAGAAGTTAACATTTGCACTAATCGCTGATTAAGATAATCGTCTTTTGAACAACTGGGCCTAGGTAATAAGATCGTCTTAGATGTATTGGTGAAACTTGCAGTATACCTGTATCATTCATAGATGATGTGCCCGGTGCAATCTAATTGGGTCACACAAAGGGCAAAGTTCAAAAATGTCGGATTGCTTCAAACATTCAAAGGTGACATCAACAATCTCTTACTGTGTCTAATACCACAGGGACATGAGAATTTGGTACAGCCAGTTTTGTACCTAAAATAGGGTGTTTAGAGTAATTTTACACTTTGAGGGGTGTGAGGGGGGAGGGGGTAGATCAATTTTCGATGATAATGCCCCCTCAATGATCATATAGCCTTTATGACCATTGAGGGACATTTTTATCGAAACTTGATCTAAACCCCCCAAAAGTGTCAAATTGATCTGAACACCCCAGTTTAGGTCTAAACTAGCTTTAACAAATTCTCAGGTCCATGTGTCTTATACATGTAACATATTTACCTCAAGGTCATCGAATACGAGGTCAGTGTGTCATATTTTACATAACTAAACTGCTGCACATTTTTTGATATTACGAAGCAAGTTTGAAAAGGAATTAAGATAAACTTTGGGCTTGTTTCCCAATACCTGTGTTGGAACCTGTGTTTACATTAAACTGGTAAACATTTTGTTATTGAAGCAAAGTTGAAACAAAGGTATCAACTGACCAATTTTGTCTATTCTCCATAGCCATTTGTCTTTAGACTCAATGATAATATATGTTGCGAATATATGGGGCCCTTAGACATGATTTCCATCTTCATGTCATCTAAATTATCCGGTAAAAAGTAAAAACTATAGCTTACTTTTCTCTCATTTTTTTTGTTTATACAGACGCATCTTCGACAGATCTGTACACAGGCGCATACTCGACATATCTGTAACTAGACGCATCCTCGACATATCTGTAACTAGACGCATCCTCGACAGATCTGTACACAGGCGCATACTCGACATATCTGTTACTAGACGCATCCTCGACATATCTGTAACTAGACGCATCCTCAACATATCTGTAACTAGACGCATCCTCGACATATCTGTAACTAGACGCATCCTCGACAGATCTGTAACTAGACGCATCCTCGACAGATCTGTAACTAGACGCATCCTCGACATATCTGTAACTAGACGCATCCTCGACATATCTGTAACTAGACGCATCCTCGACAGATCTGTAACTAGACGCATCCTCGACATATCTGTAACTAGACGCATCCTCGACATATCTGTAACTAGACGCATCCTCGACATATCTGTAACTAGACGCATCCTCGACATATCTGTAACTAGACGCATCCTCGACATATCTGTAACTAGACGCATCCTCGACATAACTGTATACAGGCGCATCCTCGACAGATCTGTATACAGGCGCATCCTCGACATATCTGTAACTAGACGCATCCTCAACATATCTGTAACTAGACGCATCCTCGACATATCTGTAACTAGACGCATCCTCGACATATCTGTAACTAGATTCATCCTCGACAGATCTGTACAAAGGCGCATACTCGACATATCTGTATACAGGCGCATCCTCGACAGATCTGTAACTAGACGCATTCTCGACATATCTGTAACTAGACGCATCCTCGACATATCTGTAACTAGACGCATCCTCGACATATCTGTAACTAGACGCATCCTCGACATATCTGTAACTAGATTCACCCTCGACAGATCTGTACACAGGCGCATACTCGACATATCTGTATACAGACTCATACTCGACAGATCTGTAACTAGACGCATCCTCGACATATCTGTAACTAGACGCATCCTCGACAGATCTGTAACTAGACGCATCCTCGACATATCTGTAACTAGACGCATCCTCGACATATCTGTAACTAGATTCATCCTCGACAGATCTGTACACAGGCGCATACTCGACATATCTGTATACAGGCGCATCCTCGACAGATCTGTAACTAGACGCATCCTCGACATATCTGTAACTAGACGCATCCTCAACATATCTGTAACTAGACGCATCCTCGACAAATCTGTAACTAGACGCATCCTCGACATATCTGTAACTAGACGCATCCTCGACATATCTGTAACTAGATTCATCCTCGACAGATCTGTACACAGGCGCATACTCGACATATCTGTATACAGACTCATTCTCGACAGATCTGTAACTAGACTCATCCTCGACATATCTGTAACTAGACGCATCCTCGACATATCTGTAACTAGACGCATCCCCAACATATCTGTAACTAGACGCATCCTCGACAGATCTGTAACTAGACGCATCCTCAACATATCTGTAACTAGACGCATCCTCGACATATCTGTAACTAGACGCATCCTCGACATATCTGTAACTAGATTCACCCTCGACAGATCTGTACACAGGCGCATACTCGACATATCTGTATACAGACTCATCCTCGACAGATCTGTAACTAGACGCATCCTCGACATATCTGTAACTAGACGCATCCTCGACAGATCTGTAACTAGACGCATCCTCGACATATCTGTAACTAGACGCATCCTCGACATATCTGTAACTAGATTCATCCTCGACAGATCTGTACACAGGCGCATACTCGACATATCTGTATACAGGCGCATCCTCGACAGATCTGTAACTAGACGCATCCTCGACATATCTGTAACTAGACGCATCCTCAACATATCTGTAACTAGACGCATCCTCGACATATCTGTAACTAGACGCATCCTCGACATATCTGTAACTAGACGCATCCTCGACATATCTGTAACTAGATTCATCCTCGACAGATCTGTACACAGGCGCATACTCGACATATCTGTATACAGACTCATCCTCGACAGATCTGTAACTAGACTCATCCTCGACATATCTGTAACTAGACGCATCCTCGACATATCTGTAACTAGACGCATCCCCAACATATCTGTAACTAGACGCATCCTCGACAGATCTGTAACTAGACGCATCCTCAACATATCTGTAACTAGACGCATCCTCGACATATCTGTAACTAGACGCATCCTCGACATATCTGTAACTAGACGCATCCTCGACATATCTGTAACTAGATTCATCCTCGACAGATCTGTACACAGGCGCATACTCGACATATCTGTATACAGACTCATCCTCGACAGATCTGTAACTAGACGCATCCTCAACATATCTGTAACTAGACGCATCCTCGACATATCTGTAACTAGACTCATCCTCGACAGATCTGTAACTAGACGCATCCTCGACATATCTGTAACTAGACGCATCCTCGACATATCTGTAACTAGACGCATCCTCGACATATCTGTAACTAGACGCATCCTCGACATATCTGTAACTAGAAGCATCCTCGACATATCTGTAACTAGACGCATCCTCGACATATCTGTAACTTAACGCATCCTCGACAGATCTGTACACAGGCGCATACTCGACAGATCTGTACACAGGCGCATCCTCGACAGATCTGTATACAGGCGCATCTGTAACTAGACGCATCCTCGACAGATCTGTATACAGGCGCATCCTCGACACATCTGTAACTAGACGCATCCTGAACAGATCTGTATACAGGCGTATCCTGAACAGATCTGTACACAGGCGCATCCTCGACAGATCTGTATACAGGCGTATCCTGAACAGATCTGTATACAGGCGCATCCTCGACATATCTGTATACAGGCGCATCCTCGACAAATCTGTACATAGGCGCATTCTCGACATATCTGTAACTAGACTCATCCTCGACATATCTGTAACTAAACGCATCCTCGACATATCTGTAACTAGACGCATCCTCAACATATCTGTAACTAGACGCATCCTCGACAGATCTGTACACAGGCGCATACTCGACATATCTGTAACTAGACGCATCCTCGACATATCTGTAACTAGACGCATCCTCGACATATCTGTACCTAGGCTCATCCTCGACATATCTGTAACTAGACGCATCCTCGACATATCTGTAACTAGACGCATCCTCGACATATCTGTAACTAGACGCATCCTCGACATATCTGTAACTAGACTCATCCTCGACATATCTGTAACTAGAAGCATCCTCGACATATCTGTAACTAGAAGCATCCTCGACATATCTGTAACTAGACGCATCCTCGACAGATCTGTAGCTAGACGCATCCTCGACAGATCTGTAACTAGGCGCATCTTCGACATATCTGTAACTAGACGCATCCTCGACATATCTGTAACTAGACGCATCCTCGACATATCTGTAACTAGAAGCATCCTCGACATATCTGTAACTAGAAGCATCCTCGACATATCTGTAACTAGACGCATCCTCGACAGATCTGTAACTAGACGCATCCTCGACATATCTGTTACTAGACGCATCCTCGACATATCTGTAACTAGACGCATCCTCAACATATCTGTAACTAGACGCATCCTCGACATATCTGTAACTAGACGCATCCTCGACAGATCTGTAACTAGACGCATCCTCGACAGATCTGTAACTAGACGCATCCTCGACATATCTGTAACTAGACGCATCCTCGACATATCTGTAACTAGACGCATCCTCGACAGATCTGTAACTAGACGCATCCTCGACATATCTGTAACTAGACGCATCCTCGACATATCTGTAACTAGACGCATCCTCGACATATCTGTAACTAGACGCATCCTCGACATATCTGTAACTAGACGCATCCTCGACATATCTGTAACTAGACGCATCCTCGACATAACTGTATACAGGCGCATCCTCGACAGATCTGTATACAGGCGCATCCTCGACATATCTGTAACTAGACGCATCCTCAACATATCTGTAACTAGACGCATCCTCGACATATCTGTAACTAGACGCATCCTCGACATATCTGTAACTAGATTCATCCTCGACAGATCTGTACAAAGGCGCATACTCGACATATCTGTATACAGGCGCATCCTCGACAGATCTGTAACTAGACGCATTCTCGACATATCTGTAACTAGACGCATCCTCGACATATCTGTAACTAGACGCATCCTCGACATATCTGTAACTAGACGCATCCTCGACATATCTGTAACTAGATTCACCCTCGACAGATCTGTACACAGGCGCATACTCGACATATCTGTATACAGACTCATACTCGACAGATCTGTAACTAGACGCATCCTCGACATATCTGTAACTAGACGCATCCTCGACAGATCTGTAACTAGACGCATCCTCGACATATCTGTAACTAGACGCATCCTCGACATATCTGTAACTAGATTCATCCTCGACAGATCTGTACACAGGCGCATACTCGACATATCTGTATACAGGCGCATCCTCGACAGATCTGTAACTAGACGCATCCTCGACATATCTGTAACTAGACGCATCCTCAACATATCTGTAACTAGACGCATCCTCGACAAATCTGTAACTAGACGCATCCTCGACATATCTGTAACTAGACGCATCCTCGACATATCTGTAACTAGATTCATCCTCGACAGATCTGTACACAGGCGCATACTCGACATATCTGTATACAGACTCATTCTCGACAGATCTGTAACTAGACTCATCCTCGACATATCTGTAACTAGACGCATCCTCGACATATCTGTAACTAGACGCATCCCCAACATATCTGTAACTAGACGCATCCTCGACAGATCTGTAACTAGACGCATCCTCAACATATCTGTAACTAGACGCATCCTCGACATATCTGTAACTAGACGCATCCTCGACATATCTGTAACTAGATTCACCCTCGACAGATCTGTACACAGGCGCATACTCGACATATCTGTATACAGACTCATCCTCGACAGATCTGTAACTAGACGCATCCTCGACATATCTGTAACTAGACGCATCCTCGACAGATCTGTAACTAGACGCATCCTCGACATATCTGTAACTAGACGCATCCTCGACATATCTGTAACTAGATTCATCCTCGACAGATCTGTACACAGGCGCATACTCGACATATCTGTATACAGGCGCATCCTCGACAGATCTGTAACTAGACGCATCCTCGACATATCTGTAACTAGACGCATCCTCAACATATCTGTAACTAGACGCATCCTCGACATATCTGTAACTAGACGCATCCTCGACATATCTGTAACTAGACGCATCCTCGACATATCTGTAACTAGATTCATCCTCGACAGATCTGTACACAGGCGCATACTCGACATATCTGTATACAGACTCATCCTCGACAGATCTGTAACTAGACTCATCCTCGACATATCTGTAACTAGACGCATCCTCGACATATCTGTAACTAGACGCATCCCCAACATATCTGTAACTAGACGCATCCTCGACAGATCTGTAACTAGACGCATCCTCAACATATCTGTAACTAGACGCATCCTCGACATATCTGTAACTAGACGCATCCTCGACATATCTGTAACTAGACGCATCCTCGACATATCTGTAACTAGATTCATCCTCGACAGATCTGTACACAGGCGCATACTCGACATATCTGTATACAGACTCATCCTCGACAGATCTGTAACTAGACGCATCCTCAACATATCTGTAACTAGACGCATCCTCGACATATCTGTAACTAGACTCATCCTCGACAGATCTGTAACTAGACGCATCCTCGACATATCTGTAACTAGACGCATCCTCGACATATCTGTAACTAGACGCATCCTCGACATATCTGTAACTAGACGCATCCTCGACATATCTGTAACTAGAAGCATCCTCGACATATCTGTAACTAGACGCATCCTCGACATATCTGTAACTTAACGCATCCTCGACAGATCTGTACACAGGCGCATACTCGACAGATCTGTACACAGGCGCATCCTCGACAGATCTGTATACAGGCGCATCTGTAACTAGACGCATCCTCGACAGATCTGTATACAGGCGCATCCTCGACACATCTGTAACTAGACGCATCCTGAACAGATCTGTATACAGGCGTATCCTGAACAGATCTGTACACAGGCGCATCCTCGACAGATCTGTATACAGGCGTATCCTGAACAGATCTGTATACAGGCGCATCCTCGACATATCTGTATACAGGCGCATCCTCGACAAATCTGTACATAGGCGCATTCTCGACATATCTGTAACTAGACTCATCCTCGACATATCTGTAACTAAACGCATCCTCGACATATCTGTAACTAGACGCATCCTCAACATATCTGTAACTAGACGCATCCTCGACAGATCTGTACACAGGCGCATACTCGACATATCTGTAACTAGACGCATCCTCGACATATCTGTAACTAGACGCATCCTCGACATATCTGTACCTAGGCTCATCCTCGACATATCTGTAACTAGACGCATCCTCGACATATCTGTAACTAGACGCATCCTCGACATATCTGTAACTAGACGCATCCTCGACATATCTGTAACTAGACTCATCCTCGACATATCTGTAACTAGAAGCATCCTCGACATATCTGTAACTAGAAGCATCCTCGACATATCTGTAACTAGACGCATCCTCGACAGATCTGTAGCTAGACGCATCCTCGACAGATCTGTAACTAGGCGCATCTTCGACATATCTGTAACTAGACGCATCCTCGACATATCTGTAACTAGACGCATCCTCGACATATCTGTAACTAGAAGCATCCTCGACATATCTGTAACTAGAAGCATCCTCGACATATCTGTAACTAGACGCATCCTCGACAGATCTGTAACTAGACGCATCCTCGACATATCTGTAACTAGACGCATCCTCGACATATCTGTAACTAGACGCATCCTCGACATATCTGTAACTAGACGCATCCTCGACATATCTGTAACTAGACGCATCCTCGACATATCTGTAACTAGACGCATCCTCGACATATCTGTAACTAGACGCATCCTCGACATATCTGTAACTAGACGCATCCCCGACATATCTGTAACTAGACGCATCCTCGACATATCTGTAACTAGACGCATCCTCGACATATCTGTAACTAGACGCATCTTCGACATATCTGTAACTAGACGCATCCTCGACATATCTGTAACTAGACGCATCCTCGACATATCTGTAACTAGACTCATCCTCGACATATCTGTATACAGGCGCATCCTCGACATATCTGTAACTAGACGCATCCTCGACATATCTGTAACTAGACGCATCCTCGACATATCTGTAACTAGACTCATCCTCGACATATCTGTAACTAGAAGCATCCTCGACATATCTGTAACTAGACACATCCTCGACATATCTGTAACTAGACGCATCCTCGACATATCTGTAACTAGACGCATCCTCGACATATCTGTAACTAAACGCATCCTCGACATATCTGTAACTAGACGCATCCTCGACATATCTGTAACTAGACGCATCCTCGACATATCTGTAACTAGACGCATCCTCGACATATCTGTAACTAGACGCATCCTCGACATATCTGTAACTAGACGCATCCTCGACATATCTGTAACTAGACTCATCCTCGACATATCTGTAACTAGAAGCATCCTCGACATATCTGTAACTAGACACATCCTCGACATATCTGTAACTAGACTCATCCTCGACATATCTGTAACTAGAAGCATCCTCGACATATCTGTAACTAGAAGCATCCTCGACAGATCTGTACACAGGCGCATACTCGACATATCTGTAACTAGACTCTTCTTCGACAGATCTGTAACTAGACTCATCCTCGACATATCTGTAACTGGAAGCATCCTCGACATATCTGTAACTAGACGCATCCTCAACATATCTGTAACTAGACGCATCCTCGACATATCTGTAACTAGACGCATCCTCGACATATCTGTAACTAAACGCATCCTCAACATATCTGTACACAGGCGCATACTCGACATATCTGTATACAGGCGCATCCTCGACAGATCTGTACACAGGCGCATACTCGACATATCTGTAACTAGACGCATCCTCAACATATCTGTAACTAGACGCATCCTCGACAGATCTGTAACTAGATTCATCCTCGACATATCTATAACTAGACGCATACTCGACATATCTGTAACTAGACGCATCCTCGACATATCTGTAACTAGACGCATCCTCAACATATCTGTAACTTAACGCATCCTCGACAGATCTGTACACAGGCGCATACTCGACAGATCTGTACACAGGCGCATCCTCGACAGATCT
Organism: Mimachlamys varia; assembly: GCA_947623455.1. Taxonomy (NCBI): domain Eukaryota; kingdom Metazoa; phylum Mollusca; class Bivalvia; order Pectinida; family Pectinidae; genus Mimachlamys; species Mimachlamys varia. Next base: position 54,001,900 of record OX392528.1, read on the forward strand.
GTATACAGGCGCATCCTCGACATATCTGTATACAGGCGCATCCCCAACATATCTGTAACTAGACGCATCCTCGACATATCTGTAACTAGACGCATCTCCAACATATCTGTAACTAGACGCATCCTCGACATATCTGTAACTAGACGCATCCTCGACATATCTGTAACTAGACGCATCCTCGACATATCTGTAACTAGACGCATCCTCGACATATCTGTAACTAGACGCATCCTCGACATATCTGTAACTAGACGCATCCCCAACATATCTGTAACTAGACGCATCCTCGACATATCTGTAACTAGACGCATCCTCGACATATCTGTAACTAGACTCATCCTCGACATATCTGTATACAGGCGCATCCTCGACATATCTGTAACTAGACGCATCCTCGACATATCTGTAACTAGACGCATCCTCGACATATCTGTAACTAGACTCATCCTCGACATATCTGTAACTAGAAGCATCCTCGACATATCTGTAACTAGACACATCCTCGACATATCTGTAACTAGACGCATCCTCGACATATCTGTAACTAGACGCATCCCCAACATATCTGTAACTAGAAGCATCCTCGACAGATCTGTACACAGGCGCATACTCGACATATCTGTAACTAGACGCATCCTCGACAGATCTGTAACTAGACTCATCCTCGACATATCTGTAACTAGAAGCATCCTCGACATATCTGTAACTAGACGCATCCTCAACATATCTGTAACTAGACGCATCCTCGACATATCTGTAACTAGACGCATCCTCGACAGATCTGTAACTAGACGCATCCTCGACATATCTGTAACTAGACGCATCCTCGACATATCTGTACACAGGCGCATACTCGACATATATGTAACTAGACACATCCTCGACAGATCTGTAAATAGACGCATCCTCGACATATCTGTAAATAGACAAATCCTCGACAGATCTGTAACTAGACGCATCCTGGACATATCTGTAACTAGACGCATCCTCGACATATCTGTAACTAGACGCATCCCCAACATATCTGTAACTAGACGCATCCTCGACAGATCTGTAACTAGACGCATCCTCGACAGATCTGTAACTAGACGCATCCTCGACATATCTGTAACTAGATTCATCCTCGACAGATCTGTACACAGGCGCATCCTGAACAGATCTGTATACAGGCGTATCCTGAACAGATCTGTATACAGGCGTATCCTGAACAGATCTGTACACAGGCGCATCCTCGACAGATCTGTATACAGGCGTATCCTGAACAGATCTGTATACAGGCGCATCCTCGACATATCTGTATACAGGCGCATCCTCGACAGATCTGTACACAGGCGCATCCTCGACAGATCTGTAAACAGGCGTATCCTAAACAGATCTGTATACAGGCGCATCATCGACATATCTATAGACAGGCGCATCCTCGACAGATCTGTGTACAGGTGCATCCTCGACATATCTATAATCGGGCGCATCATCGACATATCTATAGACAGGTGCATCCTCGACATATCTGTATACAGGTGCATCCTCGACATATCTGTATACAGGCGCATCCTCGACAGAACTGTATACAAGCGTATCCTCGACAGATCTGTATACAGGCGCATCTCGACAGAACTGTATACAAGCGTATCGTCGACAGATCTGTATACAGGCGCATCCTCGACAGAACTGTATACAAGCGTATCCTCGACATATCTGTATACAGGCGCACCGTCGATATATCTGTATACGGGCGCATCCTGAACAGATCTGTATACAGGCGCGTCCTCGACAGATCAGTAAACAGGCGCACCCTCAACAGATCTGTATACAGGCGCATCCTGAACAGATATGTATACAGGCGCATCCTGAACAAATCTGTACACAGGCGCATCCTCGACAGAACTGTATACAGGCGTATCCTAAACAGATCTGTAACTAGACGCATCCTCGACATATCTGTAACTAGACGCATCCTCGACATATCTGTAACTAGATTCATCCTCGACAGATCTGTATACAGGCGCGTCCTCGACAGATCAGTAAACAGGCGCACCCTCAACAGATCTGTATACAGGCGCATCCTGAACAGATATGTATACAGGCGCATTCTGAACAAATCTGTACACAGGCGCATCCTCGACAGATCTGTATACAGGCGTATCCTAAACAGATCTGTACACAGGCGCATCCTCGACAGATCTGTATACAGGCGAATCTCGACACATCTGTATACAGGCGAATCTTGACACATCTATATACAGACTCATCCTCGACATATCTGTAACTAGACTCATCCTCGACATATCTGTACCTAGGCTCATCCTCGACATATCTGTAACTAGACTCATCCTCGACATATCTGTACCTAGGCTCATCCTCGACATATCTGTAACTAGACGCATCCTCGACATATCTGTAACTAGACGCATCCTCGACAGATCTGTAACTAGACGCATCCTCGACAGATCTGTAACTAGACGCATCCTCGACAGATCTGTAACTAGACGCATCCTCGACATATCTGTAACTAGACGCATCCTCGACATTTCTGTAACTAGACGCATCCTCGACAGATCTGTAACTAGACGCATCCTCGACATATCTGTAACTAGACGCATCCTCGACATATCTGTAACTAGACGCATCCTCGACATATCTGTAACTAGACGCATCCTCGACATATCTGTAACTAGACGCATCCTCGACATATCTGTAACTAGACGCATCCTCGACAGATCTGTATACAGGCGCATCCTCGACATATCTGTAACTAGACGCATCCTCAACATATCTGTAACTAGACGCATCCTCAACATATCTGTAACTAGACGCATCCTCGACATATCTGTAACTAGACGCATCCTCGACATATCTGTAACTAGACGCATCCCCGACATATCTGTAACTAGACGCATCCTCGACAGATCTGTACACAGGCGCATACTCGACATATCTGTATACAGACTCATCCTCGACAGATCTGTAACTAGACTCATCCTCGACATATCTGTAACTAGACGCATCCTCGACATATCTGTAACTAGACGCATCCCCAACATATCTGTAACTAGACGCATCCTCGACAGATCTGTAACTAGACGCATCCTCAACATATCTGTAACTAGACGCATCCTAGACATATCTGTAACTAGACGCATCCTCGACATATCTGTAACTAGAAGCATCCTCGACATATCTGTAACTAGAAGCATCCTCGACAGATCTGTAAATAGACGCATCCTCGACATATCTGTAAATAGACACATCCTTGACAGATCTGTAACTAGACGCATCCTGGACATATCTGTAACTAGACGCATCCTCGACATATCTGTAACTAGACGCATCCCCAACATATCTGTAACTAGACGCATCCTCGACAGATCTGTAACTAGACGCATCCTCGACATATCTGTAACTAGACGCATCCTCGACATATCTGTAACTAGACGCATCCCCAACATATCTGTAACTAGACGCATCCTCGACAGATCTGTAACTAGACGCATCCTCGACAGATCTGTAACTAGACGCATCCTCAACATATCTGTAACTAGACGCATCCTAGACATATCTGTAACTAGACGCATCCTCGACATATCTGTAACTAGACGCATCCTCGACATATCTGTAACTAGATTCATCCTCGACATATCTGTACACAGGCGCATACTCGACATATCTGTATACAGACTCATCCTCGACAGATCTGTAACTAGACGCATCCTCAACATATCTGTAACTAGACGCATCCTCGACATATCTGTAACTAGACTCATCCTCGACAGATCTGTAACTAGACGCATCCTCGACATATCTGTAACTAGACGCATCCTCGACATATCTGTAACTAGACGCATCCTCGACATATCTGTAACTAGACGCATCCTCGACATATCTGTAACTAGAAGCATCCTCGACATATCTGTAACTAGACGCATCCTCGACATATCTGTAACTCAACGCATCCTCGACAGATCTGTACACAGGCGCATACTCGACAGATCTGTACACAGGCGCATCCTCGACAGATCTGTATACAGGCGCATCTGTAACTAGACGCATCCTCGACAGATCTGTATACAGGCGCATCCTCGACACATCTGTAACTAGACGCATCCTGAACAGATCTGTATACAGGCGTATCCTGAACAGATCTGTACACAGGCGCATCCTCGACAGATCTGTATACAGGCGTATCCTGAACAGATCTGTATACAGGCGCATCCTCGACATATCTGTATACAGGCGCATCCTCGACAGATCTGTACACAGGCGCATACTCGACATATCTGTAACTAGACGCATCCTCGACATATCTGTAACTAGACGCATCCTCGACATATCTGTAACTAGACGCATCCTCGACATATCTGTAACTAGACGCATCCTCGACATATCTGTAACTAGACTCATCCTCGACATATCTGTAACTAGAAGCATCCTCGACATATCTGTAACTAGAAGCATCCTCGACAGATCTGTAAATAGACGCATCCTCGACATATCTGTAAATAGACACATCCTTGACAGATCTGTAACTAGACGCATCCTGGACATATCTGTAACTAGACGCATCCTCGACATATCTGTAACTAGACGCATCCCCAACATATCTGTAACTAGACGCATCCTCGACAGATCTGTAACTAGACGCATCCTCGACATATCTGTAACTAGACGCATCCTCGACATATCTGTAACTAGATTCATCCTCGACAGATATGTACACAGGCGCATCCTGAACAGATCTGTATACAGGCGTATCCTGAACAGATCTGTATACAGGCGTATCCTGAACAGATCTGTACACAGGCGCATCCTCGACAGATCTGTATACAGGCGTATCCTGAACAGATCTGTATACAGGCGCATCCTCGACATATCTGTATACAGGCGCATCCTCGACAGATCTGTACACAGGCGCATCCTCGACAGATCTGTAAACAGGCGTATCCTAAACAGATCTGTATACAGGCGCATCATCGACATATCTATAGACAGGCGCATCCTCGACAGATCTGTGTACAGGTGCATCCTCGACATATCTATAATCGGGCGCATCATCGACATATCTATAGACAGGCGCATCCTCGACATATCTGTATACAGGTGCATCCTCGACATATCTGTATACAGGCGCATCCTCGACAGAACTGTATACAAGCGTATCCTCGACAGATCTGTATACAGGCGCATCTCGACAGAACTGTATACAAGCGTATCGTCGACAGATCTGTATACAGGCGCATCCTCGACAGAACTGTATACAAGCGTATCCTCGACATATCTGTATACAGGCGCACCGTCGATATATCTGTATACGGGCGCATCCTGAACAGATCTGTATACAGGCGCGTCCTCGACAGATCAGTAAACAGGCGCACCCTCAACAGATCTGTATACAGGCGCATCCTGAACAGATATGTATACAGGCGCATCCTGAACAAATCTGTACACAGGCGCATCCTCGACAGAACTGTATACAGGCGTATCCTAAACAGATCTGTAACTAGACGCATCCTCGACATATCTGTAACTAGACGCATCCTCGACATATCTGTAACTAGATTCATCCTCGACAGATCTGTATACAGGCGCGTCCTCGACAGATCAGTAAACAGGCGCACCCTCAACAACAGATCTGTATACAGGCGCATCCTGAACAGATATGTATACAGGCGCATTCTGAACAAATCTGTACACAGGCGCATCCTCGACAGATCTGTATACAGGCGTATCCTAAACAGATCTGTACACAGGCGCATCCTCGACAGATCTGTATACAGGCGAATCTCGACACATCTGTATACAGGCGAATCTTGACACATCTATATACAGACTCATCCTCGACATATCTGTAACTAGACTCATCCTCGACATATCTGTACCTAGGTTCATCCTCGACATATCTGTAACTAGACGCATCCTCGACATATCTGTAACTAGACGCATCCTCGACAGATCTGTAACTAGACGCATCCTCGACAGATCTGTAACTAGACGCATCCTCGACATATCTGTAACTAGACGCATCCTCGACATATCTGTAACTAGACGCATCCTCGACAGATCTGTAACTAGACGCATCCTCGACATATCTGTAACTAGACGCATCCTCGACATATCTGTAACTAGACGCATCCTCGACATATCTGTAACTAGACGCATCCTCGACATATCTGTAACTAGACGCATCCTCGACATATCTGTATACAGGCGCATCCTCAACAGATCTGTATACAGGCGCATCCTCGACATATCTGTAACTAGACGCATCCTCAACATATCTGTAACTAGACGCATCCTCGACATATCTGTAACTAGACGCATCCTCGACATATCTGTAACTAGACGCATCCTCGACATATCTGTAACTAGATTCATCCTCGACAGATCTGTACACAGGCGCATACTCGACATATCTATAACTAGACGCATCCTCGACATATCTGTAACTAGACGCATCCTCGACAGATCTGTAACTAGATTCATCCTCGACATATCTGTAACTAGACGCATCCTCGACATATCTGTAACTAGACGCATCCTCGACAGATCTGTAACTAGACGCATCCTCGACATATCTGTAACTAGATTCACCCTCGACAGATCTGTACACAGGCGCATACTCGACATATCTGTATACAGACTCATCCTCGACAGATCTGTAACTAGACGCATCCTCGACATATCTGTAACTAGACGCATCCTCGACAGATCTGTAACTAGACGCATCCTCGACATATCTGTAACTAGAAGCATCCTCGACATATCTGTAACTAGATTCATCCTCGACAGATCTGTACACAGGCGCATACTCGACATATCTGTATACAGGCGCATCCTCGACAGATCTGTAACTAGACGCATCCTCGACATATCTGTAACTAGACGCATCCTCAACATATCTGTAACTAGACGCATCCTCGACATATCTGTAACTAGACGCATCCTCGACATATCTGTAACTAGACGCATCCCCGACATATCTGTAACTAGATTCATCCTCGACAGATCTGTACACAGGCGCATACTCGACATATCTGTATACAGACTCATCCTCGACAGATCTGTAACTAGACTCATCCTCGACATATCTGTAACTAGACGCATCCTCGACATATCTGTAACTAGACGCATCCCCAACATATCTGTAACTAGACGCATCCTCGACAGATCTGTAACTAGACGCATCCTCAACATATCTGTAACTAGACGCATCCTCGACATATCTGTAACTAGACGCATCCTCGACATATCTGTAACTAGACGCATCCTCGACATATCTGTAACTAGAAGCATCCTCGACATATCTGTAACTAGACGCATCCTCGACATATCTGTAACTCAACGCATCCTCGACAGATCTGTACACAGGCGCATACTCGACAGATCTGTACACAGGCGCATCCTCGACAGATCTGTATACAGGCGCATCTGTAACTAGACGCATCCTCGACAGATCTGTATACAGGCGCATCCTCGACACATCTGTAACTAGACGCATCCTGAACAGATCTGTATACAGGCGTATCCTGAACAGATCTGTACACAGGCGCATCCTCGACAGATCTGTATACAGGCGTATCCTGAACAGATCTGTATACAGGCGCATCCTCGACATATCTGTATACAGGCGCATCCTCGACAAATCTGTACATAGGCGCATTCTCGACATATCTGTAACTAGACTCATCCTCGACATATCTGTAACTAGACGCATCCTCGACATATCTGTAACTAGACGCATCCTCAACATATCTGTAACTAGACGCATCCTCGACAGATCTGTACACAGGCGCATACTCGACATATCTGTAACTAGACGCATCCTCGACATATCTGTAACTAGACGCATCCTCGACATATCTGTAACTAGAAGCATCCTCGACATATCTGTAACTAGACGCATCCTCGACATATCTGTAACTAGACTCATCCTCGACATATCTGTAACTAGAAGCATCCTCGACATATCTGTAACTAGAAGCATCCTCGACATATCTGTAACTAGACGCATCCTCGACAGATCTGTAACTAGACGCATCCTCGACATATCTGTAACTAGGCGCATCTTCGACATATCTGTAACTAGACGCATCCTCGACATATCTGTAACTAGACGCATCCTCGACATATCTGTAACTAGAAGCATCCTCGATATATCTGTAACTAGAAGCATCCTCGACATATCTGTAACTAGACGCATCCTCGACAGATCTGTAACTAGACGCATCCTCGACATATCTGTAACTAGACGCATCCTCGACATATCTGTAACTAGACGCATCCTCGACATATCTGTAACTAGACGCATCCTCGACATATCTGTAACTAGACGCATCCTCGACATATCTGTAACTAGACGCATCCTCGACATATCTGTAACTAGACGCATCCCCAACATATCTGTAACTAGACGCATCCTCGACAGATCTGTAACTAGACGCATCCTCGACATATCTGTAACTAGACGCATCCTCGACATATCTGTAACTAGACTCATCCTCGACATATCTGTATACAGGCGCATCCTCGACATATCTGTAACTAGACGCATCCTCGACATATCTGTAACTAGACGCATCCTCGACATATCTGTAACTAGACTCATCCTCGACATATCTGTAACTAGAAGCATCCTCGACATATCTGTAACTAGACACATCCTCGACATATCTGTAACTAGACGCATCCTCGACATATCTGTAACTAGACGCATCCTCGACATATCTGTAACTAAACGCATCCTCAACATATCTGTAACTAGACGCATCCTCGACATATCTGTAACTAGACGCATCCTCGACATATCTGTAACTAGACGCATCCTCGACATATCTGTAACTAGACGCATCCTCGACATATCTGTAACTAGACTCATCCTCGACATATCTGTAACTAGAAGCATCCTCGACATATCTGTAACTAGAAGCATCCTCGACAGATCTGTACACAGGCGCATACTCGACATATCTGTAACTAGACTCATCCTCGACAGATCTGTAACTAGACTCATCCTCGACATATCTGTAACTGGAAGCATCCTCGACATATCTGTAACTAGACGCATCCTCAACATATCTGTAACTAGACGCATCCTCGACATATCTGTAACTAGACGCATCCTCGACATATCTGTAACTAAACGCATCCTCAACATATTTGTACACAGGCGCATACTCGACATATCTGTATACAGGCGCATCCTCGACATATCTGTAACTAGACGCATCCTCGACATATCTGTAACTAGACGCATCCCCAACATATCTGTAACTAGACGCATCCTCGACATATCTGTAACTAGACGCATCCTCGACATATCTGTAACTAGACGCATCCTCGACATATCTGTAACTAGACGCATCCTCGACATATCTGTAACTAGACTCATCCTCGACAGATCTGTAACTAGACGCATCCTCGACATATCTGTAACTAGACGCATCCTCGACAGATCTGTATACAGGCGCATCCTCGACATATCTGTATACAGGCGCATCCCCAACATATCTGTAACTAGACGCATCCTCGACATATCTGTAACTAGACGCATCCCCAACATATCTGTAACTAGACGCATCCTCGACATATCTGTAACTAGACGCATCCTCGACATATCTGTAACTAGACTCATCCTCGACATATCTGTAACTAGACGCATCCTCGACATATCTGTAACTAGACGCATCCTCAACATATCTGTAACTAGACGCATCCTCGACAGATCTGTACACAGGCGCATACTCGACATATCTGTAACTAGACGCATCCTCGACATATCTGTAACTAGACGCATCCTCGACATATCTGTAACTAGACGCATCCTCGACAGATCTGTATACAGGCGCATCCTCGACATATCTGTATACAGGCGCATCCCCAACATATCTGTAACTAGACGCATCCTCGACATATCTGTAACTAGACGCATCCCCAACATATCTGTAACTAGACGCATCCTCGACATATCTGTAACTAGACGCATCCTCGACATATCTGTAACTAGACTCATCCTCGACATATCTGTAACTAGACGCATCCTCGACATATCTGTAACTAGACGCATCCTCAACATATCTGTAACTAGACGCATCCTCGACAGATCTGTACACAGGCGCATACTCGACATATCTGTAACTAGACGCATCCTCGACATATCTGTAACTAGACGCATCCTCGACATATCTGTAACTAGAAGCATCCTCGACATATCTGTAACTAGACGCATCCTCGACATATCTGTAACTAGACTCATCCTCGACATATCTGTAACTAGAAGCATCCTCGACATATCTGTAACTAGACGCATCCTCGACATATCTGTAACTAGGCGCATCTTCGACATATCTGTAACTAGACGCATCCTCGACATATCTGTAACTAGACGCATCCTCGACATATCTGTAACTAGAAGCATCCTCGATATATCTGTAACTAGAAGCATCCTCGACATATCTGTAACTAGACGCATCCTCGACAGATCTGTAACTAGACGCATCCTCGACATATCTGTAACTAGACGCATCCTCGACATATCTGTAACTAGACGCATCCTCGACATATCTGTAACTAGACGCATCCTCGACATATCTGTAACTAGACGCATCCTCGACATATCTGTAACTAGACGCATCCTCGACATATCTGTAACTAGACGCATCCTCGACATATCTGTAACTAGACGCATCCTCGACATATCTGTAACTAGAAGCATCCTCGATATATCTGTAACTAGAAGCATCCTCGACATATCTGTAACTAGACGCATCCTCGACAGATCTGTAACTAGACGCATCCTCGACATATCTGTAACTAGACGCATCCTCGACATATCTGTAACTAGACGCATCCTCGACATATCTGTAACTAGACGCATCCTCGACATATCTGTAACTAGACGCATCCTCGACATATCTGTAACTAGACGCATCCCCAACATATCTGTAACTAGACGCATCCTCGACATATCTGTAACTAGACGCATCCTCGACATATCTGTAACTAGACGCATCCTCGACATATCTGTAACTAGACGCATCCTCGACATATCTGTAACTAGACTCATCCTCGACAGATCTGTAACTAGACGCATCCTCGACATATCTGTAACTAGACTCATCCTCGACATATCTGTATACAGGCGCATCCTCGACATATCTGTAACTAGACGCATCCTCGACATATCTGTAACTAGACGCATCCTCGACATATCTGTAACTAGACTCATCCTCGACATATCTGTAACTAGAAGCATCCTCGACATATCTGTAACTAGACACATCCTCGACATATCTGTAACTAGACCCATCCTCGACATATCTGTAACTAGACGCATCCTCGACATATCTGTAACTAAACGCATCCTCAACATATCTGTAACTAGACGCATCCTCGACATATCTGTAACTAGACGCATCCTCGACATATCTGTAACTAGACGCATCCTCGACATATCTGTAACTAGACGCATCCTCGACATATCTGTAATTAGACTCATCCTCGACATATCTGTAACTAGAAGCATCCTCGACATATCTGTAACTAGAAGCATCCTCGACAGATCTGTACACAGGCGCATACTCGACATATCTGTAACTAGACTCATCCTCGACAGATCTGTAACTAGACTCATCCTCGACATATCTGTAACTGGAAGCATCCTCGACATATCTGTAACTAGACGCATCCTCAACATATCTGTAACTAGACGCATCCTCGACACATCTGTAACTAGACGCATCCTCGACATATCTGTAACTAAACGCATCCTCAACATATTTGTACACAGGCGCATACTCGACATATCTGTATACAGGCGCATCCTCGACATATCTGTAACTAGACGCATCCTCGACATATCTGTAACTAGACGCATCCCCAACATATCTGTAACTAGACGCATCCTCGACATATCTGTAACTAGACGCATCCTCGACATATCTGTAACTAGACGCATCCTCGACATATCTGTAACTAGACGCATCCTCGACATATCTGTAACTAGACTCATCCTCGACAGATCTGTAACTAGACGCATCCTCGACATATCTGTAACTAGACGCATCCTCGACAGATCTGTATACAGGCGCATCCTCGACATATCTGTATACAGGCGCATCCCCAACATATCTGTAACTAGACGCATCCTCGACATATCTGTAACTAGACGCATCCCCAACATATCTGTAACTAGACGCATCCTCGACATATCTGTAACTAGACGCATCCTCGACATATCTGTAACTAGACGCATCCTCGACATATCTGTAACTAGACGCATCCTCGACATATCTGTAACTAGACGCATCCTCGACATATCTGTAACTAGACGCATCCTCGACATATCTGTAACTAGACGCATCCTCGACATATCTGTAACTAGACTCATCCTCGACAGATCTGTAACTAGACGCATCCTCGACATATCTGTAACTAGACGCATCCTCGACAGATCTGTATACAGGCGCATCCTCGACATATCTGTATACAGGCGCATCCCCAACATATCTGTAACTAGACGCATCCTCGACATATCTGTAACTAGACGCATCCTCGACATATCTGTAACTAGACGCATCCTCGACATATCTGTAACTAGACGCATCCTCGACATATCTGTAACTAGACGCATCCTCGACATATCTGTAACTAGACGCATCCCCAACATATCTGTAACTAGACGCATCCTCGACATATCTGTAACTAGACGCATCCTCGACATATCTGTAACTAGACGCATCCTCGACATATCTGTAACTAGACGCATCCTCGACATATCTGTAACTAGACTCATCCTCGACAGATCTGTAACTAGACGCATCCTCGACATATCTGTAACTAGACTCATCCTCGACATATCTGTATACAGGCGCATCCTCGACATATCTGTAACTAGACGCATCCTCGACATATCTGTAACTAGACGCATCCTCGACATATCTGTAACTAGACTCATCCTCGACATATCTGTAACTAGAAGCATCCTCGACATATCTGTAACTAGACACATCCTCGACATATCTGTAACTAGACGCATCCTCGACATATCTGTAACTAGACGCATCCTCGACATATCTGTAACTAAACGCATCCTCAACATATCTGTAACTAGACGCATCCTCGACATATCTGTAACTAGACGCATCCTCGACATATCTGTAACTAGACGCATCCTCGACATATCTGTAACTAGACGCATCCTCGACATATCTGTAATTAGACTCATCCTCGACATATCTGTAACTAGAAGCATCCTCGACATATCTGTAACTAGAAGCATCCTCGACAGATCTGTACACAGGCGCATACTCGACATATCTGTAACTAGACTCATCCTCGACAGATCTGTAACTAGACTCATCCTCGACATATCTGTAACTGGAAGCATCCTCGACATATCTGTAACTAGACGCATCCTCAACATATCTGTAACTAGACGCATCCTCGACACATCTGTAACTAGACGCATCCTCGACATATCTGTAACTAAACGCATCCTCAACATATTTGTACACAGGCGCATACTCGACATATCTGTATACAGGCGCATCCTCGACATATCTGTAACTAGACGCATCCTCGACATATCTGTAACTAGACGCATCCCCAACATATCTGTAACTAGACGCATCCTCGACATATCTGTAACTAGACGCATCCTCGACATATCTGTAACTAGACGCATCCTCGACATATCTGTAACTAGACGCATCCTCGACATATCTGTAACTAGACTCATCCTCGACAGATCTGTAACTAGACGCATCCTCGACATATCTGTAACTAGACGCATCCTCGACAGATCTGTATACAGGCGCATCCTCGACATATCTGTATACAGGCGCATCCCCAACATATCTGTAACTAGACGCATCCTCGACATATCTGTAACTAGACGCATCCCCAACATATCTGTAACTAGACGCATCCTCGACATATCTGTAACTAGACGCATCCTCGACATATCTGTAACTAGACGCATCCTCGACATATCTGTAACTAGACGCATCCTCGACATATCTGTAACTAGACGCATCCTCGACATATCTGTAACTAGACGCATCCTCGACATATCTGTAACTAGACGCATCCCCGACATATCTGTAACTAGACGCATCCTCGACATATCTGTAACTAGACGCATCCTCGACATATCTGTAACTAGACGCATCCTCGACATATCTGTAACTAGACGCATCCTCGACATATCTGTAACTAGACTCATCCTCGACATATCTGTAACTAGACGCATCCTCGACATATCTGTAACTAGACTCATCCTCGACATATCTGTAACTAGACGCATCCTCGACATATCTGTAACTAGACGCATCCTCGACATATCTGTAACTAGACGCATCCTCGACATATCTGTAACTAGAAGCATCCTCGACATATCTGTAACTAGACACATCCTCGACATATCTGTAACTAGACGCATCCTCAACATATCTGTAACTAGACGCATCCTCGACATATCTGTAACTAAACGCATCCTCAACATATCTGTAACTAGACGCATCCTCGACATATCTGTAACTAGACGCATCCTCGACATATCTGTAACTAGACGCATCCTCGACATATCTGTAACTAGACGCATCCTCGACAGATCTGTAACTAGACTCATCCTCGACATATCTGTAACTAGACGCATCCTCGACATATCTGTAACTAGAAGCATCCTCGACATATCTGTAACTAGACGCATCCTCAACATATCTGTAACTAGACGCATCCTCGACATATCTGTAACTAGACGCATCCTCGACATATCTGTACCTAGGCTCATCCTCGACATATCTGTAACTAGACGCATCCTCGACATATCTGTAACTAGACGCATCCTCGACATATCTGTAACTAGACGCATCCTCGACATATCTGTAACTAGACTCATCCTCGACATGTCTGTAACTAGAAGCATCCTCGACATATCTGTAACTAGAAGCATCCTCGACATATCTGTAACTAGACGCATCCTCGACAGATCTGTAACTAGACTCATCCTCGACATATCTGTAACTAGGCGCATCTTCGACATATCTGTAACTAGACGCATCCTCGACATATCTGTAACTAGACGCATCCTCGACATATCTGTAACTAGAAGCATCCTCGATATATCTGTAACTAGAAGCATCCTCGACATATCTGTAACTAGACGCATCCTCGACAGATCTGTAACTAGACGCATCCTCGACATATCTGTAACTAGACGCATCCTCGACATATCTGTAACTAGACGCATCCTCGACATATCTGTAACTAGACGCATCCTCGACATATCTGTAACTAGACGCATCCTCGACATATCTGTAACTAGACGCATCCTCGACATATCTGTAACTAGACGCATCCTCGACATATCTGTAACTAGACGCATCCCCAACATATCTGTAACTAGACGCATCCTCGACATATCTGTAACTAGACGCATCCTCGACATATCTGTAACTAGACGCATCCTCGACATATCTGTAACTAGACGCATCCTCGACATATCTGTAACTAGACTCATCCTCGACAGATCTGTAACTAGACGCATCCTCGACATATCTGTAACTAGACGCATCCTCGACAGATCTGTATACAGGCGCATCCTCGACATATCTGTATACAGGCGCATCCCCAACATATCTGTAACTAGACGCATCCTCGACATATCTGTAACTAGACGCATCCCCAACATATCTGTAACTAGACGCATCCTCGACATATCTGTAACTAGACGCATCCTCGACATATCTGTAACTAGACGCATCCTCGACATATCTGTAACTAGACGCATCCTCGACATATCTGTAACTAGACGCATCCTCGACATATCTGTAACTAGACGCATCCTCGACATATCTGTAACTAGACGCATCCCCGACATATCTGTAACTAGACGCATCCTCGACATATCTGTAACTAGACGCATCCTCGACATATCTGTAACTAGACGCATCCTCGACATATCTGTAACTAGACGCATCCTCGACATATCTGTAACTAGACTCATCCTCGACATATCTGTAACTAGACGCATCCTCGACATATCTGTAACTAGACTCATCCTCGACATATCTGTAACTAGACGCATCCTCGACATATCTGTAACTAGACGCATCCTCGACATATCTGTAACTAGACGCATCCTCGACATATCTGTAACTAGAAGCATCCTCGACATATCTGTAACTAGACACATCCTCGACATATCTGTAACTAGACGCATCCTCAACATATCTGTAACTAGACGCATCCTCGACATATCTGTAACTAAACGCATCCTCAACATATCTGTAACTAGACGCATCCTCGACATATCTGTAACTAGACGCATCCTCGACATATCTGTAACTAGACGCATCCTCGACATATCTGTAACTAGACGCATCCTCGACAGATCTGTAACTAGACTCATCCTCGACATATCTGTAACTAGACGCATCCTCGACATATCTGTAACTAGAAGCATCCTCGACATATCTGTAACTAGACGCATCCTCAACATATCTGTAACTAGACGCATCCTCGACATATCTGTAACTAGACGCATCCTCGACATATCTGTACCTAGGCTCATCCTCGACATATCTGTAACTAGACGCATCC
Organism: Mimachlamys varia; assembly: GCA_947623455.1. Lineage (NCBI taxonomy): Eukaryota > Metazoa > Mollusca > Bivalvia > Pectinida > Pectinidae > Mimachlamys > Mimachlamys varia. The sequence goes on from OX392528.1 coordinate 54,018,496, forward strand.
TCGACATATCTGTAACTAGACGCATCCTCGACATATCTGTAACTAGACGCATCCTCGACATATCTGTAACTAGACTCATCCTCGACATGTCTGTAACTAGAAGCATCCTCGACATATCTGTAACTAGAAGCATCCTCGACATATCTGTAACTAGACGCATCCTCGACAGATCTGTAACTAGACGCATCCTCGACATATCTGTAACTAGGCGCATCTTCGACATATCTGTAACTAGACGCATCCTCGACATATCTGTAACTAGACGCATCCTCGACATATCTGTAACTAGAAGCATCCTCGATATATCTGTAACTAGAAGCATCCTCGACATATCTGTAACTAGACGCATCCTCGACAGATCTGTAACTAGACGCATCCTCGACATATCTGTAACTAGACGCATCCTCGACATATCTGTAACTAGACGCATCCTCGACATATCTGTAACTAGACGCATCCTCGACATATCTGTAACTAGACGCATCCTCGACATATCTGTAACTAGACGCATCCTCGACATATCTGTAACTAGACGCATCCTCGACATATCTGTAACTAGACGCATCCCCAACATATCTGTAACTAGACGCATCCTCGACATATCTGTAACTAGACGCATCCTCGACATATCTGTAACTAGACGCATCCTCGACATATCTGTAACTAGACGCATCCTCGACATATCTGTAACTAGACTCATCCTCGACAGATCTGTAACTAGACGCATCCTCGACATATCTGTAACTAGACTCATCCTCGACATATCTGTATACAGGCGCATCCTCGACATATCTGTAACTAGACGCATCCTCGACAGATCTGTAACTAGACGCATCCTCGACATATCTGTAACTAGACTCATCCTCGACATATCTGTAACTAGAAGCATCCTCGACATATCTGTAACTAGACACATCCTCGACATATCTGTAACTAGACGCATCCTCGACATATCTGTAACTAGACGCATCCTCGACATATCTGTAACTAGACGCATCCTCAACATATCTGTAACTAGACGCATCCTCGACATATCTGTAACTAGACGCATCCTCGACATATCTGTAACTAGACGCATCCTCGACATATCTGTAACTAGACGCATCCTCGACATATCTGTAACTAGACTCATCCTCGACATATCTGTAACTAGAAGCATCCTCGACATATCTGTAACTAGAAGCATCCTCGACAGATCTGTACACAGGCGCATACTCGACATATCTGTAACTAGACTCATCCTCGACAGATCTGTAACTAGACTCATCCTCGACATATCTGTAACTGGAAGCATCCTCGACATATCTGTAACTAGACGCATCCTCAACATATCTGTAACTAGACGCATCCTCGACATATCTGTAACTAGACGCATCCTCGACATATCTGTAACTAAACGCATCCTCAACATATTTGTACACAGGCGCATACTCGACATATCTGTATACAGGCGCATCCTCGACAGATCTGTACACAGGCGCATACTCGACATATCTGTAACTAGACGCATCCTCGACATATCTGTAACTAGATTCATCCTCGACATATCTATAACTAGACGCATACTCGACATATCTGTAACTAGACGCATCCTCGACATATCTGTAACTAGACGCATCCACAACATATCTGTAACTTAACGCATCCTCGACAGATCTGTACACAGGCGCATACTCGACAGATCTGTACACAGGCGCATCCTCGACAGATCTGTATACAGGCGCATCCTCGACATATCTGTATACAGGCGCATCCCCAACATATCTGTAACTAGACGCATCCTCGACATATCTGTAACTAGACGCATCCCCAACATATCTGTAACTAGACGCATCCTCGACATATCTGTAACTAGACGCATCCTCGACATATCTGTAACTAGACGCATCCTCGACATATCTGTAACTAGACTCATCCTCGACATATCTGTAACTAGACGCATCCTCGACATATCTGTAACTAGACGCATCCTCGACATATCTGTAACTAGACGCATCCCCAACATATCTGTAACTAGACGCATCCTCGACATATCTGTAACTAGACGCATCCTCGACATATCTGTAACTAGACGCATCCTCGACATATCTGTAACTAGACGCATCCTCGACATATCTGTAACTAGACGCATCCTCGACATATCTGTAACTAGACGCATCCTCGACATATCTGTAACTAGACGCATCCTCGACATATCTGTAACTAGACGCATCCCCAACATATCTGTAACTAGACGCATCCTCGACATATCTGTAACTAGACGCATCCTCGACATATCTGTAACTAGACGCATCCTCGACATATCTGTAACTAGACGCATCCTCGACATAGCTGTAACTAGACTCATCCTCGACAGATCTGTAACTAGACGCATCCTCGACATATCTGTAACTAGACTCATCCTCGACATATCTGTATACAGGCGCATCCTCGACATATCTGTAACTAGACGCATCCTCGACAGATCTGTAACTAGACGCATCCTCGACATATCTGTAACTAGACTCATCCTCGACATATCTGTAACTAGAAGCATCCTCGACATATCTGTAACTAGACACATCCTCGACATATCTGTAACTAGACGCATCCTCGACATATCTGTAACTAGACGCATCCTCGACATATCTGTAACTAGACGCATCCTCAACATATCTGTAACTAGACGCATCCTCGACATATCTGTAACTAGACGCATCCTCGACATATCTGTAACTAGACGCATCCTCGACATATCTGTAACTAGACGCATCCTCGACATATCTGTAACTAGACTCATCCTCGACATATCTGTAACTAGAAGCATCCTCGACATATCTGTAACTAGAAGCATCCTCGACAGATCTGTACACAGGCGCATACTCGACATATCTGTAACTAGACTCATCCTCGACAGATCTGTAACTAGACTCATCCTCGACATATCTGTAACTGGAAGCATCCTCGACATATCTGTAACTAGACGCATCCTCAACATATCTGTAACTAGACGCATCCTCGACATATCTGTAACTAGACGCATCCTCGACATATCTGTAACTAAACGCATCCTCAACATATTTGTACACAGGCGCATACTCGACATATCTGTATACAGGCGCATCCTCGACAGATCTGTACACAGGCGCATACTCGACATATCTGTAACTAGACGCATCCTCGACATATCTGTAACTAGATTCATCCTCGACATATCTATAACTAGACGCATACTCGACATATCTGTAACTAGACGCATCCTCGACATATCTGTAACTAGACGCATCCACAACATATCTGTAACTTAACGCATCCTCGACAGATCTGTACACAGGCGCATACTCGACAGATCTGTACACAGGCGCATCCTCGACAGATCTGTATACAGGCGCATCCTCGACATATCTGTATACAGGCGCATCCCCAACATATCTGTAACTAGACGCATCCTCGACATATCTGTAACTAGACGCATCCCCAACATATCTGTAACTAGACGCATCCTCGACATATCTGTAACTAGACGCATCCTCGACATATCTGTAACTAGACGCATCCTCGACATATCTGTAACTAGACGCATCCTCGACATATCTGTAACTAGACGCATCCTCGACATATCTGTAACTAGACGCATCCTCGACATATCTGTAACTAGACGCATCCCCAACATATCTGTAACTAGACGCATCCTCGACATATCTGTAACTAGACGCATCCTCGACATATCTGTAACTAGACGCATCCTCGACATATCTGTAACTAGACGCATCCTCGACATATCTGTAACTAGACTCATCCTCGACATATCTGTAACTAGACGCATCCTCGACATATCTGTAACTAGACTCATCCTCGACATATCTGTATACAGGCGCATCCTCGACATATCTGTAACTAGACGCATCCTCGACATATCTGTAACTAGACGCATCCTCGACATATCTGTAACTAGACTCATCCTCGACATATCTGTAACTAGAAGCATCCTCGACATATCTGTAACTAGACACATCCTCGACATATCTGTAACTAAACGCATCCTCAACATATCTGTAACTAGACGCATCCTCGACATATCTGTAACTAGACGCATCCTCGACATATCTGTAACTAGACGCATCCTCGACATATCTGTAACTACACGCATCCTCGACATATCTGTAACTAGACTCATCCTCGACATATCTGTAACTAGACGCATCCTCGACATATCTGTAACTAGAAGCATCCTCGACATATCTGTAACTAGACGCATCCTCAACATATCTGTAACTAGACGCATCCTCGACATATCTGTAACTAGAAGCATCCTCGACATATCTGTAACTAGAAGCATCCTCGACAGATCTGTACACAGGCGCATACTCGACATATCTGTAACTAGACGCATCCTCGACAGATCTGTAACTAGACTCATCCTCGACATATCTGTAACTAGAAGCATCCTCGACATATCTGTAACTAGACGCATCCTCAACATATCTGTAACTAGACGCATCCTCGACATATCTGTAACTAGACGCATCCTCGACAGATCTGTAACTAGACGCATCCTCGACATATCTGTAACTAGACGCATCCTCGACATATCTGTACACAGGCGCATACTCGACATATCTGTAACTAGACACATCCTCGACAGATCTGTAACTAGACGCATCCTCGACATATCTGTAACTAGACACATCCTCGACAGATCTGTAACTAGACGCATCCTCGACATATCTGTAACTAGACGCATCCTCGACATATCTGTAACTAGACGCATCCCCAACATATCTGTAACTAGACGCATCCTCGACAGATCTGTAACTAGACGCATCCTCGACATATCTGTAACTAGACGCATCCTCGACATATCTGTAACTAGATTCATCCTCGACAGATCTGTACACAGGCGCATCCTGAACAGATCTGTATACAGGCGTATCCTGAACAGATCTGTATACAGGCGTATCCTGAACAGATCTGTACACAGGCGCATCCTCGACAGATCTGTATACAGGCGTATCCTGAACAGATCTGTATACAGGCGCATCCTCGACATATCTGTATACAGGCGCATCCTCGACAGATCTGTACACAGGCGCATCCTCGACAGATCTGTAAACAGGCGTAACCTAAACAGATCTGTATACAGGCGCATCATCGACATATCTATAGACAGGCGCATCCTCGACAGATCTGTGTACAGGTGCATCCTCGACATATCTATAATCAGGCGCATCATCGACATATCTATAGACAGGCGCATCCTCGACATATCTGTATACAGGTGCATCCTCGACATATCTGTATACAGGCGCATCCTCGACAGAACTGTATACAAGCGTATCCTCGACAGATCTGTATACAGGCGCATCTCGACAGAACTGTATACAAGCGTATCCTCGACAGATCTGTATACAGGCGCATCCTCGACAGAACTGTATACAAGCGTATCCTCGACATATCTGTATACAGGCGCACCGTCGATATATCTGTATACGGGCGCATCCTGAACAGATCTGTATACAGGCGCGTCCTCGACAGATCAGTAAACAGGCGCACCCTCAACAGATCTGTATACAGGCGCATCCTGAACAGATATGTATACAGGCGCATCCTGAACAAATCTGTACACAGGCGCATCCTCGACAGAACTGTATACAGGCGTATCCTAAACAGATCTGTACACAGGCGCATCCTCGACAGATCTGTATACAGGCGAATCTCGACACATCTGTATACAGGCGAATCTTGACACATCTATATACAGACTCATCCTCGACATATCTGTAACTAGACTCATCCTCGACATATCTGTACCTAGGCGCATCCTCGACATATCTGTAACTAGACGCATCCTCGACATATCTGTAACTAGACGCATCCTCGACATATCTGTAACTAGACGCATCCTCGACATATCTGTAACTAGACGCATCCTCGACATATCTGTAACTAGACTCATCCTCGACATATCTGTAACTAGACGCATCCCCAACATATCTGTAACTAGACGCATCCTCGACATATCTGTAACTAGACGCATCCTCGACATATCTGTAACTAGGCGCATCCTCGACATATCTGTAACTAGACGCATCCTCGACATATCTGTAACTAGACGCATCCTCGACATATCTGTAACTAGACTCATCCTCGACATATCTGTAACTAGACGCATAATCGACATATCTGTAACTAGACGCATCCCCAACATATCTGTAACTAGACGCATCCTCGACATATCTGTAACTAGGCGCATCCTCGACATATCTGTAACTAGACGCATCCTCGACATATCTGTAACTAGACGCATCCTCGACATATCTGTAACTAGACTCATCCTCGACATATCTGTAACTAGACGCATCCTCGACATATCTGTAACTAGACGCATCCTCGACAGATCTGTAACTAGACGCATCCTCGACATATCTGTATACAGGCGCATCCTCGACAGATCTGTACACAGGCGCATCCTCGACATATCTGTATACAGGCGCATCCTCGACATATCTGTATACAGGCGCATCCTCGACACATCTATATACAGGCGCATCCTCGACAGATCTGTACACAGGCGCATCCTCGACATATCTGTATACAGGCGCATCCTCGGCAGATCTGTACACAGGCGCATCCTCGCCACATCTATATACAGGCGCATCCTCGACATATCTGTACACAGGCGCATCCTCGACATATCTGTATACAGGCGCATCCTCGACAGATCTGTACACAGGCGCATCCTCGACACATCTATATACAGGCGCATCCTCGACAGATCTGTACACAGGCGCATCCTCGACATATCTGTATACAGGCGCATCCTCGACAGATCTGTACACAGGCGCATCCTCGCCACATCTATATACAGGCGCATCCTCGACATATCTGTACACAGGCGCATCCTCGACACATCTGTATACAGATCTGTCGATGTTGCACCTGTATACAGATCTGTCGAGGATGCGCCTGTATACAGATCTGTCGAGGATGCGCCTGTATATAGATGTGTCGAGATGCGCCTGTGTACAGATCTGTCGAGGATGCGCCTGTATACAGATCTGTCGAGGATGCACCTGTATATAGATGTGTCGAGATGCGCCTGTGTACAGATCTGTCGAGGATGCGCCTGTATACAGATACGTCGAGGATGCGCCTGTATATAGATGTGTCGAGATGCGCCTGTGTACAGATCTGTCGAGGATGCGCCTGTATACAGATCTGTCGAGGATGCGCCTGTATATAGATGTGTCGAGATGCGCCTGTGTACAGATCTGTCGAGGATGCGCCTGTATACAGATACAGGCGCATCCTCGACAGATCTGTATACAGCCGCATCCTCGACAGTTCTGTACACAGGCGCATTGTTGACTGATATATATATAAGCGCATCCGCCACAGATATTTATACAGACGCACCCTCGACTGATCTGTAAAGGGGCGCATCCTCGATACTTCTTATACAAGCGCATCTTCAACAAATATGTTTCAGTCCTCGTCAGATCTGTTTACAGGCGCATCCACGATAGAATTGTATAGATTTGTGCGCATCTTCGACTATCTCATCCTCGATATCCAGGCCTAGGGGTTACGGTCATCTACGTTCTCTGTCGAGAACGTTAGTGATCGTAACCCCTGGATATCGGGGATGCAACTATCTGTATCAAGGCACTTCTTCGACAGAACTGTATAAAGGTACATCCTCGTCAATTTTGAAGGGAGTTTCTTAAAAATGGTAGTTATGTTTCTCTCAATACCCTGGCCCTGGATATTTTTCTTGGTCATTATTACACCGTACTGTATCTCTAATTCAGAATGGCCTCTCCTAGTGAAAAAAGTGGTATAGTTTACCAAATCACTTGCAACACCCCCTCCCCCCAAAAAATGAGTACTGTAAAAGTGGAATTTTTTGCGGTGTGGAAATTTCCCCTTATTTCGCTGACATTAAATAACCGGGAAAATATATAACCTCAAGCGAACATATTTAACACCTCTAATCAAAATATACAGTGTATAATAGTATTATAGGTACACAATACAAAACAACAGGACGGACAGCGCGATTTCCACACCGCGAACAGTTTGGAGATTGACTAAGCGAAAAATACCACGCGCGCAAAAATATTCGCTTTTACAGTATTGTTTCGTTTTTGATGAAAACACACACATTTCCCCATTTGATGGAAATCCCGAAATTATATCCAAATACAAAATGTGCAGAGTGCTTGGAAATTCCAACCAGCAGGTGTCAGATTTCCATACCCACAAAGGGAACTAACTCCGTCAGAACTATAGAACTATCATAATATCAAGAAAAATATCTAGCTCCAAAAATGACACGTGTAAAAGGTTCTCAAATCTGTATAGATGTATAGTAGCTTTGAACGTTATGTGCACTAAGCCATACATCCAAACTCTCGATATTTTTTGGTGAATAATGTTAATCAACCTATACGAGAGTATCAAATGTTCTATCATTTTATCAAAGCCAACTACTGTACTTTTATACATATATAAATGGTGGACTGACTTTTATTGTTGTTGAAAATTGTGAGGTAAACTCATTGTTTTTATCAGAAATTGATTTATTTCATTTTTACGGATCTAGATAAACGTTATCATTATCTCTTCTAGGTCTATTAATTCTTATATCACTTAATGATCACTTAATCTCAGAGGCGATGAGAAGGACGAGGGCCGTATACAAATTAGTAAAGTAGTTATCCTTTTTGTGAAATCTGTCATAACTTGCCAATGATTTCGCCTTATTTATTTTCCATCTTATGATACCATTTAATACCTTTGTTTGGAACTCCTGAGCAATTAAAAGTGTCGCAGCGAAGGCTTTAAATCGCTCACAAATCTGTCTATTGTACCCCGTCGATCGCTAGAGTAAATACGTACAATATAGTTAACGATCCGATACCGTCTGTTGATATCCGGCTTGTACGTATACCAACATGGCTGACAAGCGTACCTAGCAACACACGCGACAGGACTTCATCTGTGCCAAACAGGATTTTATAAAGAAGAAGAAATTGTGGTAAAAATTAAAAGTGGCCAGATGCAGGATGTTGAGCGTGAGGACACTATACAACGGTCAGTGGGAGGCCGGTTGAAGACTGGTAAGTGACCAGTAGCTGGCTACCGAAGGACATCAGTAGGCTATAGCTATAACACGTTAGCGATAAGGCCACATACATATAAAATATACATATATATAGACAGGTAATAGTTTAAATTTATTTCAAAATAGAAACATCTTTTATTATTGTGTAATTGAATATATGTATTTATATGTTTGTGTCGAGGGACGGTGACTTTAAAACACAAGTTCGATACTTTGCTTGGTAGTAAGGTTATTTAAAGTATTTCAATGGTAGATATTGTTTAGATTATCGGCATTTAAATATATGTGTAGCCTATACTGGTTAGATCTATTTTAAAATCGTACGAACTCTGTCATAACCAGCTGTCAGTGATGTTAAGGTTGATAGAAGGGTAGAGGTGGTCTACTTGGAGTTTTTTTGTTTTATTTTTCTGGAGTTATAATATGAATCTAACCTTTGCTAGCTGTACGAAATATGTCATTTTATTTTTATTATTACTCGCCAAGTGTGTGTATCTAACCGAGATAAATCGCCAATAAAGATTTTATGGTGTAGCGATACACACATTTATATTATACGTGTATATATGTATATATGTGTTTTAGATAAGTGTCTGTGTATGCATAATAATGCAAGCTCTAAAACTTAACATACAGTTAAAGTACAAATACACTGTGCTGATAATTAGGACAGGTTTATATCATGTACATAAAAATGTACAATTATAGTGGAATTCTCTTGGAAACCATAAAGAATTTGACCTAATTCAGTATTGAAAGTATGACAAAAGATGGGGAGGTCGAGAGTTTTGTTAGAAGAGATGGTAAGTGTTTTGAAATTTGACACCGTTTCTTTTATGTCTCCATGTCATATACGCGTGCAGTATGTGGGATGTACGTGTGCGGGCATATTGAGTTTGATACACGACATACATATGTATTAACGTTGCACTATCAAAACTTCAACTCGAATTCACCTGTGTTTGAATAACATATTTAATTTATTGACTTGATCATAAACCTTTTGTCTACATATTCATTCGCATTTTTAATAATTCAGTATATCAGTCATGGATTTCAAAATACCATTTGTAGAACGGTCGATAAAAAAACATTTCAGTCTTGCCTTTCTGTGTTGTTTAGAATTATTTTCAGTCCGATCCATTTTTCCGGTCCTTATTATGAGCAAACAAAATTTGCATTAGACTTGTAGGTAAGTCGATATTGCGCTGGCGGATAGTTTTACAATTAAAGCATTTCAAACAGATTTCTTTTCATCGCTCATTGCCACGAATATTCATGCGTCAAGCTATTGGTTAGCTCGAGATGGAATTTCATGTATACCGCTGTATTGGTTAATCAAAGGTTTTATAAAACCGTGTACGAGGCTCGAACTGCATTATCCGTGGTTGCCAATGGAGATAATCATTCAAAATATCGAACGAATATTTGAAAACAGGAAATTGACCATGGGCCGATGGCAACAGTCAATGGGGAATTATGCAAAATGTCAATTGTCGCGGAAATTGTCGCAATATCTTGTCCGTCAGCCATTATTCGGCTATAACGGAGATAGAGTTCAGTGCAGAAAGTTGCTTTCTGACAGGCAGAGCTCCATTACTTCATTCAATGATGCTTGAATCGAGTTTGGCTTCTGTATTTTTAAAACGTAGCTGGCTGTCGTCTGCCAATACTTCGCTGAGCGTGCTATCTATTCTTGTTTCATGAAATGGACATGTTAGTGTTGTCAATTTCACTACGAAAGATCTCGACATTGTTAGCTTAGTTGCAGCCACCGAAGTTTGTGTATTTGTCTGGTGCGAGTTGAACCATCAATAGTATACGTCATCATTTCTCTGGAAAACAAGTTCAAGTGTAGTTAATTTAATACTATAGGATCAATATAATATTAAATATAAATATAAATTTTATTTATTTTACAACAATTATGAAACAAGTTATCCAACTTATATAAATCACTCTTGTTGGCCCGGATGTTAGCGCGCGAGGGGTCTTTTTGTGGGAGGAAACCGGAATACCCGGAGAAAACCCACGTGGTCGGGCAGGTGACTCCATAGCTTTTCACGTCCGGTCGGGGAATCGAACCCCGGCCGCCTTGGTGAAAGGCAAGTGCGCTATCCACTGCACCACCCGGCCACCTTAATATAATATTAAGAAGAGATGGGTTCATTTACTCCTGTTGGAATATGAAGGTGATCTTTCAAGTTGATTTTCGACTGTCATGATATCTTATTTACCTTAAAATTGTTTCTATCGTGTCTCCAGAACTTCGTCTTTTAAAGATGACCCAAAACCGCAAGGCTTTCCAATAACAGACACATATACATAATCACTATATAACTCGAGAACTCGTTATAACACGGTTATAAACTCAGGAGATTGTATATAACTCCGGTACGTTATATAACCATACCTCTGGAGGTGTTTTTAATACCGGATCATTTAGAAACATTTACAATTCAGAAACGGTATATAACCATAGCCCTGAGACATATAGCTAAAACTCTGGATTGCCTTTCCGGGGTGACTATCAGTTGAGCTTCACAAGCTTGGAGTAAAACGTTTAATTAAATTCAGGTTTTAAATGTTTATCTGATAGTGATAATTTTGAAGACCGCAACTTTCAGCGTTATCGGTCATTAAAATGTATTTCACATTTAAATGAATATAATATAAATGTTATTAAAACATGAATTCAGATTTCAATATTCGGGGAGGGTATACATCAAGGCGCTGTTATCTTTCACATTTAATTGAAATCAAATTTGACGATAACTTTTAATTGGCAAACCTCGATCAGTTATATCAATAATATAAGTGCAATTAAAACATGAATTCTGATTTTAATATTCGGGGAGGGTATACATCAAGGCGCTGTTATCTTTCACATTCAATTGGAATCATATTTGACGATAACTTTTAATTGGCAAACCTCGATTAGTTATATTTTACTTCTTTTAATTAGAAATCAAGTTGGGTCATGTATACTCAGAAACAACTGCAGATCGGCACTTTGCAATACAGTCCGGTTTATGTTGCGTGGAATGTATCACAGGGACATGATAATTTGTAACAGCTATATTTAACATAGGCTGAGGTGGTCTAAGTATTTTTTCACGGTTTTAATAGTTTTTATCACATCTTAGTTAACTCCACAACGATGACACATACTCAACTCATTACAAGTGTAAAATTTTCAAGATCATCTCAGTTTTTCTCCCAGTAAAGCTCTTTACGAATTCGCATGTCCCTGTGATATGTAGATATAGTTTATTAACAATTCGTTTTACGTAACAGGTAAACATAAAGAAACTTATCATTATGAAATTGAGGGTGAAACAGGAAAGGGGGGAATCTATGTTTCGGCTGTGTCGGGTTGAGGTGGTGTGGAGTGGGGAAGGAGTATGTGTTAGGGGCGAAGATCTGTTGTTTAATACCACCGTCCCCCCCTCTCTCTATCTATATTTATATATCAACCAATGCTGTTGTGCAATATCAAGGCTGGGGTAGCGACTTAAGGTCCTAATCAGTACCAGTAATCTATACTAAATGATTCATGGCGGCCAAATTCGATGATGACATGTGGAATACAGGTAAGCCTTTTGATGTCGCCGACAAGGTGTTGGTATTGTGGCGAGAACGAGGTGCATATCTACGACTACGAAATAAATTTAAATTCAAACAAGCCTTTGTAATTTATAATTTCTCTGTACTGCATTTTTTTTTTATTTGGTGGGAGCGTTCGAAAAGAAAGTACAAAGCACTTCTATGTATCCAAGAAATCAACACGCAGCTGACAACGAATTTCAAAGTACTGTTAACTTTGTAACTGACATACATGCATCGATTTTTCCGAAAATCATATGTTATAAATGAAATACAAATCATTGTGGGAATATTATACTTGCTAAAAGGGAAAGCGAAAAAAAAACATCGAATATAAGTTATTGGTATTTTCCGACAAGGACATGTTGGTACTAGTGTTGTAACGTAAAACCTTTCTGTTGAGTGGCGCAGTCATTGTGTAAACACAGCACCTATATCTCACTATAGCCTTCTGTCCGGGCTTCCAAGACGTATTGTGAGGGAAAGTTCTCTCCAGGCACGGTCGTGAAAATGTGAGCTCCGGAAACTTTCGGATAAGATATCGTTATCATAATAATAATAATTCTGAAATTCTGAGGAATTATAAATGGAAGTATACGGAAATGATGGTATCGAATTATCATGTAAGTATCTATAGTTGTAACTAGAGAGTGAAAATCGTTGTTTCAGACACGGAAAGAATTGGCCGATTGATAACTCGATCTCTCATTTGGTCGGGTCTATTAGGAAGATGAATATGTTTTTTTCAAATATTGTCTCCTACTTATAATGATGTATTATGAGGTTCGTTCCGCATGCATGGAAACCAGTCGATTATTGAATTTATATTAGCCGACCACTGATAACAAACTAACGATCAATGTGCTGTTTTCATGTCGATCGTCTTTGTATTTTCATTCTTTCATAAAGGAAAAACACTAATTCCTTACATTGGGTATGAACTTATTACCAAGCTACATGTAGTATGTTCCGTAAACTTTGATATCGTTTATACCGAATATTTCTGAGACCAACTTTGGAGTTTTGGGCCTACTGAAATTGTCATATACATCCAACACAATGGTTTTCAAAGGAGCTTATGTCCAGATGAAAAGAAGAATAAGATTTGAAATCCATGTAAACTATCAAATTTAATCAAAATACTAAATGACTTGACGGAGGGATATTCTGTAAAAAAACACCAATTCTGTAAATTCCAAATGTACCCGATGTGTTTCGTACAAATATAAAAAGCTAACTAACTTACAAAGTTCAAGTTCAAGTTCTTTTATTACTTTAAGTCTTACGACCATACATTTCAAAGTTAATTACTTGATACTTAAATGACAATAGTTACAGCCTTATAACATTTGTCTCCACACAATGCATTACAATGGAAGGATGCAGCGCAAATGTCAATATAAGCAATTTCTCAGTGTCTTCATAAAAATAAGAATAACAAAATTTCGCTGTGATAGAACCATACTCAACATTTCCGTTGAAAAGTTAAAAGTGATTATGTTATGCATAATATCCGTTTGTCAAGACTAGTGAAACTGTGTCTGGACCTTCAAGAACAAGATGATTAAGTATATTTTTTTGCATCTCAGATAATCGGCTTTTCTGCAATAGTGGTATAGTGAAATACGGACCTCATCGGTCGATAAGCATTGTTGAACTTTCAAACGTCCGTTGAACCCCTTATTGTAGTGTTAGTCAATTTCTCGCCTCTATCGCTTTGGGGACTTTGATGTCATCAAACGAAGATTGTATACATATGTATAAAGATGAACCTTAATTTTGACGAAGTTGGTAACGAACAAGTTCTAAGAATTGGAAAGAAGGGCCCTTTTTTAACATTTTATTGACGCCAAACTTTAAGCAGTCAGATTTTTACTCAGCTTAAGAAGGAAGAGATGTTAATTTATAATATCTATGTCAATTCCAGGCCTAATACAGGTATTTAATAGTACAAAAAAGTTATATCGCCAGAGTCAGGTCGAAGGTCAAGGGGATTTTTCACTTTTTTGTACTTTTAAAAGTTGTTCATTTCGTTTGCGGGGTCTCTTTGACATCAACATTTCAAATCGGCCGTGCCTTATTTCAAATTTCTACAATCGGTAATACTGAGACCAACCAACGCTTAACCGGGTGCCTTGAAAGGCTTGTCAGTTCAGTGTGATTTGACGTTACTACCGGGGCGTACACTCACCGATAGATTAGAAATATGTCGGATCATTCAATACATTTATATATATATCCAATTAGATTCAGATGAAGAACTTGAATGACATCAGAAATCTCTTATGAGACACCTCCGATTCAACAATAATTCAATAAATGTAATTTTGTACTTTAAAAGTCGTGAACCGTCATAAGCCTATATATATATGGTATATTGGGGACAACCTTGTACGCTTGCATTGGACCAGTAAACCGTTAAAGTCCACACGTCGACCGCTGTTGACTTTATGCCAAACACGGGGGATATTTGACGACAACATTTACTAGGCTCATTTCAGAAAGTATTAATGGACAAAATAAATATCTGTTGAAATAGATTCGGGCTTTAACCTAGCTAATCGTGTCCGCAGACTGAAAGTGGACGTCACTTTCTTGTATACACACCAACTTCGGCAATCTTCGGCGAACGGTGAACAAATATTTGAATGAGTTAACAGTCAAACACTTATGAATTCAGCCATAGAGAAGTAATCTACGAAAGTATAATATGACATCCGTAATTTGTTTATGAACTGAAGTCGATTTGAAGTCGATTTATATTAAGAAAACGTGGTAGATAAATCTTACCTATGTCCACGTGACATTCTTATCAAAATCTAATAAGGTTAATAATCTGCGTTAAATTAAAATAAGCTTCTTTTTCTAAATGTGTTGATAATATGCTTATCCTTTATTTGAACAGAGCTGATCATTTATTCATGATACGTAATCTGTTAAACATATACACATTTGTACTTATATAATATATACTTAGGGTCGGGTTACGTCATGTTCACCAATAATCATATTA
Source organism: Mimachlamys varia (assembly GCA_947623455.1). Taxonomy (NCBI): domain Eukaryota; kingdom Metazoa; phylum Mollusca; class Bivalvia; order Pectinida; family Pectinidae; genus Mimachlamys; species Mimachlamys varia. Next base: position 54,034,221 of record OX392528.1, read on the forward strand.
ATTTACATATACGCTGTATCTCCAAATATTTGAAGAATATGTAACCAGTGCTCCAAAAACAAACGTGTCAAAAAAATCGTCTATATAAATTACGAGTAATCAATTAATTCTGTTAAGTTTTGAATAGTTTACTTGACTTTCAGTTGTATATTAATTGGCATAGTTTATTAGATTAATGATATATACGGATCACACAGAGACGTATGAAGTCATAGTTTTATACGTCTCTGGGACCACAGGGACCTGGGAATTTTTGACATGCAGCTAGTTTTGGACCTAAACCGATAATCTAATTCCGTGGTAATTTTGGGGGGTTTAGATCAATTTTCGATAAAAATGCCCCCTCCCTCAATGGACTTTTATTATATAATATTAAGTTATATTAAAAAATGAACGCGTGTTGTATTTTCGGGAGGGAGGGGGCCTATGAAGCTGTCATAACTTGTGTCAAATCCGACGTCCTTCAGGATGGGCAAGCCTGAATTATAAAAAAGGCGCCAACAAGATATATATATATATAGTTGTAGCGATCTAATCTAACTCTGTGCTTACGGTTAACTACTTAAACAAAATGCAGGTGTTTTCCAGTATAGGAACAATAATTCATCTTCACTGGAATTTTCTGATGTTTTTTTCTTTTAGTCCTGTCACTTACCAGAATCAGAATGTTGATTCCTATAGATATGTTTCCAGGGTTTATCTTGACGGTTTTTGAATATTTTTGTTTTTGGACACGCGGCTTTAGATTAGATTTGCTATCTAACTCAGTGGTTTGGGGTGCTGATTACATTTTCTAATAGGTTGTACCATGCTTTTCCATACTCTTTCAGAGAAAGGGTTTTGTCTAAGAATTCTGACTTTTTGTGCATAGAATTTGAATCCAGTGCGCGATTCAGACATGAACTGAATAAAGGGGAAGTAACTCTAAGCCGAAATAGAGCTCTTCTCCACTCGGGGCTGATACTGCAGTGGCGCGGTATCCGTTAGGGACTCCCTAACATCCCCAATGGAGAGCGTCCGACAGGAGATCCCCAGAAACCAAGTGTTCTTTTTCTGACTAACACATTTCCCCTGCTGTAATACATCGGTGTCATTGATTAGTGATTGACATCATTCTTAAAAGGTAATGGCGGGACGATCGCGACCTGAGCTGCACAGGTGCCCGATAATTGGTTATAGTTTGTATACAGTTTTGGATCGACACTATGGTGTTAATTAACACTTTTAGGGTTGAGATCAAATTCGATAAGATTCTCTACAATGGTCATTTATATACCCAAATGTATAAAATTGTGCTTAAAACCTAGCTTAGTGTCGGTCCAAAATATATTTATGTCTTTAACAAATTCTCAGGCCCCTGTGCTGAGTTGTCCCAGTCGGGAGACTTGGGTATATAATACGAATTCTATATTTATCTCTGCTTACCTCGATGATGAGAAGCTTCACAAACTGGTGGTAAAACTATTCAACGCTATAAATTTGTATTTGATTTATTGATCCATAAATATCAAACACATTAAATGTTATTGGTTAACAGTTACATGATAGTTGGGCATGCCCTTATGACCTTTAATTGGCTGTTTATGACCTTGCACCTGTGTTACCTGTTCTTTAGAGCATTGAATCTGTGCTTTCCATTGATTGGTATTTTTTTTTACATTGGTGCATCAGTATGCATATGACCTTACATGGTTCTGTGTGACCTTGGTTCTGTCATGTGATCTTGGTTCTGTATATGACCTTGGTTCTGTCATGTGATCTTGGTTCTGTATGACCTTGCCCCTGTATGGAATTTATTCAATTTAACCTTGTATAACCTTGACCCTGTATGACTTTGTTTTCTTGCATAGCATTACTAGTATATCAAAGAAGCGTTATAAAATTGATCCATACTTTGCGGTATCTATTATTGCTCCCACTAGTGGCAGAGCTAAACCCCAGGAACAAGGCTACAGTCATGTTTTCTGTCCAACTTTGTCGGCACAGATATTGATCTTTAAATTCTCAAGTCCTAAAAATCTAGAATGCCATCTCATAATTCTCCTCAATCCATTGGAGGATGGAAGTATAAGGCAAAACAAATCTTTAAATATGATTTCCGTGATCTAAAATGTTATTTAGGACTTTTATTATATAAGATATTTCAATGCCTAAATTGAACTTTTGAAGAAGTAAATTATTATGTCTGCATAGATATTTTTGAATAACATTTCTGTTTAATTATCATCTGATTTTAACTGTTACAAGGGGAAAAAACAAATAATTTGTTTAGTTGGTCCGACGACATTATACCAACTTCAGTTTCGGTTTGCATTCCGTAGACATTAGAATAACGTACGCGAACAATGTCAGGCGTAGGGTTGAGGGCGACCCCTTTACTGAGTGAAATAGACAGTGATACTAATTATAGTGTACGGACACTGACCACTATACCCTGGACAGTATGGACATGTTTCAGTTACAGCACAGGTGGGTCGAGGCTCAAGCCTCGGGATGGATGTGTAGTATTCCCAAGGAAGGAATATTAAATACAAAGCTAATTTTACGAAAATTATTAAACAAGTTGTTCAACTTATATTAATCACTGTTGTTGGCCTGAATGTTGGCTCGTGAGGGGTCTTACTGTGGGAGGATGCTAGAGTATCCGTCAGAAAAAAACTCAAATGGTCGGGCAGGTCTACTTACCTCATACCTTTTCATGTCTGATCAAGGAATTGAGCCCCTGCCACTTTGGTGAAAGGCAAGTTGGCTATCCACTGCACCGACTGACCACCCACTGAGAAATATTTTTGTATTTTAGTCCAATAGTATTGAAACCAGATCAAAATTCAGAAATTTTATTTCTTGCATGTTTACAATAGAATCTTGTTATGTTGATATCGTGTTGTATAACTCGAAAACCTTGTTTAATTCAAAGTATTTTGTTGGTCCCTACCAAGCTTTGCACTAGCATTCAAACTCTATTAACTCAGTAGAATGTATATGAATTGCTCTCATGAAATTTTAGATTTGGAGATGTGTTAACATGATTCTGTTCTTCTTGGCCCTTATCATATTTGACAGTAAATAAGCCCCATCCTTACTTAGAAAATATTTTCACCCTGAAGTTCCTTAGCTACATAGGGCAGTTCCTGAGATTGAAGTCCCTTATTTTTGGGTTTCTGGGAATGCTTATGTCGTAATTGCAGTAATAAGGATCAGTTTCTGTCTATAAATAGATATATATAAATACATAAAATGTTTTCTGTATGTTTCAGCCCTAGACATCACAGGAGAGAATTTCGAGGACTTACTGGCCTACGATGATCTCTTCCTGGATTATTTCAACGCCTTCCTGGCCCTCAATGTAAGTTACAATGACTTTTTTACTCCTAGCTGGAATCAGGTCTCTAAGATAAATATTCATCACATAACTAGTACTTTGGTTTTTTTTATATGCATCTTCTATGAATAGTTCAGAATGCTTTAGAAAAAGGTTTTTATGTGATCTAACTTTAGTGTCACATATGTGTCCTATACAAATGAAATGACTACTGTATTTTTCCTAATATAAGCATATATGACTCACTACAAGTGCATCCTTGATACCCAGGGGTTATGCTCTTTACAATCCTGGAATATGTGGTGGCAAAACTGGAGGTACGCGCCAACTGACCAACCACTACCGACTTCAAAAGTTTATCAATTTATACTGTTATGTCACATAATGTGAACACGACATTCTTTTGATATACATATATCAAAGTACATCCTCGATATCCAGGGGTTACGATCACCTATGTAATCTACACCCCTGGAATATATCATGGCAAAATTGAAAGCTCCCGGGTCTGCCACCTAGCGGTCGGTGTGCGTTGTGTCCTTTTGAATCACGTAATCACAGACCAATCAAAATGCGTATAACAAAACAGCTTCAGCAATGAATGTAAACATAGAAAAATATCTCATTCGGTTGATCTGTGAAAAATTCAAGCTTGATCAAATTAGACAGCATCAGGAAACGGCGATCCACGCGAGTCCTTACCGTAAATGTGTCGTTGAAGATTGTCTCTCTGTTTTACTGCTAAAGATCCATGACACAGTCGACACTGCACGTGCCATGTTTGTTTACAATATTTTCTGTCCCATAAGAAGAGCACGTGATCAAATGTAAGGTGCGTTCTGATTGGACGCAGCCAGACCTAGCTGCATCCAATGAAAATTCTCGTCGCGGGATTTACGAAATGTGGTCTATATATGCCAAGGGTGAAGATGAGTGTGCGGATCGTAACCCTTGGCTAGGGAAGATGATCAAAGTGTTGAACTAGTCTTCTTGCCTCAACAACAAGGTCGTGCACACGAACCCCTACCTTTTTTCAGGAAAGAGGATAGGTACACTCTTTAAAACCTGTAAAAATAGTTCCTTTATTAACCTCACTAATCTGCCAATACAATCTTCCTATACTGACTTTTAACCAAAGACAAACCAAAGTATGAATAAATACCAACATTTCATTTTTCTTCAAAGTTTCACATAGAAACTTTTCCCGATACATCATTTTATCAAGCACACTCCTTTTATGTTTTAATGAGCTCACAGTGTGCTTATTGGATCAAATATGGCATTGAAAATTTCTTCCTGGTAGAGATTTCATATTTTTCAATCACTAGTTGTTCCAATGTCTTCTTATGACAGGACTGTAAAGCTTTCTAAACTTACCTCTTACTTATATACAGTACTGTATGTGTATAAACTAATATCTGGTTGTTAAAAGACACCAAGCCTAAGTGTTAGAATATATAGATGTGTGTCCTTAAAAACTAGTGTAATAAGGTTTACGTTAATCTTACAATGGCGACCCAATCTGTCCGTGATATGTGAGGTGGAGTGGTGTGTATCTAATGTGTTACTAGCTGTACGGGGCATGTTTTAAAATCTTAACACAACTGTTATATAGTGATATAGCTGAGTGATAGTATATAGAAGATTTTTAGTTAGTTTGGACTGAATTTTATGTTAAAATATAAAAGTAACATGAATCAGTGATAAATAACTTTTGTATATATACATGTACAGTATTTGCTGTAATTAGTGCCCCACCCATGTATAAGCACCCCATCTCCTTCTGCAAAGACACAGCTGAATTACTCTATATTATGGTAAGAAAAAAAATAACAACAAACGTATCGGTAATTTGCGCACAAATTATCAGAAATTGATGACAATCTGTGTTTTTGCTACCTTGATTTTACAGCAGCCTGTGCCTTATTGAATTGGTAAAATAAAGTAGGATTTTCAGTTAAATTGGGAAAGTATTCTTGAATTTTGCTTCATTTTGCAAAAATAGCACAAATTTTGACCGGGGAAACAGCCTTACATCGGCTTTGAAAATGGGCAAACAAAATCACTGGACAATGGTGTCGCTCATCATGAGTACTACCCATTCGGGTCATAATACATTGAACTTACTGATTTATGAATATGACATTTTTCAACCATATCTTAATTTTGTTATCCTAGTAAGCGCTTTCTTTGGAACCAATTTTTCTATTTAGGTGTCCTAGGCGGTAGTTATGGCAAATACAATATCTAGTTGTTTATTACCTTTCTAAGCCTGTTGTAATACTAGTCTGACTGAATTGAATCTTGAGAGAGTTAAACAAAACTCATCTTATCCAGAGATATTACAAACTAGAACCAGAAACATTTTGTCTCTAAAGCTGCAAAAGAATTAATAAATTGGGATAAATTAATAGAAGATTTGTCAAGGTAACTGCATGCCTGTAGTCCAACGTCCTACGCATACAGGCACTTTCAGCTTTCAAGTATTAAACAAAGCAAAAACATCATATTTGTAATTGTGGCATACTGAAATTAAGAAATGATGGGGGTGGGCTTATTACCGAGCATGGGCTTATTTCCGGAGAAATACGGAATTATTTTATTGTCTGTCTCAATTTTGCTGTAATTGCGTGTGGTTTACCCTCTGGATGCTGATCTTGATGTCAGAGTGGGGAATGGGTGGATGGGGGTTACCCCTGCTGGCTTTGGCCTGGTCCATAGCAATATCACTCATAGAAATCATAGGTGTCAACCTCTGAAACCTCCATTGAGGGAGATCTCCCTCTTTCCACATTTCCAATGAGGGAGAAAAGTGTGTGAAATGCGACTGAAAGTGCATTGTACAATTTGTCTTTCCCTTATTATGTATCAAAATAACTTCACAAAGTATTCATTTGATCCAGATACACCTATTATGGTCATTACACATATCCTGCAGTAACTAGAATCTCATTTGACCACAAGATGTAGATTTTGAGTTATTGTGGTTTTGGGCTTAAACAAGGAAGATGTCGAGGGAGATTGGTAAATTTTGATCAAAATGAGGGTGTCTCCCTCCTAATGAGGGAGGGTTAACAGGTATGAGAAATGTGTTAAGCTAAGGGCTAGGAATAGGATCCTTACTTTCCATTGTAAGAGGTATAGAAAAGGTATAGAATTAAAAAAAAAATACTTGTAATTTTTTTTACCTGTTATAATAAAGAAATCAATGATTTTCTTCCTTTGTTTGTAAATTATAAAGACTTTGTTTACTCTTATTCCCAGGCTGTTTACTTATCAACAAACCATTGTATTTCTGTTTTTACCTGTAATACCCACGTTTAAAAATAGTGACATCATTCATTGTTGGTTTTAATGGCCTGTGGTGTCAGTAAAGTTTTGTATATATATATGTACCTGCCAGTATTACACCGTTCAGGTCAATAATGACACAGGTGTATTCCTTTACTGAACCTATATGTTGATTGGCTAATGACTTTCCAGGCCAACCCAGGTATGTTGGGGGGAATTAGGGCCTTACTGTAATCAAGCGATTGTGTTACCTGTATTATGGCCACGTGCCTATATGTCTATTGATCATACCTGAGAAATGTACTTAAAGCTTTCGGCTTGTTATCCAAGATGTCAAACAGGTGTACAATAATAAACGATTTATTGTAAAAATGGAAATTATTGCTGTGGGGAAACGCTGGCGGTTCGGTATATTAATGGAAACAGCCATGCACTTGTGATCATATATATATAAGTAAAGAGATTTCAAAGCTATTGTGGATGTGAAAATGTCCAGTATACAAAGTCACAATGAGAACAACTGTCATAGAACTTGTCATTATAGTAGCACGTAACAAGACAGGGATTCCAAGCCAGTATCCTCACAACTCTTAGGCAATCTCTCTACTCTACTCCAGTTCAGCCAAATTCCTTTCTCTTTTTTGACATTTTTACCCTTAAAGACAACAACATTTATAACCTAGAAACGGACATCCCCTTGCAAAGCATTAAAAGCATGCTTGCAAGTTTTGAAACAGGAGAAAAGAAATTGTTTGGTCAAAACTGAAATTTGAACTAAAGACCCTCCAACCCCAGGCAGACGCTCAACAAATTGAGCTACCTGGTATGGTGCCTGCAGATTAATTCAGGCCAGTTTTACTACACTTAAGTTAAGCAGGTGTACAAAAACCCACAACCTATGGTTCTCCATTCCGATGCTGTACTGCTTAGGACAAACTATCTAAAGAAGCTAAGAAGCTGACGATGAATTGTGAGACAACCTAATCAATGCACATCTTTAACATTCTCTCCCCTCACCCCCCCCCCTTTTTCTCACACAAACCCAGGTTCTTTGACTCCCCATCTAAGGTTCATCTAATCTCCTACCTTTATGGGTAGGGTCAAAGGCACCAGTTTGTAGTAGGACGAGGAATAGAGATAAAGATAGTACTGTTATTATAAGGACTCGAACCTGCAATCCTTGGCTCTCCAGCCCGTCAAGCTCAAAGGATACAGCTGAATCTTGTAAGACAACCTAATCAATGCACAACTTCCTTACCCCTTTAAAACATTTTTAACCATTAACCTGTGTAAACCTCAGATAAATTTTTAGAAAGCAGAGAAGCCGGGAACCAGACTATAGGCGGATGTGTATTAAAATACTGATCACAGATAACATACAGAATATGTTGATCACTGGTAATAAATAGAACCTGTCGATCAGTGATAATATTCAGTATAAACACTCTTCACGGTATTCTACGGGACGTGCTGGTCACCGATAATTATACCATACTTGGTGTTGAGAATATACTCTGTAAAAGGGGGAAAATTGAAAAGCTTGCTGCGTTAGACAAGTTTTCATGTGTATAACATTGGATGGAACATCACATACTGATAACGTAGGATTGTTGATATGGACGGGAGATTTAACCGCTAATACAATTTTAAAATCTTTGATCCGTGATCCACTCCTACATACTGAACTGTACAAACTGTTACCGGGTGTATGTTCGTCTGTGTTGAAACCAAATCAAAATGTTTTTCAATCATATGTTTATTCAGGAATTATATTTCTTAAGAAGGAATTTCACAGGTTTTGATCCAAATTCACATGAACCAAATGTGTCTGCTAAGTGTTTGTTTAAATTTATTCTGAAAATCAAACTTGAATAAATTGAATATATCAAAAACATTCATTTTGGGGTCTCAACTTACTAAAACATGGAGTTGATTCTTTCAAAACACTTTGAGGATGTAATTTTAAATTTGGAAGTAGGAGATGGTGTAATTCTTAAGTCTAAGGACACATGTGATTAGTTTCAACTCATTCACTCCTGAAGGCACATTTGAACTCTTCCAATTCAAATGTTGGAATAGATCACTGTGGAATTTCAAGGGTGAATGAATTAAGTTTGAGGTGATATAGCTCATTAGTTTCACTTAATTAACCCTAAAGACACAATTATTTGAACTCTCCCACTTTAAAGGTTGGAAAAGTTCATTATGAGATTCCAGGGGTGTATGAGTAAAGCTGAAGATGGTAAACATGTAAAATATTCAGTTTAAGTTGTTGGTACAGTTGAATCATGTTATTCCAAATTGGGGATCATGGGAGACTTAAACTGGGCCTAAGCTGGGCCTTTGAGTTCCGTTTGATTGTATTACAACATTTAAGTCTTGGTTGATATATAACATGTAAGTCTATAGGGTGAACAAACTTTTAGTCTAAGTATGAGTTGATATAACTTTCAGATTAAGTCTGAGGTGAGTCAACATATAAATGTTACTCTCATAAGGTAAAACTATGGATTGAGAAGTGACTTTCCAGTTATACATTTCAGTTCTTAGATTTTATCTTTAAAGGTTTAAATCTGTGTGGAAGACTGCAATACTTTAACATTTATCACTTCAGCAAATCAAGAACTTGTAATGGAAGTGCATGAATATCACTGAAGGATTTTAAGGGGAAAAAATATGGAAATCTCTTTTCAAAAGTTTGATGTTTTCATTAGAAATGTTTGAATAAGAAAAACTTACTAAGACTTTATTAACATGAAAAAATATATAGCTTTTATTGACAGACGAAGTTTTGTGAGTAATTTACATTTGTGTACGAAATGTCACGGTGTAAAACTAATACCTGGTAAAGGTAGCCGGTAAAACTGGGAGTGTATTCATAATGCTGATTTTAATTGTCACACAGGGAATAAATATTTCATTTTAAATTGGTTCAGACATGTTTGAGGTTACAGGTGTTCAAATAACTTGAGAATAGATTTTCTGCCCTGATCGACTTTTCGTATAGGCATTAGATTCATAACAACAAATATTGAAGTTTTAAATTACACAGCGATGATAAATATGTAAACTTTTCTAGATTTTATCATCATTTCATATACATACATGCACATATTTTCAGTATGTAATACTGTATTTGCCGTATTAAGCGCCCAGGGCATCTATAAAGTTGGTTCCAAAGAGTGTACTTAAAAAGATAACAAAACTAGGATCTGAACAAATAAAATGTTATTTTTATAAATTTAATAAGGATGATGTATTATGACAAGAATGTGTAATAATCATGATGTGCGACAATATTGTCATCAATTTCGGACAATTTATTTAAATGATACCTTTATTTGTGGGTGTTTTTTCTTGTAAACAATTGCACATTGAGGTTTACTGTACAGTTGTATCAGTCTGTGACATTAACATTTTCAAGCACTAGTCCAGATAAACAAAATGCAGTGTTTATTAAAGCAAATGTATTGAAATTCAAGGACTTTCCACTAGTCCAAATCAAAATTTACTAGTCATGGGCATACGACTAGGGCTAAAATCGCAAACTGTTATATAGAATCATTTTGTTGTGTAACGATTGCTAGAGGCGCTTATATAATTTTAATAACTCTGGAGAAGGGGGAGGGGGGGCATTTATAAGGGAGGGGCACTAATTACAGCGACTATGGTACATGTATATTGGATGTTAAAATGTTGATATTAGTATGAATACTTTGTCCAGAAAGAAACACAAGGGAGGATCTCCTTTATGAATTAAACTGCACCACACAGCTGTTTTGTTCTTCTAGGACTCGTCAGTGATACTGAGCAATTATGGGCCTAAAATGAAGCCTGTTCACCCATGTTCAAGGTCACAGGGGCCAAATGTGTTAAAAACATTCAAGAAACTTCATCTCAATAACCAAAAGGCTCAGGGTACCAAAATTTGGCCTGTAGCATGATTAAATGAAGGGCTACAACGTTTGTTGTTCATATGAATTACCTTGAATCAATTCCAAGGTCACAGGGGTCAAATATGTTAAAAATCTTCAAGAAACTTTTCATTAACCAATGGGCCACTTGTTTCATCTTTCTGATCTCACTGTGCCATAAAGTGAAACTTGAGACAACTGAAAAATATGGACACAGCAGGTTTTTATAATCACTTCTAAATTTGGTGCATAAAGTTTACAGAATGTTGTGACATTTTTTGCAGGTTTTCCCGATCGCCACCACCTATAACCGACTGACGGGATCGTTTGAGGAGGTGATCTTCTCCGACAACGATGATAATCGAGGGTCGTCTAGTTCGTCGGATCGTACTCTCCAGTATGCCCCAACAGATGAGGAACGAGACCAGTTACTGGCATGGGCTCGCGAGGAGAGGCTGCCCCTCTTTCTTAGGTAGGTACTGTTTTACCTCACATCAAAGATTCCCTGTGAAAGATATTTTCTTTATATATTTATCTAACCATATTTTATTTACCAGAGGTATCTAATAACTTTATTTCTACTACAAAACCCTGTGTTATTCCACTCTCAGACCATTTTATAAACATTCTGACTGTTGGATAAATATAGGTTATATACCACTAGTTGAATATGACCTTCTGGACTTTTGATTGGTTGAGAAGTTGAACTTTGACCGGAAATCACGTGGGTCAATGCAACGTTCTGATTGTTGATGGAGCACAATTTGGTGGGAATATATATACGAGATGATGTGTTTTCATGCAAATATCATCTGCGGTTCACAGAAAACAACACTGCCACTGCGACTTAATAGTATTGTGGTAGAAACAGGTCACACGACTCGTGGTTATTGGATATGGAATTTATTTCATTCTTGCTATAGCTCGTGTCTTTTGTAACTTTTAAAAAATAATTAACTCAAGTGAAATAAATTCCATATCCAACAACCACTCGTTGTGTAACCTCTATTTATTATCAAACCATATTATATCTATCTTACTTTGTTTGATTTCCAGCAAAGGCACATATTTTTCATGAATAAATTGTCTTATAGAAAACTGGTGCCATCGACTATCCCTTTTACAGAAAGGGGAAAAACTTGGGTGGAGAGTTAAATTTATTGAAACTGGCAGGTAGATAATGCCATGCCTTTGAAAGGGAAGACTTAGAGGGAGGTAGGGAGATGTGGGTGGGGAGGGGGGGAGGGTTAGTTAAAAAAAATGTTTTTGTCAAAGTTGCCACTGAAAATCCTCAAAAAGAGGGAGTATCCCTTTAAATCGAAAGTAGGGCATCTGATTTGAAATTCTGGGTATTCTTTGGTTGAACGAACGTGCATATTTCAATTCTATCGCATTTTAAATTTGTAATATTGAAATATAATACAGTCCAATGCAAAGTAACATGATTATAAAATCTTTAATGATCTGGTGATGTGAAAATGAGGTGTTTTTGTCCCCTTACATATTAATCTTTGGTTGTATAAGTAAGGTTACAATCATTAATCAATATATTCTCACCTGTCGGCAGGTAACACTCAACATAAATAGCGTTTTTAAGAGAGGTTAGAAGTTGAGTATAATTTATTATGACTACACACTCACATACTCAGAGGTGACACATTTATCAGGATATCAAAAGACTTCCATTTTATTTCATAAATTCATGACTGACATGACTTAAGATTATGTGTTTAAGAACAATTTTAGTGATCATATGGTTTGGTTTGAGAAACATCGTCCATTTAGCTTAACATCAAAATGTCAAATCTGTGATTTTTCATGTGGCTTGCCCTGTATTTGATTATATAAGCCACGCAATCTCAATATCAAACACGGGAGTACATGTGTATTTCTGCTAGTCCGCTAGTCGATCTCCCTCCTACCTGTAAAGCTCTCGAAGGATCAGTTTAAATCTCAGTTTAAGATTAAACGTTGTAAAGTTTTATGATAGGTTGCGCTCTGGCGGACATGTTTTGTTCCCGTCTGAATATCAGTAATGGGAATGGTACGATTATAACATCTTGTGACTGTCCAATCGCCACAGCCATCTCTCGTCCAATGGGGCGTGTCTGATGGCCATTAGCGATGATGACCTTTTTCAACATAAAAATACGTGATTTAGGACCGTTATCGTAGAAAATCATTAGATTGTATCATTTATATAATTAGTCTTGTATTAAGTATTAAATTCAGACAAAGAATGGAAATACGATGTCTGATTGTCATTGTTTTAAAATTGAAATGAAGTAATTAGAAATGTGTGATCTTGATCAAAAAGTATAGCTTTGATAATATGTCTTCTAATATCTATATAGATACAATTATTATCTTAGAATTCAAATACTTTAATTCTCTCTCTCTCCCCACCCCCTTTTGCACTGTAAGCTGAAATACCTGTTGATGACTAAAATCCTTTCACCCATTGGCCATCGATCCCCCCCCCCCCCCCCGCCCCCAATTACCACCTTGGTCTTATTCTTATAAATGTCTCTCCTTCCCCTAGTGCCCGATACTTTTTCCAAAAATAGATTTATACAGATCCCATAAAAAAATCTTTATTAAATAGATATTAATGAAACGCATGCACAATATTTACATAGTTGTGTACTATTATTAAAATAATGTACAGCAAGTATTTGCATTATTTTTTTCTTTATGCAAAACCCAGTACTTGAGCTGGAATTGTTTGCCAAAAATAAAATCGAGAAATAAAAAATGAAAAATTGTTATCATTGACAGGGGTGCCAAACGTTTTGGTGACATTGATTTATTGTGACCAAACGAGTTTCCTTTTTATTCCAAACTTCTGTGCAAATATATAAACGTTTCTGTTTACAAAAAAAAACCCGTAGAATGTGACAAATGTTTTTCAGTTCATTTTCATGTTTCAAACAGATTTCAAATTAAATGTCGCTTTTATTTGGCCAACACGCAATGCAGGGTTTTTGACAATGGCCTCCCGTCTAGGTGTTTGCAGTGTTATATCGTATAGGTAAACATTTCAAGTCGTTTATTTATAACACCAGAGATCTGCCTATCTTCTGAATTCCTCTTAGAAATACTCAACATCACCACTGTCAGGACTTAATCACCTAAAGTATGGTTAGCTTACAAGGCTTTAAATAAAAATGTTAAGGTGTCATTTTTCTTCATAATTTTTTACAAAATTTATGAAAGGATTGCATCATTTCGTTTATGACTAAAGATTAATCTGTATTAAGTCTTAAAATGTTCCATTTCAATCAAATTGATTTTAAATGTTCTGCATGGAAATGTTTTGTATTTGTTTTGTTGAGCTGGTAAGACTTTAATCAAGTAGTCCTCTGCCTGACAACCTACATGAAGGTGTCGTCATGTGTTTGAAATGAAAGTGGAGAAACAAATTAGGGCCTTTTTAAAAGCCTGTCAAATTACAAATAACTCAAACTTTCTTTGTCATTTTCAATGCTTGTCTATTTCAAAAATTTCTTAATTGCTGAGTTTTTTTAACAGCATGCTTTAGATTTCCTGCTTTGTTTTTCGGTTATATTGAAATTTTTACAATAATTAACTTATTTACAAGCTAACAAGTTAAAAACCAGTGCAATGAAAACGATTAAATTTCCAATATGGTCTTTCTGGAAAGATCATGTGGTCTCTCTGGAAAGGTGATCTTTCTAGCCAGGTGAACTTTCTAAACAGGTTTTTCTATTCAGGCAGGTTTCACCATTATTTTGAAATTTCCGTTGTGTAATTCCATCTCTGTAAAAGTGTTCCCTATAATTAGTGTTTTTACCTTCTCCCCGCAGTTTTACTGAAATGATATCACTACACACCCCAAGCCTTTCCAGCTACCTTTCAGTCTAGATCTGGAATGTTTCAGATAACATAAAATCTTTTTAACTTATACTGCCGCAATTTTTCTTACAAAATTTTGTCACTGTGAAGAGATTCAGTGATATAATTGCAAAAAAATATGTAAAAGAATTCTTTACAAATAATAATAATAAATTGATTTTCTTATACTGCTTTATCACAACATAAAGGTTGTCTCAAAGCGGTTCACAAATTATTATCCATGGTTATATGGCCTTAGCAACCAGCAAATATCGTTTTCAACCCCCTGGGGAGCATACAACTGATGCTGCGATTTCGGCGCTCACAACTAGCATTCAATAATTTCTAGCACTGCCCAAACAAGTACTCATTTACAGCTGTGTAGACTGGAACAAGTGGAGTAAAGTAAAGCTAGAAGATACAACAAAAGTGCCGGGGCTGGGACTTGAACTCCAAACCCTTCCATCATGAGCCCAGCATCCTACCACTAGCTAGACTATCATGTCTCCTAAAAAAACAAACACCTTGAAATATGTTGGCAGTAAGTCAGTGAGGTGGGCCCGGCATTACATCAGGGATTGCTATACTCTACATTTTATATTAAACTCATCTGTCTCACCATTACTGCTGTCTTCCAGTGTTTAAGAACAAGAGCAAACAAATTTATGAATCTCCTCGGCAATATGATGGACATTTGTATCCTTTAACTCACCTACAGTCATAATTCATTTTAATTATAAGTGTCCTTCTCAGAAATTTTTTGAACACCCGGGCATTAATTATCACAAATACAATCCTTTTGCTTTAAAAGCATTGTTGTTCTTAGTTCTTAAAGAAACCTACAAACAATCTATATTTAACACATACTTATGAAATTGACATATTTTTGTTTAAAAATGACGAAGTTTGTAAAAGACCGTCTCAACCTAATTGTAAATTACAGGGAATGTGAGACGTACCAGTGATTTGAAGTTTATTCTGTGTGTCGTTGAGTTATTCTGATTACCTGAGAAGTCTTCATATATTGGTTAATTGTAACGTTGTCAATTGTCGACAGAACTTTTAAAAGACGAGAGAAAGCAATTTCCTATCCCATTACTGGTCCTAACAAAGCCTACCAGCCATTGATTCCGGGGTATTTATACCCGGGGTGCTGTATAGAAAGTGCTGTGTGATCATTAATCCCCAAGGGGTAACTTGAGACATCTTAAGCCAGATCTGCAATCCTACAAAATCTTAAAGTTTCTGTATACATGTGTATATTTTGTATACCTATGTTACTTGTACTGAGTACTGAAGCATGTGTGTAGATCTACTGTACTTGCACTCAGAGCAGGTCGCAGTGTATGACCATACTGACCTTGGAATACAGTGGATTCCACTTAATATCAACCCTGTTAATATCACATTCCTCTTTATATCATGTTTTTCCCAAACACCATTTTTCCCTCTGTATAATCTATGTAATTTTATTTGGTTAATGTCATGTATTTTGAGGTGAATTCCTCTTAATATCATGGGTTTTTTTTAACCAATATGACATAAAATATCCAGAAAATTTTATCATTTTCATTGATACAACTTGTACAAAACATTGCATGGAATATAAAAAATAACCCCAAAAATATTTTTTATTGAAATAATGTTTTCTGTATATTGAAACATCTTCATATGTACATTGAATAGCTTATACTTTTAGTTATGGAGATTGGAAATGCACTAGATTTCGTGGAAAAATATGTTTCTCTGAATGTCACATTCCTGTTAATATCATGTTTTTGTCTGACAAATGCAACATGATATAAAGAGGAATGCACTGTATAAGAAAACAATGCACTTATTTGCATGAGGAACAAATATTATCTGAATTACACAACATTCAATTAATTCCAGACGTTTTACTCATAAAAAGCAAGTTATGGTCTAGCTGTAGATATTTAATTTGTATGTGGATGTGCTTTAAGACCACAAATAAAGGTGCTAGTTAGCCAAGGTGTTCAAATAAGGTTAAATTATGGGAAAATAAGGTGAACTATATGGAATAAAACAGATTTAAAATTTCACATCCACTCAGCTTCTCCTTACTGTTTATATGAATTTAGCTATATTGTTATGTTGATCGATGCATATATTTTGAATGTCATCACTTATGTGACAGAGGGATTAATTATCTTGACACAAACTTTTCACATGCATGATACTGTATAAGCTTACATTATAGTTGTAATCTTATTTTAGTGAATTTTACGATGAAAACATTCAGTTCATCCTGTGTTTGGAGTTATCTCCCATGGGTTCCCACATGAAGCATGTATATATGTGGTAGAAAAAATATGCGAGTTGTCTAATGTTTATATAATGATAAAAGATGATTGGTTGAGAAGTAATATTTAATCTCACCGTAACCTTTGTCTTTTCAGCACACAACTGTTCCGTGAGTTTAAACTCTGTAAGCTGTTGTTACGTGCGTTAGATGACCGCTACTCTGCCGGACGTCACTCCAACATGCTACGAGGCTACAGTCGACAGTCGGAAAGCTACGTGTCAAGTTTCAGCAACAGCGCAGATAATAGCGCCCACGATGAAATTGATGACGAGGATGATGAAATGACCTTCATGGACTCAAGTAACCTCAGACATTCTGGCCTGTACAGATATCAGCGGCCGGGAAGTAAAGCTCTGAGCGTGCCTACTCGCATGTATCTAGGATCAGGTAAGGGGCATAACTCTGTAATAACAATAATCAGTATGTATATCTTCACAGTCAAGGCAAACAGATCACTTACCAGGGCCCAGATTTTCAAAAAATAGTTAGCTTAATCAGTGATTAGTTCAAATTTTAATTATCCTTTAACTTTAAAATGAAATCATAGATTTAATTACAACATTGCAATTATCAAATACCTAATATTGTCAATGTACATACAAATGTTTAAGATTGTAACTTGTATCTTGACAGAATTATTTAAGTTTGAAAAATGTTGTTAAATAGTGATTAAGCTAATCACCCTTTGAACAACTAGGCCCAGATGCGTTCATTCAATTCTTATTCCTTTATAGAATATAGATCTAGATTTGACAACAAAATGAATATATACTCACATAATTATGTTTTAATGGAATTCACCGTATAAAGAAATTCAGTTTCGACAGCGATACTTAACAGTCAGTGGTTTGCTAGCAGTTTATGTCTAGACTATAAACACTTACTCACTATAAATATCGAAATATTTATTATTGACAGGGTGTCGCTATGCACAAGTTTACTGCAGACAGGTTCTTTCAAAACAGGTTTGATATAGACAAATTCACTATATGCAGGTTAATTATAACATGGTTAACAATAGACCAGGGCTTGGATTTATAAAAACATAAATGAGAAAATAACATGATTATGTCTCATTCCTACTTTTGGTTATAAAATGATAAAAAGTACATTTTATCAATATTCTGGAACAATTTTGGAGAAATTCGGGCCAAATGATATTTATGATGTTTAAACTTGACTTTTAAACTGTGTGACATGCTTTTAAGCAAGCAAGAAAGGAAGTTTGAGAACAGAATCCATGTTTAAGCACAACACTAGTTTCATGGATACGGACCCTGTTCTTTATAGACAGGGATTTCTATAATAGACAGGGATTCAGAAGTTAAAGAAGTTCACTATATACAGGTTTGTAATAGACAGTCTTGTAATAGACAGGGATTTGCTGAAGATTGGTTTCATGTAGACAAATTCAATATATAGAATAGTACATGTAAGTCATTTCGTCCATTATTCTCACTGTTTACGCCACCTTTTTCAAATTCACTCCTACTTATTGTGTTAAATTACCAGAAGATCACAATATTCACCAGAAGATCACAATATTCACTATATGGAATAGTACATGTAAGTCATTTCGTCAATTATTCTCACTGTTTACTCAACCTGTTTAAAATTCACTCCTACTTATAGTGTTAAGTTACCAGAAGATCACAATATTCACCATAAGATCACAATATTCACCAGAAGATCACAATATTCACCATAAGATCACAATATTCACCATAAGATCACAATATTCACCATAAGATCACAATATTCACCAGAAAGTCATCTATATCTAACTGATTATTGAAGAAAACTAACAACATCTGATTTTGTTCTATATTTTTACGTTTTTGTTTTGCTTACAGACGACACACAGAGAGGGAGTACACTCACCCTAACCCAGGAGTCGTCTCGTGGGGAATCACAAAGTGCCAAACACAAGAAAAAGAAGTAGGCATACCATGAAACAGGAACTTTACAAGTCTTCCCCACACCACCCGCACCCCCCCCCCCCCACCCTTGATCCACTCCACCCACCCAATGTCTTTTTTTATTTACATCTAATTGTTTTTGCCTTGATCAGGAGTACAAATTTAAAGATAGTTAGGCTAATTTTTTTTTAACATTCCATTAATAGATAAGTAAAATCTGTAGAGAAGGCAAATTCTAAACTGATGAAATTAATTGATAATAATTATTTTTTTAATATTCCAGATATCGGTAAGAATCTGGCTTTATAATACATGTGAAACTGTTCCTTTGCTCCAGCAAGGATTTTTATGCTCAAACCTAACTACGTGAGATAATAAAATCTATTGCCATTAATTTGGAAACAAATTGAAGAAACTTACAAACCAGACAGCTACTGGTTTCGTTTCACTTTTTGTTCGTTGGCATGATTTTAGGGAATTATAAGAAAGTTGGTTGAGCACAAAATCCATGCTGAGTATGAGAACGGTCTAATGAATGCTGGCCCTGATTATTATCTAGAAGTTTTAGAATAACCAATCACTTCCCTTATATTTTACCTAATTGATTTTAGTCTTTTATAATTTCAAACACTCCATGGATTTCCAGTGCAATTGGTTTCATAGACCCTACATACCAACTTTGGTTTGCTGAAAATAACAATGCTTACTACCTGATATATAAATCAATAGCCGGAATGTGTATAAATCTAGAGCCATGATTCTGATGTTTTTGTTTAGTGGCTAGCTTGCCATTTTTATGGCGAGTTTATTGCGGTACATACAACTTGTGTAATGACTGGTTTCCTTCCTTTTAAGAGTGCAGACTCATTGATCTGGCCAACAAATCTTAATGGATCCCAAGTGGAGATTAATAAATGTTAGAATACATTTATAGATATGGCCAAACATGCTCATGTGAAACTTCCATGTTGTCTTTCTAATCTGAACACCTGTGTTAAGAGACCACCTTTGTTAAGAGACCACCTTTGTTAAGAGACCACCTTTTTAAAGAGACCACCTGTGTTAAGATACCACCTTTTTAAGAGACCACCTGTGTTAAGAGACCACCTGTGTTAAGAGACCACTGTAATATGTTTTCATTCTATTAAGAGACTACCTGTGTTAAGAGACCACTGTAAAATGATATCATTCTATTAAGAGACCACCTGTGTTAAGAGGCCAGCTATGTTAACAAACCACTTTCAATATTTTCTTTGCTAGTGATTTGATTGTAAACTGACCCTGTATAAAGAGACCACCTGTGTTAAGAGGCCACTTTTAATTTTCCTCAAATCTCTTAATGTAGCTATCTACTACCAAGTAACTGGTATTGCTATAAATTCCTCCTCCAAACTCAATTTCATATGGATTTGTTTTCTTCCGCAGGGAGCTGAGTTTTTCAAAGGACTTTGTACCTGGTCTAGCTCTGGATGCGGACAGTCAAACGGGAAAATCGAGAGAAAACACCATTGTCAAGTTTGATGAAAAACAAGCAAGTAAGGATCAAAATGTTGTGTTCAGTACTCATTCTAAGAAGATTCATGTCTTCTCTTTTAGTTGTAAATGTTACCTGCACCTTTCAGCAATTTTATGTTTATCAGGTCACCGGAGCCAAAGACTTATGTTGACCTTTTGTCAATGCCTTATATCTGTTGTCGTGCATGGTCTGTTAACTTTACACTTCTTTGACTTCTTCTCGAGAAGTTCTGGGCTGATTCAAATAAAACCTTGTCAATTCCATCAATATTTGAAGAGGCAGCAAAATTGCAAAACTTATGGTCCTGGCCCACCTTAGGCCAACAGTGCAAAAACAGTGAAAAAAAATGTTGTTTGATGAAATGTACATCTCTATTCAAAGACATAACTCGAATATGTGCTTGGTATGGTTGTTATTTTAAAAAGTAGCTCAAGCAAAATTTTGCAAATTCTTGGTCTGTGAATGTACTGTAAATCTTTTGACTTCCCGGAGAAGGGTACTTGTAGATATTGGGATTTGATCTCAGGTGACTGTTCAGGCCCAATGGACCTCTTGTTTTCACCTGTTGCAGATTCAGAGACCTTGAATGTACATGCTGTATCCCACTATATATTGGTTATGAGGTTATTAATTTGGGGCACCTTGTAGAGTCGAGGTCGTTGTGCTTTGTAAATACATGTATTAATTTCATGAATGAAATATTTGAACTTTATCAAATTAATAATTATATATTCCTTGTATAACTTTCAGATGGAGAAAAAAGTCGGAAATCTTCCAGAAGGAGTCGGAAACATGTACCAGTCTCGGATGTTGAGGAAACATTCCTGAGACATGCCAGGTAAAAACTGTCAACACTGAAAATCTGGTTCTTGACATGTTGATAAATCATTGTATCTACCTTGATAAAAGTCAATAATTGTACAATAGTTCATGGTGTTTATGGATATTGTATAAAGGCTAACTATTTCAGGTGACAGTTGTTATACCTTCCACTCAAGTAAGTTGGGGTTAAATAAACACTTTGTCTGTGCATCACGCCCATGGGTCCAGGTCCCGATTTCATCAATGTTCCTTAACTTAAGGAAATTCCTTAACTTAAAAATCTCCATAGGAAAGCATTACAAAAGTTAAAGGGAAAATCCTTAGCTAAGGAACTTTCCTTAAATTGTGTAATGCTTTCCTATGGAGATTTTTAAGTTAAGGCATTTCCTTAAGTAAAGGAACATTGATGAAATCGGGGCCTGACCTTGTGAACAACATATCTTGAAAACCCCTGGTCAGATTTGGTTTATATTCACACCATTCACCTGAACAGATTTTGGTGGTCATTGGTCAAGGTTAAAGGTCAAAGGTCACTTTGGGAAATAAATTAAAAGCTTGTGTACAAGGTATCTCATGAATCCCTGGATAAATTTGGTTTACATTCACACACATAGCATCACATAATGAAATTCTACACTGGATTTGATTATAGTGGTATGGTATTTTACAGTTCAGAGCCTTGTCGGCCCCTGTTGGTGTTTTACAGTATTTTAACCTGTTTCAGAGCCTTGTTGGCCCCTGTTGGTGTTTTACAGTATTTTATCCTGTTTCAGAGCCTTGTCGGACCCTGTTGGTGTTTTACAGTATTTTAACCTGTTTCAGAGCCTTGTCGGACCCTGTTGGTGTTTTACAGTAATTTAACCTGTTTCAGAGCCTTGTCGGCCCCTGTTGGTGTTTTACAGTATTTTATCCTGTTTCAGAGCCTTGTCGGACCCTGTTGGTGTTTTACAGTATTTTAACCTGTTTCAGAGCCTTGTCGGACCCTGTTGGTGTTTTACAGTATTTTAACCTGTTTCAGAGCCTTGTCGGACCCTGTTGGTGTTTTACAGTAATTTAACCTGTTTCAGAGCCTTGTCGGACCCTGTTGGTGTTTTACAGTATTTTAACCTGTATCAGAGCCTTGTCGGCCCCTGTTGGTGTTTTACAGTATTTAACCTGTTTCAGAGCCTTGTCGGCCCCTGTTGGTGTTTTACAGTATTTTAACCTGTTTCAGAGCCTTGTCGGCCCCTGTTGGTGTTTTACAGTATTTTAACCTGTTTCAGAGCCTTGTCGGCCCCTGTTGGTGTTTTACAGTATTTTATCCTGTTTCAGAGCCTTGTCGGCCCCTGTTGGTGTTTTACAGTAATTTAACCTGTTTCAGAGCCTTGTCGGCCCCTGTTGGTGTTTTACAGTATTTTAACCTGTTTCAGAGCCTTGTCGGCCCCTGTTGGTGTTTCACAGTATTTTAACCTGTTTCAGAGCCTTGTCGGCCCCTGTTGGTGTTTTACAGTATTTTAACCTGTTTCAGAGCCTTGTCGGCCCCTGTTGGTGTTTTACAGTATTTTATCCTGTTTCAGAGCCTTGTCGGCCCCTGTTGGTGTTTTACAGTATTTTAACCTGTTTCAGAGCCTTGTCTGCCCCTGTTGGTGTTTTACAGTATTTTAACCTGTTTCAGAGCCTTGTCGGCCCCTGTTGGTGTTTTACAGTAATTTAACCTGTTTCAGAGCCTTGTCGGCCCCTGTTGGTGTTTTACAGTATTTTAACCTGTTTCAGAGCCTTGTCGGCCCCTGTTGGTGTTTTACAGTATTTTAACCTGTTTCAGAGCCTTGTCGGCCCCTGTTGGTGTTTTACAGTATTTTAACCTGTTTCAGAGCCTTGTCGGCCCCTGTTGGTGTTTTACAGTATTTTAACCTGTTTCAGAGCCTTGTCGGCCCCTGTTGGTGTTTTACAGTAATTTAACCTGTTTCAGAGCCTTGTCGGCCCCTGTTGGTGTTTTACAGTATTTTATCCTGTTTCAGAGCCTTGTCGGCCCCTGTTGGTGTTTTACAGTATTTTAACCTGTTTCAGAGCCTTGTCGGCCCCTGTTGGTGTTTTACAGTAATTTAACCTGTTTCAGAGCCTTGTCGGCCCCTGTTGGTGTTTTACAGTATTTAACCTGTTTCAGAGCCTTGTGGGCCCCTGTTGGTGTTTTACAGTATTTTAACCTGTTTCAGAGCCTTGTCGGCCCCTGTTGGTGTTTTACAGTATTTTAACCTATTTCAGAGCCTTGTCGGCCCCTGTTGGTGTTTTACAGTATTTAACCTGTTTCAGAGCCTTGTCGGCCCCTGTTGGTGTTTTACAGTATTTTAACCTGTTTCAGAGCCTTGTCGGCCCCTGTTGGTGTTTTACAGTATTTTAACCTGTTTCAGAGCCTTGTCGGCCCCTGTTGATGTTTTACAGTATTTTAACCTGTTTCAGAGCCTTGTCGGCCCCTGTTGGTGTTTTACAGTATTTTAACCTGTTTCAGAGCCTTGTCGGCCCCTGTTGGTGTTTTACAGTATTTTAACCTGTTTCAGAGCCTTGTCGGCCCCTGTTAGTGTTTTACAGTATTTTACCTGTTTCAGAGCCTTGTCGGCCCCTGTTGGTGTTTTACAGTATTTTAACCTGTTTCAGAGCCTTGTCGGCCCCTGTTGGTGTTTTACAGTATTTTAACCTGTTTCAGAGCCTTGTCGGCCCCTGTTGGTGTTTTACAGTATTTTAACCTGTTTCAGAGCCTTGTCGGACCCTGTTGGTGTTTTACAGTATTTAACCTGTTTCAGAGCCTTGTCGGCCCCTGTTGGTGTTTTACAGTATTTTAACCTGTTTCAGAGCCTTGTCGGCCCCTGTTGGTG
The DNA here is from genome assembly GCA_947623455.1 of Mimachlamys varia. Lineage (NCBI taxonomy): Eukaryota > Metazoa > Mollusca > Bivalvia > Pectinida > Pectinidae > Mimachlamys > Mimachlamys varia. Next base: position 54,058,035 of record OX392528.1, read on the forward strand.
TTTTACAGTATTTTAACCTGTTTCAGAGCCTTGTCGGCCCCTGTTGGTGTTTTACAGTATTTTAACCTGTTTCAGAGCCTTGTCGGCCCCTGTTGGTGTTTTACAGTATTTTAACCTGTTTCAGAGCCTTGTCGGACCCTGTTGGTGTTTTACAGTATTTTAACCTGTTTCAGAGCCTTGTCGGACCCTGTTGGTGTTTTACAGTATTTAACCTGTTTCAGAGCCTTGTCGGCCCCTGTTGGTGTTTTACAGTATTTTAACCGGTTTCAGAGCCTTGTCGGCCCCTGTTGGTGTTTTACAGTATTTTAACCTGTTTCAGAGCCTTGTCGGCCCCTGTTGGTGTTTTACAGTAATTTAACCTGTTTCAGAGCCTTGTCGGCCCCTGTTGGTGTTTTACAGTATTTTAACCTGTTTCAGAGCCTTGTCGGCCCCTGTTGGTGTTTTACAGTATTTTAACCTGTTTCAGAGCCTTGTCGGCCCCTGTTGGTGTTTTACAGTATTTTATCCTGTTTCAGAGCCTTGTCGGCCCCTGTTGGTGTTTTACAGTATTTTAACCTGTTTCAGAGCCTTGTCTGCCCCTGTTGGTGTTTTACAGTATTTTAACCTGTTTCAGAGCCTTGTCGGCCCCTGTTGGTGTTTTACAGTAATTTAACCTGTTTCAGAGCCTTGTCGGCCCCTGTTGGTGTTTTACAGTATTTTAACCTGTTTCAGAGCCTTGTCGGCCCCTGTTGGTGTTTTACAGTATTTTAACCTGTTTCAGAGCCTTGTCGGCCCCTGTTGGTGTTTTACAGTATTTTAACCTGTTTCAGAGCCTTGTCGGCCCCTGTTGGTGTTTTACAGTATTTTAACCTGTTTCAGAGCCTTGTCGGCCCCTGTTGGTGTTTTACAGTAATTTAACCTGTTTCAGAGCCTTGTCGGCCCCTGTTGGTGTTTTACAGTATTTAACCTGTTTCAGAGCCTTGTGGGCCCCTGTTGGTGTTTTACAGTATTTTAACCTGTTTCAGAGCCTTGTCGGCCCCTGTTGGTGTTTTACAGTATTTTAACCTATTTCAGAGCCTTGTCGGCCCCTGTTGGTGTTTTACAGTATTTAACCTGTTTCAGAGCCTTGTCGGCCCCTGTTGGTGTTTTACAGTATTTTAACCTGTTTCAGAGCCTTGTCGGCCCCTGTTGATGTTTTACAGTATTTTAACCTGTTTCAGAGCCTTGTCGGCCCCTGTTGGTGTTTTACAGTATTTTAACCTGTTTCAGAGCCTTGTCGGCCCCTGTTGGTGTTTTACAGTATTTTAACCTGTTTCAGAGCCTTGTCGGCCCCTGTTAGTGTTTTACAGTATTTTACCTGTTTCAGAGCCTTGTCGGCCCCTGTTGGTGTTTTACAGTATTTTAACCTGTTTCAGAGCCTTGTCGGCCCCTGTTGGTGTTTTACAGTATTTTAACCTGTTTCAGAGCCTTGTCGGCCCCTGTTGGTGTTTTACAGTATTTTAACCTGTTTCAGAGCCTTGTCGGACCCTGTTGGTGTTTTACAGTATTTAACCTGTTTCAGAGCCTTGTCGGCCCCTGTTGGTGTTTTACAGTATTTTAACCTGTTTCAGAGCCTTGTCGGCCCCTGTTGGTGTTTTACAGTATTTTAACCTGTTTCAGAGCCTTGTCGGCCCCTGTTGGTGTTTTACAGTATTTTAACCTGTTTCAGAGCCTTGTCGGCCCCTGTTGGTGTTTTACAGTATTTTATCCTGTTTCAGAGCCTTGTCGGCCCCTGTTGGTGTTTTACAGTATTTTAACCTGTTTCAGAGCCTTGTCGGCTCCTGTTGGTGTTTTACAGTATTTAACCTGTTACAGAGCCTTGTCGGCCCCTGTTGGTGTTTTACAGTATTTTATCCTGTTTCAGAGCCTTGTCGGCCCCTGTTGGTGTTTTACAGTATTTTATCCTGTTTCAGAGCCTTGTCGGCCCCTGTTAGTGTTTTACAGTATTTAACCTGTTTCAGAGCCTTGTCGGCCCCTGTTGGTGTTTTACAGTATTTTAACCGGTTTCAGAGCCTTGTCGGCCCCTGTTGGTGTTTTACAGTATTTTAACCTGTATAGAGCCTTGTCGGCCCCTGTTGGTGTTTTACAGTATTTTAACCTGTTTCAGAGCCTTGTCGGCCCCTGTTGGTGTTTTACAGTATTTTAACCTGTATAGAGCCTTGTCGGCCCCTGTTGGTGTTTTACAGTATTTTAACCTGTTTCAGAGCCTTGTCGGCCCCTGTTGGTGTTTTACAGTATTTTAACCTGTTTCAGAGCCTTGTCTGCCCCTGTTGGTGTTTTACAGTATTTTAACCTGTTTCAGAGCCTTGTCGGCCCCTGTTGGTGTTTTACAGTATTTTAACCTGTTTCAGAGCCTTGTCGGACCCTGTTGGTGTTTTACAGTATTTTAACCTGTTTCAGAGCCTTGTCGGCCCCTGTTGGTGTTTTACAGTATTTTAACCTGTTTCAGAGCCTTGTCTGCCCCTGTTGGTGTTTTACAGTATTTTAACCTGTTTCAGAGCCTTGTCGGCCCCTGTTGGTGTTTTCCAGTATTTTAACCTGTTTCAGAGCCTTGTCGGCCCCTGTTGGTGTTTTACAGTATTTTAACCTGTTTCAGAGCCTTGTCGGCCCCTGTTGGTGTTTTACAGTATTTTAACCTGTTTCAGAGCCTTGTCGGCCCCTGTTGGTGTTTTACAGTATTTAAACCTGTTTCAGAGCCTTGTCGGCCCCTGTTGGTGTTTTACAGTATTTTAACCTGTTTCAGAGCCTTGTCGGCCCCTGTCAACTACGAGGAGTACATGCGACACCCAAAGTATGTCGACTTTGACTTTTTATTCGGGGAGGAGGAACCAGAAACACACGGGCAGGTGTATGTCACGTTTCAGGACGAACATGTCAGTGAAGAACAGACGGAAAATGACGTAAAAAACCTGGAGGGACGTCTCAAAATGTCTCTACAACAGCTTAAGGAACAGGCCCTAGGCTCGGTAAGTCTTCATCTTGGTAAACAGCCAGTAAAAAAACCTGGAGGGACGTCTCAAAATGTCTCTACAACAGCTTAAGGAACAGGTCCTAGGCTCGGTAAGTTTTCACCTTGGTAAACAGCCAGTAAAAAAACCTGGAGGGACGTCTCAAAATGTCTCTACAACAGCTTAAGGAACAGGCCCTAGGCTCGCTAAGTTTTCATCTTGGTGAATAGCCAGTAAAAAAACCTAGAGGGACGTCTCAAAATGTTTCTACAACAGCTTAAGGAGCAAGCCCTAGGCTCGGTAAGTTTTTCCCTTGGTAAACAGCCAGTAAATAAACCTGGAGGGATGTCTCGAAATGTTTCTACAACAGCTTAAGGAACAGGCCCTAGGCTCGCTAAGTTTTCACCTTGGTAAACAGCCAGTAAAAAAACCTGGAGGGACGTCTCAAAATGTCTCTACAACAGCTTAAGGAACAGGCCCTAGGCTCGCTAAGTTTTCATCTTGGTGAATAGCCAGTAAAAAAACCTAGAGGGACGTCTCAAAATGTTTCTACAACAGCTTAAGGAGCAAGCCCTAGGCTCGGTAAGTTTTTCCCTTGGTAAACAGCCAGTAAATAAACCTGGAGGGATGTCTCGAAATGTTTCTACAACAGCTTAAGGAACAGGCCCTAGGCTTGGTAAGGTCACTTTGGTGAACAGCCAGGAAGGAGTTAGATAGCCTCAAATCTCCACAGTATTCATGGTCGTTGGTTCAATTCTGTTTTAATTTTGGAGTGATGAAGTTTTTTGCTCACCTTAGGAACAGATTTTACATAAATGGTGACTCTGACCCTCCCCCCTTGAGCCAGAGGGACGGGCCCAATAGGGGAAATAGTGGGAAGCCCTTTTTTTTTAATCACTACTTGTCATAAAGTACTGAATGGATTTTAACCAAATTTGGTCAGAAACATCCTTTGGAGGAGGGGGACAGATTTTGCATAAATGGTGACTCTGACTTACCTGGGGCCTGAGGGGTGGGGCCAAATAAGGGAAATATGGTTTATTCATTAAAATCTTTAAAGGAATAACAAGATATTTTTCAAATTTGTTCAAGTACATTATTGATTGTATGGTGCTCACATGAATCTTTTCCGTTTCTTACAGTACGGAGGTATGGAGGCTTACAAGGAATTCTTAAAGGGAACCGCGGGCGACCAACTCGTCAACTTCTGGCTTGACTGCGAGTACTACAAAGACACAGTTGAGAGTTTCGACGAGCTGTCAAAAAATGATATCAGAAACAGACTCTTCAGGTAAGCATGCCTAAAATCCAATCATTTAACATCAGTGTTATTTCTGAAGCAGAATTGGACTAGGTTGAATGTCAATGACCAGATAGCTCAGTTGTTTGGATGTCCGTCTAGAGTTTGGAGGGTCCAGGATTGAATCATGGTCTGGCTTCACTTTTCTCTTTTACTACATTTGATCCCCTTGTCTCACATCCAAGGGGATGAAAGATTCTTTTAATGTACTTGAACTAGAATGGGTTGATTGTTGACAACAAGATAACTCAACGGAGAGTTCTGAGGGTCCCAGGTTTGAATCCTGGTCTTACTGTACATTTTCCATCTACTGTACATTGTAGTAGAACATTATTTGTGTATGCTCCGTTTTACAATCCAGAAAACCCACTATTTATGTTGTTTTGCATTCAATGATCTTTCTTTGTTATTTTTTTTTTTTGTATATTGGACGTTCAAAGTTCTTTCAATTTAGCTTGCAGTACTCAACTTGTATCATTTAATTCTACCAGGGACATACGGGATCGGTATAAGATGAATTTGACCGAGGATGCCAGGAATCAGATCTCAAAGTCGGCCAGCAGTGCCAACCTGAGCCACACCATCTTCTTACGTACACAATATGATGTTTTGCGGAGGCTGAGGGCCTACTGGGTCCCGCGGTTTCTCATCCACCAGGAGCGGCTCCGAGAGTTTAGGTACAGGAAATGAGGGGTTTTTTTCTGAATTTGAAATAAGTTACTTTTGAAGATGTCTCTTGACTGCTCAAGGTGAGGTAAATTGTAAGCAAATTGGTAAATTCCATTTTATTTATTTAAATGTCTTAAATACTTACATATTGACCTGAGGACAAGTCTGTGCCATTTTCATTACAGAGGAATTCATTAAAACATGTGCCAATGTGTCTGTAGCTTGGATCATGAGCCACTGTTTGACAATTTTGGAGGGGCATAGTTTGTTTTTATACACTAGCACATCACAATTTGGATCATCTATTTTTTTCTAAAATATTGAATAAATTATATATTTAGTAACACTTTTCCGCAATGTTGTTCCTGAAACTTTCCAGTATTTGAATACTGCAGAGTTACATGGATTTTAAAAAATTACTCATTCACCACTGAAATTTCATAATGAACTATTCCAACCATTATATTGAAAGAGTTCAAATGTGTGTTCAGGAATAAAAGAGTTGATATCGTACAAATTTATTGATGTTTCCTCATTTGTAACTAAGAACTGATTTGTTGCCATAGTGATATTGGAGTTGGCATGGGAATTACTATGATGTCAAAGTTGGCTAATGGAACGAAACACTCCCTCCCGTTCTTTCCATCCATCTCATTGGTCAACTCTATGCCAGTACGTCCTGATGATGTTCTTACCTACTCTAAAACAAAGAATTGGGAGTATATAAGTCAAGGAGGTCGTTGCCTTGACAACAGAGTGACCTCTGCGAAGGTCAGACAACTGCCTCCTGCAAGGTAAGTGGTGAATTTATGGTTTTCTGTATATATTGTGGGTCTGTCTCAGATACGGATTGGTCTGTGTATGTTATTCTATATCTAGACTTGTGTTTTGATGTCTTTAAAATAGCATTCTATATTTAGATCCCGTTAGAAATGTTATGTTTGTAGTCGTTTGTAATCTATATTTAGACATTTTCTACGGATCTTTTTAGTAATTTTAGGTATGATAAGTTATACTTTTATATGGTAGATCTCTCACTTTAGATATTCTGAATACTCAATTTTCAATAAGACACACAGTTTGAAATTTGTATTCTTTACAATTAAAATTTTGGTGGGGGGGGGGATGGAGATGGGTTGTGTGGAGTCATTTGACAAGAGTGAATAGGAATTATTTACGAATGATATCGACTTTGAGAGTTTCTAGGATGTAAGTTTAAATTGTAGGAGGTTTAAAGAGATCTGTGAAATTTGGGCCTATTTCAATTGTTTATACTAAAAAACATAAAGCATTATGTCTGTTCAGACAGCCTCTATGAGAAAGAAGTCTTTATAAGAATGAGGTTTAGGTACATTTTAAGCTTGATAAATGCTTGCTTCTAACTTTTGTTGGGATACAGGTTCATAATTCAGGACTAATATTAATAAATCAATCTGCTTTGTCTTACCATAAACCCTGCAATATATTTTTTATATATTCATAGAAATATTCAGAATGAGATTGAACAGCTGATTTTGTTTTATTGAATATGCTTCTGATTTTTTATATTATTTTAAATTCAAACAGTAGATCATGGAATTACATCACATGTAAACTTCTACATGTGATTGTTTAAAGCAGTCTCCAGCTGTAAATTGTGACATTATTCAAATGAATTTCTTTGTGAGAAGTTAAAAAAAAATCCACAGATTTACTATTGAAAATAGGGTCTTAATTAAAGATCAAAAGTGAAAGTCTTGATTGAAGATCCTAAGTCAAGGTCTTGATTGAAGATCTCAAGTCAATGTCTTGATTGAAGATATCAAGTCTTAAGACAAGGTCTTGATTGAAGATCTCAATATGTTAAGACAATGTCTTGATTGAAGATCTTAAGTCAAGGTCTTGATTGAAGATCCTAAGTCAAGGTCTTGATTAAGGATCTCAAGTCAATGTCTTGATTGAAGATATCAAGTCTTAAGACAAGGTCTTGATTGAAGATCTCAATATGTTAAGACAATGTCTTGATTGAAGATCTCAATATGTTAAGACAAGGTCTTGATTGAAGATCTCAATATGTTAAGACAATGTCTTGATTGAAGATCTTAAGTCAAGGTCTTGATTGAAGATCCTAAGTCAAGGTCTTGATTAAGGATCTTAAGTCAATGTCTTGATTGAATATCTTAAGACAAGGTCTTGATTGAAGATCTCAAGTCAGTGTCTTGATTGAAGATATCAAGTCTTAAGACAAGGTCTTGATTGAAGATCTCAATATGTTAAGACAATGTCTTGATTGAAGATCTCAATATGTTAAGACAAGGTCTTGATTGAAGATCTCAATATCTTAAGACAAGGTCTTGATTGAAGATCTCAAGTCAATGTCTTGATCGAAGATATTAAGTCAAGGTCTTGATTAAAGACCTTAAGTCAATGTCTTGATTAAAGATCTTAAGTCAATGTCTTGATCGAAGATATTTAGACAAGGTCTTGATTGATGATCTCAAGTCAAGGTCTTAAGTCAGGGTCTTGATTGAAGAGCTTCAGTGAAAGTCGTAATATACCTGTAGATCTGTAATCAAGTTATTGATATTAAGAGATTTAAAAATCTCTGTCTTATAACAATTGAACTTGCAGACAAGTATGAACTTCAGATCAGATGGCCCTATCTTAATAATTTCATATTTATGAAAACATTATTGTTGGCGTTTTGTGCTCCATTTGTAAAGCTAATAACAGTTGGGTTTTGGGGCATTATCATTTGTGATTTAGTTACCATGGGAACAGGGTGTTGTGGTGGCTGCTGTATACGTAAATAACTGAAGTGCATGTGTTCTGTGTCTTCTTTTTGTGACAGAATTTTGTATTCACGTTCGACAAGGTTGGTAAACGTCTGCACCTGCATTGTGAGAGTGAACACTAATACCCTGTGTAGCTCACCTGAGTCAAACGCTCAAGTGACCTACAGCCATTTGTTATCTGTCTGTACTCGTCCTCTGTCTGTCCTTCATTTATTTGTCTGTCCATCTTCCATAAATTTTTTCCCATGGTTTGTTGAAGTCAGGACCCTGATATGATCTGTTGATGTAACACAGCTTGTTCAAAATTGTGACATGTTGGTTGTTTTACTGCTAAGTTATGTTGAAACTATAAAAGGGGAAACACACTGCAATGATAAGTGAATAAAAATTATATGGATGAAAAATCTTCTTCTTCAGGACTCGGACTGCTAGAGTTACTATAAATTTCTATATCTTTACTTTCTATGAGTAAAAATTTAAAACTTATAGAACACTATAATTGTCTATAGGCAACGAAAGGTGTTCAGCTTCTTCACCTCTCGGGTTATCATATCATTGATATATCTTAGCATAGTTCTAGGGATAATAATTTAGATTTGTTATGTTAAGAATCCATCTTTATGTCCCCGCCAATAAAAAGGGTGTGTGGGGCGGGGGGGGGGCGCATATAGTGTTACCCATGTCCCGTCCCATCGTCCCATTCCGTCCCATCCCATGGTAATGTAACAAGCTCATTTCAATAACTACTGATCCAATTGTCATCAAACTTCGCATACCTAATAAGCATGAAGAACTAATTTCATATGGGGGGCAGGGGTATTTATGTCTCACAGACATTTCTAGTTTACTTTTGAGTTAAGTGTATAGTTTAAAATTAAAAAAAAATTCTTAATAAGTAGTCTGGTAGTCAGTATGAACTTAAAATAGGTTTAACCACAACTCTGTTTAGAAAATGAGATAATTAGGATTAAAGGTTGGTCTTCCTGTTAGGTATGGTTTTGAATGATATCACATGAAAGGTCAAACAAAGTTCAGTGTAAGGAAGGATGTCATTTATTGAAGTTTCAAGGTGAGCAGTTTCAGGCCCTTTTGACCTCTTGTTTACCTTCCTATTTTTGATTATTTGAACACAGTGTGCAGTGATGTATAATCATAATCTTATATTAATTTCACAAGTTTGAATTTATGTGTTTTCCTATTCCCCTCATATTTGAATGAGTAGTGTATATATTAAGTTTGAAATTTATTATTTTGAAGCAATATTTGGTCAAAAATTAATATGATTTGAAAGTTAATGACAAAAATATATTCTCCACAGATATGAAGAAATATGTTATTAAAAAAATGTATGATTATGTAGATCATGCATAAATGATATTTTTTTTCTTTCTATCACAATATGAACATTAGTGTTAATACTAATTCATGAAATATTAATGTATACAATAACAGTAACTTACACTGGTTTGTTGGTTTAATTTAGAACATTATTTCTGGGTGATAAAATGGCTGTTAAAAATATCTATTCACTGTCAATTCATTGACAATTTATATTCCTTAGAGTTTTCCTGACGATTTGAGATTTTGTTTTCCTAATGACTCCGAATTTTTTTTTTTGGATCTGAAATAAAATGACAGCCAGTTACCTAGAGATTATGTCACTCATTTTTTAAAAACTTACTAATTCACAATATACTGCTCTGTACATTCACATTGCCCTATTTCTTTTGACCTAATTTGCTATATTTATAGACGTTATTATTATGTTAAATGTTGTGTCATCAGTAAATGTTGTCGTTAAACAAGCGATCAACTGTCTGTGTGATTGCTGATTTTATTGACAATTTGATCAATTGGAATAATGAATGCTGATTTGAATGAAGGTTTTTATAAATATCAGGTAAGATAACTCAGGAAGATTTTCAGGTTTATAAAGCCGTGGTAATTATACGTATTTACCATAACTGGATCTTCATGTTGTCGTCGTCAAAATGGTTCAGGATTTTCCCTGTTGCCTTGGTTACCTATTGTCTTGGCTACAGTAACTTGTATTCAGAAATTATTAGGAACTAAATTTCTGTTTTGAGACATTTCTTTACTTGTTGCCTTGGTTACAGATGGTTCAGTATCAGCCATGTTATCTTAGTGACGTAATTGATTGCATTCTTGTTGCCTACAAGTGGTCCATAACATCACCTTTTACCAAGGAAGGTTTTTACTTTCTATTTTGCTTTAACAACATTTAGTCATAAATTTTTGGGTAACCTTGGTTATGTAAGTTTTGAATGTTTGATGTTGCCTTGGTTACAGGATTCCTAAGAATCGTTTTATGATGGCTCTGATGGGAGACAAAGTGGCAGGAGGGCCTTTTCAGCGTTTCTTAGAGAGGTACTTTTAGATTTCACATTGTACATGAAAAAAAGTTGAAGTATTTTTTATAGTATTTATGATTGAACAGAAAATTTTAATAAATGCATTTTCATTATATCATGTCTTCACAATACTTGAAGGGATCTGTAATTATAAATGTCGCCTGATTTGTGTTTAGAACATTAATTTTGATATTTAATTTAATAACAACTCAACTGATTGAGATCTCAATATATGGTTATTATTACTGTTAGTATCAAACAAATTTATCAATATCATATTTGCCTTGAATCATTGTCCCCCGCTTCCGGAGGAACGGGGGATATTGATTTGGGTTTGTCCGTCCGTCCCTCTGTCCGTCCCTCCGTCCGTCCCTCTGTCTGTCTGTCACACTTCGTTTCCGTGCTCTATCTTTTGAAGGAATAATCCGATTTTCATTAAACTTGGTCAGGATACTTATCATCCAAGTACCTCGGATGAGTTCGATTTTCGTGAAATTCCGCGCATATTTTATGGAGTTATCCCCCTTTTATCACCAAATATAGGCATCATGTACAAAATGCCATAACTCTTATGTTTTTTATTTAATTCACTTTAAATTCTGTAGAATATTATATAAGGTAATGATGTTTAACATATATTACGGGTTTGGATGTCGTATCTCAACTTTCTTTGGAATCCGACAGAGTTTTGTCCCTTTCATTGCCTCCCTCTGTCCGTCTGTCTGTCACACTTCGTTTCCGTGCTCTATCTTTTGAAGGAATAATCCGATTTTCATTAAACTTGGTCAGGATACTTATCATCCAAGTACCTCGGATGAGTTCGATTTTCGTGAAATTCCGCGCATATTTTATGGAGTTATCCCCCTTTTATCACCAAATATAGGCATCATGTACAAAATGCCATAACTCTTATGTTTTTTATTTAATTCACTTTAAATTCTGTAGAATATTATATAAGGTAATGATGTTTAACATATATTACGGGTTTAGATGTCGTATCTCAACTTTCTTTGGAATCCGACAGAGTTTTGTCCCTTTCATTGCCAAATGAAAGCATTATGTACAAAAAATTGCTTTCCGTGCTCTATCTTTTGAAGGAATAATTCGATTTTCATCAAACTTGTTGAGGATACTTATTATTCAAGTATCTCGAATGAGTTCGATTTTCGTAAAATTCCGCGCGTATTTTACGGAGTTATCCCCCTTTTTATCATGAAATATAGGCATCATGTACAAAATGCCAGAACTCTACGCACATGATGTTTCCCCCCAAGTGGCCCTGAAGCGGGGGACATAAATTCCACGAATTAGCTTGTTATTTTAGACTTTAACATAAAAGAATGTATCAACATTATATTTTGCTTATATCATTGTTTCAGACAAAGCGACCGTCTGCTGTTGTCCAACCTGCTTTTCTGGCAGGATGTTACAGAATATGGTCAGTCCGAGGACCGGTCAGCGGACCGTCTACTCCGGCTCTGTCACGCCTGGTCAATCTACAACAAATATTTACAGCCCAGCAGTGAATACAGTATCGGTGAGTTTAGTAATATCTACAGCCCAGCAGTGAATACAGTATCTGTGAGTTTAGTAATATCTACAGCCCAGCAGTGAATACAGTATCGGTGAGTTTAGTAATATCTACAGCCCAGCAGTAAATACAGTATCGGTGAGTTTAGTAATATCTACAGCCCAGCAGTAAATACAGTATCGGTGAGTTTAGTAATATCTACAGCCCAGCAGTGAATACAGTATCTGTGAGTTTAGTAATATCTACAGCCCAACAGTGAATACAGTATCTGTGAGTTTAGTAATATCTACAGCCCAGCAGTAAATACAGTATCTGTGAGTTTAGTAATATCTACAGCCCAGCAGTGAATACAGTATCTGTGAGTTTAGTAATATCTACAGCCCAGCAGTGAATACAGTATCGGTGAGTTAAGTAATATCTACAGCCCAGCAGTGAATACAGTATCAGTGAGTTTAGTAATATCTACAGCCCAGCAGTGAATACAGTATCCGTGAGTTTAGTAATATCTACAGCCCAGCAGTGAATACAGTATCTGTGAGTTTAGTAATATCTACAGCCCAGCAGTGAATACAGTATCCGTGAGTTTAGTAATATCTACAGCCCAGCAGTGAATACAGTATCGGTGAGTTTAGTAATATCTACAGCCCAGCAGTAAATACAGTATCGGTGAGTTTAGTAATATCTACAGCCCAGCAGTAAATACAGTATCTGTGAGTTAGTAATATCTACAGCCCAGCAGTGAAAACAGTATCGGTGAGTTTAGTAATATCTACAGCCCAGCAGTAAATACAATATCAGTGAGTTTAGTAATATCTACAGCCCAGCAGTAAATACAGTATCAGTGAGTTTAGTAATATCTACAGCCCAGCAGTGAATACAGTATCGGTGAGTTTAGTAATATCTACAGCCCAGCAGTAAATACAGTATCGGTGAGTTTAGTAATATCTACAGCCCAGCAGTGAATACAGTATCTGTGAGTTTAGTAATATCTACAGCCCAACAGTGAATACAGTATCTGTGAGTTTAGTAATATCTACAGCCCAGCAGTAAATACAGTATCTGTGAGTTTAGTAATATCTACAGCCCAGCAGTGAATACAGTATCTGTGAGTTTAGTAATATCTACAGCCCAGCAGTGAATACAGTATCCGTGAGTTAAGTAATATCTACAGCCCAGCAGTGAATACAGTATCGGTGAGTTTAGTAATATCTACAGCCCAGCAGTAAATACAGTATTGGTGAGTTTAGTAATATCTACAGCCCAGCAGTAAATACAGTATCGTGAGTTAAGTAATATCTACAGCCCAGCAGTGAATACAGTATCGGTGAGTTTAGTAATATCTACAGTCCAGCAGTAAATACAGTATTGGTGAGTTTAGTAATATCTACAGCCCAACAGTGAATACAGTATTGGTGAGTTTAGTAATATCTACAGCCCAGCAGTGAATACAGTATCAGTGAGTTTAGTAATATCTACAGCCCAGCAGTAAATACAGTATCGGTGAGTTTAGTAATATCTACAGCCCAGCAGTAAATACAGTATCGGTGAGTTTAGTAATATCTACAGCCCAGCAGTGAATACAGTATCTGTGAGTTTAGTAATATCTACAGCCCAGCAGTGAATACAGTATCTTTGAGTTAGTAATATCTACAGCCCAGCAGTAAATACAGTAATATCTACAGCCCACCAGTAAATACAGTATCTGTGAGTTTAGTAATATCTACAGCCCAGCAGTGAATACAGTATCTGTGAGTTTAGTAATATCTACAGCCCAGCAGTAAATACAGTATCGGTGAGTTTAGTAATATCTACAGCCCAGCAGTGAATACAGTATCAGTGAGTTTAGTAATATCTACAGCCCAACAGTGAATACAGTATCGGTGAGTTTAGTAATATCTACAGCCCAACAGTGAATACAGTATCGGTGAGTTTAGTAATATCTACAGCCCAGCAGTAAATACAGTATCGGTGAGTTTAGTAATATCTACAGCCCAGCAGTAAATACAGTATCGGTGAGTTTAGTAATATCTACAGCCCAGCAGTAAATACAGTATCTGTGAGTTTAGTAATATCTACAGCCCAGCAGTAAATACAGTATCGGTGAGTTTAGTAATATCTACAGCCCAACAGTAAATACAGTATCAGTGAGTTTAGTAATATCTACTGCCCAGCAGTAAATACAGTATCGGTGAGTTTAGTAATATCTACAGCCCAGCAGTAAATACAGTATCGGTGAGTTTAGTAATATCTACAGCCCAGCAGTAAATACAGTATCAGTGAGTTTAGTAATATATACAGCCCAGCAGTAAATACAGTATTGGTGAGTTCAGTAATATCTACAGCCCAGCAGTGAATACAGTATCAGTGAGTTTAGTAATATCTACAGCCCAGCAGTAAATACAGTATCGGTGAGTTTAGTAATATCTACAGCCCAGCAGTAAATACAGTATTGGTGAGTTTAGTAATATCAGTTTTATCTACAGCCCAGCAGTAAATACAGTATCGGTGAGTTTAGTAATATCTACAGCCCAGCAGTAAATACAGTATCAGTGAGTTTAGTAATATCTACAGCCCAGCAGTGAATACAGTATCGGTGAGTTTAGTAATATCTACTGCCCAGCAGTGAATACAGTATCGGTGAGTTTAGTAATATCTACAGCCCAGCAGTGAATACAGTATTGGTGAGTTTAGTAATATCTACTGCCCAGCAGTGAATACAGTATCTGTGAGTTTAGTAATATCTACAGCCCAGCAGTGAATACAGTATCTGTGAGTTTAGTAATATCTACAGCCCAGCAGTGAATACAGTATTGGTGAGTTTAGTAATATCTACAGCCCAGCAGTGAATACAGTATCTGTGAGTTTAGTAATATCTACAGCCCAGCAGTGAATACAGTATCTGTGAGTTAAGTAATATCTACAGCCCAGCAGTAAATACAGTATCTGTGAGTTTAGTAATATCTACAGCCCAGCAGTAAATACAGTATAGGTGAGTTTAGTTTGTTACAGAGAATTAGGAGCTGGATTCTTTTTACAGAGAATAAGGAGCTGGATTCTATCATCCGAGACTCTATATATATATATATAAATACATGTAAACGCATGCACAAATAACGCATAAACACAAATGATTATGATTATGTTGACTTACAATTTAAGCGTGAGCTGTAGGGAATTTCCCTTTAGCTCAGTCCGTAGAGCATCAGGTTGGAGAACCAAAGTCATGGTTCAAGCCCCAGCGAAGACACTATCTTTATCACTTTTTCTCGTCCTATTACAAACTGGTGACAATGACCCTCCCTGTTTTAAGGAAGGGGAAACCTTGGCAGAGAGTCATAGAACCTGGGTTAGAGATTCAGAAAAAAGGGGGAATAGTGTAAAATATGTGCATTGATTAGGCAGCTGCCTCACAAGAGTGAGCTGTAGAGAATTTCCCTTTAGCTCATTCGGTAGAGCATCGGGCTTGAGAGCCAAGGGTCACGGGTTTGAACCCCAGTGATGGCACTATCTTTATCACTTTTTCTCATCCTATTACAAATATATCAATCCACATCAAATGATAATTCAAGTGGCATCCAAATAGATCCATTCTAAGTGTTATGGACTACTCGTTACAGGTCTGTCTGAAGCTGAGAGGGTCGAACTTCACACCACTTTGCACAAGGCCAAGGACTTCGTGGAGGCCTCTGTGTTTAACATTGCCAAATTCCACTCCATGGAGCGTCTGGAGCGAGCATGGATGCGCTTCCTCCAGGAGGACCTGAAAGCATTCCTGGAGTGAGTTAATTAGTAAAATCAGGGTTCAGGGCCCTTATTCATGGAACCGTTCTCATGCTCAAGCATAGATTTCGTGCTCAAGCCTTATTTCTTGTTCTGGCTGTAAAGTATTTTAACAATCTAATTTTTGTCGAAGTTTTGGTAAAAAGTTGAAGAGACATGCAGCCAAAAGCTGTTTTTAACATTTACAATGACTTTTTGAATCTTCGACATGATTCAGGTGAGTTTCAAGAAAGCTGGTTTGAGCACAGAATCCATGCTTGAGCATGGGAACGGTTTCATGCATACGAGCCCTGATAGTAGATAAGTCTGTGCTCACTCTAGTCATAAGCATTTTGGTTATTAACAAAATGAAATGCTAAAAGAAAATATATGCCTTTACCTACTTTTGCTAATGGAATTTGTCTGAAGAATCCATTTTTTAAATACTGACTCCCTTTAAATGTATAATAAGAATTTATCCAATTCTATGAATGGTATGTTAGATACATCAGAAGTTATATATATCAATATAAACACTTGAATTTTGACTCTACGAATTAGTAAAATTGCTAAAGGAAATTCTTATTTGCTAAAAGAGAACTTGTGGTCTTTATAGTGACTTTTGCTAAACATTTTTCAGACCATAGTGAGCACAGTAAGTATGTTTCAATTTGTATACAGTGAAAGTTTGTAATTTGAAAGTCTTTTAGTTTGTCTTAATTTTTCTCTGATGACTTCTTTTTGCAGTGCTCATGTGCGCCCAGGTGCGGAGAGTCCGCCATCCACTGCTGACGTAATCCACATAGCTGTAGCTGGAGACGAACTACTCATTACCCGCCCGATGCCTTGGGTCAAAAGGTAGGACACTGTTCATTTATAATTTATTTTTTCAGATTCGGTACAAATTAGCTATCAGTGTTTTTGATGTTACTTCTCGATGTCATCAGTAATTTTGTATGCTTTGAACTCGACGTAGAACTTCATCCTTTCTTTTTCTAGATGCTTTATTGCAAATGACCTAATTATAAGCACCTGAAAATCACAACCCACAATTTCTTTCATTTTACAAAAAAAAAAAAAATAAATGAGTGACAGCTGGAAATTGTGTTATCGGCATACTTCATTGAATAAGGAAGAAAGTCTTTTCTATGAATCTAAGAATAAAAACATTGTACTCATGAGAAGAACTGGACTGCCTGTCAATCATCAGAAACCAAGCAGATCAATAAGTTGAGTGACTGTCTTTTGTTCATTGATCCCAGTTTTGAAACTATTGCCCATCTGTCAATTTCGCCAATATTTGGTGCCGTGACCAGGATTTCAACTGGAAGCAGAGTGTAATAGAAGCAGAAAAATACACTGTCAGACACAGATTTTAACCTGGGATCATCCGAACTCTAGACAGACCCTCTAACAATTGAGCTACCCTGTCACTGACTATCAAACCATTTCAGTTCTGTTACATCCAAAAAGAGTGTTAGAGAAAATAATGGTTGTTGTCTAGAACATCCTTAATATACATCCTATGAGTGCACCAGGAGCTTAAAAAGATGATGTTCATGGTGTACAAGACCTATCTTTGTTGGCATTACCAAAACATACATGTACCTATAAATATTAGATCTTTCTAATAATGATATATTTTGAGCTGTGTATTAATAGTACAATATATTAGTTGTTTGTAGATCTTTCTGATAATGCCTAGTTCATATTGGATCTTTGTAGTAATAGTACAATATTTAGATCTTTGTAGTAATATTACTTATTAGATCTTTGTAGAAATAGTACACTATTTAGATCTTTGTAGTAATAGAACAATATTTAGATCTTTGTAGTAATATTACTTATTAGATCTTTGTAGAAATAGTACACTATTTAGATCTTTGTAGTAATAGAACAATATTTAGATCTTTGTAGTAATATTTAGTACATATTGGATCTTTGTAGATATAGTACACTATTTAGATCTTTGTAGTAATATGTATTACATATTAGATCTTTGTATCAATGTTCTCTTTAAACTTTCTGTATACTTTGTTATCATATCTACCTGTTCTTTGTTCTCTGTAGACAAAGGAGAATTGACCACCATCAGCGGTCATTCTTTGATTAAAGAATTATTATCACAATAACGGTGGTTAAATTATTGAATGACCATTGGCTGTCTGGGTAGACCAAGAAAATTATGATTTAGTTACTGGACTAGCTGACCTATTTTGTCTACATCTTTTGTAGCTATTCTCTGTCTATTTTTTTTTCTATGAGTTACTCCCCTTGATCAGATTTGAAGTACCAGGTATTGAGATTGAGAAAATAAATTTTGAGAGTTAAGTGTTTCAACACTTTTCCTTAGCAATTCTAATACACTGATTATATAAATGGTTCAGATATTTTTTTGTAAATTTAATATTTCTTTTGAAAAAAAAATAAAGAAGCACAATTTTACAATTAAACTCCTATTTTCAAAAAAAAAAAGAAAAAAAATCTTCTTAGGCAAATCTATCCTACTATTATTTTGCACATATAGTGCACACTCTCGTATTGTGTGCAGGTACATTTTGGGTTCCAAAAAATGAAAAAAAAATCTGGAAAAAATGTAAAGCTGGAGTTTCTATTGATGATACAAAAAAAATGTTAAAATTTGAATTTCAGCCATCCATCTGTCCATCTCTCCATCTGTCCAAGTTGATTGTAATTTGTTGTTAAGTGTTTCTTAATGAGTTTTTCTTGTCCATAAAATTTTCTGGAGTTTTTCTTGTCCATAACATTTTCTGTGGTTGGCACTATTTTTGCCAAATAAGGATTGTTAATAGTTTATGCCGGGGAGTCTGTTATATTTTTCTGTAGATCTGATATATCTATGTATGGATGTCGTCATTTCTCACCCGATTCTCTTGCCTGTAGTGCTAAAGTACCTAAAATCCCGAAACCAAGAAGGTAAATACTGGAGTAACAAAATACCTCAAACCTTACTTACTTACACGTACTATGTGCCTCTGTAAAACTAGTACTATATTCCCCTGTAGAACTAAAGAGCTTATAAACTGTAACAATAAATATATAACCAGTGGCAGGTCTTGAAATTGAATGAGTTTTTTAAGACTTTTACTCAAACACCTACAGGTACCTGAAAATTTTATCTTCCAATTTTTTTATTTTATTTTTTGAATTTTTCATTTGTACCTATCAAATCTTGGAGGTTCTCGGATTGTTCCATGAACTTGCTATAAGAGCTTAACACTAAGATCTTACGTTTTTAAGATAAATTAAAACTGGAAAAGTTACGAGGGACTGGGTGTTGATCTTTCAGGACCTGCCACGGATCCTCTTACTTCCCAACTTAACATTCTACTGTGTAATACTAAGATGTCTATGATGTTTTTTTTAAATCGAAAACAATTATCAGCTTGTTTGTAATATTATACAATTAAGTCCATTATATAACAGAAAGATACATATTATTGATTTTTAATTTCAAATTTTGACTTACCTGTAATTAATTAATTTAGGATATGATGATACAGGTGCTCATGACTGTAATTTGTTGTGGTTGTTCTATCTTTTTACCTTTGATTTCTGCTTGTGTGATTAGAATTGTCTGTGAATTATCTTATTCGACAATGACCCATGTTTTTAATTCACCAAATCAGGATAGAAATACTATATTATTCACCTATGAACCCATCTTATTCATCAATAATATACCTTATTTGCCAATGAAATATCATATGCATAAATGAAATATCATATTCATCAATGAAATATCGTATTCACGAATTGAATATCATATTCATCAATGAAATTTATTATTCACCAATTTAATTGTTTGTTGTTGTTCAATATTAAGAAACTGACTTTTGGATTATTTCAAAGGCATACAAAAAGATGAGGCTCTTCAAAATTTTAATTTTAGAAATTTTAATTTTATTAGAAATGATTTGTGTGGGTTTCTGTATATCTTGTATCTAATTTAAATTAATTGAAGTAAGTGTAAAATTATTTATTTTTATGTGTTACATATCAAGAAATTAAACTGTCTTGGTGATTCAGTGATGTTAAATATTATTTATTGTGAAGTTACAAAGTAAAAACTAATTTAATACAACATTACTTTGGTTTATGGTAGTTAAAAATCATACTGTGACATAAATCAAAATTCAATTAGTCAAACAGCTTTTGGTAGTAGTACCAGGGTCCTCTAATTATTCATTCACACCTTAAATTTCATAATGAACTAATCCAACCTTTGAATTGGAATGGTTCAAATGAGTCTTTAGGGGAGAAAGAGTTCTTCTAATTATGCATGTGTCGAAAACTAGATGTGGTGAAACGTGTAAATAGGTACACATGTAGTCATGTAAATAAACAAACAGAAGGGAAACACTGCTAATACAGAGACATAAACTTTAAATGTCTAAAACTCATAGACCTTAAGTGCTGCAGTCTGTACCATAGACCAGATTTTCTCATGGCTTATTCGTCACCTGATAGGAGCCATTAAAAAATCTTTAAATCGTCTTTGATGTTTAATTGTGCCCAATTGACCTTGACTGAAGGACAATAAATTGTTTTAATTTAAATAACCCTGATTCAGATTGTGTCAAAACAGTCTGTGTTTATAAGTGATTAGGTTTGACAGGTAACTAGATATACAGGTACGCCAGGTGGCTTTTGTTAATCTACTTACGAATTAAAAAATTGATATAAAAACTTTAACTTAGAAGCCAGGTAGAGATTGTACATTTATTCTTGTACATTTTATATTGTTTGTCGATCAGATAAGCAGGATTAAAGAATAATTTAAATATTCGTTGCATATTATGTGCAAATTAACAAGGGCAAGGAAGTAATTCTAATATTGTAGACAATCTGAGATTAATTGTCACATTTTTGGAGCAAATTCCGCTCCTTTACAAAAATACAGAAAAACAAAATCACAGAATATCAAAACGTCAACAAAACCATGATCATTACTCAAAATCCCTTAAACTACAAGCAAAGTATCAACAAAGGAAAGATTTACAAGGAGATCCTTGAAAAAGTATAAGAGAATAAGACCTGGCCCTGAGATCATAAAACAATCTTGGACTTAAGTTTGTGCTTAGCCAATCACGTAGAACATTACTTTATGTAACGTTAATTGTGATTGGCTAAGTAAAAAATTAAGATGAATTTATTCCATGATCCTGGAGGCATGTGTTCCGTAAGAGTAAGCATCATCTGCTTTATCGACGACACCCGCCATGTACATCTATAGGTCAGATTCAAGTAAATGTCATGACCTTAAATTGAGAACTGAGGCATAATTCTCAATTCTAACAAGCAGGCATACTAATGAGCATATTCAATGAGCAGCTTCTATCTTTATACAGTCAAACTTTGATGTTTTGAACTTTGTGGGACCGTCGTGAAAACTTTGAAACATTGGGACTTCGACTTATGAATATTGAACGTCGAACATTGACATGTAGGCCTATATGTATATATGAACTGTACATAAGAAGAACCAATTTATAAAAAATAGTATATTAAAATACACACCATAACTTTTGTAGTACTAATATTACTACCCAGCCTCCTATTCAATTCGATTTATTAGTTTTGTAATTATCAATGTTTTCATAGCGAACGGGTCAGATTAAACCTTTGATACAGCAAAAAATTCGATTCTTAGAAGTTTGAGTTCAATCCATGAATAGTAAATAAGTAGTGTTATGTAATGAAAAAAAAGAACTTTGCCAAAAGTTCGACACATCGAAAAATTTGAATCATTGAAGTTCGATAAATCCAGGTTTGAATGTATCATTCAAAGATGTAGAATATTTCTCATTTATCAACTTTTAGTTTATTTGTATCCTACTAACATACCAGTATTATAGAGAAATTTAAAGTTCCTTGAAAGTATGTACCTTTTCTCTCATATCTCGCCATGTTGGATAGAGGTTGCCCATGTAAGAAAGCTATGTAAGAAAAATCTATCTTACATAGCATTTCACGCGACGTGACGTCACAATGGCTCAACAATGACGTGACGTCACGAATACGGTAAACTCTGATGCCGAAAAGAGAAAACGACGGCGTGATAAAATTAAAACCTTTCACAACATTTTAACCATAACCACCAGGAAGAGGAGATTAATTTTTCTGCGCAAACATTGTTTGCAAATATAGGGTATGCTTAAACTCGCTGTCTAATTCGTTTTCGTCAAAAAAGCTCAAGAAGCTTCGGGTTTCACCACATTTTGTGACCCCTCGGGTGGAATATCCCTATCCTACATACACGCATATGAAAGGGTCTTATATTATATGCATTGTATATGTATACACATCATTGTAAATTATTATTTTGTAACTATTATTTGTTTATTAATTTGTATATACATAAACACTTTATATTACCAGTAAATAAGTATATATTTACTTACATCAAATTTATTAGATAACTTTGTATGACTGAACAATCAAAAATGACTCTAAACAGCTAGAGTAGTTTAGGAGAGTAGCTCTATATATTACTGTAAATATATTTAATTAAACAAAACGATATATGTAATTAAATATCGTAACTTGTAATAAACATTCTGCATGTTAAAAAACAATGTTTGTAATTAAATATCTTAATTTGTAATAAACAACCTGCATTTTAAACAAAACAATATGTGTGATTAAAAACATCTTAATTTTTAATAAACACCCTGCATGCTTGATTAAAGCTTTGATTTCTTAATAAGGATTATATTAACTCAATAAAATTGCTTGTTAATTCTGTAAAAAAAAAAATGAAATGGAATGAAATGAAATTGTACCAGTAATTAATATAAAAGTTTCCTGATAATTTCATCAAATCACTTTTCACATTATCTAAATTATATTTGAATAAATGTGATATGAATTAAATTTGTTTTGATTTAATAAAATCGTTAAGCTTAGGGACCTTTGAATTATTGACTGTGGTTGTTATGGATGTATTGAAGCGTGGCTCAGGTCTCGTTCTCTGGTAGATTTTGACGGTAATGTGTATTGTTTATGGTAGAAAACAGATCCGTCTACCGTACAATGGACCATTGGTCATAACAAGGCAATCTAAATTCCTGTGTTAAAGTACATTGGCATCACATGGTAGCTGTTGATCAACTACCAAAATCAACATGGGTTCAAAGTGACACACAGCAATTTGGCAATGCTTTGCAAGCTTTACTATATTTTCATGAACAGAATATTTCCAAATAATCTTTTCCTTTTCTTTTTTTAAGAGGAGAAAGTTTTTATGGAATAAGGTTTTTGAAAAAGCTTTAGAATATTAGAATTGATGGCCTGAGCAACCTAGAAAGAGATGCATTTCTGAAAAGAAAATTGAGCTATGTTTTTGTTTTATTAACTTAGCTTGTAAAGCTAACAAATCATTATTTGTTTTGCCATTTTATATTTATATCTGTATTTTTTTTAGATCCCAGAGTAGATTTGACAATGTAAGGTTTTAATCCATGTTGAAAAAATGTATCACAATTCCTGAGTATTGAGTAGATGTAATAATGAAATGAAGTAGGAAAATAAAGACGTAGAATTTTAAAAGGAATTTTTAAAGGCTGTTGATTGAAGTAAAAGATGATGACTCTTTGTAGAGTTCCGACGACGGACTCCCAGAGGGCCCACCGCCTACGACAAGCGCTGGGGCTAGGAGCGGACATGGATAGTGAACAGAGGGCTGCGATGAGAGCAAAAGCTCGGGAACGGCGAAAAGAGATGGAACGAGAAAGGAAGAAAGCGATAAGGGCTGCCTACCGCAGGGTGAAAGAGGCCAAGCAAAGGAAAGACACAGAGGCAAGGAAATCTATTAATATTATCATTACATAAATGAACATACAGTTAGAATTATTTTTATCTTACTCCAAGTATGAGGTCACTGTGATACAAAGGTATATGCGACCTCTTGCAAATGTTGTCATTCATCATGTCTGTAAACAATTCAAATTGTTGTTTTATTTTTCATAAACTGATTTCAATGAAAGTTTAACAAAAGCTTCTATAGCTAAAGACAAACCTGAATTTTGAATTTAAATCGTTCTCACCCCCCATTCCTGCCCTAAGGAGGTGTATACTTTTTTCTTCCATTTTGGTATGCTAGGATGTACTTAAATCAATAACCTTTCATTAATATATTTAAAATCCTAAGATCTACTTTACAATTATTAGATCACCTAGCCCGTAGAGCGATACAGGCCCTCTTGACTTTTTCTTGATTTGAGATTTTTAAATTATCTTCTTAGCTTCTATTTATCAAGAAACTTCTTGACTGGCAGATTTTTATATATTGATTAATATTTATCAATTTATATCCAGAAGAAGGAGGATGGAGATGACATGGACTACGACCTGGATGATGAGAAGAGATCGGCAAAGCCACCGCCCCCGTTTACAGAGATGACTCATAACAAACAGTAAGTTACACTGAGGATTGAAATGTTTGAATTACTTTATTTTGGTGTATTGGCTACCTTATGATGTGTAGATATGAATTGACAGTTTTAGAGTGCTACTTCACAGAAATGCCATGCCGATGGCAATCAGCACAGTATTCCACCATGTCCCATTTGTTCAAAAGGTGAAAGGTTAATCAGGGATTAGATCAAATTTTAATTCTCATGTTACCTAAAAATGAAACCATTGAATTAGTTTCCAGATACATGTATTACAATATTTAGTTGGGTTAATTTACATGCAAAATCATGGGATTGTACCTTGTATATTTACTGAATTATTTAAGTTTGAAAAATGTCGTAAAAAGCTATTCACCTTTTGAGCAACTGGGCCCAGATCATGTTGCTCTAGACGCTGAATGCTATTAAGCAGACACAGTTTATTAACAACTACTGTCTTTAAGGACTTCTGTATATATCCCTTAATAAGGACAGGCCATATACTGCCTTCCCCACAAGGGTGCAAGTTCCCCAAACACGTCGGCCGGAAATGAAAAACTTGAAAAATGTTCTGAAAATCTAAATAATAATGAAATATTTCCATCGGTTATAAATGTTGCTGATTCTTTTCCATCATCAAATGACCTTTTCAGATTTATGTCCAACTTTAAGAAGCATTTACTGGAATCAGAGGACAAAGAAAGGCTCAATATGGTGAGTCTGTACCTGGACACCGACACCTACCTCAACCTCGGGTCCAGCAAGGCAGACGTCAAAAAGAAGGAGTCCCACGCTGGATTCATCTTCAAGTAAGTTGTACAACTTCTGATGGGCTTAACTCATTCACCCCTGAAATTTCATAATGAACTATTCCATTCTTTTAACTGGAAGAGTTCATATAATTACTTCAGGGTGAATAAGTTAACTCATTCACCCCTGAATACACATTTGAACTCTTCCAATTCAAAGTATGGATTAGTTCATTTTGAAATTTCAGGGGTGAATGAGAAAAACATTCATCTTCACAGATTTTTTCATGAACATTTTGTAAGGATCCCTTCCCCACAATCTGCATTGAAGTTTTTGTCTTGCTGTAGGAGCGACAATGGCATCAACATTAAGTACTCAAGTTAGTTTCACTGAAAATATAAATGCTATCCCAATCAAACTTGGACCATAGACACAGCATCTCAATATACATTACCCTATATTTTTTTTTTGCGTTAAAATAGTTTCGTTAACAGTCAAAGTGCTACCAACCAAACTTGGATCATAGACATATCATAGATAGTACATCTCAACCCATGCATGAAATGCTGGACGTGGCATACATTTCATGGTCCATTGACTTTGTCAGGATCTCTGTCAACTTTTCTGTATTAATTTAGTTTCAGTTTCTCTGAAATAGATAAAAAGCTTGGTTTCATTAACCATACCAGCAATTAAAATTGGATCAAAACTTTCACCAGGTGACAGCTAGGTGAGGTTTGCCATCATATAAATGTATGTATCCCATCTCTGTTGTTTCTGTCACAGACAGGTAGTCGGTAAGCACAAGTTTATGTTTTTGTTTCAGAACTTATGTGGACTCTCATGGTAAAAAACATCTAAACTTCCCCGACAAGTTGACAAATAGGATCGGGGAGCGACCAAAGACTGGTGCCATTAAAGAAATGCAGAGTACAGTCGTACCGAAACTAGAGGAAGCATTTAATACATTCCTAGTGGTAAGTGTAATAAGGCAGTGGGAAAGGGCAGGGGCAATTAAGGTAAAGGGCAGGGGCAATAAGGAAAGGGGCAGGGACAATTAAGGTAAGGGGCAGGGACAATTAAGATAAGGGGCAGGGGTAATAAGGAAAAGAGCACAGACAATTTAGGAAGGGGGCAAGGACAATTAAGGAAAGGGGCAGGGGCAATTAAGGAAAGGGGTAGGGGCAATTAAGGAAAGGGACATGGACCATTAAGGAAAGGGGCAAGGACAATTAAGGAAAGGTGCAGGGGCAGTTAAGGAAAGGGGTTGGGACAATTAAGGTAAGGGGGCAGGGACAATTAAGGTAAGGGGGCAGGGACAATTAAGGTAAAGGGCAGGGGCAATTAAGGAAAGGGCAGAGGCACTAAAGTAAGGGGCAGGGACAATTAAGGTAAAGGGCAGGGGCAATTAAGGTAAAGGGCAGGGGCAATTAAGGTAAGGGGGCAGGGACAATTAAGGTAAGGGGGCAGGGACAATTAAGGAAATGGCAGGGGTAATTAAGGAAAGGGCAGAGGCAGTAAGGTAAGGGGCAGGGACAATTTAAGATAAGGGGCAGGGGAAGGGGCAATAAGGAAAAGGGCAGGGGCAATTAAGGAAAGGGCAGAGGCAGTAAGGTAAGGGTCAGGGACAATTTAAGATAAGGGGCAGGGGTAGGGGCAATTAAGGAAAGTGGCAGGGGCAATTAAGGGGAGGGAAGTAAAGGGAGACAGGGGGAGAGAAAGGAAAGTGTAAGGGTAGGAAAGGAAATAAGACGGAAGAATGAGGAGAGAAGGGAGGAATTCCAAAGATGCATGGACGAAAAAGGAGAGGAAGTTTGTACAACTTTAATAAATCCATATATATTAATCACAATCTACCTTCTTTGTAGGAAAAAGCATCAGAAAACGGAATGGACCCTAGAGACTTTGCCAATCTTTCTCAGGCAGAATTAGCACTTCGTATGGGAACGGAGACGTCAATGAACTGGAAAAAGGGCCGTAAGGGAAAGGTATGCATAGAAACCTGCGTGTCTAGGACATTGTACCCATTCAAATCACTTTCTGCTGAATATATATGTTTTCTTTTCTTTTTGTATTTGTATTTTTCCTTCATTTCCTTCTTTTTACACTTCATTAACATGTTTTCATATTTCTGTGAAAATTTATTTTGCTTTTGATTTGCATTTTCAAATCTATTAAATCATATCAACACTTTCTACATTTTGATTTGTTGAATTCGATTTGTTGAAACTGGAATCAAAATACAGATTTCACTGCATGAAAAAGATAAGTTGATAATGGTGAAATACAGATTGAGAAATATTGATATAGTATTTCAAGTTATAACAATAAATTAATTTGGAGTCTAGTAGATTTCATTGCTTTGCAGTTAAAATGTTTCAATTGTTGAATACATTAGAACATGTCAATGTTTTAACAATAGAATCGGTTGCCTTACAAAATGTGTTACAATGTGGGGTAGGTCAAGGGGAGGTAATCATAAGCCTTTTTACAGTTTTCTGACTATCAAACAACTTGGGGCATTAAAGGGTAATTTCTGGCCACACCAGGGATTTAAAATTATTTGTTACACTGTCCAAAAACAGCATATTATGGCTATTTATGCATAGCAACCAATTTTGTTACAATGGTTTTGGCATCTACTCAAGCACCTTGAAAAAAATCCGTTCCAGGGAATATACAGCCAAAAATTATTTTATATGATATTTAAAACGAATATTGGTTGATAAATTCAAGATTAAATGTTTACTTTTTATGATGCCAAAACTGACCGAAAAAGCCCCCATGTCCTTCATCAAAAAGTTTTGGTTGGCTAGGTATATTTATAGGTATCTCTCTAGCATTGATGTTACAAAAAACAAGTTTTACTTGATAGAACTTGGGAGTTACAGGTTAATTAATACATGTTACACTTTTTTTCTTTCCGTGGCTTGTTTGCACTATAGATGTGAATTATCGAAACTAATTTAATAACTATAGAATCTTAGGTTTTTTAAAAAAAAAAAAAATGCAAACTTTCAATCAAATACAGACGCCAGAACAGCTTGAATTATCGCATAGCAACTTAGGCAAGGGACTAAATGGCAAAGTGATACGAGAGATTGAATTCCCCGCTATCACGGTTAGCCTTATCGAACACGACCACGATGAGGATAACAAGGCGAATCGTAAGGTGCATTTCGCGGGAGATAATGAGGACGAAGTCTACCAGGTAAACTCACACACGTCCAGCTTGCATGTCGGAGCTTATGTGGAACTGTGTCCAGTGATGTGTGACCATTGTATAATGACGTGGATTAAATTTGTAAATCGTGTGATAATCAACAGTGTTGAAAGCTTCATAATTAACACAGTTTTTGTATTTTGATATATTGACAAGTTTTTATCTGTATGTTCCCCTTGCAGTTGCATTCTGGGAATATAAAGCTGTTATATTTGAATATATTTGTGTGTAATTATTTTGTTCCGAATTGTGTTTACTGTTTGAAATAACAAAGCTTTTTTAACAAAGGGATATTTATTGAGTGTCTATTTTTTTTTATCACATCAAAGATTAATGAGATGACGGGAAGCCATCTTGCTCCTTCTGTTAAATGTACAGCATGATTGTTTACGTTTCACATTTTTCAATTTTTTTATGGGTATGCCGGTCACTCCTAATATTAGCCCTACTTTTCCAAATTCAGTATCCTTGGTCTGGCTATACCTAATTTCGGAGCAGATTTTGCTCAAACTAATTAACTCAAATGAACTGAGTTTCAAAGTTCAAAAGTTACAGGCAAGTCATTGTTACTTTTCATATAAACATTTAACAGAATGATGAATTGCTGCTATTTTGGGGGTTAGTTCAAAATCTTGAACATCAGTTTTTGACTCAAACTCAAAATCTATGTCGCTAATTTTAATTGAAATTTTATAGGGATGTTCGACTGGATATTAACGTTTGACTACCTCCCGGGATGTTGTGTCTCCATCCCCCCATAATTTTTAATAGGAATAGGTATAATGCAGGGTTGTAGCTAAATATTTAGTAAATAACATTATGATCTATTCCCAAATCAAAGTTCACTACAACTAATACGATCTTATAAGAGTCCAGTTGTTACTGGGTGAATGAAAAAGATTTTGCAGGTCATCAGAGTAGAGGTCAAAGGTCACATTGGACGACTTCTGAAGAGAAGTCAGTGTGAATATCTTTGTGTATACAGTGCACAGGATATATTTTAGCGTGATCATCATGGAGGGTCAATAACAAATTTAAAAGATCTTGTTAACCTGGAAAAAGCAAGTTTTTACATCAAAGAGCAGAACTCATAGGAAATAAGGTTAAGTTACCGAAGAAAAATATTAACTTGGTTTATTCTGAATGCAGGCATTAATTGCCTCTCTATTCAGATCTTTGTCGATAACATTTTTAAACAAAAAATATAACAATATAGAATTGTTTTACAAATTTTTTTGAATGGGATCAATTTTCTTGGATTATACATAGAAATGTGTGCAGTGTGTAAATATCACTTACTTAAGGTATAGAGTCCCACTCTTATTCTGTTGTAGACATTGAAGAGTTCCAAAACTGTATAGTTTGATTTCCTCTCTGAGATAAAGTCTTTTTTTATAACCTTAAGTTTTGGAATTGTGGAAATATTGACAATGTAATCTAGTATATAAGTCTTTGAGATGCAACACAAAGTGCTGGGACTCTTTATCTTGAAGTCAAATTATTGTAACACGCCTTTGTTAGTTTGCCTAATGTATAAACATGTGTTGTGATGTATTGTTATATGTATAAGGATTTAAGTATTATGTACATATATAACATGCTAATAATCAATGATGATGAAGTGAAAGGGGAAATTAAGATAATATCATGTCCATCTGTCCATCTCATACTCTGATCTATGTCATAATTTCTGTAGTGGAAATTTGGACAGCACCATCTGTCCATCTGTCCATCTCATACTCTGATCTTTGTCATAATTTCTGTAGGGGAATCCTGGACAGCACCATCTGTCCATTTCATACTTTGGTCTATGCCATAATTTCTGAAGGGGAAACCTGGACAGCACCATCTGTCCATCTGTCCATCTCATACTCTGATCTATGTCACAATTTCTGAAGGGGAATCCTGGACAGCACCATCTGTCCATCTCATACTCTGATCTATGTCATAACTTCTGAAGGGGAATCCTGGACAACACCATCTGTCCATCTCATACTCAGGTCTATGTCATAACTTCTGAAGGGGAATCCTGGACAGCACCATCTGTCTATTTCATACTCTGGTCAATGCCATAATTTCTGAAAGGGAAACCTGGACAATACCATGTCCATCTGTCCATCTGTCCATCTCATACTCAGGTCTATGTCATAACTTCTGAAGGGGAATCCTGGACAGCACCATCTGTCCATCTCATACTCTGATCTATGTCATAACTTCTGAAGGGGTATCCTGGACAACAACATCTGTCCATCTCATACTCAGGTCTATGTCATAACTTCTGAAGGGGAATCCTGGACAGCACCATCTGTCTATTTCATACTCTGGTCAATGCCATAATTTCTGAAAGGGAAACCTGGACAATACCATGTCCATCTGTCCATCTGTCCATCTCATACTCTGGTCTATGCCATAATTTTTGAAGGGGAAACCTGGACAGCACCATCTGTCCATCTGTCCATCTCATACTCTGATCTATGCCATAATTTTTGAAGGGGAAACCTGGACAGTACCATCTGTCCATCTGTCCATCTGATACTCAGGTCAATTCCATAATTTCTGAAGGATGGTCTATGTCATAATTTCTGTAGGGGAGTACTAGATAGCATCATATCCATCTGTCCATTTGTCCATCTCATATTCTGGTCTATGCCATAACTTCTGTGATAATAATACCCATCCGAGTTGGAACAGGAAACAATATAAAGTTACCTCATAGAGTTTGATATTTCTATATATTTTAATCTGAATTTAGAAATTAAATTTACAACTTGTCTTGTTAACCAGAAGAATTTCTTTTAATAGATTTGTTGTTGATATAATATATGTGTACATTATTAATATATAGTGTATTTGTGAGAATACCATACTACCAGTGTGAACATGTGTAAGCATATGGTGTGGTTTGTGTTGTCTTAAGTGTTTTTTGGAAATAAACATTAATATATTTTGTCTTATGCCTACAGACACTTTTGAATATTTTTCTATAAATATAAAATTATGTAATGATTATTGATTTCATGTTGATTGATATGGTATTCAGAATTAAAAAAAAAAATTCTCAAATAATCATATAATTTCCATGTAAAATTAAAAATATAGACAGTGTTTTGACCAATCTAATAGACCGATGCTAATAAGTTTCCATACATATACAGGTTGATGTACACGCGAGTGTCTCTGCCGGCTTCAAAAGGGCCTTGTTTTCTAGATCTCAGAATACAAGAAAGCGATACACTAAGGTTTTCATTACAAATTTCAAAATCTAATACATTTTTTAAATTTCAAATAATTTTTTTTAACTTTTTTTACTGAAACTTACATTTTCTAGGTTTTAGACAAAAGAAGCTAAAAGTCAGCATGATAGTTCTAGTTACTAAAATAAATTTATATTGATCAATTTGCAGCTAATGTCGGAAAGCTACGTGACACTGCTCGTACGTTTGTATCCCATGGGCTAGAACAGACACAAAATCTCGTTTTCCCAAATAAAAGTCTATATGGATATTTTGCCCAATCAGAATGGCCGTTTCTTGTGGATAGATCATTTAACTTTGGTGTATTTCTGTAGGCATGACGCTGATGTCAATGTGCGTTAGGGACTTACTGTCCCTTATGTTGTTCAAACACAACCAACAGGTTTTCCCGACAGGCAATGTTGCCACCATGTTGGCTTGTATTGTATAGTCACAAATGTGATATCCTAGCTGGATGTATCCATGGATGACAGGAGCGATGTGATGAATTACTATTTTCAGTATCAAAATGAGATTTTCCATCTGTTCTAGCCCTCGTGTCACAAGCAGTGTTGCATGGGTTTCTGACGATGATTTGTAGCATGCTACACACCTAGTGTATATGAAATAGGCCATGACTTCTTCAAAAATATTAAAAGACAATAACTCTGATGTAACCTTAGAAAAAAGCCAGAATTTGACCTGATATATCTAATATTTCTTCAAAGCTATTTTTTGATATATTTCTAACATATGATTGGTAAATAATAACTTTAACCATTTTTTTGTCATTTTTAATTTACATAAATTCTTCCAAATTCTAATGAACAAAATCTTTGATAGGAACATTATTAGAATGATTTTAGAAATTAAATCTCACATTATTTCTTCTAATTTGGACAGACTTAATTTCTAACTTAAACAAATTTAATTTCTAATTCGATAAAAATTCACAATACAGTCCAAAACTTACAAATTTTCAGTTAGATTAACTTCTAGAAAGCAACTTACATTTCTGTTATTATTAATTTTATCATATTTTTTCCCCCAATTATTTCTTTCAATTTATGGTACGTACTGATTTTTACATGAATGAATTTCTGTGTGTTCACTATGAATGAGAATGAATTAAATTCAATGTTTTTTCTGTAATGATGTTTCATGATTGTATCGCACACTGGTAAATGCCTGTGTTTTTGTAATTTGTTTGTTTTCATTATGTAAAAGACTTGTTGTATGTAATAAAATGTCAAAGACCCATGGTTTATATAATTTAATGATACAATTGCATGCTACCAAATTACGTTGCAGATTCTGAATCACCAAAATGTTTGACACTCCTCTGAGAATATTCTGTATGTGTTTCTTGAAGTTCAAGATTTATATATTTCTACGATGTTGTTTTCTATTTTTGTTTTGTCTGTAATGTTCACTTCTGTATGACATTATGCTATATTGTAATATTGTAACACCCTCTGTGATTGGTCAATCTATCAGGAGGAATCGGCACGAACTACATCACAGACTGATCAGGGCCCTGGCGCCCGTCGGGGACGCAGAAATAAATTAAATGTGAAGGTATTGTGTACAGGGTGTGTCGCCTCACACCCCAAACATGCTGTGGGTTTGCTCAACTTTGAGGTTTTTGCTTTGCATGACCAACTGCTATAGAGAGTTATCTGCCTTAGAAATGAGTTATCTTCCTTGATTTTTTTTTAAAATTGCCCTTTTTAGGCAGTTTCTCCCTTAATCAACTGCCCTGAAGGAATTATTTCCACTGACAAGAACTTAGTGCACCTTTACATATGCTCATTAATGTAAAGGTATTTCTTGTTGCATGGATTTAAATTGCACAATATCAAGTATTTCTGTCAAGACTTTTTCACTATTTGTTTTGGAAATTAAAAAAAAAAAAAATCCATGAATTTATTCATTTTTGTAGAATTTCAAAAGTCCAGATCTCTAAAATAAATCTGTTTACTGTAAGTGTATCTGTATAACAAAAATGATTTCATATTTGTATTGTGAAAAAAGTGATTTTCCTTTCGAAGGAAATAAAGATTATTTTTCTTGAAAAGA
The DNA here is from genome assembly GCA_947623455.1 of Mimachlamys varia. Classification (NCBI taxonomy): domain Eukaryota; kingdom Metazoa; phylum Mollusca; class Bivalvia; order Pectinida; family Pectinidae; genus Mimachlamys; species Mimachlamys varia. The sequence continues at coordinate 54,091,108 of OX392528.1, forward strand.
AATTTCACTAACTGGGTAGATATATAGTGAAAGAAGAAATAATCATTGTTATCATGATTCACTGGGTATTAATAACCTAGGTAGTTACTAACACTTAGGTCAGGTGTAAAAAGGTTCTTGATAAACCAGACCCATGCATTCAATGTGATAATGGTGCCCATAAAGTCGCTTGGATGATTTTTCTGGATTCAGGAGGCTGATTAGTGACTTAACGAGGCTTATTAGCATTAATTATAACAAGTATGCAATGACATCATTTACAATATTAATTGTTTTATTTCAGCATATTTAGTCAAATGACACTAATAATTAAATCAAAGGTAAATCAATCAATAGTTTACCTTAATTCAGATTATTGCAACTAACAATTTAAAATCTGTTTTATGTTGTTTTAATATACCAATACTTATGAGATTGAATCTGAATATATCAATTTTAAATTACATAATCAAATCGCAAACATTTTTGAATCTGGAGGATTTTTTTTCAGAAACCAATGCATCCAGACTAATTAATGTCAGTTATGATTTGCAGATAACTAACCTACTTTTTAAAGTCGACAAGTCACAAATATTTGTTTTTTTTTGTGTAATTTCCATTAAATATAAACAATTTTGAAAAAGTATTTGAAAATAGAAATATAATAAAATTTGGTAAAAACGTATTGTACCTGTACTCAATAGTGTCTCAGGCCTGTTTTGTTGGCTGTGATAAAGTTTCCCTTTTCAGTCTTTTGCATGATTTCCACATCTCAAGCTCATTGGTCAAAAGTTTGATATTAAAGAGATGTGTCACTGACCGGGTGATTTGGTTGTACGACAGTTAAGGATATTCTTGCACTGCTTTTCTAGGATTACAAGTTTAGTTTCTCCCTGATATGTTAATATTTTTGGCAATGCATGATATCAATGTCTACCTCATTTGTCTTGGAACTTCATTTATCTATTTAATAAAAAATCAAATCCATCAAAAAAAAAAAAAATGGAAAGTTTACTGAAAAACCAAATTATTGATTTTGGTTTGCCAAAAAAAAAAAAAAAAATAATTTTGTTAATTTTCTACCTGTTACAAAATCCTTTCCAAGAATATCATTATCAGTTGGAATCTAAACTGCAAACTACACCATCCACCAGCAATCTAGTGGAACTTTAATTTAAATACCACTATTCTCAGAATATAGATAGGTTTCCCTAATTGTTTGTGTTATATGCAGCAAATGAGGGCTAATTAGAGAAAGTAACTGATTCACAGTAAAACTAGCATAGCTTACTTTTACATATCTTTTTTGACCACCTATAAGCCCCCATACCTTATCCCTAGTGAAGAAAAATTGACCAAAAATAGGGAGGGGGCTTAAATGCGAGCCCCCCTCCCTCCCCCCCCCCATCCCCTTTTCTGTTCACATATGTCAGCCATCTTTGATATACAAGTACTACTGTTTTGATCTAAGACTATACACTACATTATACATCATATATTTGTATTTTGTTCATATAATAAATTGATGAAGTTCTGCAAATTTTTGTTCCTTAGAAAAACATCTACGGGGGTATATTATGACTGTTGATATCCTGACCCATGTACTAGCCCTGACATGTTTTACAGTGTAAACAGAATAATATATTTGCGCTGCATGCATGTGTAATTTGAAATAACTTGCATTTTGATAAGATTATTAATTTCTTGGCTATATTTAGCTATATCTCTGAGGTAATCAAGATATTAGAATAGACTTATAATTTATATATATATTTTTTTACTTACATTGAAAATTAACTCTAGTTTTTAAATATTTTCCTGTTCTTCCCCTGGTAATAGATAACTTTCCAAACAAATTGGGTGAAATATCTGCTATTTCCATAGTTCTGTGTCTTTACTATGAAACAAATTAATTATGAGAATTTCTGTAATGGTCTCATTTTCTCTCAATCCCTGTGATAAGGGAGTCCTTATCTGCATACTTGGACATCAAGAGAAATCTTAATATTAATTTACAAATGTTTTATTCTTTAAATTGTGTCTAAAAATTAATTTCCGGGATTTTTCAGAATTCAAGAGTTTCCTTGCTCTTTGTCTATCTGGTAGTATATAATCTTAGGTTTCTTTTTCGGACACTTTGCCTTCGTCTTTTTCAGACCGGACGTGCGCAGCCAACCAAAGATGACCGTGAGGAATTTTTCAAGGCGCTCAAATCATCAGCCGCTGGTCACCTGACCCTGACCATGCTTTACTTCTATAAATATCTACAGAAACACGGCGAGGAGGAAAACGCTCCCCTCCTCGACAAAGATCTCTTCTTCTACATTGAAGTTCAAAAGTTCAAGGTAAGATTTGTATGAGTGGTATCAGTAGAATATAAACCTGTCTAAGCTGAGCTCTAGATGATCTGACAACCTGTGTAAAGCAGATATTTAATGAGGCCAATTTCACAGTATAAGTCTAGATATATACAGTCACACCTTCTCGAAGTGTCACCTTGAATAAGCAGCCACCTCCATTATGCGACCAGTCTGTGGTCTGACAGATGGAAAATGCTGTATAATGAACTTTAAATAAGCGGTCATCTTTCTAATGTGGCCAGCAGTCACAAAAATCACCTGTCTTAAGCAGCCAATTTCTGTCAGTCCCTTGGGTGACCGCTTAAAGGCCCAATATACGTAACTTCAGGAAATTTTTCATGATTTTGAAAAATTCTGACAAATAAATCCAGTTGATAACCATGCAAAAATCAGCCTAGAATGAAAAAAACCTGAGCGGTAACTTAACAAGAAACTCTTGACAGAAAAATCCAAAGATTTGAAAAAAATTCAAGTGGGGCCCACTTCAACAACAAGCTGAAGTTAGAAGACAGTTCAAAATGGACGCTTGTTTACAAATACGGAGTTTCAACTGCTGAAATTGCTGTACTGGTAACCGCGTCGGGATTCATTTTGAATATTGCTGATATCAGTTAATCTTAACTAAATCTATAATAATAATAATAAGTTATTAGGCTTGATTTTTGCTTCAAGTTTTGCCAAAAGTTATGTATATTAAGCCTTTAATATAATTTTGACTGTATTATGTTTACTGTTAGCATGCTATCATATTCCCAGGTATACTTTGTTGTCCATAGTCCTTGGTTTCTTTTCAGATATTTATAATTCTCCATTCCTGTATTACAAAATGCATTTGGAACTCTGAAAAATTAGTGGTTTTACATCTGGGTTTTATTTATACATGTACTTTCTCACTACCTGAGTTCCTCAATAACCATGCAGGAGAAATTGGAATGAAAAGTGCTCTTTTTGATAAACTAATGCATGATGTTGGTAAAAATTAATCTGGAAACCAGAAAAAAACTTATTTTGGTCTACAGGATGGTAGCCATGCCTACTCGGATGAGGAATCACTCCGGAGGAAAGTCCAGTCTATCATGGATTGTTTCCTGGACGCCATTATCAGTCCAGCCCTTCAGGTAACTATGGCAACTAGTTGTAATGGAATCCTACAATAAAACCACAGAGCTCTCTGCCCTGACCTCCTAGTAAACAGGGAAGAAATATACCAGAAGTTTATTGAAAAATTCATTAAGAAATATGTGAATAGACCATCACTATCCTTACGCATGGTACATTCTTAATTTGAAAAGTCTAAAATATTTTGAAGACTGAATTGATGACCTATTTTTAATAAAAAGACAATAAACTGCAAATATACATATTTCAGCAGTAATTTTATTTAAGGGATTTTCGCGTTAAAGCATACAGTTAACTTCATTTATAACGAATTATTGGGGACCATGGAAATCATTTTGTTACATCAGGAATTCGCTATTCCTGATAACAAAGTTTTATGTATAAGCAATGATAAGACATACAGAAGTAACGACATGAGTTTATTTTAAATTGATACGTGTGTATGAGTACCCAGATAACCTATTCAAACGCACCGCCAACCCGTGGTCATAAATCAGAAACAAGTGAACACAGAACTTGGCTTTAATTTGATCGGGATTTCTGTCGACCCAGGTCATTATTTCCTTATTACAGGTAAAAATGTGGATGTGGACTGGAAAATCACTTAGTTGTTTCAGTTAATTCGCTATTTCAGACTTCGTTTTTTCAGTAAAACAATACATAAGATTTATTAGAGTGAAAATCGGGACTTTAAATTTACTTCTTTGTTGCCAAAATTTTGTTGTTCCCGACTTCATTATTTTCGAAGTTGACTACATTTAAATTATGATTGCGCTTATTACAGTTTCTGTATATTGCTTTCTGTTAGTATTATGAGTGCAACATTTCATCATTGCCCATATCTGTTTCAATTTGGTTTTTTTGCGCTAAAATTTGAAGGCGCCAAAATAACAATGTTTACTGTTTTTTCGTAATTTGGTGACTAGTGAAAGTTGATGTAAACGTGTGGCCTCTCTTTCAGATTGATGTTACTGCTGCGACACAGGACAAGGCGATCCGAGCGGCCCAGAGGTACCTCGCGGGAAAGGATGTGATGGCTAGTATATTTGATGAGCCACAACTCATGGTGTTCAAAGAACTGTTACCCTACTGGGCAGGCTTCAGACGAACTTTCCAGCCTCCAGATGATCCAACTAAGCGTCCAGGTACTCGAGGCGTAATTCTACATAAAATGTGTTCTTCTTCATGCTTATTTCAACGAAAGGCTCCATTAATGTGTAATTAGTCCCATGAAATTTTATTAATGGGGTAAAACATATAGCTTTACTGATATAATTTTGCAGTTATGGTATTTATTTATTTTTTTCATTTGGTAAAAATGGTAATTTTCAGCAATGCTTTTTAAAAATACATTTTGATAATTTTTTGATCTTTTTCTTTTTTTTTTGCAAACAATTTTTTTTGTGTGACCTTAGATAACATGAGGTTAAATTTAGGGCATTGGGAGAGAGAGAGAGAATGTATGAGAAGTGAGAGAGAAAGAAAGGGAGGGGGATTGGGAGTATGAGAATGAGAATACAAAGGAAGGAAAGGGGATTAGGAATGAGAGAGAGATTGAATGAGGAGAGAGAGAAAGGGAGGGGGATTCAGACTTCTTTTATGATGCTGTGGGCACAAATAAGTAAATAATCTCAAAAAACACATTTTTGGCTAATTTCAGTCACTAAACACCAGAAAATGCTGAAAAAGAGACTAGAAGCCATTGAAAATTACGAGATACCATCAAATGAGTTCCACCTTCCATCCATCCCAGAAGGGTCTATAGCAGCGTATACCTTTTCTCTCTCTGACGGAGTCAGATGGCGGGTAAGTGTCTCAGCCAATCACATTGATTCTAATATTAATTTGGTATGGGTTTTGGCCAATGAAATTAGTCCTTTTGTAATGGGTATGTTTCTCCGTCAATTGGTCCTGTCATTAATTGGTATGGGCGCACTACATATATATATATATAGGATGTTTAATACATGTCCGTTGATGTTTGTAATTCACACAATTCTTTTGGGGTTATAACCAAATACATAAGAACTGCATGAAGGCATGTCGTACCTGTAGCGTACTAAAATATAGAAATATTGGTGCAAGGTAATGGGTAGAGTTTGTTGTAGATTTCTAGCTCAAATTTGAAACATAGAATTGTTTGCAGCATGTTTTGAAAATGCATGATATTTAGCGCAGGTTTTTTTTTATCAAATTAGGATAAGTTCTATTTTTAGCTGACAATCTTGTATTTACTGACATTTGTATGAAATGTTTTCATTTAGAATGTTACAAGAATGACCTTGATTACATAGTACTAGCTAGTTCATAGCATGAAAACTTGATGATGTATAATAGGTATCACTGATACATGATATAAAACAAACAACTTTAATGACGGGATATAAAACTGGTAACTTCGGTGACATGATATAAAACAGGTGACTGTGATGACATGATATAAAACAGGTAACTTTGATATGATATAAAACAGGTGACTGTGATGACATGATATAAAACAGGTGACTGTGATGACATGATATAAAACAAATAACTTTGATGACATGGTATAAAACAAGTACCATTTATGACATGACATTATGACATGGTAACTTTGATTGCAAAAGTAGTTGCATGTTCAATTATTTATTATTTTAGCATGTCATTTAAGTTGATTTTTTTAAGCGAAACACTTTCAATCATTTTTATCCATACAGAAATATGAAACTTGAGAAAAGTCTGTTGTAAGACTTCACTTTGAATATGTAAGAATCAGAGGTGTAGATCAAGGAGTCTCCACTGAGCCTTGTCTATTTACCCAAATTCAAAAGTATGATCACAGAACTAGAGTATGTGGATGATGAATTCGTTGTAGCCTGGATCGGCAGGTTCAGAGTCTGACCGGGGGTCAGTTCGAGGACTTCCTGTCCGGAGGCACCCAAGTGTCGACTCAGTTCAAAATGGAGGGATCACTAGTGTTCACGGTTCCACTGGTCAACTAAGTCAGAACGAGGCTCCGACTAGTTGTAGCTCCCAAAGTGTGCAGAGCCTCGTGCTCTAACCGGGTGTGAGTAAGGCAGGGCTATTAGAGCTAGTGGTATATACTCCAATTTCATTGGTAGGATAGATTCCTGGGCTTCTATTGGATGTTATAAATAGAATCTTTCAAAGAAGACATATTGTGCTTTTTGTCTTATTTTTTTTTTTTTAGAATCTTTGGGTAACCTCGACGATATATTAGTATCGTAGTGCTTCTTTTGAAGAACGTTTTGAGCTGATTTAAAATTTTGAAATGATATCAGAGATCCGATTGATTGTTTTATCAGCCTAGACCGGACTATAATTGTAGACAGTTTGCATGCTTGCTGAGTCAGATTTCACACATATATTTATACCTGTATATATACTGTGCTTCACATGAGGTTTAGTAGATATAGCTAGAATGCATTTGAAATATATCCAGACATTTCTAAAATTATTTATATCTCTTTCACAATACCCCTGCTGAACATGTGGACAATTTTATTGGTGCTTTGCTATGAAATAGGAAACCACTTTTGTCTGTTCGTCACATAAAGTGGGATTATCTCCCTTTGATTGCCTGTGTTCAATGTTGGGACTTGGTTCGTCACAAAAAGTGGGATTATCTCCCTTTGAATGCCTGTGTTTGATGTTGGGATCGACTTCCATGACACTTTATAGGCAGTTCATGATCAGGCCCCAGTTTCATCAACTTCCTTAACTTAAAGAAATTCCTTAAATTAACTTAAAGGCCCAATATACCTAACATCAAGGAAATTTTCGTGATCCTGAAAAATTCTGAAAAAAAATCAGATGTACCGGTAACCACGAAGGAATTTATCTTGGATATTGCTAATATCAGTTAATCTTAACTAAATCTATGAATATATAAGTTTTGCCGAAAGTTACGTATATTGGGCCTTTAAGAAATCTCAATAGGAAAGCAATACAGAAGTTAAGAACAAAATTCTGATGTAAGGAAAGTTCCTTAACTTCTGTAATGTTTTCCTATGGAAATTTCTAAGTTAAGGAAATTTCTCAAGTTAAAGAACGTTAATGAAACTGGTGCCAGGGTGGTCGGGTGGTGCAGTGGATAGTGCATGTGCCTTTCACCAAGGCGGCTGGGGTTTGATCGATTCCCTGATTGGATGTGAAAAGGTATATGGTCATCTGCCTGACCATGTGGGTTTTCTTCGTGTGCTCCGGTTTCCTCCCACATTTAATTGTTGTAAAATAAATGAATTTTATGTATTCAAAGTTATACAAGGTTTAACTTAGCCACCCCACATATTAAAATGTAGTTGTCCATTCTTTGATTTGGTAAGGTTCAAATGTGATTTAAGGGGGAGAAAAGGTGAATAAAGATGAGTATAATAAAACAGAATTAAGTGGTAATGAATCCAGTATAATATTATAAACCAAACTTTGACTTTACATTGTTCAGTCAAAGTAATTTAATGTTTCTCTTGTTTTATAGAGAGTTGGTAAGTCGCTACGTAAAAATGTATGTTATGAATGTTTAGAGGCATTTATGTTTAGAAATCAATTAAAAATTTTTAATTTTTAGAACAGGTACTTTAATATAGTCACATCTTCATATATGTGATTTGTATATGTTCACAACCATGTATCTATATACAGACATCATTGTTATGATATATCACCTGTCTATGTTACGTTTATGTATAGAATACCGTATAGCGGGAAATTTTAGCTGGGCTTTAATTTGGCGATATGGCAGGTCCGTATATATGGATCGCCAAAATATAACCAGTCAAATTTTCTAACACCTCCAATTAAATAGACGTGAAAATTTCACTTTCAGCAAAAATGATAGATTACTCCTGTTGCTTCGTTACCTCCCGTGAGTAACTAGTGGTGCGTATTGTTGGTATAATACACAACACATTTAGGACTCACACAACTAAATAATTTACTGTCTTATTTTACTGTAAGCTTTAGAGCTAATAACTTTAATATTCGAAATTCAACACTAGTGACAACTGCCTTGATTCACAGATACATACATAGCAAAGACTTCAAATGGCATTTTATCAGGAGTATGGTGGCATTTTAGATTGCTACGGGCGTCTGCTTCGGACAACCGGAAATTTACATGTCAAACTACTGAAATGGGACGGGAACACCCTCTAACTTTTGACCCCATATCAATCCGCCATCACATATCAAAATCTACCAAAAGTATACATTTTTGTAAAGTTAAATATATATAGATTTCATTCAATGCAGAATATGTCAACAATTACCTATTTAGATTATTCAGAATCATTGTACTTATCCGGAACAAATTTTCGATAGGGACTACAAACGTATGAAACACTTCGTGATAGGCTGATTTAGTTGTGTGAGTCCTTTAATCAACATGGATAGGATATATGGACATAACATATTGATCGATATTATCACGGCAGGTAATATATATGCTCGACCCCAAATTAAAACATTAGCTTATTGAAAATTGCCAAATTTAAAGTTTCACTTTTCATGACCAAATCGCCAAATTTCATGACTGCTTAAATTTCCCGCTATATGGTAGTAATTAATTATGTGAGCTTGCGCCAGGTGAATGTTGTTATGTATATGTTCTGTATCGGTAAATCACACATTTCCAGCGTGAGGCGACGTTGAAGGTAGGTTTAAAACGGTGCCGGCTTTTCTTCATCATAATCTCTGTAACCGTGCATGTCCAAATGACCTTGGTGGGGATGACCTTGAGGCCAACCTTGACCTTTGTGATTTTTGCATGGAAACCAGTCTTAAATAAACAAACAATCCCCAAAACAATATTTCTAAAGGAAGATAAGATAAGATTTCAAATTAAAAAAAAAAAATTTCCATGTTAAAAGTCACTGACGTCCAAGTGTGATATTAATGCAATGCTTTTTGGATTTAACATATCATATTGAAAATTCTGTTTTAAATCTACAGTGGTAATATTTCAAAGAATTCCTTTGAAGAAATTCTATGATCTTTAGCCCTCAATATCTATTCTTTTTTTCACCATCTGTCCTGCCTTGTTGCTGTTGCTGTCCTCCCTCATTTGCATTTTTTACCCTAAATCGTTTTTTCTTTTCTTCTCTCATTCTCATTTCATTGCTGTCATCTCATCCACTTCCATCTTCTTTGTTCCTTTTTCTGTTATACTTCATTATCCTCTTTAACTCTCATTCATTTCTTTCTTCCCTCATTCTTATTCTTTTCTCTGTCATTAGCTTAAAGTCTTAACATATTATTCCTCATCCTCGACTTATTAGCCATATTGTCTTGTCTTTTGATCTACTTGCTGTACAGAAATCTTGTATTAACCTTTCAATCAACATCTGTTTGTCTCATACACTGTGTTCCTTTTTCTGTCTTCTTCTTTTTCTCCTGACACATTCACACGTTTGTCAATAGAAAATGCTAAACACTGGTTTCCTTGCAATCTTATGGAAGCCATCACTTTAAAGGTCAAAGGTCAATCCCACCATAGTTTGGATGAAAAAAAAAATTGAAATAAAAAAATTACTCAAAACAAATTAACGCCATTCTAAGCTTACTGATTTCTATCTCATTTCGCACCCGGATTTTACCAGACTAGTGATGAAGGTCTAACTTATGGGTTTTGTTTCTTACACATGCACACACTTAGGATGAAGGGGTAAGTTTCAAAGGGGAGGTTTCTTACAAAATCTACTGAATAAAATGTCCCATTTTCTAAGGGCTAGAGGATAAGGGACAGAGGAAGGTATATGGCTGATAATATTTCTTTTTCAGATGAAGTGGTGACATTATACCAGTAATAATTATGACCTTGAATATTCATTACAATTTCAGATTTATTTTATTGTGATATTTTAGAATTAGAATCCTGTAGATTAATTCCATTTTTTTTTATTATTTTCTTTGCACCAGAAAATAATTCAACTTGAAATTTTGGAGCATGATCATGGGTAAAATTAAAAGCCAACAATAGTCAATGTATTTCTCCTGAGATGTAAAATGTCATTTCATATCATGCTCAGTCTTCTATAGTATTTTTTTTTTTTTTTTTGCAATTCTGAGATGAAAATATTTCTGCTACTGTAAAAGCCAATATTTTTTCACGTGGAATTTTTCACTTAGCCTTTAAACTGTTCGGGATGTGGACATTTTTCGCACTGCAGTCATACTATTTTGCATTGTGTACCTATAATACTGTTATACACTATAGAGTTTGAGTATTGTCAAATATGTTCACGTGTAGATATATTCACGGGATTTAATGCCAGCAAAATAAAGAGGAAATTTCAACACTGCGAAAAATTCCACTTTTACAGTATTGCATTTATACCCTTAAAAGGAAACATTTCTGCTGTATTCAGAATTACTATATGGGGCATTGATATTAGTAATATTAAAATAAAAATGTTTTAAATAACCATAAATAATATACAAAATTACTGATGCATAATTTTAAACAAATTAAGTTTTTAAAATGGTTGTATTTTTTCCCTAATTGCATGATTTGAATTCAATTTCTGAATTAACTGTCTCAAATTTTCTTTGCATGTTATAGTTAAATTAAAAAAAAAACCATTTTGATTAGAATTTAATTTTTCTTTAAATTCAGTAACCTTACTTACATACTTGAACTTTAAAAGATTAACTGCATGCTCCTGGAATTTAAATTAACTTCCCTGATTAAGACAATAAGATTCCTTGAAACCCTAGTCTGTTTTCTAGAAGGCATAACTAGTTTCTAGAATGTGTAAGTAATTTGTATAATATCTTTTCTATGTAAATGTCAATCTATGATACATGTTAGAAATGCTTATTCAGCAAACTAGGAACAGACAATTTAAACAACAGTTGTACAGTTTACCTTAGCAGTTATACAGAGTTTACCTTAGCAGTTATACAAAGTTTACCTTAGCAGTTATACAGAGTTTACCGTAGTGAATATACAGAGTTTACCTTATCAGTTATACAGAGTTTACCTTAGTGAATATACAAAGTTTACCTTAGTGAATATATAGAGTTTACCTTAGTGAATATACAGAGTTTACCTTAGTGAATATACAGAGTTTACCTTAGTGAATATACAAAGTTTACCTTAGTGAATATACAGTTTACCTTATCAGCTATACAGAGTTAACCTTATCAGTTATACAAAGTTTACCTTATCAGCTATACAGAGTTTACCTTATCAGTGATACAGAGTTTACCTTAGTGAATATACAGAGTTTACCTTATCAGTTATACAGAGTTTACCTTAGTGAATATACAGAGTTTACCTTAGTGAATATACAGAGTTTACCTTAGTGAATATACAGAGTTTACCTTATCAATGATACAGAGTTTATTTCAGCAGTTATGTAGAATTCTTCCCTAGCAGGTATACAGAGTTTACCTTATCAGTGATACAGAGTTTACCTTATCAGTGATAGAGTTTACCTTAGCGGTTATACAGAGTTTACCTTATCAGTGATAGAGTTTACCTTAGCGGTTATACAGAGTTTACCTTATCAGTGATAGAGTTTACCTTATCAGTTATACAGAGTTTACCTTATCAATGATACAGAGTTTATCTCAGCAGTTATATAGAATCTTCCCTAGCTTTTATACAGAGTTTACCTTATCAGTGATACAGAGTTTACCTTATCAGTGATACAGTTTACCTTATCAGTGATACAGTTTACCTTATCAGTGATACAGAGTTTACCTTATCAGTGATACAGTTTACCTTATCAGTGATACAGAGTTTACCTTATCAGTGATACAGAGTATATCTCAGCAGTTATACAGAGTTTACCTCAGCAGTTATGTAGAATTCTTCCCTAGCAGTTATACAGAGTTTACCTTATCAGTGATACAGAGTTTACCTTATCAGTGATACAGTTTACCTTATCAGTGATACAGTTTACCTTATCAGTGATACAGAGTTTACCTTATCAGTGATACAGAGTTTATCTCAGCAGTTATACAGAGTTTACCTCAGCAGTTATGTAGCATTCTTCCCTAGCAGTTATACAGAGTTTATCTTTGTGATTAATATACAGAGTTTACCTTAGCATCAATAAAGAGTTTACTTTAGCAGTAATAAGGAGGCTATCTGTATGTTTTAGGTAGCACTCTAAATATTATGAAATTGAATGTTTATATTTTAAATTCAAGCTGCTAACTAGTACTACTAGTGTCTCGGTGAGTGCTTCGTTTAACAGATCCCGATGTTGTCTGTGGTACTATTTTCTTAATGGGTTAAGTCCTAAAGATCTTAGAATTAGACAATCTCTGATGGTCCTCACAGCCCGGTGATATTGAGAATATTGACTGCCCTTTGTGTGTGTGTTATCTACAGCTCTAGTGTGGCTGATACATCCTGTATCTGTCCGTCTGTCCTACGTCTTCACAACAAGAGTGTCTGTCCTTTGTCCTAGCTTTAGTTTCTGTCCTTTGTCCGTCACAGCTATAGTGTCTTTACTATCTATTTATACTAGGCAGTGATGTATTCCTCGTCTCTATAACTGTATGTACAGTCTGTCCTCTGTCCTGGCTGTAGTGTCTGTCCTGTACATTCTTATATAATGTGTCTGTCCATAGTCTTTTACAGCGGTAATGCATGCCTGACCTTTCTGCCTTAGAAAAAATATCAGTATCTTCCCTAGCAAAAATGTATTTCTAGAAAAAGTCTTAACAATAGCTATATTTAAGAATTTAAAAGTTCTATCCTTTGTTCTATGTCAATGTAGTGTCTGTCAATTGTCCTTTATGTCTGTCCTATGTCCTTAATTTTAAATTTTGTGTTTGTCCTTTGTCCTTCTAAGAGCAGTGTCTGCCTATTGTATTCTGTAACAGTTATGTCTTTCCCATGTCCTTTGAAACAAGTCTTTGTCAATCTGTTTGAAAGTAATGTCTGTCTGTCATCCTCTAAATCAATTTATCCTTTGTCATTTGTATCAAAGTGTCTGTCTTTGTCCATTATAACAGTACTGTCTGTCCGTCCTTTGTCCTTTATAACAGTATCATGTGTATCCTTTATATGTCTGTCTTGTCTGTTATTTGTCCAGAAGTGTCTGTCTTATAATTAAGATATATGTAATAGTTCTGTCTGTCTTTTGTCCTTTATACCTTGATTACTGTCCGTTATCCCTTTATACCAGTAGTGTCTGTCCTTTGTCCCTTATATCATGATTAATTGCTGTCCATTGTCCCTTTATACAAGTAGTGTCTGTCCTTTGTCCTTTGATATAAAACTGTCAAATCTATCCCTTTAACACAGATAAACTATTTTTCTATTATAATAATAATTTATTAAGTCATTGAATTAAAAACTTTAGCAGGATATATCAACATGTATATAAATATAGATATTGGGTTTTAATATATCTTACCAGGGTATTCAGCCCCAAAATTTCATTGTCAACTATTTCAACCTTTGAATTGGAAATGAGTTAAGAAAAGTTTTGTCAAACTGTTTCCCAGAACAAGAATTTTTTTTATTTTAGGCATCTTTTGTCAACCTGTCAAATATTTTTAACGTTTGTGATAACACTGAAACAAAATTTTGATTTCAGACTTTTTTTTATAATTTTTTTTTTTTTTAAGTTTATTGGAGTGAAACACACAATAGATTTTGAGCATGTGAGGTCAAAGTTCAGTAAACAATATATGTACCGGTAATGGCTTTCAGCTTCTGAATCTTGACAGCATTGACATTTCTTTTCAAGAATAAGTATATTAAAGATATGTCAGCATGATAACTTGGAAGCTGAAAAAATATGAAATACAAGACAGTTGCCATGTTTTATTGCAAAAAAGTAAGAAATCTTATTAGAATAAGTGCAAGAGACTCTTTGTATTAAATTTGTTTTGTGTCTTTTTGTCGATAGTGGCGATGAGGATTAAAATGTCCAAGTAGGTAAAATCGTGTTTCGTCATATTGTCACCTACTATATTGACGTTGTAAACGTACGCCTCGCCACAATACAAACACGGCAGTGCTTAACAATAATAGATGTTGTATATTTATCATATTCCCCAAGATATGATCAAACCACTCGACCAATGCACTATGGCATCAATAGTACTGAAAAAAGTTTTAGAGCTTCATTTTATAACTATTCAAATTACAGATGTTGTGTCACCTTTTGATAAAGATTGATATATTTAAACAAAAATTCAGGTGTTGTCTCCCCTTGCAAAACATTATTTAAGATATTTATACACATGTTGTCTCCCCTTGTGATACATATTTCATGAAATATTTGTACAGGTGTTGTCGCCCCTTGTGATGTTTATTTAAAAAAAAAAAAAATTGTTAAGATGTTGTCTCCCTTGTGATACATATTATATAAAATATTTGTACTGATGTTGTTTCATATTGCATAAAATATTTGTACAGGTGTTATCTCCCCTTCTGATACATATTATATTAACTTTTTGTACATTTAAAAATGTTGTTTCCCTTTCAAAATATTATTTTTCATGCACTTTGATGTGATAAAGAATTTTAGTAATACAATTTTATTTATAAGGTAATGAAAGTGACAATGAAACTAGATTATGGTTGTGATTTTAAATAAAAAATGTGGCGTAGATAAATGAATAATTTACCTACATGTTGCTGAATTTTTTCTCAAATTACAGTAAATACTTAAAGACATTTAAAAAGATTTACTAAATGTTCAGCCATGACTTGAATATGATTCCATCAAATAATGATCATCTTCATATTCACTGAAAGTCAAGAAGATGTCTTTCAACATTGCATATACCTAATGTAATTTTTCTAGAATTTTTTTTTTTTTTTTCAAATTGTTTTCACATTTTTCACATTTTAATATATCCATGAAATGCGAAACTTACACATGCCTTTATCATTGGCAGGAGGTTACAACTGAGGAAGCCCAAAGCATCCTGGGAAGTCCCGTCGACCGATCGGAGACGGCAACCACTCTTAGGGGAGGAAAGAGCGGGGTAGATTCGCTACGGAAACGTGTTAAATCGCAATCTCATCTAAGTGTGCCTGGCATGAATGGGAGTGGACGTACTTCCCCTGGACATTCTTTATCTGTCAAAGACTGACGTGCGTGTAGGGCATAGATGGGGTATATGATGATAAAGATGGATGCCAAATCTTATATCGCTGTTACCAACAATCATCTACAACATCTGAAAATGAGAGCAATTTGTCTTGCTGATATCAAGAAGATGGAGATTGTCAAACTTGAAGTTTTAAGCCAAACTCAGCCCTGCAGTGATATTTGATAATAGAAAAAATTATTATATTATATGACTTCATTCATAAAGTTCAGCTTAATGTTCCCCGATTGTGCCTAAAAACACAGTCCTCTGATTGATGCGAGCCTAAAAGCACAGGCCCCTGATGCTAGCTTAATATCACAGGCCCCTGATGCTAGCTTAATATCACAGGTCCCTGATGCTAGCCTAAAAGCAAAGGTCCTTGATGTGAGAAAATAGGCACAGGCCTCTGTTGTTAGTCTAATGCAGCACAGGTCTCTGATGTTTGCCAAAAAGCACAGGCCCCTGATACTAGCCTAATATCACAGGCCCCTGATGCTAGCTCAATATCACAAGTCCTTGATGGGAGCCCTAAAGCACAGGCTTCTGATTGGTGCTGGTCTAAAAGCATAGGCCCTTGGTGCTAGCCTATAATACCACAGGTCCCTGATGCTAGCTAATACAACAGGGCAAATATTTAGGGTTAAGATGGTTTCCTGGGCCTGTGAGTAGGCTATATTTAGTATTGCTCCATTAACATTTCCGCATTTCCTCTTTTGAAGATGTAATGAAATGCACAGAATGTTTAGCTATATACTACTGTGGCCTGAAATATGCTCTAGACCAACAAATGTAAACATAAAACAGATCTCTCACATAAGGTACCCTTGGCCTACAGTTTGTTTTCAGATATACAATTTGCAAATACAGTTGAACCCCATTATGTAGAAGTCGATGGGACCATGATGAAACTTCGAGTTAACCGAGTGTTCGAGTTACACGAGTTCGAAATGCTAGTGCAAAGCCTGGTCGGGGTCGAGGGAATGCTTCAAATTTAATGGGATGTTCGAGTTGTACAAGTTTGAGATAGTGAGGTTTGACTGTATCTGTTATTTCTTTGGTAAATCATTAACAGATCTTTTGAAGAACAAATTAAAAAACAATAATAATGATAATTATGATTTTTTACAAATGTTTTTTTTTATCTGTACCTGTCAGGGGTTTTGCCGACATGAACTTTGAACCATGGAGTATTTTGTAAGGTATCTGAATCAGGCAGTTTATGCTGCATATCTCACTCAGTGTAAACATCATTGACGTTTTATTTTTACCATAAAATGTTCCGAATTTTAAATAAGTTTTCCCTAAAAACATACAGATGGTAGCCCTTGTAGTGCTAAATTGAGTGACAGTTTCTGTGTGAAATAGACATAAACAATACCTAAATTATTGATCACCTTGTCTCACTGAAATATGCTCACCTGTGTAAGATAATAATGGGGAATTCCATTACGAATTTTTTTTTTAACTCATTCACCCCTGAAATGTCATAATGAACTATCTCTACCTTTGAATTGGAAGAGTTCAATTTCTGTTCAGGGGTAAATGACTTAATTTTTCTAGGTAGCATGCTTCAGTTTATGAGATGGCACAGCATCTGTTGTCAATTTCTTTTATGTTTTGAAGTTTTCTTCTTAAGAACTGCGAGGCCTAATGTCATATGGAATATGAAGCTTGTGAGAGTAATGAACCTTGATCCATGGCCTTGATTTGCAGTGAAGCTTGGGATCAAGTGTGTCCACATTTGATGAGCCTAAGGTCTCAAGTATTATTACAAGGATCAAGGTTCAAAGGTCATCAAATTACCCTGAGAAAAAAATTAACTAATGTTATGACGACACTTCCTAGCCAGTGATATTGGCATCTCATGAATGAAATAATTGAATGAATGATTGAATGAATAAATGAATGAATGAATGGACCATATTTTAAATGAAATATCATCATTTACTACTTGTATTTGAATGTTTTAAATTGAGCCAAACTGTGATATTTTCTGTGATATCTTTATATTTACAAATGTATATATTTAAAAGTTATATT
Organism: Mimachlamys varia; assembly: GCA_947623455.1. NCBI lineage: Eukaryota > Metazoa > Mollusca > Bivalvia > Pectinida > Pectinidae > Mimachlamys > Mimachlamys varia. The sequence goes on from OX392528.1 coordinate 54,108,672, forward strand.
GCTTAATATCTTTCTTGAAATCTGTGTCATGTTATTCTGACCTTGCAATCTTACACTTTTGTATGGTATGTACATGATTTCTGTTTTATAGGTCACTGTGATACTGTGTGATAAGTTTATTTGCGTGTAAGTGATGTCAACAATGTATTCAGATATATATTTATATAAGACTCTTCTTGTTACATATGTAACTAGGTCAACACTTCATATGTTATGTATGTAGGTCACTGTTTTATTTATGATGTATGTAAGCCAATGTGGACCTATTCATTATGTAGGTCACTGGTCTAATCTGTTATGTATGAAAGTCACTATTGTTTAAATCTTTATGAATGTAGGTCACTGTGATCTTATTTATCGACATGTAGGTCACTGTGATCTCATTTATTATACATGTAGGTCACTGTGGTCTGATTTATTGTACATGTAGGTCACTGTGATCTTATTTATCGACATGTAGGTCACTGTGATCTTATTTATTGTACATGTAGGTCACTGTGGTCTTATTTATTGTACATGTAGGTCACTGTGGTCTTATTTATTGTACATGTAGGTCACTGTGATCTTATTTATCGACATGTAGGTCACTGATCTTATTTATTGTACATGTAGGTCACTGTGATCTTATTTATTATACATGTAGGTCACTGTGATCTTATTTATTATACATGTAGGTCACTGTGGTCTTATGTATTATACATGTAGGTCACTGTGGTCCTATATAGTTCACTGTGACCTGGTTTGAGAATGACTACTACCTATCAGTATTGCCTGTAATTTCAGGATCGTTTCTCGTCTACAATATGACGGATTCTTGTTCTCCTGCCACTAATGAACAATAAAGGTATCTATTACGACATCACTTTCTCTTTTATTTATACATTATTTATATGATACTCCACTAACTTACGCTATAACTGTGGAAAGCTCAGGTGACAAGCTCATGCACAACTAAGGATGAAGCAGAAACTATAAAAGTGTGCCTCATGAGAAAAAAAAAACCCAAAAAATTAATGATGGAAAGTAACTTGTGAAAGCCAAGCAAAGTTTTAAGATTTTGAGATGGGCTTAAAAAAAAACAAGATATTTTAACACATTTGAACCCTGTGACCCTTAAAGTGGGTCAAGGTCATTCATTTGAACAAACTTAGTAGTCCTTCATCCCATGACACTATAGAACCCTGGGTCTTTTGGTTATTGGAATTTGTTGTAATTGTAAAATCTCCACACCAGACGACACACCACAACATATTTAAGCTTACTTGGCCGTCAGACAGGCAAGGTTAAAACTATACACCAATATGTTAATGATGAAAAACGAGGATTATCATTTGTCCATTCTCCCCATTGGTTGGGGGAAATTGATAATACACAAAAAATAGATAAAATTTATCTCTTGAAATAAAAAATTTTATTTCTTGTAAATGCTCAAAAAAAGGTTTTATCACAGATCAAACAGACAAAACATATGATAAATCATGTCCACTGTCAAAAAAATAAAATTGTATGTTATAATATAATATTTATTTACATATCAACAGCAAAAAATAACAAGTTAAATACACAAATATGAACCTATACATCTTTGAAGACGGGTGAAATATCACAATGAGACTTTGAATGTTTTTGTACACAAGGGAGTTATTCCCCTTGGTTAATACTTATCTCCCTTGGTGAAGAAAAACTGCTGAAATAAATTATAATCTACAAACGTAATATAACACAGTTTTCAGCTTTATTGTAAAATAAGAATTGTTTAAACTGGTTTATCAGACTAGCTTGTATATTTAAATCTGCCTGAAAATATTGTATTTGTTAGATTTAATTACTTGCATCCTGTAGCACTGTAAAACTTGGACATTCTCCAGGAAGATTCAACTATTTACACGCACTTATTTCAGGTACAGTTTGTTTTGCAAAACAAAAAAGAAATATTTATACATTTGTACATATGTAAATGGCAAAAATATAGTGCATTTTGCATTTTTTCATACAGCAAAACTGAAATGCTATTTATAAATTATACTTATATAGGTAAATTGGCAAAATATATGAGTAACTGTTATCGTGATGTCATTCCATGACATTCCACAATACTGTTTGGTTATTTTGCACCTGTAGTGGTGAAAAATATTTGAACTTTTTTTCTCTCTCTTTGTGAATTTACCCATTTTATACATTAATATATGTACAGAAGCTTATGAAAATTTCATTTGCACCATTTTATTGGGACGGAATGCACAAATTACAACAACTATAGCTATTTTTTTAATAGAAATACAGACTATGAAATATTTGCATATTTATGTAAATCATCGTCTTAAAGCATATACCAGTATATATTCAACACATACTGTTTTTGTGTTGCGATTTGCTCTGACATTGCTAAATGACAGTTTATAAAAAACAAGATAATTCAACGAATTACAGTCCCCCACCGGGTTGTTATCTACAAAGTTATAATCCTTAATAGTGTATGAGATAGAGCCCGGACAAGCTTTTACTTAAATGTAGGTCAGAGGTCAAAATATAGCAAAATAAAGGTCACAGTGACCCGGTTTTGGTACGAGTCACACCGCCTTCCCACAAGGAACCATACTACCAAGTATTAAGTTCTAGTCCTTTATAGTGTAGGAGATAGAGCCCGGACAAACTTTTACTTTAATGTAGGTCAGAGGTCAAAATATAGCAAAATAAAGGTCACAGTGACCCAGTTTTGGTACGCGACACACCGCCTTCCCACAGGGAACTATACTACCAAGTATAAAGTTCTAATCCTTAATAGTGTAGGAGATAGAACCTGGACAAATTTTTCTTTCTTTAATGTAGGTCAGAGGTCAAAATATAGGTCACAGTGACCCAGTTTTGGTACGCGACACACCGCCTTCCCACGGGGAACCATACTACCAAGTATTAAGTTCTAGTGCTTTATAGTGTAGGAGATAGAGCCCGGACAAGCTTTTTCTTTAATGTAGGTCAGAGGTCAAAATATAGGTCACAGTGACCCAGTTTTTGTATGCGACACACTGCCTTCCCACAAGGAACCATACTACCAAGTATTAAGTTCTAGTCCTTTATAGTGTAGGAGATAGAGCCCGGACAAGCTTTTTCTTTAATGTAGGTCAGAGGTCAAAATATAGGTCACAGTGACCCGGTTTTGGTACGCGACACACCGCCTTCCCACGGGGAACCATACTACCAAGTATTAAGTTCTAGTGCTTTATAGTGTAGGAGATAGAGCCCGGACAAGCTTTTTCTTTAATGTAGGTCAGAGGTCAAAATATAGGTCACAGTGACCCGGTTTTTGTACGCGACACACCGCCTTCCCACAAGGAACCATACTACCAAGTATTAAGTTCTAGTCCTTTATAGTGTAGGAGATAGAGCCCGGACAAACTTTTACTTTAATGTAGGTCAGAGGTCAAAATATAGCAAAATAAAGGTCACAGTGACCCGGTTTTGGTATGCGACACACCGCCTTCCCACAAGGAACCATACTACCAAGTATTAAGTTCTAGTCCTTTATAGTGTAGGAGATAGAGCCCGGACAAACTTTTACTTTAATGTAGGTCAGAGGTCAAAAAATAGCAAAATATAGGTCACATTGACCCGGTTTTTGTACGCGACACACTGCCTTCCCACAGAGAACAATACTACTAAGTATTAAGTTCTAGTGCTTTATAGTGTAGGAGATAGAGCCCGGACAAGCTTTTTCTTTAATGTAGGTCAGAGGTCAAAATATAGGTCACAGTGACCCGGTTTTGGTATGCGACACACCGCCTTCCCACAGGGAACCCACACACCTATAGTCCCCCCCGGATTCCGGTGGGGGACTAAAAATGTCTAGCAGTAAAAATCAAGACTAATTCAAACACAATACTTCTAAACACAATTGTTTCTAAAAATAGAATCACAGTTTCATATCCGACTATCAAAACTGGTATGTATTTACATTTTAAAGTCTGACAATTGTGGTTTTGGCTAAAGTTAACTATATGAATGTTTAGAACAGCAGAAAAAAATACTGAGCAAGGATGCATTTCTGTCTGTTCACTTATCTTGAGTAATTATGAATAAGTAGTTCAAATTAATCTAGGCATCGTTTATCACCGCAGAAATATATTTTGTTTCAATCTGCACACAGGCGATAATTTATGTCAAATTTCAGCTACTTCTTAAAATAAGCAGTGCTGTCCTCTTCCGTGTGTTCGTTTTAATGCTGTCAAAATTAACACATTTCCGTTAGTCATCCAACTGACATAACATGGCCACGCCCCTCATCACCCAGAAATGTGGTGGATGGTCCGAGGGAAGAGTGACCGCGGTTACAAAGTTTGTGGAGTGACCAGTCGAGGAAAGTGTTCCGGCTCTAGATGATGTTCGATATAACGGACACTCGTACATGTTGCTGTTGTCAGTTGATGGACTTGGACTCTCCGACCTCTCAGAGCTGGGAGTTCCCTGGGATGTCTGTAAAGAGAATTTGGTCAATCAGAACAAACTAGTTCATTTTGAATATAAAATGTAATAAATTTAGGCACTATTGACAACAAACAAAGCCTTCAAACACTTCAGGAAAATAAATGCTGAATGCAGTTAAAAATGTCCTTACATTTACGAAATAACATTCATAAAATTGGGTCCAGCTCTCAACTTGGATAATTTGTATCTGATCATCAACATGAAATAATAGATTGATTGAAAATTATCAAAATCATTGACCCAGCAGTACTGCCATACTATATAGTGAAGTTTCCACAACAACAAAGATTTGAATACATTAAGTTTCCTATGACACAAATCAAGACTTATTCCCTTGTATCGCCACTTTTCTTTAAATAATCTTGAAAGTACACACTGTGGAGATTTCTGCCAGAGAAACCAGATAACACTATAGAGTTCCCTGCTATAAGATAAAAGTGATCTGTTCTGTATACCTGTGTGGGAACAAAATGGATTTCTGGAAGTCTGGCAAACCGGTCACCAGCCCTTGAATCCTGCAGACACTTGTCTTGCGGGTCCCATCGTGCCCCGTCCAAGTAGAGCCCAAAAATCAGTACACCATCCTCGGGGGGAGACGGACCCTAAAATGAAAGGACATGTGTAACATTACCACTGTCAATCGCCATAAAAATTAGCATTTATCTCAATTTTATCTGAAAGTCAATTACCTTTTATTTTTTCTCCAAAACTTTTACATTGACCTTTCCTAAAAAGCCAGTGATCAATTGTTATTTTAGCCTTTACCCTAAAGTCTGATCATATTTATATGACCTTGATTTTTAAGGCTGATATTTACTGACAAATGCAATTTGACCTTGACCTTGAAGGCTGTCACTACCGGATTATCTTACCTCGACTTAAAATGAAGTTAACAACTGATAATTTGAGCCTTACCTTGCAGTGTTTTATCAACTGGTAATCTGACCTTAAAACTGAAGGATTTATCATCTAATAGTTTGCCCTTGCCCTTGAAGGCTATCACTGATTATCTTTCCTTGACCTTCAAGGATTTTATCGACTGATAATCTGACCATGACCTTAGAGGATTTTTAAACCATCGATAATTTGGCTTACCCTGTAGGCCGTGTCTACGATAGACAGTTTGTGTGAGATGTCACTCGGGTACCAATGATAATCAGACCCTTACCTTGTAGGCCGTGTCTACGATAGACAGTTTGTGCGAGATATCACTGAGATTCTCCTCGGTATCCTCCCGTGTCTGGTGGACTTTGAAGTTGAACACCAAAGAGTCCACAGAAATCCCCAGTTTACGGGCATGGTTCTGTTGTACTCCGGTCAGGAACCCTTCAAAAGTAAGAAGAACCAAATGTTGAATTTAGATACTTTTATTGCTGTAACGAGTGCCCCAATTGACCTGAATCATTCAACAGTTTCTATCAAAATTAGAAAAGAAACTGACATGCTTTAATTTAATTTGGTCGGCACTTGGACAGCAGTTCAGCTTAAAAGCAAACAACAGGTCAAAATATTATTATTGAATATTCTAGGTCTCTTGGTCCAAAGAAATGAACATAATTAAATGATACATATAACCTTAAAAGGACCTGAATTCCTATATATATATATATAGTAAAACCCTACTTACTCGAACCCGGTTTACTCGAATATCTCTCATTTGTCGAACAGTTAGTTTCCAACAACATTCGAACCAACCAACCTCTGATTACTTGAATACCATGTATTTCTCGAACTATTGATCAGGTCCCCAAGAGTTCGAGTAAGTGGGGTGTTACTGTAGATATTTTATATTTCTAATTTCGTATCATAACATTAACACTTGTTGTACTGAAAAATGGTTCAAAGATGTGCCCAAAGGAACTTTTGGAGTGTTGCTTATGTGAGGAACTGAAGGTCCTTGATAAACATTGATCTTATCTTGCCACAATCACGCATCCAGACAAAAAGCTACATCATCAAAGATATTGTCCTGATAGAGTAACAGTTACAGAGAATGACAGATGGTTGTACTGACCCTGAGGGAAGAAGAAACCAGACAGCCAGAACGCCCGAGGAACACTCCTTATCGGTGCCTGGTCCTGTGAATCGGTAGGCGTCACGGACTTGGACACCAGTAACGCATTCTTGATTAGCTTCTCCACGTTGTTGGAGATCAGCTCACCCCAACTCGAGAAGAACTGAACCCTCATCTTCAGATCGTAGATCCACGGTCCGAGAGGTTTACACGATTCATAGGCAGCTTCCTGACCACAAAATAGCAGAATTTATGTCAAGTGTTTGTTGATTTAAGTTAAGCAGTTATGATTATTTTTATCACCTACGAAAAAGTCAATAAAACAATTTTTAGTGAAATTGTATTTCCTGAATACCCTGCAGGTTAATTTGGTTTTTACAATTACCAGACTTATTCACCCCTTGAATTTCAAAATGGACTATTCCAACATTTGAATAGGAAGAGTTCAAATGTGTCTTCAGGGGTGAATTGCAAGAATGCTGAAAATCATTTGTCTACAATCTAGCAAGTACTTATCTCAAGTTACTCCTGAACTTTAATTGTGACCTTCATTCCTCAATGACCCTTCCCAAACCTTAAGTGACCCTCTGGTTGAACTCAAACAAGCAAGTCCTAGAATTTGGTGACCTCCAATCAAAGGTGACCCGTAATCTATTTGATGATCCTCATTCTACTTTCATTTGTAGCTCTTCAATCTCTGTAGATACTTAATCTTAAATGAACCCCCTTTTTAAGTGATGCCTTCTCAATTGTCAAAAGAAAATGTGATATTAACTGGAACATGACATAATCAGATAATGTGTTTAACTGACCATTTCAGACCTGTCAAAACATGGGAATTACGATATTTATGTGTCCCAAGAAATATTGGTTTAGAGGAAAGATTGAAGAGTAAAACTGGAAATGTCTGTGAGACATAAATGCCCCCTTTCCCCATATGAAATTGGTTCTTCATGCTTATTACGTATGCGATGTTTGATGACAAACAGATCAGTAGTTATTTAAATAAGCTGGTTTCATCACCATGGGATGGGACGTGACAGGGCATGGGACGGGATGGACATGGGTAACACTATATGCTCCCCCCCCCCCCATTTTATGGCGGGGGCAAACAAATATTTGTAACACACATAAACTTATTTTTTTTAACATTGAAACAATTGGCTTTTACATGACATGTATTTCATGGCAAAATGAAGTTGATCTCTTTATAGGGTAGTGTATCAAAGAAATATTGATGAAACATGAAAAAATCTCGCAAAAACCTAAGTTCATGTTCATGTTTACAGAACTGGTAACTCACCACCCAGCGTTTTGGAACTCTCTGGTTCAGAAGAGCGTAGTAAGCTTCCTCTAAGGATTCTGACATAATGATTTCTCCCTTCACGGCCAGAATGAGTGATCGCAACGAGGTGTGCACGATCGTGAGCAGGTTGTTGAATCGGTCCACTTCCTGTCGGAGAACCGTCATCAGTGCCGAGTTACCCACCACTGTGTCTATAGCGTCCTGCACGACTGTGGACGTAAGAATGAAATGTTTACTTAAGCAATGAATGTTATAGCAAATGTTTTTTATGTAAAGATTATTTTAAACAACCAATAATTGTTTTTCTGTGACTTTTCCATAACTAGTACAATATATACCCTGTCCTCTTCATCATGTAGACGAATGACCAGCAAAGCGTATACACACTGAGGTGTAAATTGTGTATGAGTTGGTAACAACAAATCGGTCATTTTGTCTACGCTGTTAGGCGAATGTACAATAGTAATTATTGAGAATTATTATCATCACTGTCAATTACAACATGTAAACACAATACTGAACATACTCAAAACTCAAAATCTTCATATAACTCAAAAAAGGTCAATCTTCATATAACTCAAAAAAGATCAATCTTCATATAACTCAAAAAGGTCAATCTTCATATAACTCAAAAAGGTCAATCTTCATATAACTCAAAAAAGTCAATCTTCATATAACTCAAAAAAGTCAATCTTCATATAACTCAAAAAGGTCAATCTTCATATAACTCAAAAAGGTCAATCTTCATATTACTCAAAAAGATCAATCTTCATATAACTCAAAAAGGTCCATCTTCATATAACTCAAAAAGGTCAATCTTCATATAACTCAAAAAAGGTCAATCTTCATATAACTCAAAAAGGTCAATCTTCATATAACTCAAAAAGGTCAATCTTCGTATAACTCAAAAAGGTCAATCTTCATATAACTCAAAAAGGTCAATCTTCGTATAACTCAAAAAAGGTCAATCTTCATATAACTCAAAAAGGTCAATCTTCATATAACTCAAAAAGGTCAATCTTCATATAACTCAAAAAAGGTCAATCTTCATATAACTCAAAAAGGTCAATCTTCATATAACTCAAAAAGGTCAATCTTCATATAACTCAAAAAAGGTCAATCTTCATATAACTCAAAAAGGTCAATCTTCATATAACTCAAAAAGGTCAATCTTCATATAACTCAAAAAGGTCAATCTTCATATAACTCAAAAAGGCCAATCTTCATATAACTCAAAAAGGTCAATCTTCATATAACTCAAAAAAGGTCAATCTTCATATAACTCAAAAAGGTCAATCTTCATATAACTCAAAAAGGTCAATCTTCATATAACTCAAAAAGGTCAATCTTCATATAACTCAAAAAGGTCAATCTTCATATAACTCAAAAAGGTCAATCTTCATATAACTCAAAAAAGGTCAATCTTTATACAACTCAAAGATACAAAATATTTCTCAAGATATAGCAACCATAAAACTTGCATGCTCATAGTTTTGATCAACCCCACAGAACCCCCTGACAAAGTCAAACAATTTAAAGCCCCATAAGGATTGTAGGTTGGGGGGGGGGGGGGGGGGATCATACTTCGTCTTTTCTCCTTGTCCTTGAGTTCCGGTGCCTCTTTGTACAAGATGCTCTTCAGCGTTGGGCGGGGAACTTGCTGGGTGTGTATAGGTGCTGACGATTCCTCGAAATCCTCGATCATCTGTGGCAAGGTCACGGTGATGTCCTTGGCAATCTCCAACACTATTTCATCGTTACTCTTCTCGGCTCTGTCAAGGTGACAAATTTGCGATATGAATGCACCGAATATAATCTCAAAAAATATTTTCTAAGTTTTAAATTGAAATTAGTTGCATAATTACTAAAGATTTTCATTCTAATTAAGCTATGATTATGAAATATCACACATTTTTCAGAATATTATGTTAGAGATCAGAAAATTTTCAAACATTAAGGCTCCTTACCCCATGAGTTCCAGCGATATTCGTGGCTGTATTGTGATAATGGTCTGAACCATCTCAACAGCCTGTAGTTCTCGACATGCTTTTTCAGCATTCTCCGTCATTCCGAACAGCTCTGGTGAATCGTAGTTAGGTAGGTTTTCCAGGTAGTTTAGAACGTCAGGGAAGGTGTAAGAATCTTTAACCGGGTGATAGATCTATGGGCCAATGATAATTATATTACAATTTATATCAGTATTAGAAATAAACTCTTGTGTATATAATATGCAGACCAAATATTGTTACTGCTCACCTGTTATTTATACCAGATATTATTTTTTTTTTTTTATACATTTGGCATTTGACCTATGCTGTCTTCAAATTGAGTTGCAAAAGTCTATTTCCCTCCCAAAAAATAAAAAAATAACATGATAGATTTTTTTCTCAAGCAATTAAGGCCAAACAAACAAATATGATCCTGTAATCTCGAATGAAAAATTCTTTTGGCTAACTGAAGTTGTAGAGTCCATGGCAGCCAGCTACAAAGCAATCATTATGACTTAAGACGTTTAGGTCTGCAGAAGAAGTTGTTTGAGGCCTACATGTCTACAATATATACTGTCAATAAGGATAAGCACAGTTTTAACTTGGTGACTGAAAACAAGGGATATGGCAGCATCTAGATCACTGGCAATCTGTAAAAACAAGTTCTCATAAAAAAAGCAAAGTATGGGTGAAGCTACAAACTGATCAGAATAAACAGGAATGGAATAAGATATCTCAGCACTTTGGTGATAGTGACAGTGCAGGCATGCATAACTGTTTATATTGTATAAATTGTATATGGAATAAGCAAAGAGGTTTCTTGTGTATATATTTGCATGCAAATTCCTGTTACTGTAGCAAATGATTTGAAAAACAATAAGGTTTACTGTATCAGTGCATACTGCATGGTGACCAACTTGAATTTGGTCAAGGTCAAGTTGAAAAGGCTAACAAGGCCAGTTGCAGCCCCCCCCCCCCCCTCAGGAAAACTCATGTTTTGATCGTAGATATCAGTTCTCATGTGTATTGTTCAAAAATTAAAAAATCTATCATCTGATATTTTTTCATATGAAAATGCTTATTGATACAAGACCACTGCCAGTATATGACAGATCGTACCTTGTGGAACAAGAGGCCTAGAGGGCCTGAAGACTATCCTATGTTTTAGACTACCTTTGTTATCAGGCTCTTTTAGGATCTAAATTTGTATGCATTTGATTGAAGTGATAATTATTTTAAGTACAACTAAGTGTACGCTGAAAAAAACAAAACATATCCCAAATAGTTCTATCCAAATATTGAAAAAAAGTAAATAATCATTAAAATAAAAAATAAATAACAAAACTTTCAGACACTAACTGAAGCATGCATATACAAAGTATACACAATAACTATAACCATATATATATATATATGTGTGTAGAAGAACATAGTTAAGTAAATATACATATAAAGTGAATTTGTCTGTATGAGGAACATGCATTAAATACAGGCTATAATTATACTGTATAACTCCAGGTAGCATGCTTTGTGTACACTTGTCTCACTACTCCAGCTGGTCATGGCCGATTAACAGTTACTTCCTGTTTTACCTCTCCTTATATTGACAATACCTAAGGGAAACTACTAATGGAAACTACTATTACCTCCCCTTATCAGACAATATCTATGTGAAACTACAATTACCTCCATTGTCAATCAATATCTACGGGAAACTATTATTACTTCCCCTTATCAGACAATATTTACCGGAAACCGCTATTATCTCCCGTTTTATCAGACAATATCTATGAAAAACTATTATTACCTCCCCGTATCAGACAATATCTATGAAAAACTATTATTTCCTCCCCTTATCAGACAATATCTATGTGAAACTACAATTACCTCCCCTTATCAGACAATATCTATGTGAAACTACTATTACTTCCCCTTTAAAGGCAATATCTATGTGAAACTACAATTACCTCCCCTTATCAGGCAATATCTATGGAAAACTATTATTACCTCCCCTTATCCGGTAATATCTATGGAAAACTTAACTATTATCTCCCCTTATCAGACCATATCTATAGGAAACTATTACTATTCCCCCCTTTTCTGACAATGTATATGGAAAATTACTATTACCTCCCTTTATCAGGCAATATCTATGGGAAACTACTTATACCTCCTCTATCAGGTTATATCTAAGAAAAAGTTGTCAATTACCTTCCCTTTTTCAGACAACATCTTTGTGAACCTACTATTACCTCCCCTTAACAGACAGCATCTAAAGAAAACAAGTAGATTTCTTCCCTTTTATCATTTTTTTTTTTACTTCATCCCATGCCAGAACTTGTATAACTAAAACAGTTTATAGATGTTTGGTAGCTATGGTCTGATGATGACCAGAGGGATAGTAGTAACAGGCATGCAAGTGACACGTATAGTATAAGCTTACCTCGTACAGGACCTGGACAACAAACCGTGACATAACAATACAACACACAATACAGAAAGTTAATGGGGCGTATTACAACCTCATCACATGCTGTCTGGCAATTTATTTCCTTAAACTGCATTCTTTGACCATATATTTCATTGTACATCCTGTAGCTTACACTTAAAACAATTTTAAAAAGCTTTTTCTGTGTTTTTACATTGATATTCAAAAGCCAACAAGCGAGTTTTTTCATTAGCTAAAGTCCCCGAAGCTAGCACATACTGAAAATATTCAGCATTATGGGTGTATTTTGTCAAATAGAAAACATATATAACTTACTCTACAGGACCAAATTTTAATTCTCTACATTCTGCCAAAGAGGTACGTCAGTGGCAGAATGTGTCATGACATGCCTGGGATAAAATAACTGACTGACTGACAGACGGACTAGTACTGACTGACTGATGGACTGACAGACGGACTGACTGACAGACTGACTGACGGACTGACTGAATAGACAGATAGACTGAACTCAAATATATTTCCCTTTCTGTGGTACCAGTTGGGAATCCCATTTAATGTATACACATTTTACAATGAAGCAAGGTGAAGTTATTAGCCAGTTGTGAAATTCTTTCTCTAAAACAAGTGGCTAGCTTATTTCATACAAAGCATGCATACAATCATTACATGCACACATAGAGTGACAGTATAATTGTCTGGCGACCCCTAGCTGTTTAAGTTCATGTCACTATAAAACTCGCCATGCGTAACATTGACCTCACTGATGTCACAATTTTATCAGTTTATTGACTGATGAATCACAGATAATTATTCAGAACCAAAAACTTTTCCTTGTATGATTTTCAAGTTGTTCATGGCCTTTACTACTCCTCAAAATCAACAATAACAAATCCGAAACACATAGATGTTCTTATTTCGAAAACATGATTCTAATAAAATCAACACTTGACAAGTTCTCAAGGAATGGGTTTTCCGAAGTTTGGATAAAAAGAATGCACAATAAATAATTTGAAGATGAAATTACACAACAACTATTAGAAACACAGACATTTATTAAAGGTTGAAGGTTAAAGGTTAGAAGTTCAACAATGACAACACATGTTACCAAGCTTACCCGATCTGGGGAATAACTGTAAGTCTCATCTAAAGCATCTGCGCAGAAAAATCGGCCCAGCAGTGCATCCAAACAGCGCCTGTCCCACCAATCGGTCACACGACCACCGTAAATTACCTCCCCTGTCAGGTAGGAGAGGGCCTGCCATGGAATGTTGTCGTCGTCATGATCTCGCAGTAGGTTTTGAAGTTGCAGCATGGAAACCTAGGAAGACAGATAAAAAAGGATTATACAGTTGAACCTCGTTAGCTCAAAGTCGACTGGGCCGTTGGGCGTGGGGAAACTTTTTTTCTGAAAATTTGAGAAAAGTGAGTTAATAAGTTTGTTGTAAACTTTGGCTGGGACCATAAAATACTTAACACTGTCTCCGAGTTCAAAATATTAAGGTTCAAACGTATATATTTACCTTCATTTCTACTGTTTACTTTATGAAAACCTACTTTTAGCAAAATGTTGCATTTTTTTTATTAAATCATTCTGTTCTTTTTACTCATCATTCCTTTGGTAAGTTCTAAAGCAAAAAGATGTTGCAAAGCTTTGATCTTGAATAGCTTGAATAGGTAAAACAGGTAATGAAACGCTTCCGAAAGGACACAACAAGATTTCTACCCAGAATGTTGGCAATTATCCCTACTACAGCTGGGTAGGCTGTAACAATACATGTTAAGTTTGTAGAAGAGCATATCTGAAGTACCTAATGGATAAACTGCTGGCAGCAGGACTCAAACCCAAAACTAGAAATATCTGTGAGACATAAATGCTCCCTTCCCCCATGAAATTAGTTCTTCTTGCTTATTATGTATGCGTTTGATGATAATCAGATCAGTATACGCGTAGTTATTTAAACAAGATAATTCAACGAATTACAGTCCCCCACCGGGATGTTATCTCGAGATCCAATAGCAATGTATTGAAAGGTGAAGATGTAGTTTACAGAGACCCGCTTCTATACAGGAACCATCCCATTCTCACTAAATACATGTACACTGTAGGTATACTCTATAAATGATCTCTATATAAAGGACACAAGTCTATGAAGGACACCTTTAGTTTTTCTATTGGGTATCCTTTATAGACAGGTTTTACTGCAATAGACATGAAATTGTAATAATAATAACAAGATGTTGTTTGTTATGCTTACATTGAATTCAACAGTACTGTATATTGATTAAATGGTGATCTGAGAAGAACACAGGTTTGTTTGTCACTGGGAATAATTTGGATGAGAAGACCAAGTCAAGAATTCCTCCGAGGCAATGGGTAGGCGTGGTCAGTAAATTTTTCTTTCTTTAATGTAGGTCAGAGGTCAAAATATAGGTCACAGTGACCCGGTTTTGGTACGCGACACACCACCTTCCCACGGGGAACCATACTACCAAGTATTAAGTTCTAGTGCTTTATAGTGTTGGAGATAGAGCCCGGACAAACTTTTACTTTAATGTAGGTCAGAGGTCAAAATATAGCAAAATAAAGGTCACAGTGACCCGGTTTTGGAACGCGACACACCGCCTTCTCACAAGGAACCATACTACCAAGTATTAAGTTCTAGTCCTTTATAGTGTAGGAGATAGAGCCCGGACAAACTTTTACTTTAATGTAGGTCAGAGGTCAAAATATAGCAAAATAAAGGTCACAGTGACCCAGTTTTGGTACGCGACACACGCCTTCCCACAGGGAACTACACTACCAAGTATAAAGTTCTTATCCTTAATAGTGTAGGAGATAGAACCTGGACAAATTTTTCTTTCTTTAATGTAGGTCAGAGGTCAAAATATAGGTCACAGTGACCCGGTTTTGGTACGCGACACACCGCCTTCCCACAAGGAACCATACTACCAAGTATTAAGTTCTAGTCCTTTATAGTGTTGGAGATAGAGCCCGGACAAACTTTTACTTTAATGTAGGTCAGAGGTCAAAATATAGCAAAATAAAGGTCACAGTGACCCGGTTTTGGTACGCGACACACCGCCTTCCCACAAGGAACCATACTACCAAGTATTAAGTTCTAGTCCTTTATAGTGTAGGAGATAGAGCCCGGACAAACTTTTACTTTAATGTAGGTCAGAGGTCAAAATATAGCAAAATAAAGGTCACAGTGACCCAGTTTTGGTACGCGACACACGCCTTCCCACAGGGAACTATACTACCAAGTATAAAGTTCTTATCCTTAATAGTGTAGGAGATAGAACCTGGACAAATTTTTCTTTCTTTAATGTAGGTCAGAGGTCAAAATATAGGTCACAGTGACCCGGTTTTGGTACGCGACACACCGCCTTCCCACGGGGAACCATACTACCAAGTATTAAGTTCTAGTGCTTTATAGTGTAGGAGATAGAGCCTGGACAAGCTTTTTCTTTAATGTAGGTCAGAGGTCAAAATATAGGTCACAGTGACCCGGTTTTTGTACGCGACACACCGCCTTCCCACAAGGAACCATACTACCAAGTATTAAGTTCTAGTCCTTTATAGTGTTGGAGATAGAGCCCGGACAAACTTTTACTTTAATGTAGGTCAGAGGTCAAAATAGAGCAAAATAAAGGTCACAGTGACCCGGTTTTGGTACGCGACACACCGCCTTCCCACAAGGAACCATACTACCAAGTATTAAGTTCTAGTCCTTTATAGTGTAGGAGATAGAGCCCGGACAAACTTTTACTTTAATGTAGGTCAGAGGTCAAAATATAGCAAAATAAAGGTCACAGTGACCCAGTTTTGGTACGCGACACACGCCTTCCCACAGGGAACTATACTACCAAGTATAAAGTTCTTATCCTTAATAGTGTAGGAGATAGAACCTGGACAAATTTTTCTTTCTTTAATGTAGGTCAGAGGTCAAAATATAGGTCACAGTGACCCGGTTTTGGTACGCGACACACCGCCTTCCCACGGGGAACCATACTACCAAGTATTAAGTTCTAGTGCTTTATAGTGTAGGAGATAGAGCCTGGACAAGCTTTTTCTTTAATGTAGGTCAGAGGTCAAAAAATAGCAAAATATAGGTCACATTGACCCGGTTTTTGTACGCGACACACTGCCTTCCCACAGAGAACAATACTACTAAGTATTAAGTTCTAGTCCTTTATAGTGTAGGAGATAGAGCCCGGACAAGCTTTTTCTTTAATGTAGGTCAGAGGTCAAAATATAGGTCACAGTGACCCGGTTTTTGTATGCGACACACCGCCTTCCCACAGGGAACCCACACACTTAGTATGAAGTTCCAGTGTCTTATAGTATGGGAGATAGAGCCCGGACAAATAGTGTGCGGAAGGACGGACGGACGGACGGACACAACACAAACCTATAGTCCCCCCCCGATTCCGGTGGGGGACTAATAAGCTGGTTACATTACCATGGGACGGGACAGGACAAACATGGGTAAAACTATATGCCCCCTCATTTCATGGCGGGAGCACAAAAAATAGCACTGATCTGGAAACCAACAGATTAACAGTTTCATATAAGCTGGCATTATGACAAATATCCATAAAAAAATCCTATTTTATTCACTGAATTCACAAAATATATATCAGCAATACTTACATCTAAATCAGAATCGTTGAATTCGTAAGCAATGTTCCAGCCCAGGCGGCCATACTTTTTGCGTTCATGTATGACACTGTTGAAGAGACAGAGACCGAAGAGAAGTTTTTTCCAGGCTGGTCCAAGTTCCGGATTCTCATACATCTTCTCCGTGACCACACCAGTCCCTCCGCTCCCGAAGGCTCGCAGCATGTTGGCCTTCAGGCCCTGGGGAGGCTCTACCGTCATCTGAACAGAGAGGCTATTGTTTAACAAGGGTCAATATATCAAACAGATGATTGGTTGCTGATCGGTCCATTTAGCCAATAAGATATTAGTTGCAATTTAGTAAATTATCTGGCTATAAAATGATAAGAATAATTTTCCTTCTAATTGCAATCATCTGTACCATAATGGTGAATCGGAATCCACTGCAAAAATTCCTAATTTGAGAAGAATGTATTTGAGGAAGAAAGGATTTTTTTATTTTTTCACAAAAGGCTTTGGTTTGGTTTGGTTTATCTAGTTTTATTTCCTAATAACAGCCGGGGCCATTTAATTAAAAACGTGCCAGGTTTTGAAGGTAGAGGAAAGCCGGATAACCCGGAGAAAAACCACCGACCTACGGTCAGTATGTGGGATTCAAACTCGAAACCCCGAGTTGGAGGGCTAGTGGTAGAATGTCGGAACACCTTAACCACTCAGCCACAGTGGCCTCTAAAAGACACCTTGACACAATGTTTTAGAATAATAAATTTTAGTACCTTCATGCCGGTCTGGAGGATGGATATAGGGAAGCAGGGGTCGGGTTTGGAACTGAGCCAAAGGCGGAACTGCTGGTCCACATCATCATTGGGTTGATTGAATCTACGTAAGAGGAAGAAGAAATTAATTTTTTTTCATAACATGAAGCTTCCTTTAAAAGCAATACCTGAGTTACAAACTGCAATAAAAGGACATATATGATGACTCAAGTTTAAATGTTGATGAAATGTAAAACAAAAGCCTCAAAGGGTCTGAACAGTCACATGAGTTAGATGACCTAACAAAATGACATACAACAAACATCGTCAAAGTTACAACTACAATGGGTCTAGGATGAAAATTACTATTAACAGACTCTGTTTATAATGAAATTAATGCAACACTTATCAAAATGATAGCTATTTCAGAATTTAAATGTGACCCTCATGTTATAGAATTATCGAATCAACATCTACAATAACATATGAATATATGAATATGTATTTAGTAATAATTGGCTATTCCGATACACTGAATGTTTAGCAGGCCTTCTTATGTTGCTTGGCAGAACAAAAAAGTGATGTTACAAAGGTCACAATTTTTCAATGCCTCTGCTAGGAATCGAACCCGGACATCTGGTTTACTAGTACCGTAATTTCCTGCATATTACCCGCACCGGGGTATAGCCCGTGGGAAGTAAATAAAGGCATTTTGGAGGCTTTTGTAAAATAAATTCCAGATAACCCGCACTGGCAGATTGCCTGCGGGTTATACGTCGAATGTAAACCTAGGGAGTACAAGTGTACTTTGTATGTGACTTTGTGATTTATTGTTTTGAATGTTGGATATCATAGAGATATAATGGAAATATTGTGTTTATTTTGTATATATATATATGTTTATGTGTAAAATTAAAGACATATATCAACTTATCAATGATATTTTTACTAACAAATAGCTTAGTTCTACATGTTGATAAAAGTGGAAACATTCAGCAACGTATAGCCTGCATTTTTTAATAATTTGGTAAAAAAAATCTACATATAGTCTGCACCAGCAGATAGCCCGCACTAGGCATCTTCTTATGTAAAAACTTGTATAGCCTGCGGACAATACGCAGGAAAAAACGGTATTACATTCTCCTGAATCAGCTGAAGAGAAAATCCTCTTAGCCAAGTCGGTAGGAAGAAGCTAGAACTTACCATGGCAAAAAATACTTTTCATATTGATAGAGAAAATAGATCCACTGGAATCTGTGCTGTATTTATGCAATAGCACATATATTTTGTTGATGTGAAAGGGACATAACTCTGGAAGGAGAATGAGGAGAAAAAAATCGGCAGCTTACAGCATAACAAGCCTGAGCTGATTTGTTAATTTTCTCGCCAAGCAATGATAAATGTAATAATAATAATAATGATCAAAAATGCCCTCACCAACTTCTGAATAGATTGTGTGCAACTTTGAGTTAATGAAAGCAAATATTGGAACTAAAAGCCAATATTCATGCAGCATTTTCCTACAAAAGTGATAGCCAGATTGTAACATACCATCCTAAAACATTTTGAAAATAAAACAATACCATTTATAAAACAAATTATTATATGAATATATTTTCTATGCAGTTGTTTTTTAGAATTCTATATAACTGCATAAAATCATGAAATTCTACTTGATATCAACATTTCAATTTCTAAATATAGAACTGGACAAACAGCAATGACCATAATATCAAATATTTTTTCTGATTAAAGATATTTTTGTAAATCATTATCCACATCCATTAGCATATGAGATAGAGATAAAGTATGATTGTGTCAAATAAATTACACCCTGACCCACTACCTGGTTCCGCATTGAAATACAACTTACCAAACTATCGGAAACACTAACAACTATACACTTATCATGTGCAAAAGAAACTATTTCCTTTTCAAACAAAAACAGTTTTATGCTAATCTATCTAGATATGATATGTTTTACAATTTTCTGATCTTGAACACTATTTCCTTTTCAAACAAAACAGTTTTACGCTAATCTATCTAGATATGATATGTCTTACAATCTTCTGATCTTGGACACTATTTCCTTTTCAAACAAAACAGTTTTATGCTATGTCTTACAATCTTCTGATCTTGGACATATTTGTGATAGTTGATAATTATAATTAAAATTCACAGTAACCATACAAAATAATAACTTACACAAAAAAAAATTAATTTATTCTCAACTCAGTAACCCCTTTAATTTTATAATAAACTATTCCAGCCTTTGAATTGGAAGAGTTCAAATGTGTTTTCAGTGATAAAGCAATTCATTTAATTCTGTATATATATATAATTATTAAATATATTGAAAATGTTTTAGACAAAACATCTTTATTTAATATTCCTCTATCTGAATTGCATGGACTTAACTTAATATACCCTGTCCCTCAAAGAAGTTGCCAATGAAATACAAAATATTATCAGTATAATAGTATTATACTTTCATGGAAAAATAACTGAAAATCAACCCAGAGACTAACATATATATACTAGGTAAATAAAAAAGCCATCCATTCCTGTTTTAGTTAAGCTAAAAATCTGAAAACTGAAGGAGAAAAAAAAAATTACCTGATGTATGTGTTATAGCTATTTCTAATAATATTATCGAAGAAAAAAATAAATATAGAACATTTCCAAGGTGGAACCCACTGCTACCCAGCATGCATCCTAAGTGTGTTCTTCCTGTCCGTATCCATTTCTATTCGAATACTTACCTTCGGTAAAAGTACGTTCGTCCTACCAATCTAGAGAGTGACATTTGAGATATACAGGTAAAAATGATAACAAGCTATATGGAGACAATCATAATATACCTTTTACACAGGTAAAACATTCAGGTATTAAACTATTTGAACACTAATGATAACTAACCACGAGTTTGCTGACAGGTGATTTCTTCAAAGTATGTACATATATGTATGTAAGTATCCAGTTTGTAGCATCAAGAGGTCTAAAATACCTGTATTGCTCACTTGGATGTTTAAGCAAGCAGAGGAAATATTCTAATATACAACAATGAGTGCATTTGGGCAAACTCTAAACTAGACCAAATTTTGTCAAAATGATTATTAATCCTGGAAACAAAAGTGATCAAAATGAAAAATTTGATTGACACACAAACAATGGTTGGGCAGACGACAGCTGAAGCACCTTAAACTGGTACAAGCCCTTCAGGATATCATTTCAAACCATTTCTATCATTCGTCTAGCTGCAAAATTTGCATATGGCTATGAGTATAAATGACTCTGTGCAACTACTTACATTGATTTGGTGAAATTAGTTAAGTTAGTCTATATATCTGTACAGTATAATATAATTCATAATCAATCCTGAATTTCAGAATTTGATTTTAAATTCAAAGCAACTTTTCAAAATGGCCCCTATGGCAGCCATATTAGATTTTATGTAAGGTTTAAAATACAAGAGGCCCATGGGCCTTAACGGTCACCTGATGTTTGATATGAAAGAGAAATATGGGAATGTTGAGATGAATATTTATAACAATACATTGTAGCATATCTGGGAGTGGAAAAAATGAGTTTTTGAGATTATGTCAATTTGACCCTTTTAGGCCCCACCCCTCAGGCACCTGGGGGTCAGTCAGTGTCAATATGTGCGTACTACTCAAAAGTCATGTCATATTGATAATTTCAACCAAATTTGCATCATTTCTTAAGGCAATTAAACAAATAATGCAAAAAAATGTTTTTTTCTGCCAATATACTATAGTAAACTTAACGCCCTCCACAGCGGGAGATGCAAGACCCCAGAGTCATGAAATTCACAATTTTGGTAAAGAACCTTAAAACCAATCCATCTATGAAGAGTATTTGATTCCAGCATATCTGGGAGAAGAGAAGAAGATTTTTGAAATTTTTGTCAATTTGACCCTTTTTGGCCCCGCCCTCCAGCCCCTGGGGGTCAACTAGGGCCAACATGTACATACCATCAAAGTGTCATCCCATGCTGATAATTTGATACAAGTTAGAATGAATTCCAATACAAATCCAACAAATAATAGTCAAAAATGTGATTTCCCTATATAAACTATAGTAAAGTTTACCCCCTCCCCAGGGGCAAACATGAGACCCCAGGGTCATGAAATTCACAATTTTGGTAAAGCACCTTAAGACCCTTCCATCTATGAAGAGTATTTGATTCTACCATATCTGAGAGTAGAGGAGAAGATTTTTGAAGTTTTAGTCAATTTTACCCTTTTTGGCCCCACCCCGCATGCCCCTGGGGGGTGGGGACCATATAATTCACAATTTTGGTTCACCCTCAGCCATGGAAGCTTCCTGTAAAATTTCATTGAATTTGGTTCAGCGGTTTTGGAGAAGAAGTAGAAAATGTAAAAAGTTTACGGACGCACGACGCACGACGGACGACGGACGACGACGGACAAAAGGCGATTAGAATAGGTCACTTGAGACTTTGTCTCAGGTGACCTAAAAATGCACTGATCATTCCCATTAAGGTAATTTACTTTGATAATGAAAATATCAAAATTAAAATGAATGGTGCAAGACTAGGAACTGGGTAGTAGTATGTAATATATAGTTCACAAGACCCTTATGTAAACTGTAAAAATGTTCTGCCAGGAAATTCTATTTGACCTGCACTTGCATTAATAATTTTGTTTAAATAATCTATTAAACACTGCAAACAGGCAAAACACTCAGAAGCGTATGTAACACATAACACATGTAAACTGTATGCATATCTTACAAGGCAAATACAAGCTGGAATACGGATAAAATCAGGCATTTCAAATGCATCACAACAAGCAAAATTCACAGCATTTCAAATACAACCCTTTCAATTCCTTGAAAATTATGTTTAAATTCTAAGAAATAATAATGGTATCTGCTTAAACACCTACTGAGGCATTGCTACATGTTATTTTTCTTCTATAAATAACACCTTTGATACGTAATTCAGGCGCGGATACAGGATTTTCGAAAAGGAAAGGGTCCAGCAGATGCTTTTTCAATGATACAAAGGTAAAAACTTCCATTTTTAAGGCTATACAAGTTTTCCTCCTCCGAAAAGAAAGGGGGTGATCCTGACACCCATGATCCCCCCTCTGAATCTGCTAATTATGTAATTATGATTGTGCTCTTGCTGTGTAGTACGGAGCATTGAGTGCGGGGAATGGGTATTTTTATCGACGAATCCATGTTAATTCTGATTGGCTATGATTAGGAGTATTTCAAATACAATGCATAACATGAGGGTTTTCAAAAAATTTGGAGATTTCCTAATTCTGACAAAATTGGTAGGCGGGAAAGGAGATAAAAAATCAGGAATGTTAGTAAATATGATCTTGAATTTTGAAAATTACAGATGTTGAGTAAACCACTTTGAACCTTTCATATAGTACTGGTGTAACACTCTTAAAAGAACATTTTTTCAATTTTGAAAATGCTACCTGCCAGACATTAAAAGTGATGAGAAACGAGTGTAAAAAACAATCAAAGAATACAAACAAAACCATAATCTGAACTCAAAATCCATTAACTTTGGGACAAAATATGAACAAAGAAAGATTTACAATGAGACTCTTGTAAAAGTACAAGAGAATAAGACCAGGGGTTCCGGAAGAGTAAGGGTCTCTTCCTTCATCGCCGAGACCCACCATGTAAATCTTGGCCACACCCCAAGTAAAAGTCAAGTCCTCAAAGTGAGAACAGAGTCATCATTCTAAATCACAACAAGTAAGCACACTAATGAGCACACCCAAAAACTTTATCTTCATAAACTAGTCTACCAACAATACCTTTCTACTATGGCTTGAAGGTTCGGCATCCAGGACGCGGCAAGATGGCAGTTCTGAAGGAACACCCAGCGCCCCTTGAGGATCTGGGCCTTGTTGATGAGCTCCTCAGCCTTAGGTCCCTGGCCCCGCCCCAGGGAGATCATGTCCAAGTGTAGGATGCTCCCCCTCAGCTCCTTAGCGAAGCGCAGCAGCTGGGCGGCAGGATCACAACCTAGGAAAGTAGCATGTATCAATGTCAAAGTATTTAAGTCAGACTTTCTAAAAGATCGACCTCTATACAGCTAACAGCAGTTTATCTGAAGCCTTCTTATAAGATCAGGGTTGAAAGTTTATAACTGTTGATCTTCTAGTGATCCCATGGTATATTTATCTAAACAACATTGCATTTTCTCTTAGACAATATACCACCTTGTAACATTGGTAATACATATTAATATATTCCTAACCCCACCCCTCTCTCTCTCTCCCCTAACAGAGCAGGAGTACGAAAAGGTCATTCACAAAAAGTATTGGTCACACAGGAACATCCTTTAACCACAAACACAATGAAGGGGATTAGTCTTTATATTTGGTTTTGTACTCAGCCATTGCTTGGTCAAAATATAGCTGACCTTTTTTTCAGTGCTCTGACAATTGCTACTACAGGAAAATTCCCTTAGCCAAGAAACAAACAACTAGATAGTTCATCACTGTAATGAAGGCTGACTATGATTCCCCTGCCCTTACCTGGAGAAAGGATGAAGATTAGGGGAGTTTTCGCAGAGGACTCCTCGTAGATTTCCTTGAGGTCAAAGGTCCCAGTAGACAAGTAGCTGCTATCCATCTGGTCTCGAATAAACCCAGAGACTGACGAGATGAGAGTCTCCGGACGCAGGACCTTGATGAGCAGAAGTTTCTGGAAACCGGACAAGTTTTCCCAGTCCATTACCACACCACTATGGTCGTCAGTCGGGGGGTCTAAACAAGAGAGAAATTTACCGTGAAGTAACATGGTCTTCAGTCATAAATGATATATTAGCTCTCTATAAATGTGTACATCTTTTTAAAAGTTTCTTTATAAGTTGACGAGAGTAGCTTATCAACAGGGCCCAGTTGTTCAAAAGATGATTAGCTTAATCAGTGATTAGTGTAAATTTTAATTATCCTGTAACTTTGACATGGAGTAATATATTTAGTTACAACTTTACAGATATCAAATATCTAATAGTGTCAATTCACATGCAAAATTTGAAGATTTTACCTTGTATATTGACAGAATTATTAAAGTTTGAAAAATGTGGTTAAATAGTGATTAAGCTAATCACCCTTTGTACAACTGGGCCCAGATGACAAATATTATACAAACCTTTGACGTCTGCCATGTCGAAGGGTTTCTGCATTAACTTGTACGGGTTGCTGTTTGAGTGGAATAGCTGCCACTGGGCCTTGTTTGTCATAACACTGCGACATAAGTTTTTGAACACGGCCATGCTGACGTCTAGGTGCTCGACTTGCCGCCAGGTCGAATCGCTGATCCACTTTGGAGGGGTTTTCACCTTGTCTGGGTTGGACTGGGCTTCTAACCTTTCCATAGCTGTCAAACCTATTGGTGATCATAGTAAGTGACAGTGAAAGCCAATAAGCCAATATTTAAGCACCAAACTGCTTTAAGTTGGCATTCAAAGGCAATGTGAATGCCAACTGGACAAAGGCAAATTCAATGAAGCACTAAGATTGGCCTTTGTACAGTTTACCTATGAAAAACAACTGAAAGCAGTTCAATGCTTATATTGACCAGTTTTAAAATATGTTCATCTCATAAAAAATTCTATTATACTTTTCATTTCTCATCATTTAGCAAATATATCTTTGGGTTATGCTTGTTCAATGAATCGAACAGCCATCAGGATGGTCAGTGGTATCCAACGTAATAATTATGTCGTCAAATTAATGATGATGTCAGCAATCTGTCAATGGCATTCATGGCCCTATGAACGCTGAGTGAATTCGACAGGGTAACATATAGAGGCAATGCCCTGTAATGGTATATATCTAAAACTGTTCAATTATTTCATACTTAATGTACAGCAAGCTGTTAATACAGAAATACATTTTCCGAGTATTAATTTACAATTCTGTATTCTGTAAAACAAAACAATAAGGGAAGAAATATCTTTTAAACACCCACCATCATGGCCCTCCAGTTGCTTATCTTCAATCATGTTTGTCATGATGTTGCCGTGGAGAAACGTCTGCCATTCAAACTCCTCTATCTTGCCGATAGTGGTAATATCTTGGTACTTAGCGTTGGAGCGCATGATACCGGAGCACAGCAGGAAAGAGAAAATGAGTTGATGGTTGGAGAATAGTGCCACGGACACCACACGATAAATATTGGCTGTCAACCTGAAAACAAACACATACAAAAAATTTGATAAATGGTAAAATAAATATCTTGTATAAGAATTTTACAACCCTTTCATCAGTGAAAAATATTTGATTCTAGGATTTATGATTAGACAGTTATTGTAAGTGACCCCTTTCAGCTTGCTTCTAAGGCTCATATGTGCAAACCATTTAATTTCATACCAGGGTAAATCTAGTACATCATAAAGTTATTTCAATAATTTTTATTTGTCAAATTCAGTGTGGTAGCTTTTTGTTTTAGAACAAGCTGAAATCTTTTCACCAGTAAAGATTCAGAAAAGGGGCATAACTCCTACTGACCTGTTGATCATGTCCAACATGTGCTTTTTGAGTTCTGCTGGATTAAGGGACTGCTCGCTTTCCTTCAGACTGAGGTCAACACTGCCTCTTGGAGTTGGACTGGCCCCTAAACGACTGCTTGGTCGTATGGATCCACTCAGGTGAAGTGACGACTTTCGGCGGTTCATGTCCGATGGAATGTGAGCTGGGGTGTTACCCGAACCGTTGATACAGTTGATGAACATATCCTGGAACCAGTCTAGGGAGAACTGGTACATGACGTCTATACCGGCCAGGTTAGCCAGTACAAAGTAAATCGTGGCTCCTCTAGTAGCAACCTGAGCAAGAAAGAAAACAATACAAATGATAATTAACAGGGGAGTTTTACCCCAATATTCTGAAAAAAGAAATTATTTGTCAATACTTAAGACTGCAATCATTTTCAAAAGTTTGGATGCATGAAAACACTTACATATGTATATATATGTATAAATGAATTTAAGTTTTTGTCCGATCTCGGTGACACTTCAGAATCACTAGGATGTGATGAAAATGTTAGAATTTATGTCGAGTTTTCTTTTTTATTTAATTTTTAATATTCGTCTGTAAGGTTCAGTGAAAACATTTTAACTTATGCATATAAGATATATATTGTACCTACAAAAACCTTCCGCCAGTCAAATTTTGAACATACAATATTGAAACACTATCAAACGAGTGTTAACTTCGCCTTTACACTTGAAAACTTTAATATATTTGATATGTTGTTTATTAAAGTTTAGTGCAATGATAATTATTTTCTTTTTTTGATGACAGAAGGCGGAAAAGTTAACCAAAATCTCCCACAGAGGCGATGACAGTTTAAGATTGAAGCATGAAACCAAAGACCCGTTACGGGCAAGATAAGTCGAGTGTAACACAACAAACGAAGACTTACAGGAAGGTAGCGTTTTCGTGCCTGGTTTAACTTCATCTCGTTTTCCTCCGACTGTTTGATACGTTTATAAATCTCTATAGACATTCCTTTACTTTTCTGTAGTGTCGTCACCAAGTCCTGGTCGTCCAGTAGGTTACCTAGGTAATGACAAATAAAATATCCACACCGTCTGCCACACTGTCACAATTCACAGTCAATGGCTAGAATTAATCTGATTTTAACCATTATGAATCCAAAACAAAAACAAAAAAACATGGAACGATTTTTATAATTAATGTTTATACATAGGTGAGCCATGAAAATCTCCATCCAAAAGGCAAGATATTAGTCTAGTCACACATTTAGGAATGGTTTACTCCCAATGTGGGATTATGGTTATTTTTCTCCAACCGCTAATAAGAAGAGATGGTTTCTGTAGGAATCCCAATGTTTTGGTTACCATGACAAAACCTGTAGGAGATAATCCTTACCTTCTGGTTTCTGTAGGAATCTCAATGTTTTGGTTACCATGACAATACCTGTATGATATAATCTTTACCTTCTTGTTTCTGTAGGAGTCCCAGTGTTTTGGTTACCATGACAACACCTGTAGGAGATATTCCTTACCTTCTGGTTTCTGTAAAAGTCCCAATGTTTTGGTTACCATGACAATACCTGTATGATATAATCTTTACCTTCTTGTTTCTGTAGGAGTCCCAATATTTTGGTTACCATGACAACACCTGTTTGAGATGATCCTTACCTTCTGGTTTCTGTGGGAGTTCCAATATTTTGGTTACCATGACAACACCTGTTTGAGATGATCCTTACCTTCTGGTTTCTGTAGGAGCCCCAGTGTTTTGGTTACCATGACAACACCTGTAGGAGATATTCCTTACCTTCTGGTTTCTGTAGGAATCTCAATGTTTTGGTTACCACGACAATACCTGTAGGAGATAATCTTTATCTTCTGGTTTCTGTAGGAGTCCCAAAGTTTTAGTTACCATGACAATACCTGTTTGAGATAATCCTTACCTTCTTGTTTCTGTAGGAGTCCCAATGTTTTGGTTACCATGACAATACCTGTAGGAGATAATCCTTACCTTCTGGTTTCTGTAGGAATCTCAATGTTTTGGTTACCACGACAATACCTGTAGGAGATAATCCTTACCTTCTGGTTTCTGTAGAAGTCTGAGAGTTTTGGTTACCACGACAATACCTGTAGGAGATAATCCTTACCTTCTGGTTTCTGTAGAAGTCTGAGAGTTTTGGTTACCACGACAACACCTGTAGGAGATAATCCTTACCTTCTGGTTTCTGTAGGAGTCCCAACGTCTTGTCCTCTACGTCCCTAAGGAGCTGCAGGTCGCTAGAGATACTGTCTAACAGCTCGGTACGCTGGTTCTCAAGTCGTGGCTTCTCCTGCAAAACAGAAATACAGTAAAACGGATTTATATGGACTTTCTGAAAAAGAAGCCAGAAAAGGCCCATAGGTCCTGTATTCTTTTGTTATCTGAACTAGGCAAGAGGTTGCAACTTGTTCACAAACATCAGACTGAAGTAATTTTAGATGACTGATGTTTCAAAACACATTCATCTTATTCTGTGGCACCTGTTGAATTAATGATAAATCATAAATCTGAATTTAAAGATTTGTATCAATTTCCGTAAACGTACATGTTTGACGACGGCAGACAAGAGTTGTTCCTGCAGTCCCTCGAACGTGACGGTGAAGTTGATGATGTTGACCTGGATATACACAGATGGTAGGTAGTGGGGGTTGGCCATGGATGACGTCATGTACAGTCTACAAAGTCAGAGAAACTTGTAAAATTATCTGCGTCAACAAGATATGGAAACAGAAGATTACAAACACCGTTAAGACACTTGAATCTGTCTAGAAAGAGACCATTTTGTTCCGAATCCACTCAATAAGCATGTACCAATTTTTCCCCAATGTCAAACTCGATTCAAATGTATGCCGGCTGATTTCTTTCAGGTTCAACCATTTCAACTGGATACAGGAATGAACCCTAGGTGTTGGTTTCTGGGCTTCGTTATTGCAAGACAAATATGATACCAGGGTACATGTAAAAGGTGGGAGTGATTTTGTTTACAGATGTTTGACTTGAAACCTGCCTGAACGATTCATTGTATTCAATCTCTGTGTCTCCAAGCTTGATGACAAGATGGCCGCCTCGCTGAAATGTCTCGTGCAGAAGGACAGGCCGCAGAGCTGGATCCAAGATCTCGGATACATCCTGTCAGGGAGATAAAACGGAACTTCATGTGTAATAAACCATCCGAGAGTTATTCTAACCACTGGATAAACATCAATTTGTTCTATAAATATTTTCTTTTTTTCCTAAATTGACTGGCAATTTGTAAAATCAATGTTTTTAGACAAAATTTCTTCAGCCAATCACAAATCAATGAAATTTAATTTTACAATTGTTAACCTCCTCAGGGATGAAGCTTGATAGACAGAAAGAAATAGTAATGCATTACAAATATCATTGATATCCAATTTTCCTTCAAAAATATTTCACCCTGAAACTCGTACTTGCCTTTCAAACACACGGATGTCCTTTCAAATGAAGATTGGAAAGAACTCAAACTTACCTTCAGCAGCATGGGTTTCCCCACACTAATGGCAATCTCCAACGTCTTCATGAAGTTATGGTCTGAAGCGGCCACTATCTGTAGATGTGTGCCCTCCATCTCCCGGATATAGCTATAAGATCAGAACATACGAGACAGCGTCAGCTATAAGGGTCTCATTCACATATTCCTTGTTAAACAAATGCTTTTGGACTGAACTTTATCTTGTAGAGCTAACAATTAACAGTTTTACGTTTTGTGACAAACGGATACAGAATAAATAAAAATGTATCCTTCTTTTTCGCATCAGTACATTAAAAATGTATCCTAAAGTTAATATGTGAATCAGCCTATGAACTGTACTGCTGGAAGTCCTATAATTATAGGTCTATGAAGTTGAACTGTACTGCCAGAATTTCTGTTTTCATAAGTCTATAAACCATACTAATGGATGTTTTGTTATTATAGATCTATGAACTGTACTGCTGGAGGTTCTGTAATTATAGGTCTATGAATTGTACTGCTAGAAGTTATGTTATTATTAGTCTATGAACTGTACTGCTGGAGGTTCTGTAATTATAGGTCTATGAACTGTACTGCTGGAGGTCCTGTTATTATAGGTCTATGAACTGTACTTCTGGAGGTTCTGTTATCATAGATCTATGAACTATCCTGCTGGAGGTCCTGTTTAATAGGTCTATGAACTGTACTGCTGGAGGTCCTGTAATTATAGGTCTATGAATTGTACTGCTAGAAGTTATGTTATTATTAGTCTATGAACTGTACTGCTGGAAGTTCTGTTATTATAGGTCTATGAACTGTACTGCTGGAGGTTATGTTATTATAGGTCTATGAATTGTACTGCTAGAAGTTCTGTTATTATTAGTCTATAAACTGTACTGCTGGAGGTTATGTTATTATAGGTCTATGAATTGTACTACTGGATGTTCAGTTAGTATATAGGTCTATGAACTGTACTGCTGGAGGTTCTGTTATTATAGGTCTATGAACTCTACTGCTGGAGGTCCTGTTATTATAGGTCTATGAACTGTACTTCTGGAGGTTCTGTTATCATAGATCTATGAACTATCCTGCTGGAGGTCCTGTTTTATAGGTCTATGAACTGTACTGCTGGAGGTCCTGTAATTATAGGTCTATGAATTGTACTGCTAGAAGTTATGTTATTATTAGTCTATGAACTGTACTGCTGGATGTTCAGTTTGTATAGGTCTATGAACTGTACTGCTGGAAGTTCTGTTATTATAGGTCAATGAACTGTACTGCTGGAGGTTATGTTATTATAGGTCTATGAATTGTACTGCTAGAAGTTCTGTTATTATTAGTCTATGAACTGTACTGCTGGAGGTTATGTTATTATAGGTCTATGAATTGTATACTGCTGGATGTTCAGTTAGTATATAGGTCTATGAACTGTTCTGCTGGAGGTTCTGTTATTATAGGTCTATGAACTCTACTGCTGGAGGTCCTGTTATTATAGGTCTATGAACTGTACTTCTGGAGGTTCTGTTATCATAGATCTATGAACTATCCTGCTGGAGGTCCTGTTTTATAGGTCTATGAACTGTACTGCTGGAGGTCCTGTAATTATAGGTCTATGAATTGTACTGCTAGAAGTTATGTTATTATTAGTCTATGAACTGTACTGCTGGATGTTCAGTTAGTATAGGTCTATGAACTGTACTGCTGGAAGTTCTGTTATTATTAGTCTATGAACTGTACTGCTGGATGTTCAGTTAGTATATAGGTCTATGAACTGTACTGCTGGAGGTTCTGTTATTATAGGTCTATGAACTCTACTGCTGGAGGTCCTGTTATTATAGGTGTATGAACTGTACTGCTGGAGGTCCTGTTATTATAGGTGTATGAACTTACTTAAAGGCTTGTCCCTGAGGGTCAATGAACAGCGGCCATTTCTGGGCCCTTTTGATGATGAGAGCATTCTCTGTGGAGTGGTTATCTCTTGGTAAACCTTCATTCTGCCATTTTATCACCTAGACAACCAAAACATAACAAAAACTTATAAACAAACAAAGGATATTGACAGGTACGCGAGTTCCCTATATTAGTGGTGATAGCCAAGTAGAAATCACAATGATCTGTTAGTAACAAAGCATTTCACCCACTAATATTCTGACACATACCATTATAACAAATTTTGACTGAACAGGTTTTTGTTTCCAATGATATCACAATGCTTAAAGCCTTCTAACTTTTGATCGATTATAAATAACCATTACCTGATACGGTTCCACAGTACTCTTGATGAGCTCAAAGTCCTTGGTAATAGGAATGTCGTTTTCTTGGCAGTAGTCAGTCCATGTGTGTATTAGATCTTTCCGGTACTTGGCAGTGAATGGCCCAATGTAGGCTACAGCGGCTGCAGCCACCAACGTGTCCCCTACCAGGCCGTGTAGGCGGGCTTTTAGCTCCTTCACCAAGTCCTGCCAGCGATCCTATATTTTCAGGGAAGAACACAGCTTAAAAAACAAAGACATTATCTGTTTTTCAACAAATATGAAGTTATCTAACTTATATGAATCATACACTCTTGTTGGCCTGGATATTAGCAGGCGAGGGGTCTTATTGTGGGAGGACGCCGGAGTACCCGGAGAAAACTCACAAGTTGGGAAGGTATTTGTTTTAAACAGAAACTTATATTCCCCCTATAACAATTGAAAAGTTGAAGCCAAAACAAGATGTCCCATTTTTGACCTACGGGTCAAGGTTACAATGACCAAGAAACAGTGAATTGCGTGAACATTGTTATCTCACAGCTGGTGATCAAGGGAAAATTTCGAGCTATCAGAGAAATTCAAGTTAATACAGTTCAAATGTTAAGAGTAAACATTGGCTGGGACTGAAGAAAATTATAAAAATTCAAGGGCGTAATACTTATATAAATGGACATAATAATTTTGATGACTGTTTTTGACGGGCAGTATATAATGGAATATGTTATGAGTTTTACTGAGCAGACCTTTTCGTCTACGAGCGCGTCAATGAGTATGGAGGCCCGTTGGAGTCGGAGCCCTGTGGTGACTTTTCGCTGTTTGAGGGACTCCCTCTGATCCACACTGTCCTTGTACTGTTGCTCCAGTCTGTTCAGGTGGTCTTGTAACTAGGAGGAGACAAGATTTCATTAATAAGATATATTTAAAGGGACATAACTGATCTTGTAACTAGAAGGAGACAAGATTTCAACAATAAGATATATTTAAAGGGAGATAACTGATGTTGTAACTGGAAGGAGACAAGATTTCATCAAAAAGATCTATTTTAAGGGACATAACTGATCTTGTAACTAGAAGGAGACAGATTTCAACAATAAGATATATTTAAAGGGAGATAACTGATCTTGTAACTATAAGGAGACAAGATTTCATCAATAAGATCTCTTTAAATGGAGATAACAGATGTTTTAACTAGAAGGAGACAAGATTTCATCAATATGATATCTTTAAAGGGAGATAACTGATCATGTGACTACAAACAGACAAGATTTCATCAATAAGATCTCTTTAAAGGGGGATAACTGATCTTGTTACTAGAAGGAGACAAGATTTCATCAATAAGGTATATTTAAAGGGAGATAACTGATCTTGTTACTAGAAGGAGACAATATTTCATCAATAAGATATATTTAAAGGGAGATAACTGATCTTGTAACTGGAAGGAGACAAGATTTCATCAAAAAGATCTCTTTAAACGGAGATAACTGATCATGTAACTAGAAAGAGACAAGATTTCATCAATAAGATATCTTTAAAGGGAGATAACTGATCTTGTAACTAGGAGGAGACAAGATTTCATCAATATGATATCTTTAAAGGGAGATAACTTATCTTGTTACTAGAAGGAGACAATATTTCATCAATAAGATATCTTTAAAGGGAGATAACTGATCTTGTAACTGGAAGGAGACAAGATTTCATCAATAAGATCTATTTAAAGGGAGATAACTGATCATGTAATTAGAAGGTGACAAGATTTCATTAATAAGATCTCTCTAAAGGGAGATAACTGATCTTGTAACTAGAAAGAGACAAGATTTCATCAATAAGAGCTCTTTGAAGGGAGATAACTGATCTTGTAACTAGAAGGGGACAAGATTTCATCATTATTAGATCTCTTGAAAGGGAGATCACTGATCTTGTAACTAAAAGGTGACAAGATTTCATCAAAAGATCTCTTTAATGTGGATTACTTTATTTCTTATAACAAAATCTAGGTCACATTTTATAATGCATATGTTGTTCATAATACTCATTAACATCTTTTTCAAGACTTTTTTTATGGAGTCTGGCCTGTTTGCTGACTACGAGTTATCTTACCTTACGGAGACTGGCCTGTTTGTTGGCCAGACTTTCCTGTGCCATCTGTAGGGCTTCTTTGGCCTCTGCTACCCTCTTCTGTTTTGGCTTCACCATCTATTTCAAAGAAAAGACTTATACTGTTAACCTACTCATTTTAACTTATTTAAATTTCAATGCATAACCAACTTTAAAGGCCCAATATACGTAACTTCAGTAAATTGTTCGTGATTCAAAAAAATTCTGAAAACAAATCCAGTTGATAACCATGCATATATAAGCCTAAAACAAAGTAAACCTGAGCGGTATCTAACAAGAAACTCTTGACAGAAAAATCCAAAGAATTGAAAATAATTCAGGTGGGGCCCACTTCAACAACAAGCCGAAGGTAGAAGACAGTTCAAAATGGACGCGTGTTTACAAATACCAAGTTCCAACTGCTGCTGCATCGGTATCCGCGTAACAATTCATCTCGAATATTGCTGATACCAGTTAATCTTAACTAAATCTATAAATATGATAAGCTATTAGGCTTGATTTTCGCTTCAAGTTTTGCCGAAAGTTACGTATATTGAGCCTTTAAACAGATATGCACAATGATGAATTGAAGCACTCACCATATTTGCTGTAGATAGCAATATACAGAAACTGTAATTATTGAAATCATATTTCAGCAGAAAGGGTTCAACACCAAAACCACTTAAATAAGACTGATAGCGCTAAAATATACATCAATAAAGTTATTTCATTTGAAAGAATTAAATATCATGGAGATGTCATATACAGTAAAACTCATTTATAACGAACTCCAAGGTACCTTGAAATTGAATTCGTTGTACATAGCAATTCATTGTATAAATAAAACAAATGGAAATAAAAATTGATACAAATTTTGTTAATCGTGTTTGCAATTTTGAAGAAAGACTCTAGTTTAAGTTCTACCAATTTAGTGAATGCCTTCAACAAACTGAAGATTTTGTCACGATATTGGGTTTGATAGCATTAAATAAGTTAATAAAAATGTAAAGTTTCTTAAATGTACAGAAATATATTCAGTGTTACAAGTTAATATGTTTTCACTTTTTCGCAAAAAAAAAAAGTTGAAATGGACTTTTGCTGAAAGTCCATTTTGGCGTTTGATTGGAGATTCTTTATGTGAGTGTATTTTTATTAAGACAGTGAGATGAAGGGACACAAGAATGAGTTCATTATGAACAAAAATTTGTTTTGTACAATTCGTTGTAGAAGTGGTTATATTACTAATATTATAAAGTGTTGCCGTCGGAGATTGACCTTTTTTTTGTTACAAATGAAAATTTCTCATAACCAAGTTTGTTGTATTCAAGTTTTACCGTACAGTGTATTTACAATCATTTTATCTCACTTCAGTCAATGTTTTATTTCTCTCCTACCTTGTAGACATCGTTGTAGTGTTCCAGTGCTAGTACCCAGGTACAGATAGATTTACAAGCGAATGCCACATTACCGACAGCCTCAGGATTAAAGTCAGGGTGTTTCGAGTATTTCTTCAGCTTGTGGAATGTCTGACAAATATACAGTTATAACAAGTTATTTTTTACATTGTCATATATTCAAAGAAATATGTACAGACAAAGTTAGATGAAACAGCACATATCTGTTATGTAATTTTTTATACAAACATTATGTTGTATTGAATCTGAGTCTGGATTTATACTGTGAAATTCTTGGCACGAAAATCAAAACTGCAGCAGCAAATGGCCCCAATGGGTCTGTATCATTCAGCTGTTTTCTTGTCTTTTGGGTTTTTTTTGCAAACTTGTTGAATACACAATTTCAGAATAATTTCAAAAAGAAAAAAGAATCTTAAAATTATAATTATTATTTGTAAGAAGTTGCTTTTCTCTTTGTTTAATTATGAGAACAATATTTTTTATATGAATATACTCTGTGTCAAATCCAGAACAGTTTAACACACAATTTAATAGATATGAAAAATTCTTAAAGTTAGCTAAGCAATAGGTGAAAAATACTAAAACAAAAATTTCAATTCCAACAATTCCAAGAAAATATTTAACATTTAAAACAAAAAAATCTAATTCACATTTCTTTCAATTGCCTATCAATTAATATTTAACAGACTAATTGGTAAAACAAGTTTAAAGAAAATTTTTGTTTACAAAACCGAATATTTTCACCTTTTCTGGTACACTTGACTTGTCAAACTGTGTGAGTTTCTTTAGGAAAGATGGGTCACCAAGTAGCTGTTTGGCCGTCGCCCAGTCGGTCTTTTTCTGGAAAAGGACACAGACAGCCGACATTACAGTCATGACGAGAGTTGGAGGATTTGTGTAGACTCTGATCTCGGCAATATCTGCCTTGTCCAAAGTCTCTAGGGCCTCCACTGCATTCTGTAAGGCAGGCAGGGCAGAGGCAAGATCTCGCTGACATTCCTGTAGAGACACAAACAAAATATTACAATAATAAACTTTTTTTAATGAACAAGTTTTCTAACTTATATAAATCACATTTGTTGGACCTGATGTTTATGTGTGAGGGGTCTCATTATGGGAGGAAACAGGAGTACCCGGAGAAAACCCACATGGTCAGGCAGGTGACTGTCTGCAGGCAATTTGTTTTAAATAGGCACTTGAGCTTTAGAATAATTACACAAAACATCGACTACTCTTGGATCTTAGTGCCAAATTGTCACAAATATTTATTCAACAAGAGTCCCAAGTGTCTTGATAGTCAAATTTAAGTAAAAACAATTATTTCACTTAAAGTAAGATTGTATGTGAAATACATACACACTACATACAGCAAGTGAAGCACCGATAAAGACTACGAAAATATTTTCTGACATTTGAGCTAGTAAGAGTAGTTCTACGTACATCGGCGTAGTCCTGTACGATCTTGGCCTCCTTTTGCATGATCTCCTCCTCCTCCCCGACGATGGCTCGTACTTGTTCTGCGGCGACCTTGTCCTTCTCCAGCTGCTGGAGCAGCACCTCCGTGTCCTAAAAATCAACAACGTACAGAATATAATATATTGTTACCAAGTTCTCTATTTAAAAACATATTCAACAAATTTGACTATTTTAATGCATGTTTCCTTAGAAATGCAGGCGCCAAAACATTTATGCATTTTTGTTTATATGCAGACAACATTTTTGGCGAGCTGTCAGTACTCAACTTTGGGAAATAGCTAACCAGGTTGGTCTCAACACCCCGGGAAAACGGTTTTGACTATTTACTCAAAGAGCATGAATTAACTCTATAATATATGCATACAGTATCTCGTTATTTGGTTAAAATTCTTAACTACCTGTATGTAATGCAGCAATTTGATGAATGACGGAAAAGTTTGACATCAAGCTATTTACTACATATATAAACATCTTTTACATACCCTTTGTTTTTCTTCAATCTGTGGTCCAAGGGAGACAAGTATCTCCTGCATGGTCCCTACAGAGGTGTTAGCCTCCGACAATTTCTGTAGTCCCACCTCCAGACGATTCCTGGTGAACAGAAAAAGACATTAAAATCAAGTATGAACTTGAATGGGGGTAGTTCTATCTTTTATTTAAAATACCATACTTTAAGTATTAGAGAAATGGACCTCTGTATATGAAGCAAGCTTTTTATTCCCAAAGTGGTTAACGGTGACCTTTAACCTTTAACCAAAGCTAATCAGGTGAACTAACCTTCATGGTTCAAATATGACCCAAAGGACTATATATGGTTTGGGCCTTTTTTGGCCCCCAAATTATCAAATTTTGAAGCAGATTATTGAACTCTCAAATTAATGTATTTCAAATATGGAGTACATCGCTGATAAAACTGAAACAATAATTATTTGTTGTTTCAACTCTGGTTGTCATGGAAACCATCTCAAATATGCATAAATTAGGGAAATTTGACCATTTAGTCAATTTTGGCCACTTTTTGGATAGTTTTTCTATTAGAAACTATTGAGCGCATTCTTGAACAAACTTAATATCAAATGAGAATATGTGGGCACTTATACCACATCTTTAGGAGAAATATAAACTTTGTTCAAGAATGCGCTCTATGGTAGCTGTGTGAAAATCTATGCAAAATTGACCAAAATAGACCAAATATTTACATTTGCATAATTTATGCATATTTCGGATGGTTACCATGGCAACCATAGCACAAATAACAAATAAACATTATTACAATTGCATGATGGATGTAATCTATATTTGAAATAATATTATTTGAGTGTTCAATAATGAAATTTAAAATTTGATGGATTTGGGGGCCAAAAACAGGCAAAACCATACATAGTCCTTTGACCAGGATTTTTTGAGATATACTGTTCACAAGGTCCGGAAGTGCAGATGCTCACATGGACACAGTAATTACTATATAACCCCACCCCCACCCCTTGCCTGGACATGGGGTATAAAAAGATTTATAAACAACAAACACGAGATATTTGATAAACAAAATTTGTAATAAAAACTTCTAAGACTAAGAACATATATTCTACATAACATTCAGACACGTAAAGTTACAAAGCAGAATTACTATCGCTCACACACATGTTATACATTCAGATTTATAATACAACAAAAGTACAAACATTATTACAACAAAAATAAACATTATTTGCATTTAGGGCTGTCTTGGCTGCTGCACAGATTTCCTGGTAATATGGAAATTGTAATGAATTTAAATTTAATTTATGTCAGTGAACAACATAAAGTGTGAATGTTAGAATGATGAGCAGCTTGTTGTCAGGCGGGATCCTGGGTACTCTTGGAGAACCAGGCGAAATCCTGTACAACAATAACTGTTGCCATACAAATTGACTTACATCGCCAGGCGAGTCCTGAGTCCTACTGAAGAACCAGGCGGAAAATGGTCCTGTACGATATAAAACTGTGTATGACGTGTATTATAATGATTTGAATGAATAAAGACCCAATGACTTTGGGGCTAATGGACCAAAATGATTATGCGCAGCATAAGAAAGCCCCAAATTATTGAATTCAATATAGAATCGAAGGAAATGTATGAAGAGCTAGGATTGGAACATTTTTTAAGTAAAGGCTGGTAATCGACACAAAATAATGAATATGAAATATAGATATGTAAATGTACAATACATGAAAATAAAGTTTATGGACCCATATGATACAATGTTATGGATCAAATATAAACTTGACAAGTTTAACATGAAAAACAGCCAACGGTTTGGTACCAGAGTAACAACACTTAGCAGTCATTATCGTGATAGCTACGATCGGATTGGCTGTATCCAGCACTGGCATTATTATTACAAAGCGATCTCTGGGCGGATTTGATAGTAGAACTTGATGTATGAATGTACCTCTGATAGCAATCAGATGACCAACGTCCGAGTGTCTTAATAAGGTGGTCTTCTACTTGAGAATTGGCTGCAGATGTGGCGGCCCCAATACGAAAGGAATGACCACTATAAACGCTGTCGTCCAAACCAAGTCTGGTTATAACAGTCTTAAGGTAAGTAATGAAGGTAGTACGAGATAGAGGCGCACCAGAGTCTGTAATGAGGAAGGCATCCTTGGCGTGTACATTCCTTGTAGCTGTTGAGGCTCGGATGGACCTATATCGTAGGACAGCTGTATAAGGACATACAGATGTACAGGTACTAAAAAGCGTAATAGAGATACCCTTTCTGAAAGGGTCACACTTGGAAGCTTTCAGAGTAACATGAACGCACTGCTGTTCGAGATCAATAGCCACATCTTCATAACAAAGATGGCGACTGGAGTCGAAACCTCCAGACACACAGAATTCTCCACAGCGTAGAAATCCAAAGAAGGCGACACAACATGCGGTTTCCATCATAGAATCAAGGAAAGGAGAAAACACCCCTGACCGTAGTAGCCGACAAATCCTCTCCAGGATATCAAATGTAATGGGTAAGCGTGGCTTCCTAGTAACACCTTGTTGTTTTTTCCCTCCGTTAAGGATAGTATTTAGTCTGATAAAAGCTTGACCGTCTTTAGTAACTAGCGGATTTACATAGCCTGCGCGTATGTAAGAATAACGTATACCACACAAATACAGTTTAATAGTAGATGCCTTAATTTTTTGTGTTCTGAAACAGTGAGCGACAAAGAACATTAAGAGATCCTCGGACACTGGTGGCATGGCTGTAAACCAGTTCATACCGCTATTCAATAGGAATGATGTGTACGAATCAAAGCCTGTTTTGTAGACCCCACGTGTACTTGATGAAGTAGCAGAATCCCAAAGTGCATCCACTGTCTGGTTTAATTCCACATTACTTGACAAAACTTGGGGCAATGGCACGGATGACTGTTGGCACCCGGTGCTGCTTTCCGGAACTCCTGGAATTTAAAGCGTGAAAGTGAGTCAGCTATATTGTTGTTAACGCCTGCCACATGACGAGCATTCACAGTAAAATTGAACTTAGCTGCGCACCACGTAAGTCGCCTCATTAGGGACATGATACGAGGAGATTTTGACCTCCCCTTGTTAATAATGTCTACAGTGCCTTTATTGTCGCAGTGGAAAAGGATACGTTTGGTAGACCAATCTTTACCCCAAAGTAAAGCAGCGACCACTATAGGGTACAGTTCGAGGAACGACATGGACGGAGCTGAATCCCCAGAAGACTCGATAACTTCTCTAGGCCAGGGGGCGGCAAACCACTGCGTACGAAATATACCCCCTAAGCCAACGGTAGATGCAGCATCTGTGAAGAGTTCAAAGTCTGGATTACTAGTAAAATTGCGTTCATAGAAGAAAGAAACTCCATTCCAGTTCTGAAGCAAATCTAGCCACATGTGTAAATCTTGTTTACATTCTTTGGTAAGTCTACCGTGGTGGTGAGGCTCTTTAAGAGCAGTCATGAGCGTCAGAAGGTATGAAACGAAACTACGGCCTGGTAAAATTACGCGCATGGCAAAATTTAAATGGCCAAGAAGCTGTTGTAACTCGCGTTTGGTACAAGATGCTTTAGATAGCATGTTTCTAACGAAATCTGTTATTCTTTGCACTTTGTCTGTAGGTAAACGAGCTTCCATCTTGACCGAGTCCAATATGATCCCTAAGTATTCCATAACAGTGTTGGGTCCCAAAGTCTTGTGGGGAGATAAGGGAATCCTCAATCTGTGAAATATCATAGTAAGGAGGGCCATAGTTCTGTCACCGTGAGCTTGCGGGGGGTCTATGACCAGAAAATCGTCTAACAGATGGAAAATATGGGTCATACCGTAGTTGTTTTGAGCAATCCAACACACTGCAATTGATAACTGGTCAAAAATGATGGGACTCGAACGACAGCCGAAAGCTAAACGATGGTAAAAATAGTAAGAATTATCCCAACGGAAACCGAATAAATGCCACTGTGATGGGTGGATGGGAATATTCTTAAATGCGTCAGAGATATCAGCTTTACACATAATAGCCCCTTTTCCTAATTCCTGGATAGTCCGAATGGCGTCGTCGACTTTGACATACTGAAGAGAACATTCAGCTTTATCTATAAGTTCATTAATACTGCACATATCTGTGACTGAAGAATTGTGAGGTGCTGACAAGTCTAATATAAGTCTCTTCTTTTTTGAGTATTTATGCTCGGCTATACCCAGCGGGCTGACACGATATACAGCAAACGGTGGTTTTGGGAAAGGGCCAATTACGAAACCTTTGTCAACCTCTTTCTGAATGAGTTCCGATACTGAATTAGGGTTGTTAATAGCTGAGCGATTGTTCCGCGATTCGTAAGAACTGAGTGGTAAAACTGAAACTTTAGTGTCAAAACCATGCTTGAGCCCATCACACAAATAATTTACGAAGACTCTATCCGAATGGAAAGTTAAATCTGATGCCAGTCTATCGATATATATAGGTGTTGATGCTTTGAACGATTGAGAGCCTAACCTGTATGGGGCTTCCATAGGTTTTAGTCACTTGGACTTGCTGGTTTCGGACGCGGGGTGGTTTCCTTTCCGGTCACATGATTTTTCTCCATGTTGGTCGCTGAAGCACTTGAGGCATATGTGTGCGCGTTGACACGAGGACCAAGAGCAGCCCTTAGTATTGAAATTGTTGCATATGGTCTGCCCGTTGTGCAAAACGTTGGGGCGATTCCGACGGTCGGTTTGGGCTTGGTCGTGATCGGATGTCTGTGAACGTTTGTTATTATACAGGTCACAACGATGGGATGCATGCTCAACACTACGGCAGAAATTGCACGTAATGGGGCGACGTCCTGCAACCACGGAATCGTAAATGTCTTTATCCCGCATGCCCCACTTGACTTTGAAGTTTTCCTTTTCAATGTATTGTGCTGCCTTAGCAGAAAACATACGGTGGTACTCATTGAACGCTGTTGAGCCATGAGTGTTGTTGAGACGAATTATGATGGCCTCATACCGATCCAATTCTTCCCTCCTGTTGGGAAATGCATCTGTAACTACGCGTTTATAGATCCCGAATGCAGTGATAAATTCAGATAGAGTTAGTTCGGAATGTTTACGTTTGTTTGTGGTCACTGCGTTTTCAGAGAGGGGCTCAGCACCTGGGACAAGGAGGAGGGCTAGATTCACATCCTTACCTTGTACAATGCGTTTCCGCATAGCCGGCGACACGATGTCAATCTGCGGGAGGAGGTCTGCCGAATACCATCAGAATCGGCATGTTGACGCAATGTATCCAACGTAGACCCTGTCATTCGTTGCTCCCCAACACCGCTCCTGATGTTCTGCAGGTTTGAATACGCGGTAGTCATGTCAAACTCCGGAGCCTTTGTTTGTGGCGTGGTGTTCTGCATCGCGTGGAAGGTCATCTCCATCAAGGCGAGAGTCCGATGAAGAATGGATGTTTCATCCCTCTGACTTGGTATGGGCGCAGCCATGTTGGTTGACGATGCCGTATCACTACGCGTTCCAGCTGTGATGCGGTCAGAAGGAGAGGTGCGGGCCAAATTGCTCCTTGCTTCACTCAGCGAGATAGACGGCTCCGCCTCGCAAAATAGTTCCGCCTCTTGTGGCAATTGAACTAAATTTCTTCGAGAGTTCACTGGAAGTTCTTCGTCGATATCGTCCGATGAACTGACGCGAATGTTCCGGTTTCTCCGAGTGGATGGTCGACTTAAGATTGGAGCATCTTGTCTTGAAAGTTCGTTGTTTACATTCTGAGTATCTGTGGTATCACACGTGGATCGAGACACGTTGTCTTTATACATATGCACGAGTGCAACTCTAGAGACACTTGCATGACTAACGGTAATCCCTCTCTTGGAGAGCTCTTCTTTAAGTTTT
Source organism: Mimachlamys varia (assembly GCA_947623455.1). Taxonomy (NCBI): domain Eukaryota; kingdom Metazoa; phylum Mollusca; class Bivalvia; order Pectinida; family Pectinidae; genus Mimachlamys; species Mimachlamys varia. Next base: position 54,151,935 of record OX392528.1, read on the forward strand.
TAACCGTCCAATTAGCAGGATTTTCGTTGTCGTATGGATGACTACGTTTGGGCGCCATGATGAAAGTTCGTCAGAGATGAGGTCCCAAACACGATGGGAGAAAAGCGTACACCACGCTATAAACGCACTATTTAAACCAGTCACAAAACATTAGAAACACGTATGCACACGAAGTTCTAGCATGAGGGATACATCCCGTGAGTGATGGTGTAAATGAAAAGTATGTATGCCAATTAAAAACTTCGTAAACAAAGAGATGTGGACAGGTCAGCTCAGCATCTCTAAGTGTGTCTAAAAATAGCTCATATTAATCAGTATGCAAAATTCCCCATTCAGAGGTCAAAGTTCATGCTATATATAAGTAGATGAGAGGTTGGACAAAATGAGCGCATGTATATGGTATAAGTTAATAAGAACTTGGAAATGCAATGATTGTTTATAAACCAAGTTTAATACAATATTAAACTAAAACATGTATTATAAAGATATTCAAAAGACAAGGTAGCTAGATCGCCAGAAATATAGCCAATCTTACTTGTTGTTGACAAATTCTGTCTTGTTTTCACGAAGCATTTTGGAGTAGAGTCGTATAAACTCCATGTAGCTGGATGGTGTGGAGTAGTAATGGCGTCGCATTTCCTCCCAGTACTTAGTGGAAATCACCCCAATACTCTTGTGCATGTCTACGCAGACTTTCCCGACCCTAGTCTTCAATTGCTGCAACATACAAGTAACATTCAGGATACATACTTATACATTCAGGTACATACAGATACAAATAGTTATCTAGTTCATATAGTTTTAGGGATGTTGAGTTGGCTCAGTGGTAGCAGCCAAAAGTATTTCTGGCTACGTTATTTGGTGTCGTAGATCGTGAGTTCGAGGCCCGGACAGGGCATGAGTCAAAAAGTTGTCTTCCTTCATTACTTATGTGTGTGTGTGTGTTATTTATAGTTGTGTTTTTGGTCCGAAGGTTAAATTGTGAATTTCCTGTTGTAATTGTACCTTGTTTAAGATACGTATATATAGCTATATCCACATGCAGTTATATATACCAGTGCATGTACATCAAAAAATTTAGATTTATTTCCAGCAGATTCTTATCAACACTCAAAATCTGGACATGTGCCTTAGAAATGCTTTTCATTATACTGCAGCAGAAACACTTACATCTAGATCGTAATTGTCACTTGCAATAAACTCAGCGTTGAGGAAGAAGACCTGGGCCACACTCAGCATGGCCTCCTCCTCCCACTCATCGTACCAGTCGATAGTACAGCAGTTGATCAGAGCGGGGTTCATCCGGCACCGCTGACGGAACTTCCCGCCTGCCGGGCTCATGGTCAGTACAACATGAAGATTTTGGCGGACTCGGTGGATGAAGAACTGGTAGACAGAGGCTCGAGTGTCCGGGATGTCAGCCTCCGCAGCCGCATGTTTAAGGTCCATTGTGATCCCGTCCAGCTCCTCATTGTCAAAGAGGTCCGGCACTTCACCGGAGTTCAGGATACAGTTGATATCTTCCAGGAAGGATTCCTATAAAAGGAAATTTAATTTGTTACCACACAACCATTCTGTTGGTACTGCTGTTCATTTCAGTCATATTTGAGAAAAGGACAGAGAACATTTAAATTATAATCGCTGACAGTGGGTCAAGGTCAACAAATCCAACACCATGATAGCCCTCCTTGCCGAACAGGCTAGAGATCAATAATCTACAATTTATGAATCTTAAGATGACAATGCAAGTTAAAAAGCTTTCTTATTGAGGACAATGATAACTGGTTTGATGAGTTGTGTGCCTTTTATACACCGGAAAGGCGACTCTCGTTTCCAAGCAAGGCAAAAACTAAAATGTCTGCCATTCCTTAGTAACCTGTTAGTGGGCATCTCAAAAGCTTTCTGAAAATTTTACTTTGTCTATTTTTTGTAAATCTCAATAACTAGAAATGTCTGAGACATAAATGCCCCCGCCCCTAGCTGGTTATATTACCATGGGACGGGACGCAACGCGACGGGACAGGACGGACATGGGTAACTTTTTATACCCCAACATTTCATGGCGGGGAATAATAAAGCTTTTTAACTTGCATTGTCAGCTTTAAGAAGTAGTTCTATAAAGGAAATGCTAAAGGTGGCTTGCAACATGGCTGAAATGAAACTAAAAATTCTGATGAAGTTCGCTCAGCTGTAACCAAATTATGTTGACTTGAAATTTTCATGATACATAAATGTATATTTACAAGCTAATGAATATGTAAGAAAATATGAATCTTACCTTCACAATGTCAGCGTCTGTGAGTAAAAACACATTCTTCTTGCCCTTGACCCCACTACTGAGGAAAAGCTTTTTGAGATCGTCCCTAAACTCGCTGAAGTTATAACCTCGCTGCAGTGTGAGCTTGAAGAGTTCGCAGTTTGAGATGTGAGCGGCTAATTGTACGACTGTGGCTTTCCCAGTACCATCCAATCCCACCTAAAAACAGACAAACATGTCCAAATTTTTACATCCATATATATTACTGTATCTTAGGCTCTGACTATCTGATCCACATAATAATGGTGTTGCTAATGGTGATTGATTGTCAGAATTCCTCTCTATATAAAACATGTGCTCCATCCACACATTGCTGAATATAAGCAATATTCTATAATATTTTTTTTTAACAAATTCAAATTAGATATCAATATGAAAAAGATATTTTTCTACTAAACTTTGCATGTAATGAAGTCACAGAAGGTTTGAGTAAATGTCGCCCATTTAAAAAAAATCGCCAGTTTCTAAATAACGTTTTTTTAAATAGATGCCATCATGGGATCTCATGGGAGTTTTTTTTTAAGAATGTTATATTTTTTATCAAGTGACTTTAAACAGTAACCGCTTTTTAAACTTCTATTTCCAAGTATACTGACCAGCATCATGTGACCCCCAGGTTGTCGGAAGACTCGGGCTGCCCGAGTGATGTGCTCAACAGCATCTTTGAAGAATACCATCTGCGAGGCCTACAGAAAAATATGGAGAAAAAATATTTTTAGATTCAAATACAAAAAAAAAAAATAATGTTTTCATAGAAAATGATGAAAAGCTTTAAAATTCAAACATGAATAAAAGATAATGAAATCAAAGAGCTGAAAATAAAGAGTTACTTAGAATTTTAAAACCAGTTTTTTGATATACAAGAACAGAAGTTCAAAGTGCACTGCATGAGCAATAGTTAAGAAACTTATGTATCTTTATTTGTATTTTTTGTCAACCTTGGAAAATCACCATGACATATGGACGCTCAATACACTTACCCATGCAAATAAAAGTAAATAAAAAAAAACTCAGAGAAAAAAAGGATACAATGAATTATCAAAATTTATAAGATGTACATGCAATTTTGACAAACATAATAAAACTGTATAATTATGATCATCAATGGAAAATGTTGGATTAAATGATATAACTATTAAACAGCAAAACCACAGCAAAAGTTACTTTTGGAATACAATTCCTTACAAACACAATGGTTAACACTTTTCAAAACCGCAAAACCTATTTAGCAAACTACACTGGAATAGATAGTGATGAAACTAATTGGGCAGAACCCTGGTGTACACCTGTATGATCTTGTTTATTTTTTTTCTTCAGAAAAGTACAAAATGATCTAATATAGAATTCTACATGCTGGAAAGTTTGCTGTTTCATGGAAAATGTGTAAATCTTGGCAAAAAATATTGTCTTAAATAATTTTAATAGTCATGGGACCTGGATAGATAATCCATTATCATATTTATCAGTCATTAATTACTAATATATGACTTTTGCTAAATAATGATATAAAATGGACGTTCACTTAAAAAACAAACTGATCAAAAATAATACTTCGAATGAGTTTTACAAGTTCCTGCTAGTTTAACCTGATATATGAAAAGCAACCGAAAATGGAATAAATCATATATACATGTTATACAACTCAAAACACAAAACTGCTGTAAAACTTATCATACATTTTATCCCCTTTGAGGGTATATTCCTAAGAGGCTACAGCCCAACTTTGAAAATTAAGAATATATACCAAAAAATATGCAGGCTATGATTCAATTCTCGCTATTTTTACCAGGGGTTATATACCCTATAGGTCAGGAGTAAGCTATAGATTGAAATTTAATATGCACATTCCTCTATTTTTCATTCACATTAAAACTATATCACAAATTTTGGATTAAATAAAGCGTTATAATAATTCATTATCGTGGTTAATTTATACAAACATGCAGCCACTGCTGACTTACATTCTCCAGGAGATACTTGGAGTGTCTTTCTGAAAGCTTCAAACACAGTGCCTTGATACAGTATGATGATCATTTAAACTATTCACGTCGCGAAGGACATTTTATAATCCATATACCATAAAGAATAGGTCTCTAAATATGTCTGGTTCTTATTTCAGAAGTGTTAACTAAATCTACAACTTGTGTAACTTCAGGCATACAATATATACCTACATATATGTATACCTGTATACCATATTTCTCCGGCAATAAGCCCATGCTCGGTAATAAGCCCACCCTCACTTTTGATACATCTACATTTGCTCTGTGCTCCCATATTGTAATGAATTGCCAAAGCAGATGTTACTATGAGATTTGAACAACACTGGGTGTTGTCACATCACCAATTTCATTGTTTTCAACACTTGACTTGCGGTTCAGAAACTCTTCACAATAACTAAATAAAGTCCTGAATATCAATTCTTTTATTAACAAATAAATAAATAACTTGTCAACAATAACTACAATCAAGCAAATTCAAAACCGTAACCTCAATATTGTCTGCTTATAGCAAATGAAAAGTACTGCAGAGATAGATACAACCCCGGTAATCTTCGGAAATCTACTCCCTCGAATGCATGCTTCTGGCATCAATGCTGTGAATCACGACATAATTTTGAAAGTCCTCAGACTTTATCAACCCTTCAATAAGCAAAGCTTCCGTGTGGCCATGGGCACAGCCATTTTGGAACATGATGTTTTCACAATATGTGCATTCCAGGGAGTAGATTTCCAGAGATTACCTGAAATTTCATCGAGATCTTGCAATGTGATACAACCCTATAAAGCCTATTACAATCTTGTTGGTACCTTTTGAGATTTACGCTTCCTAAACATTTTATAAAAAAATTTTCAGTTCAAGCCATATAATTTCCCCATTTTTAAATTATTTTTTTGTTTTTGTTTTAAAATGTATAAGATCAAATTTTTTCACACATTGACCCCAAAAGATATATTCAAACTCTATACTTTTTCCGTACTCAATTCAAGTTTTGCGCTCGCTACCCAGAAGTGCCATTAATGCCTTGAAATTGAAATTGAACCTGAGTCTGCCATTTTGTTGTCAGTGTAAATAACTTGGACTGAACTTGATAAAAACCTGCTGTTTTCGAGTATACGACTATCATAACAAATTATTTAGCTTGAAATAAATAAATAGAATATTTGGATTTTGTTTCTGATACTTACTAATGGTTCAATATGTATTTGATATATATTGACACCTTCTTACAAACACGCCAAACAAGTGAATAAAACAAGACGTCTTTCTTGACGTCTGAAAGCGTCATGAAAGAAAGGATACAGGAGCACTTTTCGTCATGAGTATGGAAAGGGTTAAAGGTTAGAATAGTTCATGATAAAATTTCAGGGGCAAATTTCTCTTTATATTGATGGATCAATCTCTACAGCATAAACCAGGTATAAATCTGAACAAGTAACTAACGAAAGAGGAACAAAACGTAACTTTTGTTCATACCATTACTTCCTTAATGCAGTATTTCTTTTTACTTGACTGAAATACAACACATAACCTTAATTTCTTCATTATCATATCATTATTCAGGCAAATATTTCCATTATAAAATCATCCATTATAATCCTTGGCAATGATAAGAACATTAAAACATTAAGTCAATGAAATTGCATAAAAAGGAATTTCTTAATGTATTTGCTATTTTTACAGGTGCTCTTTGATATTTGATTTAATATTTCAAAATCAAAATAAGTATATTACAGAGGAAATATCAAGGAAATACTGTTTTATCATCTTTGGTGAAATATAAATTCTCTTTTTAAAATTTGCATTCATGTTTTGAAGTTACATATCATGTAACATCAAATATTTGGAATAATTTAGACCACAAAATCTGTTAACAAACAACAGGTTTGTTGGGCCTGTATCCTTTAAATATTTGTTTTACAATGTACTGCTGCTGACATATCACATACATCTTAAATCTGTGACCTTCAAAACTGGTCAAGGTCAAATTTATATAAAGAAACTCGGCAACAAGCAAACTATAAACCTCACCAACAAAAGGTTTAAACTCTAACCCTTATGAATCTTTATATGAAGATTGAACAACCCCTTCTTTCGAGGTAACTCAACTGTCCAATAGAAAAACTGATCCTTGTATTCGAGTTATGTATACTCAACTTTATGTAAGAGTTACTCAACCTTATGTAAGAGTTACTCAACTTTATGTAAGAGTTACTCAACCTTATGTAAGAGTTACTCAACTTTATGCAAGAGTTACTCAACTTTATGTAAGAGTTACTCAACTTTATGTAAGAGTTACCCAACTTTATGTAAGAGTTACTCAACCTTATGTAAGAGTTACTCAACTTTATGTAAGAGTTACTAAACTTTATGTAAGAGTTATTCAACTTTATGTAAGAGTTACTCAATTTTATGTAAGAGTTACTCAACTTTATGTAAGAGTTACTCAACCTTATGTAAGAATTACTCAACCTTTCATCAATCAGATATCCTCAACCTTCGATCACAAGCCCTGTGTCCTACCACTATACCACCCACCGTGCCACTGTAATCAGTTACTCAACCTTTCATCAGAGTTACTGAACATATTTGACCTCTATGACCTTGTAAATTGGTTTAGGTGATTTGAATTGGACACACTTGATAGCTGTGCTATGGGTGATTTAATGACACTTTGCCTTTTCATGATTTAAAGATGTTGCACAATGTATAAGGAATTAAGCACACTTGGTACTTAATGATAACAGTGACTTGAAAGTTAGCTTAAAGAAAGTCATTTCTTTGGACATTTGAAAGCATTTTACTTTATTGTACTACTGGGAAAAAATCATTACTTTTGAAAGAGGGTCAAGGTCATTCATTCAAACAAAGTAACAGCCTCAAACAGCATTATTCATAAAAACCATTATTTTAGCATCTGCCAATTGCTTATTCATAAAAGTTGTAAAGAGTTTTAAACTTATTAAAACCCTTTGAGCTTGATGTTGAATCAAGATTGATTCATTTAAATAAAGTTGAAAGTATTTAATCCCAACATGCCACAGACCATATTCTACTACCTTACCCCATTCACCCTTGAACACTCAAATTCAAAGGATGGGATAGTCCATAATGAAATTTCAGGGGTGTTTGAGTTCAAGCTCCTAGTTCCTCAAAGGAAATTGTAGTTGAACCCATTTGACCTCTAGCTATGAAATTGGATCAATTTGAAAAATTTCATCCAACTTTGCACCTTTTCCTCCCAGCAGGCTACGGCAGATTAAAGACATAACACCACATTGTAAGCTTAACCGGCCCGAATTCAAATCAAGCAACTCCAGAGACTTAATAGACCCTTTACCTTAATGTTGTCTGTTTACAGAAAAAGAAAAGTACCACAGAGGCTGATCCAAGATTGTAGCTAGGTTACCCTATCCTTATCAGTTATAGCATTATTAGACATAAAAATTTAATAATGTTTATGGAATTTCAATTATTTTTTTTTATTTTTTTTTTGTTGGTCTTGTTTTTTCAAAATATATCAGATTGAAAAAAATTTATTACGAAAGATTACCAATCTAAAAAAATTCTTCGAGGGCTCCAGGAAATAAAACTTTCCTAGCCCCAGTAGTCTACACAAATTATTTGTAGGCTCTTATCATGGATCAACCTCTGTAATTTGAATTATTCAAGTGAAATCCCCGAATAAAATCTACAACCAACATAGAACAAAAAGCAACGTTTCTGTGTACCATCACGTCCCCGTCAGCAGTCGGCTGAAATATAACACAAGTTTTTATATCTATAGCTTTTCTTACAGTATTACAGCGAACTCTTCAATCAAATACTGTGATCCTTTAGAAATCTTCGCACCAAAATGTAAATTTTTCATGTTTGTAACTTTCATCCTCAAAAATAAAGCAAGTCAAATTGTACTGAAAAACAAAATGAAAATCTAGGTGAATTTTGAAAGTACTTGATTTTTTTTTGCAAAAAAAGAAAAAAAGTGAATTTTTAATAGTAACTTGGTTTTTTGCAAAGTTCTAGGTGAATATTAATAGTAGTTTCTTCTTTCGAGATTTCCCTCAAAGATTTTGAGACATATGTACGTGTTTTGGACTGTATCGCTCTACCCTTACTTTTAATTTACCGGTATGTTGAATTTCCTTGGCCCGTGGATGATTCGAACATCACAGATTAAAATGTCTTCACTATCCGTCCACCCTAACACCTTAAATTTAATCTATGTTGAATTTCCTTGGCCCGAGGATGATTCGATCATCTCAAATTAAAATGTCTTCAAAATCCCTCTTCCCTTAAGAAGGCTGTGCCTTAAACTTAAACTTTGTTTAATTTCCTTGGCCCAAGGATGATTCGATCACCGCAAATTAAAATGTCTCCGCTATATATCCCTCTACCCTTAAGGAGGCTACGCCTTAAATTTTATCTATGTTGAATTTCCTTGGCCAGAGGATGCTCCAATACAGATTAAAATGTCTTCACTCATGAAGTGATCCTGACAGAGCCACACATGAAAAATATGATGATGGACCCTTAATGGAACCTTAGACACAGGGGTCAACCTCTGAATCCTCTAATGAGGGAGATCTCCCTCTTTCAATTTTTCAAATGAGGGAGAAAGTGCGTGAAATGCGACTGAAACTGCATTGCTCAATTTGTCTTTCCCATTTATGTATCAAAATAACTTCACAAAGTATTCATTTGATACAGATACACCTATTATGGTCATTACACATATACTGCAGTAACTAGGATCTCATTTGACCACAAGATATAGATTTTGAGTTATTGTGGGTTTGGACTTAAATGAGGAAGATGTCAAGGGAGATTGGTAAATTTTGGTCCAAATGAGGGAGTCTCCGTAATGAGGGTGGGTTGACAAGTATACATAAATAATGTTATGTTGATGTTTTCTAACCACATACCCAGAGTGACAGTGCTCAAAGGGGTGTGGGGGGAGGGGGGTGGGGGGTTATGCACTGTTTCCTTAAACCATGTGAGTTATTCCTACACAAATTACATTAATAAGATGTGATCATGAGGGAATCGTGATATTTAGTCTAGTACCTACAAACAGTGACAATGAGAGCATTAAAAAAAACACGTGAAGTGTGTAGCCCTATAGTGTTGTAAACAAAAAACCAATCTAGGACTGTACTTACATAGACCTACAAACAGATATTCAAAACAAAGTACTCTCTAAACAAACACATTTTATAAATCAATATTCAAAAACAACACCTACATGCATATTCATATATATATTTCATAATAGATTCAAATGTGCTATATTCAACAAATTAATTCATTTCAAATACATTTTTTTTTTAACTTCATTTATATAAAACAAATTACGAAACAAGTTACCCAACTTATATGAATCACTCATGTTGGACCGGATGTAAACGCACAATGGGTCTTATTGTGGGATGAAATCAGAGTACCAGGTAAAACCCCATATAGTCAGGCCGGTGATACCATACTTTTTCACGTCCAGTCGGGGAATCAAACCCCGGCTGCCTTGGTGCACTATCCACTGTACCAACCCGACCACCCAAATTTTCAATGCATATATCAATTAATGACAGACCAAGACACCCATCAAAAGCCAACAAAAGGCCCATTGAACCTGCATTGCTAGATGGGAACAAAAACATTATGTACCCTTCAAAATGGGTCAAGTTCAAATTTATTTAACGATAGCAAGAAAACGACCATTTAACAGAAGATGGCTGACAGACTTGTGGACAGAAAACGTTGTAGGACAGACAAGATACTTGACCTTTAATTTTTCTAACCCACGAAATCCCTAGCCCACTTGATGTTATGCCCCGCCCTTCTGACCTCTGACCCTGCCTTACCTTGGTGTTGCCGTAGTTCATCCTCATGTAATATTCTTCCAGGACCTGCGCTAACTTCGTGCGGTCCGACATCGGCCGATATACATGCAACGTGGCTTCCATTTCAAAGAAGTCACCGAACAACACTTGTTCATTCATCAGCATCTCCTTAGACCATTTTACCTAGTACAGCCAACAATACATTTTTACTCTAGGTTATCTATCAATTTATCATAAACAGTATTTGTCCATGATATTGGTAAAATTTATCATATACTCGTCTGTGATATTGCAAGTAAAAAAAGAATTTGAGAAGCGTTGTTCCGTAAAAAGAAATGTCAGCGTTTAATTTCAATTTTACATTAGCCAAAATATTTTGGTTTTAAATCTAGCAACTGACAAGATAATTGTCTGTAATGACTGAGATCTGTTAATATATCATCATTTGTAAATCAAACCTCCAGGACCATAAGATTGTAAGTGCAGGACACTCAAGAATTTTTTTTGGTATACTCAAGGAGTCTAATAGCTATATAAGAAAAAAACATTTTTACTTCAAAATATTTTGCTGAAATATTTTGTTTTTGTGATATTTTCACAAAAATTCAGAAATTTTAAGATTTTTTCTGAGAACTCAGGTTGATACTTTCTCGGACACTTTAGCAAATACTTTGTTAAAATATAAATTCTTGCAAAAATACCACATAAGATGATGCTAACCTTGAAATAGTCATGAAGGATATCGGATAGGAACTGGAAAAACATGTCACGATCCTCGTGGAAGATGAGGCGATCGTGGAAAACGCGTGTCGCCTCATGTGCAAACAGTAGAGCTGAGTTGTCTTTACTGATGATGACAGTTTCGTGGGCTTGCAACAATCCCTGGATCACCTACAAAAACAACAAGGGTCAGAAGGTCAAAATGATCACTATACACCTGTATATCCTTCCGTGACATGAATATGAATAAAATACAGTCGGGGTCCACTATAAATTTTATACCCGAGCTTTCTTTTGCTGACACATATGCAACACAAGACAAATTGATTGCTACATATGCATGTGTGTTGATCCACTTAGAGAGGATGTGTATAAAAAGGCATCAGGAAGTTTACAATAAAGTCTGGGTATAAAAACAGATATCTGTAAAGAAATATGTGATCAACTTCCTTCTCCAATCAATTAGTAGCTATGTAGCTCTTTTTCATTCCTTTTACTGTCGATATAAGTTTGCAATAAAGTCTGGGTATAAAAATAGACAACTGAATAGAAATATGCAAACAATTTCCTTTTCCAATCAATTAGTAGCTATGTAGCTCCTTTTCATTCCTTTTACTGTTGATATAAGTTTGCAATAAAGTCTGGGTATAAAAACAGATAACTGAATAGAAATATGCAAACAATTTCCTTTTCCAATCAATTAGTAGCTATGTAGCTCCTTTTCATTCCTTTTACTGTTGATATAAGTTTGCAATAAACATGCCTACAAATTTCAAATGAAACACCTACCATACGTCAATTTCACGAAGCGTAAAGTCTGACGACAATATTTTGGACGCCTACCTTTGACAGATCACGGAGGTTGAAGTTGTAGTGCGACTTGGTCGGGGTTGGCAACATGTTACTACACATGCGGTAGTACACTGCGATACTGGCGGACACTAAAGGCATAAGCTGGTCCTTAAACTCTGTGGCGAAGTCCCCCTCCATGAAGAACTTCCCAAGCTGGACCTGGTAGATGTGCTGAAGCGAGCGTGTGGACGGCTGGGGCAGCGACAACATACTGCAAGATACAAGGGACAGTAACTCTGAATTTCAAACACTTACTTTATAATTTAAGTACAGAAAGAGACAAAACAGGCATTGTACCTGGGTAATCTACAATCACTATGTCATTAAAAGCCCAATGTAAAAAATACATAACTTCAGGGAATTTCATGATTCTGAAAAATTCTGAAAAAAATCCAGTTGAGAATTAACCATGCAAAAATAAGCTTAAAACATAGTAAACCTCAGCGGTAACTAAGAAGAAACTCTTGACAGAAAAATTCAAAGAACTGAAAATAAGTCAGGTGTGGCCCACTTCAACAACAAGCCGAAGTTAGAAGACAGTTCAAAATGGACACATGTTTACAAATACCGAGATTCAGCTGCTGCTGTACCGGTAACCGTGTAAGAATTAATCTTGAATATTGCTGATATTAGTTAATCTTAACTAAATCTATAAATATAATAAGTAATTAGGCTTGATTTTCGCTTCAAGTTTTTTGCCAAAAGTTACGTATACTGGGCCTTAAATGGTAAACTTGTCACTTGGCACAAATTAGAATGTTGTATATCCTAGACACACATTTAAACATTCAGTAACGAATATATAGATGTCATTTCTCCTGTTTTCAAAAAGAAAAGACAAGCATAAGGCACAAAGAAATCACATCAACAAAAAGAGGCCTAATAGACTTGTTTGCTTTACCTTTTAAATACTGTTGGCCAAGATATTGATACTTTCCAACAGAATCGGTCGAGTTGCCAAGTAACCAGTTAAATCAGCTGAGTAGCCAAGTAACCAATTAAATTTGTCCAAGTTACCAGTTAAATCGGTCAAGTAGCCAAGTAACAAGCTGGCTAAACAGGTTGTAACCAAGTAACTGGCTAAACAGGTTGTAACCAAGTAACTGGCTAAACAGGTTGTAACCAAGTAACTGGCTAAACAGGTTGTAACCAAGTAACTGGCTAAACAGGTTGTAACCAAGTAACTGGCTAAACAGGTTGTAACCAAGTAACTAGCTAAACAGGTTGTAACCATGTAACTGGCTAAACAGGTTGTAACCAAGTAACTGGCTAAACAGGTTGTAACCATGTAACTAGCTAAACAGGTTGTAACAAAGTAACTGGCTAAATGGTCAATGCAGCAGAATCTTTACTGCTATCATAATACTTGTAATATTTTGCGATTTCACTTAACCATACATCCAATATTAACAGTCAAACCATACTCTTTTATTTTGTTGTTTATATAAATTTAGTAACTGTTCAGTTCAGAATTGAATTTTGTTTCCAGGTGACAGTTTTTTAGATCTGTTCCAGCAGTACTGATAACTGTTGACAACTAAATCCTATCTCGCTGAGACTTTAGTGATACTGACCAGAAGTGTTTGAGGAGGCGGGGACTGATGGGGTTCCGACCTCCACCTGTCGGGCCACATGCCGCTATTAGGTTTACATCCATAATGTCCTGAAATACACAAAACACATTGTCACTTTGCCGTAACTAACGTTTAAAATGTTGAATTTCATACAAGAAAATACAAATTTTATTGAAAATGTTTAATATAATTACGAAATGCGGTTAACTTATTTTGGATATGAGCAATCTTCCATTAACAAATGTACCCCTACATATTTAAAATAGACTAATCAAGTCTATGATTTGGCAAGGTTCAAATGTGACATTTTGGGGGGAATGGGTAAAACATTAAATCAGCAATTTTTTTTTGTCAGTACATTGCTGTATCTTTTGACAACTTGTAATCAATTTGTTGACCAAAACTCTAAATCACTATTTATGAAATGTATTTTATCACATAAATGACCCGTTCAGTCATGTCATTAGGCCATGTCATAAAAATGGTATTACACACGTGTAATAACACTATTGTGACGTCATTAACAAATGACGTCTTTATGATGTCATATGATTGTCTCTGTAGTTAAATCGTACTGTCACGAAAGAAATTTGCCTTTCATATAGATAATTAATTTGAGAAATTTTTGTGTATTTTCTCATAAATATAAGTTATGTGATAAATAGAATCTTACACTCATGTCAATGTAATATGGAATTTATTAAACTCGTTAAAAAATTTAATATGTCACTCGCTTAAAGGCTCGTGACATATTAAATTATTGAACTCGTTTAATAAATTCCATATTACATCAACACTTGTGTAAGATCCTCTATATACAAATTTTCAGCAATTGGAACTCTTTTAATGCAATGTGCATCCGTGTCCCAGTAGCATATACCCTTAACCCTGTAGTAATGTCATCTCCCGCCTACCTTCCACACAAGCTTAGCGGTATCAAAGAAACCGCCAAGTTCGAGGAACTGTCTGAGGAGTTCTAAGGGCGGCTGTGCCCCGTAATCTTCTGGGGCCGGCATGTTTAGGTCGTCCACGAACACGATAACCTTCCTCCCTTTGGGAGCCCCGAGGGTTTCCTTGCCCTTCTTGATGAGTTTGTGGATGATGTGGGCCTGAAATCGTGCCGCAGTCGTCTGGGCACTGAACTGGATCATCGAGCTTATAATACCGGTCACTTGCTTTATTTTCGTAGAACCTGAAAGTTTTGAATTGAATGAAAATTAAATCTAAGACAACTGTATGAATAAATCTATTTTTCAACATATCATTAACGGTACCAATTCCTCTATCAGAACTCAAGACTTATGGCAATATTAACACATTCGTCCCTGAAATTCCATAATGAACTATTCCAACCTTTGAATTGGGAGAGTTCAAATGTGTCTTCAGGGGTGAATGAGTGAAGGTAATTTACAGTCGATTCATAGTGCGTACTACTACCGCAATGTAACGGAACTTACCCAGTAGGAAGTCCAGGTTCTTGTTGACATCTTCCTCCTGTCCGAATCGTGTGATGTTTGTGATGTTCTCCAGTAGGGAAGAGTGTTTGTCGGAGTAACATAACACGTTTCCGAGTACAGTACCGTTCTTGATCTCTGTCCCGCCCTCTCTCTTCAGACGACTCAACATGTGGTTTATCAAGGCAGACTTCCCCACACCAGAATCCCCTTAAAAAATATAGGAAGTTTTAAAAAATTTATATTAAAATCTATTTAAACTGTATTTGTTGTAATTAGCAGACAGGGTGCCTGAAAAATTGGTTCCAAAGTGGGTGCTTGACCTGAAAACTAGGATCTGGACATATAATGTTGTTTTCATGAAGAAAATTAGAATAATGACTAATAATGTATTGTGACAAGAACGGGTAGGTAGTACTCATGACGTGCGATATTATTTTCATCAATTTCGGACAATTTGTAAACTTATTACCAATATTTTCTTGTAAACATGCGCAAAGTGAGGTTTACTGAAGGTACTGTTAAATAGAATCATTTAATTGTATCAAGATTAATAGGGGGGGCTTTTATAATTTAAATACCTCTGTAGAAGAAGAAAGGGGTTTGTAAGGGAAGAGGCGCTAATTGCGGCAAATACGGTAATACAGATACGGAGCTATACATACCTGTGAGGAGAACAGGATGCTTGTTCGTGATCAGTAGACTCGACAGGAAGGAGAATCTCACGATGTCGACCGTCGGCGTGATTTCCGTTTCCTCACGTTTTTTCTTGTGTTCCGACACGATGCCCATTGTCTCTCCGATGGTTATAACGGCACTTTTCTCGATCAGTGATCGTGTCTGTGGTACGAGCACATCCCAGAGAACAAAGTTTCCGGACTCCATATCAATGAAGTAGCTGTATACACTCCGGTTTCCTGTTGGCAGCCTCACACCTACGAAGAAAAATATAAAGTACATTTTAAAATGTCTAAAGCACTCATGTTTCACTGAGGAACTTGTATTTAGAGAAATGGAGACCAACTGAAGAGCAACTCTTAAAATTCCTGTTTGTCTTTTGTGACTCACACCAAGAGAAAAGGAAGGTTTTTTTGTCTCCTAATTCTCAGGTTTATTTCTGTTCTGGCTAGAGCAGTCTGCAACGTTAGCTACTAGTTCTATGTCCATGACTAGTAAATTTTGGTTTGAACTAGTGGAAAGTCCTTGAATTTCAATGCAGTTGTTATTTATAAACACTGCACTTTTCTTGTCCAGACTAGTGTTCAAAAAGTTAATGTCACAGACTGCTAGAGAAAAGACAAAAGTCCTTGAATTTCAATGCAGTTGTTATTTATAAACACTGCACTTTTCTTGTCCAGAGTAGTGTTAAAAAAAGTTAATGTCACAGACTGCTAGAGAAAAGACAATACTGTCTTTTTCTATCACAAAGCTTACATGCACTATTATTCTAAAACATAACTACATGTACATCATTACTTAAAACAACGTAACGAAATTAACATTGTCAATTTTGTCACACATTGCATCTGCCATTGATGATGTTGCAATGTACTAGATTCATCATTATAGTCTGATTTACGGTAGAAAAGTTTGGAAGAAAAATCATTAATTACCCCTGTATAATGGAGACAACCCTTGGGATAAGATTTATGAAGTTTTAGCACTCGACAAAGTTTCGTGCTAAAACTAATGCTGCTTAAACCCAGTGTGGAGATTTCTAAGTCCATATCACTAGGAGTGATAGATTCTATTAATCTGTTCTATAGCAAAAATGGGAATCCATTTGTGAAGTGTGTGAGAATATTATATCGTTCTTACCTAGTGGTGGCTCAATGTCAAACAGATCATGCATGAATCCATCAAACTCGTTACAAATGTTGATGCCCCTCTCGCCCTTGTCTTTTTCCGTCGTGCGGCGACTGACGCTGTCGTCATCGTCAACATCTTCCTGGCGTTTGAAATTTCCCCCGATACTCCAGGTGTAAGCAAAGGCAAACAACTTTCCTAGGATGTTTAAAAGCTGTAACGGGTTCTTCTGTAGATATGACTCCTTAATAGGCTGGGAACTGAAAATACCGAAATAAATAATTATTACTAGATGTGGAAGCACAATGCTCAGAATTTATCTGAATTTGAGAAACAAAATTATTAGGAATAAAGACAAAATCATGTACAGTTATTTTTTTATGAATTGAATGTATGCACTAAAACCTTTGAAATTTCAAATGATGTAATACACACTCCCTCCCCTCAGCCCTCCCTTCTTCCCAATATTATCCTAAGCTTAAGGATAACAAGCCACTTTTAATTTTACTTCCTCATTTTTATATGCAGAGAGAAAATAAACCATATCTTTTCTGATACTGTAATTTGCCCCCTACCCTCTCCATAAAAAAAAGAAGTAAATATGTTATGGCTGACTGACGCATTAAATAGGGCACTCCTCAACAAAGATCACATATAAAATTTCAGATATATTGAAATACAAAATGCAAATTTCTGTTAATTACAGAAAAAACAGTTTGTTTTGCTCAGTTTTATAGCCAAATTTAAGCTGTTTCCATTAGCTAAAAAGTGTCTTACTTTCCCAAGCGACCGAAAACTGAGAATGTTTTTTGCTATTTTCAATACAAATAATGCTCCATTTTCCAAATTCATAAAGGAAGTGATTGGAATAAAACTAAGGTACCATAAACACTGAAAGAATCAATGGAAATGAGTGACTAGGCAATTACCTCCCCTGAACAAAACAGTATCCATGTTGCACGCACTGGCTTTTCATTAACAAGGCAATGTTTTTTTAAATTTACTGAGCAATGTTGACTACAAGTTATTTCAAGAAGATAATTTTAAATAAATAGATGATTAACTTATATCTTTGTAACAGAAACATATATATTAAGACCTAAAAAACACTAAAACAACTTTCGTCATTATTTTACAGCTAGGCACGTGTGGCTACAACACCATTTTGTGATACACACAAATCTACGTCACTACACACACTTACTCACGGCCTCCCTTCAAAAAGATTGTTTTAATGTTTATTTAATAGCCTGTATTCATTGTGAGCTTGCTTATAATATGTCACATACCATCCTCGATATCCAGGGGTTACGATCACCTATGCTCTCTACCCCCCTGGAATATGTCATGGCAAAACTGAAGGCTTGCTGATGAGGCAAAAAGATTGGGTTGACCCTTTAATGGACATTAAAAGAATTTGGTAGTCTTCTCGAATCTTCAAAAGACAGGCATCAGCCTAGTGATTTATCTTTTTTTTTTACCAGTTTGGGCCTTCAGTTTTTCCATGACATGGTTACCTGGTACCATAAACGAAGTTAGGTCCCCACTTTCATATTAACTCATTCACCCCTGAAATTTCATAATGGACTATTCCAACCTTTGAATTGGAAGAGGTCAAATGTGTCTTCAGGGGTGAATGAGTTAAAATCTCAGAAATGTTGATGATGAACATGTTCTTCACAAAGTTGCAGTAACGTAAGCAAATCAAAAATTGTGCAGCCAAATCCTAGCTTGTGTAGCCACTTTCGTAGCCAATCCCAGACAAGTTATGCCATGCACACATTCAACACAAATAGCTTTTCATTCTACAACATCTTAATATCAAATTTTGTTTTGTGTTCGACTTAAAATCTTAGGAATCGTATCAGAATGGAGGGATGAATGATGAACATGTACAATGTATAAACTCACATAACCTGAAAAGTCAAAAGAACTATCAATCACTACAGTCTAATTTTCACATATTTAATTATAAGGCAATAATTTAGAGAACTAATATCATAAATCTCAAAACCAAGAGTTATTCTTAACTTACTACAAGGCAACACTTTGAAAACACACATATTCTGCTCAACTTCATACACCATATCTTTTCCTTGCAATATATATCGTAACAAAATCAAAGCCTACATTAAATTAATTCATGACATAAAGACAAATTTGATTTTAAGAATTTTTAAATATTTCTCCATTTTAGTGGGTACTTTTGTAATCCAAGAATTCATATATAGTCAAGGGTTGTAGAAATGATTAATGAAACAGAAGCAGAAATCTGGAATTTTCAAGTTGTCCTAGAATAGAAACCTAAGTTTTAAACAATTGATGATAATTGTCGATAATCCCCATTCCTCCCTCCCTCATTTTGATGAAAATTTATCAATCTCATTTAAATCCAAACTCACACAAACTCAAAAGCTACATCCTGTGGTCAAATGATATCCTATAGCTAGTTACTGCAGGGTGTGTCTAATGATCATAACAGGTTTGTCTAGACAAAATGAATATATTTTGAGGTTATTTTGATACATAAAGGGAGAAACAAATTGAGTAATGCAGTTTCAGTTGCATTTCATGCACTTTCTCTCTTATTGAAAATGTGGAATGAGGGAAATCTCTCTCATTGGAGGTTTCAGAAATTAACACATATGAATCCCTAAATAAACCCTTCTAAACAGTTAACATTTGTGCATGCACTGTTTTTTGACAGTTTGCACCCATGCACCCTTAAAGTTAAATTTAAACCTTGCCAGATCAAAGACTGGACCAGTCCACTTTAGATATATAGGATGGATGAGATAATTTGCCAGTCTCTACACAAAGCTACATGCATTCATGTCAAATGTAGACTGCCAATCAGACAGTGATAATTGGTTGCCATGGTAACAACGGTTTGGTCCCTAGACAAAGCTACATAACACAAGTCACTCAACCAAAAATAAAATGGCCAATCGGTGTTGTCTACATTCCCTGCTAGGTTTAAAGCTGTGTGCTATTTCACCTCTACTTACCAGTCATCAGACTCTGATGAGGAGGAGCTATTAAGGAACAAAGGTCAGCAGAGGTCAACAGAGGTCAACAAAGGTCAACAGAGGCCAACAGAGGTCAACAGATGTCGAAAAAGGTCAACAGAGCTAAGACCTTCAGTTACCAATAATACATTCAGTTTTGAAATCAAATGAGCATTTAAGCAGTAAGTTTATACACAATGATGGACTTCAGCTTAATTGCTACTTCCAAAATACATTGTTTGACCTAAAAACAAAGTCTTTGGGGGCAAAGTGGGACCCCAGAGCTAATCTTAGTAGCATGAAGGTACATGTTTATTGGTCTCTTTCTACCTACTACCGGTATGTATGAGAAGAGATTTCAATTATTTTTGAGCAGTACAGCAGAGCATCTGGAAATTCCTTTATTTGATCAAGAGCCCTCTCTATTTCCGCTCCAGGGACCACACCAACTACAAATGTACACTAATACAAAACACTTTCACTTCAGTACTTACTTTCATGGATATATGTAATCAGGGGAAACCCTATTAATTTAATGATATTAATAACTGACATGTAATACGGTATCATATAGCCAAAACACACTTTCTAAATGCAATAGTGGGTTCCCTTGGCTTTTGGATGATCTAGTCTAATCAACTTGTACCGAACGTGTCAAGACAAAAATCTCTTTAGACATCAAACTTTATCTGAAAGTGAATATTTTTATGTTAGTTAAACCTATGAAATCAAAACCTGTATATTTTAGACAGAATTATGTTAGGGGTTGTGAGAGAACCTTGAGCTTTTTGTAGACTGTGTCTCTGATATGGTGTCCAGGTCCTCCTTGATCTTGGACTGGTAGGCTCGGCTCTTGCGTTTTTTGCTGCGTCCGGTACGTGACGTACTCCGGGATCCGGTGCGTGACGAGCTGTGACTAGACGCCTGGCTCTCTGACCGCTCGGACACCTCTGTGTGTCCTCCGTCATCTTTATCTGTCGACAAACATATCGTAATCATACAGCAATTGATTTGGTCATGTGATCTTGAGTTTGTAACCATATATGGAAGTAAAGATTAGGTCAGGTGACATGGAAAATGAAATTATGGAAGCAATGAACATGCTTGAAATGTATTACCGCCAATGATAATGATTATATAGCTTACGGGTAATTATGATATCGTACATCCTGTATATTTATTTCCTTAAAAAATATCAAATTGTTATTATCTTGTCAAATATGTTTATACATGTATCTGAATATTAAATGAATTCGGTTTTGGTCAAATTAATAAGAAAATAAAACATTACAATAATAAAAACTAACTGATAAGTGACAGTTTTTAAAAAGATTAATGACTTTCTAATTTAAACATATTCTATTTGTATCATATATAAAAAAAGTGGGATTGGGAACAAAATATGACTAAGATTTATATTGGTTGTAATCAAATTTGTCTCCAAATTTAGTTCTTTGTGTGTTAAAAAATTTTTTTTTTTTTTTACCTTCCATTTTAATTTTCCAAATTAACTTTGTTGAAAATCTGTGTTTCAATCCATGCAAGTACTAAGCCATACAATTTTTGTAGAAAATCAATTTTCTGTTTGAGTTTTTGACAAATTGATATGTGAATCTTGCTAATCACAGAAGTAAACACATTTCAACTGTCAATTCACTAAAACAACTAACACTTACACACACCTAGAACATACAATACCATTATCATAAACTT
The DNA here is from genome assembly GCA_947623455.1 of Mimachlamys varia. Taxonomy (NCBI): domain Eukaryota; kingdom Metazoa; phylum Mollusca; class Bivalvia; order Pectinida; family Pectinidae; genus Mimachlamys; species Mimachlamys varia. Next base: position 54,173,220 of record OX392528.1, read on the forward strand.
GACATACTTACATACATCTGAAATATTAATCATAAAGATAACAAGATACCAATGGAAGTTGGCTAAGGGTACTTATTTGGAAAAAACTCTATAGCATTTCTTGTAAGCAAGCAAGTATATATTGCCAACAAATTAGGATTCTAGGTAATTTGGTTTAAAAGAAGAAGTTGCTAGCTTGAATGGAAAGAATGTCTTATTTCTTTAGGATTTTACTTTGACTTCATCAACAGTATCTTCTAGCATGATATCATGACTCTATAGTAAATGGTTCATAGGAAGATGTTTTTAAAGAAGTTGATTAACTGCAGCTAACAAAGGTTTGGTTTTGAAGTCACAAATAATTTAATATGAGACCAAAAGGGCCTGTATCACTCACCTACATGTACCATGGAATCATAGAAAAGTAGGTGTATTCTCTTCATACATACAATGTATCTTGTGTAATATTGTAAAATATTTCCAGCATTTTCAGGACTCTGCCTACCAGGACAAAGTGGGACAACAAACTCCCTATATAATATTCCTTCAATGTCACTTAACTACAAGATTTGGTACAATGTACAACCAGCAGGTCAAGAGGAAAAGGTTCTTCCCTTTTGGGCCTTGTCCCTAAAACCCTAGAACAGCTACACTCCATCTCTATACACCAATTAATTTCAAGATTTTATAGACCAAATATGGAATTTAATTTCGATAAGATCCTTAATTATGTATAAGTATACATGCACATGTATACTTTAAGGGTCTTGGATTTGACTATTTCACTGAGTCCCCAACGGTGGGGCAAGACCATTAAGTCAAGCCTCATAGTCTGCCTTGCAAATGTTTATGTTCTTAGGAGAGGCATTTCAATGGTTTCATTATTAAGACTTGGGTACAAATCATCAGGGCCCGAGTGGGGTGGGGCGGGGCTGGACCAATGAGCAAATCCTTGTAGCAGGTATATATTGCAATTGTTTAGAGGAGAATAAATATGAAGCACAAATAACCTCAATTAATTTTGTAGACAAAAATTTCATAAACGATGGATGTGGTACAACAGCATTTGCTCCACTAGGTTGTGGAGCTAAAGTGAAACATTTCTAATTATGTAAGGGCCCACCATTACAACAGACAGGTGTGTACCACAGGAACCTTGACAACAATGACAATGTCAGTGTAGACATTTTGTGTGACATGACAACAGTTATAATGCCAGAGTCGACATTCTGACTCCGAGTAAACAACAATTATATTGATACTGTTAAAATTTTGTGTGCATGCATTACAACAATTATTTGGTCACCAAGATAATCCTTTGGCATCAAAGTATGATATTTCTACAAAAGTTATCACAAAGATTGTGACCGACAGATAGACAGACAGAGAAAGACATACACATAGATAGACACACAGACAGACAGATAGTGTGATATACAGACACACTTAACAAGAGGCCCATGGGCCTTAACGGTCATCTGACAATCTATATGATTTTTTGTTGGTAGCTGTTTAAAAGATATTACCATATTTGACCCGTTACATAAGAAGGTCAATGAACAAACTTTTTATTCCTTCATCCCGGCATAGTGACCTTACCAGCAAAATAGCCTTATCCTGGGACCTTTAGTTACTGAGGAGAAGTGTTTGAAACATTTTACTACATTTGACCCCTGTGACCTTGAAAGTAGGTCAAGGTAATTGATATGAGGAAACTTTGCAGCACTCTATCCCAGGTACCTACAAGCCAAATATCAGCATCCTTGGCCTTTTGGTTATTGAGAAGAAGATTGTTAAAGGAAAAGTTTACGGACGGCGCATGGCGACGGACGAAGGACGAAGCACGATGGCATTAGGTCATCCTGAACCTTTGGGTCAGATGACATAAAAATTCCCAAACTTGATGTAGTTGTGGTATGTTTAAATAACATATTGTCAAACAGCTAATGTGATGCTGGTGGTCAAACAGAAAACAAATAATGACAAATCTAACATCCAAACCAGCTACAGTGTCCAAACATCTATATTTTGTATGGTGGACCGCCGGTCAAATGGTCAAACAACATTCAGCTACAGACCCTCACCTGACCAACTGGTTGGACTAAATACAACCTACAACTATCGTCATTCCAATGGCTACTGTATATATATATACCTTGCTGTTTTTTATGTTGTCTGTTGCGGCCGTAAAATATGTCACCTATGTGTCGCCGCACTAACAAACAATTAGGGTAAATTCAATTGTTTTATTCTAATAATAGGAACAATTTGATCTGTGATTCATCTAATGGAATACTCAGAAAATAACTTCCACAATATTAAAAGACTGCTTGGAAAAAAATATTTCTTTGATGAGAAATTCTTCAGCAAAGACATTATTTTCAGTCACAAGAATGGGCAATTTCTACGATCAATTAAGGCATAGTATCTAGTACATCAGAATTCAATGGAAATTAAACAAAATTAAAAATTTTGACTGAACTGAATTTTTGAGGTACATAGTATAGCTTGAGTTCAATTTTAAAGTCATGCAGCACTCAAATAATTTGCAAAACCTTCCATCTGCTTTCTAATTTTCAGGAACAAATTTATACCTAAAGTCATACAGTTGAGAACAAACTTACAATGTAATTTGGTATTTGCACTAGACAAAATTTTGAAGTCCACTGACTCCAATTCACTCTAATGCTTTACCGTACCCATTAACCCTCCCTCATTACGAGGGAGACTCCCTCATTTTGACCATAATTCACCCGTTAACCCTCCCTCATTACGAGGAAGACTCCCTCATTTTGATCAATATTTACCAATCTCACTGGAAATCTCCCTCATTTAAATCCAAACTCACATTAACTCAAAATTTGTATCCTGTGGTCAAATGATATATCCTAGTTATTGCAGGGTGTGTGTAATGACCATAACATGTGCGTCTGGATCAAAGGAATGCTTTTTAAGTAATTGTGTTACACAAACATGGAAAGATAATTTGAGCAATGCACTTTCAGTCATATTTCATGCACTTTCTCCCCCATTGAAAATGTGGAACCATGGAGATCTCCCTCTTTGGAAATGTGGAATCACGGAGATCTCCCTCATTGGATGTTTCAGAGGTTTACATCTATATCTCAATCCAGTGTACTACTAGAGTGCACTCCTCTTGATATCATGTTGTATTTGCCAGACAAAAACATGATATTAACAGGAATGTGACATTAAAAGAAACATGTTTTTCCACTAAATCCAGTGCATTTCCAATCTCCATAACTAAAAGTAAGCTTTTCAATGTACATGTATATATGGAGACATTTTAATCTGTATAATAATAACATTATTTCATTAAAAAAAATTTTTTTTATTTTCTATGCAATATTTTGTAAAAGTTGTATCTGAAATCAATGGAAATGGCATCATTTTCTGGATATTTTCGGTGATTGGTTAAAAGACATGATATTAAGAGGAATTCACCTCAAAATCCATGATATTAACCAAATAAAATTACATAGATTATATAGAGGGAAAATGGTGTTTGGGAAAAACATGATATAAAGAGGAATGTGATATTAACAGAAGTGATATTAAGTGGTATCCACTGTATTACAATGGTATATAGGCTACTTGGATAGTAAGTTATAGTGAAATGTGTTCCTTTATGATATGAGAAATGAAAAAGTAATGAAAAAGTCATTTAACAGAATATTCTGACTACCTACTTGAAATTTCAACTGAACTGGCACATGTAAAAAGAGAAACTGAACACCATCTCTCTGGTGTAACCCTTATTTAATAATAATCTTCAAATTAGTTAATTACTCGAATATAATTCGAGAGATCTTTCAGATTATAATTAGGCTATACAACAATTATTAATTAAAATTGTGTACATGTAGATTTTGACGTACATATGACTTGACATAAATTGATGACGACATGTATTGTACAATGTCATGTAGATTTTGACGTATAACGAATGTGCTCATGTGACTCGACATAAAATGATGACGACATGCATGAAGTGTTTCACTCACACTGTTCCGCGGGTCAGGTGAAACCACAAACAGATTTTTTGTTATTTGATGAAATAATTTGTTTACATCCATTAGTGAATTGTATGATATACAAAATATACACTCTTTATCTTCATATATATAGAAACAATAATTAAATATTTTACAGTATATGTTTGATTTTTTTTTTTTTTACAAAAATGCTGACAATGCATCTTTAAAAAAAATCAACACAATATCTTTATTGGAAAGTAAACAACATTATTAACATACAGTATACCCAGTACTTGTAAACAATAGGTTAATAAATTTATTAATGGCTTAACTTGTTAATGACACATCCAAACCCAACTATTTTAGGTATTAAATTTGCTATATTAATTAGCTAGTCAACAAGTTTTTATTATCAATATACAATGTACACATACATTGTATATCAACTATACATTACTATGTTTAATCATATTCACTTTAAGTATTAAAACTAAATGATTATCATATTAAAATTCAACAATTTTAATTTTTCAAATTTACTCAATGACCAACTATTTGTGGTCAAACCAACACATGCAATTAAAATTTTCTTTTTTTTTCTTATTTCAAATCCAACAGTTTAAAACCATGCAAGAGTAAAATAAAGTACTTTTGGACTTTCTGCTACTCGGAGCATTCCGCTTATCTGGTGATATTTAAAAACAAAACGAATATAAACACAAAATCTATAGCCTTCCATTAATCCAACAAAAAAAATGTATTTACTTAATTCATAAAATATGTAAATTTGATAGCATAAGATAGTATTTGAGTGTCTTGATATGGTATTTATAGTCTATTTAAATGACAGAGCTTTGAGGGAAGGAGGGAGTGCTCTCTTGAAATTCAAATTCTAATCCTCAAAGAATAATTTTTATGAAAGTTAAGATCTTAATCCAATGGCAAAGAAAAGGGAATTATTGAAAATTTGAACAAAACAGACACATGGTATTCCAACATAAGAACATAACAAAACATTCTATTGTTTGTTGTCACAAGATAGAATTCATATAATCAAATGAATTAGTAAGTAAATAGGTATAATACCTAGGTATATGAATTGAGAAGATTTATTTTTTACCTGGGGTTCCAAAGCCGCCATTCTTGGCCATAAAGTCGAGGAACGCAGATAGAATATGACACAAACAGGAAATCAGACACATCTCCGGGGCGGGAATAGACTGGAACCTCACATATTTCCGCGCAAATTTCAGTCCCTTCTCAATGGTGTGATCAAACATGTCCTGGAGGTACCGTTTCCCACTCTCCGGCAAATCTCTGGGCAGACGGGACAGCCATGTCTTCACGAACGGTTTCCAGCCTAAATCTACTGGGTCCTATAGGAAAAGAAACATGGGAGAATGTATTAGGACACATGAAATAATACCTGCTCATCATATAATTCAATAAGAGACGGAATGGGTAAACATCTTACCCAACCCTCTGTCTACTTGTAGCAATAGAGTACATTTGGACGAAATGTCACGCTATGTTTTTGACAGGTGACTTCTCTAACTCACCCTATTTTGGGTAGTGAGCTGATTTCAGCGGTCAGAACACCGACACTCGGCTATTGTACTCTTTGCTTGACAAAGGAAACAGACCTTTTCGAAAGCTCGCAAATTAAGTTTTCAATTCCTTTTTGTGTACAAAACAAACTCAGTATATATCATATAGTTCAGATTTTATTCCTTGAAAAACCAAGAAAGGGAAACTAGGCAATATGATACAAAGTCACACAAAGAGGGATTTTCACAAACATAATCCCTACTGGGTTTGTGTTTCTGGCATTAGACTAGACAAGTGCCGTAAGTAAATGTATATCTTATTTAAAAATTCCTCTGTTGAATAATCAATATCCTTTGAGTAATTGAGGAGATGTTATCACGAAGTGTTAAAGTATAACCAGGGCTATTTTAGGGGTTATACTAGTTATTTCTTATATTTTAAACATCAGACAATTTTATTTAATTCTTTGGGTATGTTTATTCCTTTTTCATTAAAGCAATTTTTCACAAAACAACACTGCACATATTATTTTATCATCAAGCAGCATCAGCCTATCAGAAGTTAGAATTACAAAATCTACGCCAAACATTGTGACATATGTCATCACTTTTTGTGTTGACAGTTTTTTAGGTTTTGTGATTTAACCTGAAAAAGTCTTCTATTGCAGCAATACCCCAATATTGGAATAAAAAATAAACACAACTTACCATATAGACCATGGCACATCTACTGATGGTGGCTGGACTGGCCTGAGACAGGTGGTCAACCTCGAAGATAAGTCTCATCCCACCGGACAGCGTGATACGTTCCCCGCTAGCCAGACACAGCACCTTGGAGTCGTCCAGTACGGTATTTAGATTCTCCACCCACAGTGTGTCCACAGGACCGTCTAGGACGAGCCAGCGCCAGTCCTGGCGTAGTGGATCTTCGTCTTTCTTCTCCGACATCTCTGTATCCGGCTCGCTCGGTGCACTTTGGGTACTTGCAGGAGGTACTGTACTCTGTAACAGGAGGGGTGGGTGACAGTCAGATTGTGGACGAATAGAGGTATATTAGGGTCATTTATAGGTATTTGGGAAAATAGGGGTATATTAGGGTCATTTATAGATAATTAATTTGGATGAAATTGGCACAGGATAACGATTAAAATTAAACTGCAGCCAAAGATTCTGATATGATTCTACAACAGATTATTTTGGGAGCAAAATTAACGACTATTTAGATGCATAATCTTATCGTATTTAACAGTTAAAGATTATTTAACTGTAAATTTAAGATTCGATAGGATTTAATACAGGAATATTGGGGAAGCAATACAGCTCATATTGAAACATTTGATTTTATCATTTCTAACACAGAGTTGCAAATCAAGGTCATACACGGAGCAGCAGGTCGAGGTCATACACAAAGTTGACGGTCAAGATCACACACAGAGTTGCAGGTCAAGGTCATACACACAGTTGCAGGTTAAGGTCACACATAGAGTTGCAGGTCAAGGTCACACAGAGTTACAGGTCAAGGTAACACACAAAGTTAAAGATCAAGGTCACACAGAGAGTTGCAGTCCAAGGGCATAGAGTTGCAGGTCAAGGTCAAACATAGTTGCAGGTCAACGTCCCACACAGAGTTGCAGGTCGAGATCATAAAAGAATTTAAAATGAGTCACTTGGGTCAGAATTTGATCAAGTAAGAACTGCAGAATAAGGACATGTAGAGTTCAAACTGTTCTCTCATTGAAAGTCTATTTCTCATAATTATAAAGTAATGATAATATTGTTGAATAGGACAATGTTATGGGTAAACTATTTCCTGTAATGAAAGACATTCTATCCACAAATATATATACCAAACCTAAAATTGATTTTTTTTTCGATTAAAATGTAGGTTGCTCACTTAAAGTCAATAAGAACAATATATCTTCCTAATTAAACTTTTAAGGTATAATCAAATAAAAATGGCTTTTGAAGGCAATAGAATTCACAGAGAAGCATATTTTCATAAATTTTATAAAAAAAATTAATTTGTTTATTTTAATTAAAACATTCCATGCAGGACCAGATCAAACAGGTCCAATGGCAATCAACATCAAAGTTTACCTGTGAAATCTGAAAACTTATTAATCATAAACTCCCATTAATAAAGACACATTTCTCTGTGCTCTGTTGAAAATTTTATTTCCCACTCCTGAAATAAGATAATCATTTGTAAGAAATATGATTATTGTTGATATAAAGAATGGCTCTGCCATTATAAACAGGATTCAGTGTTAGTACCAAACACCAGACATACAGAATAGAATTTATAGACATCAGCCTAGCTTCCTGGGTCAAGCGAGGTTTGCGAGGATTTGGGGAAGACTATAAATTTGTTAGTAGGAGTTAAGCTAAGTACAATGTACTCGGACATTTCAAAACTAGTTTACGTCACAACTCTGAAGAACAGGCCCAATGGGCTAGCAACCTGTTCTCCAATCTTGTTGGGAAATATATTTCATATCTATGACCTTCAAATTGGGTGAATGTTAAATTAAACTGACCAAAATTAATCTTTATATGAAGCAAGGAATTACTACAGCAAACTTGGCTGTATAATATACCAGCAAGTTATAGACCAAACATAACTTTATATTAACTTAGGCCTCGGGTACCTTTAGGGGAATTAAGTTGATCAAGATTTTAAGATATTTGATCACTGTGACCTTTGAAGTAATTAAAGGTCATTCATTTTAAATTATATAAATCTTTAATAACTAAATTTTCATAACAAACTGCTGAAAAAATATTAAGACCTTCGGCATCTTGGGTTTCTAGATGATGTTATCAAAGGGGTTTAACCATCATCTCACCCTGGTTCCAAACTTGAAGGTGGGCCAAAGAAATTCTTTGATCCACCTGAAATCTTCATTCCAGTATGCTATTACCCAGATATCATGCATATGATACTAAGTTTTAATACAAGACTCTTAAGTGGTTTACACATCCAATTAAATTTGAGCCCTGTGACCTTGACATTAATCTTTAGTCTGTCCCCCCCTCCTCCTGCTTTCCACACCTAGAATTTCACCTCCATGGGGGGATATTGTGGAAGAAAACTACACACAATAACGATGTACTATTGTAGGCTTATTTGAAGGGCATTTCTATTTTCATGCATTTTTAACACAGTTAACATTCAAAGTAGCAATAAATAATTGAACTCTAGTAAATAAACAATAATCATTAAACATAAATTATGTCAATTAACAAAATGACAGTTTAAAACTTAAATGAGATCAAACCATTGGACAAATTATGGTTAATACACAAGATAGGGACAGAGGGATGACAGACCACTAAAATTGCAGTGGGAGGACCATTTCTATGCGATAGTGCAGCAATTGGGCAGGGACAAAACTAACTACTTACACTAGTTGTGTTAAACCTACTAATTATAAGTCATTTACATTGTATATAATACTAACTATAATGCACATCCTGAACTTCTTCAATCAAATTTTATCCTCCTTGTTCACAAAATAAGAAAAAAAAAACCTGTTAAAACATTTCGTTCCATTTCAAAATTCAGTTTTGCACATTTATGGAAGCTGAAATAAAACCATCATTGGTATAGAGAAGATCATCTTGATGCCCAAACTGTAGAATTGCTGGAAATTTTTGTTTTAGTTTAGTGCCGTTTACATCAGTCATCACTCTTTCACAATATGTTTAATGTACCACTTAGACACTAATTTACCAGCATAAACTCAAATATTGGGTATGCTGAATCTGGTTGACTGATTTGTTTTCATTTAATAAACTCCGGGGATTGACTTTTTTTTTTTTTTAAACTGGTAGTGGTAGCCAATTCAAACAAATTTTCATGGTTTCTGGATTAATTCTGGTTGCTGAAATGAAGATAAATAATCTTTCACACTCTTGAATTGTCAATTCTTTATCACTTTGGACAAATACAATTTTGAACTTTGACAAATATCCTTTTCATGTATCTAAAGACCATTTGATAAGGTACGGCTGAAGACATAGCAAGGGAATACAGTAAAACACATTTATAATGAACTCTGGGGACAAAGGAATACTATGTGCAGACTCGCCTTGTTTGTATCGGTATATTTAAGCAGTTAAGGTATAGGGTTGAGGGATATAGCAAGTTTCTGGATTCCCTTAACCATGCCTATTTCCCTCGGCTTCGCCTCGGGAAATAGACTTGGTCTTGGGAAACAAGAAACTTGCTATATCCCTCAACCCCATACTTTAACTGTATAATAACATACAAATGATAGGGCACTTGGTGAGGAATGAAAAATACTACGTTATATACATAGATTCCTTATAAGTGTGTTCATTATTAACATGTTTTACTGTATATTATAAAGATGGACAGTTCTGAAATAACAAACACCAAAAGATAAAAAGGATGTACATGTATGTGTAATGCTATAAATAGAACTACATACATGAGCATGACTATAAATAGAACAAAGCAACAGAGAACTATAATATATATATAGGGTATTATAATCCGCGACTGATACCTCACCTTACGTATACCGATAATGCCAGCAAGCACACCCTGTTATAACACAACATCCATCACATACAACAACAATACAATGACACAATGGTTAGGTTGTCACAATCACGGTGACTTAGTCCCATCACTGACAAATAGAATTATCACTCCTGTATGATGTAGACTGAGAAATCTTAATCCGAGGGAAATATTTATGAATTTTAGCACGAGGCTCAATGCCGAGTTCTAAAATTCATAAATCTTATCATGAGAGTTGAGATTTCGTTGTCTACATTATAGAGGGGTGATTATTTTTTCTCCCGGACTTTCCTAGCGTAAAATCAGTTGTAACGTAAACACAGTGCATTGTGCCATCGTCAATGGCAGATTCAATGTGTGACAAAATTGGTGACGTTTCTCTGGTTACACTGCATAAAGTGATGACGTGATAGTGACGTTTTAGAATAATAACGCGTGTGAAAGCTGTCTTTTCCCTACCCCGGTAAAAGGCAGGTTTATCTTTTCCCTAGTAAACACGGGAATGATACAATGAACTATGGGAGAATATTTACCCTTTCACCGTAATTAGCACCTGACCCCCTTTTATAGAAGTATTGAAATTACATAAACACCCCTGTTAATCGGGACACAACTAAATGATTCTATTTAACAATACGGCAAACCACATTGTGCATATGTTTACAAGAAACACCCCCACAAATAACAATGACACATGTACAAATTGTCCGAAATTGATAACAGTTATGCCGCACATCATAATTACTACCCGTTCTTGTCATAATACATCATGCTTATTTACTTAATAAAAATGACATTTTTTCATCAAAATTATAGTGTTTTTTTTATCCTATTAAGCACCCTCTATGGAACCAATTTCTTAGAGGAAGGGCTGGTGAAAAGGTAAATATGACATCATTTAAATGAAAAGTTTACACAAATTTTTCATGAAAATATTTTCAAAGTACTGAAATTCACAACAAAAAGTGCAATACAAAATGATAAATACATTTAATGTGATCTACTAGTGATAAGAAATATGATGTGCTTACGATAAGAAATATCATGCTCAGACAAAGGGTCAATATAAGTTTCTACTTAAAGGAAGAAACTGAACATACATGTATGTACAGATGTTCAATACAATCTGGTTATCATAAAGAACAGATCATTTGTCTAAGAAAGATAATTTTAACTAGACATTCATAATTCTGAATATTGAAAGTAATTTTTTTTTTAAGCAAAACATACACAATTATTTTCAATAACATTTAGATACAGAAGATTCCACTACACATGTACCTCATAAATCATAAATCTATTAACCAGAAACTGATTTACAGGGTATTGGGGAAAACAATTCATGATGGCTTATAAAAACTTGATTACCAAAGTTAACGAACTTCCATTACATAGTATTCAAATATTCACATATCACACTTTAATAATATCAATTTCATGCAGAAAAAAATCCTGTTCTGTTTTTCAAAATCAAAGCAAAAATTTGATAGCTAACAAAACCTACTGCCAACAAAATCAAAAACATATACACAGATTTCATTTTTTTTAACCTAGACTAAAGAAACCACAACATTTTCTCCACAAAATCAAATTCATTTAGCAGTTAAAGAGCTTAAAACAAACATTATTAAGACTAGTTTTATTAACATCAAGCTATTAACACACACACGTGGAAAGACAGAAATTATCGATATCCTTCTCCTACCTGCGGATTTCCTGATGCAGCAGTGACTGGGCGACTCTCCTCACCAGGAATTTGCATATTTTCCCGTGCAAACTTCCTTGTCGCCGTGGCAATAAGGCCGTCTGTCCATTCAAAAGTGTTGGGGTCTGTTTCTCCGTAGAGCTCTCCCAACTTGACACATTTGGGGTTGATGGTGAAAACCTCAACGTGACCTTTCTTTGCTCGATTGTGCTACAAATATTATAATATTAAAGTCAATCTATCTTAGCTCTGAAAAAAATAGTTTGCTACTGATAAAACTGCATCATGGGGTAGCATGGCCCTGAAATTATTAAGCAATTATCCTTGATCAGGGATTTTTGACATTACAGTCTCCCGCTTAGACAGATTGACCAAGGCCCCTGGAGCAGGAAATGGGCTTATTACCAGGCATCCCCCAAATGCAAGGAGGTGGGGGGGGGCAAAATTTGTGTGGGGGGGGGGGGGAGGGAGGGGGGCTTATTGTCGAGCATGGTCTTATTGTCGGAGAAATGCAGTATGGTAATGCTTTGTAGAGGAACATATTGAATTGAATAGTGAATATTGTACGATTGATACAAGTATTCACTGTTGGATTTCACAGACCTAGTGTAAATCCTGCCTTGTCCTATATATACCTGAAACATGCTCTGTTTGCGGTTAGTTGGGTCCTGCTGATTGTCCTGTAGGGAGATTGTAGGCAGGAGTATCAGAGCTTTCTGTAGAACATTACGCACAGTTGTCTTCCCTCCACCCGTGGGTCCCACTAACATGACGCCGTGACGTACAAGGATCTGATTATACAGTTGTTTGATCTTCTCTACCTGGCTGGGCCAGTGTAGCAAGCTCTGGTCGCGGATAGCCATATTGATAGCTCGCTGTAAACAACACAACACATATTTAATACTCTGCAAAAAAATTAATAATGACAATATGACCTTAAAATCTTATTGAAATTAGTACCTCAGTAGTCTCATAGAGGGCGTCTGTGAGCAAATAGCACTTATGAATATCTCAAGCTAATTAAAAAAAAGGAATCACAATAGCTTGTGGAACATGTCTTAGCTAATTGAATCTTCACTTACAGGAATACTTTGAGCAGTCTAGGGAAAGAAAGAAGCATAAGAAATTTTTATCTTACACTTTTTTTCACGTGACATGACATCACAATGGCTCAACAATAATGTGACTTCACAGTTTTGAAACGTTAAATTTTGAAAACCAACTTTTACATGGTGGTGGTGCAATAAAATGCACTCAAGTCATAAATACAGCTACAGCAGCCATTAAAACATAGTGACGAAATAACACGATAACCAAACATGCACATTATTTGCAGTACAGTGGACTCCACTTAATATCACTCCTGTTAATATCACATTCCTCTTAATATCATGTTTTCCCAAGCAACATTTTCTCTCTATATAATCTATGTAATTTTATTTGGTTCATATCATGCATTTTTAGGTGAATTCCTCTAAATATCATGTTTTTCTTAACCAATCACATAAAATATCCAGAAAATGATGTAATTTCCATTGATTTCAGATACAACTTGTACAAAATGTTGCATAGAAAATAAAAAATATCCCCAAAAATGATTTTCAATTGAAATAATGTTGCCTATGTACTGAAACATCTTCATATGTACATTGAATAGCTTACTTTTAGTTATGGAGATTGGAAATGCACTAGATTTAGTGGAAAAACATGTTTCTCTTAATGTCACATTCCTGATAATGTCATGTTTTTGTCTGACAAATGCAACATGATATAAAGAGGAGTGCACTGTAGTAGAATCTCCATAAAGTTGACAGGCAATGCACATGCAAACATATTTTGTCATAATTTTCTACATTTTAAATCCTACCTCAATTATTCCATGATCTGGTTCGGGTGGAGTTATACTGGGGAAGAGATCGTCCAGGATACGCTCAAACAGCGGGACATCTTCGGCCAGGAATTTAGGGAGATTGGCGTCCCTCAGGGAGTGTATAAGGATGTGAGACTCATCCTTCTCGTTCAGCTGCTGTATCTCATTTTCATGGCTGTAAAACAGCATTTCAGAACCAGTGAAAATAAAACGTAAGTAACTGGAGGCCAGTAGATTGAATCATTAAGTTAACACACTAATGCCCAAGGGCCTTCGTAAAGTAACTTTTTCTCATGCTCAAAAATAGATTCTATATTTATGCCTACTTTCTTGTAACCCCCTTCACTCATTCACCCTTGAAGACACATTTGAACTCTTCTAATACAAATGTTAGAATAGTTCATTATGAAAATTCAGGGATGAACAGCATTATATATTGGTGGGCATATTACTGAACGTGGGCCTATTGCCGGATAAACACAGTACTTACACACGATGTGCCTGGTGTTTGCGGTGTCCCGCCATGACTAGGACAGACTTGATTGCCCTCATGCCGAAGTCGTAATGGTCCTGCTGCGACAGCTGACGGCTGGCTAACTGGTACAGGTTTACGATCTTTCGTGATAATAGTGCCGCCGACATAAATCCCTCAGAGAACAACATGATCTCCGCGATCATCGAATAATCAGGAACCATCATGGCCACTGAGCGGAACAAGGACTTTAGATTGTCAGGCAACTCCACACGACCAAGGTACCTGAAATAAACACAGAATTGATGTATGATCAGGGAGGGATGCATATATATAAGCTTGGAAACTTCATTCTTTTGTTTTGGCGATGAAATACCCCGGTATGTCTGACATAGAATGTTTCCATTGTCATGTATATCTTTATGGTCACTTTATCACAGACATTTTATAAATGAATTAGAATAAATTCTGCAATTTCTTGCTGCATAAGGCATAAATAGGCTATGAATGGCTTGATTTTTTTGCAATAGTAATTTATTCATAACTTATACCCTTTATCAGATGTTTTTCACAAGTAATATTAATTCTTGTAAGAGAATAGAATTGCGAAATATGAAATGTGAACATTTGGTCTCACACAAGTGTAACGAGAACCGAACAGGATTATTTGAATGTTGATTCCCCTATACATAAGACATAATCCTAAATACAATATAAACAATTTATTTACAGTACATAATATTTAAGATATATAACAGCAATTTCACACACACAATCAAAATGGTTCTCTCTCTCTCTGAAAAATACCATGCTGTCTCATGATTCCATAAGAAAGGAGATAAAAAATGTGAAAATTAAAATATACATGTGATTATGAACAAATTTGTAAGTACGGTGTATCTCTTTGTGATATATATGACGTTACATTTTATGTAGGTTTTGAATTTATTTCAAGAAATTTCTAAAAAAAATCCATAAATAAGTACAAAAGAGTCAGCCCAACATGGTAGTTCGTCTATTGTTCATAATTTAGAAGACTTTTTCTTTGAGGGACGTTATGCCTTCACCCTGCCCAGTGAACTGCCATGTATATGAAACCAGTCTTCCTTCTTTTAATATTAACCTCACATTCAAGCCTACCTGCTTTAACACAGAGTCACTTACGTGGGGTTCATTGTGATGAAATAGCCACAGGTCATGTTGAGTTTGATTTCCTTGCCGTCAAACATAAACCTCATGAGCATGGAATCCTTCGCGGACTTGATAGACAGTATCTGCTGGGCGACCACGGACAGTACCTCCACGTCTATACGGTTAAACTCGTCGAAGCAGCACCAGCTCCCGGACTGAGCAATCCCAGAGAAAAACTTTCCGAGAGTCTTGTAATCTAGACCCTCAGAGCAGTTGAAAACCACACACTGTTTCCCTACAGCCTGCAAGTTTGAGGATGTCATTTAATTTGATTTTCTCATAGAAGAAGTGATATAAAGGTTTAAAATAAAACAAATCAACATTATCAAAATCTTTGAACATATAAATACATCTTTCAATTTACATAGGAACTTATCATATTTAGATGTGATTTAAGTTAAGAAATAACAACCAAAAGTTTCCCAATGTCTATATAATGTATATTAGGATATTTTTGCCTCCATTAAAATTTGTTTTTCCCACCCTCTGTAATGCTTGTGAGTTTATCGTATATGCTAGCTAGCATTCACAAGTAACATTACAAACACAATAATTATCATTTACATTTTCTCAAGCACAGTGAGAAAGTTTAAGTGGCTGAAAGTTCCCGGAGAGATGCATTTATTACAATTGACCAAACTGGTACAAAAGTTTTAATGCAAACATTGTTCTATCTCATTTATAATTTACTTTAGCCAGATCCTTGACCGTCTCGGTTTTGCCTGTGCCAGCAGGTCCAGCCGGAGAGCCACCTAGATGAAGGTGGAGAGCACCGGTCAGAGTGAGGTAACATCGGTCAGTGAGAGGTGTGATGACCAGTCGAGAGGAACAGCCGAGGTACTCGTAGCCGTACTGGAACGAAGCGTTGGACTGCATCACCAGGCAGTTGTTCCTCTGTTCGTCCCACTCGTACCGCAGTTGTCTGTAAAATTAAAAGAATGTAGGTCAGTATTATACATAAATCAAACTGTAATGATATTGAAGCAAATTACACAAACAACCCACTATTTATCAGCTTATTCAAATCGCAAAAATGACTACCATCTGAACAAATTTTTCAAAACACCCCTGTTTGAATTGAGTCCAAACATCCCAATTATATAGAAATATTTGATGTGCTTAATTTGCAGTCATGTCTTAAATTCTAGTCGGCTGTTGAAAAGCAAAGGAAAGCTTAATGTTCAAGTCAATATTTTCGTGTGTAAAATTTTTGGCTTTGTCAGCCTCCAAACTGTTTCCATAGTGTGGAACCTTCACACTGTCAGTCATGCTGTTTTGCATTGTGTACCAATTATGCTATCATACACTGTTGAGTTTGAGTGGTCGCGGAGATTTAATGGCAGCAAAATAGCCGAAAATGTCCACACCACAAATAATTCTACTTTTACATTAAGTTTAACCTACCTGTTCCAATCAAAGTCATCCTTGCGTGTGATCCGATCATCAATCATCATGATGACGATGTCACGATTGTGGACGTTGATGGTCAGCAGAGCTTCTATGCTTGACCGCTGGTGGTATTTGATGTCACTGGACACTAGACCAGCTAAACAGTTGAGAGAGTCCACCATATTGTCCTTGACCTGAACTAAGGCGTCGATCGGAGACGTCTGGTCAAAACATCGGACCACATCCTTGTTGAATTGGATCTGGGCCTGATCAGAAAATATAACAAATCAACTGATGATTATAGTTATCATACAAAAAGCTGATCATATCTAAGTAGTCATTATATTAGAAATATCAACCAATCAGTTAACACTATGCTTATTAATTATGCGAGGATGTTGAAAACTTGAAAATTAGCATAAGTCTTTGTATCTTATCAAAACATGCTTACCAAGATTCATCAAAATACAAGAATTATGCATAATTGTATATTTCTCCTTTCTCGCTTTGTCAATAGCATCAAAGTTGATATGGAACATAATAATATGACAAAATACACATAGGATAATGGTATCAATAACATAACTGGCTAAGTTTCAATTCAATCCACCATTAATAACACTGTAAAAAGTAGAGTCTAAAGCAAATTCTCAAAATTCAGATATTTGTACCCTAAAATATCAGAATCTTTAGAACAATTTCTTTTAATTAAGGTTATGTGTTTTATGTGATAATATTAAGTAATGTGACCAAGTTTCTATTTGATTGGATACCAGTAACACTGTGAAAAGTGAATTTTAACGCAAATGTCGACGCTGACGTTGCCGACTACGACGGAAAAGGGACACCTTGCTCTCCTCAACTATTGTAAAATTTGAGACAAAAGGTCACTATGAGCTTTGTTCAGGTGACCTCATAAGAAATGCCCTATTAAGAGAATCCATACCACTGTGATGACCACTTGACCGGGATGGCGAAGGACCCAGTCCTGAAGTTCTGTCCCAGTCCAGCCAGCCAAACCTTCCTTCAGATGTCTGTAACACAAAATCAAGAATCAATGAAGGATCGTTTCGATCATTTTATAAATATTTGTCGACATTAAAAATTTTTTTAACGTAAACCCAACCAAAAAGTGAATTTGCTAAATTCATTATCATCAGCATACAATCATAGTATTCTAATAAAACCTCTTAATCAGAGTTATCTCCCTTGTATAATTACTTTCACCTGACGTACATGCTGTCATAGAAATTGACATCATCTGAGGAGATTTTCACATACATTAAGCAATTACAACTTTTTTTTCTTATCAAGACATAATTTTTTTTCAAAAATTGGGGAAAATTAATGTAAGTTTTGCTGAAATGAAAAGTTTCAAATGGGAATAAAAAATCTATTAAAGGTGTACTTTCCCAATACAATTTTTTTTTCTTAAATGTAAGGAGTCTATGACCTTGATTTCTCCTTTTCTTGGTAACATTTGATGCAACAGAAATCAGAAATCCTGATCTCAAAAAACTTTCAAGAGACTTTACGGAGATTAAATCTACTGTACATACAGCAACACGGAGTATCAGTATAACTTTGACTTAAGGGAGTACCTACCTTTTGACAGTCTCAAACATTCCCGCCTCCACACCAAGTAACCATTGCTCCACCACACCACGTACTCTCAAGTTCCTTGATGAATAATGAATAAATTAATGAAACTAATTATTGAATACTAGGATTTTTCGGATTCTAAACTTTTTCGCCATCCATAAGGAGGGGGGGGGGGGATGTCACGATTTGTCTTTTTTCCTCATTAAATAAATTTTACTATTAATTATCATAACTATGGCCACAAATAAAAGTTAACAACATTAATTATAAACACAGTTCACAGTTTTTAATGTGACAGTTGTGAGAAACATTTGTGGAATGTTGGCAAGTGATATTACATCTGGTAACCATGGGAACCAGACTAGAATCTGTTCTAATTATAAAATAATATATTGAATTACAGCACTATACCTTAGTCAAACAAGAGTAACTTTCACAAATGTATTTAATAAGTTATGTTTCACAAATGTATCTATAAAGTTTCAGAAACATTATAGAAAACAAAGGGAAATGCATTTTGTGCTTAATTCCACAGCCCTGCAGTGTCAATCAAGTGTTTATATTTTCGTATATTTACCTGGGCATGTTAACATTCTCTCCCTCCGCTGAAGTCATTGATTTCACAATGGCCGCTTGCCGTGGCATGGACTTGATATTCAGAGATTTGATATTTCCAAAGCATTTGCCGAGATGAGGCTAGAATAAACCATATTTCACAGTCAATTACAGTTCGAAACTAACTGGATCTCCAAACAATCAGGAGGAATTCAAAATTTATACATCTTCCAATTCAAATTATGGATTACTTTGCATTGGAGAAAAAAATTGTGCACATATTGCTTTAACTTTCCACTGTAAAGTTTGTTGAAAATAGAACTTTACTCCCTCCTTGTTTAATAAAAGAACAAGTTTACATACAGATTAAAAAAAAAACAGATGACATGCAAACCCTTGTTATCAGATATGAAAATATAACTGTCAGATCTAAAGAATCTATATAGGAGTTTGAGGTTATTCAAAAAACGTCATACTGTGAATTTTATTCATAAGTGAAGGTCAGGGTATATAACATTAAGATGGGGTTTAAAACAGAAGTTGTGCTTCGCTTCTTTTAAAACATTTCTTGTTATTTCTGCAAAATCTACAGAATTTTATTACAGTTCTCTACCTGTACAGCATTAGGGTCCTTGGACTGTGCCATGATGTCCAGGAGCTCATCGTTACTAAGGAAGTAAAACCTTGGAAACAGAAGCCGCTTGGTCTCCAGGTAATCCTGTAAACAGTATACCATTCATCCAAATAAGGCAAAGGAGAATTAACATATTATTACGGAGAATTAACATATTTTTAAGGAGAATTAACATATTATTAAGGAGAATTAACATATTATTGAAGTAGATATTATCATGTGTGGAATATTTCGCTACATCAACTTCTGAACTGTTCACGGTGTGTAAATTTTCACACTGTTAATCAAGCTCTGTTTGCCTATAACACTATAAGACATTTGAGAAGTGCTAATTTGTGTGTATATATATATTCGTTGAGATTTAATGAAAGGGAAATAAGGGAAAATGTTCATGCCAAGAAAAATTCCACTTTAACAGTATGTTTTAATAAAAACCAGGAAAAAAATACCTTTAATTATCACCTAAAATAAACGACACCGTGGTTAACAATCAAATCTATTTTTCACGGAATTTAGAAATATCCTTAAAAATTTTACATAAAAAATTATCAAAGCAATGCAAAAATTATGAAACAATGTAAGAATTGTCCTTCCTCAGTATTATTTTCTGTGTTAAGAGTATAATCAACATTAAGTGCTTCAGATTAATAGATATCATGAAATAGCTTACCTCTAGACTTTTCTGGATTTTCTCCAATGTGCCATTCCCAGTCTGGAGGGTCTCCAGGGTTCCCGAGGCGAGGGCAGATTTGAGGGCGTTGGGGCGGTCCTCCACGCGACGCATGATGTCCTTCCAGGCCTTATCTACTCCGGTAAACATCTTGTGTTCAGGTCCCAGTTGTCTGTCAATACAATGAACAAAAAATGTACAATTTTTTGTATATATAAACATGAGGTTCATAGGGCCTGTATTGCTCACCTCATTTTTGTGATCTGAACCCAACAAGTTGATGAAATGGTTTTACCAACAAGAGACTCCAGTAGCTATTTTAAATTTCTTATTGGCTAAAATCATTTCAATGACAAAGCTGGGTAAGGGCAAAGATGTAAACATAGAACTTGTCAAAAAATATCTCAGCCAATCAGAGGACTGGCAGCCATTTTGGATCCTGTGACAAACCAATGAAATACTGCAGCTATAAAAAAAATGTATCATTAGGATCAAGACAGAAATATTCAGGTCACGTTTTTGTGCGTACTCTTAATTTCAAATAGATAATAATGTTGCAAAACTGGACCAGGTTGATTGTCACTGACCAGGTATCTCGATTGGTACATCTTCCCAGTACTAGATTTTGGAAGGTGCTGGGTTTAAACTTCAGTATGGTCATACATTTTCCTGTCTTCTTCTACACATAAACCAAATGTCCTGAGAACTTAATCTGCACACTTTTACGAGATATTAACGGCAGAATTAAGATGTTTACCTTTGGATATCAGGTGTACTAAATATCTGTTCCAGGTACAGCCAGTTCCTCTGGAACTTCATCCACTCCTCCAGGGTCCTGGCAAAAGCTTGTAGCTTTCTCTCCCACTCTTCAACTTGATTCTGTGGACGACACAAATCGTTTTTTACCGTGAAAAAGCCCCATTAATTATAAAGTATTTGTCAATCACACAATGTTATACGCCCAGCTCCTGCTTTGGTTTAAATACAGCTAAACTGAAAAGTCTTACAAGATAATAAAATTATATAGTTTTGTTGACAAATCAATTTGTCAAGTTAATCAATATTTATCATATAATAGCTTATTGTATAGCTAACATTTTTTTCATGTTTTATGTATATTCTGTTTATGTGATGTAACGTCTATTTTATGTGTCTTGATAAAGGGGCGGATAGCCTTGAAAATTTGACAATTTATTTGTCCGTACTGTCGCTATTACTTCCACGATCATATAGCTTATTGTATATATATACTTATAGCGTAACTATAAATCAACAATAATCTATTTTAATCTCATCCATATTTTACACATTTTTGTAGATGACCATTACCAGTCATTTGTCTGATGAAGGTGGGAAAATGTATATGGAACTAGTCATTAACTCATTCACCCCTAAAGAAACATTTGAACTCTTCCAATTTAAAGGCTGAAATAGTTCATAATGAAATTTCAGGGGTCAAAGAGTTGAAGCATCACACAAAATTGTACCTTGTGCAATATATGAACCCTTCCAAAATTTATTTCATTTTTAACTGATTGTTTCCATGGCAAACACACTTACCTTAATTGGTGCCACATATCTTGAACCACTGATGGTTCCTATGGTAACTTGACTTTCCTCCAGTTGAGCCAGTATGTCGTCTGCTCCTCCGATAATGAACGTGTCACGACCTGCGTGAGCCACCAATCTGAAGTCCATTCCCTGCCACAGGTCGATGATCTACAAGAAAAAAAAAGAAACAACATTATTCTTCATTTTTTTCTTACCTATGTAAGTTAAATTACTTATTGTAACTGAAAGCACATACCAGCATCTTCATTAAAAAACTTAAATATCTCAAATATCCTGTCTTCTACATGTACCATCAAACATTTCATACAATCCCCTATGTTAAGAGGTCACATCACTTTTAAAGTTCCATTGGATAGTCATTGATCTTATAAAAAGAGACCACCTGTGTTCTCTTAATGTTTTAAGACATCATTTGTGCAAAGAGATCACCTGTGCTAAGAGTTCACCTGTATAAAGGGACCACTTGTGCTAATAGACCACTTGTGCCTTTAAGTACAGGTTAAACTGTATAGTCAACTACCATATAACAGATAGCAAATGTCTGCTTTACATGGCTTGCGAAAACACCCTGGATTTGTTCTACATTATTTTTTTCCTATTGTGAGGTTTTACCAGAAAAGCTGACCTTCCATTGATTACAGTCTATGTTGACGTACCTTCTGTAGCATATTCTCCAGTGTGGCCTCGTTACTGGCCCTGGTGGAAATCTCCTGTATCTTCTCCTTGTGTTTAAAGATCTGTAAAAGAGATGGCAAACACATATGAAAGGTGGTACAAAAGACAGGTACCAGGTATATTTATTATCTACCTAATATTTACTGTCTTGTTATTGGTTTTTAGGAAGGACACTATTGACAATCTGATTTTATTTCCCTCTGTCCGACTCCTCCCTCATTTGGTCATATTCTACTGGGGGCCTTTGGCAGTACACTTCAGTGTGGTAGCACTTTAAATTGGCAAACAATCTGGACTGTCACAAGGAAGCGTACACAAACATATACAAACTGCAGTCTTACAAATATACACACCCTCAACACAAACACTTGCACAGCAAACACGGGGAGACTGTCCTTAAATAACCCTAGCTGTTAATAGAATGTAACAAGAGATCCCAGAGGGATCTTGGCGCCCACCATCAAATGATCTAAGTTTGTTTTTTGAAAGATGGTTCTTTTCTCTTCTTTCGATTGTCTCTTAGGTATGCATAACTAGGCACCAAGGGGAACCTACACATGAAATTTGAGAAAGATCCATTCAGTACATTCTCAGAAATAGGGATAACAAAGTTCAAATGTCAAAATCCAAGATGGCTGCCTGTCGGCCATCTTGAATTCAGATCGGTCCCAAAATGGTATATACACAACTACGGACCAAGGTGAACCAACACATGAAATTTGAGAAAGATACCTTCAGTACTTTCTTAGAAATAGCAATAACAAACTTCAATTGTCAAAATCCAAGATGGCTGCCTGTCAGCCATGTTGTTTTTGGATTGGTCCCAAAATGCAATATGCATAACTACACACCAAGGGGAACCTACACATGAAATTTGAGAAAGATCCATTCAGTACATTCTTAGAAATAGCGATAACAAAGTTCAACTGTCAAAATCCAAGATGGCTGCCTGTCGGCCATGTTGTTTTCGGATTGGTCCAAAAATGCAATATGCATAACTAGGCACCAAGGGGAACCTACACATGAAATTTGAGAAAGATCCATTCAGTACATTCTCAGAAATAGGGATAACAAAGTTCAAATGTCAAAATCCAAGATGGCTGCCTGTCGTCCATCTTGAATTCAGATCGGTCCCAAAATGGAATATACATAACTAGGGACCAAGGTGAACCAACACATGAAATTTGAGAAAGATACCTTCAGCACTTTCTTAGAAATAGCAATAACAAACTTCAATTGTCAAAATCCAAGATGGCTGCCTGTCGGCCATGTTGTTTTTGGATTGGTCCCAAAATGCAATATGCATAACTACACACCAAGGGGAACCTACACATGAAATTTGAGAAAGATCCATTCAGTACATTCTCAGAAATAGCGATAACAAAGTTCAACTGTCAAAATCCAAGATGGCTGCCTGTCGGCCATGTTGTTTTCGGATTGGTCCCAAAATGCAATATGCATAACTACACACCAAGGGGAACCTACACATGAAATTTGAGAAAGATCCATTCAGTACATTCTCAGAAATAGGGATAACAAAGTTCAAATGTCAAAATCCAAGATGGCTGCCTGTCGGCCATCTTGAATTCAGATCGGTCCCAAAATGGAATATGCACAACTAGGGACCAAGGTGAACCAACACATGAAATTTGAGAAAGATCCATTCAGTACATTCTCAGAAATAGGGATAACAAAGTTCAAATGTCAAAATCCAAGATGGCTGCCTGTCGGCCATCTTGAATTCAGATCGGTCCCAAAATGGAATATGCACAACTAGGGACCAAGGTAAACCAACACATGAAATTTGAGAAAGATACCTTCTGTACTTTATGAGAAATAGCGATAACAAGAATTGTTTACGGACGGACTAACGGACTAACGGACGGACGGACGGACGGACGGACGGACGGACGGACGGACGACGGACGACGGACCACGGACGCAGGGCGATTTGAATAGCCCACCATCTGATGATGGTGGGCTAAAAACAATCAGACCAAACCAAATCTTCATGTTTTGGTTTTTTAAGGGAAAGTATTGGCTGGTATTGATTCATTTTACCTCTTCTTATCAAGATTTCAAGTTTATGAATGGATTTTTTCATCATATGATAAAATTCTTACCAACTGACATAAAAATACTCACATTCATTTCCAGTAGATTTCCCAGTGTGAAAGCTTTGTCCTTAGCAATGGACTTCTGAATGAGCCGCTCAATGCTTTCCCAGTGACGTCGCCGTAGTGACGGGTTCCTCAGACTAGTGATGACGGGCATGCCCTGTTTAAAGTCTAACACTTTCTCCTTGAGCCGCGGCACAACCTCATTGTGCGGCAGACCCTTGTCCAACATATACACAGTCTGTGTAAAGCGATTGACATTTTTCTGCAGAGTTTGTACGTTGAGGCTTTCGAACACCGTCGCAGTCCACTCCTCGACTAGCTTCGTCCACTCCTCCTGTGATTGCCAGAGGATTCGGCGAAGCATGATGTCATGTTCCAGTTCATTGAGTTCCGACTGGATTTCCTGCGCACTCTTGTTGTCCCGTTTATCGATCATCAGGTATTCCCTGCCAATGGAATATAAATATTTATCTTCTGAAAGATTAACTACAGTAAAACCCCGGCACTTACTCGAACCCAGTTTACTAAACTGAAATAGGTACACTTCATTCATCAAAGTTTGTACACATTCAACTAACCTCAGATTACATGGAATACCATGTCATCCTCGACCTATTGACCTGGTTCCCAAGATTTCGAGTACAATGTCATCCTCAACTTATTGACCAGGTCCCCAAGAGTTCGAGTAAGTGGGGTTTTACTGTATTGTTCATTACAATAAATATATACAATGTCTAAAGATTAAATATATCTTTTTAAAATTTGCATTTTTACATTTCAATTTATTGCATCATACATTCTCATAGACTTATTACTATTTACAACATTTTTTAAAAGGTTCTTTTCCTAAAAAAACTTTTTTTTCCCCAAAGATCTGCTGCTGTACTGCCTCACAAAAAATTTAGCAACTGATCATGAGTTTCAGTATAGACTTATGATACATTAACAGATTTAAATCCTTAAATTGACTTAGTTTAACATTAAATTAACTCAATGTAGCATCAAATGGGCTTAAAATAGCATTAAATTAACTATAATATGTAGTAGTCAATCACAACAAGCTTAGGATATTTTTGACAAAAAATTGTCGCCAGAAGGATTAAAACTTGGGGCACATTTGTAAATATTAATTGTGATGGCAGAAAAACAGCAGCCCTTTTTTAAAAATTATTTTTCCATGACGTTCCATATCAATTATCGTATTCGAATTTGAATTTGAACTTAAAAAGATTTTACATTAAACAATCGAAGTAAACTTTGATCTGTGTACGAAATACTAAAGTTGATCTTACTCTATTTCAACATAGATGCCCTTCCTGCTGGTGGTTAGGGAGCTGCCAAACCTCTCCTGGTAAGCAGCGTAGCTTCGAGCCTTGACCGACAACTCCTGGACACCGTCCTGGAGGTCTCGGATTGTTTCCAGAGCGGTCACACTCATCGTGTCCATGTGCAGGAGGTCGGGATCCTGGATCCGATTTTTGAGATCCATGATCTTGGTTCGAATACTGAAGATGAGGTTGTCTAAGTCTCGACTAAATTTACGGATGTTTTCGTCCTTCTTGGCTTCGCTATACAACACCGTTGACTGAAAGAAGGAATTTATTAAGGCTTAAATAGGTACTTCCTCTATAAAATAAAATTCGCGAAATTAAACATCCATGAAAAATATCTAGGTTAAATAATCTGAAAAAATTTCAATGTCGCAAATATAGAATTTCTTCACCCTGGTAGAAAACTGGCCGTTTAATTAACTACTACCAACTAGGCTGTGCAGAATCTGTCTTAAATCTTACTAGGTATAATTTCAGACTAGTAAACTGCAGGTCTAGGGTTCGACTCCTATCAGAGGCATTAAAAAAAAATTCTACATCTGCTACAGAGATAAATTTCTTCAGAATATTAACTTAGACAAACCATCTTACAAATACATCAATATCACAGAATAATCTTTCCATACAAAACCTTTCCAGCAAAACCATTTAAGTTTCTCAAAGTATACGAAAATAGTTTCCTTAATGCTTCTAACACAACCAGAAGTAGCAGAGTGAACTTTAAAAGCAACTTAAGAAGCAACATGACGCTTACAACTGTGTCGACAATGATGAACCAAAGTCTCATTGAATTATAACTAATAGAAAGACAGCAATGAATTGAAAAAGATTTTGTTTGTTTTAAATTTACTTTCAAATGCCTGAAACTGGGTCCCAGGAACTGGTATAAGGCATAGTCTTCCGGGTCAATTTGTACAGAAAACTCCTTTGCTATGGTAAACATCTTGTTGACAATGAAGAACTCCTTATCAAGGGCAGGTAACTCTGTTGACATTTTCCCCAGGAAGGATAGATGCTCCACAAAGTCTTCCACTGATGTTGGGTAATGTTCCAGTTTCTTGGAAGCCCCCTAGGTGAGTAAATATAGTAAAATATTACAATTTATGAGACAGGTATTCAACATAAACAGCAAAATTCCATTTGAATCTATCGATGGAATACCAACTATATCAGGTTTTTTTAGCGAGAGTTTATTTTTCGCTTTGTTCGAGACTACACTCCATCGCGAAAAAATTAAAATATTTGTTAAAATTGGTTCCATTATAACAGTATGAAGATACAGTACAAGATAAAAACCATTAGGTGTAAAATGGTTGGTTAAACTGTATGATCACCCCAGAACACGACCTGGTGTAACTTAAGTGGCCCAACAACGGCATATTGTTGTGCTACTGTATCCTTCGCGATAACATTTCATGCAATACCCGAGGGTTTTCAATACATATAATTGTTTGGTATTAATTTGTTTGTGTTGTATATGAAACTTACGCTAAAATTATTTATTGTAGCTGTATTATCACTAAAAAAAACTAAGCAAAATATAAAACCTGTGATTTTGTTCAGAAAACATGAAATTTAACATACGATAAAATAACCTGATATACGGTATAACAAATTAAAATATGACATGATTGAATTATAAAATCTCATTATTTTGAATTTCAGATTTTGCTATTAAGTTCCTCCAAATATATTTCGAACATGTCTTTTAACTGATTACAGAAAAATCTCCATCCCATACCTTAATGATTGTGAGGAGGTCTTCATTGCGTTTGTTTGCTATGACAGGAAGCTGTTTGTGCGAGTCCGACACGATTGTCTTGCAGTAGGGGAGACAACTCTCTCTGAAGTTTTTACTTTGTACTTGAACCATTGACACACGTCTCACCGTTGTCATCTTCCTCATCTGGTTGATCTGGAGAGGAAGAAAAAAAAACAATTAAAACAGTAAAGCCCCTATTACAGCATTTCATGTTCCACCATGTCAAAAGACAGTGGACAGAGTAACTATGTTCCCTTTATCCACAAAGTTTATTTACATTGACTGGTGACCTTGACCTTCAATGTCTTGTGTAGTGGGCTAAATGACCTTGACTTGCTGTGTATGTCTACATAATGTAGCAAAGACTTATGCTTATATACTATGACCTTGACCTTATATTTATGTGTGTGTGTACTCAAGATGTTTATCATTGATCTGTTTACCATAAATATGTGTAAATAAATAGGTGACCTTGACATTTTATGTCTACATTCACAGCCAACAGCTCTTAAGACTAGACTTTATGCAGCTTAACAACCATGGTCTACCATGTTTAGCTTGTAAATGAATGACCTTGACCTACCTTGCTTGGTATTTAGCAAAACGACCATATGATCCTCATCTACCTTGCTTTGTATAAAACTAAATGACCTTGACCTACCTTGCTTTGTATGTAGCTGAATGACCTTGACCTACCTTAATTTACATGTAGCTTAATAACCGTGACCTTCCATGTTTTGCATGCAGTAAAATGACCTTGACCTACCATTTCTGTGTATGTAGAGAGAACATGATGGAACTCTTCAGTCGACCATTCCCGTCGTGCCATTGACTCGTTAACATTGAGGATTCTTGCTTTGTCCACCATCACACAAAAGTGATCAAAATTCTGACAAAAAAAGGAAAA
This sequence comes from Mimachlamys varia, assembly GCA_947623455.1. Taxonomy (NCBI): domain Eukaryota; kingdom Metazoa; phylum Mollusca; class Bivalvia; order Pectinida; family Pectinidae; genus Mimachlamys; species Mimachlamys varia. The sequence goes on from OX392528.1 coordinate 54,201,748, forward strand.
CATCTTTCAAATCTTTCTGTCATCTGTTTCATACTGTTACTATTATGCAAGGTATCAACATACTGAATCTTATTGAATCAGTTTGCATAAAATTTGATATAAATCACTTTAGGGTCTCGAATGGGTTTCTGTTTTTGTTTTTTGGAGGTTTTATTTTGATAAATGGGCTTACCCTCTGAAATGGAAAGGAAAACCAATTTTGAAAAGGTATAAAATAACAAGAGAACTAGGCATCTAAACAACATTGCATTGATGTTGTTCAAGAGGTTTTGGGATTTCTGTACAAATTCTCATTAGCAGGCTTCAGTATATTCCCTCCCTCTCAGTACAGGGGTAATTCAAAGGAATATGTCAGCAAAAGATCAAAATTTCTGGGAATAAAATCATGTTTCCTTCCTTAGATTGATATTTCTGCAGGTTTCTCTTTAAACTTTCTACCCCTTTCATCGCACAAGAATTTGGGATAAAAAAGAATAGAGACAGAAATTTCCATCTTACCCTGAGTCTTCTCCCTGAAATATATCTAATACAGTAGAACCTTGTTATCTCAAGCTTTTAAAACTCGAAAACCCTGTTTAATTAAAATATTTTTGGACCAAGCCAATCTAGCTTTTAATCTTACGTAACTGGAATAACTTGTTTTCCTATGGTCAAGTTGACTTCGAGGGAATGAGGTTGGACTGTAACATGTTTAACTTACTGTGGAGTATTGTTTGACAAGCTCCATCTCCATAGCCATGTACGAGTCCAGTTCCGTCAGTAAATTTTGATATTCTGGGTCGTCCCCAAACACAAACTCAAGGTCAGGCCAAGGTCGCATCATCTCTTTACGCTCAAGTTCTTCTTCGTCATCAAAATTCAGACGTAAATCATGTTTTGGCGGGGAGTAGAAAACAGCGAGCTTTGGTTCTCTTAGCATCGATACTACCTCACCTAAAATAAACGTATTTGTATTGTTGATTAAGAATTTCAGGGAATTTCTCCTGAAATAGATAGCCTCATCATCTCAAGTGTGATTTAGGCCTCATAAGATAATGCCATATATTTCTGAAGAGTGGATAATGCAGTCACATTTCACCAGAGTGGCAAGTGTTCAACTTCCAATCAGATGAGAGAAGGTATGGGGTCCTCTTCCCAACATTATGGAGTTTTCTCTGGGTACTCTGGGTCTTCTCAAACATTAAGATACTTCTTATGGAGCCACAAGAGTGATTAATATAAATTGCAATAATTTGTTTCATAATTCTTGTAAAATAAATAAAGTTATATTGCCACATGATGTTTCAACAATTGCTCTCCACCCTCGAGTATAAACAAACACTGATTTAACAGTACATGACTTAGTAACAAATATGAGTTTTCCCTGTTTCTACCACAATACTCTGTGTTATTCCACTCTCAGACCATTGTATAAATGTGCTGACTGTTGGATAAATATATGTTATATACCACTAGTGAAATATGACCTTCCGTACTTGATTGGTTGAACTTTGACCGGAAATCACCTGGGTCAATGCAACGTGCTGATTGTTGACGTTGTCACAGTTTAGCGGGAATATATACCAGATGATGTGTTTTCGCGCAAATATCATCCGCGGTTCACAGAAAACAACACTGCCACTGTGACTTAATATTATTTTGGTAGTAACAGGTCACACGACTCGTGGTTATTGGATATGGAATTGATTTCACTCTTGTTTTTTATTTTTTAAAAGTAACAAAAGACACTTGCTAAAGCTCGTGTCTTTTGTTACTTTTAAAAAATAACTAACTTGAGTGAAATAAATTCCATATCCAACAACCACTCGTTGTGTAACCTCTATATATATCAACTACTTACCAACAGTGTTTTCAAATCCCGAGATGACATCTCTAATGCCATACTTGAACTCATTCTCATTGGGCGAAAGACTAACAAAGGACCTTGACATTTCTGCCTTTTCTCTGCAAAAAAAACAACCAAAACAACAGAATAAAAATTTAATTACATCTTAGGAGGAATAATGGTTTAGTGGTAGGAGGAAAGACTCAAGATGAAATGGTTGTGAGTTCAAGTCGCAGCCACGGCACTTGTCTTGTGTCCTTCAGTAAGGTACTTTATTCGATCTGTTTGTTCCAGTCTACCCAGCTGTAATGAGTATGTGGTTTGGTGGTGCTAGAAATTGTAGAATGTTAGCTGTGAGCGCCGAAATGGCAGTACCAATTGTATGCTCCCCAGGAGAGATGAGAATGATATTGGCTGGTTACTATAAGGCTCTATAACCACAAATAATAATTTGTCAGCCGCTTTGAGATGACCTATATGTTGTGATAAAGTGGTATAAAAGAACCTCAAATTATTTTTACATCTTAATTAAATGTATAAGGAACGTAGCACCTAACAGCTCCTTCAGTATTACAGCTGTTTTGACCGTAAATACCCAGGAATCATTACTATCCCTTAACATATAGAATTTCTTAACTTCACATATAACAAAGAAAACCTTTCAAAAAAATAACAGAAATATGCTTTGAAGATGATTTTAAAAGCCAACTCACTTTTTCTCCTCTTCCTGGTAAGCGTAAGCAAATCTGTTTCTCATCTGGTTATCATCTTCGTCCTCGTATTCCTCCTCTGATGAGTCTTCCTCTCCACTCTCGCTCATGTCTTCACCGTCTAAAATATCAAAATAACAGTCACCAGAGTTCAAATAAATGCAGAGCAGAAATAATCATGTATTAAATGAAGAAAGGTTATGTAATGCAAACAAATTAAACTGTAGAAGGTCAATCTTCTCCAGTTAAAGCAGTAATTTCACCAAGGCCATGTTGGCCGAGTGGTTAAGGTGTCCCGACATTCTACCACAAGCCCTCCACCTCTGATTGCGAGTTCGAATCCAAAGTGAGGCGGTTGCCAGGTACTGACTGTAGGTCAGTGGGTTTTTTCCGGGTACTCCGCCTTTCCTCCATCTCCAAAACCTGGCATGTCCTTAAATGGCCCTGGCTATTAATAGGACTTAAAACAAAATAAACCAAACCAAACATTTAACCGAGAAATCTTCCCGGAAGACTGAGCTGCGATCTCAGACTGTGGCTTGGTCACCACAAGTCGCACGAGGGTTGGTCATGCCTTTGTCTCCCATGGTTGCACATGGCCGAGGCATGGTCTTCTCGAAAAAAGAGATAGAAGTCTTGTTTTTTTACTACAGGGAAACAGAGGTGCAATCAGTCGCGAGTGGTCGCATGAGATTGTTCTAGATCGTACTTGATAAAATGACTCCATTTCTGATTATGAAATGTCAAATACAAATAATAGTGCATATCATACATAAATTCCTTGAAGCTAAGGCTTATAATTATGGCATTTAATTGAAAAAAAAGTTGCTGTTTGTTTTTTAGATGACCATATTCAACATATTCAACCCTAAAATTTCAAAATGAACTATTCCAGCTTTTGAATTGGAGGAGTTCAAATATGTCTTCAGGGATGAATGAGTTAAACATAAAGGCGATCATCCCACTTCCTGGATAGTGGTCAGTGGTCAGTGGTCAGAGGACATAGGACAATGGTCAGTGGTCAGTGGACAGTGGTCAGTGGTCAGAGGACAGAGGACAGTGGTCAGTGGTCAGTGGACAGTGGTCAGTGGTCAGAGGACAGAGGACAGTGTTCAGTGGTCAGTTCAGAGGACAGTGGTCAGTGGACAGTGGTCAGTGGTCAGTTCAGAGGACAGTGGTCAGAGGTCAGTGGTCAGAGGTCATTGGTCAGAGGACAGTGGTCAGTGGTCAGAGGTCAGAGGACAGAGGACAGTGGTCAGTGGACAGTGGTCAGTGGTCAGTGGACAGTGGTCAGTGGTCAGTGGTCAGAGGACAGAGGACAGTGGTCAGTGGTCAGTGGACAGTGGTCAGTGGTCAGAGGACAGTGGTCAGTGGTCAGTTCAGAGGACAGAGGTCAGTGGTCAGAGGACAGTGGTCAGTGGTCAGTGGTCAGAGGTCAGTGCCAGTTTTATGATGGTCAACACACACTCACCTGACTCGTTCTGCTGCTCAGTGGTAAATTTGACCGACTTCTTCTGCATGGAGTCTACTTTGTCCTCAAACCTTACGCGAGATGAAGGGTTTGACTTCCCCGAGCTGCGGCCCCCTCTGGAGGAGGCGTACGAGGAGAGAGGAGCCGTCACACCAGGAACGTTTAGCATCAGTTGCAGACTGAAAACACAAGCCGTCACCTCCTCCACCTCATCACGGTGCTGGATCTCACGCAGAATCTACACACAAACCAAAAATTAAATCAGGTACTTTAACCTAATTTATTCCAAATGAGCATTTACTGTATTTCTCCGAAAATAAGCTTATTCTTAGTGTAAGCCCAACCCCCACTTTTGACCTCTCCTTATGCATAGGGGATGTCTGGTAATAAGCCCACCCCTTATTACTGTTGTATCGCGGAAATAAGAGATATCACCTCTTTGTCAGACTTGGTCTCCTACATTTAGACAAATGAAAAATGGACAAAGCCCAAAGTTGAAATAAGCAGTGGGAAATGAGTATGCATAAGGTTTTCACAACCATCACAGTTTACACAACTATTGCAGCCACCAGAGCAACTGTGGCCACAACAGCCCCTACGGCCACTCTAAATTGTCCTTTAGCCAGATGCTATAATATCATGAAGTTAGCCTTCTTGGTTTATCAAAAAATGGCAAAAAGATTTTAATACATTAGGCTCCTGTGACCTTGAAGATGCATCAAGGTTGTTCAATTAAGCAGACTTTAATGCAGGATGATGACCAAAAATCATCACCTATGGCCTATTGAAAATTCAGAATAAGTTATTTAGATAGAAATGTTGATACTGTTCACACAGCGGACTTCCCCATGTCTGTTTAAGTCCTGTAAACTTAAGTTTGTACCTCATCTGCATCTGGTGGTCCTTCAAAAAGTTCTGGCTCGTCAAAATCAAAGTGTGGGATCAGATAGCCTTGTTCCGACTTCTGCTGTTTTCGGGCCTGGGACGGCCGATAACTACCAGTACTCGCCGCAGACATAGGTCTGAAAAATGAAAAAATATTGCTGTTATATATAATGTTAGACTATGTATAAAACTAAAAACAATTGAAAGAATCATGAAATCAAAACAATTTTCATCAAAACCAGTTAATTCATAATTGTAAACCATTACCTATCAGAAATTTAAATTGTCAAAATGAAAAATAGATAACATATTTTTTTGCTTTGAACAAAAAAGTCTTATGTTGCAATAACTTCTTCAAGAACATGTATTTTCATTTCCAATTCGACAGATCATTTTTATTTTTCGACAAAGCAACAAGTGCCCATTTAAATTCCTATAATTAAGTCATTAAACATGTAATTACAAAACATCATCAGGGTCCAGTTGTTCAAAAGGTGATTAGCTTAATCAGTGATTCATGCAAATTTTAATGCTCATGGAACTTTAAAATGAAACCATAGATTCAGTTATAACTTTCGGATATCAAACATTGAATTGTGCTAATTTACATGCAAAATTTAAAGCTTTTACCTTGTGCACTGACAGAATTATTAAAGTTTGAAAAATGTCGTTAAATAGTGATTTAGCTAATCATCCTTTGAACAATCGGGCCCAGTAATGACAACATATTCCTTTTGAAATCAGCAAATGATTCAAGTCTTATCTCTATTTACTCATTCACCCCTGAAGACATATTTGAACCCTTCCAATTTAAAGGTTGGAATAGTTCATTGTAAAACTTCAGGGGTGACTGAGTTGATCAGATTAATTTAATTACAATAATGAGGGATTCTAAAGTTTTGTCAAACTAAACTATTCACTCATTTTATTACATTTCAAGTGGGAGGGGGATATTGAAGGTAAAATTATTGAAGAACGTACATATTATTAAAACATAGATTTTGTTTCAACATTGCATCAGTATCAGATTATGACTCTGGTAGAACAGACAAATTGTCAGATAATACAAAATCACACCATCTACAGGAGGTGATCTACAAAATCTACTGAATTTACTTTTCTACCATCAAATATTTAATCCAAAATAACTAAAATGGACAGATGTATTCTAATTTTTAATCTTTATATATAAATTTACAAATGTAATTCAATCACACAAAAAAATCCATTGTTTTCAAGATCGCCGATTAACTTTAAATGTTTTTTTTACAATACATTTTGTATTGTAGTTTCACATTCTTTGTTTTTCTACTCTATCAAATGATACCATCAAATTAACACAATGAGTCCATGACTGAAATTAGCAATAAGACCATTAAGATTTGTTAAAAACCTTTTATTAATGGACTTTTGAACAAGAATTCAACAGTTTTGCAGAAAAAAACTCAATCCACATTTAACTCAATTTCATCTTAGAACTATTTTATTAATTAATGAAGTTAGGTTTTTACTTGGACACATATAACTGACTCAGTAACTAAAATAATTCTAAAACATTTGTAGAGCAATAAAATTTCTTAATTTTTTAATTTATTTCTTATCCTATTAGCAAATACTGATTGTTTCATTTAAGTCATAAAGTCCACAAAACTATCCAGTAATCCAAAATTAACATAGTTTCATCACAAGAATGCTTCAAACAGCTACACATTAAAACTAGTAGTGAGCCATTAACTCAACGTCATTAAACAAATCCATTAAAACTGTGAGTGAATCTAGATTATTTCACTAGTCAAATCCACACAACTTTATCACAGGGTAACATCAAACAGCAAAGTGAAATCGTAAACATCTACTGTAAACGTACAAATTTTCACGGTAATCTCATTATAGCAGTTTTCGCTCTGAAAGCACTCTGATAAATTATAATTTTGCTAATTTCAGTTTCTGTATTGCTTTTTACAGCAAATATTGCAAATACACCAATTCATCATAGTATTTACCTGTTTACAGTAAAACCTCACTTATTTGAACCCGATTTACTCGAATACCCCACATTCATTTGTTTGGTCCCAACTGAGTTTTTACATATTCAACCAACCTCAGATTACTCAAATACCATGTATTCCTCAAACTATTGATCAGGTCCCCATGAGTTTGAGTAAGTGGGGTTTTACTGCATGTTAAGTTATATGCTAAAATTTGAGTATTGCGAGGTCACCAATTATCTGTGTATGTTCGGTAACTACGGTTATACGCTAAAACTTGAATACACTAAAATAAGTACGTTTACAGATTTAGTGGGATGTCAACATGGTCAAACACATTGTATTTACTTCTGTTCTCGCTGCCTCCTGAAAAATAATCATATTCTGGTAAAATTTTAATTCAAATAACAGGCACAAAGGGTCTGTATCATGCTCACCCATTTTCAAAATATATATCTGGCTAGAAGGATGAAATCTTATGCAAACAAATTGACATTTTTTCTCAAACAACAGGCACAAAGAGTCTGTATCATGCTCTTTGAAGTTAGGTTTTTACTTGGACACATATCAGTACTATAACTGACTCAATTAATTCGAAGACATTTGTAGAGCATATTCTGGTGTCATTTTTTCTCAAACAACAGGCACAAAGGGTCTGTATCATGCTCTTTGAAGTTAGGTTTTTACTTGGACACATATCAGTACTATAACTGCCTCAATCACTCAATTAATTCGAAGACATTTGTAGAGCATATTCTGGTGTCATTTTTTCTCAAACAACAGGCACAAAGGGTCTGTATCATGCTCTTTGAAGTTAGGTTTTTACTTGGACACATATCAGTACTATAACTGCCTCAATCACTCAATTAATTCGAAGACATTTGTAGAGCATATTCTGGTATCATTTTAATTCAAACAACAGGCACAAAGGGTCTGTATCATGCTCTTTGAAGTTAGGTTTTTACTTGGACACATATCAGTACTATAACTGACTCAATTAATTCGAAGACATTTGTAGAGCATATTCTGGTATCATTTTAATTCAAACAACAGGCACAAAGGGTCTGTATCATGCTCTTTGAAGTTAGGTTTTTACTTGGACACATATCAGTACTATAACTGACTCAATTAATTCGAAGACATTTGTAGAGCATATTCTGGTATCATTTTAATTCAAACAACAGGCACAAAGGGTCTGTATCAAGCTCACCCATTTTCAAAATATATACCTGGCTGGAAAAATGAAATCTTATGCAACAAAGTGACATTTGAATTAAATATCATAACTTTAGGTCTCACTTACTGGAATTTTATTTTTTTAAAGTCCACATTTTCGGCATAGTTGACCACTTTTGAAATAGGTCAACTAAAAGTTATTTCATAGCATTTCAATCTTACAAGCTACTAGACAAAAATTGACAATTTTTCTCAAGGTTTGGGAAAATTGTTTGAACATTTCAACACATTTTTGTAAATTTGTTTATCAGTTAAGGTGGACTGTTATTAGTTGCATGATGAACAAAATTAAAACTCAAAGCCTGAAGTCATCAGTCATGTAAAGAAAATAATATGGCAGAGGAACCAAAATGAGCTGGATTGACAGATAAATGGAAAGACAATGATTGAAAACACATAGATAAATGAATGCATATTTCATTCAACCAAGTTTTTTTTTTGGCTACTAACTTTCCCAGTTTATGCATCACAATTATGTAGTCTGATAAGAGTGTAACTTGTCTAAACCGGATATCACTAAGACCAAAGGTTTTGGCTGGTTTATAGAGGTGTTCTGTTTGTAGAGCATGAAATAAGCTGAGAGGAAAATACTGAAACTAAATGGTAAGGCCTTAATAGACAAGGATTTGGATAAGGGAGGGACCGGTTTAGACAAGTTAAATCGTAGTTTGAAGCATTTATTTTCACAAAACAGTTTCCATTGCATTTCAACTTTTCACACTTTTCATCACAAAATTTCTGAAAGTAAATAGCATGTGAAATAAATTTGGTTTACAATAATTATGTAAGTTCAAAGGATGATAATACCAGGTGATGAATCAAAACAAAATCAAAGGATTTGAATTTGAAAGACATGCAATGAAGTTAAAATCTATACTGTACAATAATTTTGTAAATGTGTTTGAATGAGTATGTGATTTTAAATCAAATTCTCCCCGCAACTTAATGTTTACCCCACAAAAGGAAATTAATTAACAGTTGCTAAAATAAAATAGATTTTCATACTTTTCAAAATTTACCCTACTGACCATGGCCAGGAAAATAGATTTGATAAACTTGTCAAATTACTGACTTGGAAAATTAGACCAACATAATTGTCCTCAAAGGAACCATGGGCAAGTGACCAGGAGAAACAGATTCACAAACTTAACATACACATGCAGAAACTTTGACTTTTGGCCAAGTGAAATACGTTAAAATACTCCTTCTAAAAGGTGGCTATGACCAAGTGACCAAGAGAAATAGATTCACAAACTTAACATACACATGCCGTAACTTTGACATTTTTGGCCAAGTGAAATATGTTAAAATACTCCTTCTAAAAGGTGGCTATGACCAAGTGACTAGGAGAAACAGATTCACAAACTTAACATACACATGCCGTAACTTTGACATTTTTGGCCAAGTGAAATATGTTAAAACACTCCTTCTAAAAGGTGGCTATGACCAAGTTACCAGGAGAAATAGATTCACAAACTTCTTATCTTATGTGTGCAGTAGCTTTGACTTTTTGACTGGGAAATATTTGTTTAAATACTACTACTTAAAGGTAACAATGGCCAACTGATCAGAAGAGAGGGAATCAAAAGCTTCTCCTAGGTGGTCAAGTGTTGCAGTAGATAGGGCACTTCCCTTTCACCAAGGCGACCAGGGTTTGATTCCCCAACTGGACGTGAAAATGTCTGGGGTCAACTCCCCAAACACATGGGTTTTCTCCGAGTACTCCAGTTTTCTCCCAAAATAAGACCCCCTCGCACGCTAACATTCAGGCCAACAAGATTGATTAATATAATTTGGATAACTTGCTTCATAATTGTTGTAAAATAAATAAAGTTTACATAGAAAAGCTTCTCCACTGAAGTAGCTAGGACTTACCTGGAGAAATCCAGTCGACTCATGGTAGACATGGTCTCTGTGTCATCATCGGGATCGGAACCATGACGACTTCCCTGTAAATAACGACAGTCAAACAATACAGTACTCGAGTAATACACATTTATAGTGATATAGATCTAATACTAAGTATTCTCCCTCCAAACTTGTTCTGAAGCATGACTTATCAACAAGTTTGTGTTGGCATGCATCAAATTCAGATAAGACTTCATCTTTTTACTCATAAAGGTTTGCAATCACACATCCAAATTCATTTCTATAATTGCTGGGTCGGTTGTCTTTAAAAATAATTTATACAAACCTCCCCAAATGCTCAATATAACAACTTATCTAATTGGTTGTAAGTGATGTTGTAGAAATTATGTTTAACCAATCAACATCAATGATGCTTTTTCTTGATTAATCTATTTTGGGGTGTATTTCAAAACAATAATTCTCCCTGAAAACATGTAAGTAAACGGTTTATAAGTATGATTGTTTTGTTATAAATTCTTTAAAACCCACATTTGCAATTTCATTAAACCAGTAATTTATATTACAAATGTAACACAGTTATGCAACATACAGGCAGAATACTCTATTTATCAAGCATTAAAGCCATGCCTGTTAATAAGCCCACCCCAACAACATTTTATTCTGTAATGAGTCCATCTTATACATTGTCAGATATAAGGCGTTAACCCCCCGGGCTTATTGTAGGATAAAATATTTTATATCAAAGCAAACCATAAGTTTATTAGCATTCAAGGAAACATAGCACCCATATATTTGTTAAATAACACTTACCAATAAAACAATAAATTTGAATGTTTCCATAACAAAAACAAAGGAAAATTGATTAAGCATCTTTGTTCTCCAAGACATATTTGAAAAATACTAGTCATTTTATTACATGCTTTAAATAAAAATTCTTACTGTTTTCAATTTTTGATATTGAGAATGAAATAATTGACCATGAAAACATTGAAATTAATATGCTTTATGTGAGACATACTGACAAGATTGCATCATGCAGAGTTAAAATAGAAAAAATGTTTGCTTTTCTGTATATAAGGACACATAAAATCTTCAAAAACAGCTTACACAGTAAAAAAAAAATGGCTTTATATGTTAGAAGCATAGTTGAACACACACAAATGACATAATTTGTATGAGTACCAAATTATTATTGTTAAAAGAAAATCACAATATACATATAACAAAAATGGTCATAAATATGAAAGTAGCACACAATATGACTGTCCTCCGGTTTTGTTAAAATTCCAACCAAACATATCACGGTTAAGTTATTTGCATTCAAACAATATATAAAAGCTGTCAGACACTCCAGAGTTACTGCCCCTGATTTGTCTACCATTTTCACAGGTTTTTGTGGAACCTCTTCCTCTTCGGGTTCGGGAGTGCTGCCTTTTGACGAGGGAACATAGGACGACGCCTAATACAGAAATTTTCAGAGAGAATGTCAAAAGGTCAAGGAGTGCAATGGGATGTTGTCATGGCAACCGGTAACCAACAGGAAGGGATTAATATGTTATGGGGAAGGGGGATAATGTGTTTGGAAACACTCTCTATAATTCTCTATAACACTGCTAAGAAAGTAGACAAAGAATTTAGGATATCTACTATAATTTTAGAAGAAATTTTGAATTTGATTGATACATGTGTGTATGAAAATTATTATCATAAATTTTTTTATCTTTACCATGGGCTTATTCTAAGCTTGCTTTTGAATTTAATACAGTAAAACATTGTACACCACTTACTCATACCAGATTAACTCGAAAACCCCAGTTTGTTTGGGCCTAACAAAGTTCATTCATACTCAAACAACCTCAAATTATTTGAATACAATGTATTCCTTGAACTATTGATCAGGTCCCTATACAAGTTCATGTAAGTGGGGTTTTACTGTAATTGTAGTGTTTATGAAATTTGCATAACTTCTTTCATACAAGAAATTTTGCAACAACAATTATTTAAATGACATATTCACAAGGTTTTTGGAATTAAGAATGCTGTGGCTTACGATAAAGGATTTCCATGTTACAGGGCCTTGGTATGGGATTTAAACATACTTATCTAATACTTACTGTCACTCTGCTGGTGTGGGATATAGATTTTTGGGGTGTTTTGGACTGTACGTAGATATATACAAAGTGTCATAATAACAAGTTTGTTTTTTTGAAGAAAAAAAATTGCAAAGAAATTTAAATACATACATAACATAAACTAAAATACAAAAGCTACTATTTTGTAATACCAAACAATACAATATTTGAATCACACAATACTCTAAGAACATTCTTTATTTCTTGACTTCAACTTTCTGACAAAGTAGTAAAAGTTTCTGACGAAGTAGTTTTGTTTTTGAAAACCTTAATATACCAATCATCTTGTACTTATATTTTTTGTTCGACCTGAACATCAAAAAAATATTATAATTATTAACCCCATTTTTTCACACTATCCGTGTGGTACAAACAACAAACATCTTCAAAACCCTTTTATCTTATATAAATAATCCACCCAAAAATTAAACTATTTCTTTATAGTCACTCAGTATGAAATGTTATCTGTATATAAATGTTAACTCACATATAGCTGTATACTATGACACAGCTTTTTTCTAGGAAGTAATCCCAAGATGGGTAGGGAATGTAATGTTTCTGCTGATCTAGCTGGCTGTGTTTTCAGTTTAAGTTACCCAAACTAGTGATACTCAGTAACACAGCTTAACCTCAATATAAATGAGAAATACTCAGTAAAATAACTCACCCCTACACAAACTACTGATACTCAGTAAAATAACTCACCCCTACACAAACTGGTAACGCTTGGTAACGTAGCCTAACCTTATACAAATGAGTAATACTCAGTAAAATAACTCACCCCAACACAAACTAGTTCACCTGGTAACATATATAACCCACCTTTTCTTCATCCTCATCAGTGACATTGTACGAGGAGACGAGGTGATCTACTAAGTGTCTGACCGCAGTGACCACCAGCCTCCGCAACATCTCCAGCATCAGGTAGTCCACTGACCGCAGAAATCCGGCCAGTCTGTTCAGGATCTTTCGCCACTCCGCTATCTCAGCATACAGTGGCTTTAGCACTGGGGGAGAAAAAAATAATACAAATATTCTACCTTTGTTTATATTAAATATCGATATCTCAGTTCTCAATTGTTCCTTAGAAAAAGTTGCAGAGAGATTTCTACACATTCATTACTTGTGACCTTGACCTGAACTAGACAAGTATTAAGCTGAATGCCACATAAAATTATCTGTCATTTGTCTGTATGAGTTTGAATTTGTGTTGAGGTTATGGATTCAAATTATATTTACAGCATATTTTTAACCCAGCAAGTTACGGAGAAATAACGCATCATGTCTGTCATTTGAATGAACTTTCCAACCTATCACTTCAGCAAACTTAGAGACCACAGGTCATTAATTTTCAATGATTCCCCCTTACTCTAGAAATGTTCCTAAAAGGTGGTCAAGTAAATATAAAAATACGATAAATTGCTGAAATACTCCTATTCAAGGGTCTGGATAAAATTTCAGTGTCTGGCATTGTGACTAACTTACTTTTCTTCTCCTCCGGCTTTTTCTTTACCTCCGGTAGTGGTATATCACCAGCATACTTGGAACGTAACTTCGTTTTAGAAGTAACAACCTTCGCTTCTTCTTTTGGCTCCTTGAGGACGACCTTCTTTGACCCCTCAGTTCGGATACCATGTGTGATACCTTCCATTTCAGCCACAGTCTAATTTGAAATATTTGTTTATTTAGTGTTCTCACTAAAAGTTTTGAATATATTATCATGAATGATTTTTTTTTTCCAAACGGGGAAAAGCAAACATAATGTTGATCTTTATGATATATACATGTAGTCCGTTGTATTTGGCCCCCTATCTTGATCCCGTTAATTACAAATATACAACTTGAACACCTACAGGTTAGCAAGGCACCATGTGCTTGAATATGCCCACCCATCACCAAATCAACTACCATTGGTCTATTTATGGTATCAGTGACCTTGACATGGACCTACTAACATTGTAAAATATCTTTTTTTCTTAAACATTTTGCTACTTACTGCACACGATTCCCACACAATGTCAATGATTTTCCTGCGGAGAGCGTTGAGTTTCTCCAGGGCCAGCTTTCCCTGTTTCTCCTGGATTTCTCTGAACTCTGGTAGAGTAAGGATCGTTGATCGGTCCATACTGATGAGGGATACAGCACTCTCACCCTCCCCGATTCCTTTATGGCTGCCACAAGCGGCCTCACACAGACTTCGGACATGGATCAGGCAGCCCTGCAGAACCTCATTGGCCACAAAGAGGCTCTTGTATAGTACTGTTCTATAAACAAATAATTGTTCTCATGATTTCCAAAATTTTAAATCAAATAAGGAAACACTGATATACAGTGAAACACATTTATAATAAATCTCTAGAAACAGAGGAAATTGGTTTGCTATAAGCATAGTTTGTTATATGTGCATAAAATACAGATGATAAAGCGCTTGGCAGGAAATGAAATCCCTACATCATAAGAATGAATTTGTTGTAAGCATGTTCGATATAAACGTGTTTTACTGTATATACATGTGATGGGTTTTGCAAACAATATCCCTATCTTTGTATCTATCTGCTTTAAAGTAAAGAAAATGAAAACGTTTGAGACCATGATAATCATCTCTGACTTTTTACTTAACTGAATTATTTACAATGATAACTAGAATACTGACAGGTAAGTACAGCCCCCACCATGTGTTTGACCAATCAGAATGCACCATCCACATTAAATGCATACAGAAATTGTTGTTCATCAAATCTTAGATATGGACTTTAATATTAAAATTTATATATTTATTTAACTCTTATGTTTTCTTCATGAGATACAATTGTATCATGCCGAAGCCAAAAACGGACAAACAGATAAATATTACCGGTACTTAAATTAAAATCAATAAAGGTATGTATAAGTGTTGACAAAGCTGTAATTTGTACCTTAAAAGACCTGCATGATAAAACAATGCTGTAATGTACTTATTCTGGTGAATCAGAATTTTAGAACATAGTTTTTAAACAGATAAGCACTGTGATGACCAGGTGTACTCTCAACACTTGCTGTAGAAAGCAATATACAGAAACTGTAATAGTGCAATCACAACTTAGTACAATGCTTTCAATGCAGATATTTTTAAATAAGATTACTGCTAAAACATCTACGTACTTGCTCTGTGCACTTTTCTGAAGGCGAACATTTCTTTTCCACATCTTAAACGTCTTCCATAACCTGGAGAAAAAAAAACAGAAAATCATCATCATTATCACCATCATCCCTGCAAAAAGCTACAGTAAAACTACCATTATTTTAATCATTTTGATTTTTTTTTTTCATTACACAATTGACCAATTTGACCCTGAATGAGGATGAAGGTAATTTATTTCAACATATTAAATAACCTTTTGCCCCCCAAAATTATCCAGGCCAGGTATCATTACTGATGTCAGTATAAGGGTTCATTGAAAATAGATTGATGACGGGAAGGCATTTGACCTCTCTGTATTGGGAAGTAGATCAATTTCATTTGTTTTGAAGTTGGTAGGACTACAAAAAATCTTTAAGTTATCCGAGTATTTGAGTTACGTGAGTTTGAATACTATTAGACTGTGAGGTCTTGCAAGGACTGATAAAATATTTTGAATTTAACAGGGTCTTCAAGTTACACAAGTTCAAGATAATGAGGTTCAATTATATTTGTGACACTGAAGTATCTTGCACATCTAATTGTTCCTACACTGCAATGTTCATATTTCAAAAAATGCCATTTATTAAAACTTCTACCATAAAATACATTTAATCAACTGTAAAGGTCCCAGTTTCTTTAAAAAATTTGGTTTGATTAATTAATTCATCAAGTGCATGTTGTATTGAAATTCCTGGAAGAGTAGACAATGTCCTCACCTAAATTTCACAAACACAGGAAGCTGATAGATCATGTAGAAAAGTCGTCGCTCCCACAGCCACCAGAGGGCGGGGTTGTTTACCGACTCCGCACTCCCGTCTTCTTTCTGTGTACACTGAATAAGTAAGAACTCAATTTCAACAGTAGCTACAATCAAAATGAAGTTTAACAATTAAAAGTTGTCAATATACTCAATATAACACAATCACCCCTGAAGACACATTTGAACTCTTCCAATTCAAAGTTAGGAATAGTTCAATATGAAATTCCAGGTTTGGATGTTTTTAAAAGCAATTACTTTCAAAATATAAAACTGTAAAACTCACCATTCTGCAGCTCTAGATTTTTGCATTTTGGATTTAAATTGATTACATATTGAATTGTCATATCATGTGAGTATAAAAGACAAAAATTATACTGAGTCACAAATACACTATTTTACAGTAATGCAATATTTACTTAAAAGTTTTAGTTGCTTCTTGTATTAAATACAGGCAATTGCATCATCCAGGTATATGTATGTTTAGTAGGTTTTCTTTATTAATTGTTCAACTGGTGACACACCAAGTTTTTGAAGGTGGAAGAACGCTGGAGTACCAGAAGAAAAAACCACCAACCTACCGTCAGTACCTGGCAACTGCCCCACATGAGTTTCGATGGTGGAGGGCTAGGAATGTCACAACACCTTAACCACTTGGCCACCGTACCCCGCAGTTACATTATCTGTATACAAGATTACTTGACTTACCATTGTGATGAAGGATGCTGTAATCGTGTAGTAAACTTTGTGTGACCTTGCAGTGTTGGCTGATACAACTTGAAGGTCATAGGGGTCATATCGAGCTCGTCGATTTTTACGCCATTTAGGTAGACAATACAAAAATTCTCCATCATCCACTTTATATTTGGAACCCACCTGCAAAAATGTCCAATGAGACAGTTACAATCAGTAACTCATTACTGACAAAGAGCCACATATCATCTGAAATTTACAGGAGGATATTATAATAACAACAACGATTTCATTAGGTAAACTGAACAACACATTTATCTCAATTGTTTAAGTTTGCCTTAATTAACAAGATATTTAAATATTCATAAGGCAACAGTTAAATATTCATTAGATATTTAAATTTGTGACATATTTGAATATTTATGGCATATTTGGATATTCATAAGGTATTTAATTAATCATAAAACAGTAGAATATTCATGAGATATTTAAATTAATGTCATATTTGAATATTTATGGCATATTTGGATATTCATAAGGTATTTTTAAATATTGGTGATAAAACACATTCTGTTCCTTTCAGGCAGATTCCATTTTTTATTTCATTAACAAGAAGATAACCTCTAATAAACATACAGCATTGTCAGCCTCTTCTTCAGGGATGTTTCTTAGTGACATCATGCTGGCTTTACATCCCGGGGCGTGGCGGGGAATCTCCGTCTCCCATCCAAGACGCTCCCGTAGACGAATCAAATTTGAGAGGACGTCATCATTTTCAGGGACTACAGGAGAGAAACAAAGATTAGACAGGAGTGTATACTGTATTCCTCGGCAATACGCCCAGGGGGCCAGCACATTAAATAAATTAAAATATGAGGGGTGGGCTTATTACCGGATATGAGCCGCAACATGACCAACATTATTGGTCGTTATCTTGGATTATGGTATATACAGTTATCTCATCAGGAACAGTTCAATGATCATCTCTGATGATGATGATGATATCTGATCATTAAAACACAAACTTTATAGCATGTAACTCCTTTAGTTTATATCTTATTGGCTCAGAATCTTGGGAACATTGAACTGTACTGGTCTTCTTTTTCTTTACTGTTGAGAATTTAAAAGATAGGATAAATAAAGGGTGGAAAAAAAGAAAGCAAATTTAAACTTTGTACACAAGGTAAATGAAAAGCCAAAAAAACACATTCAAATGTTCAATAATTCACAAAATCCATTTTTACAACACCCAAATCTGAACTTTTACATAATAAATCAAAATAATGGTAAAGTCACTCTGAGAAAATACAGATAGGTAAAACATTGCTTTAATTACTACGATATGGGTTTGGTTGTCATGGAAACAAGATATCATGGCACAAGAAAAACAGTACCTGTATAAGCATACTATAACCACATTGCTAGCACACAATTATAACTGAAGACAAAAATACATGTGTATATACCATTTCTTTTTTAATTTTTTTGATGAAACAGACATCCGTCGCCACCCAACACAAAATATTTAAAAGGAGTGGTTCTTTAGGACTACTTACAGAATAAACTGTATATACATGTACACAACGTGCTGCATACCAAGAAGTATTAAACCAGTGTTAGCTTTGCAATTTACATTGAAAATGTCTCTAAGACATGAATGCCCCTACTGCCCCTAAATCGGAATTGGATGGGATGCAACCCGGCATGGGGAACACTATTAGCCCCCTATTAAATATAGGGCTGGGCGGTTTTACCGGTATACCGTGGTATAAAGTTTTGATGGTACGTACCATGGTACATTAGTCCTGTACCGGTTTTTTGGGGACTTTCATTTAACTTATCAAAGAACTATTTGTTACATAGATCAATTGGAATTTCAATATGGTTTCATAATAATTTCCTATAAGGTTGCTGATCAACTAAGACAGACATAGCTTCACTCAAACAATATTAGAGGATAACACAACGAGAAACTTATGACAGGCCTCTTGTTGCTTGGCTTCAGAACAAAAACAGCCCAAGACCTTTAGCTAGCTCAAACATTCAATCAAGATGGTATACCGTGGTACATACCACAGTATTTTCCTAATTACTGTGGTATACCGTGGTACTTTTGATTTTGTGGTACCCAGCTCTAATTAAATAGCAGGGGCATAAAAACTAAACAAGCAAACTTTTCCTGTGTACAGTTTATTATAACTTTCAAAATAGATTAAGAGGAAAAGATATGATGAGGAAAACAAGACAGGATGGCTATAATAGTAGCTATATATAGATCATGGGAAAGAAAAAGGAACACAAATATGTAAAATATGTCTTAAATGAGTAAAATGGAGTGGATGGTAGAGGAATTCTAACCCAAGATCTAACTAAGGGACACTTTCTATAAAATTCCCAGAAATATCATTCTCCTTGTGGTTCACATAACAGACAACATGCAATCGTATACATTTTGCAACATAAAAACCAAATCTAGAGGTTTTTATTTCATCATAAACATCATGCAAACAAAAATTTTATGATATGCCATGCAAAATTCATGCAGTTTCATTGTTCTTACCAAATGTTATGCCTTCTAGTTCGCGGACTAAAGTAGGAATAAATACAAGTTGTTGTTAGTCAGCAGGTCCAAACTTTATCCATTAAGATAGCATTTTACGCCAAATTATGCAAAAACCAACACACCTATTAGCTGCAAAAGTTTCTATTCCCGTTTTCATGCATTCAAAAGTTTTGTGTTAATTGGTAAACAATTGTTTAAGATATTGCGAATCTAGATTTTCAAAGGGCCATAACTCCAAAATATATGAATTAACACTTTCCATAACAAAGTCCTAAATAGGACCTGATTAACCCACCAGAGGTCGCAACAAGTAATATGCTGCATATTGAGATGCAAGCTGAATCTTTTTGGGGTTTTTTTGCCACAAATTTTATAAGGTTTGGGGTATATGACTTCCTTCTTTAAAGGTCCAATATACATAACTTTCGGCAAAACTTGAAGCGAAAATCCAGCCTAATAATTTATTATATTTATAGATTTAGTTAAGATTAACTGATATCAGCAATATCCAAGATGAATTCCTTCGCGGTTTCCGGTACAGCAGCAGTTGAAACACGCTATTTGTAAACACACGTCCATTTCGAACCGTCTTCTACCTTTGGTTTGTTGTTGAAGTGGGCCCCACCTGAATATTTTTCAATTCTTTGGATTTTTTTGTCAAGTGTTTCTTGTTAGCTACCACCCAGTTTTACTTCGTTTAAGGCTTATTTTTGCATGGTTATCAACTGGATTTTTTTTTTCAGAATATTTCAGAATCCCGAAAAAATTTCTGAACTTACGTATATTGGGCCTTTAATATATTTGTGGCTTGCTATATAAAGGTGACAGAATGTATGATTTATGTCTAATTTTACCAACAGCTTTTATGTCTCAAAAAAATCTGTTTTTACAGTAGTATTTACCATTAGATGTCTCACATCAAATTTGTGTTAAAATTCCATAAAAGTCAAAGACAGATTTTCACAGACTATAGATGCTACACCAAATATACCTGTATCATCGTATTTCGTCCGCTTCTTCAAGCTTGTATGAACATCTTTCTGCATTGTTGATGAGGATCTGCCTGTGATTGGTGCTTTGTCTTTTGGGGGTGGAGCTTTGACAGGGGGAGGAGCTACAGTATCAATGATAGGTATTCCTCCGGGATATTTGACAAGGCAAACATCAATGTCCTCCTCCTCCTCTGTCATTCCATCTTCGAATGATTTTCCCGTTGACACACGGGAAGTTACAGATTTTGTCGGAGAACTATTTGTATCTTCGTTACTAAAGGTAACGCTTTTTTCGTCTGGAACATTTTTTTCGGGAACTGTCGGTTGTTTGGCTGTCACATCTTCTTCTTCAGAATATGGTTCTGAGCAAAAAAGGAAAACATTTACAGGTGTATGCCTGAGACATCAATAGGAGTTCCAAGAGACTATTTCAATAGTTTCATTTTTATATTTTTCTAATTGGAATTTATTATCGATAACTAATACTGATATTGGGGGAAAAGGCTATTTTAATCAAAGTACTGAACTAAAACTACTCTAAAAATATAGTCAAAGAAGAACTGGGTCAAAATTCTCAGACTCAATTGAGTCACACATGTATACTTATTTGTCAATTGACAAAAAAATTTACTTCTAAATAATACATACTTGTCTGTTCAATAAAGTATAATAACGATCTTATTTACTGATCCATAAAACACAAGATGAACTCTTCCAATTCAAAGGTTAAAATAGTTATAATATGTCCTTATTCTTTACCAGGTCTTCTACCGTATTTCTCAAGCAAAAAGCCCCAGGGGCCAGTGCATTAAATTAAATAAAGTCAAAAAGGGGGGAGGGGGGGCTTATTGCAGGATATGAGCCTCACCATGACAAACATTGTCGATCGCCACTATCACAAGCTACATATATAGATATTCACACAAAAACTCAAAATCTATTTTTACTCAAATCCTCTGTTAACACATTCAGTCCTGAAATTCCATAATGAATTAGTCCAACCTTTGAATTGGAAGAGTTCAAATGTGTCTTCAGGGGTGAATGAGTTCCCCGGTAATAAAAACATGTCATACCTGTGCCAAGGTTTTCTGTGTCAGTCATTCCAGCATCTCCCATCAGCTCCACGAGCTCAGCCAGAATCTCCAAGTCTTCCGCCCCCTCTGACACCATATCATCAGCAGGCGTAATAGGGACAGAAATGACTTTCGGAGTTTTCTTGTGAAGCCTGAGGAAATGAGGTCATATTTATATCAATATCTAATTTATCTATTGCAGTCACTTGTGAAGATTTCTATAGCCACTTTAGCTCAATCAAAGTAATAACTGATATAATCAACAGATTTGACCCCTTTGACCTTAACTGGAGGTCAAGGTTTTTTTATTTGAACGAAATTGACAGTCAGCAATCCTAGCTTCATGTAACTAAAGGTGAAATATCAACAGACCTTAAAACTATGGACAGAAAAGGACATTGAAGATGGATGTCAATATGAGAAAAGAGGTATAATTGGGAAATCATGACGGATGGAAATTAACATTATCTTAACAAACTAGAAAGTATTGTTCTATTTCCAACTATGTGCAAATTTTTTTTATTCATTTCTCTATCATTTTTATTTCTTAACAGGATATTGTCATATGATATAGATTCAATGATTATTAAATCTGACTGCAGACAAAATAAAATATACATATTGGTTCAGAACTTTACCAATTAAAAATTAAAAAGCCAGATGGTCAAAAATTCAAAAGAACTGTGCATGCAATGTGTGGATCAGCTAAGATGTTAAGTTCTACATATATCAGTATTATAATTACTACATACAACAAACAGCTATATACATACATGCTGACGGTGAGTTTGGGAGGCTCCAGCGCAGTCTGTTGGTTACGTTTCTGGATTTCTGTCTGGCGCTTCTGGTTGTCACGTTTAAATATTGTGGTTCTAAAACTTGTCATGGGACCACCATTGCTGGTTTTGGCGGATGGTGGTCGAGGAATAAGCGGACTCTGCACAAACAAGGAAGTTTAAAACAAATGTTAACAAGAGCAACGCAAGCGGAGGCATGATACGCCCGCCGTACCCTATCGGAAGTATAATGGTATGGAAACACAAAGAAAGTTCTGACACTTTCTACATATTATTCTGAAACCTTTTACATAATATTATAAAACTACATATGATACTAAGTCCTAAAGGGCCATAACTCTAGTAAATATTGTCAAATTAAACTGACATTCAGGAAAACACAGTTTCATGTCATAATGACTAAACCTAGCAAGTTTTGAAGATATCGATTGAAAATTGTAGGAGAAAATCTCCGGACAAACAACAATTTAAAATAGAAATGCATTTTCTATATATAAATGCATAATGTTACAATTGCAATTTTGCAACGCTGTTACGCGAAAAGTTGAAATAACTCAACAAAACCCGTAAAATATGTTAAATATTATAGATATTCGAAGTACCATACAAAATTTTAGAGGAATTGAAGAAAAAGCAAAAAAGTTCTGACATTTTTTACATAAGGTCTGAAATTGCATCAGATACCGAGTTCCAAAGGGCCATAACTCTGGTAAATATTGTTGAAACAAACTGTTATTCAGGAAAACACAACTTCATGTCAAGATGATTAAGCCTAGAAAGTTTGAAAGATATCAGTTGAAAACTGTAGGAGAAGATCTCCGGACAAAACAACAGTTTGCAACAGAAATGCATTTTCAACATAATGACTATATCTAACTATGAAATGCTGTTACGCAAAAAGTTGAAATTACTCAACAAAACCCGTAATATATGTTTAATATTATAGTTATTCGAAGTACCATACCAAATTTCAGAGGAATTAAAGAAAACACAAAAAAGTTCTGACGTTTTCTAAATAATGCCCGAAATTGCGCCCCAAAGGGCCATAACTCTTGTGAATATTCTCGAATCGAATTGTCTGTCAGGAAAACACAACTTCATGTTATGGTGGTTACGCCTAGCAAGTTTGAAAGAAATCGGTTGAAAACTGTAGGAGGAGATCTCCGGACAAACAAAAGTTTACGACGGACGTACGGACGAACGGACAACACCATACCATAATACATCCCGTCATTTTTGACGGGCGTATAAAAACTATTACAGCTATATATAATGTCCGAACAAATTAAGCTTTGTAAAATTTGGATGGATTTAAATAAAAGAAAAATTAACTTCCACATCTCTTATTGTTTCTCATAAATAAAACTACACCCATCATTTCACTGAAGATTAAAAAAGCATCTTTAACCGGTTAAATCTACTAGGGCTGGGCAGTTTTACCGGTATACCGTGGTATAAAGTTGCGATGGTACGTACCATGGTACATTAGTCCTGTACCGGTTTTTTGGGGACTTTCATTTAACTTATCAAAGAACTTTTTGTTACATAGATCAATTGGAATTCCAATATGGTTTATTTAAAATTTCCTACAAGTTTGCTGATCAACTAGCTATAGGACAGACATAGCTTCACTCAAACAATATTAGAGGATAACACAAAGAGAAACTTATCTGACAGGCCTCTTGTTGATTGGCTTCAGAACAAAAACAGCCAGAGACCTTTAGCTAGCTCAAACATTCAATCAAGGTGGTATACCATGGTACGTACCACAGTATTTGCCTAAATACTGTGGTACTTTTGATTTTGTGGTACCCAGCTTTAAAATCTACCTAGTGTTACATTACCTGTCGCATCGGACCTGGAGAACCATTGACAACAGATGGTTTCTTTATAGCCGGACCAGTGTTTTCAGCTTCCTGTTTATTTTCCCTGGGTGAAGCTTTCACCATTCGGAACACGTCTGCATTATGAGGCCTGTCTACAAGTCTCTCCATCAGATCTAGATGTTTCCCAGCATGCATTCCTTTACGTTGTTGCTTTCCTAACTCCTCTACGGTTTTTGCCCGTTCTAGAGCTGACCCTGGAGCGAAACTGACAACTTTGGATGCCTGGTTGCCGGACTTATGGGCCTGTAAAAGGTCCTGATCTGTGATGTCCTGGTTGATGATGGTAGACTCTGAATACTGGCTCTGACTGGCATAGCTAGCCCGAGACTCGCCTCTTGCTTCAGACATCTTGTCGATTTTTTCTAACACTTCAATGTATGGTCATCTGGAAAATTATTTGAAGGATTAGTTGATAATTCTTACTCAAAATTTTCATAGTTTTGAATGATTTATTATTAACAAATTTATCAATCTGCAGTTAATTTATGGCTTATTAAACTCTTAATTTCACAATGATTATGATTTTTTTTTAAATGAAATTTACAAAACAAATAATCTGTAACTATAATTATTTCATGATTTTTTTTGCAGATATTTTTAGTGTAGGGATAAATCGTGTGCATCCTGAAAATACCTCTTGAATTTTTGGAAATAGAAAAAAAATTAACATTGTTGGCCCCATTGTTCTGGTAATACAAATGAAAAATAACTGTAGATTAATCACTGTGAAAAAATAATATATGAAATCTATAAACAATGATCATAATTATGATGACAACAGGGGCGTAAGCTTCCTATATGTGGGTGCATACACATAATTTTCCTTAAAAAACCCATTAAAAATACATTTGTAATAAAATATGAGACTAAACGTGTATAGTACAAGAAAATTAGTTTATTCTTTAATTCAATTTACCTGAAAATTGGCACTAGAACATGTTAAAATGCTCCAAAGACCTTTAGGAAATCAATTTTTTTTCTAGGGAGACACCCCCCATCCCCCCAGAACCCCCGCTTGTACCCACCCCCTCTTAACGCTTCAAAATGCTGTCTTCGGCACCAAATCTGTGAACAAACTAACAAAACAGCCCTAGCTAAGCCACTAAACAAGTATGAAGCTTGTCATTGTCATTTGGTCTAGGCCTAGGGCACACTACATGTAGTTAATTTTTTACATCTGCAAGCTGGCATACAGATCTCGATCAACGTTCTTGATCAACATCATCAGAAAATATTATTCATATTCCATACATGTAGGCTTCAATGAATGGTCAATGGATTTATTTAGACTTTTATGTGATCAGAATTAATGAACATAACAGGGCAGGAAAACATAGTTGTCAACCTCTGAAACTGCCAATGAGGGAGACCTCCTCTTTCCATATTTCCAATGAGGGAGAAAGTGCGTGAAATGTGTCTGAAACTGCATTGCTCAATTTGTCTTTCGATTCCCTGATTATGTATCAAAATAACTTAACAAAGTATTCATTTGATCCAGATACACCTATTATGGTCATTACACATATATTGTAGTAGCTATATCTACAGTAAGGATCTCATTTGACCACAAGATGTAGATTTTGAATTATGTGTGTTTTGACTTAAATGAGGGAGATGTCGAGGGAGATTGGTAAATTTGGTCAAAGTGAGGAAGGGTTGACAGGTATGGGAAAAATGCAGTCAGACCACAGTCTGAAGGATTCTGCTTTTCCGATCCGCTAAATATTGGTTATAACTGTTGCAAGTGGATTGATCCAACATTTTAAAATCAACACCAATATATATGCGGACCAGATAGTCTGAACCCTTTGAACTAGGCAAACTCATGTTCGAATCCAGAACCTTTCTAAGTTTAGACAGATATACTCCGCCAATATTGCTACAAAACCACTCATGAACTGACACAACACCGAAAATCTACACATTTGTTTACAAAAAAAAGTACTGGATTTTTTTTATAGATAAACCAGCACATCTTAAATGACGTTGAAAATGATATCTTTACTGTCCTATAATACATGAGCAGAAATTAGCAAAGAATATAGAGCTATGTTATGTTAATCAATATCTATACAGTGGATCCTGACACTGACTTTACAGTTACTGGCATTTGGTGATGTTTTCGTGCATGCTTCGTGGGCATACAAACTCACCTGTCAGTACGAATCGTGTGCATGTGAAACCATAAATGGACGTTCAATACAATATTTGACTACTTGGTACATGATATTTGTCAATGACAACTCATCTAATACTCGATAATTATATTACCATTCACATCATCGTTATGGTCGTGTTCAAACACCGCCGTAGTCCGCCATGATAGTTTACATGTATCTTGGCAATACCCAGCATGCTTTGCTGTTATGGATCGAACGAATCAATTTCGCGGGAAATACAAATTAGCACGAGGTGTAGGAAACACACTAGCCCGTCTAAGACATCATTTCTTTTTACTGAAATGAAAGTGGAAATATGCCAGATGCCTATAATTAATTGACATTATATAGCTACAACCCATTAAAAACACCTCTCCTCAATATTGGATTTGGTTTATTTTCTGCAAACAGAAATAGGGCTTGCAAGCCACCCATTGGTTTAAAATGGTACAGTTTAATTCATTTTTCGACATTAGTTGTTTCTAAGTCCGTGGTTGTATTTGTTACTAATTTAAAAGGTGCAGCATGTGTGTGTTACGTCATCTTTAAAGGCCCAATATACGTAACTTTCGGCAAAACTTGATGCGAAAATCAAGCCTAATAACTTATTATTTTTATAGATTTAGTTAAGATTAACTGATATCAGCAATATCCAAGATTACTTCTTACGCGGTAACCGGTACGGCAGCAGTTGAAACTCGGTATTTGTAAACACGCGACCATTTTGACTGTCTTCTACCTGCGGTTTGTTATTGAAGTGGGCCCCACCTGAATTATTTTCAGTTCTTTGGATTTTTCTGTCAGGAGTTTCTTGTTAGTTACCGCTGATGTTTACTTCGTTTTAGGCTTATTTTTGCATGGTTATCAACTGCATTTTTTTCAGAATTTTTCAGATTGACGAAAAATTTACTGAAGTTACTTATATTGGGCCTTTAATGATAAGGGATGGCAGACTCTGCTGGTGGCTTTTCCCGAGTTTTGCTGGAGCCTCCATAGAGCTCTACAGTTAATCTCATTTGAGTAGTGGCATGGTACATAATATGTACACATTTTCGCAGTACACGATTTTAAAATATTCAGAACTAGTTTAATTTTACTTTTAAATTTATAAATTAAAGGGGTTTCACGCACTTGGCCCTTCTGCTTCTACATTAGTTTAGAAATTTTGGATTCCCACCTCCACTCAAGAGTCCTAGGAGGACGAAACAGCTGTATGATGCAGTTTAATTTTCATTTTTTCGGCACACTGTATCTATTAACAGATTTAAAAGATGCAGCATATGTGTGCGTTACGTCATCTTTATTAGACCTTCATGTATGAAAAATGGGGGATGGTATACATTTTTATCGAAACCTTAGCAAAAGTGTAATATCAGATTCATGTGGTTACTTTCAAGTTGAAAATACAAAGAATAATATATAATATAACAAAGTAAAAAAAAGTCGTCCCACTTTTAGCACGGTGCTGTAGATCTATGAGGAACACTGTACTTTCTCAATTGTCCGCACTGCAGGGACCTGATATTACACCACTGTTGAGGTTTTGGGGACTAAGATAAAAGTTTAATGAAAATGCCATCCCCAATATTTATACCTACTAAACCATTGGGTGGTATTTTTTATCGAAATTAGATTAGATCCGAATAGATATATATGTGGCATATTCGTAGGCCCCTGTGTTCGGTATCTGGTGGTCACCAGGGTTCAGTCTTATGACAATTTTTCTTATCAAAACTCTATAGACTACGCAGGTCTTCAGGTCACCGATAAAAACCAAAGTTTTGCCAGATATTACATACTTTTGCTTGTCCACGTTTTACAAAAAACAAAAGACTCTGGTCTCAGGTAAACTTAATGACCAATCACCAGGCTGAAACTTTTCCTTTGAAGCGACGCCCGACTTCAAAGTCAAGTTTTACCGTTACGCGACCGCAAGATTCCTTTGATGTCCGTCAAATGATCAAATTTGCGTTTTCGTCTAGTCCATAATTAACGTACGATATACCCTAACCTTAGGTTATGCAATGACATATTCTGGGTAGTGCACGGGGATTTTCCAACGGACGGTCCATATTTTTTATGCTGGAATAGATTACTAGTATATCGTGCCAAGTCCCTGTGGGGCAGAGTATCTACATCTTCCCCTTGAATTGTTATTGAAAGTGTAGGGTGCAATATGGAAACATCATTTGAAGTAGCTACATGTAGGATCAACATCTCTATTGTATTGCTAAATGACAGCTGCCACGTACATATGTGCTACCTGTTCCTTAGGTGACATTTCAACTACAAGTTTACTACTAACCTTCCTATAGGACCATTTAAATATTTTTGCAGAGATTTAAATGAAATCTGAACTTATATGATTTCACGTGAAATCTCATAACTGAAGGCTGAAGCTGACATTCTATTCAAAATTTATCAGCGGTAATACATATGATATACATTCAAGGCATTATGTAACTTGCATTTGTTACCGTACCTACCGAATCTAATTATGCCGCCATCATGTCCACTATGTTGAATAAATTAACATCATTTAATCTGTCGGTGAAACTACGGGCTTTTACAAAAAAATATGAGATATATCCTCGTGGTGATCGTCTGTGATCACCGAAAACTTAGGCAGAGGCTTGTTTCTAATTGTATTGTCTCGATCTAATAAGATGTTTTCCTCGGTCTCGATCTTCTGTGGTGTCGTCCATCTTTGAAAGGTATGCTCACTTGCGCTCTCTGTATGCCTGGTATTTGCAATAACAAGATATCTCTGAGGTTTTGATAGGTTTACTTTCAGGTGAAAAAAATTTACCTATCGTTAGAGTGTTAATTGTAAAAGCCATGTAATTTTACCGTTTTGCTGAGCTGTGATTCTTTTAGTTTCAATAACCATGATGTTGTCCTGAAAGCTTAGGTAATTCCCTTTCAAATAACCCTGGGTCCTTTCTCATGCTCTAGTATGGATTTTGTGCTCAAATCAGCTTGCTTGTACGTAACTCACTGAAAGTATGTCAAACGATCAAAAAGTCCAATGTAAACACTCTAAACATTATTTGGCTTTTCATTGGTAAAATATCGTTTCATTATTAATTTATAACTGGACCAAGAAATTTAGCTGGAGAACATGCAGAAGCCATGTTTAAGCATGAGAAGTTTCATGAATATGGGCACTGGAATTTCCAGAATTAAGTTATGTACTACTAATGATTTTAACATTGAACCAGTGGCTCTGGCCAGCTTTGGACAATGGCTATTTTACATAGTGAGCATGGCCCCTTTTCTTCATAGATTACCAAATAGTCACCAGAAGTTCTTCAAAGATTACCAAATATTCGCCAGAAGTTCTTGATAGATTACCAAATATTCGCCAGAAGTTCTTCAAAGATTACCAAATATTCGCCAGAAGTTCTTCAAAGATTACCAAATATTTGCCAGAAGTTCTTGATAGATTACCAAATATTCGCCAAAAGTTCTTGATAGATTACCAAATATTCGCCAGAAGTTCTTCAAAGATTACCAAATATTCGCCAGAAGTTCTTCAAAGATTACCAAATATTTGCCAGAAGTTCTTGATAGATTACCAAATATTCGCCAGAAGTTCTTCATAGATTACCAAATATTCGCCAGAAGTTCTTCATAGATTACCAAATATTCGCCAGAAGTTCTTCATAGATTACCAAATATTCGCCAGAAGTTCTTCATAGATTACCAAATATTCGCCAGAAGTTCTTGATAGATTACCAAATATTCGCCAGAAGTCACATATATGGTAAGAAGGAAGTGTGGTCAACCAGGGATCAAACCCTCAATATCCAGAATCATAGTTGGATGCTCTACCAGCTAGAAGGCAAACTTTAATCCTACATTTAATTAGAATCTGCCACACTACTCCCTGTTTTTCAAATGTATATAACAATGTAATAATGTGAGCATTTGACTCTTTTCAGGAACCTGGCTTTTCTCCACAAGCCAAACCTGGCACGTCCCGTGAACAGAGCTGTTGCTAAAATGCATCGCAGCCATCATCTTTTATCATCTTGTAAGATCCCTTCTTTGGTAGGAGCACCCCTATTCTTTGGAACTGAACATCTGTTTTGGGTGGTGGGTGAAAAACTTGAAAACACATTCACAACTTCTTTAATTCTACAAGCGAGATCAACTTCTTTAATTCTACAAGCGAGATTTACCTCAAACTTTGGGGAAATAGTGTTTTATGAATGCAGGGATGTATTCCAACCATGTCCTTATCTTTCGAAGTCATGCAACAGACCCAGCTAGCGTGTGTGTTAGCCAGGAAGATTGGTCAAGTTTATGCAGGAAGTGTATTACCATCCCTCACACTTCTCCCATGCTGAGGCATATAACATGTTATTTGTCTGCAAAGAACATTTCCCAAATACACAGATAAATTTCAACAATTTCAAATGGAGTCGATAGCCTCAATGTTTAAATGATATAGGTGTTTGGTTTGTTTGTGTTTTATGTCCTATTAACAGTAATGGTAAAACCAGGTTTAAGTAGTGGTTTAAAGCCAGAGTTTCGGAAGAAAAGCGACCGACCAACATTTGGTACCCTGGGCAGGCCTCAAACCAGGCACCCAAAGGTGAAGGGTCAGTGATAGCACAATGTCAGACACCTTAACCACTCCGCCACCACAAGTCCCTGAAATGAAAGACGACAAATACATACTGTAATTTCCTGAATATTACCCGCACCGGGGTATAGCCAGCAGGAAGTAAATTAAGGCATTTTCGAGGCTTTTGTGTAATAAATTCCAGATAATCAGCACTGGCAAATTGCCCACGGCAGGTTATACGTCAAATGTATACCTGGTGAGTACAAGTGTAATTCGAATGTGACTTTTTGATTCATTATTTTGAATGTTGGAAATCAATGATGGAAATATTGTGTTTATTTTGTAAAAATATATGTTTATAATTTAAGCTCTATAGTAACATATCAATGATCTATTTTGTTTACAAATAGCGTAGATCTATATGTTGATAAAAGTGGAAACATTCAACAATGTATAGCCCGCATTATTTAATAATTTGGTTTTAAAAAACACAGATAGTCCGCACCGGTAGATAACCCGCACTAGACATCTTCTGATGTAAAAAATTGTATAGCCCGCAGGCAATACACAGGAAATTACGGTATGCCAAACTCAGTTGTAGTAGTAGTTGAAATGAACTAAAGATAACTAAGACACTTGGTATAACATTCACTTTTAATTAAAGATGAACTGTATCGACTCCAGTCACAAGCTATTATTATCTTGTACAAATGAAAGCTTACAGTGGTAAGCCCGGCATTACAGGAGTTAACAAAGTATCACAATATTGCATAAACACTAGAATACAGGTAACATCGTACAGTAGGACTGGTTAATACTAGTCAATGGAAGCAACACATACAAAACGGGTAGCAAACGGCACACTTTCGTTCAAAAATGTGTGACACACACAAAAACCACTATCGGGGAAAATAATGGCGGATACACTTGGTGCATTAGGAATAAGACCAGAAATATTCACATTCTGGCATGGGTTATCTTGTTGAAAATATTTGTCAAATTCTTCCTTCAAAATATTTTCATTACCACAAATAGTTCAGACTACATCAACCAAATTTAAGGTATTTGTAGGAACATCCCAAAACATTGTTTTGTTATTGTTCATATGCAAGCAATGCAATGCATTTTTTTTTTTTTTTGCAAGATGAAAGCTTTTCAAGTATCAACATGACTTTTAAAAGTAGTGGCAAAAGACGAAGAGAAATACACATTTCAGTTATTTCCAACTTTGAATGATTAATTCTAAATGCGAAAAATAAATTCTCGCAAAATTTTTGCCTATATCAGTAACAACAGTACAGAAAACTTTTGCATCTATTTATAGAAAACACAGTTTCCTTAATTCACAACAGTACAGAAAACCTTCGCATCTATTTATAGAAAACACAGTTTCCTTAGTTCACATAAACTTCTTTTTACATTTCCATAGAAGCAAAAAGGGAGAATTTTATTCTAATTTTAAAACAGATAACGAATATCCTACAAAAAGGCCACTTGTGTTATTCTTGTCTTGAATCAACGTAGATCAGTAAATGTCATTAATTTTGAGTTTCTAGTATTTCACTTTCCATGATAACAAAGGAAGCAGGTCCATGGAGCCTGTATTGCTCACATTTCCTTTCTTGTCCGAGCCAAAAGTCAAAACACTTGCTTAAAGGCACAGAAAGGAACATCTGAAAAGTTAGTTAAACTTGGTTAGACGGAATTTAGAAATGAAATTTGCTGAGCAAATCAGAATTTCAAAACACTCAAAACTTTTTTTTTACAGCCCCTGTTCAAGAGGATGAGATCATAAATCAGATGAATTCTAGACAACATGCCACATCATCAGCTCAAATGTCTCAAGTCAGATGAGCTATTAAAATCAAATCATACTTATAAGAGAATTCCAAACGTCATGTTACAAATAGTTATATTATTACAATACTGCAATATTGTGACAACAAAATTGTACAATCCACACATCACCTACAGAACGCACTACAGCAAACATCTATATGTGGACAAAGACAGGTGAAATGGATGATCAGGTGATCACAAATTAGACTTTCCATACAAAGTGTGCATGGTTTTAGTAAACTCACCACAGTTAACAGAAAGCATAACCGCGGTCAGACACTACCAATGAATGTTTTGTTTCTGCTTTTCAGCAAGGTTTTCATGAGAAATTTTCCACCATGAAATTTCAATAATTTTTTTCAGTAAGGGAGAAAGAGAGGGAGAAAAGGAAAGAGAGATGAGAGGAAGAGAGAGTAAACGAGACAGAAAGAAAGAAAGCAAGAGCGAGATCAGTCAGTAACAAATAATTAGACAAACCGGACCTACATTAGGTTGGCTGAGACTATTTATAGACTGCCTTCTACTGTGTCAGCAAGTATAGGCCTATAACTATTATTATACTTAACGTTAAATAATTTAAAAGCTACTATATGAACACAATATTCTTTATTTGTACACAATGGAAATTTTCTCATAATAGATGTATATATACATATAAAAGTTTGTGTAATGAAGTGTAAATAAATGGCCAGACAAGTACACAAAACAACATTTAGGGACACTTAATACATGTACCCAGTTTAATACATTTTCCTAGTTGACAGTTAGCTTAACGCGACACTACTGGATTATGTCCCTTTGGGACACTACTTTTAGGGTGACTTGAGCTGCAAGTTTTGAGAGTAAATGTAATGCTATTTTATATGACTGCAATGTTTTGAATTGACAACTGTCTTGGAGAGTTGAAAATGGCATGAGAATTGTTCTCGGTGTTCAAAAGCTTAAGTTACAGTTAATCTCAAAATTTCCACTCAAGGATTTACTATGATTACCTCCCTTTGGTGGCAGATTACACCATGTTAACTCTGAAATACCTTCCTGTTCCGAAATAATTTCTTGTTAATATTTTCATCGAAGTATTATTCCTATAGTACCTTGGGTATTTGATTACAAATCGACACAATGGCCAAGAATTATTCTGTTTATTAGTAAACTTGTATCTCTTTGAGAATAATAAATATATATTACTGTACAAAATTAAAGATGTCTACACACTTGAATCAAGTTACCCTGAACAAAGCCTGCGGAAGTACGCGGAGACAGCCCTTTCAACAAAACGACATGTCTTCTGGGTATATTGGAGATCAAAAACATTGCAAAACACTTGAATACACGTGCCTGGTCAGCTGCGAGACAAAAGAATACTTGTGTAAAAGCTAGTGACACACAAGGCCTACCCGACCACACATGACGATGAGATGGGGGTGAGTTGTGTTGGTGGTGGTTCCTTTTTATGTTGTTCATGATTAGGATGACATTCAAAAGCAAAAATATAAAAGAAAAAAGATGGGAAGGATAAACCCACAATTCTGAAAAAAAAAAAAAAAAACCACACACTCTTACAAGTGAGGAAATTATTAACGAAATACTTTGTACATCCAAGGTTTAATTTCCTCCCAATTTCAAAATTTCATATTTCTGAAGGTCATTGTTTCGCATTCCAAACTCGTTTAGCAAGCATTTTGTATTCCCTTTCACTTCAAATGTGCATACCAAGAGTCATGCCATGTATGGCCTAAAAATGTCCATACGCTCAGAAAATACAAAGTGTGAAGTGTTTACCGACAAAACTAACTATGTACCGTCCACACAATGACAAAAACCTGCTTGTCACCTGTGTGTCGAACTTCTAATTCACAAACACATGTAATGTGGAATATCTACAGATGACAGTACTGATTTAATGTTCTTCAAATAGCGTCTATGAATGTTCTTTATAATACTTTTATATACATACAAAAAAGCTATGGATATTATTGGAAGAATGCTCTAAGGTCTTATTAATAAATGCATGATTTAAGTAGTATATTCCTGTTTCACTTCAAACCCAACACAAGAGCAAAGGTAAATTAGGCTGTATACATCTATAGTTCCACACTAGATGTGTTTGTACAGACAGTGAATCTAAACCACCACATTGAACTTCAAGTTTCTATCCAGGAAAACGATGTTCCGTTTCCGTTGTGAACATCCTGGTTATCACACACAGCAGTAACGTATCTTATAACTCTCGTCCCTTTGTCAGAGTGACCACACCTGCCTGCGCAGACCTTGTGGCATACAGTCTCAGTCTTTGAAATATGATTTTCTATAATGGAAAAATTTGTATATGTAACTAAAGCATGTGCTGGTCTGTACTGTCTACTGTGCTTTCTCTTTCCTCTTCAAGAACGGTACTTTGGTCTGCACTCTGAAAATACACAATAAACTTTGTTACTGAAGTAATTTGCATATCATTATACATGTAAAGATAGGAGAAATACATCAGTGAGACTGATATTCGAACCCAAAACCCTCCAAACTCTAGATGGAAGCTCTAACCAATTGAGCTTAAGTAAAATCCCACTTACTCGAACTCGTTGGAACCTGATCAATAGTTCGAGGAATACATGGTATTCAAGAAATCTGAAGTTGATGAATATGTACGATATCAGTCTGGACCAAACAAACTGTTCTACGAATGAGTGGTATTCGGGTAAACCGTGTTTGAGTACCAGTAAGTGGGGTTTTACTTTACTTGGTTGCCAATGATCAAACCCTGTGCAATTTTGCTACTTTTCTCCCTCCTTCGAATCCAAAGGCAACCAAGACCCTACATCACTTTTTGTTGGTATATATTTTGTTGCGCACATAAGAGGAAAAGGTGTAATACAACCAGACTTGGGTTTTTAACCAATGACCCTCTAAACTCTTTACTTACACACTTATTTAACTGAGCTACACAAGACTTGGGTTTTTAACCAATGACCCTCTAAACTCTTTACTTACACACTTATTAAACTGAGCTACACAAGACTTGGGTTTTTAACCAATGACCCTCTAAACTCTTTACACACACACTTATTTAACTGAGCTACACAAGACTTGGGTTTTTAACCAATGACCCTCTAAACTCTTTACTTACACACTTATTTAACTGAGCTACACAAGACTTGGGTTTTTAACCAATGACCCTCTAAACTCTTTACACACACACTTATTTAACTGAGCTACACAAGACTTGGGTTTTTAACCAATGACCCTCTAAACTCTTTACACACACACTTATTTAACTGAGCTACACAAGACTTGGGTTTTTAACCAATGACCCTCTAAACTCTTTACACACACACTTATTTAACTGAGCTACACAAGACTTGGGTTTTTAACCAATGACCCTCTAAACTCTTTACATACACACTTATTTAACTGAGCTACACAAGACTTGGGTTTTTAACCAATGACACTCTAAACTCTTTACACACACACTTATTAAACTGAGCTACACAAGACTTGGGTTTTTAACCAATGACCCTCTAAACTCTTTACACACACACTTATTTAACTGAGCTACACAAGACTTGGGTTTTTAACCAATGACCCTCTAAACTCTTTACACACACACTTATTTAACTGAGCTACACAAGACTTGGGTTTTTAACCAATGACTCTCTAAACTCTTTACACACACACTTATTTAACTGAGCTACTTGGTCTCTTGTGACTAACCAAGTCAGATTTCACTACAAAATGTTGTTATACAGGTACATATACAGTGTACCCTCGTTACACCGCCACCTTTCGTCCACGGCAATTATGGCGGTATAACGAGGGTGGCGATAGTGTCAAATTATGAAAATGATTACAAAGAATTAAAATTGCATAATAGATTGCATTTCCAACATTTTATCAAAAACAAGCTTAGTATTATATCGTCATATTGGTGGTAGTTTCGGATGGTGATAGGTCTAGGGTACATTGTACAATATTTTAAATCTGTTAAACGAAAGTATAAGTACAGAAGAAGTATAGGCTTGTTTATATCCACACAGAACTTACTGTTTCATTACACCATCAACTTGGCAGCACACCATGTTGAAGTAGTTATCAATCTGGACCTGTGGGAGGAAACAAACATCACAATGAGTCGTACTGACGCAAAATACATCCCCATAAAACCATTAACTACATCTACTTGTGGTTAAAAAAGGAAAACATAAAAACGCTTATTTCCTTGTTTGCCTTTTCATATGATTACCCCAATAAGAAAGAGGGAAAAGCGGGGGATATGAATTCTACGAATTAGCTTATTTTCATATTTTTATGAAAATAAGCTAATTTGTAGAATTCATATCCCCCCTTTTTCCCCTTTCGTAAGGGGATAATTAATCAGATTGTAGGTAAAAGAATTTATGCTGTTGAAAAAAGATGTATTACTTGGTACACAGAAATTGGATTATATTTGTTGCTGTGATTGCATGGAAATGTTAATCAAGGGGCAATAACTCCGCAAAATAATGTCTGCCAAAAGTGGCAATCGAACTTGGCTGAGCGCTTTAAGTATTTCACTTTGTGACCAAGTTTCAAGAAAATTGGATAATATTTGTTGCCACTATTGCAGGGAAACGAAGGGTGACAGACAGACGAATAAACCCAAATTAATATCCCCCGTTTCGGTGAAAGCGGGGGATAATAAAACATTTCTATCGAACGGTTTAAAACTTTGGCTTCAACTGAATTTATATACTCTATTACATGGTCTTGTGAAATTTCTTGATCCTAAAATGTCTCTCCAGATCACCGAATTTATCAGCCTGGATCCAAGTTATTTAATGTCAGAAAAAACATTACAGCAGAAAGTCCAAATAAGTGTGGTAAGGACCTGTGAATTTTCTTTTTATCCCTGTAAAGTATATTTCACAGACCATAAAATGAAATTCCCTCCTCAAACCAAAAACTTAATATCAGGAAATCTGGAAACATTGGCTTCAAGCTTACTTTTTATTTTAGTCACAAGAAAGATGGCTGAGCATAGTACGCAAATTTGATCATATAAAATGTTGTAAAAACACAGCAATAAAGATAGGAAACACAGCTTTATGACGACTTGATAAAACCCTACTCACCTTGTAAGTCTCGTAAAATTTAGGTAGAGTAAAGACAGACACAACAGCTGTAAAGAAATAAAACATGGAGAGATAAATAAATCAATCTATACACAAGGAACTAGAAAACTGGTCAGCAATGTGTTTAATGGTATATTTTACCGATAAGACACCAAACAAGTTCCATCGGCAATTTTCGTGTGTTAGGAATATTTGTAATAATGGAATATTTGTTATATTGCATTACATATTTTTGTTATCTGCTTAAAACTAGCTACATAAAAACGGGTACAAAATCAGACCTGCAGGTTGAAACCTAACCTCAACTCCTTCACCCCTAAAATTTCATCATGAACTAGTCCAACTTTTGAACCAGAAGAGTTCAAATGTGTCTTCAGGGATGAATGAGTAAAATGTTTCTTCAAATTGGATTTGATGATGTTTATCTTTTAACATACATTTATTGGTATCAATAACAAAGCCTTATCAGTACAAGGAAAGTAAAAGCCATATATTTAAAGTTGGCACTGACGTTCACCCAACAACAAAAGTTTCCGTAAACGAGGATGATCACCTCATAACCATGGAACATGACAAATTGCCATGACGTTGATCTAACTAAATATTACAATTAAAACCGGTTACAAAGCGTTTTCGTGGAATCGAAAATATTTCCTAAAAGATCTATTAATCATTCACAATTGTATTACCAATTAACTTTTGTTCACACATTGGTTTTCTTTCTCCTCTTTATCCCTTAATATTGGATAAACAGATAGTAAAATAGGTTAAGTAAATATATAAGGTAATGGACTAGGCTTAAGTATTCTCAAGTTTAATATATGAAGTGTTTATTTGGACATGGATTAAATGTGCATTTCCTTGTGGCCCAAATGTCCCATGGTTTTACACTAGTTGACGTTAATTAGAATATTACCGAGGATGATCAGCGTCATTCCATTGAACCAGGCTCCAATGTAGGTCAGCACCCACAGCAACAGGGCAAACTAAAAATAGAACAATTTGAAGAAAAGTCAAACATGCCAACATTTTTTCTCTCTGTGTTTTGGATGTCTAAATTTGAGCTTCCACCCAACAACAGGCTATGCAAGTTATCTTCAGTCACATGAGCTTGGATAATCCCCGATCACATTACTAAATGCCCAGTCTAGTACTATAAGACTTTTTCATGACCAGGGGTATAAGATCGGGAAATTCCACCCAAGGGGTTTTCAAATTTGGTAAAACCTGAGGCTTTGCCAAATTTTGAATTCCCGAGAGTGGAATTTCTCCATCTTACACCTTCGGTCATGAAAGAGTATTTTTCTCTCATTTCAACTACCTGAATAAGCTCAAAACCATGAAAATACTTTAGACTGGCCACCATTTTGAAAATATCAACTTTTCCCTTGAGCTTTTTTGACGCAAACAAATGATACAGCAAGATTAAGCATACCCTGCAGAAAAAAATAATCTCAGCTTTCTAATGTACACGATTAAAATATCGTGGAAGGTTTCAATTTCATCATGTTGCTATTTTTCTCTTTTCGGCATCAGATTTAATGAACTCATGATGTTTCGTCATTGTTGTGCAATTGTGACGTCACACCGTGGCTGTATTGCATTGGTAGACGTGTCATACAACCACAGCAATCATAAGTGTATTGCCCTAGACAGACCAGTATGGCATACCTTGAAATGAGAGAAATATAACAATGAAAATGAAGTATCTGAAGCGTTTACCTTGATGGAATCAACGAGGTCCTCGATGAGGAAAAGTCGACGCAGTTCCCGGGAGGTGTTGTTTACGTGTCGTGTGATATTCTTGAGGGCCATCTGCGCCTTGTCCTCTGGCACATCGATGTCCATGTCCAGGTACACTCTGAAACATAAACCACACAGTTACCATGGTGTATTCTCGTCATACTTGCAGATTATCACACTGTGCCTTCCGATTTTGTCATTGACTCAATGAGAAAATTGTTTGAAAGTCAAATGCTGAAAATACCAGAGATAATCTGTTTCAATATCTATAATCTATATACTACAGCCTATATTTTTTTTCCATTCAAGAAAGTCACAATGTTTCTAAATGACTTTTAAACTCAACAATCAACAATCGCAAAACCTTGGTCTGTGATGAACCTAAACAAACTGAAGATTTGTAAGCAGGAGTACAATGAGCCGTAACACTACAAAGGAAAAATAATTTAAAGACAATCCTAAAATTTTTTACTTTTTGTTTTTCACATTAATGCTGTAAATGGTGTTGTCCTCTAAATCTTTTTGTCCTAACTTTATATTGATTTATTTATGATAAGACTACTTTTTGAAGATTACATTTGAGCAGGATGCTATGTCCAGTTCTGGCCCCAGCACAAACTTCAGTCTAAGATTATTTCATGATCTCGGGGCCAGGACTCCATCTGGCACAAGCACATATTCTTTTTTGAAAAAAATTATATTTTCCCAAAAGCTGGGAAATCTGAAAATCTGTTCTAAAGTTCATTTTGAATTCTTCTGAATTATGCCCGTGTTGATGACAAATGATAATGAATTTATTGTGATACTGTCAGGTGGCACAAGTATTTCACCTTGGGTTTTTTCATGCATACTGCATGATAGCTCATATTACCAGATGTGTATTGGTTATAAGCCTTCAGGGCCTGTACAAAATAAATGGCCTATTGGGCCTGCATAGCACACCGGTAAATGGCTTGCTGTTTGTTAATGTATACACAAAATTAATTTTTATTTAAATGATCTGATATGTCAGTAAGAGTGATGAGATGAGTTCACACTCTATGACCTCAGTTGTTTATTGGAACAGTTTTGCCCATTAACAAATTCTAAATGCTAAAAATTTAAAACTGCTTATACAACACTTTCTGGTCTTCCTTAACCTTCCTAAACTTCAGTCGAGTACATGTCTCCGGTATACACCATTCAGAATCTGAGTACACTACGACTTAGGTCATCTTCGATATCCAGCAATATCTAAAACTGAAGGCTTCGTGTGTGCCACCTTGTTGATGAGACAAGAAGATTTGTTCAACCCTTTGATGTACATCAAAAGAATCTTGTGGTCACATACTAGTAGAAATTGACAGGCTTTGAAGTCCGTTGCAGCTCCTTAAATTTGAAATCGTCAAAAGACAGGTATCAGCCTAGCAATTGGTCAGATATCTTTTTTAACCTGCGACCAATGAAACTGGTATCTTTGTGCCTTCAGTTTTGCCATGACATATAACAGGGTTGTTGAGAATAAAGGTGAGCTTTGACCCTGGACATATAAATCTAGGATGGTGTGGGTTTACCTGAGAGGCAAGGTGTGTACCTGAAGGCTGAATTGGTGTCTGTGTGGGTTTATACCTTACAGGTAAGATTTATACCTGAATGGGTGTCTATGTGGGTTTATATACCTTACAGGTAAGATTTATACCTGAATGGGTGTCTGTGTGGGTTTATATACCTTACAGGTAAGATTTATACCTGAATGCGTGTCTGTGTGGGTTAATATACCTTACAGGTAAGATTTATACCTGAATGGGTGTCTGTACGGGTTTATATACCTTACAGGTAAGATTTATACCTGAATGGGTGTCTGTATGGGTTGATACCTTACAGGTAAGATTTATACCTGAATGGGTGTCTGTACGGGTTGATACCTTACAGGTAAGATTTATACCTGAATGGGTGTCTGTACGGGTTGATACCTTACAGGTAAGATTTATACCTGAATGGGTGTCTGTACGGGTTGATACCTTACAGGTAAGATTTATACCTGAATGGGTGTCTGTATGGGTTGATACCTTACAGGTAAGATTTATACCTGAATGGGTGTCTGTACGGGTTGATACCTTACAGGTAAGATTTATACCTGAATGGGTGTGGGTCCCCAGATTTCTGAACAGCCTGGAGGACATTCTTGTAGACGCGGAAGCTGAGTGTGACGGTGATGACAGCCAGAGACAGGTAGGCGAGAACACTCAGCACGGAGAAACAGGAGAGTGACAGAAGGACGAACATCATCGAGCCAAACACTACTCCAGTGGTCTTCACATCACGCCAGTACACAAGGTTCAACACTGCAAACCAGAAATATACACATAAATATATATATTATGTAAATACAAGCGGGACAATTCATATGTAGAGTAATTCAAGTTGATTAATTAC
This sequence comes from Mimachlamys varia, assembly GCA_947623455.1. NCBI lineage: Eukaryota > Metazoa > Mollusca > Bivalvia > Pectinida > Pectinidae > Mimachlamys > Mimachlamys varia. The sequence goes on from OX392528.1 coordinate 54,243,619, forward strand.
ACAAATTAAAATATTCTGATTTTGAATATCCCTGTTTTGTTGAAACATTTTATTCTGAAATTACACAATTCCAAGCAGTTTTTTTTTTGTGGCAGCACTATATGTGCCTTTCAGTAGAGAATACATCCTTTAATATTTTTAATAAATACTTTGTAAACTATATATTGAACCAGTCCTGTAGAGCACCACCTATTCCAGCTGGTCAAATATTGATCTATCACCAATCAAATCAATAATGAGTTATCTTCATTCTACATGAGACATTACTATGTACTATGTATGCTATGCCGTGAACCGTGTGTACTAATGCAAATTGAACATGCAGTAAAATATTACTGTGTTGTGTACACACAGAAATCCTGTTATTTAACAGGAGGATGCTATTAGGTTCTAATTTTGTTTGTTTGTGTTTTATACCCTATTAACAGCTATGGTCATTTAAGGACATGCCAGTTTATAAAGGTGGAAGAAAGTTCAAGTTATAGGCCTTGAATCCCGACCCAGACATTGAGGGCTTAGTGGTAAAATAATGTCAGGCACCTTAACCACTTGACCACCGCAGCCTCCTATAGGAATTAATATCCTATTAGCAGCTGTTAAAAAGGATTTCAGATGTAAAAACAATTTTAAAGCATTACAAATTTAACAAGATTCCATTTTTAGAAATCTTTTTTAGTTCATACCGTTTACAATGTTCTTATATATAGGGTAATTTAACACTATGCTATACAGTAAACAATACTATTTATCAAGTGATTTATACAATAAACATTTTATATACATCCCCCTTTCCCTGTAGCGGATAGATTTCCTGTCACTTATAGTTGTAATCAATAATACCTTATCGTTTGCTAGGAAACTTGTTGAATGTGTACACAGTTATACTGGTTTTCAGTCTGTTTATTGGGCTTCAGGAAGTTTTAAAGAGTGTGTAGACTTGCTCAAGTCAATAATATACAGACTAATAATGAAAGCCAGTCTAGCACAACCAATGCAATAGTACTGTAGACATACCAGCTCTATATAACTACCCACAGATAAATAAACTCAGCAGGGACAAACACAAACAAGGACTATCTCAGGGGTTTTATTTTACTAGAATTTTCTCATAGCTTTAACCTGTAAGTCCATCAGCATTTGGAACAATGGTGTCCATCACACACCCGGTGATAATCTACACAGGCTGACACGAGTCACATGACTCACATCTGAATCAACAAGTAGAGACCAGTCACCAGACTCGTCCCTATCAATTTATTTGCATTAACTGCATAAGCTAATTATTTTAAATTCCCAAACCTAATCATTTTTTTGACCAAAATTCCAGTGTTTTACCATTAATAATAATTTTATTTTTAGGATATTGTTTTTGTAACCTGTATGGAGCACCTTGATTGAGGAACCATTCATTTGTTCTACACAATGAACTAGGTAGCCGCTGATGATGATGACTGGCTCGATCAATATCTCTATTAAAATCTCTACTGACAGGCAGAAAAGCTGGAGGAATTTTTCAACACTGGTTACCTATGACTCACACTTGATATCTATATTTAGTACTGAAGTATTTCCACTGGCTGCAAAAACCATCCGAGGGATCCATACATAATATAATCACTTTAGCAACAGGATTCCCATACAGGTCACAATGTTAACGGTCAAAGCAACATATGTGGTTCTAATTATTATATTTCATCCACAAAAAAAAAAATTCTCCATTTATATTCATGAAAATAGCAGAAGTAGGGATATCAATAACATTTCAAGTACATAGTAATCTAACGGTAGTGCCCAGTTACCATTCTTCATTATTTTTTTCAAAACATTAGCCAGTGAAATATCTGCAGTAGGAGTGTACTTTTACCTACAACTGGCAACAAATGAAACCCCAAGAGGTACTTGCAAACAGAATTAAGTAATTTTAGGTAACAGTATTGGAGATGAAAGGGACATCAATCCACAATTAGTAGCACCTTAAGTACAGGGGAAGATAGGTCTGTCACTAAGTCAGTGATTATTAGCCGAGAGCATATCTCATATACATACACTGTCACCTATAATTGCCAAATTTTGTGTGGGAGTGAGGGTGTATATATATGTGCCTCTTAGGATGGCAGTGTGGCATACTAGGTTAAGGTCTCCTACTGGTGGGTAATGAAAGTAATAAAAGGTACAATATAGGGAGGGGGATATTAATGACATTAACCCAACTTTCATGAAGTATCATCAAACATTTGCATCTTTGTTCCTTGGCAATAGTGAGGGTCACAAAGGGTTATCAGAGTCACAATTTTTGAACTTTCAATTGAAAGTAAAAGGGTTATCAGGATCCCAATTTTTGAACTTTTAAGAAAAAGGGTTATCAGGGTCCCAATTTCTTAACTTTCAAAGTAGCCCCCTCTAATAATAGTGCTATAATTTACTGAGGGTTAGTGCTTTAAAGAAATGAAACTATTTCCAAAATCAGCATTTCTCTTATCAAACTACAGCGTTTTTCTCTCTCCAAAAGTTGAATTATACACCAGTAGGTGATCATGAGGCCAAGAAAATTCACCATTTGACAAGGAAATTGGGGAAAGTGGGGAGTATTTTATTTTGATTAAAACTCAACAACACAGTGAGAGAAAAATATCAGAACTCAACTTGGGGTTTTGATACATCCCTTCTAAAATATGTAGTAAGATTTGTTACAATGCTTTATTCAAATAGTAATGATGCAATCATGTGTCATCATCTGGTGTCAGAAGGTCAGTACCAGTAATATATATATATATATACTACATGCAGACTGAGTTTTATATCATAATTCTGAAAACAGTGATATACCACAGATGAGGTATATAATATATATATCATATATAGAGCAATATATATACAAAGTAAAAAATCTTATATATAATAAAGTATATACAAGCAGTAGGTATAGAAATATATACGGTTGTAGCAATAAGGAAACCTAGTCACATATATAACGTGATACCAGTCTTTACATTCAGGCATATCCAGTACCTTACTATAAAGACGCAGTATAAAGCCGAGTTATAATTGTGCTAACATTATGGGATGATTAGGATGCGGAGGAGAATATTGATCCATTACTTGGTGATATGTAAACAGTAGCATGCTGTTTGACATGACCCAACCTGCCAGCCATACTAAGACTACACGTTCAATAGGATTCTCAGAGTGTGAAAACGCCAATGAAAGCGACGCTGGATCAGTATTGTCAGTTTCCTTACCACTTGGGTTATACATATTCATACTTATAATTACAGTACAGAGAGATGTCATAAAGGGGTTAATCTATGATTAAGGGGAAACTACCCTTTTTTACTTTAGGGGGAAAAATTAGATTTTCAAAGAAAAAAAAAAGGAAAAAATTCTGAGGGGAAACTATCCATAAACGGCAGTAAAGAAGGCCTAGATTGACCCCTGATATAGTATTGTCAGCTTGCATTCTTCAATTGTAGTGTTGAGCCATTTACAACTTAAAGTACTAAGTTATATCTTCCAAATATTTGTCAGCATACATTCATCAACTTTAGTGTTGAACTATTTATGACTTGCGGTACAAAGTTATATCTTGCAAATATTTGTCAGCTTACAATCACAATTACAGTACTAAGCTGTTTACGACTTACAGTACTAAGTTCTAGTATTGCAAGTATTGTCAGCTTGCATTCATCAAATATAGTGTTGAGCTATTCATGACTTACCGTACCAAGTTATATCTAATTCTTACAAGTATTGTCAGCTTACAATCCTCAACTACAGTACAAAGCTATACCATCGTGTAGGTGCAATAATTATTTCAATGTTATGAGGTTGCATTCATCAATAAGAATTACAGTACTGAGCAATGTAATATGTAATATAAGTATTGTTTTATTTATACTCAGTACCACAGTGTCTGATTACATCTATAAATTTTATAGGATTCATACAGGTTTTTTATTAACAAAATTAAAGGACTTTTAAAGGTCCTTTACAGTTTTTCAAGGGCATTTTTGAATAAATATTAAGATCTTGACAATCAACACCATCCTTAGCCATTCTCATCATTATGCACCAAATGTTGGCCACTCTGTGATCAGGGAACAATTTTTACCAGAAGTGTTACTGGATAATCACATTGTCTAATTTTCACAGGGGGAATGGTCTTTTTATCAACATTTTATTTTCACTTTCATTGATCAGTACATTTAAACTATAATGTATGACTGTTGGTTAGAATTACCTCTTAAATTTTCATTCACAAAATCCAAAAAAACATCACTAATTCAGGAATGCAAAAACTTCAGTTTTTCTTACGACTATATCATGATGTATACAGACACAAAAAAAAAGTGAAAGGTTTCATTCAACTTGTTGCCTTACCTCCCTACATTCGGTCAATATTCTCTAGATGAGAGCTTATTTGTGATAAAATGCGGTACCTGTAGTTAATAAATACACAATGATCATTGTCACTTTCATCATAAAGATTAGTATAGAAATACAGGGCTCCACATAAGAAGACTTAGACCACTTACAGTTAAATTCTGTGGACCTTGGAACATTAAAGACGTATTGGGTACTCAAAATGTGACAGCGGTATCCAAGATAAGTGTGTGTGCAAGGAAGTTTCCTAAAAATCTGTCCAATAAGAATGATCATAAAGTGAAAGTGACAAACAGATGGACAGATGCTGGATGAAGTGGTACCACATGTACAGCATTATAAACTCGTTCACCCCTGAAATTCATAAACTATTCCAATATTTGAAATGGAAGACTTCAGTTGTTTTTTCAGGGTAACTCCCGGGAGAACCAGTAAAAATAAAGTTAACACTGACCAAAGTGCAGGGGTCGATGTAGCCGCTGGCCAAAGGCCAGTTTGATTTAGACTTGGGCCAGTTGGGTTTACAGTTAAGAAGACCATTGGGCCACTTAATTTTTAGGGTTGTAGATATTGATGTACAAGTTATCTATTCGTCGTTGTGTACTGTGTACCTTCCAAACCTACCAAGTGCTGTATTTAGATAAATGTTCAAGATTTTGGTGGTTTTTCTTGCTGAATAATTTCATGTTTTTGTTATTCAAAAGTGCTGTAAATCCATTTCCTGCCATTAAGGAATTCAAAATTTCACGGTGGAGACACCCTGTACCCCCCTTACGAGGGGGGGGGGGGGGGAATATCCAGCCCCCCTCTCGGTGCTCTCCCCTTGGCTCGCATCTGCAGCCCTCGGTCTGTTTGGGCCATTTCATTCCTTGTGCAGCTGGCCCAAAGGGCCAGTGGCATTACAAATGCTAAGTCTACCCCTGAAGTGGACATTGGAGCCACACCATGGTACAAGGCCACATGCTGCCTGGGCAGGTGAGGTAAACACCAGACCACAGACCGTTACACCTGTTAGCTATACTGGTGTGTCTCAGTCAACACTGAGGCTACATCTCCCAGTTCTGTACACCAGAACGCCATTATCATTGGAACCAGATTGCCAAACAAGAGTGGACTATCAACCCAGTGTAAGGTCCACAGAGGGCTTGTAGGAGGCTGGGAGCATGTGTGTGTATAATATCTGTCCTAGATATGATCAGGATATCGACCCACAGTTTATACACACTGCCAGGCAGATCAACTGGTGCTGCTCAACTTATACACTGCACTCTTCAAAATTCTTGTTATGTCTGACCAGGCCATATCGCACGGTCTTGGCACTTTGTCTAGTATCATAATGATTATGTTATTAGTATCAGCCTATATCTCTTTGGAACACATTAATAATCTAAATAATCAATCCCATACCCTTTACATAGGTGTTAACCTCTGAAACCTCCAATGAGTGAGATCTCCCTCATTCCACATTTCCAATAAAAGAGAAAACGCATGAAATATGACTGAAACTGTTTTGCTCTATGCAATTTTTCTTCGCCTTTTTATGTATCAGAATAACTCAAAAAAGTATTCATTTGATCTAGATCCAACTGTTATGACCATTACACACAGATGGTGTGCATCTGTGTGTATCCTAGTTACATGCAGTAACTAGGATATCATTTGACCACAGGATACACATTCTGATTCTGTGTGAGTTTGGACTTACATGAGAGAGATTTCAAGGGATATTTGTACATTTTGTGTATAGTGAGGGAATCTTCCTCCTAATGAGAAGCAGTCTGCGACATTAGCCACTAGTCCTATGCCTGAGACTAGTAAATTTTGGTACAGACTGGTGGAAATTCCATGAATTTCAATATAATTTGTTATAACAAACATTGCATTTTGCTTGTGCAGACTAGTGTTTATAAATGTTAATGTCGCACACTGGAGAAGGGTTAACAGGTATGCTTTTATATCTCTAAACAAAATTTAGTTGTAGGATTTTTCTGTTGTTGTCTATTTTCCGCGTTTGAGCCACTTCTCCTTCTAAGCGCTACCGTCACAATTGATCCTTTGGCACAGGGAAGTTTTGGAATGAAATTTTGATGATATTACAGTAGTCTTTAAACTATAAAGAACTGTCCAGACATGTCTGTGTACACACATGTACAGAGAAGATTAAATCTATCCTTTTCGACTATGTTGTTGTCTGGGAATGTTTAACCGGGAGTTGTTTCAATGACAATCTCTTCATTTGTGAAGCTTCGGGGCAATCAGGTCATGACATCAGAACTAGATTTGTCATCTGGAAACAATTTGTGAACTGACAGTTGGATAAACAAGGTAATTACATGGCAACTGCATCTCAGTGCAAGGCCCCACAGAGCACTACCACCAGCTGGCAACAAGTTGCTGATGGTTGTCATGAATGACTTAAAAGTATAAATGTGTTCCTCTTGAGAAGGGTAAATACCACACCTCTCAAAAACATTTAATTTGATAGACAAAAATAGAAAATTAGGATTATTCCAATATGTTAAGTTTCCAAAAATCGATACATCATACATCAGCACCAGTAAAAGCCATAGAAATTTGATATTTATCAGCACTTTGTATGCATTAGTAAATGGTTATACTAACGTTTCACTAGGACCACTGGTAGTACATTTTATGAACCGGTGGGAAAAGATAACCTAGTTGACAAGGATAAGTCTGGTGTTGGCGGTGGGATATGACTGTCGCCGTATTGTAGTACTAGTACCCAGTGGAGAATCAATACTGCTATGGCATCATTCATAAGCCTCGGGGCCAGCACAAGCATGAAGCTGCTTACCCTGCCAGCATAATCAATACCAACTTGAAATGCATTCTTTTTGCATTACTGGATTTCTCAAGGTATATGTTGGGAAATCGGCCATGATCACCTCTTATGGATGCTGGCGATGCAGGCTGACATAGGTGTTGTAACAGTGCATACGACGGCAGCCTTGCCTGAAGATGTTCTCTCCGAGTGGAGGAGAATTACAAATCAATACTTGTGATTAATTTCTGTAGAAACAATTATCAGCTATGGCAGACCTCATACAGCACATCGTCTTCACCAGGCGTTGCAGTTCGGGGCAAACAAATAATTCTGGCTTCTACTTAAAAATTTTGTTGCACAAGGTGTAAATACAATTATAGCTTACTGTAATAGCATCCCTCACTAATTAAGCCATCCCTAGGCTCCGAAAATACCGAACGAAAAGCAATTTCCAGACAAAGTTCAATGGTCAGAAGGACCAATTACGTTTGTAGTCATTGCCGATTCCATCGTAACAAAATACTCTACCACTAGTACTTATCGATCCTCCTTTCCACATGACATATGTTTGGATTTTTTTTCACCAAGCTTTTGGACAAATCTGACCTACAAGACTAAATACACAAGATCTAATGCTACAGATAAAGAACACATTAGTTTTGTCTTTCCCAAGGTTCACAATGGGTATATTGTAAATGGGGTCCTTCTGCATAGTTAAATCGGAATCCTGAAAAATAGGGTCCTTTTCAGTTTCTATGCTTGAAAAAGATATAGGGACGGCTTCAACGCAAACCCTGCTTTCATAAATATATGACTGCTCATGATCATGATCGATGCAATACATCCCAACAGCCAACAAAAACAGGTAATTGATTTATATTCCATTTCTTTCAAACATATGGACTTACTGTACCCAATAAGTCAGAATTGAAAGGAAGGCAGTTCCGTTTCAACGCTTGCTAGAGTATGAACTAACCAATTCCATACAGTAAATTTTGCCTATGATTTTCTCATCCCATTACTGCTATTGATCCAGACTAAAGCTACACAGCTATCTCGTAATGTAGTGGCATGCCTTCTGTCTATAAAACACTGCAAACAAGCCGCTTAGATATTGCACACCTCCAATCCTAGCCACATTTATTTCATAAACTCTGATTTCACCAAGCATTCAACTGCAAATACATGTAAATGAAATACGACCAATACATGTAGGCCTAGGGTTTAAATAAATACACCAAGGACAGGAACAGGAATCAAAGAGACTGTGGAATGAGAAAACTGGTTACATATATTATGTAGGAGTAACTAGGAGGAGAGACCCAATACAACATCATAATCAGCAACAAGCTCGAAGGACTCCTTGATTTGTCACCATGATAAAAATACTGTTATTATTCTATCAATCAAAATTTCATGTGAATTTGCCCTTTTTCTGACTCTTCTGCTTCTACATTAGTTAAGAGTTTTGGATTTCCACCTTTTGGCCCCTAGCATCACTGGTATCACTAAAGAGTCCTAAGAGGACGAAACAGCTATATGATGCAGTTTACCCATTTTTTTCCGCATACTGTATCTATTATTAAATTTAAAAGGTGCAGCATATGTGTGTGTTAAGTCATCTTTCTTATAACTATGCAAATTAGCCGATACTTCAAAATTTCTACAAAAACTTCAAATTGTCCCAGGTATTAAGTCAATTTCTAGAGAAAAGTGGAATCAAGACTTGTTGGGACGTTACAGGTCAGACATGGATATAATTTATGTGCCCAGATTTTTTTGGTACGTCAATCCTGAATATGATTTCAAGAATATTAATATATATTGATGCATCTCATTACAACAAAATACAGTGGGTTCATTTAATGTCTTCACATTCCAAAGGAAAAAGCAATAGCGTGGAAAGTTTTGTTTCCTTCAATCAATTGATGACTCCAGATGATAAAGCCGGGGCATAAAAAAAATTAATGGGAAACATTTCAACACAAGTTGCATCCCATGACATCATCAAGTCAATCAACTAAAGCTCATCTCTAAACATCTGTCAAATCAATAAAACCGTCATACTGAAAATCACGAGTCAAAGAAAACAAGATCGTGGTCTTGATGCTGTAAAATCATTTAACATTGCTGAAGTGTAGACAGAGCACTTCATTTGTATACACGGTGCAATATATGTCGATCTTCACATGAAAACTTTCACATGAAATCATGTTAAGTAATTTTTCTGTTGATTTTTACATGCTGATTTTTTCACTTAAATTTCACAGGAAAAATTTTTTTTACATCAAATAATTCATGTTAATTTCACATATAGGATTTTTCATGTGTAAACTCACATGAAGAAACGGCAAACATACTAATTGTATATATTTCTTTAATGGGTAATAAGTAATTAATCTACTTCAAGTATAAATGTACTAAAAAGTAATTGCGATTTTTTTTTTCTGAAAATCAAAATATCAAGATTTTTCTTCTTTTTTTTTCTGTATCAATTTTTTGTTTGAAGTGTATTTGATAATAGCTGATGTGTTCACTCATTATGCTGTATATATATTGTTTTAAAAAGTTCAGAGATGATTATGAGAAAGCCTGGAGACTAGGTTGTTGTGGCCTAGGGCTGGAGACATGCATACCATACTTACCCGGTACATGTACAATGCACTATGACATGTGTCAACAACTGTCATTATAAACTGTATAGTGTAAATAAATCAAGGCCATTATGGTGGAAGTTGATATCTATTCTAATCAATTAGTTCTTTCCTGTACAGGATAAATCGGAAACAAACTCTGCTAAGAGCCTAAGGCTAATTGAGAGTGGGTGCATCAATGCTATCAAATATTTTCCTGCGTGTGTTGACATTTCTTTAAATACACATCATGATTATCCATGTTGAATGGCGTGACAGAATTCCTGTAATATTTCTGGTGACAGTGATACTGACTATTTCTGTACATTTTGTTTAGTAACATGCAGGTGATACGACTCCAACCCAAAGTGCTTGTTTGATACCAATGTTATTAGGTCACTACGTATACTCACATCTAAAAAGCCAAAACACATGCCATATTTGGTCTAATAAAAGCACCCACAGATACATGTACTTGAGAACCATAACTTTAAGGTTCATTGTTAAAGACATCCCATATGTGTGTTCTAGAATTGTTATTGATGGATTTTGTCAGGTCGGTTGTTTAAGATAGGCAACTTTGTCAAGAAAAAAACAAAAAACAGTTGTCAGTTCAGAAAATGAGTAATTGTATGAGGTTAACATAAAACATTTTCTGAGAATACAATGGCCATTACAGAAGGATATTTTGTTTTGTTTTCAAGTTCCTCAAGATCAGCATACTTATTTTCACACATAGCATTCTAATATATATATATATATAACACTTCTCTGTTACAAAGTTGGCATGAATAATAGAGAAATAGATTGGATATATATGAAGGACTACCTGTTCCAAAGCTTTGCTTTGATGTGCATGACACAATAATGTTAAGATGTTCATACATAGATGTTCTTTTTCATGCTACATGGTAAGACTCAGGGTTGAATCTGGTTTGTTTTCATACATCTTGGCGTAAAAACAATCTCCTGACGCCTTCACCAACGAGTAATCAGTTTCGAATTTCTACCCTACCACCAATCACACATCATGCGAGACTGATTGTTTTCCCATACATACAGATATTTAGACATTCTAGCAATGCACGTATTACACTTTGAAGCCATGGTACCATGCAGCCGAACTTACGCTGCTTCATCTCAAGTCGATCACTTTCTCGCAATTTGCCATGTCCTAGTCAGGAAGAAGAACAAACTTTGTGTTTTTTTCATGGGCGGACATTAAAACATGGGCAGACATGAACAAAATAACTGAAGAAAAAACTTGCATTTATATTTTGTTCGTTTCAAATTTCCTTATCAATTCAATTTTGTTTATCGTCTATTACGATTGTTTTTGGTAGCCAATGTTTTTGCTGATCTATACATAAACATAAACACCAAATTAAAACATAGATGGTATAAATGTTTAAATCTCTTAATTTCTCCAATATTTCACAGTACAAAAATGTATTAGGTGTATTCCACAGACATGTAGCTAGCTATATAGATATCCTTTCAGCAGAATGTGTCTTATGTGGGTATACACTTGGGAATTGAGTCACTGGGTATGGTTGTTTTTTTAGTAAACGTCAAATGCTGTGGAAAAAAAATCAATATGACTCGGGACTACGGCTACATCTGATATTTTGTTTTGTAGTGGTGTGTTTTTGTATCGCCTGAGTGGTCCCTACACACTGATGTCCGCGTACGTAAGCAGCTCCCCGTTTACTCGTATATGATGACAGGGTACCCTCCACAGTGTAACAGGCCTAGATTAGTCTAACTAGAGCTCACCCAATAACACGCACATTTACTGGTGATTAGGTGGTGATTACTTATAAAACAGTATGCAATGAAGCCATATGCCTGACGATCTAGTTTGAACAGAAGGTGTGTGAGTCAACCGCCATTATAGTCGATCTACACTAGTACATAAACATGTGTTATACGTTTGTGTGTATATCTTATAGCGTTGTATACAGGAGCAGATCTGCATAGATCCGTATCACTAATCTCTGCATGAGTGCACATGTACAAGTCTAGATCATTATGTACATTCCCCCCATTATATATAGATAGTCTTGCTCTACTACTTACTACAACAATAACACAAGAGGCCTAAAGGGCGTGTACTGCTCACCTGTTAATTATTTCACCTCTATGGCCTTCAAAGAGGATCAACAAATTTATTTTTTAAGAAATATAACATTATACAAACAGCAAATTAAAGATTTTTGTTGGTAAAATTATCTAAACCTGCCAAATTTTAGTTAAAAATATAACTTATTTTTCTCATGAATGTGACCTTGTACAGGTCAAGGTCATTCATTTGAACAAGCTTTACAGTCCTTCATGCCAACATAAAATGTACTATATTGGCAAAGTACAGGAGTTGTTAATATAAAGTTTACCATTGTCACTCTAAGAGCATAAGGTCAAGGTCATTTGTGTAATGAATTTACAGTAATTGATGAAAACACGCATATTTAGCACATTTTGATCCGAAAGACATATTTGATTCTAGCAGATTTTTGTCCGAGACAGGTAATTTTTGCAAATCCGACACTTTTTCGCTTTGCCCCTTATGCCCTGTAAGGATTTAAATCCATAATGTCATTTAAGTTTGATTACTCTGATCACTGAACATTTTTATCTAGGAAAGCAGTTTGAGAAGTAAAGACAAATCTACCACGAACAGCCCCCTCAAGACTGTCTCAGGAACAGTGTAACCTAAAACACTAAATATAGAGGAATTCTGCTTCGCGATAAAAACCTCCAAAATGCTGATACTCTTATCTAAATTGGTCAATAGATTCTTGTCATTGTGTATATTTTCTTTTCAATATGACAGTCTCAAGTTTGTCATGAATTATACATGTATGTGTACTGGCACAAGTATAACGTAATTTTATACTTGCATACATGTGTCACATGATTATGAAAACACTTAACATTTTAAACCTATACATTCACCAGCTCATTTTAGTTATGTGGATGCATCATAAATTATAAGGGTGTATATAATATGTGGAGAAATCCTTCCATTACCATCAGGCATTGTATATGAATGCCAGTAGAAAATTACGCCATTTTTAGATTGACAAATTAATGTAAACACACTTACTTGTGTCCCATATATTTATAACTGCCTAACTAGAGCAATATAATGAATAATTGACTGTAACTACAGGCTATGAATATGATATTGAGTGCAGTGGAGTGAAGCTTTGTAGCACCACTGGACATTAGGCCGATGGCGTCTCTGCTTCCCAAGTAACTGATGAATACAAACACTTTTCTATATTTTGTGCATGCATGTCGTTTACCCCCCCCCCCCCCCCCCCCCCCGCCTTCCTAAATCCATCACAAAATTCAGAGCATGATAATATAACTTCAAAGCGACATTGTTGCATAATAATGTTTTGGTATCCAATTCTAACTGAAAAGTTCTGGATTACCTGCTGAAATAATATTTTTATGCAATTTGTGTATTACTGTTAAAAATCCTGAAAAACAACCATAATAAATCTTTTAAATATGCAAATTGAGATAAATGAAGCCTAAATAACAAAAGGACACAACAGCCATTGACAGTCACTGGACTAGCAACCATGAGGCTGACATACAAGGTAGAATCAAGCTCAGCTAGAGCAAGAGGCCTAATGGCCTGTCATTATTATATTGGGGACTGTAAGCATGTTTAACTATGCTTCCAGATTACCAGTATTGGGACTATAAAACTTTGGGTCCTCTTTACAATTTTTTCAGAAGAGATGAGTTTTTAAAGGCCCAATATACGTAACTTCAGGGAAATTTTCGTGATTCTGAAAATTCTGAAAAAAAATCCAGTTGATAACCATGCAAAAATAAGCCTAAAATGAAGTAAACATGAGCGGTAACTAACAAGCAACTGATGACAAAAAAATCCAAAGAGTTGAAAATGATTCAGGTGGGGCCCACTTCAACAACAAACCGAAGGTAGAAGACGGTTCGAAATGGACGCGTGTTTACAAATAGCGTGTTTCAAATGCTGCCGTACCGGTAACCGCGAAAGAATTCATCTTGAATATTGCTGATATCAGTTAATCTTAACTAAATCTATAAATACAGTAAGTTATTAGGCTAGATTTTTGCTTCAAGTTTTGCCGAAAGTTACGTATATTGGGCCTTTAAGACTTGATAACTTTAATTTCCCTATTGGTCTCCTCTGGTCCAAGTAAAGAGTATCTTTGATCAAACAATGATTTAGACACAACAGTCAAAGTCTGCTTGACATATATTCTGGACCTGAAGGATTATAAAATGTTGAAGACAGGTGGTCAGGGAAAACAGATGATGTCATGCCAGATAAAGAAAACACGCCATGTTGACATTGGGCAAGTGATTTAGTAATCATGATGTCAGAATGATATTTTTTACTATGTAAAAAAATTTCCTTACCTCGTGGGTCAACATTCTTCAACCATGTGTCTGCAGCAAAAAAAAGATTATCAAGATTATTATTGTGAATATCATTCTGGTAGATTTATGAACACATGTGCTAAAACTTGCCAGTGGCATGCAATTTAATCAATCAATTAACTGTTAAATAATATCAATATTTTAAAAACTTTAAGCCAATATTCCATTCAAAATTGTGAACAAATGCATGAGCCCCAGGGGCTAGAATATAGCTCTCCTGCTTTTAACTTTTATTAAATAATGGTAACTGTATGTTGAATATGATACATGCATAAAAGTGTCGAAAAGCATGTTAATACAAGCCGAGAACAGACAGAAATATAGTAAAGAAAGAAGTAAGAAAAGAATTTTGAAAAATAGTGTTATATATCCTATACAAAATCTCAAGCACCCATGTTGTTTTCCTATACACAGTAACCTCCCCTTAACTCTTCCTTTTGAGTACACATCCATTGACCAAGTAGCTATAACTTTGATCAACTGACAATTACAGGGATACCATCATACTACATCAGGTCGTGGGTTTGAATCCAAGTGTAGTCTTACTCGGTACTTAATTTTTTTTACACTCCAAGCAGTTTTGTTGATTATATTTTGTTTATATTATCTTTATTAACTTTCATGAAAGTCCCGCACAGCATTGTTATCTTTTTAAAAAAAAATACCCTTGAGAAAAATTAGTCATGTTTGAAAAAATTTCAAGACAAACAGATCCCCAATACCAATTCCCAAAACTCTATCTTTCAAGGAAATCCTGTGTCTGCAAATTTGTTTTCTCTTTATATGTGTGTAAAACAACAAGTCTACTCTTTAATACGTTTAACCCCTTGCTTTGATGCAGCACTGACATGCACTGTGAATGTAGTTCCTAAAAATGCATAATAGTTTGTTTGTTTTAACATGCAAAAGAATAAAATTATGATTTATAATACAGAAGGTCATGATGGACTATGCTTCCCATTATTCTCACTTTAAATCAGGAATTCAAAAAACAAAGTTCATGTGAATATAAATTTAGTGATATGCAGTTTTATCCATTTTTATTTTTTAAAAATCTTCTTTATTTAAAACATTTTCTACACTTGAAAATAAAAGCAATTTCTTTGATTTTACTGTAGCCATATGCCGACATTAATTTATACACTATTCCTTTATCTGATAGTAACATGAAGTCAAAGTGTGTGTTGTGTCTTTAAAGTAAACTTTGATTCACATGCATTAAAAATGAAGAAGAAAGTAGGAAATTCCCTGAAAGTTTAAGCATTATGCCAACACAGACTGGCCTACTTTTGTCACATGTTGATTGTTCATTGTTTAATCTGTTAGTCAATGATCATCTATGTCAAGTTTTATTGAAAACCTGTAACCCTAGCAACTGAAAGAAAATTACTTTTAAGATTCCCCCTTATAGGCCTCACCCCTATGTCCCAAAGTTCTAAGGGGTTGAACACTTTGCTTGTCCTAATTTGCCCTCTTGGCTATTTTTATGTATCCTACTGTACATGTACAATTGTAGTATCCTACTGTACATGTACAATTGTATATTGGGCCATGCCACTGCCCCCAGACAGGGGAATACCCTCTTTATATGCAAAATTAGATCAAATCGGCCCAAGTACGTTGTTCCTTCATGGATTGGGAAAAACAGAGCATTATATCTATTAAAATTGGGAAAATGTTCCTCAGTTCTTTGTCGGTTTTGGAAAATAAGGCACATTTTTTTGCATATTAGGAAAACAGCCTTTATGAGTTTATCTGAGCTGAGCAAAAAAATCATTAGATCAAAAAGGTTTTTCCGAATTTCCCTTAATGGACTTTGCCCCATTCACTAAGCAGCAACAAGTGGCAAATCTAGAGTACCTGGTATGTTACGTTACTATATATATATATATATATACACATACACAGATCTAGATATACACCTGTAGACACCCAGTCATGCTCCAGTGATCACACTACATTACTATGACAAGTCTGTAGAGCCATAGTTCAAGGTCAGTTCAGAACATGATCAGTCTCTACTGTTATGTCCACGTTAGGCTTTCATTTTAAATATCCACGTGTTACTGGCCAATGTAATTGGACATTATATGGAAATTCCAGTCAGGTCTATATTTGTACAACATGAAATCACGGTCCCTGATAAGAATTATTTTCAAAGTGTCTGTAATCTTTGTATCCACCAATTCCTTGTATCACAGATATTCTGCATAAAGGCTTCCAATCATGTGAAATATTGGCATAGTTTTAAATGTAACTGGATCTACTGTGTCTTTATACAGTGTCATTGAATATAGATCTACTCAAAAAAAGTATGGACCAAATTGGAAAGATGCAAATATATATCTGGTAATAATACAGGCATTCAAGAAATTGCAACTATTTTGTTTACTATATATACAACTACAGACAATAAGAGACAGAATGAGCATATAAGAATATAATGCAAGAATGAAGATTCTCCAAGGCAAAGTGACAGGCTACTCCAGAGGAAAGCCAAGCATGAAACGGCGGGAACACATTTGCAAGGCGTGCCTATAGCTAGTGCTATACAATCACGATCGGTCATTCGTTACCTGCCGGTGGTTTGGAGATTGACACTGGTTCTGGTGCTACTTTTGGTTCAGGTTGTTTGAATGGTGTTTCAAGTTCGTAATCAAAGCCACGATTAGTCTCCCCCATCCCACTTGTAAATTCACTTGTTGGTGCAGGGGGTGCTGTTGGTTCGGGAAGGCCCGACTGAGAACCAAAACTAATTAAAGGTTCCCCAGTATGATGGGGTTCTTGAGGTGTCAGGTCATCATCAAAATTTAGGAGAGGACTAGGGGCATTTGCCTCAGTAGTACCAGATTCATAACGATCCTCCTCCGCTTCCTCACCGGTGAACGACGTAGTGGTTATCGCCTCGTCTTGCTCTGGGACTTTATCCACCTTTTCAAAGTCGTCGCTATAAGCATGCTCGGGGTTTCGTTGCATATCTCCCAAGAAATCTGCCATTGCTGATTACACGTTTGGTGTGCTTTTCAAAATAATATCACCGACAATTTGAAACCACGACACAGTCGCATGCAACCTGGATCCGAAAGAAGTTGGATTAGACCTGACGTAATGGTCATGCGCTGAATACACATTCATTCGGGACGTCTTTGGATTAAACGTAGGGAAATGCTATTATTCAAATTGATACAGTGGAATTGCCCATCACATTCATAATTTGATAGCAAAATACCCATTATCACACAAAACAAAATTATTTATTTATTTCAAGCCTAGATTTAATCACAAAATCGACAAAAGAAAAAAAATAGCTTATCTATTCCGAAAGGACTGAAATCATGCATTACACAAGTCCCTTTTGATTGGTTATGGCTATATTCAAAGCACCAATCAATGAAGGTTTTACATATAGCTAACAACTATCTCAAACCATACAAGATGGCGAGTGGGGATGCCGTCCGAGCTGGGAACGGTTCGATACATCATGTGACAAACGGAAAAACAAATGGCTTTCATCATCACAAAAACGGACATACAACCAATGGAAAGAATGGCGATTCTAAAAAGGTAATCCCTTTGCCTATGTCAGTTTCTGATTTCGAAAGAATCTTTACATAAGCAAGTTTTGGGTGGGACTCTCACACCCATATTTCGTAATATCGTTAAACCGACAAAGTTTTTGGATATTTTTTTCAACAGAGATAGTCATTCAGATTAAATCAAATTGATGAGTTCTATAATTTCAGTTTCTTCTATAACTTTCACAACATTAGACCACTCTTTCTTGAAGCCACGCCCACCGATTTTTATCTGAAAATGCAGAGTTACGTCCCCTATTAAATCAGTTGTCAAGCGATAAAGTAAACATTTATTGTATGGTGTATATAAACAAGGTCAAAAATCGTGCCACTTTAAGACATGTTGTGTAACTGCTGTTTTTTAAATTAACATTTGGAAAAAAATATTACTGATGCCACATAACCAGCTGATAACAGCTGGCCATGGGATTTTAATGTGCACCCATGTACACATGTGCGCAGTAATATTACACAAATTAAAAGTATAATCATGTTATGGAAAGGAAGTCGTGATCAGCATGTAAACACACGAATAATTTTCTTCTTATTGATTGCATGCTGGCATTTATATATTGGTTTCAGAGATATTTTGGTAATACTATTGCCTTAATATATATCACTTTAATCTTGGATATATCGCTAATAATTAATAATATATTTGCTACAAAACAATGCAAAATATGATTTTTTTTACCCCATGGCATGCTTTAAATATCAGATATTTTCGATAAGTCAAAAGGAACAGGCCTTTATCAGTAACTTACCAAAAAAAAAGCTGATATATTTTTTTAATTACCCGATATAGTGTATTTATATTAGGCGTATGATTTGACTTAACATATTTTTTTTTGTTACATTAATTACTCACAATACTGATACCAACAAGTCTAATCTAGATTTCCTCTGGCCCTTCTTATACCTGCAGGCTGAAGATATATATAATTATACATGGAGTATTGACTGAAATTTGTATGTACATGTACATTGTACATACATGTTTGTCTGGTGTAGGCAGGAATGCACGTAGTTAAAAAAAGTCTGCTATAAAACTAAATTCCTATGAAGCTATATTATGCTGATGGATCATTTTCTTGATAATTCTGTATGATGATATGTAGTTACTGGTTTCACAAACAGATTCAAGTAAAACTAATTCCCACCCACACTTTTCTCACCCATGGAAATTTTTAAAAAGTTGGCAGGTATGCCACTTCATATATTATAAATTATGAAAAGTAGAAATTCTAATGACACCATTTGGTATGAGTTTTGAGTTGCTGCCAAAAAAAAAATTATTACATAGAAATATTGATAAATGGAATATTGATTCCAAACTGCCGTCATAAATATCAACATTAATATCTCCAACAGCTGCTACAGTCCAAATTCCTCATACTCAGATTTTAATTGCGTATTCGAAAACTTCACCGCTGAGTGATACATTTTGTAAGTTTTTCAGTGATTTTGTTTGCCCATTTTTACAGCTGATATAAGGCTGTTTTCCGCAGTCGAAATTTGTGCTATTTTCCTAAAATGAAACCAAATTCAAGAATATTTTCCCAATTTATCTGAAAATCCTACTTTATTTTTCCCAATTCAATAAGGCACAGGCTGTTTAAAATCTGGTGGCAAAAACACTGAAGTTTTTTAATATAAAATATACAAGAGGGACTGACAAATGAACAAAGAGAGGCAGTCTGGAAATCTAGATAATTATATTCCTTTTCTTTAGTGTGAGTGATGAGTGTACATTGTATGTGTTGACAGGTGGGAGGGGGAGGGGGGTGTTACCATTTAAAAACGATGTCACATCAAATTGACTCATACGTATAGGTCCATAAAGTAATTGCCCCTTTCACATAAGCAATTCTTCATATCAGTGGTGCACATGGTACTCATTATAATCCAAGGAGTCATGTGCCCATAAAATGCTGTATTGTCAAAAATTGTCTGACCTCAATATATATATTGTAAAGAGTTGCAGGGTTTGAATAGGTTCAATGTTTCTGATTGACCATGAGTCTACAGACAGCCCCTTGGAACTTTGAAATTACTATAATGATAAGCTCCAGGGTATCATTCATACATGCATGGCACAGCACTAGCACTGGAGACTCTCTTGGAATATATATAAAATTAATTATGAAACAATATACGTAACTTCAGGGAAATTTTCTTGATTTTGCAAAATTTTGAAAAAAAATCCAGTTGATTACCAAGCAAATATAAGCCTAAAAACGAAGTAAACCTGAGAGGTACCTAACAAAAAACTCTTGACAGAAAAAATCCAAAGATTACAAATACCAAGTTTCAACTGCTGCTATATCGGTAACCCCTGAGAATTAATCTTTGATATTGCTGATATCAGTTAATCGTAACTAAATCTATACCTGTAAATATAAAAAGTAATTAGGCTTGATTTTTGCTTCAAGTTTTGCCGAAAATTACGTATATTGGGCCTTTAAGGCCCCTGGGGTGAATGGATGAAAGATCTTAGTGAGAGATACATGCATATCATTATTCATTAATTAGAAAAAAAATGGCCTCTTATTACAAATTAAGGAATGCTTCGTTAATTCTTGTTCTTTTCATTGTATTCAACAGAAACCAGATTGGCGGGATGATTTCTGGGAATCGTTTGAAGAGACCCCGATCATAGCAGCCATATACACCTATTTCTGCTTCGGACTGCTGGTGGTTTTCGGACATATCCGTGACTTTTTAAGAAATATTGGACTAGAAAAAGTAAAGTCATGTACGGAGCCAAAGTTACCTGTAAGTTTAACATGATTAGGTTTAATTAATTCATACACATGTTTACAATGTGTATATAACACAAATATATTTCCGTTTGTACATGAGATATGGAGAGATCCTTGCATAAATTTGTTCTGCTGCTGCTAATAATTTTACCTCATGCAGACTTATCAAGTCAGATCACCGACTGAATTAATGTAGTTATGAATTATCTGTCCCAACAGATGGTCATTATACAGCCTAGGTATTAGCACTCAGAAGGAAATATATATCAATTTAACTTATATGTGATATGTCATCGATTGTCTGTTGTCCATTTCATTTTAGACAACTTCTTTTGTAGAACCAAGTGGTAGGTAACTTATATTTGACCAGTACTAAGGTACCTTGCATGGGATAGAGTGTTATAAAGTTTCTTGTTAAAAATAACCTTTAAAGATTTAGAGTTTCTTCTGAATACCTAGAAGGCTCATGATCAGAATACTGATATCTTGTCAGTAGATACCTTGCATTAGTTACTATGAAGTCTTTCAAAATAAACAGCCTTTTACTGTCTAGGTAACAGGTTAAATATATGTAATAATCTTAAAAGATCTTATTAACCAGAATAGTGGTACTTTGCCACTAGATAAACATAATAAATGTATTTATATATACCTGGCATAAAGTTTTATAAATTAACTTGGCCTTTGATTCTTTCAGGGTCACATATGCATGGGTCAAATATGTAAAAAAAACTTTAAAAATCTTCTGAACAACTAGGAGGCTCTGGGTAATGATAGTTTATAATTATCATTAGCATGTTGGAATAAACTTAAAGTGTCATTTAGGCAAAGAGTCTCACAATCATGTATGAAAACATCTTCCCATGACTGCACAATATCCAGGTGAGCAAAACAGGCCCTCTGTGCCTCTTGATGTAATTTGCCCGAGAAGTGACATCCTTTGATTACTTCTACTTAGTTTTAGTTTAGAAAACAACACAAAAAATAGATCAGAGATATAGCTGATATGGGTATGTATTTTATAAACAGTATCAGAAGTTATGAATTTGTTTGTGACAGGGGTTTGTTCCGCTGTATCAGAGCTGGGAGAGTTTTTATACCAGAAATATTTATCGCCGGATTCGCGACTGTTGGAACAGACCTGTAGCGAGTGGTGCCGGAGCCGAGCTGGATGTCGTGGAGAGGGTATCTACGGACAACGGTTGGAACTTTACGTACGTATAAATACAGAATATGTCATGAATAAACTAACACCATCACGCTTCAATGATTAGCTCTGAGTTCTTGCCCCAAGTCTTGAAACAGATATTGAAAAGAACTTTTCAAATGAGAATATTTTGATATGAATACCTTGTGTGCATTATTATTGTGATATTAGTTCTGGTAAAACTCTATAAAAATGGCTCCTGTGAACAAAATTATTTGGTGGATTGTTATCACAAAAGCAATTAATTTGAAAGTTTGATTGCCGACAGTCTGTTATTGGATATCATTGGTGAAAAACAAAAAGAACTAATTTAATTCACAGCATTATCACTTGCTGATGCTAGCTGCTATTCCATTCGTTTATATAATGTTATTTTTTTTCTTTTCATCAAACAGTTGTGTAGGTTAAGAGTTTACCTTGTATCATGTGTCTTTAAAATTGCAGATGATGCATTTTTATGAAAGTTTTGATTCAACTTCTTGCACCTAATATCAGTAAAAAGTCATTTGCAAAATCACAGAAAAAAAAAATAATGAAATGATTTTACAATACATATGTATACAATGTGTATTTGAGTTTTCTCTGGCTTCATATAACTGAATTCATAACTACATCTGATTCTAATTCCTCAAGATGCTTGTCTTTTTCTAGAAATACGGGCAAAACAATTCGTGTGATGAACCTAGGATCCTACAACTATCTTGGATTTTCACAAAATAGCGGTCCTTGTGCTGACGCTGCCGAGGAATCGACCAGAAAGTATGGGATGTCTTTTTGTAGCAGTCCACAACAGTTAGGTAAGTATTCTTTTCATATCAGGTAATCCTTGATATCCAGGGTAAAGGTTAGGCTCACCTACACTCTCTAGACTTCTGGAATATCCTCATTCACCCCTGAAATTTTGTAATGAACTATTCCAACCTTTGAATTGGAAGAGTTTAAATGTGTCTTGAGGGTGGATGAGTTGTACAATACATGTATTTAGTTTTTGGGACTGATCACAAGGGCGAGGCAGCTGTCAGGTGGCTATTTAGGATTTAAACGAGAGATAGATGTGTTAATGCTCTTTTTCAGAAAATGATTCTGTATCAAAATTTCTACAATTTTACGACCATGTAACAGGAGAGGAAGAATGCATGGCCAAAACCGGCTAAACTCTAGATGGACGCTCAACCAATTGAGCTATCTAGATCTGGTCGCCGACAATCGACCCGGTCTAGATTCGCTACAGCCAACTTCTTGCTGATCCTTGTGTTTACATGATTTATTCTTTCTGAGAAGATTTAACAGTACAATTTGGCTGACATCTTTAGTTTTGACAGCTCAAGTTCAATATCATTATTTCTTCAAAAACGGTAAAGAGCTTCAACTTTCCTTGTTTGATCAACTTTAAAACTGTTTGTATAAAATGGTATAAAGTTTGTATCTTTATTTTACAGAGAATCTACAGTAAATGGTTTATATGACATAACTCATGATTGGCATATAATTATGTCCATCATGCTGCAATATCCTTGTTTAACATTGAGCTTTAACTGGTGGCCGGGGGGGGGGGGGTTAAGGTATCCCGACATCCAACCACTAGCCCTCCACCTATGGGTTGCGAGTTCAAATTCCACGTGGGGCAGGTGCCAGGTACTGCACATAGGTCGTTGGTTTTTCTCAGGGTACTCCAGCTTTCCTCCATCTCTAAATCCTTGCTCGTCCTTATATTACCTGGCTGTTAATAGGACGTAAAACAAAATAAACCAAATCGAGACAAATTTAAACTGTATTTTTAATCAATGCAATCTCTGTTTTTTCTTTAGGTTACTCTGAATTACACAAAGAGCTAGATGAGCTTGTTGCCCAGTTTGTTGGTGTGGAGGCAGCTTTTACCCTCCCGATGGGCTTCGCCACCAACTCTATGAACATGCCGTGTCTAGTCGGCAAGGTTGGTACTCCATTGTCACTGTACTCACTTGCTCTACTCCGAACATCTACGTCTGTAGCTTATTACACCTGATTTAACTTGGGTGTCTTCTTGATGTTATTCACTGTGTTCAAAATGAGAATATTTCCATTTATCATACTAGTGTAGTAATATTAAATTTTCAGGGCTTGGAAGGTTTTGCATTCAGGAACATACATGTAATTGAAAAATTAATGTAACACGACAAAGGTTTTGCATATTCAGGCCTAATGCCCATGCATCTTCAGCCTGAAAATATGTGTTTCACTCAAAATTATAAATATAACATAGAAAAAAACAAAAACAAAAAAATATATAAAAAAGAAAAACAGTACAATGGACTTTTGAATTTGATCTTTAATTCACTGCTACATATGGCCTGTAGGATCATGCTTTTCAACATTTTGTGTGTACATTTCCACAGGGAAGTTTGATATTGAGTGATTCCCTGAACCATGCGTCACTGGTGCTCGGGTCCAGACTAAGTGGTGCTACAATCAGGACCTACAAACACAACAGTAAGTGAACACATGAAATTACGGGTCTGAATGATCCACAGGTTTCAACCTCTGAAACCTCCAATGAGGCCCCCCCCCCCGGAGATCTCCTTCTTTCCATATTTCCAAAGAGGGAGAAGAAAGTGTGTGAAATGTGACTGAAACTGCATTGCTCAATTTGTTTTTCCCTAATAATGTATCAAAATAACTAAACAAAGTATTCATTTGATCCAGATACACCTATTATTGTCATTGCACATATCCTGCAGTAACTAGGATTTCATTTGACCACAAGATGTAGATTTTGAGTTATTGTGGGTTTGGATTTCAACGAGGGAGATGACAAGGGAGATTTGTAAATTTTGACAGGTATGATGAATGCTTAATCTTTAGATACAGCCGAACCTCATTTTCTCGAAGTCGGTGGGACAAGGAATAAATTTAGTTTTATCCGAGTACAGTGGACTCCACTTAATATCACTCCAGTTAATATCACATTCCGCTTTATATCATCTTTTCCCAAACACCATTTTTCTCTCTATATAATCTATGTAATTTTATTTGGTTAAAATCATGTATTTTGAGGTGAATTCCTCTTAATATCATGTTTTTTCAACCAATCACATAAAATATCAAGAAAATGATGTCATTTCCATTGATTTCAGATACAAATTGTACAAAATGTTGCATAGAAAATAAAAAATAACCCCAAAAATGATTTTTAATTGAAATAATATTATCTTTAAACTTGAAACATCTTCATATGTACATTGAATAGCTTACTTTTAGTTATGGGGATTGAAAATGCACTACATTTAGTGGAAAAAACATGTTTCTGTTAATGTCACATTCCTGTTAATATCATGTTTTTGTCTGACAAATGCAACATGATATAAAGAGGAGTGCACTATGTTTCAGTTTAGTGAGGTTACTTTGTGTTAAGACTGGCCAGGACTGACAGAATACTTTTAAGTAAAACGGGTGCTCGAGTTACATGAGTTTGAGATAACAAGGTTCAACTGTATATTGACCTTGACCCAATTCGAAGGTCACTGATGAATAAATTAGGGAGGAGGCTCAAATATTTATATTTTGACAGTATCATGTTATTTCCTGATCAGTTTTTCTTATTTTTTTTATTATTGAAACAAAAGATATATTAAGTGGTGTTATATGCTTTTCACCTCTCATGTGAAAAGGTTGAAGGAATAAGTTTCTTCCTCAGAGTATGGTCAATAGTATTACTAGGGAGATGGTGCCTGACTGTTTCATGTAGTATGTAACTGTTAAAGTGAAATTGTTCGTGGCATGGAAATTTTTGCCTATTTCGCTTGCTTTAAATCTCGGCGAATATAATTTTACTTGAACATATGCAACACTACCCAAACTCTCCAGTGTCTAATAGTAATATAGGCACATAATACGAAATAGCACGACTAATAACGTGAAGATTTCCACATCGCAATGAGTTTGGAGGCTGACAAAGCGAAAAATTTGTCAGGCAAAAAAAACAACTTTTACAAATATTTATGAAATTTTTAGCATAACAACTTGTTGACATGGAATGAATAACTTATTTTTAGATATGAATGACCTGGAGGATAAACTGCGTACAGCGGTGGTAGAGGGGCAGCCCAGAACACGCCGGCCCTGGAAAAAAATCCTGATTGTCGTGGAAGGAGTTTACAGGTACAACATGTCATATACGTCGAATCATATGTCATATAAAACTTGAAATGCCAGTCTAGCTTGAGTAGCTGCAAGTTGAAACTGTTTTATCCAAATTTTTTTGTTTTCTTAAAGTTTGTATTCTTTTTATCTTGAGTAGCTGCAAGTTGAAACTGTTTTATCCAAATTTTTTTGTTTTCTTAAAGTTTGTATTCTTTTTATATATGTTTTTATGCCCCCACTGTGAAATGGGGGGGGGGGAGCATATAGTGTTACCCATGTCCGTCCTGTCGCGTCCGTCCCATCCCATCCTGTCCTGTGGTAATGTAACCAGCTTTTTAAAATAACTACCGATCCGATTGTCATCTAACTTCGCATCCATAAGTAATAAGCATGATGAACTAATTTCATATGGGGGAAGGGGGCATTTATGTCTCACAGACATTTCAAGTTTCTATAATACTCCATTATATAGACTACTCAATGCTGAAGATATCACCTCAAAGTGGCCTTGACATGCCTACTCCTATAGCCTGGAACCAGCCTATAATCATACCAACCTACCTTATCTCTCTGTTCTTTGATTTGTTTAATTAATTACAACATGTTTCCCACCATCAACAGTGACGTGCTATGCTATTTTTGCAATAATCTATATTAAGCATTGGTTTCCCCCAAGAAATGAAATTGACCAATGGACAATGGTTGCAGTCCATGTCAACTACATTAACTTTTGTAAGACGCGATATATTTCATTTCCTGCCAAATTAAGAAAATGTCACATGACTCAATTGTCCTTTTGAAAGTTTCTGGAAGTTTTTGTAACTCTACAAAGTTACAACATCATAATTATCTATGTGCATGAAGAAAATTTGTGATTCAACTTTTATGGCCCTTGAAACTGAAACTTTGAACTTTTGTTCAAGAAAACTTTTAAGCTCCATCACAGTTTCTCTGAAGCGCCAGTCATCCTTTTCACATATATGTCTAATTAAGTTGTACTATTTACATTTCAGTATGGAGGGATCCATTATTCGCCTACCTGACGTGATCAGGTTAAAAAAGAAGTACAAGGCATACATCTACTTAGACGAAGCTCACAGTATCGGGGCACTGGGTCCGAACGGAAAGGGAGTGGTCGACTATTTTGGCCTGGATCCCCGCGATATTGATGTGATGATGGGGACGTTTACAAAGAGTTTTGGTGCAGCTGGAGGCTATATTGGTGGCAGTAAGGTAACATCAATATAAAAATTAAAAACAAATCATCAGTTAGGTGATCAGTAGATTTTACTGTCGACCAGTCAAGCCTTATACATTCAGGTCAATTACTACAGAATTACAGCCCCAATCAGGCCAAAATAAAATTTAAAAAAAAAATAAAAAAACTTCCTAAGCTCATTCACCCCTAAAACACACTTGAGCTCTTCCAATTCCAAGGTTGGAATAGTCCATCATGAAGTTTCATGGGTGACAGAGTTAAAACCATGTGTTTTATTTTGTCTCCTAAATTACTAATTTTTGCAGCCCCTGGTTATCTTTATAAGCACAAACAAGTACATATTACTTGTACTAAGTAAGCACATGTCTTTTCTGTATAGCCATCACCCAACGCCTGTCCAGAATGACCTTTGTCCTGACTTTTGTCATTACTGTTACATTATTTATAATTTAACACCAGCCAAACATTTTAGCATCAAACACAGGTTGTGACTTTGTCAGCAACGGCTGATACTGGACTCAATATCCTTGCTTACAAGATAGATGGCCAAAATGATATTGAAGGTAGTTCCTTACACCAATTTACGCTGTTAAAAAGTCTTTTAGTCAAACTGTGTTAATCTCAGTATGGCTTTGTCTTAAGTTCATAAAATAAGCAATTATGAGCCTTGCAAATGGCTATGTTAATTACAACTGGAGGGAAAAAAGAAGAAACTTTTGTTTTTCATAGACTCGTGTTGTTATACTATACACTAAATATAAAATTTAACATTTTTCTGTATGAACGCTAACTAATGTTGCTTATGATTTGGATTCTTTTTTTTTACAGAGTTTGGTGCGACACTTACGAGTGAACTCCCACGCGGCCATTTACTCCACGTCAATGTCACCGTGTATTCTACAACAGACCATCTCCTCCATGAAGATTGTGATGGGACTAGACAACACACTATTAGGTAAAACATATAGGGATTGAAAGTCATTTGACATCCATATTGCATGAAGTGTGTTAGGATTTCATGTTAAATATGGATGTAAATTCTGAACTTTCTTAGCAATATGAAAGTTCAAAAAATTACTTTCAATACATAAATTTACATTTTTACTTTAGAACAATTGTTTGATTTTATAGGTTTTTTTCCCTTCAATAAAAAGTTTATTACTTGCATTTTGATTATTAAACATTAGTTATATGAGCGTTTGATGCAGGGGCATTATTCATGTTATTCAAACCAAAGCGTCAAGACTCTCATTGAACAAGCTTGATCCATGACATCATAAGTAAACCATGTGTAATTTCAGGAGAATCTTTGCTTTCATACTTGTATGAAAAGAATTTCTGCTGGTTATATTCATAATAGTTGCTTGCAGCGCAAATGTAAATATATAGATGTGTGACCTGTTCTTATCTGTATAGCTTTCAGTACTGAGGGTGTTTCATAGCAATATTTCCAGTCTCCTAACTGTTCAATTGGTTTGTTCCAGGTAAAAGAAAAATCCAACAACTTAAGTGGAACACAAGGTATTTCAGGCATCGTCTACACAAAATGGGCTTTATCATCTATGGAAACAAGGATTCTCCTGTGGTGCCAATGCTGATGTTTATGCCTACGAAGGTCGCGTAAGTAGACAATGTGATAATATGTTACCTTAGATATAGGGACACTCAGGTGTCGGGTCCAGGGATATTCTAGTGTCTGTAAAACAAGAGATCCATTTTTATGACTTTATTTCTGTAAATATTTGCTGATAAAATATCTATCCCTGACTGGAACTTTTTTTTATCACACATAGCAGAGATGAAATAACCAAAACATTAAATGAATAATTTGCCTGATTGGAGAAAAAAAAAACAATAACTAGCAGGATTAGAGCTGGATTTGAACCCCTGACTACCGATTGATAACACTTAAACCTAGTAAGTAGCCTGGTCTATGGAAGGGGAGGGTTCAGTATATAAAATGTTAAAGTGCATCAGAGACGGACAGGAAATAAATGTCAGAGTTACCTCCCCTTGTAACTCTCCCACACAAAAGTAACACTTTAACCTAGGGAGCAGCCTGGTCTATGGAAGGGGATGGTTCAGTAAATAAAATGTTATAGTGCATCAGAGACAGACAGGAAATAAATGTCCGAGTTACCTCCCCTTGTAACTCTCCCGCACAAAAGTAACACTTTAAGCTAGTGAGCACCCTAGTCTATGGAAGGGGAGGGTTCAGTATACAAAACGTTACAGTGCATCAGAGTCAGAGACAGATAGGAAATAAATGTCTGAGTTACCTCCCCTTGTAACTCTCCCGCACAAAAGTAACACTTTAAGCTAGTGAGCACCCTGGTCTATGGAAGGGGGGAGGGTTCAGTATACAAAACATTACAGTGCATCAGAGTCAGAGACAGGAAAGAAATGTCTGAGTTACCTCCCCTTGTAACTCTCCCGCACAAAAGTAACACTTTAAGCTAGTGAGCACCCTGGTCTATGGAAGGGGAGGGTTCAGTATATAAAACATTACAGTGCATCAGAGAAAGACAGGAAGTAAATGTCTGAGTTACCTCCCCTTGCAGCTCTGCCACAACTAAAAATATTTTTTGTGAAAGTTATCCCTGTGTAGTTTAGTTTCTCATACTTTTGTTTTTCTTCCAAAATCTGCAGAAATATTACCACATATCTTAATGTGACCGAATCATTATACACAAAAAAATCTAATTACTTTTCATATTTAACTTAATATACAAACATATCTATTGATCTCAAAACAATCCTCATTATGTCCCTACTTACTGGTATGTGACACATTTAATATTTTTTAATATCTTTTTTTTTCCAGAGCTTTTGCACGTATGTGTCTTGATCGAGGTCTGGGTGTAGTTGTGGTTGGCTTCCCTGCGACGCCAATCATTGAATGCAGAGCCCGATTCTGTGTTTCAGCTGCTCACACCAAAGAACAGTTGGACAAAGTAAGCATTGTATTCAGTTGTGATTGTCCTCATCTGGTCCCAGGAACATGAAATGATCTTCAGTCTAAATTTGTCCTCAGTTTTCACTTAGCCAATCAGGAGTAACATCACAAAAAGTAACATAATACTTGATTGGCTAAGCAAAAACTCAAGTCTAAGAGTGTTTCATGACCTCAAGGCCTGGTCTTTATATCTTCAATAAAAACCAAAATTTAAAATTCATTTATTAAAGATTCCAAAAATAAAGATTGTATTGCAATGTATTTCATTCATTGAAAAATGTGGATCAGATCAAGAGAACGGGGGATATAATTTAGGAAGTATAGTAAAATATTGATATTTTGGTGTAGTCAAAATTTTGTGGTTTCTCAAAACAAACACCATTTGGAAGTTGCATGTACATGAATTCATGTATTATAAATACCCACTCAAATTTGAAAGGAGAATTTTGACTGTTTTTGTAGACTATGAATTTGTTAATGAAGATTTAATACCTACAACAACTCAGAAAATAAAAACACCCAAAAATTAGTGATTTCGTAGAAAATTCACACAATAACTTTTTACTGCTGGGGAAACTATACATATAATGATTACCGGTATTATTATTTACTGTCAGTAACAACATTGAAAAAGATTTTTGTGAAAACAAAATTTTATCATACTTATATATATATTTATATGTTCTTTTATAGGCATTGGCTATCATCAATGAGATGGGAGACCTCTTGGGCCTGAAGTACTCCACTATGAAAGTGCCTACATATGATGAGACAGACATCCAGCTGGTTGAGGTAGGAGCAGTTTAAAAAGGAATTGGTTCTAGTGTGAATTACAGCCTTAATTTGTGGTAGCTTTGATTCACTGAGCCAATGTATGTTGATCAATCCTTTCTATCAGCTTAGCATTTTATAGGGTTCAGGCTGAAATGATTGCCATATTTGACAGGGAATGGGGATGGGTGTGCTTATTAAAACCTATAAAAAGTTTTCTTCCCTTTCGTGTTTTTGTAGACACTTAGTGTGTGCTTATTAGGTCGGAACGGTACAAGGCAAATGGTAATACAGGCCTTTTTGACCTCTTGTTAAATTTGTATCTCACAACAGAAGACAATCATATTGGGGCTATTCCTTAATAAATTGTATTCATATATCATGGATGGTTGGGTTAAAACCAGATCTGCAAACTATTCCTTATTTTAAATCTATTTCAATATTTGATGAGTGGTGGGGTCTCTGAAAAAGTGCTTTCCGCCCCTCCCACATGGTCAATTCTGGAACGTCCCTTATACAATGGTCAGGTATAAAATCTAAATTGACCATTAAGGCCTTATGTCCTTTAAAGCTGTTTATATAGGACCCTTCAACCCTGAGAACAAACCGACCAACCAACCATTAAGGCATATGAGCCTCCTGTTATTATATCATATATTATTATTATTATTATTTTAGAATTGTAATTAAAATACATATCTGATATATTTGGTCTTATTTCATTACAGTAAAAATATGCCATAGTGTGACTACAAAAATCTCTTCATCGCTGTCAAACTTTGCTTCCTGTGACTAAGACATCATTCAGAAAATGTCGGTGAGATGTTCGTTTGCTGTGATTTACAAGGATTTCCTGTCTGATGTTCTTCGTTTTCTGAAGAGTTTTCTAAATGGGTTCTTCTGACACTAACAAGCTCGATCGCAAACATTCATTCCACATTTTAATGGAACTGTGTCCCGTTGAAAAGGGCCCAGTGTACTTTAAAGATGGAAACATTTTTCTTGATCAACTTCACCGTAATGAGCTGCATCATCAGATCATAGCTACAAAAATGGATAAAGTGACGGTTCTCTTCAACAGCAATCATCTCAAGAAATATTTCATAGGAAAAACATCACTTTGAGTGGTAGATATGTATACTTGAAACAAAATGAGACAGCAGCGAAGATGTATGTGATTATGTGTTCAATTTTTTATCAGGGAATGAAAGAATGTATTCTCTTTTACACAGTGACTTACTAGTAAAATGCCTTCTGAGTGTTAGCTCTGAATAGCTTAGAACAGACTGCTGGAGTGTCGATTGCAGACTTACACTAACAGGCTGCATCACAGAATTTTTTATCTTTGTTTTAAATAAGATATGATTGGCGATGCTTCCCAGATTAGCAGTAACTGTAGTTTGGTAAAAAAAATATATATTTATGTTAAGATTGTGTGTGAAAGTGAAGCTGCCTTGAATGTGATCTAGAATGAGGCTGCATTTGAGAGTGAGGCTGTTTTTGAAAGTGAGGCTGTGTTTGAGAGTGAGGCTCTGTATGGGAGGGAGGCTGT
This sequence comes from Mimachlamys varia, assembly GCA_947623455.1. NCBI lineage: Eukaryota > Metazoa > Mollusca > Bivalvia > Pectinida > Pectinidae > Mimachlamys > Mimachlamys varia. The sequence goes on from OX392528.1 coordinate 54,276,021, forward strand.
TTGAGAGTGAGGCTGTTTTGAAAATGAGGCAGCAATGTGTTATGAGTATGTTGTACTTCATGATGTGTTTTCATGGAAACTGTTTTTGACAGTTATGCTTTTTCAGAGTATAAAAAAACTGTGTTTGATAATTTGTTGTTAAAAATTGATTTCTCGTTAATTGTTTGATGTGACAAAAGTTACTCTTAGGAGTCAAAAATTCAAATATATCATAAACCCCATCTTGTTTTAGTGATCTTCTAGTTGCACACTATAATTTTATAATGTTTGTTAACCATTAAGTGTGGTCAAATGGAAAGTGTTTGCGCTTTTTTTCTGCACTAAAACCCGACTGACCCGGGGTTAAGGTGCTATGGTATGGCGTTATATGAAACCTGTAGTCTGTATAGGTCTGGTGAAATCAGATCTAAAGTGTGAAGCTAGACTTTAAATAGTGTCAACCTTTGTGACTATTAAACTGTTTTTGTACTTATTTATTTATTGACTATTGTTTTGTTAGCAGTTACAGCTAGATTTGTGTTGTGTTTGTGTTTTTATGAAAGTGATATCATATCATAAAACATATTATTTTAACCCTTTCACCCCTAAAAATACGTGTGAACCTTTCCAAATCAAAACACTGGGCACGTTCAATTTCAATATATAGGGATGAATGAGCTAACACATTCACCCCTGAAATTTCATAATGAACTTTTCCAACCATTGTTTTGGAAGAGCTCAAATGTGTCTTCAGGGATGATTGAGTTAAAGAAAAATGTGTATAATTAAGCCCAGAGAAAAAAAAACTAAAAGATTGAGTTTATACTTTTATGGAATCTGATGTTAGGGGACAAAATGTTTTTGCCAGGAGACACAAATATTGTCATAGTTACCATGTATCAGCGTGTTTTATAAATCATGGATGATTTTGTGATGTGACTTTAGTTAGGGTAGTTTAGGTTTTTGAGATTTATTTATATCTAATATCAAATCAACCATAAATCTGTTGTGACATTGTCTGTATGTTAATTGTTAATAAGAAAGCTAGGAATTAACTTGTAATATTAAAATCACAAACATTCACATGCCTCTGAATTAGTGATCTTAATTGAAGTATTTTGTAAACTGTTAAACCCTTATTAACCCCTGGGATTTCATAATGAACTATTCCAGTTATTATATTGGAAGAGTTCAAATGTCTTTTCAGGGGTTCTTATTAATACCTCTTTGACTCCTTGCATTCCTTGAACTAAATGTTTTTCTACCTTTTTAAATGGTTACAGTTTTTTTTTGAACAGGTTACATACTAATTTGCTGTGTACAAAGCTAGTAACGTTTGTTTAGGACTTATTGTTTTGCCGTTTCTTGGTTTTCCTCCACCATGAACTTTTTCCGATATTTGTTTTATCAAAAACAGATGATTATGATCCAGTAAAACCTCTCTTACTTGAATTTGTTTACTCCAATATATACCCCTCATTCATCGAACAGTTCGTTTGGTCCTGACCGAGTTCGTACATATTCAACCAACCTCTGATTACTTGAATACTATGTATTCCTCGAACTATTGATCAGGTCCCTACAAGTTTGAGTATGTGGGGTTTTGCTGTACTTTCATTGTATGTGTTAAACTTCCAATAGGTACAGATTATGTCAAATGACTGACTTCTCTGCTTGAGGAATTAAGATGGCTACCAACACATACAAATTTGTTTTAACATTTACGAAGAACTATAATTGAAGTCTCTTTTGGTCTACATAGATTGTACCTAGGATGAATTATACACACAGTATATAAATAACTGGCCAACTGGAATTTTTTCCTTAATTGACGGAAACTGTGGCCTTTGCTTTGCAGAGACCTGTACAGTACGTTTCCAAGTTATGTTCAGAAGTACCGACTTTGGCCATACTTCTTTGTAGTTATTTATAGGAATATATTTCACTACTTCTTCGGTTACCTATACATACAAAATTCAAACCAACAACTTTAGTCACTTTAGGGGCGGGGGCCCAGCCAAAAACTTGGACTGATAATAATGACATCTTCTGTAGTTATACTTCACCAAACCTGGCACAGAATATTATTCTATGTATATGGCCTAGTACTGATATTGGAACATGAAACTTCGATTAAACTTTCAGCCGACCGAACTACCCAGGGTGCAAAAAAAATTCATGTTTTATTTATTATTCTAGAAACTCTCAAAACTGTATGCTATCCCCTGTTTTTTTTGTATTGATATAAACAAATCAGTTTAGTGGTGTGTGTGTTACGTGATATATATACACTATATTAATTCGTCCAAATAATACCCACAGTATATTGCTGGTTATCATTTATATTCTACATGTGAATGACATGAATAGTTAAAAAAATCAAAAGCGTTAGAAAAGAAACAGATTCATCTGAAAGTGTAAATATTCACAACAATCATCACAGGTCCAGTAAAACACTAAAACATAGTCTAACAACTTTAAATAGTAAATCCATGGTTTATCCTAAATATATCCTGTTATTGAGTTTTTATCGTTCTTGGTTTTGTCTGTAATATGTTTGTCGAGGTTCGATTATCCATTCATAGCTTTAAATCTCCGATCTTATTTAGTTTCATGTATTTAGGTCTTGACTTTGTTCTTCAACTTAAATATATGATGGCTTATTTTGGTGTCGTAACGAATGTCGACACAGCATAATGATTGAAACACATATTTGTAATATTTATGATGGTATATGTAAAACAGTTACCTGCGAACATTTTCTTCACGATATGTTATGATTCTGTAAGTAACAATTTTGCATTCCAACATAAATTTGAGTATAAAGCACATGTATCTTTTATTACAAGCGTTGTGTATAATTAATCTATTTGTATTTTGTATATTTTGATAGGTAAACCGGTTTTCACTATAGCATGTTTGTGATGTACGTTAGTAATGATATGTAACATTGATATATAAACAAAATATATTTTATAAACGTTTTACCTCAGAGTTGTCATGAACAATACTTCTACATGTTTGGTGTGATACTGTATATAGCTCATTCAACCCCTGAAGACACATTTGAACACTTCCAGATCAAAGGTTTGAATAGTTCATTATGGAATTTCAGGGGTGTATGAGTTAAACCTTCCATTTGTCAGTGAAAACTCCAGTCCCAGTATTTTGTTGGTCTGAAAGCTTCAGTAACTTGAAAAAGAAAACCATCTTGGTACTTAATTTTCGAAATAAAAAAAAAAACGAAAATACTTAAATAAATATTTTTGCTGTTTCACACTTTATATCACAAAAATTATATTCTTTTTTTTTTCTGTTTCACTTTATATCACAAAAACTACTTATTTAAATTTGTTTTTAGAAACCAAAGCATTTTCTAAACTTAAGAAACCAGCAGCGGTAGCTTTGTCAGTATATACATTTTTTGTACTTTTATATTCTAATACTTTATAATTTGGTTAAATACTGAATACATTATGTATTATGTTTATGAGTTGTGTTATATTTAAGTTTGTGCATTTAATTAAAAAGTTAACGATGATCGTTAGTGTAATATATATATAAGTTATATTACTGGGATCTCTGTATTTCCATGGTCCCTGTAAAAATGTTTAAAAACGGAATAGTTCAGCAAGATATTTGTTCCTTTTGGATTTGACAAGGTTTTAGATCAAATACACTTTTCCCGGTGTTTAATACAAACTCATATTTGGGCCTAGTATACATAAAAAGTCTGTTTAAACAGGACATTGCTTTATACAGGGTTCAGTTAAGGAGGTATTTGATGTTAAAAATCATAAAGAAAACAATAAAGATAATCCATCAAAAGGGATTTAAAATCTTTTGTATTTTTTTTTTTATTTTATTTTTTTACAATTCATTTTAAGCTTTCAACAACCAAAGATTTATCAGAAGTGAGTGGTAACAGGTAAATGAATTAACCCATATACCCTGAATTTTCATAATGAACTATTCCAACTTTTCATTTGGAAAAATATGTCTTTAGGGGTTAATGAGTTCAAACTTCTGGCATAGAAAGGGGAAGATAACTTATACTGGATACGCTTTTTGACTTTTTTTTCCAGATCTGTTAAGATTCCTCAATACTTATAATTTCTATTTTAACACTTGCCAGATTTTTTTCTAACATAATGAGAATATTCAGGAAATTTGAAAATGGTTAGATTTTATTCGAGTAAGATGGACGTGAAATGTCAAATACTAAATAATGATTTAAAGGAAATTTATAAGCTTCCTGAACAAAATTTTTTTCTTCTGATGATTCAATTCAATAAGTTTTAAAATACCCCCCCACCCTCCTACCTTAGACTCTTCACTCCTCGTCCTCATTATAAAACTTGCTATACTTTCTTTTGAATGTCTGCTGAACCTTTTTTCCTACAAATTTTCACAGATATTTGGCTAGAACACTATTTTATCTAACGTTTAAAGTGTAACACTGTTCCACATGCCAGAGAGTGACTTGATATATCAGAACTAATCACCACATTAAACAAATATTTATATATATATATATATCTATGTTAATTTGATATTGTTCCACATATATATAAATCGTACACTTCCACTGATGCTTAGCATTGTCAAATCATACTTTTTAAACATTTTATAAATGTATCACATATCTTACAATCTCTACTGAAATTATATTTCAGAATATAATCAACACACCTTGAGTTTGTTATGGCGAAATATATATTTAACATTTGTCCAATTTTTTTCTCTTAATATTTTAGAATCTCGAGTTATATATTCCAACACACAAAAAAACATGATCATCAAATTTTTCATCCCCATTTGAACGGATTCCGCTCATTTTTGCTTGTTGTACCTTTGGAAAATGTCGCTGCAAAATCGAAGCTCGGTGGGCACCGCCTTGTGGGCGAGATGAGACTATTAGTTTATGACAATTATGACTTCAGAGATTAGAGAACAAAAATGAGCGTAACCCCTGCATAACAAGGATTAAAATTATTATAAAACATCAAAAAAAAAAAATAAGGTTTATAATAAATATTTCATAATTTCCCATTCAATACGATTTTGATTTTTGCAACTGTAACTTACTAAACCCTTCAATATTTCCACACAAGTTAATCATAGTTCATTGATTCGTGGCTTGTTGTTGCAAAGACACAGTTTTATCATAATGTGTATTCAATCATACAGAGTAGATCGCATGATTTGTATTTATTTTTCGGGGGGTTTGCTGTATGGATTGTTGTCAAATAATCTTATAGATGCTGACCAATGAAAAGTGTTGTTGCATTGCTGATGTTGTGGAGTGTTTGATTTAAATTCATTTGTGATTTCATGAAATTCATGCATCGGGTTATTATTTTTTGATATGCTGTATGAAGATCAAAATCATTAATATTGGAAACTAAATTGATTTGTATGGAAGTGAACTATTTTGGTATGAAACGTACATTGTTGGTGTTATTCAAGATTTTATTTTCTGTTTTTGGTGCGTGTTTAAACAATGAACAATTTTTGTGACTGCACGCTTTTCTACCCCGATCGTACGTCAGGGCCAAGTTGTTCAAAAGGTGATAAGCTTAACCATTGGTTAGCGTAAATTTAAATTCACTTGTAACTTAAAAACTAAACCATTGAATTAGTTACTTTTCAGATATCAGATATCTAGTACAGTCGATTTACATGCAAAATTGTGGGATTGTACCTTGTATATTAACTGAATTATTAAAGATTGAAAAATATTATTAAATAGCGATTAAGCTAACCAACTTTTGAACAACTAGGCCCTGACAACTTTTTGTGAGGCCTCTAAGTGAAATGATGGAAGAAGGGTGGCCCTAACCCTCACAAAAGTATTTTTACGTTTGCTGCTAACCAATCTGGTAAATTTCCCAAACTTTGTTGCCGTTAACCAATGTATACCATAATTACGCTATGAAATTTGATGATTGCTATATCAGGGGAGTTAACACCTTGTATTCACGTTCAATTTCGTAGATTTATATATATATAAACAAATTATTTTTGTTACGTTATTAGTCAAGTGCTGAATTGTTTCATCTGTGTGTCACATCATCAAACAAAATCTTCATTGTTCATTTTTGTAATGGAAAAAAATATATACAGTAGGATCAAACAGGTTCAGAAAATCATACATTGAATCAAATACCTTGAAACTAGGTAATTCTCATGAAATAGGAACTTGCATACATGGCTTACCGATGAATTAACGATAGACTAGCATGCATATTTATATATCATTTGTGTCTACATACTTCATAAATGAATAAGAAAGTGATAATTCATTTAATCAATCATGCAAGGGTCAGCTAAGCATTGTTCTATCATTTGTGTGAACTTTAAATATAAAGTACTTGATCAGCATTTTGAGAATTTCAATTTCCATTCTGTGAAACCAGATATTTTTGTGGGGCCCAATTTCCTTTTCTCGGGTACATGAATTCATGGATGAGCACCCACTCGATTACTTTTGTGTTAAACTTGTAATTAATTTGTGGACCAATGAACTCGTGAATGAAAAGTGCCCACAAAATGAAGGAAATGAAAAGCCCCACCAAAATAACTCATTTCTCGGGATGTAGAAAAAATATGTCTAAGTCATCAGATTATATTATGTTGCTGCATTTTCTTCCCTCTTTTCCTTCTTTTGTTACGTTTGTTCAGCACGATCCTTCACGCTGGCTACAATTTGCATGTACATCATTATTTATTATACTTTAAAATGGTTTTCTGCTGATTTTGGTAATATATAATTATTGAAAACAGATCTTGTGTTGTGGTTATTTTTAGCTCGTCTGTTCAAATGAAAGTGCAAGTGAGCATATGCCATGGTGCAGCGTCTGTTGTCTGACGTACGTCTGGCATCAAAATTTTACTTCAAATGACTCAATAACCAAAAGGCCAAGACTATTGATAATTAAACCACTTGCATGCTGGGATGAAAGGCTACAAGTTCTGTTCAAATAAATGAACTTAAACCACTTCTGAAAGTATTCAAGTATTTAAACTTCTTCTCAATAACCGAAAGGCCTAGGATAGAGATATTGGGCCCATAGCATGCTTGGATGAAGGGATACCAAGTTTGCTTAAACCTTGACCAGCTTTCTCAGTCACAGGGGTCAAATATCTGAGAATCTACAAGCAACTTCTTAATACCCAAAAAGTCCAGGATACTGATATGGGCATATAGCATGCTGGGATGATTTTTTTTTTTGAAGCGATACCAAGTTTGTTTATTTGAATGACCTTGACACGCTTTCAAGATAACAGGGGTCTGTGTTTTATAATTAAATCACATGTAAGTTATTAGCTTACATCTACAACTTTCACCATTGGTGATATGATGACTTTGGGCTTCTGTATCTATACCTGTGTGGTTATTATAAGACGTGTTACAAGTTTTCATTGTTTGGTTTTAAATTGTCTTATTAGCTTTATATCTATATTTTACGCAGACAAATCTGTAATAGAATTTTATTGATTGCTCGGACATTTGGTTGAATTGATAGCTTATATATGATAATTTACCTGCAAGTGTGGTTTCTACTTCTTGGCATGATGCATGTCTTTCAAAAATGTATACCCTGTTGGATTTTGTGTTTGGTAGTTTGATTTGAGGTGGCACGACTCCCGATATTTTTCATTGTCTGGTTAACCTATTCGCCCCTTGAAGATGCATTTGAACTCTTCCAATTCAAGGGTTGGAATAGTTCATTACAATATTTCAAGGTTGAATGAGTAAATTGAGAATTTTATCCCTTTCACCCCTATATGACCTTAATAGACTCTGCCATGCATTCATATACATGAGTCCATTGTAATCTACAGGGTTGAAAGGGTTAAGTGGATCATCAAGCATTCCAGGAAACTCAAATTCATAATTAGTTAAAAGAGTAAGTACACCAGTATGTATTTATAGAGGTGGCCGAGTGGTTAAGGTATCCCGACATTTTGCCACTAACCCTCCACCTAGTTGCGAGATTGAAACCCATGTGTGTACTGACCATAGGTCGGTGGTTTTTCTCCGGGTACTCTGGTTTTCCTCCACCTCCAAAACCTCGCACGTCCTTAAATCACCCTGGCTTTTAAAAGGATGTAAACTAAACCAAACCAAAAGTATTTATAGACATTGTTTGGTATAGGGTAGAGTATTTGACACACTAGATACCAACCATTGTCTGAAACCCGCATGACACTGCACTTCACACAAACATCAGTCAAGTGTCACATAGGTCTCCGACAATGGATACCAACCTACAGTGTGTTACATATGCGTAGAACTTCAACACACAAACAGAATTATCAAGGATTCCTTTGAGCTGAGAGTCTCATTCAGCTCTCATACAAATCTCATCGTAAATGGTAAATGATGTGTACTTGTAAATATGGTTTTAATAAATACACATCAGGGTGGGGGAGGGGGGATGAAAACAGTGAGCACTTTCAATATGTTGTTCGTCATTTCTTAATCCATTCATCCCCCTAAAACCACATTTGAACCTTACCAAATGTTGGAATGGGATAGTCCAGTTTAGATATAAAGGGTGAATGCTTGTGCTCTATGGTAGAGTCTTGCTGACTTTCATTCATCACAACTGGAAAGGCTGCACCCTCTTAAAAAAAGAATAACTTGCCTGTATTCCTAAAATATTCTTCTTTAGAACTAAGTGATGGATATCTATCATTGACAGTTGAGTTTAGATATATGTAGGGTGATTGCTTGTGCTCCATGGTAGAGTCCTGCTGTCATCAATCCATTATCACTTGAGAGGCAACCCTCTGTATTCCTATAATCTTCTTCTTTAGAACTAAATAACGGAAATCAACCATTGGTTATTCCCAAATTTATTTTGATTATCTATTCAATTAAATCTTTGTAAAATGATAACAAAAGCATTGTTTGATTGGAAACATTATTAGAAAATGATTATTAAAGAAAAAATAATTTGCTGTCATTAAATTTCTTCCTAGTCCTACAATGAGTACGTTATCAGTACATCTAATTAGCTATTATCAATATATAGATTAAAAATTAAGAAATATCTCTTTGAAGCAAACTTAACAGAATATCACAACATAGGGACCAGAAAAGTGATATATTCAGTTGTAATAAAATTTTAACAAAGTAATATCTGGTCCCTGTGTTTAATTATAAATATCTCTATAATATGTTGTGTTTTATTATAAACCAATACTCTCAAACAAATATTTTCTTTTGTGATTTGAATTCCTTGTGTGTTTATTAGCAGTTTAAGGTATATGCTTAAAGCATTCTAATGAATTGGATATGCACTTGCTGTTTTTGTTTTACCTGGTACAGTGCACTCCTCTTTATATCATGTTGTATTTGTCAGACAAAAACATGATATTAGCAGAAATGTTACATTAAGAAAGACATGTTTTTTCCATTAAATCTAGTGTATTTCCAATCTCCATGACTAAAAGTAAATATCCAATGTACATATGAAGATGTTTCAATATATAGATAACATTATTTCAATTAAAAACCAATTATGGGGTTATTTTTTATTTTCTTTGCAACATTTTGTACAAGTTGTATCTGAAATCAATGGAAATGACATCATTTTCTGGGTATTTAATGTGATTGGCTAAAAAAAACATGATATTAAAGGCCCAATATACGTAACTTCAGCGAAATTTTTGTGATTCTAAAAAATTCCAGTTGATAACCATGCAAAATTTAGCATAAAACATAGTAAACCTGAGCGGTAACTAACAAGAAACTCTTGACAAAAAAATCCAAAGAATTGAAAAAAATTTAGGTGGGGCCCACTTCAACAACAAACCGAAGGTAGAAGACGGTTCGAAATGGACACGTGTTTACAAATAGCATGTTTCAACTGCTGCTGTACCAGTAACCGCAAAAGAATTCATCGTGAAAATTGCTGATATCGGTTAATCTTAACTAAATCTATAAATATAATAAGTTATTAGGCTTGATTTTTGCTTCAAAGTTTGCCGAAAGTTACGTATATTGGGCCTTTAAGAGGAATTCACCTTAAAATATGTGATATTAACCAAATAAATTTACATAGATTATATAGACAGAAAAATGATGCTTGGGAAAAACATGATATAAAGAGGAATGTGATATTAACAGGGGTGATATTAAGTGGAGTCTACTGTATTATCTTCTGGGAGTATAGGGTACATAAACTCATGAATAATCATGATCTTATATACAGTTTTTATGCATGATGGAACATTATTCTCTGTTTGGTTTTTAAAATAAAATAATAAAGATATATAATTATGTTTTGGTCGTGTGTTGTTTTTTCCACCATAAGGGTTAACAGGAGATTTTCATCGAACAATTTGAAAGCTTATGGATATCTAGGCTCCCTTTAATATAACGTTATTCAAACATTTAACATTTGAAGTCCTTTTAAGGTCATGTACTCATGGAACGCCAAATTAACATATAATGTATATTCAATTAATTGCACCTTTCTTCAAATAACTGCAGATAGGTACAAATGATTAAGGATAGGTTCAGTTTAATTTAATATAAGTGCAATTCAATTGAAGCTAGGTACAATTCAATTGAAGCTAGGTACAATTCAATTGAAGCTAGGTACAATTCAATTGAAGATAGGTACAATTCAATTGAAGATAGGTACAATTCAATTGAAGCTAGGTGCAATTCAATTGAAGATAGGTACAATTCAATTGAAGATAGGTACAATTCAATTGAAGATAGGTACAATTCAATTGAAGATAGGTACAATTCAATTGAAGATAGGTACAATTCAATTGAAGCTAGGTACAATTCAATTGAAGCTAGGTACAATTCAATTGAAGATAGGTGCAATTCAATTGAAGATAGGTACAATTCAATTGAAGATAGGTACAATTCAATTGAAGATAGGTACAATTCATTTGAAGCTAAGTACAATTCAATTGAAGATAGGTACAATTCATTTGAAGATAGGTACAATTCAATTGAAGATAGGTGCAATTCAATTGAAGATAGGTACAATTCAATTGAAGATAGGTGCAATTCAATTGAAGATAGGTGCAATTCAATTGAAGCTAGGTACAATTCAATTGAAGATAGGTGCAATTCAATTGAAGATAGGTGCAATTCAATTGAAGATAGGTACAATTCAATTGAAGCTAGGTACAATTCAAATGAAGATAGGTACAATTCAATTGAAGCTAGGTACAATTCAATTGAAGATAGGTACAGTTCAATTGAAGCTAGGTACAATTCAATTGAAGATAGGTACAATTCATTTGAAGCTAGGTACAATTCATTTGAAGATAGGTACAATTCAATTGAAGCTAGGTTCAATTCAATTGAAGATAGGTACAATTCAATTGAAGATAGGTACAATTCAATTGAAGATAGGTACAATTCAATTGAAGATAGGTACAATTCAATTAAAGATAGGTGCAATTCAATTGAAGATAGGTACAATTCAATTGAAGATAGGTACAATTCAATTGAAGATAGGTACAATTCATTTGAAGCTAGGTACAATTCAATTGAAGATAGGTACAATTCAATTGAAGAAAGGTACAATTAAATCGAAGATAGGTACATTTCAATTGAAGATAGGTAAAATTCAATTGAAGCTAGGTACAATTCAATTGAAGCTAGGTACAATTCAATTGAAGATAGGTACAATTTAATTGAAGATAGGTACAATTCATTTGAAGCTAGGTACAATTCAATTGAAGATAGGTACAATTCAATTGAAGAAAGGTACAATTAAATTGAAGATAGGTACAATTTAATTGAATCTAGATACAATTCAATTGAAGCTAGGTACAATTCAATTGAAAAAAGGTACAATTATTTGTACCTACAAGTATCTTTAATTATTTAAAGATAGGTGCAATTGAATTGAACCTATCTTCAATTGAATTGAACCTTTCTCCAATTGAATTTAATCTATCTTCAATTGAATTGAACCTCGGTACAAATATAACATACGTTTAATTAAATTGAAGCTATCTTCGATTCATTTGCACCCATCATTAATGCACGTCATGTTTCTTGGATGGCCATCGGGCCTGGTCCAAGCCTTGGAGATTTCGTCATGACTTCGAAACAGTTGAAATTCCTATTCTAAACACTATTTATCTGGCGTCCGCCACTTCAATGTTTGGTGGTCGCCAGAGAAATAATTGGCAGCAACCGGCTGATAGAGTTCAAGTTCAAGTTCAAATATTTTATTTTCGTGCCAAACACATATTTCACATAAAATCATAATAACATAACTATACAAATTGTAATAAAATATGTGTCCAGCCATATTGACTTATTAGACACGTTATTGAAGAATGCAAATAATAAAAAATAATGCATTACACTAATTAAAATGAATATCGATACATAAACATTTGCCACTCAACTTTTCTATATGCTTATACAATATACAATTACAAGAGAAAAAGTGGTTGGGCCAATCCCTACCGACGATTTCACCATGCCCTATTTTCTTTAGACTTTTAAGATATTAATGGATATATATATAAAATTATGCAGTTAATTACTTTAAAAACACACACTTTTGCCGTGTGCTCCTGTACACTGTGCACTGATAGAATGGTATCCTCGATGATTTTATGGCGGCTTCCAGATTAGAATATTTCACCTGTGGCACTAACAGGCTTCTGTAAAAGGGGGTCGGAATGTCCCAGCTACTGTCGACTAACAAAGGACTTACTTGTTTCAAGGGCTGTGAACAAGGATATTTCCATAAGAAGGATTAATGCACTAATGTCTTTAAAATTAAATCAGGTTCGTGGCAGAAGTGAGCATGCGACATACTGACAAGGAATTCGATTCCTCTTTTGGTTTAAACATATTTTATTGCGATAAATTGCAACAGGATAGGGCACAAGTTATACAACTTATATCAAGCCCGTTCCTATTCATAACACAACATATATATTTCTACGTATCAAAAAGGCAGTTATAGAGTTCTATACAATCATATGCTAGTCACTCACACGAGAAGAAATAGGATGAGAGAGAGAGAGGGGAGGGGGGGGTGACTTGTAATTATTGACTAGTAGCAAAGCATGACAGTTAAACTTTGAAAGTATTTCTGACCATGTGCTTGTTCTTTCTCCGTGCAAGCGGAATTAATGATGTTCGTATCACTATTCCTATCTTTCAGCTATTCATCACCTCCCGTGCCAATAACTTCCTCCTGTTCACTCCTGGCCTGCTGGTATTTCCGTTTCCACTAATCCATTCACACAGAGAAAGACCAATCACATGGTTTTATTGAAATAATAGATATAAATTTAATATAATAATATAAGTACTATATACTAGTCGAATAGAAATGGACTAATTTTTGTGAGGGAGACGAGGAAAAAGAGGTAAATTCCTCTTTGCGAGGTTACCGTCAAATATGGTGCAATTAATCATGAATTATCAGCCAAAATCTAACGAAGTTTTTATTTATTTTTCCACCTTGTGTATACTAGTGCATATTATCTCGAATGTTTACCCAGTGTTTCTTTATTTGTTCGGTATATATATAATCAATAGAATAGAAGTTGCAATATTATTACAATTGTTTTGAAATGGCTTGGTTCATCTACGCTTTGTTTCAACACTTGGTCATAGATGTGCGTGATTTTCAGAAATTGAATTAAATATATCTAATGGCAAAAACTTTACGAAAGGATTGGGCAAAAGATTATAAAAATATAAATATAGCGCAACGTGGAATATATTTATTTCAGTTTCAGTTAGCTAAGTGTGTTTAGCACCTGAGATCGGACAAGTGGCAACTGACTAGTATTTTTGGCATTTCTTGCGAAGAAAGCTTAAAAATCCAGCCGGGCAGTAGGTTGCGAGGTGTTGAAATAAGTAAAATCACCCTTTTTTTCTTAATTTCAGGAGATAATCGTTTTCTGAGAAAAATCAAATACAAATCATATATTCGTGTTTTTTTTTTCTATTACAATATTATTTGTATGCCAAAAAATGTGTCATTTGATCAATATCATATCATCATGTGTTTTTCTTTAATCGGATTCCTAATTGAAATAATCAACTGTCTAGATTAGGATAGATTTACCATGGCCAAGTTCACACAGTACTAGCTTGAACACAACGAAACCTGTGGAATCCGACACCATATTAGACACCCTTTGTAATATGGACTCTGATATTACGCCAAGACACGTGTAATCTAGGAGAATGTTTACAGTTGTGTAATACAGTGAGCAGGGGTCAAACCTTTTTCCCCTCAGAATTGTGTTAAATTTATTGAAATGTTGCATTTTCCTTCATTTTGTATGTCAATATCTACCCAAATCCTCCAGATTTGTCTTTTTCTGATTATCCTTTGCTGTTTTTAGTTGAAAAATATACTTTAAAAGTTTAAAAAGTGAAATTTTGTGATTATTAATAATTCCCCTTTGAAGAGCTTTCCCCCCCCCCCCCCTAGAGTACAAAAAGGTAATTTCCCCTAAATCCTAGATTAACCCCTGGTGAGGTATTATGTTCTAATATTTACCATTGCATGGCATAACCACTATATACCTCTACCGAATTCAATTGACTTATCGTAAGCCCATGGGATGAACAAGTTCTTAAACTGATAAATATAAGTATAAATCTGCATTTAGTTAACATTCATAGGCAGTATGAATGCCAAGTGGACAACGGCAAATTCAATGAGTCGCTAGCAAATTCAATGAAACACTAGCTGGACAAAGGCAAATTCAATGAAGCGCTAGCGCGCATCACTGAATTTGCCTTTGTCCCCAGTTGGCATTCATACTGCCTATGAATACCAACTGAAAGCAGCTCAATGCTTGAATATTCGTGTGCTTGATGTTTCCACACTTTTCACTAGAGTCTTACTTAAAAAATAACAACAAACGGAAATATAGATATATACGATTTAATGAATATGGAAATAAAATAATGAGCTATGTACAGTAGATCAACAAAGAAATGAAAACACAAAATAAATAAACTGTAACTTAAGACATAACTCTCATACCAAATATAAACTTTTATACAAAATATAAACTTTTACACAAAATATAAACTTTTAACACAAAATATAAACTTTTACACAAAATATTAACTTTTACACAAAATATTAACTTTTACACAAAATATTAACTTTCATGCCTAACCTAACACGATTATACCCAGCACTAGAAACTATGTGTGGTATTGTATTGGCACCACAGACAGGAGAGAGACTTGGTTGTAGGTCAACAAATATCAAACTGAATACGGACGAACATGCAGACAAACAGACCGAGTCAAACATCGGTCCTGCGGAACAGATAAGAAAGAGCTTTAGTCAAATGGCAAACGTCCTGACAGTCAAAATGATAAATGTACCACTCTGAGTGTCAATAACCACCAAATACTGTAGCAAGCTTCTTCCTTGAACATATATATACAGATACGGACGAACATGCAGACAAACAGACCGAGTCAAATATCGGTCCGGCGCAACAGATAAGAAAGAGCTTTAGTCAAATGGCAAACGTCCTGACAGTCAAAATGATATATGTACCACTCTGAGTGTCAATAACCACCAAATACTGTAGTAAGCTTCTTCCTTGTACATATATATACAGATACGGACGAACATGCAGACAAACAGACCGACACAAATATCGGTCCGGCGCAACAGATAAGAAAGAGCTTTAGTCAAATGGCAAATGTTCTGACGATCAAAATGATAGGTACCACTCTGAGTGTCAATAACCACCAAGTACAGACAGACATACATACAGACAAAACAACCACCATGCAGACAGACAGACGCACATACAGACAAAACAACCACCATACAGACAGACGCACATACAGACAAAACAACCACCATGCAGACAGACAGACGCACATACAGACAAAACAACCACCATGCAGAGACAGACGCACATACAGACAAAACAACCACCATGCAGACAGACAGACGCACATACAGACAAAACAACCACCATGCAGACAGACAGACGCACATACAGACAAAACAACCACCATGCAGACAGACAAACAACACGCAGATAAACATATTAAACAAAACCGAATGGCGTGACAGGACATTGCAATGTTATAAAACCATTTAACGACTGGGTATAATCGCCCACACGCCTACATTTGCCCGACCTCGCCTTATATAGATTTGACCACACCCGTCTTATAACCACAAAACTATACGACCTTATAAATATTGCCATCCCCATGTCCAAGTTGTTTTTTTTTAATTTAAAAGTAAAGTCTCTGTTTCATCTAGTGCTGCCAGATAACTTTTCTGATCAACAAGTCCTTGACCTTTTACAAGGGATAGGAACTTCTTCCTCGTCATCATAAGATATTCTTCTCTTCATGCCCCTGTTTCTTTTGTTGATGATATAGTTATAGCCACGCCTACAGGACGGTATTTCGTCATTGGCCGGTACATAGGTACCGCAGGAAGTCTGGCCAGCCTCAAACCAAAATGGTGTTGGTTCTTTGGAGTGGTCACTTTCTTTGACAGGGTGGTCATGATCACTTTCTTTAAGAGTGTAATCCCCCTAAAATGAAGATAAGATAATATAGTTTTTAAGTTCTTGGCGGAAACAAAATGGAGGATTTTTAATTCATCATAATGTGGGCATGAACGCTCCACATGAATACTGGAATTAGAATTTGTCAAACCCGTCTTCGGTTTTGAAAGTTTGGGCAACTGAGTAATTGTTTCGAAAACAGAAGACCAATGTCGAAGATCGTTCTGACGCCGAAAGGCCACCTAATTGTCTAAATTTCTATCTAAATTGTTCAACCAATAGTGATGCCGAAAATAGCTTACTGAATGTTCTTGACCTCGTTAGAATTTGCTACGAAACAATGGTTCATAAACTATAACTACAAATAATATGCCCTTAATAAATCGGGAACCGTCGGCACTGTTTTCTCGTTTACGGAAAGTGCCGACGGTTCCCGATTGGCCCTTAATCTCACCATCAGATCGAGGCTGTAGTCAAAATCATCTTCAAGTTCAAATACCGCAACTGGGTGTATTTCGGCTTTCAAGCTGTTTGAAAAAAAATGAAATTTCAATTTTTGCACACGCTATAAACTTACATGTTCAATGAAATTGATCATAAATAAACGAATAAATGGCAGTAAAATTGCAGAATGTCAAGTACTGTATGTAAGGCTTAGTCACACTTTCATGAAGTTTATAATAGATTTGTTGGACTTTTAAGGATTTGAGCGACCCTTACCAAGGAGGTTTGGTCCCTGGACGAAGGACAGTCACGTGTATAATATCACAGTGAACGCTGTCTTGGACACTTGTATGCTCCTTTGGAGGATGGATAGAGGTAGAAAGAGAATAAAGAATATAGAGCAACAAAAAAGACAGAAAGAAAGAAATGGACAAACATGGAATAAGTATTAGTAATAAAATAGTCATGCAACAGAGAAAATATTTAACGATAGTTTGCAGAAACAAGCAGCAGACAGACAAATTGGGACATAAGAATACATTGTGTTACAATACAATACATTACATTACAATACAAAGTAGTACGACTACTAACTGATAAAGAATTCATTCAGTAAGTATACAGATAACACAATATTAAATACCTTTATAGATGTACAGAACGAATTCATGGATTGTTTGTAAACAAGTTTGTCATCACAGGTATGACTTGGTGTCTTGATGACGTCAGAGGTATGGACAGGTGTACAGGTATTTGTACTATCAGAGAAGGAACGTTTCTATAGGAAGAAAATGAAAAACAATTAAAGAGTTAAGTTATAACATTTTCACTGTGTTTTTCGATGAATATGACTAGGGAAATCATGCTTTAATTTTGGGGCGCCATTTTGACATTAGTTTGACAGCGTTATATAGAGAGATGACGTCAATGAACTTAGTAATGACACTATAGATGATTCTGTATTGCTTCATAAATAGGCCACACACAATTGAAATAACTACCATGAGAAGACAATAGGGATTTTTCTATACAAAATGGCCAAATATTGTCAAAATCCGTCTATAAACAAAGTCAGGAAATTAATTGAGAAAAGCTATAAATACTAAGAATACAATTGAAGCTAAAGACATTTTTTGATGAATATTGGTACGTCATTGTATATGTTTACAGAAGCTTCAAAATGTACCTTTAAAAATGCAACAAGTTGAGTGATGTCTGCCTTTGTTTGTGTTTTGTCTGAATACTGCTGGACTTTAGAACTCTGAAAAATATACAGTTAATTACTTATTTATTTGTACACCCACTTACTAATTCATTTGTTGTTTTTTCTCATTTGGAGTTTTGTATGGCTTGTCGTTGAATTTGAGATTGATGATAAACCAAGAAAGATAATTAAATGCACTCTATAAAAAAGAAAATGACAAATAACCATAACCATAACTGAAGAATTTGACTTTACCGGGCCAGTATATGAAAAATTGTATTTCCAATTTTCTAAACCTATTTTTCATCGTTTCAAACCTAGATCAATAGCAGAAAACTTTGAGCTGACAAATGCCAAATAATACCTACTGTCATTCTTATTCAGTTATTGCGTCATTGTCACATTGAATTTCACAAATTCCATTGATCTAGGCCGAAAAACGTATGACAATGTATTAATCAAATCTTATTATTTAGTTTAGTTTTTAAACAATATTTTTTATTTAATTTTCATTAAAGTATACCTACATGTTTAATAATTTGGGATTGGAAAGCAAGGTTAAAGCTTATACAAATTCCTTTCCTAGAATATGACAATACTTACCATGATATTGTCCAATCGATATCGAGTCAAGTGAATCTGATTATGACCTCGTGGTTGTTGGTCGTCAGGGCGACGTGGTCGCCATTGTCTTTTCTTGGTACGAATGTTATCCATTGCTAGGCTGAATAAGAAAATAGCGCAATACCTTGAATCACAGTTGCTTGAGTTTCTGTCAGTAAATAATAAATATATATGTGTGAAATGAGCCTCCCATTACAGTTAATTCTGTAATGGGCCGCGGCTCAATATATATAGGCCTAAACATTTTTTTATATACTGACAGAAACTCAAGCAACTGTGCTTGAATTAAGGATTTCTATTAGAAGCAATCATAAGATAATAGTACGTGGTCGACAAAATGATAAAACGATCAAGCAATGATGTAGATAGTGAGAATTATCGACTTGCATGTTTCCTGGTCTTTTTAATATTTTGGTCAATTATTCCAGTATACAATCTACTTGCACTTTCTATAATAGTGTAACGTGACGCTACCACAATTGGTACACTACCCTATTTGGTACACGGTCACAAAATGGTTGGGAAAATGCTTGAAAATGATATTTGAACATTTTCCTTTGACAGTATAATAAAATAGATATTTGTCAGCATTACCACCAAATATTTTTCTTTTCTAATTCAATTTACAATTACACGATAACATCAAAGTCAGCATATCAGAAACCAGGTAAAAACGCCGTGCGTCGACGACATTTTGGCGAATTTTGAAGGGAGTAATTTTAAGCAAGTTTAAATGTAGATTTTTGGTCCTTATAAACCGAATAATATCAAAGTGGATGTGTAAAACTGTAGTTTGGTATAGTGTTTAAAAAGGCAAAATATTTTGTTGCAATAGATACATTCATTAGTTGAAATAAAAACAAATTCCATGACCTGTGATACGATGTACCAATTTGGGTACGGGTCACGGCTGAAAAACGGACAAAATCTCCTTGAAAGTTTTGCGGTATATTTTCAAAACAAAATCACCTCGAATAAGTTTTACTTCTGAAAACAAACCAACATACGTACTCTTTGTCAAAAATCAAGAAACATTCCAAATACACTATCTGAATTTGTAGATATCACTGAAAATCTGTCAAAATTGTACCAATTGTGGTAGTGTGACGTTAAGCTGTAAATTTCTATCTGGTTTACTGCAGTATATGCTTAAATCAACTCAAGCAGCATAGGCCTAAGCTTATGTTACAATGACTATTGTCAGATTCCTTTAGCTTATCCTTATATTATTTCACCGTCAGGTTATGAAACGCCAAATTAACACATACTCAATTAATTGCACAAACTTTAAATAATTAAAGATAGGTACAAATAATTAAACCTATCTTCAATTGAATTGTACCTAATTTTAATTTAAATTAAACCTACCTTTAATTCAATAAAAGATAGGTACAATTCAATTGGAGATAGGCAAGATTCTGTTACAGATAGGTTCAAATACGACGAATTGAACATATCTCGAAATCAATTAAAGATAGGTACAATTAAATTGAAGATAGGTTCAATTTAATTAAGGATATGTTATTTGTACCTAGGTTCAAATCATTTGAAGATAGGTACAATTCAGTTGAAAATAGGTTCAATTCAATTGAAAATAGGTTCAGTTCAATTGAAGATAGGTTCAATTTAATTGTACCTATCTTCATATAATTATAGATACAGTAGGTACAAATAATTGGACCTATCTTCAATGTTGAATTGTACCTATCTTCAATTAAATTGAAGTTACCTATCTTCAATTTATTGTACCTATCTTCAATTATTTGAAGATAGGTGCAATTAATTGAGTATGTTAATTTGGCGTTCCATAGAGGTCACTGTCAATATTCTACCCTACAGTGCGGTGCAACAAGCATGGAAACATTTTTATTTTTTGCTTTGATTTAAACATATTTGATTTGCAAATATACAAATGGGATCAGACACAAGTTAAACAACTTGCTTTATATATTCTTTGTATTTCCAACATTTTTCAATCAATATCCCCGACTTTGTTAATGGGTGGATTTTGACAATATTTAAACTTTTGTACAAAATATCCTTAGTTTCTTCTCATAATTTCGATTTATTTTCCGTCGTGTATTTATGGAGAAATACAGAATTATCTAGATCTACACTGATAATTTCAACGTGACGACATTTTTTGTATATATAACGTTACCAAAATGACGTCAAAGTGGCGTCCGAAAAAATGGATGATTTTGTAAAAAAATACGAATTCTTCAGTCATATACAACGGGAAAACGTGCAAACATTATGAGATGAAGTAGGAAATAACTCTCTACTGTACACTGTACGTATACAAAATTTTAATCAAAAATGATTCATTAACGATGTCATGAAGAAAAGTACCGAAACATGTTTATTTGCGATAGGGCCTATGTTCTTTGTTGACTATTTCCATTGATTTTCAATGATTTTTTTCTGACTTTGATGGACCACATGCATTTGCATCTGATACAATTTATGTAAAACTGTATCTAAACCTTCCTTAAATACAGGTTTACAAATTTATATACCAGATCTTGCAAATGTCTGTGGATGCATACTGTACTACCCCCTTCTCTCTACAACCAAATCCTCTCCTCCCTCATCAATGCGTCTGTATCACCTCAAATTGAAATACATTTTCCCGTTGAATTCTTCACCGAATTTAACAACTTTACTTGAAACGAGTCACTTACCTTGGTAACTTTGTCTGTGACAATCGTTGAGAAATTCTTAGAAGTAAAACTTGGAAAATTCAGGGAAAATAATGAGAGCGAAATATATCGTGACCGAAGTCGTGAGTCTCGTTGATGAGATATGACCGTGACAACAACATATGACGTCATAATCAATTTGACGAAATTTCCGCTTTTATGGATACACGTGACTCAGAAATTGAAAACTCATTGTGACGCATTTCCGGTCTTTCATATAAGGTTATAAATCAATTGAATTTTTCCATTTTGATTTCCATGTTCTTGATCGGATAGTAGTGTATATTTAGACGGGATCTTGATAGGATATTTTATGTTTGACTAAAATATGTATAGTATATTACCAATTTCAACCCTTCGGGAACAAGCTATAAGTTCGTATTCATGCGGAAACTGACTGGGCAAATCTTGGTTTCTGCGCTCGGGATCCAATGACAAATAAACAAAAATACATTTGTCCGTAATTTTTTGGGAGAAAATTAATACAAGAACCTGTTAAAAATGATTGTTCCTGACATTTTCAGCGCGAAAAAAGTTATAGTAACAAGCAAGTTAGTCCGAAAGGTTCTATGTGATCTTTCGGACTACAAATAAATAGGCTGGAGCCAGGAAGCAAGACTTGAGCATGATAACGAATTATTGAATGCGATACTAAATTTGTCCCGTATTAATGAAACCGTTCTCATGCTCAAGCATGGATTTTGTGCTCAAACACTATTTATTATTCCGGCTATAAATTATTTGAAAAAAATCATTGTGTCAACAATTTGGCAAAAAAACTGAAGGGAATTGAAGCTGAATACGTGTTTCAATGGTTGTAGTTGACTTTTTTCATCGTAAACGTGATTTATGTGAGTTAAGAAAGCTGGTTTGAGCACAAAATCATGAAAGCATAAGAACGGTTTCATGAATACGGGACCTGTCTTTTGTCCCTGGGTGGTTTGTTCCCCAATGGAGTTCGGACCCGCGATCCCGCTTACAAACCTAGTCGGACGCGCGCTCTGCCACATATATATATATATAATGATGTCTGTATAGCTTGAAGCAAGAAGGCGAATGTAATCCAACAATAAGTACATAAGTAAACCTGTCTTATGTGTTTTTTTATCCTATATTGGTGGAGCGGAACTGCGGAAAATTGTTTAGCAAACAGAATAAATAGATCCCCATCGAACGTTGAAATAAACATGTAATATTATTTTCATTTATCTTAAAACTAATATTTTGGTTTGGTTCAATTGGCTTGTTTTGTTTTACGCCCTATTGACAGCCAGAATCATTTAAGGACGTGCAAGGTTTTGGTGATTGAGGAAAGCCGGGGAACCCTGAAAAAACCACCGACCTACGGTCAAACCTGGCAACTGACTCACATGGGTTTCGAACTCGAGACCCAGATGGAGAGGGCTACAGGTAGAATGTTCAGACACCTTAAAGCTGACAGTGCAAGTTAAAAGCTTTCAATTAAGATTAAAAAAAAATTCAGATTGTGATTACTTAAAATACTTCCGAGATGTTCTCTACATTGACCATGTTGTCTTCCGGTTTTCGTAACCAAGGAAGTGGCAGACATTTTTGATTATCCTTGCTTGGTAACGTGTATAGACACCCTTGGGTATAAAAGCACCAATAGTTGCAAAACCGGTTTCATTCTGATACTGTCCTCTCGCTGTAGCACGTCTTTTACAGGTACAGATAGTCTGTACACATTACGTTACGGCTCGTTTTCGTGTGTTTTTTTTACGAATATGGATGTGGATATTGGAAAGATATATAATGAATGTGAAATGAAATTGTAATAAAAACATCCATATCCCCATGAAACTTACAACAAAATTACACAAAACAACTTTATGTAATATATGTTGCAAGTGAAACAAACAAATGGCTAGGTTCAATTAAATTAGAGATAGGTGCAATTCAATTGGAGATAGGTACAATTGCATTGAAGATAGGTTCGATTCGTCTTATTTGAAGGCATCTTTAATAGAATTGTATGTATTTCCAATTGAATTAAACCTATCTTTAATTGAATTGTACCTATCTTCAATTTCATTGTACCTATCTTCAATTGAAATGTACATATCCTAACTTATTTGAAGATAGGTGCAATTAATTGAGTATATGTTAATTTGGTTTTCAATAGCACCAAAGTGTCAAGATATTGTTTAGACCCATTAAAAAAACAGTTCCTAATTTTAACAAAAAGTCTTCTTCCTCGTTCTAATCAGTCTACTTCTGGCCACACATGCGACACATCCATCCACTTCCGTGGAATTCTTGGGTCGACTTGATTCACCTACACTGTGTACACTTTCCACACCGAGTGAAGAGAATGGTCAATATTGATGAAAACGATATACAGTATCACAATACGGCTGTAACCCTGGTTTGACCGCACTGAATCTCGTTTGTTTGAACTTCTAGAAAAGTCAGCGTTATTGATAAGGATTCTTGTGGAATTCTGTTACTTTCCTTTTAGCTAGTATTTCGTCTTTCGAAATATTTGAGAGTGTATAGGTTTATATGGTTTCTTAAGTCATCGACAAAGCCATTTTCTTTCTGCAACAAAAATGTTTGTGGACTTATACCAAGTTGTAATAGATACTATGTCGGCAGATACAATTACATACAGATCATTGAGTCTAGTTTGAATATCGGGGGTCAAGAATTGAAAATTTGTGTTTTGGTTTCGTTTTAGATTTCAAATATTTTATTCGTTTTAAATGACGAACCTGATGGATTAGACCCATTCTGACAGATGATCCAATATTCACCATTCTGTCATTGGTCAATCGTCTGCCGTAGTCTTCCACAGAATCAATCAACATCTTGTAAATAACGTTCGAGTATTTCGAAAGGTTGTAGTAGACATACAAGCATGTCACTAGGTATTCGAAGATTACTACCTCTTATGTGAAGAACTGTTGATCAACCCAAGGTTTATGTGAAAAACGGGAGCAACGACATAAATTAGAAAAGAAACTGCTACCATAAGACGTAACTGAAAGAAACATAGAGACATCGCGACGCGGGATATCTTATCGTAATTGTAACATACCTTTTATATCGAACCGCCATCGAGAACTTGTTTAATTGTTGTTTATGTTCAGCGAGTGTGAAGCTGCTTGTAAACCGGAAGTGAGTTGCCGATCGGAATGCTATGTAAAGCTAGGCTTTGAAAAAGAGCTTTTGTGACTATTTATGAGCTAGATGATAAAATCATAGGAATAGTGCTGATATTTGAATATTATGTACAAGTTTAATTATACAAGAAATGTAATAGATTTATCCAATAGTAATAATCATTAGAACTATCTTTCTTAGCCTTATCGCGCCATTTTATGTAACCTTACGCATGTCGTCTGCTATTCCTCCGAGACAAACTGAGACTAAAAGTGTTTGTCCTTTTTATGAGTTTTGTATTTTAGCTTGTCCTTGTTGATTAAATCACTTTTAATTACTATAATAAGAATGAGGACAGGAAGAGGACATGTTTTAGGATATTGTAACTTTGTAAATAGTAGATTTCTAATGTGAGAGGGTAAGGAACTTTTTGTGAGAATCGATGTGAGAAGTGATTTGATTGGATGAGACGGATCATGTGATCATGTGAGAAAGGTATAAAAGGGAGCGCGAAAAACGGTCATGTCAGACAATCTTGTAGCTTTAGCCACGAGCATACATCTTCAGCCACGACATTATTCTGCAAACATCTTCTATTATACTAAGCCTAGCGACATTATATCAAAGGGAGATAACTTCTACTTTAGGTATGTTATGTTTTCTCTATTGAAATAGTTAAATACTTGGTTTTACTGACTTAGTCTAGTACAGTACAGTACAGTAGTACTGTACTGTCGTTACCATAGTGATATACGTTTGAAGTAACTGACACATATTTCTTTAACTAAACATTGAGCTTATTTTCTAGTAATTCTTTATAAATACCTAAAGTTTTATGCAGTACATTATTGTCTCCCACCACACTGACCTCTGACAGTATGAGAGCATGATGTATGACTATGAGAGAGTTGCAGCACCATTGTACAAATTTGATGACTAATTTGATGTGTAATAAAAACAAGTGAACTGTTTTTATTGTGTTGTGAACTCAATTGATGACCACAGAAGATCAAGGCCAGGCCTGCTACAAATTTGGTGTCAGAAGTGGGATGTCTTTATTGTTATAGACATCCTGTGATGCGGACCTGAAGTTCCTGAACCTCTCTACCGAAGACTTAGTGTGGTGGTTATTTAAATTATCTTTTATGTAATATAGTTTCTATTGTTACTAGTTTATTTGACATATAGTTGTAGGTGTTAAAAAAAAAAAAAAGTAAAAAAAAAAAAAAAACCAACAACAGTCTCTTACTTTTATTATAACAAATTACAAAACACAATCAAACATTTAGTACATTTTAAAAGAAATATATAACACACATTAGATAATGGCAGCATCTCCAGATCCTGAAATAAGATTAAATAATTTGGATGACCCATTCAAACTTCATGATGAAGAAGAAGAGGTTGGTCAAGGGGACACAACTGTAGGTGATGATGATACAGTTCATAAAGAAAATGAGCCAAATGTCAATGATGAATTTTATGACTGTAACCGTATTGATGGGGATACAAACTGCCACCCTTTTGCTGAGATGAGGCAATATCACAGAGGTTTTATCATGAAACCTGAGCCATATGATGGAAAAGATGACTGGGAAGAATACATCTCCCATTTTGAAGATTGTGCTGAGCTTGGGCAATGGACAGAGAAAAATAAAGGTCTTACATTAGCTGCAAGTCTGCGAGGTCCAGCTAGGACATTTTATATTAGTTTGTCAAGTTCAGAGAAGAGAACTTATGAGGTTTTGAAGTCTAAACTTGGGCAGAGATTTGGTAGCACCAGACAACAGAACAGGTGGCTCTCTAGACTGGAGATAAGGAAGCGTGCACCTGGGGAGTCCATAGCTGCATTGGGTGACGACCTGAGGCAGATGGCTCAACGGGCATATTCCAACCTGGATGCCAAAGCTCAGGATGTCCTTGCTTTGAATCAACTGTATAAGGGTATCTCGACTGAAATGAAATGTCGTTGCATTGACAGAGATTGCAGGAATGTCACAGATGCTGTGGAAGTTATTGAGAGGTATGAAGCTGTCCTTGGAGACACCAGTGATAAAAAGCGAGCAAACGTTCGTATGACCACTAATCAAAAGTTGAATACCAAGGACACAACTGAATCCAATACAAAGGCAAAGTATGAAGACAAAGATATTCAGCAGTTACTTGAGAGAATTGCACAGCTTGAAAATGACAAGGCTACTCAGTACAACAAGGGAGGTAATTCATCTCGACAAGTCAGAAAATGCTTTGTTTGTAGTTCCACAGACCAATTGTGCCGGAATTGTCCACAAAACAATAGACGTCAACAGAATAATAACTTTGGGAAGTCTAGCTCCACCAATATACAGGAAAACTAATTTCCGTCAGCGAAGAAGGCCAAGAGCTGGCGGGAAGTACTTTAAGGCCGCAAATAGTGATACCCAAAGATAAGAAGAAACACATTGGTCATATTGGAGCAAAGAGAGGAAAATGGGATAATGGGCTTTATACAACTGGACTAGTTGGAGAAACTGAGATAGAGTTTCTTATTGACAGTGGATCTACTATAACTCTATTATCTCATAATACCTATATGAGTATACCCGAATGTGACAGACCAGATCTGACAAAGTCTTCACTTGATATACAAGATGTAAATGGCAAGGTACTGAAGACATATGGTACAGGGAATTTTAAACTTGTATTAGGAGATGTTATGCATGATCAGATGGTAGTGATATGTGACATTACTCCAGAGGGCATTTTAGGTCAAGATTTTCTAATGAAAAATGTCAACAAGATAGATTTCAGAAGACTGATTCTACACACAAACGAGACCGAGATACCGTGCTGGATTGGGGGAGAATCAGAGGCCATTTGCCGAGTTGAAGTTAGACAGAGGACTGTGGTACCTGCAAATTCAAAAATGTGGGTCAAGGTAAAAGTACAGACACCAAACCATTTGGCTGAGAGTGGCTACATAGAAGGTTCTTCCGAAACATTTTCTAATCAGAAAATAGCTGTAATACGAGGCATAGTAAACACCAGTTTACTGGAACAAAATATTCAAGTTGTCAATTTTGGTCAGACGGATGCTACCTTGTATACAAACATGAATATAGGAACATGTGAATCATGTTATGAAGATTCTACACAGTCCAGTACCAACAGATGTGCCAGAGTAGATATTGCTGACAAAATTTCTTCTCTGAAACAACTACCTGATTACTTGACAGATTTGAATGAAAGGAGCTCTATTCACTTAAACGATGAGGAAAAAGATGCTCTGACTGCTTTGCTGATAAAATACCAAAAAGTCTTTGCTGAATCAGGTGCAGATCTTGGAAAGACTGATAGGGTCCAGCATCGCATACATACAGGGACAGCACAACCTATCAGACAAGCTCCTAGACGTTTGCCTTTAGGGAAGAAAGAAATAGAGAGGGAAGAAGTGAAGAAAATGCTTGATAGAGGTGTCATTGAACCGTCAATTAGTGCCTGGTCTTCTCCTGTGGTACTGGTAACCAAGAAAGATGGAACTCCAAGGTTTTGTGTTGATTACCGCCGCCTTAATGATGTCACAACCAAAGATGCATATCCGCTCCCACGAGTCGATGAATGTCTCGATTCCCTTTCAGAAGCTAAATGGTTCAGCAGTATGGATCTGAATTCTGGGTATTGGCAGCTTGCTATGGCACCTGAAGATAAAGAGAAGACAGCGTTTTCAACAAGTCATGGTCTCTATCAGTTTACAGTGATGCCATTTGGTTTAGCTAATGCACCGTCCACATTTGAGAGGCTAATGGAAGATGTTCTTAGAGGGTTACAATGGGAAGAATGTCTGCTTTATATGGATGATATAATTGTTCCAGGAAAATCATTTCAAGAAACATTAGACAGATTGGAACATGTATTTATGAGACTGCTAGATGCCAATTTAAAACTCAAACCCTCAAAGTGTGTTTTCTTTCAGAGGAGAGTCAAATTTTTGGGACACATTGTTTCTGAAGATGGGATACACACAGACCCTGACAAAGTCTCTGCAGTCCAAAACTGGCCAGTACCCAAGAATGCAAAACAAGTACGAAGTTTTCTTGGATTATGTTCATATTACAGACGCTTCATACAGGAGTTTGCAGCAATAGCTCGCCCTATGCACAAACTTTGTGAAAAAGGGGCTAAATTTAACTGGACGTCTGAATGCCAGACCTCTTTTGAACAGCTGAAGCAAGCTTTGGTGACCTCTCCAATATTGATGTATCCAATATCAAACAAGCCCTTCATCCTCGATACAGATGCCAGTGCTTTTGCTGTCGGTGCAGTTCTATCTCAAGAATTTGAAGGTTCTGAAAGAGTCATAGCATATATGAGTAAATCTATGAACAAGCATGAGCAGTCTTACTGTGTGACAAGAAAGGAACTACTGGCAGTAGTTTGTGCCTTAAAAACCTTCCATCCTTATCTGTATGGTCAAGAAGTACTGTTAAGAACAGACAACGCTGCTGTTAGCTGGATGAGAAATCTGAAGAATCCAACAGGACAAGTTGCACGGTGGTTGGAGTTATTGGGAACATACAATCTATCTGTTTCTCACAGACCTGGACGGAAGCATACAAATGCAGATGCATTGTCCCGTAACCCATGTAAAGTTTGCACAAGGCAGCAAGAGGGAAGCCTAATAGAAGATGAAGATGATGATGACAAACTATCTACTTCTGAGGAAGTTACTCCTGACACAGTAAGGAGCAACATTGTTAGAGCTGTGACACGCAGTCAGAACAACAATCAGATACAACATGACTTAACAGTTGGGTGTAGCATGCTATCAGATTGGAATCCTAATGAAATAAAGGAACAACAATTATCTGACCCAAACATAGCACCAATTATGACTGCTATTGAAAGTGGATGTAACCGCCCTACATGGAATGATGTTTCAAAGTATCCTGCAGCTCTCAAGACTCTGTGGAGACACTGGGATCGACTTCAGATGCACGGTGGGATGTTGTACAGAAAATGGATGATTGATGATGGAGACGAGGCTGTTCTTCAACTGATAGTTCCTGAAAGCAGAAAAGCAGATGTTTTAAAGTACTATCATGATGTTCCATCTGCTGGACATTTGGGTGCAGACAAGACATTAGAGAAAATCAAGAAGAGTTTCTACTGGCCTATGATGAAGGACTTTGTAAAGAACTACTGTCGCAAATGTGATTTGTGTTCAGCTCGTAAACCTTCGAACGCATCAAATAAAGCTCCTATGAAGCAATATTTGACAGGTGAACCTATGGAAAGGATTGCCGTGGATATTCTTGGTCCACTTCCTGTGACAGAAAGCGGAAATAGATACATTTTTGTAATCTGTGACTGTTTTACAAAATGGACTGAAGCTATAGCAATAGCTAACCAAGAAGCTAAAACTGTGGCAAAGGCATTTGTGAATGAATTTGTCTGTAGGTTTGGAACACCTTTACAAATTCACTCTGACCAAGGTTCCAATTTTGGATCCAAATTGTTTCATGACATGTGTGATTTATTTCAGATTGATAAAACTAGAACTACAAGCATGAGACCTCAAGCCAATGGTAATGTAGAGAGGTTTAACAGAACCCTGGTAAACATGTTAACCATGTATTGTAAAGATGATCAAAGAAGTTGGGATCAATATCTTCCACAGGTGATGATGGCATACAGGGCCTCACAGCATGCCAGCACAAGCAGAACTCCAAACTCAATGATGTTAGGAAGGGAGGTAACTCTTCCTATGCAGGCAGTCATCGGACAACCAGTTACAGACAGTGATGACGAGTCATGTGAACCTGATGAATATGTCCTTGATCTACAAAGCAAGCTTGACCACATCCACTGTATGGCAAGGAAGTGCCTGAAAAAGAAAACAGACTATCAAAAGCGGTACTATGATCTGACAGCAAAGAAGAGAACACTTAAAGCAGGTCAGTTGGTATGGGTGTACGACACACTTAGGAAGGTTGGAGTTTGCCAGAAGCTCACAATGAGATGGAAGGGTCCATTCCTGATAACAAGACGCATAGACGATGTGACGTATATGGTGAAGAAGAGTCTGAAACAGCCAGCGAAGGTGCACCATATTGACAGACTCCGTAAATATGAAGGGTGCAGGAAACCAGTCTGGTGTTAAGACGAGCTTAAAAGAAAACAGAGAAGTGTTAACATTGGAGTATTTGCACATTGAGTAATAGGAATTATTGAGTTAATTAAGGTGAAAATTAAGATTGATCACAGTTTATTTTACTTTGCTGGATATACAGTGAGCACGTGCACTGTACCAGAGTTACGCATGTGATTGGGGGATATATTACAAGCGTGAACCTTGTTGGAGATGGACTGGACTGATCACCCTATGGCTCAACAAGGTTGTACCGGACGAAGAGGTTTATCGTCTGGTGACAGTTGAAAGACTGTGGATGATGATAACGGAACTTCATCATCATGCCGGTCGCACTGTAGGATTAAATTCCAAGGATCAGATGCGATGGCAGGCGTTGCCGACATTCTGTGGAGAATGGAAGTTACCAGTGATCAATTTATTTGTTCATAATGATGTCTCAATAAAATGAATACTCAAACCAAGATGTTTTCTTAATTAATGGAGATGAGTGTGATGAGCTTTACTCTACCTGTATGTGTAATGAATGATGACTGACGAAAATGACCGACTATGTGTACTGCTGTTAAGGAAAAAAAAAAAAACGATGTCCTGATTTTACTTAAAGAAATGTATGAAGTACCAGTCAAGCAAATGAATTATATTTTGCATTACCTACTATCTTACAGATGATGGAGTCCTGCTGGTTGTGTCCTGCCAAGTTTGACAAGAAGCGTGATCTCAAGAATCACCTTTCCACATCTCAACACAATGTGCTTCAAGTTGTATGTTGCTGGTGCCCCAAGGAAAGATTGCTTAGAAGAGCAGTTGACCTCAAGACCCATGTGAACAAGGACCACCATCATGTTATACGGGACATGCCTGAAGACTTCTTTGGGGAACCCAACTGTTTTTGGTTTGCTCCTAGATGTTCGGATTACGCAAAGGTCGTCTCACCGACAGATTGGGACTCTTTAGCAGCAACTAGGGCCAGGGTAAGCATGCTGGAACATCTAAAGAAGATGGGGGGAGGAAAACAGAAGTCATGGACCATGGGATGGGAGAAAGGTCATCCCAAGCCAAAGAAGAGCACGGCAATAGGGCTTTCATTCTCCAGAGCACCATCTATAAAGAGTGAAAGCGCCTTCATTCCTGACTATGACGACCCATCCTGTGTTCCATCTTCGCTGAAGAAGCCAAGGAGGGAGACATATGACCCGGATCATCCGAGTATGGACTCCCAAAGGCAGGACAACCTAACTCTCAAGGCGATGTCCATAATGTGTGGTGACATTTGGGCCGTATTCACCAGAGGAGGTAGCTGGGTGAGAGTTGAGTTAAAGGCAGAGATCCTGAGGGACCCGAGGGCAATGCAGAAGCTAACCAGGAGGATGTCCTGCCTTGTGGATAAGGTGACCCTGCCAACCGGAACATGGTATGAGGTGAGGGAACCGCACCAGCTGGCAGATTATAAGAACGCCACATTTAGAAGTCTTGGGATTTCATCAGCATATTGTAAGGGGATACACAGGCAGCTCCAGCCCAACTGTGTACCAGTCCAATCACCGACAGGACCGAGAAGTGTGGTGACAGTGCAACCACCACCACCACCTCAACCTCAACCAGAAGTGTCAGCTCCCTTGCCAGCCACTGAGGCAATCTCTGACGAAGAGTTTCAGGACGGGGGTGATGTCATGCCGGAGGTGTCTGTCTCTCAACTCCCAACTTGCTGTATGGAGGCAGAAAGGCTGTTAAGGAAAGGCTGTATGCCGCTGTTTCCACCAGCAAGAAGGGAATGGGGAAGACAGACACTCTCCCTCACCGACGACCTGGAATGGCCTCCACGTGATTGGGAGAAGACGACCGTGGACACTAGGCTGTTGGCAGTTGAATTCGCTGGAATGACCCTGGAAAGGAAGAGGACAGGGCAGTTCCCAGTGATCGATAGAAGGGACCTGTTGGACAGATACAATTTCCTTGTCCTGCCTGGCACACTCCTCCCAGACCATGACGAGAAACCTGTGCTGAGGAAGGCACGCTACTATAACTATGAGGCTCTCAGGACAGTAGCAGTAGGGGACTCTTTAGACGAAGACTTTGTTGAGGGTATGAGGGCTGCTACAGTTTCCCGATGTGAAAAGGTCGACTGCTACTTGGACATTATAGACACGGCTGGTATTCCCCTTCGCCTGAAGAATGGACACTAGATTTTAATCATAGATAAAGAAGAAAAACACTATGAAAAGAACATATTGGTTTTGTGATAAGGACTCAGTAGCGTGCCTTGTGGATAAGGTGACCCTGCCAACCGGAACATGGTATGAGGTGAGGGAACCGCACCAGCTGGCAGATTATAAGAACGCCACATTTAGAAGTCTTGGGATTTCATCAGCATATTGTAAGGGGATACACAGGCAGCTCCAGCCCAACTGTGTACCAGTCCAATCACCGACAGGACCGAGAAGTGTGGTGACAGTGCAACCACCACCACCACCTCAACCTCAACCAGAAGTGTCAGCTCCCTTGCCAGCCACTGAGGCAATCTCTGACGAAGAGTTTCAGGACGGGGGTGATGTCATGCCGGAGGTGTCTGTCTCTCAACTCCCAACTTGCTGTATGGAGGCAGAAAGGCTGTTAAGGAAAGGCTGTATGCCGCTGTTTCCACCAGCAAGAAGGGAATGGGGAAGACAGACACTCTCCCTCACCGACGACCTGGAATGGCCTCCACGTGATTGGGAGAAGACGACCGTGGACACTAGGCTGTTGGCAGTTGAATTCGCTGGAATGACCCTGGAAAGGAAGAGGACAGGGCAGTTCCCAGTGATCGATAGAAGGGACCTGTTGGACAGATACAATTTCCTTGTCCTGCCTGGCACACTCCTCCCAGACCATGACGAGAAACCTGTGCTGAGGAAGGCACGCTACTATAACTATGAGGCTCTCAGGACAGTAGCAGTAGGGGACTCTTTAGACGAAGACTTTGTTGAGGGTATGAGGGCTGCTACAGTTTCCCGATGTGAAAAGGTCGACTGCTACTTGGACAATATAGACACGGCTGGTATTCCCCTTCGCCTGAAGAATGGACACTAGATTTTAATCATAGATAAAGAAGAAAAACACTATGAAAAGAACATATTGGTTTTGTGATAAGGACTCAGTAGCTTACCAGATTATTAATTTTTTTAAACTATCAGATAATTCCAATATTTCTGGAGAAATATATTTGAAAGGAGGGAATAATGTAGTAGACATACAAGCATGTCACTAGGTATTCGAAGATTACTACCTCTTATGTGAAGAACTGTTGATCAACCCAAGGTTTATGTGAAAAACGGGAGCAACGACATAAATTAGAAAAGAAACTGCTACCATAAGACGTAACTGAAAGAAACATAGAGACATCGCGACGCGGGATATCTTATCGTAATTGTAACATACCTTTTATATCGAACCGCCATCGAGAACTTGTTTAATTGTTGTTTATGTTCAGCGAGTGTGAAGCTGCTTGTAAACCGGAAGTGAGTTGCCGATCGGAATGCTATGTAAAGCTAGGCTTTGAAAAAGAGCTTTTGTGACTATTTATGAGCTAGATGATAAAATCATAGGAATAGTGCTGATATTTGAATATTATGTACAAGTTTAATTATACAAGAAATGTAATAGATTTATCCAATAGTAATAATCATTAGAACTATCTTTCTTAGCCTTATCGCGCCATTTTATGTAACCTTACGCATGTCGTCTGCTATTCCTCCGAGACAAACTGAGACTAAAAGTGTTTGTCCTTTTTATGAGTTTTGTATTTTAGCTTGTCCTTGTTGATTAAATCACTTTTAATTACTATAATAAGAATGAGGACAGGAAGAGGACATGTTTTAGGATATTGTAACTTTGTAAATAGTAGATTTCTAATGTGAGAGGGTAAGGAACTTTTTGTGAGAATCGATGTGAGAAGTGATTTGATTGGATGAGACGGATCATGTGATCATGTGAGAAAGGTATAAAAGGGAGCGCGAAAAACGGTCATGTCAGACAATCTTGTAGCTTTAGCCACGAGCATACATCTTCAGCCACGACATTATTCTGCAAACATCTTCTATTATACTAAGCCTAGCGACATTATATCAAAGGGAGATAACTTCTACTTTAGGTATGTTATGTTTTCTCTATTGAAATAGTTAAATACTTGGTTTTACTGACTTAGTCTAGTACAGTACAGTACAGTAGTACTGTACTGTCGTTACCATAGTGATATACGTTTGAAGTAACTGACACATATTTCTTTAACTAAACATTGAGCTTATTTTCTAGTAATTCTTTATAAATACCTAAAGTTTTATGCAGTACATTATTGTCTCCCACCACACTGACCTCTGACAGTATGAGAGCATGATGTATGACTATGAGAGAGTTGCAGCACCATTGTACAAATTTGATGACTAATTTGATGTGTAATAAAAACAAGTGAACTGTTTTTATTGTGTTGTGAACTCAATTGATGACCACAGAAGATCAAGGCCAGGCCTGCTACAAGGTAATTGGATAATTTGTATCACAGGGACCTGATAATTTGTGACAGATAGTTTTGGACCTAAGCTACATAGTGTAATTATATATAAGGTGTCAAGTGAAGAGGAATTTTATACTTTGAGGGGTTTCAATATTCAATATAAATGCTCCTAATTGGCCATATAAATGCTATGACTATTGAAAGGGCACGAACAAATAGGGTACACTAATTTGGGGTTCCATAGCACTAAATGTATCAAGATATTGTTTAGACCTATCAAAAAAAAAAAACTAAAAAAAAACAGTTCTCAATTTTAACAAAAAGTGTGCTTGTTCGTTTTAATCAGTCTACTTCTGGCCACACATGCGACACATCCATCCACTTCCGTGGAATTCTTGGGTCGACTTGATTCACCTACACCACTTTCCACACCGAGTGAAGAGAATGGTCAATATTGATATACAGTATCACAATATGACTGCATCCCTGGTTTGACCGCACTGAATCGTTTGTTTGGACTCCTAGAAGAGTCAGCGTTATTGATAAGGATTCTTGTGGAATTCTGTTACTTTCCTTTTAGCTAGTATTTCGTCTTTCGAAATGTTGGAGAGTGTATTGGTTTATATGGTTTCTTAAGCCATCGACAAAGCCTTGTTCTTTCTGCAACAGAATGTTTGTGGGCTTATATTAAAGGCCCAATATACGTAACTTAAGGAAATTTTTCGTGATTCTGAAAAATTCTGAAAAAAATCCAGTTGATAACCATGCAAAAATAAGCCTAAACGAAGTAACCCTGAGCTGTAACTAACAAGAAACTCTTGACAGAAAAATCCAAAAGATTGAAGATAATCAAGTAGGTGGGCCCACTTCAACAACGAGCCGCAGTTAGAAGACAGTTGAAAATGGACGCGTGTTTCAACTGCTACTGTACTGGTAACCGCGTAAGAATTCATCTTGAATATTGCTGATATCAGTTAAACTTCGCTAAATCTGTAAATATAAAAAGTTATTAGGCTTTATTTCCGCTTCAAGTTTTGCCGAAAGCTACGTTTATTGGGCCTTTAAGTTGTAATAGATACTTTGTCTGCAGATACAATTGTATACAGATCATAAAGTTTAGTTTGAATATCGGGGGTCAAGAAATAAAGACTTATGT
The DNA here is from genome assembly GCA_947623455.1 of Mimachlamys varia. Classification (NCBI taxonomy): domain Eukaryota; kingdom Metazoa; phylum Mollusca; class Bivalvia; order Pectinida; family Pectinidae; genus Mimachlamys; species Mimachlamys varia. The sequence goes on from OX392528.1 coordinate 54,312,399, forward strand.
TTTGATTTCGTTTTAGATTTCAAATATTTTATTCGTTCTTAATGACGAACCTGATAGATTTGACCAATTCTCACAGATGATCCAATATTCACCATTCTGTCATTGGTCAATCGTCTGCCGTAGTCTTCCACAGAATCAATCAACATCTTGTAAATAACGTTCGAGTATCTCGATACGTAATTGGATAATTTGTATCACACGAACCTGATAGATTTGACCCATTCGGACAGATGATCCAATATTCACTTTTCTGTCACTTTTTAATCGTTTGCCGTAGTCTTCCACAGAATCAATCAACATCTTGTAAATAACGCTCGAGTAGTTCGAAAAGTAATTGGATAATTTGTATCACAGGGACCTGATAATTTGTGATAGCTTATTTTGGACCTAAACTACATAGTGTAATTATATATAAGGTGTCAAGTGAAGAGGAATTTTATACTTTGAGGGGTTTCAATATTCAATATAAATGCTCCTAATTGGCCATATAAATGCTATGACTATTGAAAGGGCACGAACAAATAGGGTACACTATTTTGGGGTTCCATAGCACTAAATGTATCAAGATATTGTTTAGACCTAAAAAAAACTAAAAAAAAACAGTTCCTAATTGTAACAAAAAGTGTGCTTTTTCGTTTTAATCAGTCTACTTCTGGCCACACATGCGACACATCCACCCACTTCCGTGGAATTCTTGGGTCTACTTGATTTACCTACACTGTTAACACTTTCCACACCGAGTGAAGAGAATGGTCAATATTGATGAAAACGATATACAGTATCACAATACGGCTGTAACCCTGGTTTGACCGCACTGAATCGCTTGTTTGAACTCTTAGAAGAGTCAGCGTTATTGATAAGGATTCTTGTGGAATTCTGTTACTTTCCTTTTAGCTAGTATTTCGTCTTTCGAAATATTTGAGAGTGTATAGGTATATATATAGGGTTTCTTAAGTCATCGACAAAGCCTTGTTCTTTCTGCAACAGAATGTTTGTGGGCTTATATTAAAGGCCCAATATAAGTAACTAAAGGAAATTTTTCGTGATCCTGAACAAAAATCCAGTTGATAACCATGCAAAAATAAGCCTAAAAGAAGTAACCCTGAGCTGTAACTAACAAGAAACTCTTGACAGAAAAATCCAAAGGATTAAAAACAATCCAGTAGGTGGGGCCCACTTCAAAACAAGCGCAGTTAGAAGACAGTTGAAAATGGTGGCGTATTTCAACTGCTACTGTACCGGTAACCGCGTAAGAATTCATCTTGAATATTGCTGATATTAGTTAATCTTCGCTAAATCTATCAATATAAAAAGTTATTAGGCTTTATTTCCGCTTCAAGTTTTGCCGAAAGTTACGTATATTGGGCCTTTAAGTTGTAATAGATACTTTGTCTGCAGATACAATTGCATACAGATCATAGAGTCTAGTTTGAATATCGGGGGTCAAGAATTTAAGACTTATGTTTTGGTTTCGTTTTAGATTTCAAATATTTTATTCGTTCTTAATGACGAACCTGATAGATTTGACCCATTCTGACAGATGATCCAGTCTGTCATTTGTCAATCGTCTTCCGTAGTCTTTCACAGAAACTATCAACATCTTGTAAATAACGTTCGAGTATCTCGAAAGGTAATTGGATAATTTGTATCACAGGGACCTGATAATTTGTGACAGCTAGTTTTGGACCTAAACTACATAGTGTAATTATATATAAGGTGTCAAGTGAAGAAGAATTTTATACTTTGAGGGGTTTCAATTTTCAATCAAATGCCCCTAATTGGCCATATAAATGCTATGACTATTGAAAGGGCACGAACAAATAGGGTACACTAATTTGGGGTTCCATAGCACTAAATGTATCAAGATATTGTTTATACCTATCAAAAAAAAAATAAAAAAAAAAACAGTTCTTAATTTTAACAAAAAGTGTACGTGCTTGTTCGTTTTAATCAGTCTACTTCTGGCCACACATGCGACACATCCACCAACTTCCGTGGAATTCTTGGGTCGACTTGATTCACCTACACTGTGAACACTTTCCACACCGAGTGAAGAGAATGGTCAATATTGATGAAAACGATATACAGTATCACAATACGGCTGTAACCCTGGTTTGACCGCACTGAATCTCGTTTGTTTGAACTCCTAGAAGAGTCAGCGTTATTGATAAGGATTTTTGTGGAATTATGTTACTTTCCTTTTAGCTAGTATTTCGTCTTTCGAAATGTTGGAGAGTGTATAGGTTTATATATAGGGTTTCTTAAGTCATCGACAAAGCCGTGTTCTTTCTGCAACCAGTTAACGAACAAAATGTTTGTGGAGTGATATTAAGTTGTAATAGATACTTTGTCTGCAGATACAATTACATACAGATCATAAGCTTAGAGTCTAGTTTGAATATCGGGGGTCAAGAATTAAAGACTTATGTTTTTGTTTCGTTTTAGATTTCCAACATTTTATTCGTTCTGAATGACGAGCCTGATAGATTTGACCCATTCTGACAGATGATCCAGTCTGTCATTTGTCAATCGTCTTCCGTAGTCTTTCACAGAAACTATCAACATCTTGTAAATAACGTTCGAGTATCTCGAAAGGTAATTGGATAATTTGTATCACAGGGACTTGATAATTTGTGACAGCTAGTTTACGACCTAAACTACATAGTGTAATTATATATAAGGTGTCAAGTGAAGAGGAATTTTATACTTTGAGGGGTTTCAATATTCAATATAAATGCTCCTAATTGGCCATATAAATGCTATGACTATTGAAAGGGCACGAACAAATAGGGTACACTATTTTGGGGTTCCATAGCACCAAATGTATCAAGATATTGTTTAGACCTATCAAAACAATTTAAAAAAAAACAGTTCTTAATTTTAGCAAAAAGTGTACGTGCTTGTTCGTTTTAATCAGTCTACTTCTGGCCACACATGCGACACATCCACCCACTTCCGTGGAATTCTTGGGTCGACTTGATTCACATACACCGTGTACTCTTTTCACACCGAGTGAAGAGAATGGTCAATATTGATGAAAACGATATACAGAATCACAAATCGACTGCAACCCTGGTTTGACCGCACTGAATCTCGTTTGTTTGAACTCTTAGAAGAGTCAGCGTTATTGATAAGGATTCTTGTGGAATTCTGTTACTTTCCTTTTAGCTAGTATTTCGTCTTTCGAAATATTTGAGAGTGTATAGGTATATATAGGGTTTCTTAAGTCATCGACAAAGCCGTGTTCTTTCTGCAACCAGTTAAGGAACAAAATGTTTGTGGACTGATATTAAGTTGTAATAGATATTTTGTCTGCAGATACAATTACATACAGATCATAGAGTCTAGTTTGAATATCGGGGGTCAAGACTTAAAGACTTATGTTTTGGTTTCGTTTTAGATTTCAAATATTTTATTCGTTCTTAATGACGAACCTGATAGATTTGACCCATCCTGACAGATGATCCAATATTCACCATTCTGTCATTGGTCAATCGTCTGCCGTAGTCTTCCACAGAATCAATCAACATCTTGTAAATAACGTTCGAGTATCTCGATACGTAATTGGATAATTTGTATCACACGAACCTGATAGATTTGACCCATTCGGACAGATGATCCAATATTCACTTTTCTGTCACTTTTTAATCGTTTGCCGTAGTCTTCCACAGAATCAATCAACATCTTGTAAATAACGCTCGAGTAGTTCGAAAAGTAATTGGATAATTTGTATCACAGGGACCTGATAATTTGTGATAGCTTATTTTGGACCTAAACTACATAGTGTAATTATATATAAGGTGTCAAGTGAAGAGGAATTTTATACTTTGAGGGGTTTCAATATTCAATATAAATGCTCCTAATTGGCCATATAAATGCTATGACTATTGAAAGGGCACGAACAAATAGGGTACACTAATTTGGGGTTCCATAGCACCAAATGTATCAAGATATTGTTTAGACCTATCAAAAAAAAAAACAGTTCTTAATTTTAACAAAAAGTGTACGTGCTTGTTCGTTTTAATCAGTCTACACACATGCGACACATCCACCCACTTCCGTGGAATTCTTGGGTCTACTTGATTCACCTACACTGTGAACACTTTCCACACCGAGTGAAGAGAATGGTCAATATTGATGAAAACGATATACAGTATCATAATACGGCTGTAACCCTGGTTTGACCGCACTGAATCGTTTGTTTGAACTCTTAGAAGAGTCAGCGTTATTGATAAGGATTCTTGTGGAATTCTGTTACTTTCCTTTTAGCTAGTATTTCGTCTTTCGAAATATTTGAGAGTGTATAGGTATATATATAGGGTTTCTTAAGCCATCGACAAAGCCTTGTTCTTTCTGCAACCAGTTAAGGAACAAAATGTTTGTGGACTGATATTAAGTTGTAATAGATACTTTGTCTGCAGATACAATTACATACAGATCGTTGAGTTTAGTTAGAATATCGGGGGTCAAGAATTAAAGACTTATGTTTTGGTTTCGTTTTAGATCTAATATTTTATTCGTTCTTAATGACGAACCTGATAGATTTGACCCATTCTAACAGATGATCCAATATTCACCATTCTGTCATTGGTCAATCGTCTGCCGTAGTCTTCCACAGAATCAATCAACATCTTGTAAATAACGTTCGAGAATCTCGAAAGGTAATTGGATAATTTGTATCACAGGGACCTGATAATTTGTGACAGCTAGTTTTGGACCTAACCTACATAGTGTAATTATATATAAGGTATCAAGTGAAGAGGAATTTGATACTTTGAAGGATTTCAATTTTCAATAAAAAATGCCCCTAATTGGCCATATAAATGCTACGACTATTGAAAGGGCACGAACAAATAGGACACACTAATGAGTATGATAAAAATAAATTTAACGATCTTCTTGTGACACGAAGAAATAAGTTAAATTATGAAATAACATAAATATCCCTAGGTCATAATGTATAATTGTGGCTGTAAAACTTCTTGTTCGCTGTCTTCATTAAATTGGTAATCATGACATTTAGGGCAAGTTTAATGCCGAATCAAACTGGAGGCTGGATGTTGTGTGGTAGGCAGAATTGTTAACCACTCCACCATGTATAAAGGGTCATGACGAAATCAATTGTGAAAGACCGTATAAATACACTAAATTAAAGAGAATCTTTGCTCCGTATTTGTTTCAAAATAATCCTAGTTCTCAAGGGAAGACATTGTTAGAAATTACTATTACCACTAATCTCAGAACCATTAATATTGGATAATGATGTTGTGTGACTGTATATTCTTTGGGTGTAGAGTTAATGTATGAGAACTTAAAGGCCCAATATACGTAACTTTCGGCAAGAATTGGAGCGAAAATTATGCCTCATAACTTTTACATTTATAGAATTAGTTAAGATTAACTGATATCAACAATAAGAAAGATGGATTTTTACGCGGTTACCGGAACAGCAGCAGTTGAAACTCGATATTTGTAAACACGCGTCTATTTTGAACTGTCTTCTAACGTCGGCTTGTTGTTGAATTGGGCCCCACCTGAATTATTTTCAATTCGTTGGATTTTTCTGTCAAGAGTTTCTTCTTAGTTACCGCTCAGGTTGACTTCGTTTTAGTCTTATTTTTGCATGGTTATCAACTGAATTTTTTTTCAGAATATTTCAGAATCACGAAAAATTTACTGAAGTTACATATATTGGGCCTTTAAAGTACCTTCAGTCAATCTTGAGGATCCCCTACTCAAGAAACATTTCTTCCCCCTTACATATATTAATATATGTAGCCCATACAGAACGACAAAATAGATTGTTTAATATTTGGTTTATTTTGTTAAGAGAGTCATTCAACGACGTGCAGGGTTTTGGAGGTGGTGGAAAGCCGGAGTTCTCGAAGAAAAACAATCGACCTACGGTCAGTACCTGGCACCTCACGTTGGTTTTTCACTCGCAACCCAGAGGTTGAGGGCTAGTGGTAGAATGTCGGGACACCTTAACCACTCGGTCACCGCGGCCCCTAGATTGTTTAATATGTAATAACATATGTATATTATATAAAAACTGTATATTGATATTTTATTTTTGCTTAAATCTGTTACATGATTGGGTTCAAAACGGAAGAAAATATGAATTATTCATATGTAGTATAAACACAATACATTTCATAAAATATATTTGTTGAAGTTAAATACTCTTGGCAAAGTCAGAGTTTTACCGTGTTAGGTATTGACATATTGTGGTAAAGTAAATGTAAGCTTTATTTGTATAGCCGGTTCTTTGACGGACCGTGAAAGGACAAAGGGACAGCAAGGACAAGGTATATAAACAGTGTACGTAAAGTCAAACTGATAAAACATTAGGAGAATGGTGAGAAGTGAGAAGTACAAGGGCACAATGATTAATATGATGAGTAACCCGGGGGGGGGGGGGGGGGCAGTGGACGGCAGAGATATATAGGAAAGGTCAGGTCCCATTATTGATATCAATAATCAGTTAGATAGGTGTTCCCTTACTTGCAATTTCTAGTGTTAAGGATAGATGTAAGGTATATTTAAGGACATTTATTTATTATGTTAGACTTGTATCCTAGCTGCGCTGCAATTTTCCAGTATAAGTATCCTGGTGGTGGTGTGGTGTGGTGGTGGTGGCGGGGGGGGGGGGGGGGGGTGATATCAGAATATCTCACAATGAGACCAAGGTGGCGACCATACAATGTATCAACTTACATCTCTCTAATCCCTGTGTCGCGAGTTTGTTCGTCAGCAGCCGACATCTATCGCGAAAATCACGATATCTTAAGCAAGCCATAGAATAACGGCTTACATGTTTATGTTGGAGAAGCAGGGCTGATACTATCAAGAAAGGAAAAGGTCCCGATCGGTAAATCAAACTCGTCACGTTTATCATACAGCTTTAAAAAATAGTAAGCTGTCCATGTTAGTCATAGTTTAAGTTAAAATTTGAGGTAAGCAGCTGATGTAGAAGAATCTGTTGTGTTTTTGATTTCAAGTTCAAAAGGGTATAATGTGCCATCGACTATGCCAGCACATCCGCGATATATCTGAAAGTGAAATTGAAATACCTTGCAATGTTTTGTTACCTGTTCTGATAAGCTCCTTCATCAACAAGTCAGCCAAGAAAAACAAATCAGAGAATACCAAAGCGTCAACAAACCGATAATACGAACTCAAATCGATTAAACTAGAGGCAAAATTGGAACAAAGGAAAGATTTATATGAAGACCCTCGTAAAAGTGGAATAAGAGAATAAGACCAGGTGTCCCAGAAGAGAAAGTGTCTTCTGCTACATCAACGACACCCGCCATGAAAATCTCGGTCACATCAAAGTAAGCATCAATCTTCAAAATGAGAACCGAGTCACCATTGTCAATCACAACAAGTAAGCACACTAATATGGACTCAGGGCGCTAATATGACACAGTTTCTTTCCATGGGAATTGTCAATAATCTGTTGGAAAATCTGTCCTCCAACTATTGACAACTAGGAATTCAATCGTTCGTGCGATACCTTCATCAGTATATTTATCTTAACATTTTGTTTTAATTTTCACAAAATATGCTCCAAGAAAGCTCCATCACAACCACGTAATTGTATCGCCGTCCACCTTCTTTGAAACGAAAGCTTTAATAATTAGAGATTGAAGACGTTCTTTCAGATTTGTATGAGATATGGTAGTGTACAGTTTGGAAAAATTAGATGTTTTGATAGACGAAATATATTTTGATGTGTTCAAGATTTATCATTAGATTTTTCGAGCTCTCTAAACTCTTACATCCCGTTAACATCTCTTCTGGAGTATACAGTGTCAAAATAAGACGTTTGCCATGCTTTAATGATACTAAGAATGGCAGTGAGAAGTGATGATAAAGGCTTGTATGAGCAATTAGCAGAGTCAGCTATAACACTTTGTTTATAAGTAGCCTTGTGTAGTTATTATACATCCGTATCATTTCTAAAGAAGAATGTCAAGTAAGGATGACGTAACACATGCATATGTTGCACCTTTTATTAGTAATAGATACAGTATGCCGAAAATATGAATTAAACTGCATCATACAGCTGTTTCGTCCTCCTAGGACTCGTCAGTGAGACTAGGAGCCAAAAGGTGAGAATCTAAAATTTCTAAACTAATGTAAAAGCAGATGGGTCAGGTGTGTAAAACCCCTTTAATTTATGAATTTAGAAGTAAAATCAAGCTAGGTCTGTATAATTTCAAATCGTGTACTACGAAAATGTGTATATTATGTACCGTGCCACTACTCAAATGAGATTAAATGTGGCTTTGGAGGCTCAAGCAAACCTCGGGAACTAACAAATCCACCAGCAGAGTCTGCCACCCCCTCTCATGAAAGATGACGTAACAAACACATATGCTGCACCTTTTAAATTTAGTAATAGATACAGTATGCCGAAAAAATGAATTAAACTGCGTCATACAGCTGTTTCGTCCTCCTAAGACTCTCTTTTTAAATTCTGAGTAGAAGTTATTTTTGTAAGTGTCAGAGATCTGTGTGGCGATAATAACTCCATTTGGTGGACTAATATAGAAGAGTAATTTGTGTTCGTCATGTACGACTGCTGGGGGACAGTCTTCCCTTGGTGTTATAACTTGGTAACCTTTTCGACCGATAATTGTATTTCGTAAGTGTTTCGTTATCTGTCAAACATACATTTTTTTATACTACTCAAAAACGAATGAAACGATTTCAATATAATGCTATGTTAAAATCATAATTGGCTCACGACAAATAGCAAATTTAAAATAACTATTAGATTCCATCTCCTTTTAAGGGGACAGTGACCATCAAATAAAAATGTCAACGATAAATGACATATTTAATGCGAGCGTGTTAAGCGGGGTGTTTAAAAAACCAATTAGACTATTTCATCAGTTTTAATACTTAAATTAAAACTAGTTTCGTCTTTTGTGAACTTTGTTACTGAATATTTCTTCATGGGCCATTAGCAAACTGTCCCCTACAAAACATCAAAGGATGAAACTTATGTGTAACACAAAATGTGGTGTTATTTTCATATTGATCATTGAAAATATGGGCCAAAGTATTCCTTTTTTTAGGGTGACGTTTTTGAACATGTTCATTAATATATGTCGTATTGTTTTTGTTTTTTTTTTAAATCGATTCTCACTTTGTTTTTACATCTAAATTCATAAATTAAAGAGGTTTGACGCACCTGACCCTTCTGTTTCCACATTAGTTTAGAAATTTGGGATTCCCACCTTTTGGCCCCTAGCATCACTGAAGAGTCCTAGGAGGACGGAACAGCTGTATGGTGCAGTTTAATTCATTTTTTCGGCATACTGTATCTAATACTAAAAAGGTGCAACACATGTGTGTGTTACGTCATCTCTTTGAGGATATTATTTATTACTTGAATTTATAATTAGATTTACAGGACGGATGTCGTCGTTGAAACGGAAGACGCTTTCCCTTCCGGAACACCTGGTCTTGTTCTGTTTCTTGAGTTTCCGTGTAAATCTGTTTTTTGTTCATATTTTGTCTCTAGTTTAATCGATTTTGATTTCGGATTATGGGTTTGGTGACGCCTTGTTATTCTCTATTCTATTAATATCGATTTTGAGTTTGGATTATGGTTTTGTTGACGCCTCGTTATTCTCTATTTTATTCATAGACAGAAATAATTTACCTTATTAATTATTTATCTAGTGCATTTCTGTAGATACGAAACTGCTGATTATCATAATAACTCCAAAACTACGAGAGTTAGAATTAGAAGATCTCTTTTATCTTTTAATATATCACTACCCTGATACGTATTACAGCTGTAAAATATTTGCTCGTGAATTACAAAATATTAGCTTACAAATTGACCTTCTTTTCACGAATCTACTTTTTCAAATTACAAGCATAAGCATGTACTTTATTTTTTAAAACTTGTCTGATCTAACATACTATGGGATTTTAATTCTAGCTATAAACATCCTGACATACCATCATTTCGTAATACCGTGTTAGAAGTATCTTAATACTTGATCCTCATTTAAATATTTCTAAATGTAACTACATGTAATCTGTTGCTGTCTTAATTGAAAATTAATTTTGATTTAAATATCTCTTGCTGACAAAATTGCATACTTCTGCTGATATTGCAATAAAACATTATTAATTAAGTATATCTGCATCAAGCAAATTAAAAAAAATAACCTGGCCCTTTGAATAATCTGTGATTTTAAGTACTCTTAATTCTGGATTCTTTATTATCTACAGGCAATATAAATGCAGCGGAGGGTGAAATAACCTTTTAATTAAGTCGTTTTCCCGGAATCTGTCGTGTACAGTGGTGATCACAAATACATGTGAGTAGTAATGACATTTTCTGGAAGTAATGCTCGTCCATGCTGACAAATAAATTAAAAGATGACGTAACATACACATATGCTGCACCTGTTAAATTTAGTAATAGATAAGTATGCCGAAAAAATGAATTAACTGCGTCATACAGCTGTTTCCTCCTCCTAGGACTCTTCAGTAATGTTAGGGGCCAAAAGGTGGGAATCTAAAATTTCTAAACTAATGAAGAAGCGGAAAGTTTAGGCGTGTTAAACTCATTCATTTTATGAATTTAGAAGTAAAATTAAATAAGTTCTGTATAATTTCAAATCGTATACTACGAAAATGTGTATATAATGTACCGTGCCACTACTCAAATGAGATAACTGTGGCTATGGAGGCTCCAGCAAACCTCAGAGACTAATACATTCCACCAGCTGAAACTGTCACCCCCTATCATGAAATATGACGTACGCACACATATGCTACACTTTTTAAATTTAATAATAGATACAGTATGCCGAAAAAAATCTAACTGCAAAAAAATTAGTTTTATACATGATGGGTGTATTATTAGTTGTTTATTGTCACGTACATTTGTTTGTCTTTACATATATTATAGTAAATCGATTTATAGAAAGTACATAGATGACAGAAGTCAATATTGAGAATATACATTGTGCACGATTTTGGTTTGGTTTATTTTGTTTTACATCCTATAAAAAGCCAGTGTCATTTAAGGACGTTCCAGGTTTTGGAGATGGAGGAAAGCTGGAGTATCCAGAGAAAAACCACTGACCTACAATCAGTACCTGGCAACTCGCAACCCGGCCAGAGGTGGAGGGCTAATGGTACAACTTAACCACTCGGCCACCGGGGCCCCTCATTGTGAATGACTGTAGTAAATGTAAATACATTTATCCCAAATATCAACAGAATACTCGAGGAAGAATTTCACTTTGAAACATTATGTTGAAATATTAATAAAGATATTAAAGCTTTCTGAATGTTCTCAAAGACCCATGCTCAAGAAATATTAAATACATGTACTAAAATTCCACGTTACTAGTTCTCCATTTTTCATGGGCCGTTAGTGCCTTTCTGGCCGAGATTTGCATCATTGTGTATCGCTTATAATATTTGGGTTATCAGTTTATCACATTTATTCAATCGCATACTTATTGGCTCATTAGTGTTGCACTCACAAGTTTACCTATACGAAACGCCATCAGGATCCCATAGGGAATGATTTTATATATACATGGTATATGAAGGTCGATGGGTTTGATTATAGTTACTAGTGAGTATTGTGGTTTGTTGTTGGTGCTCGAGATATCCTGGTATGTGGACGTAACATTATTTTGAGTTAATTTGGCCTAGATTTGAACGGTGGCTCTCGTTGACGAAACTGAAGACGCTTAACCTTACGGAACTCCTGGATGTATTATCATTTTACTGTTTCAGGGGTTTCCATGTTCATTTTTTGTCAATAATTTGCCTAGTTTTATCAGTTTTGACTTTTGATTTTTTTTCTATCAGTGTGAATACAGTATTTAAAAAGGGGCGATTGAAATAAATAAGGATAAAAAAAAGAATCCATTGTCTCCAGGTTTAGGAATATTAGGTATGTCAATATTGTATTGTAATATACTCTGTGGAAAAAGGATGACAAGACTAGATTTCGGAACACTTATTTAACATATTCAAACAATTATACACATCTTCAAATAAATATCTTCAAATTCAAATAATTGAAGAAAGATAAAATTCAGCTATTGATGATTTCAGTTGAATTGAACATATGAGTAACCAAATGAAGAATTACTGTCTTTAATTCAAAATATGAATGGCAGACAAAAATAATCAGATATTACCGAAGCGTCAACAAAAGTTAATCGATTAAACTATGGACAAACAATGAACAATAGAAATATTTACAAGGAGACTTAAAAAAAGTACAAGAGAATCAGACCAGGTATTCCGGACGAGTAAGCGTCTTCTGCTTCATCGACGACACTGACCCAAAATGAAAATCTGGTCACATCCTTTAAGTGAGAAATTGGGCATTCACAATCAAAACATGAAGGCATACTAATGAGCATATTAAAAACTTCAAACTTCAAATCATATTTGGATACAGAATATATATCCCTTATTGATGGCGACCATAAAACTTGCTCATAGTCTTCCTAAACATATTTCTCTCGAATCCCTGTATCGTAAGTTTGTTCGTCGGCAGCCGACATCTATCACGAAAATCTCGATATCAAGAGTAAGCTCTGAATAACGAATTTATTACTATCGATTGGATAAGCATTAATGCTACTCTCAAGAAAGGGAAAGTTCACGCTTGGAAAATTGAAATCGTCGAGTTTATCTTATATAAGCTTATTAGGAAACTGTTCATGTTGGTCATAGTTTAGGTACATTGTAGAGTTTGAGGTAAGCAGATGATGTAGAAGAGCCTGTTGTGTCCTTTATTTCAAGTATAGATGATTAAATACGATCGACTAGGTCAGCAATTGTTTATATATAACACATCGGCGATACATCTGAAAGAGACATTGAAAGATTTGGCAAGGTCTTTTGTTACCTATTCCGATAAGCTTAAAGGCGAATTCAGCCTCATAAATTGAAATAATAAGAGAATGCCGAAGTGTCAACAAAATCATAAGCATAACTCGAAATCGATTACAGTAGTGACAAAATATGACCAAGAGGAAAATATTTACATGGAGACCAAAGCAAAAGTACAGGAGACAAAGATCAGGTGTTCCGGTAGTGTCTTCTTCTTTATCGACGACATCCGCCATGTAAATCTTTGTCACATCCAAGTAAACATTAAGTCCTCAAATTGAGAACCGAGTCATCATTGTCAATCACAACAAGTAAGCACACTAATGAGCATACTCAAACATGTCCATCTTCACATCACACAAAGATACAAAATATTTCTGAATGAGACAAAAATGGCGTCCATAAAACTTATCAGCAGTCAACTTCGATCACGAACATCACGATATCCAGGGTAAGCCCTAAATAACGAACTTATTACTATTGGTTGGATAGCAGAAATGTTACTCTCAAGAAATGGAAAATTCACGATCGGAAAATTGAAATCGTCACGTTTATCTTACCTTTTAGTATTAAGCTACACTTGTTGGTCATAGTTTAAGTAAAATATAGGTAATCAGCAGTATAGTTTATAATGTCCTTTACTTCAAGATCAAAATGGTTATACGATCGTCTATAGGTCAGCAAACATCGTGTTGTTTATAGAAAACACATCGGCGATACATCTGAAAGTGATATGAAAGATTTAACAAGATTTTTGTTGCATACCCCGAAAAGCTCCACGATGAATTCATCTCATGAATCAAACTTGTCTTCCATTGATTATGTGACCAATAGAATTGTTCAATAGAAACATTCTGTAACAACAAATTGAATTTAGGTTGAAGCAAAGGACGCTTCCTCTTCCGGAACACCTGGTCTTATTCTGTTGTACGTTTCCAATGGTCTCCGTATAAATCTTCACTTTGTTCATAAATTGTTCCTAGTTTAATCGATTTTTGAATTCTGTTTATGACTCTATCTGGATACTGTTTAAATAATTAAAAAAATAAGTTCACATACTTATTCCAATATATTGAAATGAAAATATTGAATTGTACTTATCTTTAATTAAATGGACTCTTCAATTATCGAAAGAGGTTGCAATTATTTACATACATATATATATATATGTAAATCTGCCGTGCCATTGGGGCTGACCCGATAAGTTTACTATCAAACTACTTTACACCTAGGGTGTTCAGGTACTATATAGGCAGATTTCATTATATACCTTGAGTGTGTGGGGGCGATAAGGCAGCTTTTCTTTCTGCCGAGCGGAATCCATTAGTTGGTCAAATAGACCAATTATCATGCTGTATGGTGTCGATAGTGAAGTCTATCAACAACGACTCGGGTTGTCATGCCAACCAAAGTGTAAACATAATTGCTATTACTGTCAAATATGTAGATTAGCTATCACAGCTTATAGTCAGAGTATCAAATATCACTCTCAAATACATTACATAAAGTCGTAAATGATGGGTACATAATGTACATGCATTTATTGCCTACGTGTCATTGTATACAAACAGTTATATACCTTTAAAATAAGAATGTTTATCGATAAGGACAAAGCATCACAAAGACTGTGTCAAAGTGAAATTTCGTTTTAATACCTCATGGACGGAAATGTATTTCAAAATATTGCGAAGTTTAAACCTCATTTGGGAGAACGTCGAAGGCATGTTATGGATGAAATTGTATTAGAATGAATCTACAATCAAGTCTGTGTGCTACGCACGCTTTATAATGTACCTTGGGGATTAACCTTCAGCTGTGTTTGGGCTATACATTTAACTCCCATTGCAAATATATTTTGAAGTTTTGTAAATATGAGGTCATGTCGCTATATATTATACATACTGATCACGGCCGGAGGGTGTAGTAGCGGACATGATTGTCCGGCCATGGTCAATATAACAATACCTTTAAAATCAAATTGTATAACTTTGGCCCATTGGACACAGAAGATATACAAACACTAGTTAAATACACAAATTATAACCAATACACACCCACTCCTGAAATGACGTGTTGTGTTGAGAAAACATTAATCCCAAATCAACATTGGTAACTGCACATTGTACCTTGGTCACTCAAGCTACGTATACCGTAGTTTTTCATCCCGGTCAAACAATCACCTCGGGTTATTTCTACGATAAACATAATTTTGAATTCCATTTATAAATCTAGATAGATTGAATCCGGGTTAATATTTGTAGCAGCATTTATGCATTGTGATGCTATCAGGGTCACACATGGGGCAAAAATCCACGAATACTCTGTGCCTTCCTCAGATATTTGAAATTTTCGGGGAATGCAGAACTTGAAAAAAAGCATGAATTAATATAAATAATCGAATTCTTCACAGCCATCGTCATAATCCGAGATGATGAACATATACCTCTCGCGAACACAAAAAAGTCACAATTTAAACATCCACTTATTACTGAAATCAATTATTATATCTGCGCAGTAATGTATCACACGGATGTAGTATTCTAGTATCGTTTACTTTAGAATCAAGCACCTTCAACACATTACCGATAGACAAGTTAGGCGAAAAATGCGGCAAAAACAGATCCGACGGCTTCAAATCCATCTCCTTTAAATACAACCGTAGCATGGTTATCATATTCCGTGTCCCAGAGGCTGCGACTGCCGAGTCGTACGGCCTGGCCACAGTCCTCCACAATAAGCACAGTAGCCACTATCTTGTACCTCGCAATACCACTGTGTTTCACTCTCTCCTTAATCATGTCTGCCAAGGATTTCGACAAAAGTCGAAACTTTTTGGCATCGTACTCTCTACCTTTTAAGTACGCTTCAAACACGTTTGTCATAATCTTCTCGGCTTTAGATATAGAAAACTGTTTTCCCTCCTCAGGTTCTACTTTGTATGTATTCTCCAATGTCTTGATTGGTTTATGGCCCACCTCGGATCCTGCCTTTGATAAAGTCCCTCCAAATAGACTCTGCATCTTTAGTTTAGTTCGAAGGCGGCTGAATCTCGTTTTGTTCATACTTGTTGATAATTTCGAGCCGCTTCCACCATCACTCTTTTTGTCATCCGTCAAAGAATGACCCCCTATGGTCAACTTATCCTTGAGGCTTAGTTTGTTAGATGGTAATCCCATTTTGTTCGTCAGTGTGGACTTCGTAGAACTATCCGCACCACTTCCAGGTTGTATACCCAATGGCCCCTTCAGATGAGCGTCATGTGCCTTCAGATTGTCGGCACTGAGTTGTCCCTCCATCGTGACGTGCGCGGAATATCAATACAATAATAAAACGGTTGTAAGTGCCAGATGACGGATATGTATTTACATAGACAACGTGTAATGATCGAACACCTATAATAAACCGACAACGGGCGAGGTTCACACAGCGGTGTGTGATTTTTCTCTCTATGTCTCTAGCCAGGCGGTCCGCTCGATAGATCAAATACCTTCTCCCCAGTTAACACGTAATGTCAATATTACCATTCACGCTTCACACACACCTTGATTTCTAGCCTTAGACTTATAACATATCGGGTGAAATTGACTCCCAATCCTTCTGTTTTACGTTGTGAGTTGTATCACAAGTGAAATTGGACACAACATCATTCAACTCAGCTAGGCGCCTAGGTACAAAAGCCCCTTGTTGTTTCGAGTGTAATTCAGTGAAATGACGGGATCGTCACTAACGTTCCCAGTGACCGTGTGACCATTGTTCCGTCCCGTTTCTAGCGACAGAAATATATAGCAATTTGCCCCGCCCCCTTTTAGATCAATTTTCATCGTAAGAGTGAGTGACCAGGTTTTATAATGATATTTAGATCACCAGTGAAAATGGACTATAATGTGCCAAATTGTCACTGACTATGAGCTCTCGGGGCAATCGCTAGAACCAATTATACAGTGAAGAGATTAGTTTTACAGTGCGACCAAATTGACCCCGATCATATTATGTATGTAGCGGTCGACAGACCTAACGAGTTTAATTTTCTGCTCTATAAGAGAGATGTATTGAAGGTATATCCTATTCAAGGACATCACATACAGATTATCATATCTAATCTAGCTTCTGATGTCCCTTTAGATTGCCAGTATTGGTTGGTTAGCTTAATAGCATAATCATGTTTACACAAAACAAGTGGGTAACTATTATTATAGATTGTTCTAAAGTGTCTATAACATTATATAATGACTTTATAGACTCCACAAGGGTTTAAATTGACAAAAGTTTTAATGTAAAAATTGTCTGTCAAAGAGGAAGTAGTTAAGCTACAAGAAGCCATACAGACCTCTCCTTGATTTGTACACCTAGTAACACAAGACTTCGTGCGAAATTATAATAACGAATCCATTCAGAACATGTCAACCTTTTTCAGATCAAGGACCTTTAGTAATCACACTTTAATTCTTAGTCATGTTTGTTACTTAGAAATTCACTATCACACCATAGATCGCTTGATTTCTGATTTCAAAATAATCAAGAAAAGATTGAAATCTATAGAGTCTGAGAAGTATGGAAATTTAGGTTAATGAAGTTTTTGATCGCAAGATAGACTAGTATGTACTTGTATACCAGTTTGATAGCTTTTATTTTGGAAAAGATCAACAAGGACTAGACGAAGGAGACTAACATGCTTACGTGAAAACGCCACGATTAGCTGAGAATACGGTGCGGTTAACTTGGAAAAGACCATGGTTAGCTGAAGAAAGACCACGGTTGGCAGGGAATAGGGGTAGTGGCACGGTACATTATATGCACATTTTCGTAGTTCGCGATTTGAAATTATACAGAACAAGTTTAATTTTACTTCTGAATTCAAAACTTAAAGGGGTTTTACGAATCTGACCCTTCTGCTTCTACATTAGTTTAGATATTTTGGATTCCCACCTTCTGGCCCCTAGCATCACTGAAGAGTCCTAGGAGGACGAAATAGCTGTATGGTGCATTTTAATTAATTTTTTCGCCAAACTGTATCTATTACTAAATTTAAAAGGTGCAGCATGTGTATTACGGCATAGTTAGTTGTGATAAAACACGGTTAGCTTAAAATGTAATACGGTAAGCCACACTGTTAGCTGAGATTAGAATATGGTTATGTGAGAACAAATGCCAATTAACGGGTTGATCTACGGTTAGTGGAGAATAAACAGCTACTGGCTTGGGAAATATATAACGGTTATAAGAGAATAGATCACAGTAAACAAGGAATATACTATGTATTAGCAGATATCAACACCAGTTAGAAATAAAATAGAGAATACCGAAGTGTTAAGAAAACTATAATCCGAACTCAAAATCGATTAAATTAGGGGCAAAATACGAAAAAAGGGAAAGATCTACATCAAGACCATTGTAAAATCTAGTACAAGAGAATAAGACCAGGTGTTCCGGAAGAGTAAGCGTCTTCTGCTTCATCGACGACATCCGCCATGTAAATCTTGGTAACTCTCGGATTAGTCTAAAACCTCAATGAATAGCCAGAAAGTTTCTTATTTACAGGAAGATTATCTATTTGCATTCATAGCAATATGAATATAATTTTCTTAATGTATTGCTTGTAGAAGAAAATGTACATGGGTAATGATTGTGTATAATAAGTCGGTGGCCTTGAGCAATATAACACATGGTAATTAAGTTACACTTAAGGCCAAAGATTTGTTTATTATAAGATAGAAAGGTATTTAATAATTATGAAATAGACCATGGTGGGCTAATAACAGGTTTCGGTCGGCTGAGGTGAGGCCAGAGTAAGGTGAGGGTAGATCAAACATCACCGAGTAAACAATGATGTGTTATCAATGGAGTTTACGTCTAATCTTAGATGACAGTATGTGAAAAGTGAAGACTTAAATTTCTAAAATATTTACAATGGTTATAAATGTCAAGAAGATTTTATCATCATACACTTATACTTCATGATTCATAGCCATATCATTTAAGGGTACACTCTGGTAATATTATATGAGTAGAATTTATTTGAATGCAAGTATCATCTTACCAGGTAAGTGGTTTAAAGGTTTATAACTACCCATAAACTAATTTATATATTTACTTCAACATTTGTAGTAAATACTCTCTTAACAGTATAATTTGATATTCATGAACATGTATTATATATGGTTTGAACAGTTAATAAATGCAGTCCATGAAAATACTAAATGGTACGCAAAATCTCGGCCCAGTTTTTATATTTTAAAGTATGTTTCTTGCCAACAAATCCCCGGTTACAACCTCAGTTGTTTGGCCAATAATGGATTCCCCGATTGATCCAGATGAACATCCTGTACCGGGAAATGGTCGTTGTAATTTAGTTTACACTGTTTCATCAACCTTGAGGAGGGTTTAATTACTAGTCACAAAATTATTCAGGCTACATAAAGGACTTCAGTAAACATTGAGTTTGCTTATTGGTGTGCTTACTTGTTGTGATTGACAATGATGACTAGATTCTCATTTTGAGTATTGATGCTTACTTTGATGTGACCCAGATTTACATTGCGAGTGTCGTCGATGAAGCAGAAGACGTTTACTCTTCCGGAATACCAGGTCTTATTCTCTTACACTTTTACGAGGGTCCCCGGATTATGGTTTTATTGTATTACGAACAATATAAGCATAAGTGTAGGGCAATATGAAAAAATCAGAGAATACCAACGGTCACCATCACCAGAACTTAAAATCGATTAAACCAGTGGCAAACTATGAACAGAGAAAAGATTAACACGGTGACCATTGAAAATGACAAGCGAAAGCGTCGTCTGGTTCATCAACGACAAGTACACATTTTAAACAATTAGCAATTGTGGATTATTCTGGAACAGAAGAGCGAGGTTTGACTGGGTGAACATTTTCTGATATAGAAAGGCACAAAACCAACTGGTCTTTCATGTCTAGTGGTCTTCGTCACGTCTTCGTCACGTCTTCGTCACAGAGAATTTTTATGATATACTGTATATGTATTCATCATTATCACAGTGGATCGTGTCGGACCACATGTTGTTTAAATCTGTTCACATTTCAACACTTAACACAGCTTTAAGTGGTAGAACGGTTTCAATCAAAGTAAAAATAACAAGGTTTTATATGAAATAATATGATTGGTCATGGAGGAGTAGCGTTTTAACAAGCGCGAACTTGATATGAAAAGGTTTGAATGTAACACATAGTATTCTCATCGACAAGCATTGTCATATACTGGTTCCAGAATTTTCTTAAAAAGCGTTCAAAATATAAACAAAAGGTTACGGTTTTGTCTGTGTTGGAGTCCATTCCATCAATTGCTTTACAGACTGAAACTTTAAACAAACTGTTTCTTGAAAGCAACTTTTCAAAAAATAATAAACTATTAATATTTTATGTACTTAATAAGCTAACCATGCAGTTAAAGTAATCACGTACTCGGTCGACATAACTGATTGTGTATGTACGTGACAATTTCCACCCAGATCCTTGTTATGCCAGATTTAATTTCTAGTCGTGAATGGGTTCATTCATGAGCATTATGAAAAGCTGATACATCGATCAGGACTTCCACCTTTCTCGCCGAGCGTTATACAAACCCTAATGCAACAATCTGTGGCAAAGATCATTATCTTACACGCAATAAATATATATACAGTTCTAATAAATTCTACGAAAAACATTCCGCACTGCATACGAAATTAGCAAATTATGTCAGTACTCAAACGAGTCTAAACCTACCATGAAATGAAATACAAAATGGAAAACGATTACGGCCGGCGAAGAGTCACATCCACATGTTAACTATGTGCTAAATTTATATTGACATAAACTATTTGCTGTACATGTAATGAATAAGGGGAGAATTCCTCTTTACAGTTCCACAGATTCATACAAAAACATAAAGGATTAATGAAATAAAATCAATCGATATTACATACGCAATTGAATACCAAAGTGCCAAATTGCTAGAAAAAAATAATAAAGCAAACCTTGAATAAATAAATAAATACATGAACACATCTGTAACAGATCTGCATGAAATTTCTGGAACAAAAGACGGAAAGAGCAAGACCATGTGTTCTGGAAGGGTAAGCGTCTTCAGCTTCATCGACGACACCGCTATGAATTAACACATCGAATTCATGTAATGCTATCGACAGAAAACGACAAGACATTCATTTGAGTCTAATACCAAGATATCCAAGAGGGATATTTGTTCCTAGCATTGTTGATATTCATTTGTTTTTAAAAAGTTGGATCTCCTCTTTTCTTTTTTCTTCGTTCCTCTTATTTGCTCTTAATTATCAATGAAACTTGATAACTCCCCTAAAAAGATTAGCAGCAATAGTCTTTAAGTGTCAATCAAAGATGGCCACCACCTGTCAGCAATTTTGTTTTTCTGATCAGTTCCGAATTGATAGGACACAACAAGGTACCAAACGGATCCTACATCTAAACTATGAGAAAGGTACATTCTGTATTTCTCCGAAAATAGGCATACCAACATTCATAGTCAAAATCCAAGATGGCTGAAATAGTGACAACAATCTAGTCTAGCTGTTATTCTCAAAATCGATGATGGTCACCTGTCCGTTGTTTTTAGAGCCAACCAAAATTGGGACACTCGATTGCCGTTGTCAAGACTCCTGGCAATGTCATCTATGGTCAGGATCAGAAGAAGCTTGGACCCTCCTTCGGCTTTCGCTCTGGGCCGTCCTTCCTCTGTGGGGATAGTCCAATTATAAAACAATGCACAACTAGGGACCAATGGGAATATACATATGGAATTTAAAAATAAATAACAGAACACCAAAGCGTTAGCAAAATCATAATCCAAACTCAAAATCGATTAAACCTGGGGGAAAATATGAACAAAGGAAAGATTAACATGGAGACTCTTGCAAAAGTACAAGAGAATAAGACCAGGTGTTCCGGAAGAGTAAGCATCTTCTTCTTTATTGACGACACCCGCCATGTAAATCTTTGTCACATCCAAGTAAACATGAGAACCGAGTATCATTGTCAATCACAACAAGTTTACACACTAATGAGCATACTCAAAAACGTCCATCTTCGTATCACTTAAAGATACAGAATATCTCTCATCTAAAGAAACAGAAGAAACAAAAAACTGTTTAAGGACGGACGGTCCACGGACCACGAACGCAGGGCGATTTGAACAGCCCATTATCTGATAATGGTGGTCTAGAAATAAAACATCGACTTGTATATCAAACAACGAAATAGAAAATGTCTCAGTAAGATCGCGATGTTAAACATTTTTGTCAATAATCTTAGATCTTACAATATGTAGGTTTGAGTGGATGGGTGTTATTTTCAAGAACGGAAAAAGCTATGATGCCAAGGCGAAATCGAAAGTCACGTAGGTGGCTATTTGATTGGTCTGGGTCATGCCAAAAGAATATAAATATGAAGAGCTTCGTCTGTTCCCGTTGTAACCAGAAATATGTTTGTGTTCCAATCTTTGATATTTCTTACCATTGGCCCTACACATTGTTTTTGTTTTGTTTTTTAAGTTTGTATGGATTTCTTATGGTTCTTGTTGATTCTGAATCAGGTTTAAGAACTCTTCCCTGTCCACATTGTATATTTCTTTTAAAATTCTGCATGAAAGATCTACATATGTATGGAGTTAAGGGCTAGTCTTATTGTGACACTGTATACTCCAGCAGTTGATTTGCCGGGATGTGAACTTTGAAAAACTCCAAAGAATTCCTATCACTCTTCAATATGCCCGTTCGAAATGTTTCGTCTATCAGAATATTAGATGCACACCCTGTACATTAACATACATGTATATCATACAAGAACGTCTGCGATCTCTCATTATGAAAAGAAATAAGAGAATACCGACGCGTTAACAAAATCATAATTCAAACTCTTAATCGATTAAACCAGGGGCAAAATATGAACAAAGGAAAGATTTACATGGAGACTCTTGTAAAAGTACAAGAGAATAGGACCGGGTGTTCCGGAAGAGTAAACGTCTTCTGCTTCATCGACGACACCTGCCATGTAAATTTTTGTCACATCCAAGTAAACAGCAAGTTCTCAAAATGAGAACCGAGTATCAATATCAATCACAACAAGTATAAACACACTAATGAGCATACTGAAAAACGTCCATCTTCATATCACTTAAAGATACAGAATATTTCTCAATGAGACAAGTCAATTTCAAAGTGAAAGCCAATTTCAAATGTGGGCGGCGATACAAATGGGTGGTTGTGAGATACTTGGAACATGCTTTTCAATAAAAGCTCATATAAAATATAGTGAGGAAGATAAAGTACAATGATTAAATACCTGTTTTGTTTCTTCATCAGAATCTTAACGGACTTGTGTTTGCTTTCATACGAGGCAGAATATATCGAGGACCTTATCCAAGTCTTTTAACTTTACTTTAAGATATATCAACGATGCATTGTTTATGAATAAAAAGCGGTTTGCAGACCAAATCCATTGTATATACCCTTCTGAACTTGAAATCATGGACACAGCTGACTCTTTTGACATTAGCTGCTCAAATTGATCTTTACTAATACTATGTCCAACATAGTAATTCCATGGCCTCAAGGTGAAAACTAAGGCATCATTCTCAATCACAAGTAGGCATAGTAAAGAGCATATTCAATAAGGTCTACTTCAATACTATACAAGGATACAGAATATTTCTCAGTGATACCAAGATGGCGACCATAAAACTTGCTCAGTCTTCATCAATCTTCGTCTTTTTGAATCCCTGCCGTCAGTTGGTTCGCCATCAGACGTCTATCAAGAAAATCGCGATATTCAGAGCAACCCCTAGGAAGCAACTGCGACACGTATACACCATAGGTTGGAGAAGTGAGGATGTCACTGTCAAGAAAGGAAAAGTTCATGGTAGGTAAATAGAAATCATCACGTTTATCGCGGAGCTTAGAAGTAAGCTGTCAATGTTGTTCATAATGGACAACACATCGTCGATTTACTTGAAACTGAAATTGAAAGATTTTGCAAAGTTTTTTGTTTCCTGTCCTGTCAAAATGTAAAAAAAAATACATATATCAATATTAAGACCAGGTGTTCCGGAAGAGTTAGCATCTTCTGCTTAATCAATGACACATGATTTGACACCGAAGTCAAAACAACTTCTCCCTATGCCTTTCTAGATTTAACTTTATCTTAAAGTTCTTGAAATTTAGCTCTTTGCTTTTTAGTGTAGCCCCCTCCCCAAAACAATAATAACTTTCATCAGTTCTACATCGATCAATGCTGTCCTTAATATAACAGTTGTTCAGACTTTTCTATCTGATCTTTTTTCAAATCAACCTTTGTCGACCTGGTTGTATCACATTGAATTCAATTTGCTGTTCACTTTGCACGTCCTATCATCTAGATTGTCAACACGTGTACCTGTATTTTTCTTTATTTCATTCAAGGCTTAAGGTTAATACAGGTCCAGTTAAATACCCCCAACCCAAGTTTTTGGAAGACTAGTACAATTCTCGCATAGAATGGTCTCTGTACCCATTCCAATATGGATCCAGAAGATACTTTGTCACTTGTTTTAGGTTCTTTTGCAGTTGCCCAAGTTCCTGATTCCGTCCTTATGTTTGTGCAACCATATCAAATGCTTCGCCTACCCCTCCAATATTGTCCATCTTATTCACTTTTTCTGCATATTCTATAGAAATAGATTATTGGTTGGCATGGATAGGATTTATTTGCTTGTGACTGTAGACACGAATAGGTTGATCATAGTTCTAGATGTAGAGCAAGTACGTAAAGTAGCCATTATAGTGTGTACTAAAAGTCGACAGCTTGGAAGCAAGAGTTTGGTAAATATCTTTCTTAACCAGATACCAGAGACATTTCAAATTTTCCTGTATTCACCATACATATCAGCAACAGAAGGATCAACTTGCAACACATGGTTCCCCAACATGTTGGTTGATGGCTCAACGACTTATAAAATACGGTCACAATCAGAATCTCATTCTGTTGGTTTTTTTTATAGTAGGATCTGTTTTTATCGTGCTTATTATTGTAACTATGTTTCAGTAACTTGGATCTGACAAAAGCATAGCAGGCGTCTTCAATGAAGCAGAAGGTTCCCACTGTTTCCGGAATACTTATTTACACAACACCTTTGTTGGCTTCTGGTACACTGTCAGTTCCTTCATCCTTTGTTTCAGCTAGTTTTTGTCCTAAACTAAGGTGTTTATAAAGTAATTCTACACTTTTGGGGGGTTTAGATCAATTTTCGATAAACAAATGCTCACCTCAGTAGCCTTAATGACCATCGAAGGGGCGTTTTTTCTCTCGAAAATTGATCCCCCCTCCCAAAGTGTAAAATTACTATGAACAATTCAGTTTAGAAGCAAAACTAGCTGTAACAAATTCTAAAGTCCCTGTGTTACTAATAAAATCACTCAACTCAAAAAGATAAGTAGTTATACATACAATTTATTCAATAACATTTCAATAAGATCTTATTAATAGGCTGCTCTGTACACTTACATAATAAATACAACAAAACGTATAACAAAGACCTATAGGTAACTCTGAGAAACAGCACGTGTAGGCAGTATGTTGTACGTTTGACCAGACAGATATGGGATAGTCCCTGATACGGTGTACATACGGGTAATGTCTGACTGGACAAACATCGAATGGTGTACATACGGGTAATGTCTGACTGGACAAACATCGAACGGTGTACATACGGGTAATGTCTGACTGGACAAACATCGAACGGTGTACATACTGGTAATGTCTGACTGGACAAACATCGAACGGTGTACATACTGGTAATGTCTGACTGGATAAATATCCAACGTACATACGGGTAATGTCTGACTGGACAAACCTCGAACGGTGTACATACGGGTAATGTCTGCCTGGACAAACATCGAACGGTGTACATACGGGTAATGTCTGACTGGACAAACATCGAACGGTGTACATACGGGTAATGTCTGACTGGACAAACATCGAACGGTGTACATACGGGTAATGTCTGACTGGACAAACATCGAACGGTGTACATACGGGTAATGTCTGACTGGACAAACATCGAACGGTGTACATACGGGTAATGTCTGACTGGACAAACATCGAACATACATTAGAAAAGAGCAGGGGTTACGCACACTTTTGATCTTTACACACCTGGATTATGTCGCAGCAAAATTAAAGTCGCATGGCAAGTTTTTTAATGTGAAATTCTTTTGATGTACAACAAAGGGTTAACTCTTGTTTTCTTGTCTCATCAACAAGGTAATGGATATGGAGCATTTAATTCAGTTTCTGCTGCAATGACATTAACGAAGATTGTAGAGAAAAAGTGGCTGTCTGCCCTCGATCATTCAGGAATTGATAGACCAAACACTAACTATCTGACTGGACAAACAACTCATATCTAACATGACATTAGGAAGTTAACGGACAAACAATGACAATCTGTAGCCAATCTATGGCTAACTTTAGTTTAAAACATCTACACTCCTTTGTCAATTCCAGCACAGCACAAAATATTTAAAAAACATTTGATTTTTCTTCAACACCATTATGTCCGCTGACTCCAGATTGATTCCAGAGTCAATCTCAGCTGTGCTGGTATTCATCTTCAACATTTCACAACAGTACACGTGTACCTTCTCCTGTGAACATGCGGAAGCGTACATTAAACAGGACACAGGAAATTATATATGGCAACTCAACAGAGAAATGATAAAAAGAGACTCTGCTCCTCGTTTTGTGACCTCGCATTCTCTTTGATTACGGCTAAATGATTTCTGTACGTGACTCCAATGATACTTTTCTGCAAAGCTAATTACGATCTTTTCGGGATTCCTTTGCGTCATCCAACTCATCGAGTGTTTTATTAATTAGAAGCCGTTTACATCATCTTACTATTTGATACAGGATGAAAAGACTCCGCTATTATCGTCAGCCTACTTCAAGTCTGGTTTTGGTTATATTTTACATGTCACAGTAACTTCATCAGAAGAATAGGATAATATTTTGGCAATTATTAAGTCGTGATATGTGGTAAGAATATGCTAATTTACAAGAGGCTCAAAAGGCCTGTCCTGTTCAATTGGATTTCCTTTATTCCCATTAACAGTAATAGATCAACTGCAACATTTTGCAAATAAGGGTTTATTCATTCTAAGGGACACATTTCCTAGGAAAAGTTGAGATCCTTATAGATGTAAAAGAATGTGAAGTTATAGGGTATAGATCTCCATCAGTTATAATGCCCTTGGATTTTAATCAATATGTCTTAAAATATACTATAATATATAGCAATACATTTTTACTTCAATATCAATTTCTTTATACATTCCCCCACTTTATTGCCAACTCTCTTTATAACGCCAGAATTCTCCTGGATGAATGGTTGCAGTGTAAATAGGTTTTCCTCTAGATCAGGAAATGGTTATTCAACAACTCAAGAAGAACTTTAGAACAGACTTAGATTACATGTGTTTTGAAAGTGAGGCAACATTCATGTCAAACTTGTTTGTGGAGAGTTAAGTGAATATTTACATTAATAAATAGGGAATGATGTTGAAACATTGCTTTACACACGAAATAATACATTATACTGTGGTAACATAGGAATCCAGACTTGATAAACTCTTAGTCAAGTGCGGCACACCATTTGATTTCAGCATTGTTAACATGCTTTGATTAATAGTGAGTGATGTATTGAATAAATATGGAATATGAGCACAATTCACGAAGTCACCTCACAAAACAAGGTTCATAGACAACCTCATTGATGAGATCCCCGTACATAGACAAAGGGTCACGAAATAACTTAATCCTTTGAGCGACATAATCTAAAATCAATAAGCAACACCTTTGCAGGATTCCTATTTCTGATCTGCCAAACATATCTTTCGCCATGTCAATTGATATTGATAAAAAACAAACCAAGGCATCAAACAAATTCAAGCGAAAGGCCAAATGATATCAAAGACACAGAAATTTGAAGAACAGAATTTCTATTTGAAGTACTTTTTTTTAAAACATGGCATGATTTCATGATTTCTTCCATCAAAATGTATACCAAATACCTCCATATCGAAGGAAAGCAATATATGAATTCTTTCCAATAATAAATTCACAAGCAATTTCAAGTAAAAAGCGCAGAATTAATTGGAGCTTTTTAGTAAGTGATATAAACCAGAGCACTTGGACCTCCTTCATAAATTAACAGTTAATGTATGATACCAGAATACAACTTTACATTCAGTGGTTAACAATTACAATTATGCGTGGTAATCATGTTAAATACTGCCTACATCTATTCTCAAGATGAAAATAAATTTGTTCCTCGTATGTACACACACACACATATATAAATAAAGATTAATTGGTACAACAGTAAATTGCTTCATTATTTTTTTTACAATAGTAAGTTATCAGTGGTTTACATTTATTAAACTTTTCACATATCCTTCATAACATGAAACTTCAATCTCTTCTTATCCTGTGTTACCGATATAAAACCAGTCTGCAATCACACACCCGGTTTTCAATACTGGTGACAAACACATCTCAAAATTTTCAAGTGTATTTACACCCACAACCTGTACTGTTTAGTTGCTACAGTAATATTCGCAAGAATTCAATTTTGCTAAATTCAGGAATACATAATTATTTTTTTTAAATATAACACCCCTTGAAAAATATGTTGATGGTGGGCATATAATCTAGGTTTCAAATTATTTTGTGATCCACGAATTGAAACCCCCCAAACATTCAATAAATATTACAGTACATTAATTTTGTATATATCATTAAGGTCAGGTACCAAATCCAATGTAGGAAGAAATTATCATTTTGATGATTTAGGGGAAATTTTGCCCAGTTCACACTAACTCCTGTTTCAAGAGGACCGAGTACTAATATTCTTAAAACTGGAAGTGTATTTCAAGAATTACTGAAAGAAAACAGTGCATTCCAAATCTGAAGAGAATTAAGAGAAAATTTACCAACAAACAGTAAATAATCTCGCAGAGATTGGTTCCTGACCATGGGTATTTGAAGGATTTCTGATTGCCGATTCAGCTGTTTGAAGTTTCAACACATTACATCTCATCCATGACCTTGAACATATTTTAGGGTCATATACCAACAAACTTGGTACCACTTTACACCAGAAAGGCACTCTTTGTACAGATCCCCACTCCATGTTCCGCGAGTGTATTATGTATCAAGGGTTTAATACCCGGTATATGAAACAAAGGAAAACTGAATAACAGCAGAAAGATATTTCCATACCACAGACATGTCTTCACAACACCACAGTAAGGTGTGTGCACATTCTGTAACATTCTGTCACATTTTTACAATCTATTTCATCAATTTAACAACCTTTACTGAGAGACAAACATACCTTTTTATGAATTGGGTTATGTCATAATTTTGACATAAACTAGGACAGTTTCATTGTTTAAAACAATTTTGGGAAAAATTTTAAACTTTTATTTTTATGATGACTGATGACCTCTTATAGCATATCCTAATTAAATACCTAATTTGTTCAGAAAGCTATATGAGGAACAACTGTTGATATATATAATACCTACGTTAGGGAGATGGAGCAGGGATCTGTACTTGCCCCCTACCCTTTTAAATTTGCTGTTCACCAGAAAGCTACAGGTTAGATACTCTACACTTTATGTGACAATACAACATACCAGTCCATCGTAACATCTTTTCCAATATGGAAATCATCGCGTTCATGACGTCATTAAGTGAAAACTGGGATCGGCCACTGTGAGGAAGATGTGACCGAATGTTACGCGTTACCCAGAGAATACAGCAGACAGTGGACACACAACAAGGCATCACAATCACAGTTTATAATCAAAATAGTGTTTTCACCTTTCTCCGAACAGACACACGCAGAGATAGTGCTCTCCCCTTTCACACATGTGATACCTCCTAACCACGACCTTGGACGACCTCCAGGTACATTATCTGCTGTAGTACACGCGATAGTATAGTGTCTTTGACCGCCACAGAGAATAGGAGTTATCAAACTTGAGAAGGTACACCCCCTGTCCAGGGTAGGCATGGCTACCACAGTACACCTCTTCATGGCTGTCCCGTCTATACACTGGGATAATTTCATCAGTAGGCGGACGGTCATCCCGCTTTGATCCTTTCTCTATATCACTTTTTTCTTCAACTGGAAAAAAAATTGAATAAGTTTAAACAAAGGCATTACAAGTGATACAGATCCCCTGGCTTTCAGAAAATGTGACTCAAACTTAAAATCTCAGCAAATACCACGAAAATGTGACTCACACTGGTAATAATAATGATGACGTCAACAACAATTGATAAACAGCATTCATGGCTCTATGAATGCCAACTGAATTTGGTAGGGTTATATAGAGGCAATGCCATGTAATGGTAAATATTGATAGATATCTCTCTCACCTGGTTCATCCTCGAGCTCTTCTTCATCACTCGACTCGCTGATGTGGACGCTGACAGTGTTGTTAGGGGCAACTGACCACTCGAAGTAAACACCGAAGCCGATGTCATAATAGTCGGTGGCGAACTCCCAGAACAGACAAGTCCCGTCTATATGTGTTGGTACCCGCACCTTAAACCAGGCATCAACAAATGATCTTTTGAGGTAACAAACTTGTTTGCATGCAATATTCTAATTTGGTTTGAGTTTCGCAGATAAAATTTGAATGAATTCTAAACAAGATAAATATGCACATATAATTATTTCTTAAACGTGTTGCAAGAATAGACACATATCTTTCTCAAAGTCCCTATCATCAAATTTAAAAACAACAGATTTTCAGAAAACTATCATCTAAAAGAATTCCTTGAGGTCAAATTTGTTTTTTCAACATTCTAAGAAATTATAATCATGCATGCATAAAAAAAAGTCAGAAAAGATATATATCTTTCATAAATTAAAGGTACTTCTAAACATCACGAGACTTCTTTTAATTTCCTTTATTTCATTTAACATAAATATATATAGACTTACTAGTGTGTTTGTATATATTTCTAATACAATTTTCCAATAGTTCATTTGTATCAAAAAATATTTCTTTTTTCAAATTTCAATTTATACAGGTACAAGAAATCAATAACAACATTTACACAATTCACATTGCTACAGAACCAATCCAAGGGACACTCAACTCTACAAACTTAAAATCATAGAGAGATCAATTCAAAATCTTAGACAGATGAATTCAAAATCATAAACAGATGAATTCAAAATCATAGACAGGTGAATTCAAAATCAGACAGATCAATTCAAAATCAGACAGACCAATTCAAAATCATAGACAGGTGAATTCAAAATTAGAGACAGATCACAATTCAAAATCATAAACAGATGAATTCAAAATCATAAACAGATGAATTCAAATCATAGACAGATTAATTCAACATCATAGACAGATGAATTCAACATTATGGACAGATGAATTCAAAACCATAGACAGATGAATTCAAAATCATAGACAGATGAATTCAACATCATAGACAGATGAATTCAACATTATGGACAGATGAATTCAAAACCATAGACAGATGAATTCAAGCAGTAAATAATAATGAGATGTGTAGAAAATAAAAATCTGTACTGAAATCATCAACCAACCATAATACAAGTCTTATAAAATAGATGTGTGAAATTAGAGCTTTTAATCTGTGAATGCTACCCGCCAAATTCCAACATCAGAGCCTTATTTGTTAATCAGAAGTAGTTTTTAAAGAATTGTTTTAATACATTTGACCTCTGTGACTTAGAATATGGTCTGAAAAAACCATTGGTCAAGGGGACTAAATACTGTATAAATTAACCATCAGTTAAGGGGACTAAATTAAATATCGTCTGAAACAACCATTGGTCAAGGGGACTAAATATTGTCTGAAGCAACCATTGGTCAAGGGAATTAAATATCATCTAAAATAACCATTGGTCAAGGGGACTAAATATTGTCTTAAATAACCATTGGTCAAGGGGACTAAATATCGTCTAAAATAACAATTTGTCAAGTTCAAGTCAAGGGGACTAAATATGTGGTCTGAAATAACCGTTAATGGTTGTTTCAGACCATATTTAGTTAGAACACTTAGCAAGTTCACAAACTGCTGATGCTACAATAACACAGCATATGTCTATCTGGCCATTTGGTTGAAAAATTGAGGTAAAAACTAAATCAAAATAGTAAAAATTTGAAATTCTGATTTCCCTACATTAAATACAAACTAGTCAAAAGTACAGAAATCATGCCACACTCTAGAGATTCATCCTTTGATCTTAAGTAAAGGTTACTATAGGAACAAATAAGACAGAATAAGCAAAATAAAACAAATCGGCATCTAGATGGTAAACGTTACCCGGTCCCCTTGCCACATCTGTTTATAATTACAGTAAAATTGCAATACTCACTGTGACCGTTTCTCCCGAACCTATTTTTATAACGGCATCTTTTTCTTTACATAAAAGTTCCTTGAACTCTTTCACGTCTTTGCGTGTCCACATAGATGCCGCGGCAATGGGGGGTAACTCATCTAGAAACACAACATAAAAAAAGGTAGCTAGCTAAAAAGTAAACAGAGGACAGTGGTACAGTGGCATGCAGTGCTGGTGGCTCGTGTTCGTAGTCCTGTCCCAACGGAAACCTATACAGTCTTAGAAGACACTTGACTTCATAAATTTTACAATTTTCTTTGAAAACAATTAGACTTTTGATTTCAAATTTTTTGAGGAATCAAATGCTTCTTCCTTTTACGTACAACTTTATAAGAACTCATTCAACCCAAAAGTTTGATAATGAATTATTCAAACATTTTGAATTGGAAGGGTTCAAACATGCCCTCAGGGTTGAATGAGTTTAACTTCAAATTTTCGTACATATCATTTTTCGATTATATTTTGAAAATTTGAAAAACTGTTTGGTAACAATGTTTCAATGCAGTTTAGCCTGAATTTTAAAACAATTTTAGCAATGTTTCCAGTATAGGTTATAAGTGGACAGTACACTGGAGCAGCCAGCCTCCCAACAGAGTGACAATCTACCTACCGTGGCGGTAGCCAATGAGCCAATGTATATGACATTTTCTTTGCAACCCTTAACAGAATCTTTGAAGGCTTGGCTACCCTTACGGGTCCAGACTGACGGAGGGACCAGGTTTGGCATGGGAGCTGGTATTTGGTCTGAAATGTGGTAAGTGTACCCTACACTACCTCATGTAAACAATGATCTAAATAAAAACCTTGTTATCACAAACCTCGAAGAACTCAAAGGCCTCGTTTAATTCAAAGTATTTTGTCAGTCCCGACCAATCTTTACACTAGCATTCAATCTCACGTAACTCAAAAAGTCAGACTTCGAGATATTGTAGCTCGACTGAAGGTATGAAAAGATTTTCACTGTTCACACAAACTCAAGCATCTGTTCACCACATTCTATAGGGCAGTGACCAGCGTAAGATTTATTTTCATGATCCGTTTTTAGTACATATTGCTAAAAACAATGGGTCCCACAATGTTAAATTGAGGACGTTTAGAATTTCTATGAGTCCCATCTTAATTTTGTGAGTATAGGACTCGGGACTCGCACGTAGATTGATCACTGATAGGGGTATGGGAACTGAAATTTGGCCTGGCCCCAGTTAGGCTACCATACAGCAAACCAAACTCACAGTTATAAGGTAAAAATTAAAACTTAAGTAAGTCTTACAATATCTGAATAACAAAACAAATCTAGGCAGACAAAGCATCTGTTTGATTTTGTCCTCTACTTGTGAGGAGAATTCTGAACCTACTACATGTCGCTGACTTCACCTAATGTGAACACATAGCTTTATAGTCAGCCTTTGCTTCTGTCGACACTCCTAGGCATTCAAAACACTACTATCAAATACATGATGTGCGAGATCCACAGACTTTCAACCGGATTCAGATGAGGTATGAGGGTGAACCCAAGGCTCATATTAGTTAAATAAGAGATTTTTATCACAAAAATTTTCATAACTTTTATCACATCTTTCTGCACTTATGTCAAAATGAAGGCATACACGTACAGTGCAACCAAACGGTATTACAGCTGATTGAGCATGCTGTCCTACTTTAAAAATGAGATCTCCTTTTACATCGCTGTTAAACATTTGGAGTGTGTTATCCATATCAAAATGTATCTTTACTTCAGAACCACATTTCGTAAAGAGTTCTTCAAAATGTTACATAACTCATTTTGATCTTTATGTTGGATGCTTGACGGATAATTAACTCCATACCAAGAATATACAGGGAACTGTTTGCTGTTAGTCATGTTCACAATGAAGTTATGTTTTAAACCATCCCAAAACTTGTCATGTTTCCTAACAATAACAAATAACGTAACACCCACTACAGCACTACACAACAATAACCTACCTGGGTGGGCATCCTCGTTGCTAGATACGGGAGCGGGATGAGGGGGTGACACCGGTCCATTTTCTGTGACCTCTGCCTTGGCAGCAGTTGTGTTGTTGTCACCGTTTTGTAGGAGGGGCATAGCGGTCTGGGTGACCTCTGTGTGGGTGACCTGTGGTCTCGGGGGCGGGGGTCTCGCTGGCTGGCCGGTCTGGGCCATGTCCTGCAGCTGCTGGTACTGCTGCTGCTGATGGAGTAACTGTTGTTGGTATACCTGTTGCATGTACTGCTGAAAGTGCTGTTCCTGCAGCTGGCGAATCAGCTCCTCTTGCTGCAAACAACAAGTATCAAGTGTTACATTTATAAGTGTGCTTTTATAACAAAATGGCAAACATGCAATAACATACTGTTAAGGTACTCATTTTGGTGCACTCAAAATTTTAGTGTACTCATTTTCAGCACATAACCGAACTTAAACAGATAAGCATGATAATGAAATTGGTGCTCTAACAAAACTTGCTGTAGAAAAGCAATATACAGAAATTGTAAATGGTCCAAACAACAACAATTTATCAAAACATTTCCGGCATGAAAATTGCTAAAATAAGATTACCTCAAAAATACCGGTATGTATGTTTTAAGTATTCAATGAATATTAAGATCTTTAACCAACCAGCCCTCCAACAAACTGACACAGAAATTTTGCGGAGAATATTTATTACTGATTTGAAATCCGTTGAATATTGTACATTGTACATTGTATATTTAAATCTTGAATAGATCACCTCCAACCGTCAAGGGACCCAATTATCTTCACAACTTCAGCAAAATGTTACTAACATCAAAATTATGGCATGTCTTTCTGATTACTCCAGTTGTTGGAGGTTTATGCATGTTATTCTTATAGTAACCATCACATTTTTATATTGTTTCCCCTCCTGGTTATCTCTGCCTCTCTGACTGGGCTACAGCACCTCTCTTTATCTATACAATTTTTCTTGCCAATTTGGCTCAATAGTTCTTTACATCTTTTAAACATGTATCACTACATCCATGTTTGGATCCCACAACAAGCTCCCTAATGTTTCCCATGTCCGGTTTATAGGTTGGAATTCTAAATTTGTATCAATACATCAACATGTAGGTGTTCTAGAATAACATTTTTATTTTACAGATTATTTAACAATAGCTGGCTAGATGGCAGGATGAAGAAATGATATACTATAACATAAGATGGCATGATGACCTAGAAATGTCTTTGAGACATACATTTTTAACCCCCCCCCCCCCCCATATGAATGGGAGGCAACGGGACGGACATGGGTAACACTATATGCCCCCCCCCCCCATTTCATGGTGGGGGCATAACAAATGATATACTAGAACATGCATAAGATGCTCTAGCTGAAGCTGTATATACCCCCTTACCCCCCCCCCCCCACCATATACACACCTACTAAGTTTCCTGACATAAACATGCAGTGACTTTAAAGGTGAAGGTATTGATTCCAGTGAAGCCTTTACCAGCTCTAACATGATGTTGTGGCAAAGAGCAATCAATGACATTTGAAGACCTTTAGTGCTGGGACAATTTCAGGAGAAACTTGGCAGCCTTTGTTTAATCTATATTTGGGTATCAAAGGTATTTTAATATATATTATATATAGAGGATATTACACAAGTGTTAAATTCTATTTATCACATAACTTATATTTATGGGAAAATACACAAAAACCCTCTAAAATTAATTCTCTATAAGAAAGGCAAATTTCTTCTTTGACGGTACGATTTTCACTATCGAGACAATCATATGACGTCATAAAAATGTATTTTGTTTATGACGTCACAATAGTGTTATTGCATGTGTGTAATACCATTTTTATGACATGGCCGTATGACATGACTGAACCGGTCGGTTATGTGATAAACTGTCCTATCCTACTGATCTTGCAAGGCAAGGCGTGAAGTAGAAGTGGCATTTAAACGACAGATGACAGACAGATGCTGGATAAGCTGCCTCAGGTGACAATCACCAACAACAACAAGGCTTGATATCAGGAACACATACTGATACAAAGGGAGGTCACATCACCATGTCAAACCAGGTACAAATAGTCAGATATCAAAATCCTCCCTCAGGAAAAATTGGGCCATGGACATCACAATAAGGAAACACTTACCTAGACAGTAAATATATAGCAGGTCCAGTAGATTACAGAATAGACCACACAGCTGTATATATCCGATCAATAAAGAATGAACAACAACCACACAATCAGAGAGTCTGTAGCGTACACAATTAGCCCCGATACTTCCACTAGTCAATAGGGTTTCATGTAAAAACGATAGTACCGTCACGCAATATAATCCGGGTACGGGGGTGGATCGGAACCAAGGTCTGTAAAGGACAGCTGAAGGTCACTGTAAGGTGTTATCAGCACCTTTAAGACAACTATCTCTTACAGTTACAGAAGCTGGTCCATTGGTGATACGGCTGGCAGTGGCCACAGCTCAGTATCCAGCCTACAGCACACTATATGTTAATCAATAAGGTTGTGGAGCTGAACTAGCAGCTCTGCAACACCAGACAGCCAGATATAGGGTTCCACAGGGTCTACTGTTTAAATACTGCTGTCATACCGCATTTACTGTTCTGTGTTATCTCAAAAGTCGGCCAAGACAGGGAAACAAACAGACAAAGGCTGATCAATGGAATATAAACTCATCAATTTAATCTGTACCTACATTTAGAATATCTAAACAATGCTACCTGCAAGTGTATAAATGGTAGATGGCTCCATCTTTATTGATTGGTGGTGGGGGGTAGAGCGGGGTTGGTTTAACTTAATATAGATGGTAGACCATAAACCAGTCCTATTTTTATAGATTGGTTGGGGGGGGGGGGGGGGGGTAACTTTGTTTAAATGGTAGACCAGCTCCATTTTTATAGATTGGTGATGGGGGAAGGGTTGGGTTAGTTTAACTATAAATGGTAGAACAACTCCGTCTTTAAAGATTGGTGATGGGGGAAGGGTTGGGTTGGTTTAACTATAAATGGTAGAACAGCTCCGTCTTTATAGATTGGTGATTGGGGAAGGGTTGAGTTGGTTTAACTTTATATAAATGGTAGACCTGCTCCATCTTTATGAATTGGTGGTGGGAGTAGGGTGGGGTTGGTTTAACTTTGTATAAATGGTAGACCAGCTCCATCTTTATGGATTGGTGGTGGGAGTAGGGTGGGGTTGGTTAAACTTTATATAAATGGTAGACCTGCTCCATCTTTATGGATTGGTGGTGGGAGTAGGGTGGGGTTGGTTTAACTTTATATAAATGGTAGACCTGCTCCATCTTTATGGATTGGTGGTGGGAGTAGGGTGGGGTTGATTTAACTTTATATAAACGGTAGACCTGCTCCATCTTTATGGATTGGTGGTGGGAGTAGGGTGGGGTTGGTTGATTTTGTAAAAGACCTCCTATACTAAACCTTTGTTCCTGGAGGGACACATACCCTCCACTTTCCTGTCCAAGTTAAGCTTTTAGGCTATAATCTGTTTGACCATTCTAAAGGAGTAGGATTTCAAATATTTAACTAAAAATGTCCTTCCTCCTGGCCCAAGGGTGCATAATATGGGATAATGTTGAAATCCCTTTCCAGTATACCAAGTTTACAGTAAACCTCAAGTTACAGAACTGGCAGAAAAGTGTTGTTTTTTTTGTTTTTTTTCTATCTAGTGATAGTTTCAACTCTGCAACTTTTGGATTTCAGAGTGTTCAAAATACAAAATCTGTGGACTGAAATCAAGTAATTACTGATTGATTTTGGCTAATGGCACTGCAATAACAGCCCCTGAAAACATGCTCTTATTGATCTCCATTGACAATGACAGCATTTAATGACTGAGTAATGGATAGTTGTGCTAATGTGTCACCATCATAGTCATCTACGACAGACAATTGGTAAATACATATACCACATGTTAGTGATGATTGAATTCTTCCCTCCTAACATGTACACATAATATCAGTATGTAGCTGTGTCCATACTTTCAAATAACATTTCCTGCATACATAATAGTTAAACTATTGTAAGAAATTTATCTTGGCTTTTTTTTCTACCGTTATTTCCTATAGTAAATGATTTCAATCCACCCTCTGCATTCCAATACCTTACAGTTAAACTTTTGTCAGAAATTTATCTTGGCTTTTTTTCTACCATTATTTCCTATAGTAAATGATTTCAATCCACTCTCTGCATTCCAATACATTACAATTAAACTACTGTAAGAAATTAATCTAGGCTTTTTTTTTTACTACAAGCGTTATTTTCTATACTTTCAATCCACTACCAGCATTCCAATACATTACAGTTAAACTCTTGTTAGAAATTGATCTTACCATTTTTTTCAACTGTTATTTCCTATGCTTTCAATCCACCCTCTGAATTCCAATACATTATAATTAGAGTCTTGTCAAAATTTATCTCTGTTTTTATAACAACCTTTATTTCCTATACTTTCAAGCTAACCTCGGCATTCGAATACATTACAATTAATTTATAAACTTCTCTCGGATATCGATGTCTGTTTTTCATAACAACCTTTATTTCCTATACTTTCAATCCACCCTCAGCATTCCAATACATTACAATTGAACTTCTCTCGGATATCGATGTCGGTTTTTATAACAACCTTTATTTCCTATACTTTCAATCTACCCTCAGCACTCCAATACATTACAATTAAACTCCTCTCGGATATAGATGTCGGTTTTATAACAATCTTTATTTCTCTATAATTTCAATCTACCCTCAGCGTTCCAATACATTACAATTAAACCCCTCTCGGATATCGATGTCGGTTTTTATAACAACCTTTATTTCCTATACTTTCAATCTACCCTCAAAACTCCAATACATTACAATTAAACTCCTCTCGGATATCGATGTCGGTTTTTATAACAATCTTTATTTCCTATACTTTCAATCTACCCTCAGCGTTCCAATACATTACAGCTAAACAGTAAAACTCAATAAATAAGGGAGAAAATATCTACTGCTTTCCCATCTACATGCTTGTGTATGCTTTGATCATGACTAATATAAGTGCAAATTCAACTTGCAATTCAATCAATATGTATGTAACAACTATGATCGCCAGATTTGCAAAACATATTGTAATTGACCACTGTAGTCACACACAAATGCCAATGCTAAACTTGGGTTGTTCAAACTTCTTTTAATTTTAGCCAGCTTTTAGTGTAATTGGAAAGGATTGAAACAACTACTTATGTTCGACCTGACCAGAGGTTTGTTTTAAGTCGTTACAGAACTGGGGCTGCTGTAGTAAAGAGCCTTCTCTTAATCATGTCTCCAAGGTGTCAACCAGAACCCATACCATTACCCCATTACCTTGACCTATGACCTTTAATTCTTGTTCTGTCTAATCACTGTTAATAGTTTCTGTGTACCATATATACCCATTACAAGGTTGCAAGTACTATGGATTCAGTTAACAAATAATAACAATTACTATAATCAGTACCACATGCAAAACCATTGTAAACTAGATTTGACCACAATCAAAATGGGGAATTTCTATCAGGAACATAATTCAGAAATGTTCTCAGACTTTTGACAGTCACTTTTATTGTATGTTTTCCTTCACTTTTTGTACAATCCATGGTTTACTATAGAGCAAATTGGTGTTGTGTGTTGTTTATGATTTTCTGGGTATAACTACAGAAACAGTGAAAATAGCACTTGGATCCGAATGGACTAACATTGTTAAAACATTGAAACATTGTGTACGCTACAGCCTCTCCTGTAGGTATTTGACAGAAAGTTGTCATCATTTCAAAACACACTAAGAAAGGCAAGTCATTTACATACGTTTATTATTGCATATCAATCATATCAGGTGTGCATTCTTGGTGTTAATCATAATGAGCTGATAGGTTGTGTTTCCATTTTGTGGATATCAAGATTTAACACGTCTTTGATTGATCCATCTGAAGTGATCTTTAAGCTAAGGACCAATCAGAGAAGCTAAAGTAGCAAAGATATATCACTAGAGTCTGAAGCAGTTTTGAAAATATCAGTTGAGAAATAAAACTATTTAATCTGCAGTTCCATATCATTATCACAAACATACAGCCTGCTGTGTGATTGCACATATATGCACTGTCATCTTGTTACGCAATATATATATGTAACTGGCATAACGCCACAGTTGCTGCAGGGAAAGAGTGCAGAGTTTCTAAAATTTCATACCATTGACAGGCCCCTGTGGTTGACCTCGAGCTAATATGGACAAGTGTAAGTCATTAAGCATTAACATTTTATCATTGCTGCAGTTGTTACAAATCGCATGCATACCGACCAACGGCCAGTACCTGGTGATAGGCCTTGAACCTGTGACCCATTGGTGGATGGATAGCAATAGCAGAATGTCAGACACATTAAACTTGGCCACAGTGGCTCCTAAAGCATATCCAGAACATTCTACTGAATAAATCAATAAATATTTCACCTTTTAAATACAAGAATTCCATGGAAGTGGATGTGTCGCCTGCGCAGCAAGTTGGGAGATATTTTTTTAGGAGCTAGCTATGGATATGCATTGTATCAGTTCCAAGGGGAATAGCAACAGTGACCTTGACCTTTGACCCTGAAAAGCAATCCCAAGCAAGAACTTTTGGTAAGGAAGCACTGTATGAAGTTTGAGATTGATTGGCCCAAGGAAATTCAAGTTATTGCATGGAAACTGTTTGTGCAGACGCCGCCGACATAGTGATCCCTATATGACGCCTTTTCAGGCGACACAAAAATCAAGGACTATTTTAAAGTTTTTGGTTTAAGGGAACATTAAGACGTCAGCCATATTGGATTGAACATGTCTGGTATCAATCTTCAGTTGGCGTCATCGTATTCCTTATATGGGCATAAACAGCCATTCTACTGTAGAATCTAACAAATGCTTATAATGTTCTTTCATAAATAAGTATTGATACTTAGCTAGAGTGTACCAAGTAAACATGCTAACATTTAACAGGAGGCCCATTGTTCTATATTGAATCTACTGACTAAAGTACTCAAACTGTAGCAGGCTCTTTTTAAAAATTGGCACACAATTACTTTGGAAAGAGGACATACAACCATTCTGACTAGGAGACCAGACATAAACAGGCTGTAATGATGTATTATTAGAAAATATCTTTAAGAATTATGTTTGGATGAAGTTGGAAATGTTGTAGTCAATCAAAATTCAGGGTAGCCATCTTGAATCTTACAATCAGCAAGAAACTTGATTGAATCCTCATAAAGAACACTAGAACTAAGTTAGATGTCAAACAGTGTTGCCTTTCTTACAAAGAAGTGAAAAAATCTCTGTCAATGAGAGGTCATGGTGGCCATCTTGGATTTTCTAATAATCATAAAAAGTAAAAACACTTGTTTGAAACCCCATAAGGAACATTTGTACAACTAAAGAATTCAATTGCTGCAGACAATCTAACAAGCCCAAAATTTCCTGTCTCAGCAAGCAAGAGGCCAGGATGAGGCATCTTGTTTTCT
Organism: Mimachlamys varia; assembly: GCA_947623455.1. NCBI lineage: Eukaryota > Metazoa > Mollusca > Bivalvia > Pectinida > Pectinidae > Mimachlamys > Mimachlamys varia. Next base: position 54,354,296 of record OX392528.1, read on the forward strand.
CAGATTGGCAGTGACTTCCAGTTACTGAGAGTTTAAACTCATTTCCAAACCTGTTTGAGATCTTATTGACATAAACCAGCATAAAACATTCATTGAAATTCATTCACAATGTACTCCAATACCGGTAATTGTGCTCACAAATTCAAGTCCAATATTAATTAAAATTTCAAAGTCCCATAACTCTGTCAGTTACTGTCTGATTAGGTCCATTTTTTAAGTCGTCCAGGATCTTGACATAAAACAGCATCACACAATTTTATTGAAATGCATTCACTTTTACTCAAGTTATTGTGCTCAAAAGCTTCAGTCCAATATAATAGTAATTAAAATATTTCAAAGTCCCATTACCCGTCCAGGTACTATCTCGTCAGGATCATTTCAAACTTGTCTGAGATCTTATCGAAAGAAAACAGCAAAAAGCAAAATTTATCCAAACCCATTCACTTTTACTCAAGTTATCTTGCTCACAAAACAAAGTTAACACAAGCTCCACGACCTAAGTAACCTTTTGTCCATATTTCATGCAGTGCACATACATGTACATAATTATTACCTGGTACCTTAAATTTCGTATTGAAATTCTTACTGGAGTTTTTCACAACAATAAAATACAACATCTGTGTAGATTAAAGTAAGCACATATTTTAATGACAAGAATGTCCCTATTTTTAATTTAACAATTTTTTGTTAAAATCTTAAAAGCAAACAAGCGCCAAAGGTATTATAAAGTAATAATAATTCCCTAAAACAGGAACAGAATATATTTTGAGGAACTGAATAAGAAGCAATTCTAAGAGAGCATTTTAAGTAAGGAAAGCCTGTAAATAAAGCAAGAATTCCACAGAAATACATTAGCTGCGAATGCCTGTGTGACAAACAGTAGTACACTTTTTAATGAGGACACAAACAAGAATCATAATGGCTCAATGGAACTCTCTTTGACCTTCAGACCTAAATAGCAAGGCCTTTCAGTAAAAGGAAGGACTATAGGAAGTTTGTGTTATAGGCTCAAGGGAACTTAAGTTATTGCACAGAAGCCTTTGTACGCACGTCAATTCTATTTTATAGTAACGATGACCTTGATCTCTGACATTCAGACCTGAATACCATTCCAAAGCATAAACTTTCAGTAGGAAGCATTGTGTCAGGTTCGAGTTTATTAGGCAAAAGCAAACTCGAGTTATCGTCCATTTTTTTTGTTTTGTTGGGGTGTAGAATATATAGTGTGGGAAGTAGTATTAACCCAAGTCTAGGTCTGTGATTAAATGGCAGCTTCCCATGTATTGTGCAGAAATCATTTTTTGATATTTGACTAGATAAAAAATCCTAAAGAAGCCCCTTTGGTAAGGAAGTGCTGCATGAAGTGCGAGTTTGATAAGTCACCTAGGAATTTGAGTTATTGTCAGGAAACCAATTTTCTATTTATCGCAACAGCAAATTTTAACCTTTAGTCTTTTGACCTATAAAGGAATTTTATGTGAATGGTGAGATTTAGACACAACAAAATATATATTTTACAATTGAAGGGATAATTTTCAAAAGTGTAAAATGTTTTTTCTCAGTATACATTACATATTTGTTTTTAAAACCCCACCTACCCGTTGTTTGTTTACAAATGAAAAGGATAATTTTTAACTTGGTGAGATGTTTTCCCCAGTATTTGTTTGACAGTGTTAAAACCCCACCTACCTGTTGTTTGTTGTGTACAAATGAAAGGGATAATTTTTAACTTGGTGAGATGTTTTCCCCAGTATTTGTTTGACAGTGTTAAAACCCCACCTACCTGTTGTTTGTTGTTGGGGTACTGCTGCTGAGCATACTGGCTAAACTGTACAGCTGTCTGCTGGTTCAAAGCTGTCCGGATCTGCATTCTGTCACAAACAAATAAAATCATTTAAAATCTGAAGTTTTATTTACAAGTCCCAACATAAAAATTTTACTTTTAAATAGAAGTTTAACTCCAGAAGAATTATGCTAACTTTAATTTTACATGTAATGGAAAGATGGCAGTTGAAAACAGTATTAAATTTGGGTTTCTTGAATGTGTATAATAACAATTTTAATATCCTTTAGCAACACGGTGACATCGTAGCAAGGAAAATAAAATAAAATATGAAATATTTTTAAATGCACTATTACAAATGACATAAACTATTTCGGTGTTTAAAAAGGTTTAATATCTAGCTCACTTATGAAACATAGATTAAAATATTGTTTTTTCTGTTCGCTCAATTTATATACATGTATAAATATAATAACCAATTGACTCTGAAAGTGAGTCATGTGTAACCCTTTAAAACCATGAGACAATAGCAAAAGTAAACATAACATTTAATATTTTAAAAGATTTCTTTAATGTGTAGAGCTTCAGAAAGATCAATATAATTCAATTGAACACATCTCATATCATTTCATCTCAGAATCCTTGTTATAAATAAAAAATTACAAAAAAAAAAGAATGCTTGTTATCAAATATCATCACCCTTGCACAACTGATTATTAAAGAATTTTTTGAAGGATTACACAAATTTGATACTTGTGACTTTGAAATATGGTCAAGATGATTAATTAGTTTTTCATCTCCTCCAATCGGATAGGAATGTGAACAAAACCTGGGCGAACTGCAGCAAGCTGAACCACTCGAACTCATGAACAAAACCTGGGCGAACTGAAGAAAGCTGAACCGCTCGAACTCGACAATCAACTTCCAATCCACACATCAACTGCCCCAACATCAATCATGTCATCATCCTTGCTTATATATGTTCCTAAGAAGTTTAAAGATTAATGAGGGAAAGTTATATATTGGACAGGTGAATTTAGAATTTTTAAACTTACTCCTGTTCCAGCTGTTTTTTTCTCTCCATCTCTAGTTGACGTTTGGCTTCCTCTTCAAGCCTCTGCTGTTCCCTTTCAGCTTCTTCTATTTTTTTTCTCTCTTCTTCTTCTTTCCTTCAAAAATAGAAAACGGTTTCCAGTGAACATTTGATTTTAAATTTGAAGGACAATTTTCATTTCTTTGATCAGTTATCAAAAACAGTATGTGCCACATTTCATATAAAATTTATTGTGCCGAAATCTTAAACCAATCATATTTATTAATGATCAGTTTCATCAGAATCTCTTCATTAAGTCAGATATTTAAACAGTATTTTACCATTGACCAATCACAACAGTCCGTTGATTTAATATGCATGGCTTCAAACTATGTTCTATTGCACTTACTGTTGAACCTGGTTATCACGAACTCAGTGGTACCATGAAAAAACTTGAAGTTATCAGGTTTACCGAGATTGAATACTTAGTGTGAAGTCTTGCTGGGATTGAAGAAAAACTATTAACCGAGGCCTTTGACTTACAGGAGCTCAAGATAATGACAGTACGTGTGTATGTTTTATTAAAATCAAACGATAGTAAACAATTTACCTTTCAAATGTCAGAGTATGAATGGATACAGTAGAATGAAGCTTTCTATGCCGCAATATCAGATATTTTGACGGTCATTACATAACCTTTATGACCCTAAAATGAACCACTTAAGTATCAAGCAATTTTAAATTGACAGAGTATAGGTGAGCTTCTTCTAAATTTAATTCTTATTACCTAAAAGTCCTCAAACTTAGAGAATGTGTTAGACTTGGCAATTGGAGTTGACTTACTGTTTGCGAAGTTTCTCTAGATGTTCCACCTTGTGGGCGTCTACGTACGGTCTGAACAGGGTACTGAGTTTGTCTAGCAGCTCCACAAACTCTTGCATGGCACTGTCTTGTGACATGTCCCCAAGAGACTGCCACGCCTGTCTGTAGAGAAAAAAGTCAACACATTTCAAACCGACATCATAAATTAAATCTGTGGTGGTGTTTAAAGTAACAAACAGTATTTATGATAATTGAGCAACAGATTTTGTCTAGACATGGAAATATCATTCACAGGGACAGGGAATAAGAAGGCATCCATTTAAAGTAATTCCATAACATTCTAGAGTAGATAACAAGGTTTTTGTTTGTTTGTGCATTGTAAAATGAAGGAACAATCTTCCAGAAAACAATGGTATAAGCACTGAATGTAAACACCATTATAAATAGACTGGATAAGCGTTCCGATAACCAGGAACTCTTACATAATGATAGATCTGAGAAACATAAATAATACAAGTAACGTCATAATAAACTGTTTTTCAAATATAACATTGTTATGACTTTGAAACTGGTGAAGGGAACCTTAACAGATCCTGAATTGGAAAATAAATTTATTGAATAATAAACTTAACTTCTTCAATATTGTGTTGATAAGTTACCTATTCAACTTTACATTGGTGAAGAGTTAACACTGATCAAGGGGAGATAAATCTGACAAAGTTGATTGTAGGTATTATAACCAATATCTATATGTTGAGTAGCACAGGGCTTTCTCAGGGGGTTTTGGGAATCAGATCTTGAGATCAAAATGGGGAAAAATTGATCATCATAACAGCTATTTGAGAATTTCTTTACAAAAACCATTATAACAACTAAATACATTATTCATTTTCTAAATTGTTCTTTATTAAAATTAATGTCACAAGAAGCTCCTCAAGCATGTAAAAACACCAATTTTTTTTTCAAGTGTCTGAATTGGGAATTTTTAAGAGGAAATTTGGGGAAAATCACGCCTTTTTTTCATTTGGAATGGGTCCGTTTACTGGACCTAAAAAGAGGACTGATAAAGCCCTGTAGCACTTCATATTGTGCAGCAGCTGCAGCATGACATAGTATCGTTCTACCTCATTATTGCTAATTTGCTTGTATTGTTGCTTAATACATACATACAAACATCGACTTATGTGAATTGTCAAGAGAATTCCAAGCTTTCATATAGCATCGTGCTCTGGCCCACATCTGTCAAAATGTCTATGTCTGTAAGAGCAAAAGAAAACTTGGGCTAAACATATATACCCTGCTTCTGTATTTATAATCTTCAGGCTATGAAAATGTATAATGACCAATCTTACCTTCGGTCACTGCCAACCACATCGAGGAATCCCACCTCCGGGGAAATATCATTGCGGTACTTTCCATGTGATGCCTGTTTTGTGTAGGCCACCAACTTGAGCTTGTCTTTATAGGTTAAGTGAATGGCTTTCCCGTCTTTCTCTGTAAATAATCAAATAGAAAAAAAAGTAGTTATATCTCTTTTGTAGGATCAATAATTTGTGATTTTACTTTGCCTTCGCAGTGATTCAGATTGGCCTGTCTTACTAAAGGACAGATGTCCTAAATGCTGAAATTTTCTTAGGCCATTTTGTCAGGAACTACAAAAAAGTTTAGGCCATTGTGCTGAAATTTTCTTGGTGCCGTCCACATAGGATACATATATTAAGTAACAAAAATAATGTTTGTGTTAATCAGGGACGTATATGTGTAAATAAATGAATAAAAAAAATATATTAATATCAAAAATACATAGTCTTAACATAACATAGAAAAGGGTATAAAATAGAAAATTTTTGTTGTGCTTTTTAGGTATATATATATTTTTAGTATTAAATATAATGCTTGAGTGAATAAATGAACAAAATAAATATCATTATAAAAAATATATAGTCTTAAATACGCCATAGGATTGCCAATAGTATATCAAGAGAGATTGAGGTTACATCTGTATGGCGTATAATTAGAGTTTCACGTCACGGTAATTTTACCGATTTTCTTACAAAATACACATTTTTTAACACTAAAACTTAACCATAACTTTCAAATGACATATATAACTGTAATAAATTATTTATTTGTTGCATAAAATATTGATATTTAACGCTTGCTTGACTAGATTCCTATGGCATATTTTAGTGTCCGAGAGCCTCCGATATAAGATCGTTTTTTGGTACAAAGTACATATTTGTTTTCAATGAAACTTCACCAGATGGTGTAATATGCACCAATCAAGGAATGAAAGGATGTGTTTTGAAGATATAGTATGTACATTTATCTATGGCGCCGAAAATATCCTATGGCGTACCTATGGCGTATTTTCTCCTATGGCGTATTTTAGTGTGACCGTTTTCTGACCCTCTTGCAGCAATTTTCGTTTTTTAGGTCCCATGTTTTTTTCTGTATCTTCTGAACGCTTACAAAAGATCGTTACTATTGCAGCGAAGTACAAGCGCCCAAGTGATAGCAGTTATTTTTTTACATCGTCCAAACGTTTGTAAAATCTTATATGACATAGAATGGTAACAAGCGCCCGAGTGATAACAGTTTTGTTATGTTTGATCGCTGTGAAGTTCAGGAAATAGACAAACGATCGTATTTCGACAGATATTTTGACTTTAGATAAAAATACTTTCAGTTGTCTTTTGCAACTGATAATTCATCGGCCATTTAGTCTGATAAAATAAAAAACTACCGGCCCTTATGTCCCATGAGAGATATTTTTCTCTGCGATTTGCATTTTCAATCGGCCATTTGCCGATGGCCGAGCCCAATCTGAATCACTGCTTCGTAATGTTAGCTCTTTACTCTGTGACATTCTACTTTCACTTTCAATATTCCAGTAATCAATTTACAATTTATTTTCATGGGTCCTTTTTGTAAATATTGCCAAAAACTATGGGTCCCACAATGTTTAATGGAAGCATTTCCAGGATTTCTATACTACGAGTCCATTAATAATTGTATGAGTACTGGACTCAGTACTCGCATGTAGATTGATCACTGATATTCTGAAGAACTATCGTTATGCTATATCCTAGCAAATTAAATAAAGAAACTGTAATGTAACAGTCAATGTAGATGAAAAATGGAAATGATTTTTTATGATTTAACTTTTTTTGGAACCATTTTGTCCCATAAACATAATTATTTTGATGTGCAATGTCAATAGAAAAAAAATATCTTCCAAAAGCATGCACTGGATCTTCATCATAGGGATGCTTTTATCTTCGGTCACCACAAACGAAGCTGATGCTACAATACCAGGGCATGCATGTTTTCGGGTTAACAAATTTCCCTTCAGATGGTCCCTGTGTATGCAAGCTTTCAATAATATCAGCTTTTGGTTAGTTTGAAGTATACCAACATCTTTTCTCATGGGCTCCAATAATAATACATATCATAATTGTTGGTAACATATTTCATTAATCCAACATACCTGGAAAGAAGTATGTGTGAAATCAAACTCATGTCCTTGTAATCAATTGTTCCCAACACCCAGGGGGCGCAGTTACTTTGTGCTATATTTTGATGTCCCTATATTTGGCACAGGCTTTAAATTTCCCAATCATTAAACTTACCACATCGGACATTAGCTTACACGGTATCTAATTATCAAATACGGATTCCTTTGTCTGAATGTACTGGGTATGTATTTTTCATTCTAGTTGATTTTAAAAGCATGGGTTCACTAAATTGCTTCTTTAAATATCAAGACCTTATTAAAAGACTATGTACAAGTGCTAGTTAGTAAAAACATGTGCCTGTCTAGGATTTACCGGACTCTGGGAATATAGGCTGCATGTATGTACATTAACCTGACATAGGTACTGGTTCATTACTCTAGACATTAATTATATTTTGCTTACTAAGAGGGTATAGGATCATCTGAGGTAGCCACCTTTAGATTTTAAGATCAGCAGATTGTTTTTCTCGAATGGGAATATCTAGCAATCTACTCCTAGTGTAGTGTAGGCATTTACTACTTTTACCACAAATTAATTATTTGGTGTGCCTATCCAAATATAATTAAGGAACTCTTCAGAAAAAGAAACCAAGAAATGAAGATAATTACTAAAAGTCTCAATCATGGATGCTGGTTATCATTTGATTTCAGTATATGCCTCGCTACGTAAACTTGACATTTAACGATATTTAAGGTGGATTTTGACTTCAAAATAGATATTGGATCAACAGAAATGGTTTAATTACTAATACATGCATGACTGTGTATTGATGGGAATCAATCGACTGATAAGTGATGCAAAAATTGCCCCGGTATGAATCACACCAAGCTAGCTCATTGCGGGGCATGGGATCAATTTCATATCCAGCCAGGGCAGAGCCTTAGGGATCCAGGTATTATTAAGGTAACTATTAAAGCCAAATCCACCTACCGGTAACTTGCCTGTTTCAGTTCCTATAGGAAGTGATTGCAAAGTGATTGCAAGGTACAAACACTATTGCTAAAATAATATTAAAATAACCTGCTTCTCTATTTTGCACTCAACAGTCGTATATATTGTATTTGTCACTGTGGCGGATCCAGGGGGGGGGGGGGGGGTCCAGACACACACACCCACCGCCCCCCCCCCCCCCCCCACCAGCATTTTTACCAAAAAAAATGAATAAATAAAAGATTTTGAGGCATTTTTTCCCCATATACAGTAATATTTTATAGTTTCATAAGACCGTCTATACAGTGCCTAAAGGCCTAGCTTGGCTCAACGCTGTAACAATCAATTATTTTACCTGTGTTGTAAATGTCAATTCTTGTTTTATGTGATACGGATCACTGCCTATTTTTATTCATAACAACGTCGACGCCGGTTTGCATGTACAAGTAATATGTGAAATATCACCTTCAGATCAACGCATACGAAATAAGTCACGTCATTTTGTGAAGTAAATTGCATAGAATGCAGAATATTCAACCCAGACGGCATTCCAATCAAGATAGATACTGCAACAAGCACCTGTGGTAACATTCCACAGGAACAAGTCACCTAACACATCCAATTATTAGAGCCGGTCTATTTTCTGAAATATACCTTTGTAGAATTTCAACGCTAATTTGTACACTTCGGGAAGTTTGAATCCCCATCTTTCTGCAAATTTGTCTTTTGTGTCTGATGTGACAGGCTCCTGGTTATCGTTGACAGTCAACGAACCGATATCGTTAGAGAGCTCTTCAGCAGCCGCCGCCATTTTTGTTGTCCACGTAGAGCGAGGCTGAGCCTCATTCCTGATTAGGGAGCGTACTAGATCTATTCTGAACAATGAGACCTCCCTTTGAATGCAGACGACGACTCTTTACACATGTATATGGCAGGCCTATATAAAAATATATTAAAGTCTCCATACCCTACTAGAATCTACTATATGAAAGAGGAATAATAGGATTAATTGCATCTAATTCAAATAATTGAAGATAGGTACAACTTAATTAAGGAAATCAGGGACGTAGCTTATAGATCTATGTGAGATCTATACGTACGTGAGGAAATGTTATGTTCAATATTATCTAGTTATTATATTTGTTACACTTTTGTTTCCTTATTCATTTGTTGTAAATAGCTCCACGAGTTGAATTACGACTGAGTATACTGCAGTATAAAATGGTTTGTCATTTTCAATATCGTCTCTGTTTCAAGTTAGTTAAGTCAGTTTATGTTTTCAATGTTCTGATTTAATGGCGACGATTTTGCAGCCAAGATCACGTCTACACAAATCACATATTTTCCAATATTTCTCTTACTTAAAAAGTCAGCATAACAGTATAGCTTGTGACATCTAACACTTCGACGCATAATATAGACACAGGGCCCTGAGAATTTGCTACAGTATGACTAGAGGGGGCATTTTTTTTATCGGAAATTGATCTAAACTCCCCAAAAGTGTAAAATTACTCTAAACACCCTAGTTTAGGTCCAAAACTAGCTGTAACAAATTCTTATGTCCCTGTGATTTCAGACAGTTAACACATGGGTATCTCAACTATATACAAACAGAGACATATATAACACATAATATACGTCTCTGATACACCCCCCCCCCCCCCCCACTCCCCCCTCCCCTGAGGGAAGGCAACTTCCCTCACGCTGGGCGAAACAGGCGTTAAACTCGTAGCTAACTCTGATACAAACTAACAGGTAAGCTGATTAACGCTGCCGCCCACCCCCTCCCCAACACATCACACATGCACCCCACTCTTACAAGATTTGGCCAAAGGGCATTTATATGAAAGACCCTCCAAATAACGCAGGTAGGGTACCCATAGACCTTAGTTGAACTAACGATCCACTGCTCAATAGGCCTAACGGTAAACCGAACTATCGTCTGCTGGATAACCGAAATACCGTACTCGGTAGTGAACGTTTTGGAAACCTATCGTCTGCTGAACAACCGAAATGCTGTATACTCGGAAGTGGAGCGGACGTCATACGATGACGTGTCGTAAATCTTTCACAATACATTGTACGTTACTTTCTTGTGGCATTGATATGTAAATTCACGGACTTAGATAGTATTAATTCTTAACATAATGTCCCGAATGTAGAGGTTAGCTATATATATCTTAGGCTGTCCCTAATGGAGATATTAATTGTTTATATTGTAGGTAGTTCCTAATGAAAATGCTAATTATCGAAGGCTAGTTATCATTAATTGATATCATTTTGTTGGAGTGTCTACAAATTTCTTGCTCCGCACTGCTGGCTGGATTTAGATGGTGCAATAGATTCTGAACGGCGTCTCGTGATTAAGAATGATACACGGAAGGTGATGAACTACCGGTCTTTGAGAAGTACTGGCTCTTGTTCCGTACTCATATGATAGTCTATGGTAGACTATGATTAAAGATTAGTAAGCGCATTGATATATCTTAAACAACGTACTGAGGATATTCTTCAATTACGAATATCCTTAAACCTATTTGTATCAACAGTTCGGTTTTGTAAATATCCATACATAATTTGTAGCTTCATTCATTTTGTATTTGTGCTACTGCACATGTCGTATGTTAGTTCTATAGTATGTCATAGGGGAGGCAAAGATCGTGCTACAGTGAGAACGATCCGCTATCATATACCTACAGCTAACTTCTACATTAGGGAAACCCTAAGATACCTACAACTAGTAGTCAATTTAGGACACACTACAATACTCACAAGTAACCTCTTCTTTAGAGACACCCTACGATACCTATAACTGACCACACCCTACAACTCCTGTAAATAAACGGTCCTTTAATTGACACTATTTTAAACCCTAAAACTAACCTCTTCATTATGGACAACCTACGATACCTACAACTAACCTCTCTACAAGGAACACACTAATATACCTACAACTAACCTCCCCGTTAGGAACACCAAGCGATACCTTACAACTAACCTTTCTATAAGGAACACTCCAATATACCTACAACTTACCTCTCTACAGGGAACACCCTAATATATCTACAACTAACCTCTCTATAAGGAACACTTCAATATACCTACAACTAACCTCTCTACAGGGAACATCCTAATATATCTACAACTAACCTCTCTACAGGGAGCACCCTAATTTATCTACAACTAACCTCTCTATAAGGAACACTCCAATATACCTACAACTAACCTCTCTACAGGGAACACCCTAATTCATCTACAACTAACCTCTCTACATGGAACACCCTAATATATCTACAACTAACCTCTCTACAGGGAACACCCTAATTCATCTACAACTAACCTCTCTATAAGGAACACTCCAATATACCTACAACTAACCTCTCTACAGGGAACACCCTAATATACCTACAACTACAACTAACCTCTCTATAAGGAACGCTCCAATATACCTACAACTTACCTCTCTACAGGGAACACCCTAATATATCTACAACTAACCTCCCAATTAGGAACAACAAGCGATACCTACAACTTACTTCTCTACAGGGAACACTCCAATATACCTACAACTAACCCATCTATAAGGAACACTCCAAAATACCTACAACTAACCCCTCTATAAGGAACACCCTATTACCTACAACTAACCTACCCTTTAGGAACACCATGCGATACCTACAACTAACCTCTCTATAAGGAACACCCCAATATACCTACAACTAACCTCCCCATTAGGAACACTATACGATACCTACAACTTACCTCTCTATAAGGAACACCCTATTACCTACAACTAACCTACCCTTTAGGAACACCATGCGATACCTACAACTAACCTCTCTATAAGGAACACCCCAATATACCTACAACTAACCTCCCCATTAGGAACACTATACGATACCTACAACTAACCCCTCTATAAGGAACACCCTATTACCTACAATTAACCTCTCCATTAGGAACACTATACGATACCTACAACTAACCTCTCTATAAGGAACACCCTATTACCTACAACTAACCTCCCCATTAGGAACACTATACGATACCTACAACTAACCCCTCTATAAGGAACACCCTATTACCTACAACTAACCTCCCCATTAGGAACACTATACGATACCTACAACTAACCCCTCTATAAGGAACACCCTATTACCTACAATTAACCTCCCCATTAGGAACACTATACGATACCTACAACTAACCTCTCTACAAGGAACACCCTAATATACCTACAACTAACCTCCCCATTAGGAACATCATGCGATACCTACAACTAACCTCCCCATTGTAGGGACATCTGACAATACCCACGACTTACATTTCCATTTGGAACACCATATTATATATGTATGTATCTATGAATAGCACCCTTCAATACCTACTACTAACCTCTTCTTTTGGACAATCATACAGAACTAAAATTTTACCCAATAGCTTGTCATACATTTGTAGCTTTATAATTTCACAGGGGAGGCAAAGATTTGCTTGTGGTAGAGGAGACAATACACTAAGGGAGATAACCCATAGACCGTTGATCTGAGTGGTTATCAGTACTGGTAGCGATAATTACAGGGATTAGTAGCGGTACTCGGGAGAGATTAACTGTAATGGTCTACCTGATATATAATTAAAACAAATCAAGAGTTACCTTCCGTTTTATTCACCTTGGAATTAGCCAAAATGTATCATACCTTTAAAAAATAATAAAATGTAAATCTTAAGAACATGCTCGAATATCTCCCTTCAAAACGATTGATAGTTAGAAGATTGTCGTTGTGTGATATTTTATATTATAAAATCTGCACACCTGTAATGATCGATTTTATTTGTTATATAAACTGTAAGTTTTCACCTTAGGTTACTGTTATAATTTCAAACACTGAAGTGTCCAACTGTGCACTGATGTGTAATCAAAGCTCCCCTAAATCCTAATTGGCCTTTTAGATTAGTTTGTTTTTGTCTTGAAACTACTGTAGATTGTCACGTGTACCAACACTTTAATCTACATGTTAGATTTCATGGTAATCTCTAATGTGAGTTGGTACCTCGCGTCCTGAGACATATGATATGGCTGTCTAAGTTTTGTAATAAGGGCAATAGGCATACTCAAACAATGTTAGAGGTTAACATGACGAGACAAGCGCCTTTCCTATAGTAGAACGAGGAATAATGCGTCGCTGTGGCCAAAACTCTCGACCCTTGGTTCTCCAGACATATGCTCTACCACTGAGCTAAAGGGAAATTTCCATACGGCTCACACTTGTAAGGAACGCTGATCAATCACCTCTACAACCAACTTCTCCATCGGGGATATCCTACGATACCTACAACTAACCTCTCCATCGGGACATCCTACGATACCTACAACTAACCTCTCCATCGGGATATCCTACGATACCTACAACTAACCTCTCAATCGGGGACATCCTACGATACCTACAACTAACCTCTCCATCGGGGCATCCTACGATACCTACAACTAACCTCTCCATCGGGGCATCCTACGATACCTACAACTAACCTCTCCATCGGGACATCCTACGATACCTACAACTAACCTCTCCATCGGGGACATCCTACGATACCTACAACTAACCTCTCCATCGGGACATCCTACGATACCTACAACTAACCTCTCCATCAGGACATCCTACGATACCTACAACTAACCTCTCCATCGGGGACATCCTACGATACCTACAACTAACCTCTCCATCGGGGCATCCTACGATACCTACAACTAACCTCTCCATCAGGACATCCTACGATACCTACAACTAACCTCTCCATCGGGACATCCTACGATACCTACAACTAACCTCTCCATCGGGACATCCTACGATTCCTACAACTAACCTCTCATCGAAGATATCCTACGATACCTACAACTAACCTCTCCATCGAGACATCCTACGATACCTACAACTAACCTCTCCACCAAGACATCCTGCGATACCCACAACTAACCTCTCCCTCGGGGACATCCTACGATACCTACAACTAACCTCTCCATCGGGGACATCCTACGATACCTACAACTAACCTCTCCATCGGGACATCCTACGATACCTACAACTAACCTCTCCATCGGGACATCCTACGATACCTACAACTAACCCCTCCATCGGAACATCCTACGATACCTACAACTAACCTCTCCATCGGGACATCCTACGATACCTACAACAAACCTCTCAATCGGGTCATCCTACCATTCCTACAACCAACCTCTCCATTTTGGACACCCTACGATACCTACAACTAACCTCTCCATTGGGACATCCTACGATACCTACAACTAACCTCTCCATCGGGACACCCTACGATTACTACAACCAACCTATTCATTAGGGACATCCTACGATACCTTCAACTAACCTCTTCATCGGGGACACCCTATGATACCTACAACTAACCTCTCCATCGGAACATCCTACGATACCTTCAACTAACCTCTCCATCGGGACATCCTACGATACCTTCAACTAATATAACCTCTTCATAAAGGACACCCTACGATACCTACAACTAACCTCTTCATTAGGGACACCCTACGATACCTACAACTAACCTTTTTATTAGGGACACCCTACGATACCTACAACTAGCCTCTACATTAGTGACAACCTACGATACCTACAACTAACCACTTCTTTAGGGACACCCTACGATACCTACAACTAACATCTTCATTAGGGGCATCCTTCGATACCTACAACTAACTTCCCCATTAGGAACACCCTAATATACCTACAACTTACACTTCTATAAGGAACACGTTAAATATACCTACAACTAACCTCCCCATTGTAGGGACATCTGACAATACCCACGACTTACATTTCCAATTTGTAGCACCATATTATATATGTATGTATCTATGAATAGCACCCTTCAATACCTACTACTTACCTCTTCTTTTGGACAATCATACAGTACTAAAATTTTACCCAATAGCTTTTCATACTTCTATAGCTTTATAATTTTACATGGGAGGGCAAGATATTGCTTCCGTCCCTTGTGGTAGAGGAGACAAGTATCATGTCAAACTATAACGCCAATATACTAAGGGAGATAACCGATATAACCGTTGATCTTAGCTGTAATCAGTACCGGTAGCGATAATTACAGGGATTAGTAGCAGTACTCGAGAGGGATTAACTGTAATAGTCTACCTGATATAGAATTAAAACAAATCAAGAGTTACCTTCCGTTTTATTCACCTTGGAATTAGCCAAAATGTATCATACCTTTAAAAAATAATAAAATGTGAATCTTAAAAACATGCTCGAATATCTCCCTTCAAAACGATTGATAGTTAGAAGATTGTCGTTGTGTGATATTTTATATTATAAAATCTGCACACCTGTAATGATCGATTTTATTTGTTATTAAACTGTAAGTTTTCACCTGAGGTTACTGTTTTAATTTCAAACACTGAAGTGTCCAACTGTGCACTGATGTGTAATCAAAGCTCCCCTAAATCCTAATTGGCCTTTTAGATTAGTTTGTTCTTGTCTTGAAACGACTGTAGATTGTCACGTGTGCCAACACTTTCATCTACACGTTAGATTTCATGGTATTCTATAACGTCATGGAGTGTACTGCTCACCTCGCGTCCAGGCACGCATTTATGACAAAGTTGTCTAAGTTTTGTGGCGGGGCAAGAGGTGTTGTACTCAAACACGGACAGAAACTCGAGCAACTGGGGGCTGCAACCCTCGACCCATGACTCTCCAGCCAGATGCTCAACAACTGAGCCAAAGGGAAATTCCCTACGGCTCATTATTGTAAGGCAACCTAATCAATGCATATCTTCTACACTACCCCTCCCCACACTTTTTTTGAAATCTCCAACCCAGGTTCTCCTTCTTTGTTGATACAAGGAGGGGGTCATCGGCACCAGTTTGTAATAAAACGAGAACAAGTGATAAAGATATTGCAGTCGCTGGGGCTCGAACCCTCGACCTTTGGTTCTCCAGCCCGATGCTCTACAGATGAGCTAAAAGGAAACCTAACCAACGCACATCAATTACATTCCAATAAAATCAGGCCGCCAGAGAAATATCTGTTCGTGAATGGGTGTTTTGCCTGTGTCGCTGGCTTGTTGAACAAGTCGGGACACACTCGTCATAGCAATCGTTCACAAGTCGGACATTATCCTTTTTGGACGTAGAATTGAAACTACAATTCGCAGAGATTTCCGAACGCCTCGGAAGGTTCAAGGCACTAATATAAATACTTTAGTTATTTACAACAATTATGAAACAAGCTATACAACTTATATTAATCACTCTTGTTGGCCCGGATGTTAGCACACTAGGGCCTTTATTGTTAGAGGATACTGGAATACCCGGACGAAACCCACGTGGTCGGGCAGGTGACCCCATACCTTTTCACGTCCGATCGGGGAATCGAACCCCGGCCGCCTTGGTGAAAGGCAAGTGCGCTATCCACTGCACCACCCGACCACCCTACTTATTATAACCACAACAACATGAGGATTTTTTACAGCTAGAGTTGGGCCTAAACTGAGGTGTTTTAGTCTTTATGACCATTGAGGGGAACATTTAATCGAAAATTGATCTATATATAAAACGCCCCCCCCCTCCCAAGTGTAAAATTACTCTAAACACATTAGTTTAGGTCCAAAACAAGCTGCAACAAATTACCAAGTCCTCGTGATTATTACCATGATCCAAGACTCAGTAACTGTCTTTACTGCCCATCTTTATCTTTGCTTACGCGTTATTACCAATCTGATTAAAATCACATCTTGATCCCCGCGCCGTTCCGTGAACTTCTCTCTGCTGAGAAAATCCCATAGGGGGTTATGTCCCGATGACCTTTTGCATTAGCCAATCAAATTACTACTGTCAGAATCTTGACAGCGAAATTTTGAGGTGAAAAGCTTGCATAAACGCATTTCTCCGTTTAGCCATTTCGTCACCATGCTCATGTGGAATAATGTGACGAACTGTCTTGCTGCAAGATGACAGGTCATTGGAAAATTATTTTAGTGTTAAGTAAAGAGCCGACAAAGGTCATCTGAACGTGACCTCTTATGGGATGTTGTCAGATCCTTGTAAAACGGAGTGAGAACAAGGATCTGTGTTTAAATCAGATTGCGTTATTACTTTCCTTATGTATGCATAAAATATTGCATTAAAATAAGCGTTATTTAGAAGCTCATACAGCGGTCTAGAATGTTTGAAAAGAATTCATAAAATGTGTATGCATTAACGTGTTAGACCTACCATACAAATCATGAATCTCCTATATAGTTCAGACTCAACTAGATTGCTATCTAAGTCCGTGCTATGATCAACTCGTCCACATCCGCTCATCACTCCTTTTGGGATCCGTCCGCATTTGAATAAAACTTTGATGTCGGCCCCGTATATTTCCGAAGGGCTCAGTGAGTTTAATTATTAGCCACTTATGATTTAGCTACCAACGGACCGACACCTCTTGAATTTGACAACGAGCTGGAGTACTTAAACACTTGTATAGTTATAGATCCATGTTGAAGTGTAGAAATGACCTTTTTCTGAATACAAACCCTGCGGATACCAACCCTTTTCTGAATACTAACCCTGCGGATACCAACCCTTTTCTCAATACAAACCCTGCGGATACCAGCCCTTTTCTGAATACAAATCCTGTGGATACCAACCTTTTTCTGAATACAAACACTATGGATACCAACCTTTTTTGAATACCAACCCTGCGGGTACCAACCTTTTTCTGAATACAAACACTGTAGATACCAACCCTTTTCTGAATACAAGTCTTGCGGATACCAACCTTTTTCTGAATACAAACCCTGCGGATACCAACACTTTTCTGAATACAAGCCCTGCGGATACCAACCCTTTTCTGAATACAAACACTGCGGATACCAACCCTTTTCTGAATACAAACACTGCGAATACCAGCCCTTTTCTGAATACAAATCTTGTGGATACCAACCCTTTTCTGAATACAAATCTTGCGGATACCAACCCTTTTCTGAATACAAACTCTGCGGATACCAACCCTTTTCTGAATACAAACACTGCGAATACCAACCCTTTTCTGAATACAAACCCTGCGGAAACAAACCCTTTTCTGGATACAAATTCTGCGGATACCAACCCTTTTCTGAATACAAACCCTGCGGATACCAACCCTTTTCTGAATACAAATCTTGTGGATACCAACCCTTTTCTGAATACAAACACTGTGGATACCAACCCTTTTCTGAATACAAACCCTGTGAATACCAACCCTTCTCTGAATACAAACCCTGCGGAAACAAACCCTTTTCTGGATACAAATCTTGCGGATACCAACCCTTTTCTGAATACAAATCCTGTGGATACCAACTCTTTTCTGAATACAAATCTTGCGGATACCAACCCTTTTCTGAATACAAATCCTGTGGATACCAACCCTTTTCTGAATACAAACCCTGTGGATACCAACCCTTTTTCTGAATACAAACACTGCGGATACCAACCCTTTTTCTGAATACAAACCCTGCGGGTACCAACCCTTTTCTGAATACAAACCCTGCGGATACCAACCCTTTTCTGAATACAAACACTGTGGATACCAACCTTTTTCTGAATACAAGTCCTGTGGATACCAACCTTTTTCTGAATACAAGTCTTGTGGATACCAACCCTTTTCTGGTTACAAATCTTGTGGATACCAACCCTTTTCTGAATACAAACCCAGCGAATACCAACCCTTTTCTGAATACAAACCCTGCGGATACCAACCCTTTTCTGAATACAAATCCTGTGGATACCAACCCTTTTCTGAATACAAACACTGCGGATACCAACCCTTTTCTGGATACAAATCTTGCGGATACCAACCCTTTTCTGAATACAAATCCTGTGGATACCAACCCTTTTCTGAATACAAATCTTGTGGATACCAACTCATTTCTGAATACAAATCCTGCGGATACCAACCCTTTTCTGAATACAAACCCTGCGGATACCAACCCTTTTCTGATTACAAACACTGCGGATACCAACCCTTTTCTGAAAAACCCTGCGGATACCAACCCTTTTCTGAATACAAACACTGCGGATACCAACCCATTTCTGAATACAAACCCTGCGGATACGAACCCTTTTCTGAATACAAACCCTATGGATACCAACACTTTTCTGAATATAAACCCTGTGGATACCAACCCTTTTCTGGTTACAAATCTTGCGGATACCAACACTTTTCCCAATCTCGTTATCTTACAATATGTCGCTCCTATAATTTTACTATTGGTGATTGAATATCACAAGCGGGCCTCCGCTTAAAGTCATTCTGGTCCATGCGGAGTGTAGCCTATGGATGGATGGATGGATGAAATGGCTGGTAAAACGATAATATAAAAACAAAATTTTCGAATGTTCTTTTTATGTTATTAACCACCTGAAACCATTATGAAACTTTCATTATGGTTTTAGATGATTAATAACATAAAAAGAAATTTCGGATTTTTTTTTTATATTTTATTTTAATTATTCATATCTCGCTATATATTATCTATACTATACTGTATATTTAGATGGTTATTCTCCTTGCCACATGTGCCTGTGCAATATTGTAGGTGTTCATTGGTGGGCGAATTAAGGGAAAATTCTAAAACATTTTCTTGTCATGCATGACATCAACAAAGATGGTTCTCGCACCCGCCTGTCGTCCAGATGTTTAGCGGGTCAGAGAGTTAGAACCCTTCGGACTACCTGTGCTGCCGTCCAATTATTTAGCGGGTCAGAGAGTCGGAACCCTTCGGACAACCTGGCGACCATCTCATACTTGAATAAAATATTAAAGACTTAGATAGCATATCTAATTCGGTGCTAAGATTTAAGCACAAGTTAAAACACCTTGACATCTCTTCTTCCTGTCAATTTCGAAATCCCTGTCTACCGTTACGCCCGCAATGATTTTAATTTGTTAATACAATTAATCTGACGTATCTTACAATCATAAGAACAGTGTAGTAATATAATGTCTAAGAATAAAAAAAATACAGATCTCTAAATTTCTTTGGGCGGTATGTTCCATAATGGATTCTATGATTGGATGGAGAGGATGAACGTCATGTCGTCGGCAATAATAATCACCAATCGTCGGAATATGTTGCCGACCGGAACCCGCTGTTTTTCCTTTTCCTCGACTTCCGCCTTAGCCTGCCATCGCGAACGGGCGTTGCCGGCGTACTAGAATCGGGTTCGCCCATTATTTTTGAGAAAATATTCAGTGAGAACAAATCTTCTAACTTTTCCACGTATAAATAAATAAAATATGCTTACATACATTGAAAATGCACACTTCAAAACCATAGCTGATCAAACAAAGAATTTGAATTGCATTTTAAATCGATGGGGATTCAGCGTAAGATGATAATTAATTCACCGGAAGTAGCGAAGAAAATGTATGTGTACGTGACGTCATTTTGCGACAGGAAGAGGTGTCCGATTTGGCAGACTGAAAATCGTGAATATCTTCATTTATTCTGTCGCAATCAAGACCCATATTAACCCATCGTAAGTATATTCATTTAATTCATCTTTTGTAATAGATATGTATATTTGAAAGAAAATACTAGTTCGATTTCCATTGATAACATTTTGACAGCTTCATGTGATCGATCGACTGCATGAACTCAGCATTGTTTATACAGCAGCCTCCAGTACGTATCATATCGATATGATTCATACATATTAATAATTAGCAATCGTATACAGTCCAATTGCTGTATCTGTAAGCTTCATTTGTTATTCTTGTGAAAATAACGATAAAGTCGCTGAACTTACTTGTTGGAGTATTATATAATCACAAAAATATGAACCCAAAATAAGTCTACGAAATCCCTTTTCTCCAGCAGAGGCGTAAATCTCAATGGGATGAATCCTATTAAAGACGTCAAATAAGTCATAGCTTCAAAACTTTTACTGAATAATTAGATGCCAAAATCTAGCTTAAAAGATTTATTTCAAAACATATTCAACATATATATATTCAAGTAATTAGTGTTCTTGTAACTTTCATCCAGTCACAGATCTAGACTTCAATCTGGACAAGGGGTGGATCAGGAAAATAAACCCTTCTGTAATTATTGTTAGTCCCTGAGATTCACAATGGTATAGATAACCTCCTCATAATCATGTTAACAACCTCCTGGATGTGCTTGCACTGCTGAACGGAACACATGTACATGTACATCAGGCCAGCTGTGACAACTAACGATACATACATGTACTGTACATATGTCTTGAAATAGTTCACACCATCTAAATAAACAAAATATATAAAATTGCTTTGCGTGAAGAGATGGATACACTGCTAAGTCATGCTACCCTGGTTTCTATTCCTATACATATAAGAGGACAGATCTTTGTCAGCCTTATTTCATTATTGAATGCTACACAGTGGCAGTGCTCGTGACTATCAGAAGCTATTGTTGTGATTGTTGGAGTAGCCTTGTTGCCAGTCCGTTAAAACTTGGTCTTTCAGGGATAACAGAAACGGTTGCGATCAACACCCTAAGATACAAAATGTAAGCCAATTGGTCTGACATTAGTTTAGAGACTTCATTGGTATATTTTCTTTATTAATGATTTTTGTCGTACTTGCATTTATATCATGAAATACAGGTGATACAGGCCCTCTGTTCCTCTTGTTCTATCATATAGAGAAGGAAATCCTGCATGGTTTCATACCAACTTTTTGATGATATTTTAGAAAAAAATGTTTCATTGAGTTTCTCTGGGTAAATTTTTTGCTATAGGGCCTAAAGTAGCCAGATGTTCCACTGGCTCTTGACACCAGACTTGGATATATTAAAAGATAAATATCTGGGATACCTATTGGTAAAAAAAAATGTTGGAAGTCTTGTGTCCTGACCAGAGAAGCTCACACCAGGCAAAAGTTGAAAAAAAGAGAAGTCATTGTTTTCCTATTTTTAACTGACCTAGAACAAAAGAGCTCTCCAAATTTCTCATTGTTCAAAATTTTGAGCCTGTCAACTTCATCATCTTCTGATTCAAGGCTTTTAGAAATTATGTTTTCAATCTAATTCTTTGTAGAATATGTTGGAGAAGAAAATGTTAATTTATTTGGACTTTTCCCTTTTTCAGATGACTGACCGTGAAGTTGTAGATGATGTTCCTGGTGGTGTCACAGGGTCGGGGAGTGCCGACGACATGCGACGAGAACTTGCAGAAATACAGGCACAGTCTAACCAAGTCACGGATGATGTAAGATTTCTTCTGCATACTGTACAATTACTTGCACAACAAACCTTTCTCCAGCTCATCCTGTGGCCTTGCATGTTTTCATTGAATCTTTCTCATCCAAAATATTAAAAAATAAACAAAAACAAAAAGAAAACCCCTTATTTCTGACACTGACATATCATTATAAACAAGCTGTTCCTAGGCTTATCTGTCACTGACATTGTTCTTCTGAAAGAAGTGATTGGATTACCCATGTTTTTAGGTTATTTCAAGATTTGCATTCTTCAATTCACCACAACCTTGCACAAATTCACAATGCCATGTACAATTACACAGGTCATACTAAAAATCTGATGTGAGATTATCTCGCTTTGTCCATGAATTAAAAGCAAGCAGGTCATAGGAAATTTAGCAAGTTTGATAAAGCCAGACTGCTCTGTGACCCCATTTAATTAAGTCACGTTTTTAGAGCATATATGTCAAAGAATTTTGAGAAAAATCTTTCTACAAATTGATCTTTTCAGAACATGCTGAAAATAGAAAGTCAGTAGTTAAAACTGCCAGTATTGATGATGATTGTGGTTTCCGACCGTTTTCTCAAAAACTACTGGACAGATCTTCACGAAACTTCACACACATACTCATTAGGGGCGGGGTGTGTGAAAACGGGTTGTTTTTTCGCGACCGGAAGTCCAAGATGGCCGCCAGAGCTAATTTCCGGTTTTCAAAATTCAGTCTCCGATTTCAGTAAAAATTGGTACATGGGTGTTTTAAGGGATGCTGAATAACATGATAACATTTTCGTAAAGTTTGGTTGCCACCGAAACGAAAATGGAGGCCTCTGATTGGTCGAAATTTATATATTGTCCGATTTCAATGAAATTTAATATATATGTGTAGTATTACACCAACAACATTGTCGTAACCTCCGTTTCGTGATTTGTCAACATGGCCGCTATTTCCTGGCTTCTGATTGGTCGAAATTTATATATTGTCCGATTTCAATGAAATTTTATATATAACTGTAGTAGGACACCACGGACATTGTCGTAACCTCCGTTTCGTGATTCGTCAACATGGCCGCTATTTCCTATATGGGGTGTCAGCTATATTTCCATTGTGAGTTCATTGGGCTCATCAGTTCCGACCAAAGGGGTAGTTTGGGGGACATCTGTAATGGTACCCCATTACAATTAGCACTTGTTGTTATATATTTTGCATATTTTCTTAGTGTTCTGTGTTTACATCCTCAAACCATTCTGTCACTATATATACACCATTAGTGATAAAGATTTTGGACTGTTGCAACAGTTTGGGGCTTAAGTTAGGAATCCTCGACTTATTTTTGCATCTATATTAAAACCTGCCATATATGTCTACTATATACTGGTGAGTAATGCTACTGTACAGCACTGTTGACTGCAGAGAAAATACCTGGTTCTTATTATTTCTGTTTTACATGAATTGATAAAATATTCAAAACATTGAAAACACTCTGGTTCAAAATTTGTAAAATTGCTACAGAGCAATGCTAAAGTCACTTTTGTTTACGGTAAAACACATAGAAATTGCATATTGAAAGCATGTTGTCAAAGAAAGCATTTTTCTGGCCTTTTTCTGTGCAAGTTGTCAGAGGTTAAGATCGAATGTGTACGGGAGGGATTAATTATTTGTATTAACGATACAAGATTGTCCTGCATGGTCTATTGCTTACCGGGTGAGGAAATGAGTGATACAGGCCTACTTGGCATTTTATCAATGTGTTTATGAAATTGGTTCTTAAACATTTCCGCTTTTTATATTTCAGTCGCTGGAGAGTACAAGACGTATGATGCAAATGTGTGAGGAGGTAAGACTGAACACATCATATATAGCCACTAGGTACAACTGACGGGTCAGCAACAGCACCATACTGGTCAGCTATAACTGACTGGTCAGCTTCACCATCATACCAACTAGCTAAAACTGACCAGTCAGCATCACCATCATACCAATTAGCTAAAACTGACCTGTCAGCATCACGATCATACCAACTAGCTAAAACTGACTGATCAGCATCACCATCATACCAACTAGCTAAAACTGACCAGTCAGCATCACCATCATACCAATTAGCTAAAACTGACCAGTCAGCAACACCATCATACCAACTAGCTAAAACTGACCAGTCAGCAACACCATCATACCAACTAGCTAAAACTCGACGATTAATATAACCAAGTAATTTAATTTCTAGCTCACCTGGTCCTAATTTAAAAGGTCCAGGGTGGCATATGCCATACTGTGATGTCCGTTGTCTGTCTCTTTGTCAAGTTGAGGGGCAGACCCTCTTGGAGCTTTGCCATAATATTTTAATTCATTCACTCCTGAAGACACATTTTGATTCTTCCAGTTCAAGTAATGGAATATAATATAGTTTATCATGAAATTTCAGGGTTGAATCACTTAATGACTTTTCTGGGTAGAAACATCAGCATGATCAGAAGTGATGATAAGAATTGTACAAAAAAAAGGATGTACCCCCAGCGATCTATTAACAATTTATTTTCATGGGTCCTTTTTGTAAATATTGCAGAAAACTATGGGTCCCACAGTGTTAAATTGAAGTATTTCCAAAATTTCTATGAGTCCTTTCATAATTGTATGAGTATTGGACTCAGGACTCGCACGTAGATTGATCACTGTACCCCTAAAATGGGAAGTGAGCTGCCATATTTCCTTTGGTGTGCATGCCTTATCCCTTTGGCACTTTGAAACGAATATCAACTATACTATTACTGTATTGAAAGCTTTCACAATTGATGATATAGATAAAAGGTAATACTTTGTGTATGGTTAAGATCTCCACAGTATGATATATATAATACCAAGCTTGATAGCCTAGGGTTTGATCTTGCCACTTGGTTCTATGGAACTAGCTGCTAATAGTGCTATGGATTTATCACAGTCCTTGTTTAATGTTCACAGCTTAAACATTCCTCGTGCTCTTTTGTCAAACATGTACATATGTACCGTATTTGACAGGTTTGAGATTTAGAAACAAAAACCAGGAGAGCGATCTGTGGTCCTCGATTTGTATTCTTCAATATTTTCAGCTACTGTTTATTCAGCAAGTGTGTTATCATCATTGACATCATTCTTAGAAAATATGGCAACAAACTTTGTGGGAACAACTATTTTTAGATTATTTAAAATTTCATCATTAGTGATTCTCCAATGTAATCCAACCTGAAAGTTTTTCAGGATTGAGAAAACTTTTTGAATGATTAAAAAGAAAACCATCTGTTCAATAACTTTTGGTACTTTACACATAAGAAATATAGAGACAACATATATCCTGGAAAATGTTCCTACAAAGCTTCATTTCTATAGGAAGTCTCATTTCGTTATAAGCTATGAAAAATTAAACATTTCATGAACATTGTTAGTGAAACAGCTCAGTGATGTGAGAGGAAGGTTGTATATGTGGTATTACGATTGCTGTGTTTTCTCCACATGCCTTCTATATAGAGTAAGGAGGCAGGCATCAACACCCTGGTCATGTTGGATGAGCAGGGAGGTAAGATAACGTATACTAGTATTTTGGAATGCACCTGTGTCGTGATTTTACCTTGTTTTTGTATCAGTATTTTAATTTCCGATTACTTTCTTAGTTTATAGATATTATTATATATATTATTGTAGAATTTTTTGAACATATTTGTATTGTAACCATTACTGACTTTGTTTTTCTTTGCATCCTCATCGGTGTCTTCTGTGTGTAATATAGAGTAAAGAGGTTGGCATCAAGACCTTGGTCATGCTGGATGAACAGGGAGGTATGGACCCGTTACTACGATATATATATAATGTTCTATTACTGACTCATCCTCGATATCCAGGGATAACATACGCTCACCTATGCTCTCTACACCCCTGGAATATATAATGACAAAAACTGAAGGCACGTTCAGGTAAAAAATTCTGACCAATCGCGAAGCTGATGCCTGTCATATGAAGATTACAAAGGAGCTGCAACGAACTCGTAAGCCTGTCAATTTTAACTGTTTTATAACCATGAGATTCTTTTGATGTGCATCAAAAGGTCAAACCAGTCTTCTTTCCTCATCAAGATGGTGGCGCACACGGGGCCTTCAGTTTTGCAATGACATATTCCAGGAATGGGGAGAGTGTATAGATGAGCGTAACCTTTGGATGTCGAGGATGTTTCTGACTCCGCTCTATGTAATTACTGGCTTAGAAAAAGCGGTTGTTTCTGGTCAATTGTATGATAACTGAGTATTTATGCTTTCTAAGAAAAAAAGACTGACCTTTTAACTCATTGTGTATGGTAAATACTAACATTTTAAAACTAACATTGAAGTATACTTATGTATTTAATGGTACCAGTACGTCAAAACGTGAACGTTGAAATTTTTTTGTTTCAGTTACAGGATGTTAGTAAGCGACATTCACTAGCATATACACTAGCATCTATCATAATACATAAAATAAACTTTTTACAATGGTAATTAATTTTTTTTTTGGGGGGAGGGGAGGGGTGGGGGTGGGCACATAACAAGTCTGTCGCCTCATGTTCCTTTACATACATTACGTCTTCATTTCTGTCCTATCCTGCTTTATTGTCATGGTTCTACCAATGTACGCTAAATATAAAAAAGACCTCTGTTGGGTATATATTTCTGGGTCCTAATGCAAGGTCAATGCCAAGGTCAATGCCAAGGTCAATGCCAAGGTCACTGTTGCTATTTATTTGTCAACCATAAATTATGGACAATAGCCAAAATAAAATCTTACCAAATTTTTGTTTTCTTGTCATGAAAAAAACAATTTCATTGATTCCAGTAAATTTTAGTGGCTGTAAAACCGAGACACACTATCCAAAATCTGAATCACCAACATTCTTATTGACAAATTTAAGCAACAAAGTCCATACACAAATGACTAAGGACATGGGAGTATTGTGTTTCTCCAATAATGCTCTGATGTAGTGAACAAATTGTTAATTAATGATAATGGAAAAGAGCAATAATAATTATGTTAATAAAAAAATCCTTTTTACTCTAGATCTTCCTGTATATTCCTTATAATGGTTCTAACATTGTCTAGATATTTGTGTGTTTTTGTTCAAGGTTGACCAGTGGGTTTAGTGAAGCGGTCAGGTGTCAGTCTCATCCTTGTGTGTCTGCATGCATTTTATTTCCTTATCTTTCTCCCCTATATTTTTACTTCATACCTATTTTCTCCCCATGTGGAACACCACCATGTGGTACAATATATCTTTAACACCCAATTGTGGGTATCAATCTAAAACTATTTTCTTTTAGTCATTACACCTGATTCATTACACATAGTGACAGAAACGTTTTTGCAATGTGACATTAATTTGTAATCTGTAAATGTTCCATGTTTCACAGCAATTTTATGTTCATTAAATCACAGAGCATGAAGTTTATCATAAAACATGATAGCTCACCAATTACACAAAAATTGTAGTCTATGTAGATTTTATCATATTGCATGAGTTGTTCATTTATTTATTATTATTTTTTTTTAAATTCAGTCATTAGTATAAACTATTTATGTATATAAATATTTTGATATAAACTATTTATGTATATAAATATTTTGATATAAACTATTTATGTATATAAATATTTTGATATAAACTATGTATATTAATATTTTGATGTAAACATTTTGACATAAACTATTTATATATATAAATATTTTGATATACACTATGTATATAAATATTTTGATATAAACATTTTGATGTAAACTATTTATGTATATAAATATTTTGATATAAACTATTTATATATATAAGTATTTTAATATAAACTATTTATGTACGTAAATATTTTGATATAAACTATTTATGTATACAAATCTTTTTATATATCAGGGTGTTTATTCATCAGGATGGGTTGTTTTATGAATATGCTGTGGAGCACTCAATTTTCAATCATGTTTTTTTGCCAGGCATATGTATGGTTCAGTACACAATCCTATTCCCAATTAAAAATATTAGCAATTTTCCTTAATGCCTTTAAAAATTTCCCAATTAGGAAAAAAAAAAAGAAAAAGATTTTTCATCATATGTTTTGATGACAATGCAAAATCTAATGCTTTGAATGCATAATATTTTGTTTAATATGGGTGGTTTGGTCTTTAAGATGAAGTACTTTGTAAAAAAGTGAAAAATTGAATTATTCCCCTTTTGAAAGAAAAGACTGATACTATTTTCCCTAATTTGCAGTAAAATGTCAACAAATTTTTCTCAGTTTTAGGACACTTTCATTCTGAAAATATCTGACAAAATCTCTCTCGATTTCTAGCTATTATCTTTCTTGTCTAATTTGAACACTTGTTCCTTAATACATTGGGGATTTGTACAATGTCTTTCTGTCCAATGTCAATTTTAAAAACACTGGGACTTTTCCATAGTGCATGTTAAGTTTCTTACAGCTGTTTCTAAAGAGAATAGAAAGTATCTAGATTTAATTTGATGAAACAATAATTTTTGTCATTGAAAAGTGGGTGTCCATGTCATTGACAAACTAGTGCTGTTAATTGAATTATTTAGTTTAATAAAAAAATTGAAGTTGCCACTATGATCTTGATATTTCAACCTCACAATCAGAATAGGTAAGGTGAGTGAGGAAAATCTCATATACCGGTAGACTTTTTTGTTTTTTTTAATTTTGAATGTAAATTTGAGATGAATGTTTACTTTGAAAAAAAAAGTTAAGTAGTAAAGCTAACTGATATTTATATCAAACAAGCGAAATACTGTAAAAGCCAATATTTTTGCATGGGGAATTTTTTCGTTTAGTCAGCCTCCAAACTGTTCATGGTGTGGAAATATTCGCGCTGTCAGTCCTGCTTTTTAGCAGTGTGTACCTATAATACTATTATACACTGTAGAGTTTGAGTAGTATTGAATATTTTAGCGTGTGTATATATTTGCGGTAATTTAATGTCAGCAAAATAAGCGAAAATTTCAACACTACGAACAATTCCACTTTTACAGTATTTATAGAAAACATTTTATCTGATGTTTAAATTGATATTTTCAGCCGTCAAGCTTATTGATATTCATAAAAAAAAACTGTAGATAATTAATAAGCATTTTGAAATAAATGGATGCCATGTTGACTGATATGTACTGGTACATAAGCTGGCTTGCTGATAGTATTGAAGCCGTGATGTTTGTAGAAGCCAAGATAACTGACATTTCAAGAAGCCAACCGAAAACTAATTGAAATCTGTGGTGAAAACAAAACTATTTGATATTTATCGTGATTTAACTGATATTCAAAGTGGAAACTAGCTGATATCCATAGTGAAAATTGACTGAAATCTTTAGTGAAAACCGTATCTGATATCTAGTTGAAAACTGATATATCTTTAAATCAACTAATTGGATTTCCCCATGAAAATGATATTATTTTTTTAGAAAACCACAAATTTTTAGCCCCATGATTTTTTTTAGAAGTAGCTGAGCATACTGATAATTTATATATCAGACTTGAGTTTTTACAGAATCAAGGTAACCTATGTCTATAAAAGAATCAAGCAAACCTTAATAGCAAATCTTACTGATGTTTCTAGAAGCCATGAAAGTGATTGTGTTCCAGAGGTCAATGAAATTGTTGTAATCTTGATTACAGATACCTGTGGAAGGTTATGTTGATTACTCATATTTCTGGAAGGTAATTTTGATTACCTACCGATATCTGTGGAAGGTTATGTTGATTACTCATATTTCTGGAAGGTAATTTTGATTACCTACCGATATCTGTGGAAGGAAGTAAGCTTACTGATGAGATTTTTACACTTAACAGAACAGCTGGATCGAATAGAGGAAGGCATGGATCAAATCAACAAAGACATGAAAGATGCTGAGAAAAATTTGGAAGGCATGGAGAAGTGCTGCGGATTGTGTGTACTACCCTGGAAAAAGTAAGTGAATAACCTGTTTCCTTGGAAACGCGTCAGAATTTGTATAAATCTGGCAGTTATATCAGTAACCAGGAAATTGAATGTGTACATATTTATTCTATGTAG
The DNA here is from genome assembly GCA_947623455.1 of Mimachlamys varia. NCBI lineage: Eukaryota > Metazoa > Mollusca > Bivalvia > Pectinida > Pectinidae > Mimachlamys > Mimachlamys varia. Next base: position 54,384,701 of record OX392528.1, read on the forward strand.
AATAGGCTAGGAAAGCCGATGGTTGTGTTTACCAAATAAATCAATATATATAGTACACTGTATCTGTTTAGTTTACTTGGCCAACAAAGACCAAAAGATATATGGTTTGTGTAATCCTACGGAACTTATCTTATAACAAGATATGTCTTGAAATCTTTTATTATTCTACACATCATTGCTCAATAACTTATACTAAAAGTAATAATGTTATTTAGCCTATTGACAATTTGACATATTTGACCTACTTTGAAGGTCAGTCAGACATGAATGAATAATAAGTGACCAATGGAAGCCCTTTGGGCCCCTTGCTTGATAGTTACCTGGCTTAGTTTTAGAATACTAAGCCTGTCAATGTTTGTTTGTTTCAGAACAAAAAACTTCGAAAAAGGAGGTGAATATGCAAATATTTGGAAATCTTCCGAAGATGGAAAGGTGAACACAGATGGTCCCCGTATGATTGTGGATTCCAGGAACGGGGCTGGGCCCCAGGGAAGCTTCCTGCCAGTGTAAGTAGAATCTACAGGCAGCCAGAGTCATATTGATATTTTCTAGACCGGCTGTTATAAGACTTCGGAGAGTTTTAGGATTTATCAGTGCAACGGTTAAAATGTTTCATAAGGAGACAAACTTTTGAGGACATTTAAGCACATACACATGGTGATTTTGTTGCAACAAGTTGAAGAGTTTTATGTAACATATATGTATTCCGAGATACCTTAGGTGAGGTAACTTACAGGGACTCCAGGTAAGAATATCTTTGGTATTTTCTTTATTTACCTATTTTGATGCTGAGACTTTCCAAGAAAGGCATTTTGCAGTGAATTTTAGCATAATATTTACTGATCATTATACGTCTTCTGCTGTTTCGTATAGAATCACCAAAGATGCTCGTGAGGATGAGATGGAGCAGAACTTGACAGAAGTCAGTGGTATGCTGGGCAATCTAAGGAATATGGCTGTAGACATGGGTAGTGAGATCACCTCACAGAATCGACAAGTGGAAAGGATCCAGTCAAAGGTGTGTGATCTTCCTATCTCCCCTCCTCCTCTTTCTACCTCCAAACAGCTTCTGTTTCTGTCTAATTTACATTTTCCCCCTTCTCATATCTATTTCTCTTTCATTCTATTCCCATTGCTGTCTCACTTCTAAAAAAATTTCCAAACTTTCAAAACTCTCTTCCCTAATCTCTTCATTGTACATGTACTTTCTTATATCCCTGTCTTATTTCTCTGAATTTCTTCCTCTAACTCTTCCTCACTTCTTTTTCAACTTTGCTTCTCCATCTTGAATTTGGATTTTCTTGAAACATGGTGTTTTACTTAAATAAAACAATTTTACTAGGCACAAGTTTTAACAACATTACAAAGGCTTTCTGAATTGAATATATGATGTATGTCATCTAAAATGTTTAAAAGTTATATGTTTAGAAACTAAAACCTCATTTAGAAACTAAAACTTCATTTTCATTCTGAAATCTGCTAAATTGTTGTAAGCATTGATCATTCCTTACTAAAACATGATTGTCATATGTCTCCAATCGGGAAATTGGGGAACTATAGTTTTGTGTAATGTCTGTCCATATATCTGACTTTCTGGCCTTCTATAAGTCCTTTCGTTTTCTTGTCCAGGCTCTATCTTATACACTCCGAGTCCTTTTAACTTCATACAATAGTTTTGGGTTCACCTTGGTGAGGCGGAGTGTCATGTTTCAAAAGTAGGTCACTCTGACTGTGTTTTGACCTTTGACCTACATCAAAGAAAAGGTTTGTCTGGGCTCTGTCTCCAACTCTACTTTTCACTGGAGCTCCATACCTTGAACCTGGGGTTGGGGAGGCCATCACATTCAGTGAGGGACAGTAATTTGTCGAATTGTCTTGTCATTGTGTATAATGCTAGTTTGTTGACAACATTTACAAACATGTTTTACCTAATTAATTATGTTTATAAGTATGTATGCCCACTGTACAGAAGAGCTTATTAATAATTGTCCAATATTTCATTTACAGGCTTCATCGAACGAAGTGAGAATTTGCGAGGCCAACAAGAGGGCTACAAAGATCCTGAAGGAAACCTAATCCTGTATACATCAGCTCCAGTTTTCATTTGTAGGCAGCTTCATGTCTTAGACCCTCTCCACTCTCAATGTGTAGTCTCCTTATCCAATCTTCTCGCCTCGTATCATTATTCCGCTATATAAAGTGTAGTACTCCCACTAACTTATACTGTAGATGCTATATTTATTGAATCTGAATATCCCAATGTTAGAAGTTCAGCTCTACAATAAAAATGTTTTATGAACAAGTTTGATATTCACTTTAAACCAAAATTTAAAATTCTGTAGAGTAATTTTTTTTTGTATATTCCCATACTATGATTATACTACTATTGTAGGACACTTCAGTGTTATCATATTCAATGGATTATTTGTCCAGAAATATTGTCACATGACAGGGTCTGTGGTCAGCTGACCCAGAAATAGTCACATGACAGAATGTGTCAGCTGACCCAGAAATATTGTCACATGACAGAATGTGTGTCAGCTGACCAAGAAATATTGTCACACATGACAGTGGGTGTGTGATCAGCTGACCCAGAAATATTGTCACATGACAGTAGATGTTTGATCAGCAGACCCAGAAATATTGTCACATGACAGTGGGTGTGTGATCAGCTGACCCAGAAATATTGTCACATGACAGTGGGTGTGTGATCAGCTGACCCAGAAATATTGTCACATGACAGTAGATGTTTGATCAGCTGACCCAGAAATGTTGTCACATGACAGTGGGTGTGTGATCAACTGACCCAGAAATATTGTCACATGACAGTAGACCCAGAAATATTGTCGCATTACAATTTCTGTGTATCTGATCGTGAGCTTATTACCAGGAACTCTTTAAGTATTAATACCATCCCTGTATGCTATATCATCTGTTCTCATATTTTCCCACATGATTTTGATAGCAGTAACATTAATATTGAGTTGGTATGTCCAGTTTATAGGTAGGTAAGTGTTGTTAATACATTAGAGGCTGTTTGATAAGTCTAACTGCTGATTCCTCTAGTTGTCTGAACACCGCAGACACTAACCAAAGAGACTTGGGAGGATGATGCAATGTACACAACAGGTAGTTCTCTCAAACAGTGATAGTAACCCACAAGTATAAATGTTGTATTTAAACTACCAACACTGAGCTCCTTAATGACTCGGAATGGTGGCATTTACCCACAAATGTCAATACTATGGAGGAGGGTGTTTTCAGTATGTTTCACTAAATACATACAAAAGGACACAGTTCTTAAAATCAAATCTATACATGTGTTATATATGCATGTGTACATGTATATATAGGTGATATTGCTTTGTCAGGTTCCTTTTCAATAGTGTAGTTTCAGTCAGTTATTCACAATTTCAAATGTACTAGGACAAATCATGGGTTCCCCTCCAAACAGTATATAAGTATGTAAACCAAATACTTGGGACATTTACCCTATGTGTATGGTAAAAGTTCATCAGCACGTAATTGAGACCTGATTTCTAACATCCAAAAAGGGTAATTAGGCAAAAATATGACAAAACATAAGGGTCTTGCATATTAAGGTAAAATCAGTTGCTTTCAAAATATTTTGTTGAGTTTAATTTTAATGTGAACTTCACAATTTGGTATGAACTCATTAAACAAGAATGCAAAGAGTTGTATTTAGAGGTCACTAACCAACGTCACTGTTAACAGATTTGTAAGGTTTTCTGACAATGGTAATGACAATAGTTAAGTGTAAAAAATGATTGAAAAAACAACAGTACTTTAATTTAACACCAAAGTAAAATGACCCTGTTCAGGTAAGATGAATTAAAGGAAATCAAGTGAGCTATTGAGACCCCTGGGTTTGTTTTGTGTTTAAGGATATTAATTTGTACGTGACCATACCCACACCTTTATAATGAGTGTCCATACATCCAGTATGAAGTCTGGTGTTTGTTACTGGAATTAAGGTGCAGATCGGCAAACCATATACCAGTAGTTTGAGATGATCTGTGAAGGAAAATTTTATATAAACTGGGAATATGTCAGCTGACACATTGTCAAATCTCTCGCACATGTATAGAGTAGAATGCCGCAAATATGTGAGAAATTGTCATTCCATAAACAATGTCATCTATCTGTTTGAATCATTCATCATCACTGCATAATTCTTCATTTTAAATGTCGTGGTGCTTTCTTTCAATTCTAAGTGTGCTTATTTTGGTTCAAGATCGAAAGAAATGCTATTTTTTATTTCTTAGTAGAAGCATGTGCCAAAACGTCGGGTAGCAATAAAGTTTTAATTTTGTAGCAGAAAAAAATTATTTTGTAAAATATTTTTTGTTTTTAAAGAAAAAAGTGGTTGCAACAGTTTTTGTTGTAAAATATGATTTATTTTTTGTTTGTTTTTCCTTCATTTTGTTTATTTTTTGTTTTTGTTTTTGTTTGTGTCGCAGGATGTGATTATCAGTGTGATCATGGCTGGGGCTATTAGGTACCATGTGACACTTGAGGGACCAATGAGATTCACTCTGTACATTCTACTGCTGTGTGCCGACTACACGTGGAAAACAAAGAGACAAATACATGTACCTATTTATTCTCAGACAATTGTGATATCTCCATGTGCTGAACGTCAACATTGGTTACGCTGTACGGAACAGCACAAAGGACTATATACATACGTGACCACCTAAACTGGAGCTGTTTGATAATAAAAACATGATCTACTAAAAAATATTCCGCTCAAAGGTGTCGCTCTTATGCGACAACAGTGTTAAATTGTGTCAGGCTTTGTTAAGTTAAATTACGCCTGTTCAGTTATGGAACTTATTTTATGTTTCAGTAATCAGGAAAACTAATTTTTTTTAGGATTTCTTCCCATAATATATAAAAAAAAGTTACACTACGCATTAATTATGTGTACAGCTATTAATAGTGATACCTGTATTTACCTGTGACAAAGACATCACACCTGATACCTGGGTTTATTCTTGAATTTTACCCTTTTTGCATAAAAGGCTTGTTCTTATTTGTAATCTGTAGAATTTGAGCAATGACTTTCTGGTAGGCCTCGGGGGAGAGAAATGACTTTTCATAGGTGAACTTAGCGGTAGGGCCAAGGGAAGAGGTAATTTAGCGATAGGACTAGGATGTGTGTGGGGGGATCTGACTTCACAGGTAAACTTAGCGGTGATGAGGGCCAGGTGAAGAGGTAATTTAGCGGTAGGGGGATCTGAGTTTTCATAGGTGAACTTAGCGGTTAAAAAAGGGCCAGAGGTAGAGGTATGACATTTCATAGGTGAACTTAGCGGTAGGGCTAGGGGAAGAGGTAACTTAGTGCTAGTCAGGGGTAGAAGGTCAAACAATTTTTCATCAGCAAAATATTAGTTGTACCTGTATCATGCATCTTGACATCAATTTTCTAACTTTTCAGTTAAGATTTTGTCTGGTTTCTTTAGTGTGATGTGTACGAGTACCAGTATCTAAGCTTCTAGAAGTGAACAATATTGCTCTTCAATAGACTTCCAGAAAAAAATAGAAATGAAAGTCATGCTTTTGATCATATTAGGTCACCTTAAGCCTATGCTTTTCCTAGGATCTCTTACAACCCATCGTTCTTCATCCATTGTGCAATAACTCAAACTGAACTGAAAAGATTTCCATGGAAATTTTTTAAATGATCAGTACATGATCTGGAGCAAGTGTTATTATTTTCTGGAGATATTACAAACCCACTGTTGAAAATTTAAGTTGAGTCTGGTCTCTGTTTTTCTGAAGGTATTGCAATGGAACTTCATAAGAGTGCTGCAATGCATGATATCCTGACAAAGTGTTGTTTTCAAATTAGTCCGATATTCAAGATGGCTGCCATTTTAAAGTTGTCTTCTTGTTTTAATTATTTCAACAAGACCTGTTTGATTCCATCATTTTGGTCATTTCAAGGAGAATTAAACTTGTAGAGTCAACTTGTTATACATTGTCCTGGTCAGAACCAAATTTTAGGTGGTTTGTAACGTCACAATTCAAAAGATAACGTGATTGTGCCATTAAATCGGTTGTCCTTGCAGAAAGATGATTTATTTTGATGGGCCATTGGTACTGTATGTCATGCTGTTTTTAGGGAAATGTTACAATCTGAAAACACAATGTTCTCTTATAGAATATCTTATTATTTATTAAAGACCACTCTATAGATATGTATTTGCAGTATGTGTGTGCGTGTGTATACGAGCGAGATGCATTTTAAATTTTTATCTTACAAGATGATGTGCTGCTATCCATTTTTTTAGCTTTCATTTTCAATCATATGAGCTTTTGCTGTTGGCTTTGGTTAATTTTTGACCTCTGCTAGCAGTTAAACATTTTCAGTTTCCGATAGAGTGACCGACCTTAAAATGAGACAAATATTCATGATGAAATATTGACTGGAAGTGTTGTTTCTTTTTGTGCCAATCCTAAAATCAGCATATTTTGGTCAATTTATCTGTCCAACAGATGCAAAGACTGAAAAATTTGATGCAAATAGTCATTAATATTATAAGTCGAAGAAACTTTTATGAGCATAAAGCCCCAATAGACCTTTTATTGTGTTAATTTAAAGGATCAAAGATCTACAAGTGTAAATAAAATATAAAGTTTGATCATCAGTATGTTACACTATATGTGTTTCTGTATGGAGTGTTAGCACCAGTATGTTACACTATATGTGTTTCTGTATGGAGTTTTAGCACCATCTTAATTAATCTACGGTAAGGGTACTTGTATTTTTTTTCATGATTCACTGTTTTAGTTTGCCTATTACTGGAATCTATCCCTTAATTTGTTTGTGCAAAATTAAAGTGATTGAAGAAAAACAACAATTCAACATTCACTTTAACAATTGTAACTTATATTATTTGACAAGCTTGAATCCCTTGATAAATTATTATTGCTGAGATCGTCCAGTATTTACACGTTTTATTGCTGAGATCTACCAGTATTAACTCGGTCACCCCTGAAATTTTATAATGAACTATTCCAACCGATGAAGTTGAAGAAATGTGTCTTCACGTTTGCTCAAAGATCCAGTCGACTAAATTTTGGTCTTTTGTGGAGCAATGGAACATAAATTAAAAGACCAAAAAGATGAAAAAACAATCAATGAACAAAACAAAAAAGAAAAAACAATGCTTTTGTTGAAATTCCTTTTTTGACTTACAATTTTGCTTCAATGTTAAATTTTTATGTGTTCACAGTGCTTTTGAAAGAGGAAAAAAATCCTTTTTGTGAAATGTGTGTAACTGTTTTGACAAAATAAAGATCATTTCTTTTTTCTCAAATGAATTACATTCCATTTGTTGCATTTCCAGAGGTCAGCCTCAACCCCATTCTGTGCTTTTCTTTTTGGGTTCAATCAGACTTGTATAATTGTGGTTTAATCAGCATGCAGTTAAATGAAAAAGGCCCAGGTCACAACTGTGTTAGTGAATGTTGGTTTTCACGTAGAGAACTTGAGTAGAGAACTATTGCTGTAGAATTGTTTATTTTTGTAAGATAATTTTTAAAAAAAACTTGCATTATTTAAACTTGCTTATTTTTGTTGACCCTATTTGGTTCAGCATGAATTAACATACTTGGTACAGAGAAATGTTCAGGAAATATTTTGTAATGCAGTTTTGAAATTGAAAGTAGGAGTTGTAATATTTGTTTGTCGTTAACTCTACCTTTGACAGTTTTAATAATATCACGATATTTGGTCATGTTCACAGTTAATTAATTAATGAGGTATAGTTATTATTGCTAACTTACTGATAGGACAAATATAATTATAGACTTGGATTTGACTTCTAAGTTGATACAATCAGAATTTGATTAACTGCATTGCTTTATCTTTTAAGCCGGAACTATCATATCGTCAAGATGTGATACTAATGTGTATAGTGTGTTTTGTTTGGTTGTTTGGGGGTGGGGTGAAGTGTTTTTCGAATAACGTACGTAGCTTACATGTAGTTTAAGCGACAAGTACTGGCACACACATCTGAATACATAATGCCCTAGGTTGTGACAGATTAGAATTATCTTTCAACACACGTTATCATCTTCTTTTTTCTTCTCAATCAATATAAAATACGGTCAAACCTCATTATCTCAAATTCATGTAACTCGGAAGACCCTGTTTAATTCGCAGTATTTCGTTGGCCATGGCCGTACTTCAAAGTATTTCGCCAGGCCCGGCTGATCTTCACACAAAGTACTTGAACTTATCTTAAAATCGGATAACTGGAAATTTGTTCCTGTGCCATTCCACTTTGAGACAACGAGGTTCGTCTGTACTAGTATGTATACTACTGTCACTTTATTTATTTCGAAATCATATAATTACATGTATCAAAGTTTTTTTATGGATTGGCCGCTCAACTCACCGAGCTGCTGTACTTTTGTGTTCATCTTGTGTGTACCATTAAATATAATACTCAGTTGGCACGGTGGTTCGGTAAAATACAAATTCCTTTTGTAAATTAACATATACGCACAGGAATCTTTTCTATCTTCACAATATTAAGCAGATTGAAGTTTATACTTTGATCATATGAAGATGGCATAGATTGATAATTGCTGAAAGAATTTGATTCACAAGTTGAAAATAATAATTTATTGCTGAAAGTTTTTGTCCATAACATTTGAAGGTCACCATTCAGCATGTTGATACATTTCAGTCCGGAAAGTAATTAAAAATTGTCAACTGTTACAGTGTACTATACATATAAAATTGTGTGATATAGAATTGGGCATCTTTTATATAAAAATGTTTTTCATCTTTATCATCAAAATGTACGTGTATCAAGTTACGTCACAAGGTTATGAATTAAATTGGGTTAAACTTGTCCGTGACAAAATGGCGGAGGTAACAATCCATCGCTTGTAGTTTTCTTTTAGAAGTAATGGATTACAAGCTGGCCAGCAGTTCTGGTCAGACATTTTCTTTTTACATACAAATTATATCTTCATTATGATGTTACGTTTTATCAATGTATAATTCACCATTTTCTTGATCAATAAACTTGGTTACAATGAAAATTGTGTGGTTTCCTTTTGTTTATTAATTAAGATGATGTTTCTTGTGATTTGAGGAAAAAAGTTTGGTTGTAATCTTCTTCTCCACATACTTAATGAATGCAGTGAACGTTCTTCTTCTTCATTTGGGCTGTTCAAAGAATTAAACTGTACGGGAGGCACTTCTTCAGAGACCTCATGATTCATGACCCATCAAATATTAAAGGTGATTGAATATAAGGTATAGACTAGTAAGTAGATCTAGTTTTAATTCCACCTCGCCCACTCATGCCCGTTATGCCGGTTGGCATGTAGGGCAGCAACAAAGTAGCGCCACTCCTGTCTGTTCTGGGCCAGCTTCTGAACTGTTCTCACAGGTGTGATGTAGGGTCCTGGGCTCCCCTTCCAGTCCGACGCCAGGTATTCTTTGGTCTCCCTCGTTTCCGTCTCCCCTCTGGCGTCCAGTGAAGGGCTGTGCGGGTGATGTTGCCAGGTTCACGTCTCGTCACATGTTCGATCCATTTCCATCGCCTTTTTATCCCACCTACCACAGTATATTTAGGTAATACAGGTGCCTCCCACCTCTCCCACACATTATTATTGAATAGTCCTTGAGCAAACTGTTCCTACTCAAAACAATTATTGGTAAATCCATAACGGAATTTCTTTTGGATAAGAGACTATATCTTCGTGCCAGGTGAATGAAACTATATTCATAAACATGAAAAGTGCTTTTGTAAAAGATGTGCATTGATTAGGTTGCCTTACAAGCGTGAGCTGTAGGGAATTTCCCATTAGCTCAGTCGGTAGAGCATCGGGCTAAAGAGCCATCTTCACTATCTTCATCACTTTTCCCCATCCCATAATAAACTAGTGCCGATGACCCTCCCTGTTTCAAGGAAGGAGAAGCCTTGGCAGGGAGTCTTCAGAACCTGGGTTGGAGATTTAGAAAAAGGGGGAATAGTGTAAAATATGTGCATTGATTGGGTTGCCTTACAAGCGTGATCTGTAGGGAATTTCCCTTTAGCTCAGTCGGTAGAGTATCGGGCTGGAGAGACAAGGGTCGTGGGTTCGAGCTCCAGCGACAGCACCATCTTTATAACTTTTCCTCGTCCTATTACACTTTTAAGCTCATCAGAATTAGGTTCCAATTTCATTAACCTACTTAATGCCTCTGTACAGTCATGTTAATAAAAGGATGGAGGGGAAAAAACTGTGTTTCGTCTGCAAAATTCTAAGATCTTTCAATGAGTGTCAAAATCCCTATGGGAGTCAGTCCAGTATTACTTTCTTCCATTAAATTACAACGTCTATATAGATCAATCTAGTACCACTTTTATTTTTACTTGTTTATACAATATCACATAATAACATAACATAATCATCCAAACTGATTATAGTGTCAATGTTAATTACATACATACTTACAATGCATCTAATAAATAAATTTCAACAAATTATAAATTTCTAGAAATAACCCCATTATACCACTTTGTGTTGTACATTCATGTCCAATCAATTCAATATCTCCTGTAACACTTAATATCTTTTATTTATATTTCATATTTTAAAAATGTTCCCATGAATTCCTATCTTTTCATTTTTCCTGCATGGACTCTGAACTCATTCACCCCTGAAGACACATTTGAACTCTTCCAATTCAAAGGTTGGAATAGTCCATTATGAAATTTCAGTGGTGAAGGAGTTAGACTTAAGTGTTGACAATTCTAGATCCGTATACCCGTGTTTCAGCAATCTTTTAATTTAATTCTTACTAAACACATACCGTACTCATTCTAACCTCTCATCTTATCATCTATGGGATATTCGCACCAATTTTTTTTTATCAGAAAATGTACAATCATTTTTAAATGTAAATTATCCTAAATTTAAATTAATTATACATGTATTCCTAAACTTCTTATAGCAGAACCATGCAAATTTAAAGAAAACATACAACACTCGCATACTTATCTAAAGTGCTGTTATACCCAACATCATATACACTGTACAAATCAGACCCTGTATAAACAGGAATTTCTATCTCGGACAGATTACAAAGTCTTTATGAGAAATGCTGCATGCGTTCAAACAACCCAAGGTAAGAGAGCTACAAGGTTTTGCAGTAGTAAAAGTGTTTTCCCAGGTAAATCTGGGGCCAATCATTAATGTGGCAAATGTCTTGGACATGCAACTAGCTATATCACAGGGAATGTTAACATCTTGGATTTTCAAATCCGTAAACAAGAAACCACACTGTAAATTTGAGTCTAAAACTTTCACTAAGTTCTCTCTGAGGGTCATGATGGAGTCATTCTGAACTTTTAAAACTGAAGATTTGACTTATCGGATAAATAATATGGCTGACAGAAAGAAACTGACATATCTTCATCATTTATCATTTATGGACTTTTGTCGAGGTCTGTACCTTGTTATATGAACCTGATGGAGTGATATTGACCGAGGACACATACTGGAATGAGGAAAATGACACATGAACATACAATGTATAAACTATCATTACTCTCTACAACCACGATCAGTTCCCACATTTTGCGGGAATAAATACAAATTATCCTCCCGTTTCGTAAAATCTGTAAAGTTATTACACCACTTCAGACAAAACAAGTTCAAGGTACCTTAAGTCAATTAAATCCCAAAATTGATTAAATATTACTAAACTATCGTTTTATTTGTTCATTGCAATGATTCCATCAAAGGTTAAACATCAGTTGGTGCTCAAACGAACAAAAGTACTTGCCTGGGGTTTTACACAAAATATTTATGATTAAACAATATGATGTCATCAATTAGCACTTCAGGATTTTGCAAATGCTGAGGTCAATGGTAGAAAGTGATCAGCTGGTCATATGATGTAAAACAGAATAGGACCAAACTTGTTTGATCACTGATTGAAATTAACAAATCATAATTATTATATGTAATTAAGCATTAAACATCTTTCTGTTCCGTGTTATAGGACCATAACACGGAACAGAATGATGTTTAATGCTTATATTTACATTTTTCCATTGGTTTTGATAATAAATTCATATTTATATTCTACATTTGTTCTGAAAATTTAAGGTAGATTTCTAATAAAAGGAACAGCGTACAGCCAGTATCGGCCCGCTATTTCCAACGTTATGATTATGACGTCACAATCGTAATGACGTCATAATGACCACTCCAGTGTTATGCTCTCATAACACGGAACTGGCCTTGGTAGTGTTATATAGTGGCAATGCAGAGCAAATGTAAATATTACGACTATAAACAACCAAATACTGAATACTGGGAATTGTAATTAACTTAACTGCATCTTGCTCCCCTTTCCAATCTCAGAACTACCACTTATCATTGAGTCGCATATTAGTAAATAACATTAATTATACAAGTAATTGATGAACAAGGCTAAATTAACACTAAGCAAACTGGATTTTTATGCCAAAAGACAAAATTTCCCAGTACATATTTGGCAAAAAGGTAAAGTGTACACAGGAAAATTTCCTCAGTATCAAACATTAACCCTTGCTCTTCTTTATATTGAATTTTTTTCTACTCACATAATTTTCTGAATAACATTCGAAATGAACAGATCTAAAAGCACAACATAGTCCATGTGAAGACCCCAACAAGAGGTCCATTGGTCCTGTATCGCTCACCGGTCTATATTGGTTGGAATGTTTTTCACTAAACTTGAGACAGTAATAGCCAAATGGACTTTTGTAATTTCTTCATTCTCCACAGAATGAAGGAAACATCCATTCTGTCAGAGCAATCACAGGATATTTGTGTTCAGTTGAAATATATATTCATATTGAAGGATGTTGCCTTGCAGGGAACAAAAGAGTCTTTGGATAGACAGGTCCTCCCTATCCAATAGTTTATGCATCAAAATTATCAAAATTATGATGGGCATACAAGAATTCAGACCTTTCTTTTCTAGCTAAATAAGTTAAAATGCAACAAAAGAAGATTCCAACTGGCCCGAAAACTGATGACAGACGCTGTGCTATAGCATAACATTAACCTGGCACCCTTTTGTGTCAGATCAACAAAAATCTTTCCCATGACTATGTCGGACTAATGCTAGAGCTATATGACCAGCAGCTATATATTGTATGTGTCAGACTAGTATATTAATATGTACACGTTACTATGGAGATTGGAAACTATGAACCCTAGGTCAGTCAGTAAATAACAGATCTTCATCCCGGCCTTCATCCAACAGATTAGCTGCATTCTCCTGGCTTATTTCTCCCTTTTCTTGTCGTTCCTTCAATTTCTTCTCAGCCTTTGCCTTCATCTTCTTCTTTTTCTCCTGAATTTTCTTCAACCTATGAAAACAAAAAAACATTTTCCATATGTTAGTAATCCCAAATCAACAATTCAGGAAAAAGTTATACTGTATTAGGAGGTGGGATCCACAACCTTGTTTGAATGTCATCTCAAAGTGGTTCACAAATTTCATTGAATGAAATCTATAGATATTGAACTTTACACAAATATATACTTTAAAGTTTCGTAGATTTTGACATGTGATGGCAGATTGATTGAAATGGTGAAAAAAATTCAGATATCCCATTTCACTTCCTGTTGTCAGAAGCAGACGCCTGTAGCGATGTAAAATGCCAGTAAAGTCACCTAGAAACACCTTTTGAAGCCTTTGTCGGGTATGTATATGTGAACCAGACAGTTGTCACTGGTGTTGAACTTCAACTATTAAAGTTATTAACTTGAAAGCTTACTAATAACATACAGTAAATGATTTACATGGTAGTTTTGGGAATCCTCAAAAAGAATTTATATACCCGGGTAAGATAATAATGTTTAAGTACTGTCTCATTAGCTACTTACCTGTAAAACTCTTCACGCTCCCTCTCGTCCAGTTCTGTGATAATGTATGCGAGAGTGCGCTCTATACGTGGGATAATTACTGAAAAATACAGGTGTAAAGGCATATTAACATGACCACAGACAAAATATCATTACATCAGTTACTTTTTTTCTTGGAATTATCAAAACTAGTAACAGAGAAATAATTTGAAATATTAAGCTACAGGCTTAATGTAACTAAAGTCAAACCTGCCTCACGACCACCTGTATTAAGCGACTTCCTGTCATATGTGACCGTAATATTCTCCCCCGAAGTAATTATCTATATAAATTATCTGAATTAAGCGACTACCTATCTGATGCAACTAAGAACCTTAACTTCTGTGTCCGAAATATAGAAAACTAGAAGAAAACATCTCTTTTAAGTGACTTTCTGAAACAACTTTATCGCAAGACTAGCGAAAATCTCTATCATGAAGCATCTGTGGTCAAGGAATACAGGATAAACAAAGTTTATTAACACCTCATTACTATCAGAAATTTGTTCGAAAGATTTCAGTACATTTGCCCCTTTATTCACAGATTACATGATAAATATTTTCTAAATAGACCACATGACTGTTTTAGTAGAAGTTGTATACATATTTTCGTACATTTGACTCTTTCGACTTAGAAAGTTGATCAAGGTCATTCTCAACAAGTTTTTATATGAAGCCATTCATTCTGACAAGGTGTTAAGAAAATTTTGTAATCTTTCTTTAGATTTTAACATATTTGACATGAATGACCTTAAAAGCAAAACTCATTTTGGCAATCATAATAGCATTTCTACCGTCATGGTAATAGCCAAATATCACACAGGGGTACAATTTGTATTTTTTTATTGACAAAAACAATGGAGTGTAGAGATTTCTAAAACATTTGAAGCTAGCTTGTAACCTTGAAAGTACGTCAAGGTCCTTCATTTGAACACAAAATGACAGCCCTTCATACCAGCATGCTACTAGTGAAATTTCATCTCCCTTGGTCTTTTGGCTTTGAGAGGAAGATTTTTAATGTTTGACTCCTGTGACCATCTTTCCGGTATTTTCAAACTTACCATGTTCGATGGCGTTCACTCTCCTGTTTGTGATTTTTATGACCTCGTCTAAGGTTACAAAAGATGTCTGTAGGGAAGCAAGTTCTACAAGGAGTTTGATCGCTGTGGCGTAGTTTTTCTTGAGTCTGTCAATCTGTTGTCCTCCCCTTGATAAGCCAGTCAGCTCATAACCTGGAATTTTAACATAAGATTACTGTCCATAGATCTTGATAGCATGTTATACCTGCCAGGGATAATCCTGGAGGGGCCACTGGCCCCTCCAAACTGAATATGACTCCTTCGTGTTTCCAATTTTCTTTTAATTTTAAATACACTGAAGAAAGAACCCTCTTATTTTTAAGATGAACTGAAAATTACTGAAAATGCCCCACTGTTCTCAAATTCCAAATTTATCCCTGTCTGGTAAGTACAGCATATTGTGATAATGTCAAGTTCAGGCTTAATTAGGTTCTAAAGTGTCAACCATTCATTTTCTCAGCATAAAAAATGTCTAAAAAATGCAGACAAATCTATCATAATTATCTACCAATGGACTGGTATGGTAAATATCTGGTCAGTTTAAACAGGTGGATATTGAGAGTAGAAATAACTCACTGTCTGCACCGTCTTGGTAATGCTCGAATACTGGCAGCTGTACACCTGTAAAAAAAGTACAAATAGGTCATAAATATCGGTAACGTGTGTACAAATTGTCTGAAATCGATGGCAATTATGTGTTAACCTTTGAAACCTCCAATGAGGGAAATCTCCCTCATCCCATATTTCCAGTGAGGGAGAAAGTGTGTGAAATGCGACTGAAACTGCATTGCTCAATTTGTCTTTCCCTTATTATGTATTAAAATAACTTCAAAAAGTATTCATTTGATCCAGACATATCTGTTATGGTCATTACACACACCCTTCAGTAACTAGGAGATCATTTGACAACAGGATGTAGATTTTGAGTTTGTGTGAGTTTGGACCTGGATGAGGGAGATTTCGAGGGAGATTGGTAAATTTTGGTCAAAATGAGGGAGCTCGAGTCTCCCTCGTAATGAGGGAGGGTTAACGGGTATGTTATGTTGCACATCACAAGTACCTCTCATTCTGGTCGCAATATATCATACTTATTTACAAAACACTACACAATTATTGACAACATATTATATATATTCACCGTAATTAGCGCCCTGGGCACTAATCAAGGTGAATATGGTAGGTTGATTCTGGCTACAATAATTTAGAAAATAATTGTATGAAATATATATTTTTCATGACTGACCTGCTACATTGTCTTTCTTTGATCGGACTTTCAGCTGAGCTTTGTTGACATTCTGTAAAACAATATGTCCAAAATCTCCGGAAGTAAACTTTGCCTCCGCAAGTGAAAATGCTGCTTCCCGCATGACTTCTCCCATCTTAACCTTCGTCTGAAAAAGTTACAGGAACATTTATGGTTCTTCCAATACAAAGAAAAAATGATTAATAAGCATAAATCAATAAGGCGATTAAACAAGAGGCCTATGGGGCCTGTCATCCTGACTAATCATAGGGCTTCTAAAAAGTAACTTAAAATTTCTCGAGATTTTTTTTATTTTTGCTGGGCTAAGCTTTTTAATGTTAATTAGTATTAGTACCATACTAAAAACATATTTTCAGAAAATTGCTTTAGAGGATTTGGATATAATTTTGTAGTGTACAGCTTGAAAACAGATATGTATATGTCTTTGTTGAAAATCTCCAATATTGGCGCTTTGAATCACTGTATTGGAAAAATTATAATTTCCTAAGTTCTACGCCGGCTGGTTGATTTTGCAAAATTCTAACTATCGGTAAATTATAATAGCCCAGTTAAAAACTATAAGAATTGCAATTTCCCACTAAACCAGATATAATAAATCTTTTCTCAATGAAAAAATTCCAAAGCAAGGGGACGTAAATCACCCACAAGTAATATAACGGTGGAGACAATATATATAGCTACTTATGAAGGAAACAAAATTACCTCAATGATTTTCTTGAGAATCATTCTGAATCTCAGTGTCAATGCATCTGCCTTCTTTTTCAGCAAGCTGTGGCCCTTTTGTGCTCCCTTTAATCTTCCCTTCATGATGGTCAAGGCCCTTCAATGTATAAAGTATAACAAGGTTAATTACTTTGTACAGTAAAATACATTTATAACGAATTCCTGGTGACCAAGGAAATTAATTTGTTATAAGTATATATCGTTACATGTATGTAACATTCTGATGATAGGGCACTTGGCAGGGAGTGAAAAACACTAATTTGTTGCAAGCGTGTTTGTTATCAACAACCTATTCCAGTAAAAATTTATAATTAGGTACCATGCAATTGTGATAAACAGTCCTGAAGTGTACTTCAAGTTTACCGACTCTTCCTCATTTTGTACAGGTATATGTGGAGCAGGTCTGTTTTTGAGCCAGTGTGCCTTTTAACAGGGATTAATCCCCTCTGCCAAATCCAGAAATTTCGCTTGAAGCTAGGTGTCTGTAACCCTATGTTCAATTTAATCTACCACATTGTCAATATAAACTTTATTTATTTTTCCATTAAGGTGCTAATGTACATTTGTACACAATTGATGAGAACTTTATGTGGAAATGCTTTAATGAAAATTGGCACAAAACTGTAATAGAAAAGAAAATAGTGAGTGCTTCCACTGTGGATCGAACTGTCAATCTCGAGCTCCAGGTTCCTAGTTATACGCTTTACAACTGAGCCTCTCGAACTAGAAGGTGACCTAAACCCTATTTAAAATTAAAATCTGCCACACTACTCCCCCTTTTTAAATGTGTTTGCCCGATCACCACAACCCTAAGTTCTAACTCCACTGTCACCACAGGGAGGGCCACAGACACCGGCATTTGAAACAGGAAAGAGAATAGTGTGTTTCCACCTGGGATCTATAACCCTTCATCTCTAGGCTGCTAGTTGGATGCTCTACCACTGATCATCAAGCGGAAGGGAAATTCCCTCTAATTTGAAGCTGGAAGGATACTTAAATTCTATAATATGAAAGGAGCCCATGCGGGCTAGAACATTTATCAACTGAATTGTATAGTATATATATATCTACATCTATATATTAATGACCACCTTCATCTAATTGAAGATTATGTCATGTGAGGTGTGTACTAGGCCAGGGGAAAATTATAGGAAGTATAGCAGGGCTAAATGAGTTTATTTAGGGACTGTTTAAAGGTTTCAGGGGATGTAATAGAGGTTATGTCTGGAGGCAGGCTGTTCCAGTCGGCAATAGTTCGGGGAAGAATGACTGTTTGTGTACCTGTGTTCTACATGAGAGTGTTTGATAAGAATTCTGATGTACATGACGTGTGTGGCGGGATGGAGGTATGAGTATATATATATATACATGTGTAGCTGATCGATCGTCGGCGACCAGATCTAGATGGCTCAATTGGTTGAGCATCCATCTTAAGTTCAGAAGGTCCTGGGTTTGAACCCCAGTCTGGACCAGCATTTTTCCTCTCCTGTTACACATGCATTGTAAACGGTGCAATTACCATTCACCTATAATCATTTGAAATTCCCAGAACATGACATAGGGTCACTAAATGCTGCATTGAGCGGAGTTCTTTTTTTCAATGGGTACTCTGTACTCTATATCAAATAATATAAAGGGCAGATACAAGATATTTTCTCCAATAGCAATTGCCCCCCCCCCCCCCCCCCCCCCAAGAAAAAAAATCTTCCCGGATATAAATAAAAACCATATCGCCCGCGCTGACTGAAATTTTCTAGCTGTCGAGTTCGTACAGTTTTTTGGGCCCCTCCCCCTTTCTACACAGAGACAGAGACGCGAGCCCCAGAGATTCTCTGAAGTTAGAGGACGCTCTTCATATTCTCAACCTGTCAACTGTACAACCTGTTTATGAAGTTCACTCGCGATCGGCATCGACCGCTACATAATATTTACAAATAATCCGTCTGTTTTACTGGATTATAAAGATTAGTCATATTGCAATATATTTTCAGACATTGTGGGTAACGCTGATACATTAAATATGATGTGACTGCAAATCAAAAACTCACATCCTTGAAGGGAAAACGTTGATCCTATCTGTCGACATTTTTGTTGCACCAATATGACTATCAGTAAACGTCACATGGCTTATCACGTGACGGCATACTGAAAAGGCGCACTTGTTTCTAGCTTGCCGTTTACAAGTATACCTAAAAGCCCACAATCATGAATAATATACGGACATGTTAGTATCGATGATAGTGCAAAATATATGCATTCCCTTGGTTGCCTTACAAGCATGAACTTATGGAACTGTCCTTTATAGCTCAGCAAAGGTCCCTGTTTCGCCAAGCGACGACACTATCTTTTATCACTTTAATCTTCGACCTATTACAAAATATGTAAGTGCCAGACCGGGGTTCGAACACGTGACTTTCCGGACTCTAAACAGACGCTCAACCAACTGACGATCGTTCCGATCCAGATCCATTACATAAGTACCCAGCTTCCCCCTTCCCCGAATCGTATATGTATTGGAATTCTCTTTCAAACTGATATTCTCTAGCACGAGAGCAAAACTTTTTTTGCATGCTAGTTTCATCACATCTTACCCTGAAGTACAATGTAATTTCCTTTTCTCAACTTAAGGTAAAAATAGGTTTTTCTTCCACATCCAAGGGTCAAATGCACAAAAGACCTTTGAGGAAGAAAAATATCCGAACTAACTTATATACTCTCTATGGGTCACAAATGCAAGCTTTACCGGAGTCCTAAAAAAGAGCTGTATGGTAATTATCAGCAACGTCCATTTGATCAGAGACGTATAAAGCTTTATACGTCTCTGATTGGATATCTCACTGATGCAACTTTGCACACATAATTATGCGCCTGTGTACACAGTCTCGGTTAAAAACAGGATAAAAAACACCTGTAATTATGCCACGATGAAACATATATAAAAGTATATAATATATATATATAACATTTTCAAGAAAAAGCAAGAGAAGTATCATCAAAATCGATGAACCTATAGGCAAACAAATGAACAAAGTAACTATTTCCATGTAAACGTGAAAGTACGGCACAATGCTCACCAATGACTGAGCTTGATAAAATATCATCCTTCATCACACCAAAGGTCACGTCTCTGATCACACCAAGAAATAGCAATTTATCCCCATGGCATAATATAATGGCAGTCTATTGTCTTCATCAACCTGCATCTTTGAAAATTTTGTGTTTTTAGGGTAACATTCAATATATTTGAAGGGAGACATGATATTTGCAGTAATTATCTATTGCATACGGCGAATTGACTGCGACATTATTGTAACACTGAAGGTCGCAATGTAGGGTATTACAATGAAGCAAGGGGGTGTTAGCGATCAGAATATACTGACATTCTTTGTTCGTTGAAATAATTGCGCGCAATGTAACGGTAAAATATAATTGTTTGGCCGGAATTATATATTTTTTAAATGAGCCGTTTGATGTGTTTGTCATGTTATAATACAGATTTACAAAGAACACGGAAAAGCGCGCGTAAATCATGGAAATTTCGCGATGCATAAACCACAGGGACCTGAGAATTTGTTACAGCTAGTTTTGGACCTAAACGAGGATGTTTAGAGTAATTTTAAACTTGGGCGGGGTTGGAGGGTTGGGGTGGGGGTGGGTAGATCACCTTTTGATTGAAATGCCCCCTCAATTGTCATAAAGGCTAAAGGATGGAAAGCTTGCTTTCGAGGTCAAAAAATCTACCAAACCTACATTTCTTGCATTAAAAATCTTATTTCTAGTTGAGGTACGAAAAAACACTTGGTACAGTTGGAAATATGAATATTTTTTATTTTAAAAACCTCCTAAATGCACGTAAAATATATCCTCCTTCTGCATGAAAAAATCTCGATTTCCTCCAAAAACACGCAAAATATCCGTTTCTCATTGTTTTCGTCGGCTATCCAGCCACTTTTGGCATAGCAAATGAGTTTTGACGTCACTGCATGCGCTGGCCTTTCGCTGTCATTGGATGATATATTTAGAGGACCACCGCCATACCTGAACTAGAAATGTGATTTTTGATGCAAGAATTAAATGTAGGTTTGGTCGATTTTCCGACTCGAAAGTTTTCCACTCTTTAGTCTTTATGGCCATTGAGGGGGCATTTTAATCGAAAATTGATCTAAACCCCCCAAAGTGTAAAATTATTCTAAACATTCTATTTTAGGTCCAAAACTAGCTGTAACAAATTCTCAGGTCCCTGTGAAACACCCTAGTTAAGGTCGAAAACTAGCTGTAACAAATTCTCAGGTCCCTGTGGCAGAAACGTTTCCCAACAGGTCATGTTCCTTTGACAATTAACTATAGCATACAGTTAGGTTAAAGAAATATAATAGTCATCTATAAAGAGTATGGATATCATGTATATATATATTTAAAAAAACCCATAAGTTTCCCATTAATAAAACTATGCTAGCATCTGTTCCCGATCGAGGAAGTCACGAATCGCGACGTCACAATGGGAAATGACGTACCGAAGCATTGTTATGTGACGTCATGAAGTAAAGCACTTGTCAAAGAAATCATACCCAGTGCGCTATATTTAATGGGGATGCAAAACTGTTTACCAACCAGATTGACATCGAAATGTGTAGGAAACCTAACTTAGTTATTGAAGAAAATGTATGTTCGTAAGGAAATTTTGGATTTCTGGATTAAATACGGAAATTACATTATGGAATAAAATAGTTATTCCAAAGTGTACTTTGATATTCAACCCGTACATAAGATATATAGATGTCTATAATAAAGGTATTCGACCACAGGTGCTTGTGGATATGAAGACGTTTTTCTTTTCATTGAAAATAGTTAGTTACAGACGAGTACATAATTTTATAACAATAATACGCCGAACTTCAAAAGTGCGTAATAACAACCCATGTAGTAGCCTTATACAAACCTTTTTTAAAATTATTATTTAGACATATCGCGGAATTAGTTTATCTAATCAGTCCGTGGACATATTCATTGTCCCAAATAATAAAAGTTCAGCAGAGGTACATGAGAGCATTTACATTTTACAATTAATATATTTTACTTAAAACCTATATAGCTGGATTTGATGAAAAGTTGCATGTATTTGTGTATCTCTGTATTTGTATATGCACGGACTTAGATCTAAGTCCGTGGTATATGTAATTATATCTCACATATACGTCTCTGCTAAAATAGCTGCCTTGATATATTATATATATATTCAATGAGTTTGTGTTTTAAAAAAGTATAATTCGTGCTTAGTTTTTAAAATACTACTAAATGTGATAGTATCTTAAAAGTGTTTTTTGTTTTGTTTTAAATGAATCATCCTACCGTTGTAAATAGGGGAGAGTGGGTTGGTTGAGCCACTTTAAGTATTTTTTTTTTAGATTTTCCGAAAAATGCATACAAGAAAATAGCTCATTCGAATTCACATTTAATCGTTAAGTTCACACTTTTCTCTTTATTTCTGTTTGTTGAAATTGTGTCATTTGTCATCCATACGACGCTGACGATCATTCAAAGACCTGCAAATGAGTAGCTAAACTAACCTCATGGCTCAATTCATCTGCTAAATATGCTTATTAAATGAAAAAAAATTTACATGTCCACAAGCACCTACAATGTAGCTGTGATTAGACTCGCATTTTTGTATAATTGGAAAATTTGATCAATTCAATTTATATAAAATGACAACAAAAAATACTGATATAATTGATCTGTCTTATTTCTAACGTAAATTATTCTTGACACAGTTACAAAGATCGAAGATACCAGTTCGGGCTGTCCATTTCGGTACCGGGCTGTGCCAGGCTCTATCAGTCTGCGCGGGCTGTAATTAGCTGTTCGTGGTCTTGACAATCAGATGTAAACAACATGGCCGATACAGTGCAATCTGGTGTTACGGAAGATATCGCTGATGCTGCAAAGGCGGAGATAGAGAAAGCGATGAGCTTGGCCCTTAAGGGAGTTACGAATTTAGGTGATGATAATGGAGAGACAGAAAAAACTGGAGCGGAGAAAGAACAAGAAGACACGTCCAGGGTAGTAAGAGAAGAGGTGGTCTACATGGAACCAATCCAGGACCCATATGGCAAAGCTATTAAGTATTTGGAACAGCACAATATCCTGCAGTTATTCCAGGTGACTCAAATATAGACAAATCCTAACCTCACAGGTCCAATCAAGTTAAAAAAAAAATCATGAAATTGATTTTGAAAAATTTATGTAGGCCTACAGTGAATTTATTTTATATCTGTAAAAGATGTGAATTGATAAGGCTGCCTTGCAAGCATGAGTTGTAGGGAATTATCAGTTTCCCTTTAGCTCAGCAGTAGATCATCGGGCTGGAGAGCCGATTTATATATTTATAAGGGTCATGAATGGGTTCGAGCCAGTGCGACGTTATACTACATTGTATATCTTGATCCCTTTTCCTCTTCCAATTACATATCATCAAACTGGAGTTCTGATTATAGAAAATAATGACATGAATGGTGTAGCATCCAGTTAATTGAAAAAGAAATCCCACAAAGAAATAGGATTTTTCTTACTGTGTACATGCCACATCTTCATTAATATAAGAAACATATTCTGTGCCGAAACTTTCTTCACAATTCTGATTTATGTATTTGGAACTCTGATTCTGCAAAAAAAACTGATTGCACATCTTCTGCAGCTGATTATTATATATCGAAGAGACTTGGTGAGGTATATACAGAAAGATGTAAAGAATACACGGATGGATATTATTAAAGCTGGGTTTTGGTGAGGGTTAGAAAGACAAGAGTGGCGAGGCTTTGGTGCATGTTAGTTTTGGGGCAGTCTATACATAGTAACAAACCTTAGATGATATAGTCTTATATATATGAAGGAGGATGAGGAATAGTGATTAAGATAGTGATTATGTTACTGGGACTGCAAGATACCGCGACCCTTGGCCAGCTGACTCCAGCTCAATGCTCTATCATTGTCAGAGCTAAAGGGAATTCCCTACAGCTCACGCTTGTAAGGACAAGGGAATTCCCTACAGCTCACGCTTGTAAGGACAAGGGAATTCCCTACAGCTCACGCTTGTAAGGACAAGGGAATTCCCTACAGCTCACTTCTAAGGACAATCTAATTAATGAACATATTTTACAATTATCTTTCCCAGATATTCTGGTCTAACCATCAATTTTTTTCTTTGTGGTTTTTGCAGTCGCTGACTACAAATATTGTGTACAGAAAGCCAGAAGACCCGTTAGGCTACATGATGAAGGAAGTGAAGAAAATGCAGAAGCAAAAACAAGAAACATAGACTGTTGTTCTGAATCAGAAAATGTGGAAATCTGGAGCTCCAGATACATGTACTGCCATATTGTGAAAAAAACATGCCAAAATTAAATGGCAAAATTAACAAAGGTAGCCGGGATGGAGTGACAAATGAAAATTAAAGCATATCTCATTTCTTCTGGTTGTCTTTGTGACAGAAGTCTTTCAATGTGTACATAATATACTGTATCTTTGTATACGTATCAGATGAAGGAATGAAAGAAAAGGATAAAAGGTTCCTTCTAAATGAAGACAGGAAAGAGCTCAGGGAAAGGACAAAATATACATCATATATATGAATGTATACAGAATATTTTATGCTAGCTGTGAACGAATTATCATATCTTTAATAATTTGATTTCAGCACTCCAAAGGTTTAACATTGAAGGTAATTTACCAAAACTTAAATGTATCAATCTTTTGGTTTATAAATATTTTTCTTTTGAGAATTTCATAAAGTTTTGTAAATGTGATAATTTTTCAAGAATTTTCAATGTCCAGGACTTTTATCTTATTCATTAGGGTAACCTTATGATTGAGTTATTTAACCTCCTTTTGGGTCCAATGTCTCTGTTCCCTATGAAACCAAATCCTTTATATACAACACTGAAACATTCCTGTGTCATTGAATTGGATTAGAACTAAGACATGTATACGTTAATAAAGACAAGAAAACAACCAGAAGTAGACAAGAGCTCTTCTGGCTGTGATGTTCTTAATGTGACTGACCTGAATATTTTGTTGTGTATATAAGTACTTCCGTTGTGTATATATTATCTTGAAAATAAGTCAAGAATTGTGCTTAGTATTTATTTATCAATTTATTTATTTTCACTGTTGTTTGCTTTCTAATAACAGGCTGTTATATAATTGTGTTGTTGATTTGCAATTATTGTGGGTTTTTTTTATCTCTTGCATGGTTTTCTTTTTGTGTTTATTTAACTTTAATTTCTGTGCAAAAATATGTACATTTTAACTGTAGATAACAGGGTGAACAATTAATGTTCAACTTGTTCATTGAAAGTACAAGTGCTCTCCAGGTGATCAATTTTAACTCATTCACCCCTGAAATTCCATGATGTGTTATATTCCAACCTTTGAATTGGAGAATTTCAAATGCCTCACCAGATATAGTGATAACTCTGCTAGGCTCTTGTTCCAATAGAAAGTTTATTTGACCCATGGAATTTCTGAAAATAATGAAATTTAACAGATCTTTTAACCATGGCCATACAGTGGAAAAAAATGTATGCAAACTACTTGCACATCCATCATTGCATATATCTTTGAATGATATAAAATTTGATTTACCAATTGTTTATGTGTTGGAGAGGTTTGGTTTCTATGGTAACATATTAACACTATTGCCAAACTTAGCCATTTTGTTTCCTACAATATTTACTAGGGACAAAGCAGGTTTATTTTCTTCCCAATAAAATATGTCATAAAAGTTTATATTAATTTCTAGTTTGATTCTTACTGATAAACAGCAGGATATTATAACCAAGCTGCTAGTCCTAATAGTATTACAATCAAAGTTGTCTTTGTATATATATTGTGCCAAATGTTGTTACATGTATAAGTTTTGTACGGAAATAAAAAGACACTAGCTCTTTTTTTTTTTATTTCCGTACCAATTCTTGTATAAATCTGGTCTGGATTTTGAATTACAGAAAAACTTATCAAAAGAAAAAAGAAAAAAAAAATTACTGCATTCACCCCTGAAATTTCATAATGAACTATTCCAACCTTTGAATTGGAGGAGTTCAGATGTTTCTCCAGGGGTGACTTTATATTTCTATAAAGACTGCAACTGTCACAAAATTAAATGGATTACACTGAAAACAAAGTGAAATTTAACTGCATAATATGTATATACATGTAGTACTGTGATGGGAAATTAAAATATATGCAACATAAAGTAAAAAATTGTGTTTTATTTTGATTCTAGCATTATTCAATCAGATTCAGCCATAACGGTTAAATTGGAAAATAAAGAAATTAAAAAAAATAATCTAAAATAACAATTATTTTATTTATACAAAATAAGTTCCCCTTCACCCAATAATGATTCAAATAAAATTTGGTGAAAATTAGCCTTGTGGTTTATGACTAGTAGGGTTTAAAGGAAAAGTTGACGGATGGACTGGCAACAGATGTTGCACCATTGCTTAAGATTACTTGCCCTTTGGGCAGGTGAGCTAAAAAATAAAATACAAATGATAATGATAAGACTATCAGATTATGATATGTAATGGGTGTCGCCTACTCCCCTAATTAAGAATGTGGCTGTGGAGTACATGAGAGACACAATGTGCTTTCAGAATGTCAGACTCCCTAAGCTCAATTACCTTTTGGGCAGATGAGTTGGTAAAAATCTTGATTGGATGAAGTTTGTGATCTCGATTATACAAAACAACACACTGATATATAGATTAAAACCTTGGACACCAGATTTATACATTTACGATAAAGAAAAATAATCTGGGTAAAATAATTGTGTAATTTCAAGACTTTTATATTGTTAAGTGGTTTAAGGATCACTTTATCACAGGGATCACTTTATCACAGGTAGTTAAAAGTCTGTTTCTAAGACTGATAAAAACAAAATAAAAACAAAATTCATTGATTTTGAATTAATTTATTGAGAATCTAACTGTTGTATATTTAAAGTTATCTAATTCATTAGTATTAACATACTATACAATACTGCATAGTAGCAGTACACCAGCTCCACAAGCTAGGCTATACAGAACCTAAACCACTAGTGTACCAATAATTCTACCCTATACACTAACAATACGGTACAAGTATATTGTTAAAATACACTGGGTACCAATATACTGTAAAATACCATACAATGGCACTATATCAAAAGTTTGTATTTTCTGAAGATTGCGATCTCAAAGTTGGACAATACATTAACTGTGAACAGGAGTTGTGATAGAAGTTTAAAAGATGTTATAACATACCTGTTAAACTTCCCTCTTTTTGAACAAAATTTACCAATCTCTGTAGAAATTTCTCTAATTTAAGTCCAAACTAACACAAGCTCAAAATCTACATCCTGTGGTCAAATGATATCCTAGTGACTGCATGGTGTGTGTAATGACCATTACAGGTTTATATGAATCAAATGATATCTGGATCAAATGAATACTTTGTGAAGTTATTCTGATACATAAAAGTTGAGAGACAAATTGAGCAATGCATTTCTCGCATTTTCTCCCTCATTGAAAATGTGGAATGAGGGAGATCTCATTGGAGGTTTCAGAGGTGAACACCTGTGTTATAACAATTTGGATTGCTGAGTAAAATGAGGTGTATCTAGGCAGTTTTTGCATGTGAACAGGTTAGATCGCCTATGACAAGCACTAAATTGTATTTTAAGGACAAAATACAATAATTTCTTAAATTGGCATAATAGATTTTTTCTCTACAACACTGAGACTCTTCTTTCCAAATTTCAACCACTGCTGACAATCATCAAGTATACATACAGTCACATTCAAGAGACATTTCAGAAATGTATACAATAGATAATATATAAACAAGGGAAAACAATTGGAAGTTCTTGCAATAAGAACAAGGACATGTATATTACATTTGTCATCAAAAAGTGTACACTTTACAAAGGACAACAAGAGGCATAATGGGTCTGTATCGCTCACCTCAAAATAAACTTCAATTCAAATTAAGCTCAAATTAGCTCAATAGCAAACAACCTAACAATGCAGGATAAATATGTTATTTGAAAATATAAACTTATGGCATCTATATTTGGATTAAATTGATGGCCCTCTGCCAAATGAGTTGAAAGCAGAAGATCCTTTTTCTATTGAGGTTTTACAAATCTTAAAACAATTGTTTAAGATTCAAAAAATATTATGACTAGTTAGTAATTTGAAAGTGTAAAATCAATGTGAAACTTTAAAGCCCTTTACCCTAATTTCCTACAAGTCAAGTATATTACATGAACAAACTTGATAGCCCTTTATCTCATGCATCTGATAAAATATTAACAAAAGAATCCGCTTGTTTTATTAAGTTTTGAACTAATTTGACCACTTAAACCTTAACTGTAGGTAATTGTCACCCATTTGAAATAACATCACAAGATTTTTTTAAGCATGTTACAGATTAAATATCATAGCCCTAGACTTCTAGGATAATTCAGAAGGGGTTTTATCTGTTTTTTCTGCCTAGTAATTAGGTTTATGTATTTTGACAAATTTGATTTTTCCTTTACCCCAGCAGGCCATTGGACAGATA
Organism: Mimachlamys varia; assembly: GCA_947623455.1. Taxonomy (NCBI): domain Eukaryota; kingdom Metazoa; phylum Mollusca; class Bivalvia; order Pectinida; family Pectinidae; genus Mimachlamys; species Mimachlamys varia. The sequence goes on from OX392528.1 coordinate 54,413,305, forward strand.
TCACATGTACACCATGCTAGGTTTTGTGGTTATTTTAATTTAGAGAAGACAATTGATTTATTAGAATAGATTATGGCTGAAAGACAGACTTGCGCCATAGTAACAGGAAACAAAGGCCCTTTGGACCAGGGGAGCTACAATAAGTAAATCAGTATCTTCTTCTTGGAATCATTTGAAAACAACTTTAAATCTCTGCTAGTATTATAACATGTACTATGATACATAACCTACTAATATACTCTATAATATACTATTATAACAATACTACATTATTCCATATTCAAAATCTATGTAACATGATGTGTATGATATGTAAGTGTAAAGATTATAAAAAAAAGATTAAAAATGTATACTGATCCTAAACGGTGACACCGGACGGAGTCATTTAAACAGCATCAGGTGATGGACGGAGTGTTTTCTCCGTCGCCACAACCTGTAAAGTCATGTACACAAAGAAGTCAAGGCAGTTTCTGATAAACATTTCGTAAAAACAAGAGGCCCCAGGAATCTCAAAAGCTCACAGATCTTTTTTCACATAAGGTGTTATTTCATTAAAATATCTACCTGACCCCAGGACTCCAAAATAAATCACTTCTACCCATGGTTGGATTTCCTTCCTAATGCTTCTATGTAATTTATTTAATAAATTCTATGGGTGCACAGGTACCCCTTAACAAACCTGGAGTCCTGGGGTGGGGTAGATATTTTACTGGAATAGCCCTAAATATATATCAAACATTGTAAATATCATAACAATGTATAACAGAGAGTACAATAAATATGTTACAGGAGGGAAAAGGCAGAGGATTCAATATGAAAAGTCTTTATGTATATAATATACACTCACATGTAATGGACCAGACCTCTCTCTAACAATGTAGCCATACCTTTGATTTATACATCGTTCCCTTGGCAACAAGACACTTTCAATGAAATGAAGATACCTTTTTCATCAGTAAAGACACAAGAAGGCATGTAAAAGCTCATATCTAATTCCCCTGCCAGAGTAGAATTTTTTAAGAAAATACATGCATTTTGCTTCCTCTATAAGCTTTTGCCGACTATAAACATAAAAGGGAGTCCCATACACACACACTCTCCATAAGTACTACAATATCTTGTTCCAGGGTCCTTCAGATAAAGATGCTTTAGGGTCTCTTTACTTGAGCTGAATCAGTAAAGACACATAATAAAATACGGATGCTGCATAATGGTAAAAGCTCATACATTGTTTCATGCAGGTCCTTTTTTTGCCAGGTAAGATTATACAAAAAAATAAGGTCAACCTTTTGATATAAATAGCAATCTTTGTAAAAAAGACCCTCAACATTACAAAACACAATCTCATCAAATTTGTAAATAAAATTGTTTTGTGTGTGAATATTTACAAATTTCTTCCCAAATCAGTATTTACATGATATTTATACACCCTTACCACAGTATTTATAATTTTGTTTCTGTAACATTTACAAATATAACACAATAGTGCTGTAGATAACAGAATGTTCAGTCACAATGAAACGGGTGTCAATCCTAACAGTAGCTGCTGCTGAAGTCTGGTAATCCAAGCTCCTTAGTAACCAGGTATGTTGCAAAGTAACCAAGTATATTGCTTGGTATCAAGCTCCTTATTAACCAGGTACATTTCTTTGAATCAATGTATACTGTTTGGTTTCAAGTTCCTTCAAAACTAGGTAACTGGTATGTTGCTTAGTAACCAAGTATAATGTTTGGTACCAAGCTCCTTGGTAACCATGTACGTCGCCTAGTTACCAAGTTTAATATTTGGTAACAAGCTCCTTGGTAACCCTGTGTGTTGCCTAGTAACCAGGTATAATGCTTTGTATCAAGCTCCTGTGTGACGGTTTTACTGCTTGGTATCCTGGTCAGTCTTTTATGTGCACTTCCATACAAATATGCTGTAGAGTAGAAACACAAGTTTTATTAAATATATTGTAGAATAAAACATTGTCTCTGTGTAAATCTGTAAAATTTATTCCACATTTACAGTAAATACAGGAAAAGAGCAGATTGCTTTTGTGACATATAACAAGACATCAAGTGAACCTATCTATATACTTATACTTAATTTTTTTCAGAATTAAAAAAACATTTCAAATCCATTAAGAAATTGATTTAACAGGAGGAGGTTTATTTTTGTTCACACTGTTTAAATGTGTAAGCTCTCTTTGCCCTTGACTAGACTTGTGATTGTGTCAAGTGGCCATTGTTTCAGTAATGGCTTACCTGCAGTCATCACCTCCAGTGCTGACGAGGAACTTGTCATCAAACATGAACCTTACATTGGTCACATGGGCAGAGTGACCTACAAACGACTTATGCTGAGCCTGTAAAACAATAAGTAAAACAACCATAAATAGATTGACAAGTTATCACTTGTATCACAAAACATCAGGACTCTTTGTCCTTCATTGGAAATTGTCATAGATTCACATATCACTCGTAATTATCCCAGAGTCAATTTTTGGATTTCGTCTGGTAAAATTGTTCTATTATTTATTCTACAATTAATTTGTATATATTTCCTTTCAATACAAACTGGATGAAATTTAAAGTCCAGCCACCATTTCATGGAAAACCGTCTTGACTGGTACCTAAATATCATTTAAGAATCACAACCATATATATTACAGTGATAATCAAACCTGATGAAGAACACATTTCTGAGAGAACCTCATTAAACTAGTTTCTGACTAAAATATTTTAGTTTTTTGGATTTGAATGTTAAGATATAAGCTTTATATCTTCTAGCCTCATATTCCACTTACTTGTTTTTCTGGACATGGGAACTCAAAAAGCTTGACAAATCCAAAATCGTCCCCGGTTGCCAAGGCATTACCAAGGTGAGAGAGGTGGGAGCAGTTGATGTCTCCACCACTCGAGTCCTTAGGCCAGATTCCAAGTACTTCATTACCCAGAGTACTGAAAAGTCAAGGTCAAAAGACTTATACGTGTGTATTGTATATTAATATAGATGTTACTAGTAATTGGAAACTGAAACAACTTATTCATTACCTTCACTTCCTAAACATTTGTGGTACTATATATAATAGAATTTTGTGGGTACATCCCTTCGTGATATAAAGCCATTATTTGGATTATTTTGTAATAGTCTAACAGTAGACATGTACAGTCAAACCTGCTCTAACGACCGCCTGTCTATAACGACTGCCTGTCTATAACGACCGATTTTCAGATTCCCCGTGAGATTTGGCTAACGACCGGTAATTTTGGACCGACGGTCGCTAGTTTGCTTTCTACAACGACTGATTTTCAGATTCCCCGTGAGATTTCATTATATAACGACCATCTGTTTAACGACCACCAGTCTAATGTGGCTAACGACCGGTAATTTTGGACCGACGGTCACTAGTTCGCACTCCTCCCACCTGGACATTATACTCGAACACGAGGACTTCCAGTAACCCACAGATACAGAACAGATCTTCATCGTAACTCGCACGAGGTGTCAATCAATGTCAAGCCTAATTAACGAGGCATTGTGTTATGTTTTCAAAGTTTCCTACTCAAAGGTGTTTGTTTTATTAACCTTAAATGCCGACTTACCTGGTTGGTGCTATCGTTCCGACTTGACGTTTTTTTTCAGAAAAAGAACAACAAACTCAACCAAGAATTCACAAATGTAATTAAATGAACAGGAATATTATTGAATAGGGCATTCATCATACCATTTTAAGATGTTTTAAAAATATAGATTTAAACCTAAAAATAATATTATAAGAATATATTTCAAAACAAAAAGTTTGACTTCTGAAAATGTTATACTGAATGTCCTATTTAATGACAAGTCATTTATGACATTTTCAATTAAAGTGGTTGGTCCAAAAATCTCGACCTGTCTATAATGGCAACCTGTCTATAGTGACCGTTTTTCTGTCTCCCCTTGAGCGGTCCTCATAGACAGGTTTGACTGTATATCATTAAAATTTGATTTGATTTATTTTTGTAATTTAATAACAACTGCAAAAAATCATTAATGTTTATATACAACGAAAATTTCATGTAAAATGACTTTATATAAAGTTTAACTCATTCACCCCTGAAATTTCTTAATGATCCATTCCAACCTTTGAATTGGAAGAGTTTAAATGCGTCCTCAGGGGTAAATGAATTAATCTGTTAATAATTAATTACTAAATATATTAGGAGACCATTTAGGCCCAAATTACAGGATACACTATGACCCACTATCTATTGGTTTGTAACAAATCATCATGGATTATTACATCCCTTTAAAGAACTGTTCTAATGTAGTGAATTTCTAACCTTGTCCATGATGCCCATGTGATTTTGTCGGTGATGCTGTGGTCCTCCACTAACACTCCACTTGGTACCTTAAACACCTGGTGGATGTAGGCTCCGGTGCTGACCTGGAAATATCAACATTTACTTTGTGTCATACAAAAACTTCATTTAGAAATATGGTATTCATACATATCACTTTATCTTTGAAAATTGTTATCATTGTCTGTATCTCAGTTTGAGGGGCAACATGGCTGTAAGAAGGCTACAACCAAGGAGTAAAACATACAGAAGTGGGGGGTGGGCTTATTACCGAACATGGGCTTATTGTCGGAGAAATTACGGTACATTATAGATCTATCACATACAAAGTGAGGAATTGTTTGATGACAGAAACATTTAATTATAAAATATTTAGAAAATAACTGATGTTCTCAAGAGATCTCAAAATTTTCTGTGCTTTCGAAGTGCACACATATAGAATTAATGTTCATTTCTAATAAAAGTGGAGTACCCAAAGAAAACCCATGTGGTTGGGTAGGCAACCCAATACCTTTTAACATCTGTTCAGGAAAATCGAACCCTGGCATCCTTAGTAGAAGGCACTGCACCACCTGATCACCGTTAATCCATCAATAACAGTGACATAGGTATACTTACCCTGATGTATTGACTGTCGGCTGAGAAGTCCATCTGGATGACAAATGTGGGGATGCCTTTGCAGTACCCTGCCCGCTGGAGTGACTTCCCTTTGCTGAGGTCGTAGAAATCCACACAACAGTCCTCGGACCCTACTGCGAGTATCTTACCGTCAGGGCTGAACCTAAATTAAACATCAATTTGTTTAAATGTTCAGTGCAAAGATCTTTAAATAACTCATGTTTTTTTTTTCTATGTGATGATCTGGACTAGACCCGTCACCTCTGAGCTTATCCTGGTAAAATGGTTCCTCTTTTATTCATGACCAAGGATGAAGTTATCAAAGCCAATGTGCTTCTGGCCATAGATCGACTAAGTTATACGAGTTCAAGATAACAAGGTTCGTCTGTATAATGCAAAATACAGTACCTGACGTCGTTGATGGCTCCTCCTCGATCCCTTCGTTTTCCCCACAGCTTCAGTCCGTTAGTTGTTAGAACCACAAACTCTCCGTTTTTCAGACCCACGGCTAACATTTCACCGTCCACACTGAATGCTGCTGACCTGGCCGCTCCGATGTCCAGTCTGGCCACGGTAGCCTAACACAGAAGGAAAACACTCGGATAAAGATGACGTACTCAGTGACATGTTTACATCACTCAGATAACCATGACACACTTAGTAACATGTAAATATGAAAGAAAAACAGACCCTTGTTTGGAGACATTGCAGGTGACTTCTAAACTACAATAGGAACAGCACATCACAATGATTACACAGTACAATAAAAACCCACTTATTCGCACCCAGTTTACTCGAATACCCCTCATTCGCTGAACAGTGTGTTTGGTCAGAACGAGTTTGTTCATACTTAACCAACCTTGGATCACTCAAATACCATGTATTTCTCAAACTATTGATAAGGTCCCCACCAGCTGAGTAGCTGGGATTTTACTGTATCATACATCAAAATTTTTTTTTTTTTTATCACAGTCTGAAAATATTTAAATATTTAAGTACAGACAATGACACAAGATATGTCTTTCTCATACTTTACAAGAAGTGGCAGTGAAGTTACGAACTGAAGGGTAGAGCAATCTTACCATGGTCAATTCACAATACAGGCTTAACTCAGTCACCCCTGAAATTTGATATTGAGGTATTCCAACCTTTGAATTGGAAGAGTTTAAAAGTGTCCTTAGGGGTGAATGAGTTAATATGTATTGATGTAAGCAAAAATTCCTATACAAAGTTTGCAAGTACAAAGAGGCGACAAACAAACTGAAGAATATTGACAGTGCTTACCTTTTTAGAGAGGTCCCAGTACCTGACTGTGCCGTCGAAGCTGGCAGTAACAAACGAGGGATTGGTGGGATGAACGTCGAGGCCCCACACTTCTCCCTCGGCATGGCCTCCCACTAACACTGAAGTGGTCCCACTCTTCTCTGCCACCTCAATCACAGTATTATCCTTTGTCCCCACCAGGATTTTACCCTGAGGAAAACAAACAGAATTGAATTTAAGGAAATATCACACAAACAATCTTCCATTGATAATGCTATAATCTGTGACTTAAAGAGTCATCACCTGTACTGTTTTATTTTTTATTTTATTTTTTAAATCTTTACGTTTCTGATTCATATGAACAAACTTGGCAAGGCTACCAAAGCAAATATCTAGACTCCAGGTCTCATAGTCAATGAAAAGAAGTTGCAAGAAGCATTTCAGACAATTTGACTAACATTAATGAGGGTCAAGATGACCCACCATTTAAGAAAGTTCATAGAGTGAGGTCTAAATTCTAATTTATGGTTTGAACTACATATTGTGAAACCACCGTTTTTCACAGGGTTTAAAAATATATCTCATTAACTGTAGTTACCTTTGTCCTACAAACAGACTTGACAACTGATGGTTTCAAATTTCCTTCCAATACTGCAAAGGCGCGACACCTCTTCATTTCCTGGTCCCAAAGCTTCACAGGCCCACTCTCTCTTGAACTGTACAAAAAATAATACAATAAAAACAAAGTGAGAAGGGGCTCACATAGATATACACCCCACCCCAACAAAATGGTCAATGTTGGCCTTTGACCCTAAACCTTGAACGATGACCACCAAAATCTAATTCACCTAGAAGTTGATCATGTGATGCTAGCTATGGTGTGAATATAGACCAAATCTGTCAAGAGGTTCATGACATATTTTGTACACAATGCAACCTTTTAATTCCAAAAGTGGTATTTTGAACTTGATTGAAGACCACCAAAATCTAAACAGGTGTAGAACTTCATTGCGTGATGCTATAGCTGGAAAATGAGTTTTTGTACACACGGTCTGGACGGATGAACACATGGATATATATCCCCCTTACCAAAGGTTGGGGTATAAAAAAATATAATCCAAGTGGAGCAGAGGGTTAATACGGAATGTTAGTATTACAGTAACATTGGTAACATGTTCATGCTTAGGTACTATCATAAGTTTGTTGATGTATCTGTATTCATATTTTCAGGCCCAAAATTTGTAACATGATTAGAATTTTTTGTTTTGTTTTTTTGTTTCAATGTCATGACCCATAGCAGAAGTCCTCAGCGGCGGGGCAAGACCCTGGGCAATCTATACAGTTACTGGGTGGGGATATCAAATGTTTCCATGTGTAACTCTCCAGGGTCAGACAGAATGCTAGTACTTGGTAAAACATGGTATACCTAGCTTACAGTAAAATAAACATGCTTACTCTGGTTCCTTGTTAAGACCCACAAACTAACTCTCCAGGGTCAGACAGGATGCTAGTATAACGTGGTATACCTGACAGTAAAATAAACAAGCTTACTCTGGTTCCTTGCCACCGGTTACGATGAGGCCATCCCTGAGAGTGGTAAACATGGTAAAGACTGGGCCAGTGTGAGCTTTCTGTACCAGTCGCAGAAGGGTGGTGTCCTTCCATACATACACGTCCCCACTCATGGCTCCCGTGTAGGTCAAATTGTTCTGTAAAACAAAAGATATTTATTGATAAATAAAATCCATACTCATGGCCCCAGTGTAGGTCAAATTGTTCTGTAAAACAAAAGATATTTATTGATAAATAAAATCCATACTCATGGCCCCAGTGTAGGTCAAATTGTTCTGTAGAACAAAAGATATTTATTGATAAATAAAATCCATACTCATGGCCCCAGTGTAGGTCAAATTGTTCTGTAAAACAAAAGATATTTATTGATAAATAAAATCCATACTCGTGGCCCCAGTGTAGGTCAAATTGCTCTGTAAAACAAAAGATATACAATAGTGATGTTTTAGAATTATTGCGCATGTCAGCTGTCTTTTGCCTAAGAAGATTAAAATTTATCTTTTCCCCAGTAAAAACAGAAAATGTGGCAGAAAATTGTCTCCATTCATGAAACCAGTGCAGGCTTAAATTTTTGGCCAAATGTACCGTACATGACAAATCACTACCGGTAAATAACAAATCACTATAACTATTTGCACAAATATCCCATTTACTTCTTTTCATTCCAAGACAGATCGCTTTATAGAACAGTTATGGCTTGATATGTTAATCATCAATTTAATAGAATAATTATGGTTTAGATATGTTTATAAATAATTTTCATTTTCCAGTTTGTAGTCATGCATTCCATTTAAGATGCTAACACAAACAAAAATAATATAGACTTAAAATCCACTGGTTGACCATTTTGACCAAGTTATGAATTTTATTGATGGCTTGTTACAACAAACTTACCGCTCCGAATGCTAATGACAGCATGGTCTGCATTTTGACTGTGGTGCCGTGGTCTGTCCCCGCAGTGGTCAGTATGCCACGTTTACCTCTCAGCTCACAGCCAGCTACCGTCCAGAACTTGACATGTTTTACGCCAACTGTCACAAACTGACTGTCGGAGTCGGGCCGGAACTCTGCCTGGAAAATCCTCTGGCTGTGTCCGGGAGCTGATCCTACTTTAGATCCTATTAAAGACAAGGCAAGATGAAAGTATTTTTATATATGGGAAAGTAGAGTAAAAATTTCATATTTAATGGTAAAATCAATATTCATAGTTTTAATTTCGATCTATACACATTATTACATAATTACTACGTTAATCATATTGGGTACAAATGTTTGACATATTAATGATAAATTTGCCTTCATAATTATAAAAGGGCATAAAAAGGCAGGAATTTGACCGTAGCAAGAATTTCTCGCCAAACAGCTGGTTGATCGATAGCACAGCGGATAGTGCATTTGCCCTGAATGAACATAAGGAAGTTATGGGGTCACCTGTCTGACCAGTGACCACAAGGTTTTTCTCTGAGTTCTTAGGTTTCCTTCCACATTAGGACCACTACATGTTAACAACTAGGCCAACAGGGTAAGAGTGATTTATATCAGACAACATTACTTGTTTAATAATTGTTGTAAAATGGATAAAGTTTACAAACAGCTGACAGAAAAGAGGATTTCCTTCAACTTGAATGTGTGACAGGATAGGGAATAGGATGAAAAACAATTGACCCTAGCTTCATACCAACAAGAGATAATACAGATATAGGGACACATAAATATTTCATTTCCTTGTGTGGCACAAGGATTGTTTTTATCACTTTTAATAAAAGAAGCCATACTGGATAACCTAAAAGACCTTATCCAAACAAGTGGCACAATGTTCCTGGATTGTTCATCTTCAAAGTTTAAAGACTAAATCATGGCCAGCAAGCTAACACTAAACCTTATAGCTGTTTTAACAAATACGACCTTGCCACCTGGAAATTAAAGTAGGTCAAGGTTATTTGATGACATGACATTGCTTGACTTTACACCTACCTTCCTGCCACCTCCACACAATCACGTTGTGGTCATCTTCAAGTCCGACAGACAATACGTATTTTCCTGAGCAGGAGAAGTCCACTGCACAAATGCCTTTAGAGTGACCTCCCCTTAGTATGGACTTTGTCTCCTTGGTGGAGGCGTCCCACACGTGTATGGAGGGAACAGTTCCGATCTGGCCAGACGCCATCACACCCTTAAACTTTGGATGTTGATTAACGGCAAGGCAAATAATGTCATCTGTGTGCTCTAGGTAAAAGCTCTGTTGACCTGAAATAAAAAAAATAGAGGTAAATGTACCAGTAAATATTATACAGTGGAACCTCACTACCTTAAAGTCGGTGGGACCAAGGCAAAGATTTCATTTATTTGAGTTTCCAAGTTAAGCAAGTTTGAATGTTTGGTATTAATTTTTGTCCAGGACTGACAAAATACCAGGTTCTTCACATTAAATAGGGTTTTCGAGTTATACAAGTTTGAGATAACAAGCTTTGACTGTATTCTGTGTGATCTACAGCTATGTTGTCATATTTGGCATATATATACTGCAACTGCTAGTATGGAGTAGAAGAATTTCATTAAACATGGAACTACCTGAAGAATTTCATTGGCATATGTAGTTTTTACAAGGACTATCAACGATTAAATTGAAAGTGGTTGTCTGAATGCCCCCACCCACGCTACTTATGATAATGTACTCACCTGAAGACTTAACCTGGTTATAATGTACCCACCTGCAGACTTAACCTGGTTATAATGTACTCACCTGAAGACTTAACCAGGTTATAATGTACTCACCTGAAGACTTAACCTGATTATAATGTACTCACCTGAAGACTTAACCTGGTTATAATGTACTCACCTGAAGACTTAACCTGGTTATAATGTACTCACCTTAAGACTTAACCTGGTGATAATGTACTCACCTGAAGACAGGTTCTGGACGATGCCTGCTCCAGCAGTGTGGAAGATGATGTCAGCACCCTCGTTTATATAATGGAGGTTGTTACGAGAATCAAATCCACGGTAACCAAACACATAATCCAACTGCAGGTCCTAGGTAAACAAAACAAGTTTTACCTAATGTAAGCTGATGTCTTTAATATCATAAGCCAATGCCTTATTTAATACTAATGACTTTATTGCAAGCTGATTAAACCAATGGCTGATCTAATGACTTTAATGTAAGCTGATGACTTATACTAAGCCAATGACTTATCTTATACTATGATTTATTTTATACTATGACTTAATTGTAAGATGATGACTTATTATAAGTTAATTGCTTATTTTACGCTGATGACTTATACTAAGCCATTGACTTATACTAAGCCAATGACTTATTTTATACTATGACTTAGTTGTAAGCGGATGACTTATACTAAACCATTGACTTATTTTATGCTAATGACTTTATAGCCAGTAGAGGACTTACTGTTACTTGTGTAGCCTTTTTCCTCTTTGAACCTGCGGACGGAGCCTCCGACCTTTTAACCTTGGGAGGTTGTGGAGGCTTGCGCTGGAAACCAGGTCTTTATGAATAAGAAAGCAAATCATGTTTTATTATTTTTTACTTATACCTTTCCACTGCGCGTCAGAATACAGTCAAGACACCTCTTACAAGATTGTATCAAGAACATTTCTATGATTCTATGATTGTTCTTTTATATTTCTATCCAGCACACTTTAATTAAGAAATCCTACACCACTTGAAGTTGAGAAATTGTAAATTGTTCATACTCATTTGATCATGCGTAATTAATAAAATAAAATCCAAGTGAGCAGGGGTTCACATAGATATACCCCCCCCTCCCACCCCTCTACAAAGCGGTTAAGTGTGACCTTTGACCTTTAACGTTGACTGATGAACACCAAAATCAAACAGGTGTAGAACTTGATAGTGTGATGTTATGGTGTGTATCTGACCAGGGTTTCTGAAGATATGCTGTACACAAGGTCCGAACAAACACACTCACAGACAAAGTGGAGTGTATAATAATCACTAACACGAATGAATACATTTCAAGAACAGATAGTTACTTTTGCTGCAGCCCAGCTCCGTCCTGAAGATGGGGTTTTACCCCCTTCCTCTCTCTGATAGGATCCACGTAGCTCTTACTGGCATAGTCCAAGTTCTTCTCCCTCTCTACATCACTGTCATACCCTACAGAGATAAAATATTTGTCAGGCATAGGCAACATTTTTAGTGTCATGAGATTGTTGGAGCAAACAAAAACAACAGGCAGAAGGAGCCTGTATCAGTCATTTATTACCTAATGGTGTTGGCAATCAGACAATCAATACATTATAATGGGGCAATATGTGATTTATCATTCATTTAAAGAGTTCTGATTTCCAACAAAACTTCACCAGTACAGAAACACAGGCAAAATCTTATTAATTTAAATCATTTCAGTTCTTTAGAGGTTGCTTGAACTTTTCAACATTTTGACAAATCAATTTTTTGGACATTCTTTCAATCCAGTGACCTTTAGGCCTATTACCATAACACAATTTTTAAACAATTAATTTCTGGGACCTTGAATGTCCATCAAGGTAATTAACTTGAATGGCTTTGAAAGCCTTGCATTCCAGCAAGAAAAGAAAACAATAAAGGACTAAAAAACGTTGTATTTCCATGATATGTTATATAAGAATCCTTTAGTATATATCTAATAAGATATAATTTGATTGTAATTGAGCGGGTAGTGCCCATACCTCCCTCTTCCTCGGAGTCCGTGTCCGAGTCATCACTATCCCCACATGTCACTGCGGCTGCCTCTGTCGGGTTACCGTAGCGCCACACCATAATTGCCGTGTCAGCCCCGCCAGTGGACACCAACAGGCTATCATCGGAGGTAAATCGCACATTAGTCACATGGGCGCTGTGACCAACATACTTCTTGTACTTAGCAAACTTTGTCTGAAGACCAAACAAAGAAAATTCAGTAAAGATAAACCATAAAAATATGTTTTGACATTTTGAAAATATCAACTTTTCTGTTGAGATTTTTTTTTTCATGAAAACGAATTGGTCAGTGAGATTAAGCATAGCGGTACCCCATATTTGCAAATGCTGTTTGCGCAGAAAAATCTCAGCTTTTTAATAATCATATGTTAAATTATAGTGAGCAGTTTTAATTTTATCATGTCGCCTTTTTCTCTTTTCGGCATCAGATTTTACCATATTAGTAACGTCACGTCATTGTTGAGCCAATGTGATGCCACCTCGCATGATATATGTAATATAGAAGATAGAGTTTCTTATATAGCTTACTAACATGGGCAAACTCTTCCAAACATGGCAAGATATGAGAGAAAAACCTACCTTCACTGGATACTGGAAGAGTTTCACAAATCCAAAGTCATCAGCTGTGGCGATAACACCCTTGTCGTTGCTGACACAGACAGCGTTGACATCAGTGACATCACTCTTGGGTGGCCACACCCCCTCACAGGTGTGTCCTAGCACCGAGGTCCACGTAACCCAGTCCAGCTTCTCTATTTCGGCGTGTCGTAGAGTGATTCGTTTACCTCTGGGTGCCTCGAAGAAAAGCTGTTCCTTGGCCCCACTGTTTACCATCAGCACTTTACCTGTAATGTCAGATCAGTAAAAAACATCAGATATTTGAGGCGACTCAAATCAAAATGTCAGATATCATCTGTTATGTCATCATGTAAATCAACTTAATTCTCTCTACAGAAGGTCAATGGGGGAGATCTTGTTTCCATGAGATTTTTGAGACATAACCACAACCAGAATGGCTTTTTTTTGGCATTTTATACATTTTTGCGAAAAAAACTTTGAAATAGCCGCAAACAAATCTACATGTACCGGTAGTTGTCATCACAACATATCTCATTTAACAGAAATGCTAACTCTTCCTATTTAGGTGGTATTCTATCACTATTTAGACCAATTTTCCGCCTTCTGCTTTGTTGTCCAAATCTTCAGATTTCTATTATATAAAACACCATACTTTCTTCCTATTTCATTTCAGCTTGGATTCTACACAATCGTCCCTGTATCTGACACAGAATGACTACCCACCTGACCGGTCCCAGTCTACGTGGGTGATGTAACTGGAAGCTCCCTTACAGGTTCCGACCCGTTTCTGGTTTAACACGTTGTAAATGTCCACAAAATTGTCATGAGAGGCTACAGCCAAGTACTTCACAGGATCTGTCAACATCAGCCAAAATATTCATCACAGAATATGTACATCATACAGGGTTGAAAACTTTTATAATAAATATCAACAATGTTAATTAACATTCAGTTTAACAACACAAATACATATATGTATTCATTGAGACTTCTTTGTGAATAGTTCTAGATTGTGACCAATGGATATAAGTTTGGTTTCACAATTACTTTGTGATCTCCGAAATTAAAACCCCATTATTAAAATCCAGATATTTTTAACTATATACACTGTACATAGTTTAGGTGCAGCTCCCATATTTCAATGTCAATCAGTGTGAACCAGTACAGGGGAATTTTAGGATCAGTTTTTGTGCTGGTCGATACATGGGGTGCTTGACTAGTGCATCTCTATCTGTGGTATCTGGATATTAGGTACTATATGTACCATCTTGCTTTAACAGGGCTTTTTCTGGGGTCTCTCAGGGGCCGAAATTCGGCCCCATTCCCAATGAGATTTAGGCTTCATTTCTCCCAATTAAAGGACTTTTTTCCCAACCTGATGTTACAATTTAAAAAAAAAAATTTTTTTTTTTTTTTTTTTTTTGCATTTTAAAACTGAACATCTGCATCAGTTGAAAAAGAAGCTATTTGAAAAGAAATATTGTCATTTTATTGCTTTTATCTGATTAAATTACATTGCATTATTTGTCGATTCGTCGTTAATTTTTCCCAATTTCACTCAGGGGCCTTTTCCTAATTTACCCAGAAAAAGCCCTGTTTAATTATATCATCTCATAACACATCAGGAACCTGTGATCAGAGATAAATATATGCTACTACAGATTATTCTAGGGATGAATTTTGACATGAAGTCTTTATCACTTTTCCATCAAAGTACTCTTTACATTTAATCTTTACAAACCTGGGGAAAATTTGATGTCAGAAATTTCTTCCTTTCTATGATGGAAGGTCAAAATCTCATCCATCGTGTCAGAGTTGACCACCATAAAACTTCCTGTAAATGAAAAACAGACAATATTTCAGAAAACAAATACAGAGATAGACAAAATTTAGGGAGGGCGCTTCCAAGTACATTTATCAAAGTGGGGAAGGGGGCTTATTCGCGGTAAGAAACGGTGTAAAACATGTGAACAGAAAGGCACTAGGTCAAGTTAAACAAATACCAAAGTAATAAAACGATTTCTAATTGATGATAATGCTTTACCGTCTTTCAGACCCACAGCCAGAAATTTGCCGTCTGCGGAGAAGTCGACACATCTGCCTGCCTGCTTGAGCTGTTTGTAGTTGATCATTTTGTGGTCGGTGAGGTCCCAGATACGGAGTGTCTTGTCGTCACTGACGGTCGCACAAACCTTCTTCCGAGGGTGGACAACAAGGCCCCATAGTTCTCCCTCCATATGTCCCTGTGTTAGAAGGCCACATTTACTAATTTACTAATACATGTGCTATGTTTTACAAACTATATAGGGCATTATATAAATGTTGTATATATTATTTGTACAGTATATCATTACTATCAATATGAATACATAGGAATGTCAACCTTATGTTTGGCATTTCAGGAACTGTCGTCCAGGGGGGACAACTCATACCCCTCGCTGCCAATCAGGTTATTTGTACAAAACAGGGGATTTATTTATTATATATAATTTTATTTCATATGCAACAAGCATTTTCATTGGCCAATGGTTAAGGTGTTCAACCTATACCATAATTTTTTTTTACAACATTTTGTCATAACTCTGTAAATGATGCACAAATTCATTTGGTCATCAAAATAATCCCGAGCTCTCATGGCAATAAACCAAGTTTTTAATTCATCTGTTAAAAGTTACTCAAAATATTGAGCGGAAACTGTTTCAGTGATATAACAGAATATCGTTTACTTACCTGTGTGAGCAATGTCACTGGACCAGCCTTGTCAATCTCTAGTACCTCTCCGTTACGTGTGCCCAGTAGGATCTTGCCATGTCCCAGCACTATTGCTCTGATGGACGGTGACTCGGAGATCAAAATGCCTCGAGACGTTTGGGAGATGGATGCTTGTTTTAAAGAGTAGGTTTTCAAACATCGCTCAAACTGGTCGTCCCAAAGGCCAACCACTCCATCCTTACCTCCCGTCACAAAGCCCTGCGAATGGTCATCAAGTCAGATTTTAGTCTAAAAGAACTCTAAATTCTGTCAGATGTTTACAGGCCTTGAAATATTTTGCAGATAAAACACAGAGTGCTGGGTCTCACTACCTTATTTTTGGCCATAGACCGTAAGTCTGTTATGCAAGAAGGCTTGACGACAGTTCAATTAATATGAAAAATATCAACAAATGAATTCAAAATTCTTTAGTTGTTATGAAAAACAAATCAATATTGGCTATTTAATATACTGGGTTTATACATATGTAGATCTTTGAAGAACTGAAACATTTAACACTTATATCCAACTATTCCATTATTAACAAGAACTGTCGTCCAGGGGCCAACTCATACCCCCGCCCTGTTAAAGTTATTTGTACAACAAATGGGGGGCACATCTTCATACTGTACTGTCTATTCCCACAAAATTTTTAAAAGATCTGAAAACTGAGCGAATGCATAGTCGGACAAAATTGTGTCTACATTCGGACAACCTGATTCCAGTATACCACCAACCTCCCCCCCCCCCCCCCAATCTAACTTCGTTGTGGGGGGTATGATAATGTTGGGGAGGTGGGAGGCACCTGTTTTGATATATGGTGGGTTGTAGGGTTAAAACCACATCTACCTATCATTCTTTATATTAAATCTCCTTAAATATTTAATGGATGGTGGGGTCTCTGAAAGAGTGCCTCCCGCCCCTCCCACAAGGTTAATTCTGGAACAGCCCTTACGGAGAAGGCTTTTGCCTGTAATGTCCAAATCATCATGCTATGCCAGTTTGTCAATATTTACATGGTTTATGTATTCTATATCGATTCCTACCTTGTCCAGGGAATGCATGGCAAACACCGGTCCCTCGTGTGCCTTTACTGTGCGCTGTAGTTTGGTGTCTTGCCAGACAAACACACAGCCATCGCTGCCTCCGGAGTAGAACAAGTCTGCTGCCTTGCCGAATGTGATACACAGCATGTCACACAACTTAGCCACGTTCCCGAACGTACCGCGACTGGATGTGAAACCTCCGCCTGGAAGAAAGTTTGATAAAAAAATTGATGAAAAAATAACAAAATACTCTTGCTTCTCAAACCTGAAATAAGTCATGGGACATTTTTTTTAGCTATCAGTCTATTTCACCTTGTAATAACATACATTTTTTCCCCTTGGGGAAAGGAAATATGACCCTTTGTCTATATTTTAATTTATCATGTTTCACTGGAGACATAGAGTAACTTGGTTAGGTAATTGAGGGGGAAACAAGAAATTCTTCAAAAATCCTTTAATGAAATAGAGATATATTAATCTATTACACATTGTAATAACATATATCATATTTCCTATGGGGTAAGTAAGGTAAAACGATCCTTTTGCTATGGCTTCCCCTCAATTTCTCATGCTTCCCTGGAGACATAAAGTAACCAGGTGAAGTAAATGATGGAAAACAAGGATTTTTTTTCTCAAAATTTTTATACTAAAATGAAACAATAAAACTGTTAAGACACACAGGTTCAACTCATTCACCCCTGATTTTTCACAGTGAACTATTCCAACCTTTGAATTGGAAGAGTTCAAACGTGTCTTCAAGGGTAGAATGGTTAATTACAGGTCCTTGTTGTCATCATATTTAATCATACACAACTTAATGTGAAGCCTGTTTATTTAAAATTTTTATATGACGTAATTATGCCTCAGAAAATTATGCTCAACCTACCTGTTTGTGTCCAGAACTTAATATGTTTCACACCAACAGTAATGAGCTTGTTGGACTCGAAGGGATTCCACTTTATCACAAAAATCTTGTCCTTATGGCCTCTGAAAACCACAAATGACATAAATATCAGCCCATTTCTTCCTGTTTAAACAGAGTTCTGTAAAAAGATGTCTGGAAAATCTATATCATTGATCTGTTCTGATATGGCCCCCGAATTGACTTTATTAATGTACCTGAAAAATGCCATTAGAACAAGGGGAAAAAAGGTCCTTAAATTGCAATGAACAATTTCAGCTTTGTGCCAAAGGAAGTGGTAAACAGCTTATCTATATGTAATTATTACCTTGTGGTGGCCAGTTTCTCTCCTTTCCTCCAGTCCCATACCACTATACAGTGGTTGTCATCTAGTCCAATGGATGCTAGTCTTTTACCATCACCTAAAACAACCAAAAAACTCTCGTCAGTAAAAAGGTCAAGGCCTCAAGCAAACAAAGATTCCAGTTTTTTAAAGACCCGCAGGTTTTGGTGACACCAATATTTTAAATCCAGGTTTTCCGAGACCTGTGAGAAATCTGTTGAGATGTTTCTACTATACTGGAGGCCCTACCTGAGAAGTCGACAGCACACACTCCCCTCTGATGCTGCCCCTTCAGCACCGACACAGTCTTGAGAGATTCTGTATCCCAGACATGGACCTCCGGATCGCGACCAACCTAAGACATTAAGTCCATTACAGGGCTATGTAAAACAACTAGTTAATGTAGGGTGTGTGTAATGACAACAACAGGTGTGTCTGGATCAAATAAACAGTTTTTGAAGTTATTTTGATACATAAAAAGCAAAGACAAATGGAGAAATGCAGTTTTCGTCGCATTTCACGCACGTTATCCCTTGTTGGAAATGTAGAATATAACACCTATGCCAGCCCATTAGCTCACAGGAACTTCATCCAGTAAAACCCCACTTTATATACTCAAACCTGATTTACCCGAATACCCCTCAATCATCGAATTGATATCCCTCAAACTATTGATCAGGTTCCCGTAATTTGGAGTATGTGGGGTTTTCTGTATATAAGAAGTATCAATCTATTGTTTACGAAGGCAAAAATATTAATCTTAAACATCAATCATAATGTTTTTTTTTATAAAAAACTTCAGCAAGAAAATTTCGGACTGACCTGGCCCGTGGCTACCAAGTCTTTGAGTGGGTGTATACACAGACAGAGGATGTCGTCCGTGTGTTCTGTATAAAACCTCTGTGTGTTGTTGTCTCGGCTGTATACGATGCCCGCCGCAGCCACGTGGTACACCACCTCACCATTCTGTGTGTAAAACAGGTTGTTTCTGCAGTCATAACCTCGGTACCTAAACAAATATAGCAACAGTGATCAATTTTATGAATCATATCAATACTTAATAAAACTTGTTGTTTAAGTGGGCCCCACTTGAAATATTTTCAATTCTTTGGAATTTTCTGTCAAGAGTTTCTTGTTAGTTACTGCTCAGATTTACTTAATTGTAGGCTTATTTTTGCATGTTTATCAACTGGATTTTTTTTCAGAATTTTTCAGAATCACAAAAAATTTCCTGAAGTTACGTACTGGGCCTTCAACATTTTGATAATAATAGTCACATCTGAAGTAAATACTTGTCAAACTGGCTTTACCACCACACTTCATTCGAGATCAGGTTTTTAATTACCCGTGGATGTATTCAAGCTGCAGTCCTACGTCCGGTCCTTTTTTGCGTTTCTGACCACTGCCCAGCTCCGCTTTAATCTTCTTTCGTATGGTTTTGGCATCCTCTTTGTACAGTGCACGATCATATTTGATCTGTTTCTCCTGTTCAAGGTCGGAGTCCACCTCACCAATATCTGACATGTCCGAGTCACTCGCCTCACTGTTTGAATCCAAGTAGCCTGCAAATAGTACCACACCATGTCAATATGTACATTATTGGTTTAAGCCGTACATCACTAGTTTCAACAGCACCATGTCAATATGTACATTATAGGTATAAACTGGCTTCTTTAAGACACCAATAAAGATAGCAGATTTTTTTATGATTGGGTTTTTTTCAAATGACTTTGTGATAAAAAATATGCATAAAAAGAAATCTGACAAACACTTGCACTGATCGAGCCTTTCACAAACTTAAAAGTATTCCAAATCAGCTAGGTAAACATTATAGCCTTTTCGCTTCTACATTTGAATATACGGTTTTGTATTTGTTTGCAAAATTCTTAATTTTCTATGCCAGTAATGAAGTTCCTGTCTCAATGTAATAACTTCAGGCTTTTTGTTTCTTGATAAAAAGACATCTGAGAGAGTTTTGATATTGTTAACTCTTGTGACTTTAACAAAATATATAATTAAAAATAAATTCCTGGAATTTGTCATAATGTTATAATATCAGTAAAAGTAACTGAACTCATTTACCCCTAAAACATTATAACGAACTATTCCAACCTTTGAATTGGAAGAGTTCAAATGAATCTTCAGGGGGTGAATGAATTAACATGTCTAAGGTTGAAGGCAATGTTTTTAAGATTTCCACTCACCACTCTGCGGATCAACCAAATCTCCAGTGTTGGCTCCGTCGGCGCCGATAAATCGCCACTGGAACACACTGTGGTCAGCCCCGCCTGTGGAAATGACTCGGCTCTTGTCCTGTGAGAACCGCACATTTGTTACATGAGCAGAGTGACCCATGTATTTCCTGAATTTCGCACCTGGAACAAAAATATTAATGTCACTGAAATATTGATTTTCTGTAACTTACAAATCTGAAAATATGGAAAGCATACTATGACATCAGTTTCCTAACATTTTACTTTTGTACCAAAAAAATCACAGCAGAATGTACATGCAAAAATGTGGACGAGACTGTTTGCTGACAAATGAAGCTTTGGTAATCATTATATTGACCTTGCCACAATTTCAATTATTTTGTGCTGGTATTCCTGTTTTTGAACAGGGTCTAACCAGTCAAAACTTGAGATTGCTATTTAACCCTTTAGGAACCTCATCTTTTAATGACATGGGGCCATTCTGACTTCATGCATTCAATCGAACTTTAATTACTTTAGTAACATGAGACTAAGATCACAATGAAATCAAGTTGGAAAGATGACGTAACACACACATATATGCTGCACCTTTTAAATTTCGGAAATTTACAGTATGCCAAAAAATGAATTAAACTGCATCACACAGCTCTTTCGTCCTCATAGGAATCTTCAGTGATGCTAGGGGCCAAAGGGTCGGAAAACATGTTTGTACTGGCTCCAAAATTTGCAGTTTCATTCTAGTCCTTTTTACTATCATGCTGGTTATGGAATAAACCTCTGTCAAAAGTTTTTAGGGTCAACTTTTAAAAGGATACCTTTATTACAAAATTGTTAAGAAATTTCTGAAATACAAACCTTTCTTAAGGGAAGGAAACTTGAACAACTTAACGAGACCGAAGTCGTCCCCAGTGACAATGGTCTCCGCGCCAAAGTTGGCGTCCACGGCGTTGATGTCGTTGGTGTCCGTGTACTTTTCCCAGATACCGTTGACCTCTGACCCCAACACACCAGTGAAGCTGTGCCACCTGATGTTGACAATTTCTTCTCTGTTGGTAACCTGTTTCCCAACTAGATGAAAAATAAAAGTTCAATTTACAGAACATGCTTTATAAAACAAGAATTCAATGAAAAATTGAAACAGCAAATATGCAAAAAAAAAGAACAAAAAAAACTAGAAATGTCCCCTTCCCCCATATGAAATTAGTTCTTCATGCTTATTACATAGGTATGCAAAGTTTGATGACAATCGGATCAGCAGTTATTTAGATAAGCTGGTTACATTACCATGGGACGGAACGGACATGCATGGGTAACACTATATTCCCCCCCATTTCATGGGGGGGGGGGGGGGGCATGAAAAACAACATATCCATACAAACACAAAAAGGCCTTACAGCTTGTACTAACTTGACTTTTATCACGATTCGATCCCAGCATATTATAGAAATCCCTCTAGGCTTTATGGTTCTTTAGAAGAAATTATTTTGTATTTTCAATGCATTTGAACATATATTTAGGCATTTAAAGATAAAAAACTAGAAATGTCTGTGAGATATAAATGCCCCCTTACCCCATATGAAATTAGTTCTTCATGCTTATTACGTATGCGAAGTTTGATGACAATCAGATCAGTAGTTATTTAAATAAGCTGGTTACATTACCATGGGACATGACGGATGGGACGGGATGGGATGGGGCGGACATGGGTAACACTATATGCCCCCCATTTCATGGCGGAGACATACAAATATGTTGTCTTCTATTCTACAGTAGACCCAAGGGAACTTACATATCCCTTCAGAAAATTGATTCCAAGGTCGTTACGCTTACCTGGCATTTTATAGAAGAGTCTTTCGGCAGCACCGCTGTTTGTCTGGAGAAACTTGCTGTCCTCCGACCAGTCGATGTGGGTGATGAAGCTGGAACTGCCTTTACATAGCCCCACCTGTTTGTATCGCTGTTCCACCGAGTACACATCCACGAAGTTATCGTTGGAAGCAACGGCAAGGAATTTACCACAGGGTGAAAATTTCATCTCATGAATCACCTCCTTTCTATCTTTGATGTGTACAACCTCAGCAAAATCTCTGCAAACGTCAAGAATCATCATCATTTGTGATTTTTCACATATATATCAATATGACCAAAAGATACATATGTTACTTGAAAGGTGATGAAATTTGAAAAGATAAATAATAACACTTTATCTATGGAAGGTAAAACTCCCAAATTTTAAAAATGAATTTTCATCCAATATAGGACAGCATTTCAGAATGTAAATTTAAAGATAGGAAGACTGATAAGTCTTTATTCATCTCAGAATCTAAACAGGCTCATTTCCAAAATTACACTCACCCGGTCTTCAATACCAAAAACGAGCCGTCCATAAGCCCTACAGCAATGTGATTGCCATCATTATCAAAGGCACAGGATCGGATCTTCTGATCAAGGGACGTCCTCGACAGAATTTCAAAGTTGTTCATATTCCACAATCTGCGAAGAAAAAGTTGTAACTATTTATAATATACCCGTAATTATAATATTTTATTCTTTTGTTTTCTGAAGAAGTTAAAATTCTATCAAACCATTATGATCATCATTACACTTAACATAATTCTATGTATTTTGGCTGTTATAGTTTTGCAAACCAATTTTATGATTAAAGATGGCTCCCACATAAGGTCATAGTAGATCACAATCTTCAATTTTATTCAATTAATTTTAATGGTTTTCGGAAAAAAAGGCGAAAATGAGGACTCAGTTGACTGATGGATGTCACAAGGAAAATAAACAGAAATGAAAATGATGATACGTTGTGTTAATTGTAATAAAGGATAAAAACTATCAAAAACTACCTGAGCGTCTGATCATCACTTCCTGTGGCGAATATAGGTTTGCGAGGATGAACAGCCAGGGCCCAGAGTTCCCCTTCCGCATGGCCCTGTACGAGACATTTGGGCTTGTCTCGCTCCCGCACCGACAGTTCAAATATTTCGCTGTCCTGTGTCCCACACAGAACATTTTCTCCCCGCCAACACACGCTTCGCACACATAGACCTGTACATCAAAACAAGACTCATCATCAACATCCTATTGTTCACACTACCTCAATCGAGATCGACGATCAAGAAATTGGAAGAATTTGTTTTGCATCCTATTTGTAATCATAAAGCAAATGGGCCTTAACACATTCATCCCTAAAAACACTTTTGATCTTTTCCAATTTAAAAGTTGGAATAGTTCATAAGGAAATTTCAGGGTGAATGTGTTTTCAGTCGACTGTGTCGCACAATTATTTCTTGCTACCGAGACTTTAGATGAAGACATTTCAAAGGAAGACAAATTATGTATGACAATTACGAAAGCTACTTGTCATTTATCAGTAAAATAAATATATCACCAACACCAAGTTTAGCCCTTAAGAATGAAATATTCTTTAAAATGGAATGCAATATATATATATTATGTCAATTAGTGAGGTTTCATACCGATACCGCAAATATATGATGCCAAAGGTCACCATGGCAACCCATCAATGGATGCCTGCTACTTACCTCTATATCCTAGATGCGAATTAACCAGATTTATCGTAGTTATCGGCTTAAGGTCAGAGTCCCACAGTCGAACACAGCCGTCCTTACCACCTGTGGCAAAACCCTCATCGGCATGGTCAATGGTGTAGATAGCAGCCTAGAACATCAATAACAGAGTGGTTAGTCAGTTACATGGGCTGTATCAAATTCCTACAGAGGTATCTAACCATCCATGGCTCTGAATTTCTAGTTAACCCTAGAGCATTATATCCTAGGTATAAAGTTTTCCCACTGTGAAAGAGCTCCTTACTATTGTTCCCAGGAGGACAATACTTGCTATTAGACAACATTGAATTTCCTTGTGTTAAATTTTTATTCAGTTATGAGTTAAAATCCCTGTAAACTCATACAGTGAGTATATATGCGAGTCGACCCTCACATACAATCAAACCTCATTACTCTCTTTGAGTTCCTGGTCCCCGAATAAAAGTTCATCATCAACTTGAAATCTTCTGTCATACTTTCCAATGGAGATTTTGAAGCCGGGGAACTGACTTAAGTTAAGGAACAGTATTGAAACCAGGGCCTGTCCCCTTATTTTTTCAATATTCACTACCATGTCATTTATAGTCCAGTACAGGTTTTATTGTTACCAGTACCTTGTGTGCCTCCTGTATGACTCTATCGAGATTGTTTCCCTTCCAGATGTAAATGTCACCGCTCATCGTGCCTGAGTAGGTTACATTGTCGCTGGTGCTGAACGCCATACACAGGATGGTCTGTATCTCACCAGTCTTACCAAACACACCCTTTTTGGAGGTCAGCGAGTTTCCACACAGTGTCCAGAACTTGATGTGTTTCACACCACAGCTGACAATGGCATTGTCCTTGAATGGCTGGAACTGCACATCAAATACCTGGAGGGAAACAAAAATCAAAGTACTGAAAGGACGGAGAGAGAACATGTACAATGTAGGTCAGCCATTGAATTAACATGCATATAAAACATCTTAAAAGATTCCTAACTGACCTGTATCATTCAGTACTATTCTCACTTTTATATGACCTTCATTGTGGATTACAGATCCAATTTATTCAAATTATTTTCTTCAATTTTTTGTCAAAATTTCGATATATTAAAAGTGTTGTACATTCAATTCCTTATGAATTAAGAAGTTGCTTATCATTTGTGGCTTTTTTAGCAATCCTGACAAATATGTATATATTCTCATTTTAAGCTATATTTGGGAATAAAATTTCCATTTTCATGTTTGTCTTTCAATGCTAAGGGGAACAACACTTTTTCCTATGGATGCATCATAGCAAATGGTTGAAATACAATTTACAGATCAAGAGGAGTACTTTGTTTTATTTTACTATTTCAGATTTTAAATCTTGTTATCTCGAACTCGTCTAATTCAAACACCCTGTTTAATTTGAAGTATTCTGTTTGTCCTGGCCAAACTTTACACTAGCATTCAAACTCGGGTAAGTCGAATACCTACTCAAATAACTCCAAGTTTTCATATGGTCCGTCGACTTTGAGATAACACAGTTCGACTGTACATTTTACTCCTTTGGGCATTTATCTATTATTTCTTTGTAAAAAAGGAAGTTAAATTTCACCTTTGAACAATAATTTTGAATTCAAGGAAGTTACATCATAGCAGTAAAATTTGACATCTACCCAGTATACCTACCCTGTCAGTGTGGCCACGGACCGTAGCCAGTATTTTTCCTCTTTTCCAGTCCCAGACATTAATGGTTGACTGTTGATCCAGCCCGACAGACACCAGACGCTGTAAAGAAAAGATCAATATCACATACATGGTACCAGACTGTAACAGAATAACTACTAATAACTGTAACAGGAGAGGAAAAATGCACAGCCAGACCAGGGTTCGAACCCAGGACATTCTGGACTCTAGATGGACACTCAACCAATTGAGTGATTTGGTCGCAGATGATCCACCAAGTCAAGTTCTGTTGAACAACCATTACAAAAACATAATCCCTTGTCGAAGAAATAAAAACTTACATAAAAAAAAAAACATCAAACACAATCCCACATCAAAATCATTGTAGGTCACTTGGAGCCCTTCACTAAAAATATCAAAAATTAAAAAAAAAAATGCTTTACTATTTTATAAATTGTTAAAAAGCACTTAAAAACCAATGGACCACCATCCAAGTATGATAATGACTTGGCAAACATTGTTGTTTAAAGAGTTGATTAGTCACGTGGGTAAAGCATGAAGAATTTTACACATATGTATAATCATTACATACAAAGTGAAACAGCTAGTTATAATTACTGATTACTGTCCAAGCAGTGTTCTTTCTTTTGATAACACTTACTGTTCCCTCTCTGTCAAAAGCCACTGCAGCAACCCCATTTTGGTGTCCGTCCTTCAGTATGGAGACGGTTTCCATGGTGTTCGAGTCCCATACACAGATGAAGGGGTTCTTTCCCGTCTGACCCGTGGCCACCATGGATCTATCAGGATGTAGATTGAGGCTACGAAGAAAAAAAAACGTCCAATAATATTATTATTTCATGACAGTATTTAGGGACTTAGCCGGACAAATTAAAAGTTGACTGATCCAATGATCCAACAATGTAATATGGCCAAAATGGGTAGTACTCATGATATGCAACCTTGTTGTCATCGATATCAGACAATTTGTACATACATGAGACACATATTACTAATATTTGTGTTTTTTTCCTGTTAACACAGAGGTTTACCATACCATTATAAAGAGTGTTTTATATTTCAGTTGGGTCACGATCCGTGGGGTGCTTATGTAATTTCAACCACTGCAGAAAAGGGGTGGGTTGGGCACTTATAGGTGAAGGGGCGATAATTAGTAATTAGGGTGAATACAGTAAATAAATGTTAAGACAGCAGTACTCTGATAATGGTGACTTTTTCTTAAAGAGACTCAATGGGTCCCGCATTTCATGGTGTTGTACATACAGCTGTAGGTAGGAACTTGAAGCACATGTTAACATTGAAAAAAGAGGTGTGTAAAGTGCCGTAAACACTATGTTTGGTGTACTGTATTTGCCATAATTAGTGCCCATGCAGGTCGTGTTAAAAAATTGGTTCCAAAGTGGGCGCTTAATAGGATTACAAAGCTTAGACCTGGACGGAAAATGTAAATTTTATCAACAAAATAAGTACCTTCCAATGTATTGTGGCCAGAATGGGTAGTAATCATGATGTGTGACATTATTAATTATTGTTATCCATTTTGGACAAATTGTAAACATAACATATTGCCAATATTTTTCTTTTCTTTTCTTGCAGACATTCGCAAAATGAGGTTTACCGTACTGTTATATATATATATAAAATCCATAAGTTGTGTCATAATTAGAAGGTGTGTTTTTATAATTCCAATACCCCCGTAGAAGGGGAGGGGGGCACTTATAGGCGGAAGGGCGCTAATTGCGGCGAATACGGTACATGTATCAATGATGTTAGATACCATGTACAGTATGGAGAGATTGTACTTCAACAATGTTAGAATTTTAACACGGCGAGATACTTTTTGACAGGCGTCGCGTGCGTTACAGTCGGCAAAATCATATCTGATAATAAAAAGGCTGACCAGCGGCCTCTTATCTTATAGGAGTAGGAGAGATTGGAGACTAAATTACATACTGTGGCTATATATAGCTATCAGCTACACCAACGTGAGGGTCTCAGACCGTCATGCTAATTGGTGCACAGACATCAGTGGCACAAAAATAACAATTCAAGTATGTGAAATCACAGCAGTTAAAGCTGCATTTAATCATTTCATCTAATTAAAGGGGAAAGTCTGAGGTGAAACTAAACTACAAACAGACTGACTTCTTGTAGACTGTCATGGATGTTGATCATCTCCATCCTCAGATTCTCACTATCAAAAATCTGAAGATGCTTTAATTTAATTGCCTTGATATATATAGTCCTATATTTAAGTGTTTTCATAAAAAGGATTTCAAAGAAAACATATTCCCAATCCAACTATTGATGTTATTTTCCTACATAACAACTCTCTTCATTATTTTTATTAAAACAAACAGTAATTGGATTTCGTTGCTTTCAGTCGATACATGTCATAACATGACTTTTGCTACTGAGTATATAGAGCACAGTATGGAATGTATACAACCAGTGGCAGTGGTCGATGTTGACAAAAAAAACTAAATGACAAATTCCTACTGATAAGCATCGAAACACTGGAAACAAGAAAAGGGATGCTAAATTAATCTCTATTTATATATTTACCACAAGATGTCATCATCATGACCGAGATAGAAGCGCTGTTTATGGTTCCTGTCGTTATAAACAATCCCAATACCGGCGGCGAAATAGATGATATTCTTGCCGGCATTGTAAAACAAATTGTTTCTGCACTGGTGTCCTCTATAACCATAGACCCACTCCAACCGAAGTTGGCTCGGTGGTGCTGTTTTAGTCGCCATTTCTCAAACTGAAATACTTGCACCGGGGTTTAAAATCGACGACAAGCACCGACCAGTCTGCATACGGCCATATTTATTATTGCCGCTATGTAACTGGGGAGAGGGTAATGTCCGGAATGTTATCGGAAGTGGCATTAAATGTGGCAACGTTTTATATTGTTGGCGGCTATTATTCCCCTAAGACGCAATCAGAATTCAGACAGATGCTATCACAGTAAAGATAATTTTATTCTTTAATCTTTAAGTTTCAGTTAATTAAATGAATAAATTTCATACATTACAAAAGCATGAGAGGAAAAACCCATGTCAGCCACTTTTTGTCACAGGGGCATGCGAATTCGTTACAGCTAGATTTGGTTTTATGCAATTTGATACTTTGGGGGATTAAGATGATTTTTTTGAGAAAAAAAAAACTTTCAATGGTCTTATGAACCTCTCACAATGACAATTGCACTCAAAAATTGAGTTCTGTTACTTAAACGGAAGAAGAAAATCATGCACTGGGGTGTATTTTTATAAGAAAACTCAAAACACGTTAGTTTAGGCACGTCCGTGGTTTAGGTTCAAAACTTGCTAGCTGTAACGAATTATCAGGCCCCTGTGCATGTGGTTAAGGACGATCATCGGCCAGGGGGCTTTCAGATTTAAAAAAAAAAAACAAAAAACCCTAGCTTTTAGTTATGGTCAACATTATTCTAATTGTATTTTGCAGTTTAAAATGAAATTTGCATATGCAACTACATGTACGTTCTAGCACGGACTTATAGGTAGAAAGCTATATAATCTAACTCTATGGTTCTATTTACATAAAATCATAAAAAAAAGATATTATACTATACGGGATCTGTGCATAAAAATAGCAATGCAATAATAGTGATATACTAACATTTCCAAGTGCTGCACAAGCATTTAATTAGCAAACAAATTATATTCATAGGGCTATGAACACGACTTGATCAGCGCATTTAAAGTTCTAAACTTGGTATATACATGACCATGGGAACTATATGTTCCGTATAGTGTGTTCTTGTTTTAACTGAACTCCAGAGCTAAATGGCGAAATAACGATAAAGGGAGGGAGACAAGACGCCACTGTACTTCGGTTTGACATTATTTCGCTGTTGACGGGTTTTCGTCTTTTCGTTTTTCGCTTGGCGTTATATATATATTCCATTGGTGGCAAAGCGAGAAGACGAAATTCATATGTAAGCCACCATAGTGAAGAAAACCGCAAATCGGAATTAGTGGGTGAGACGCAACAGATGATTTCACGTCGTGAGTTATCTGAAAGCAATTAATGAGGTCCAAACGAGAAACTTCTCTTCATGACCCTTAGATCTACGATACGGTCTCTCCGCCCCTGGAATATGTCATAGCAAAAATGAAGGCGCCGTGTGCGCCACCTTGTTGATGAGGCAAGGAGACTAGAGTTTGAGCCTTTGACGTACACCAAAATAATCTCGCGGTCTCATAACTGTAAAATTGACAGGATTTGAATTCGGTTGCGTCTCTTTGTAATCTTAAAAAGACAGGTATCAGCCTAGCGATTGGTCTTTTTTCTTACCGGAGACCAAGCAAACTGCTCTCTTTGTGTTTTAATTTTGTCATGACATTTTCAAGGGGTGTTGAGAGCGTAGACCTGTGTGTGAAACCCCTAGATATCGAAGATGGAATATTGAAGGCTCAGCGTGCGCCAAAAAATATCTCGCTGTTGCGTAGCAGTAAAAATTGTTTGATTTTGAAGTCGAGATTATATCCTTTGTAATCTCCAAGTGACATTGCCAACCTGGTGATTAGTCAGGGGCTTGCTCGACACTAATTAAATAGCTCTATCTGTGTCTTCAATTTGAAGGATTGAATAATAAAGGTCAAATCAACAATCAGGATGATGAACCCTTATACTTCAAGTCGATCGAATTATTAGTCTTAAAAAAATTGCAACAGAAATTATTTTTAGTTTTCCTAGAAGGTGGATACCTATATTTTAACAAAAAATAGTCTACCAAAATCTACCTTTGGGAAATCGTTTTTATCGCACAAATTGGGGGTCAAGAATTTCAGCGTAATTGCTTACTGGGCCAACTTTGAAGTGAAATAACTAATTATTAAGCAATTCTGAGTGTAAAATGAATAGTTACTTGTCATAACCAGTTTATGTATATTACAGATTGAAAAAAATATTGGTCCATCAATATCACTAAATCACTATCATTTCACTTGACGATATTTTACTTTTTCACATTTTAAGAGCAGAAAATATCATTTAATATTTTCTGTAGCAAAATAAGATTAAATTAAATGTTTAAAATAATGGTATTTAATTTCAATATTTAATTTAACTGATGATTGATTAACATACAAAAAAGTTATTAAACATCAAAGTCATCAAAATGTGATGATTTTGCACTTTTTCGAGGTCCATATTGAAACCTTTCCATATCTCTTTCGCATGTATTTTAATAATAAGGAAGGCAAATGCTTAAGTCAATTTTACATTTTTATTTTCATTAAAGTTTTTGCATTGTTTATCTTAAATAAAAAATTGGATAAAATAACTTTGCCTCTATGCTTAAAATCAAATCTTGAAACCACTACCTTATTCACTTTTACCTGAACAGTCAAAAAGTCCACTATTCTGAACAACGAAATTCCTTATTTCTCTGCAAAGTTTATCAGATTACATGAAGACTTTGTCAGAATTATTTCCATGAAATGGTTGTTTAAATGCAATTAATCCGAGTTTTAACATCCAAAAAAACTAATAATTTAATTGAAAATAATGTTTTTTTACTACTGACCATTATGGAACAAAAGAAAATATTTTGTTTACCCAACCCAAAATATTTTATTTAATCACAATTCGTCTTAGCCATCAAGACAATCTTATTGTCTTTAGCCAAGCCAAGTTATTTAGCAATCAGATAAAACACAAAAAAGTTATGCATTTTTTTGTTATTTAGAATGATGAACTTAGTCATTTTTTGCCATTCTGCCCTAATGACATGTAATGGTGTTTTGAATATTTGATTATCAATATATTAGCAAACTGACCTTACCAATTAAGTAGTTAAAATAGCCATTGTACATACATGAAAGCATGTGAAAAGAATTTTACGATTTGCTTTTTGCATTATTAAAATACAGGTTGCATAAATTGAGAAATCGTTCAAAATTGACGTTGAAACCGCTCAAAATTGGCCTCGCAACCAACTTTCAAGATTGAAAAAAAAAACTGTATGAAAGCAAAATGTCTCACATAAGAAAGTTTAACACATATGTAATATTTTAATGGATTAATTCATATCTAGCAATGATACTTATAATATTTTTTTATTTTGTTTTGTCTAAAAAATGCAAAAAAAAGCTTGTATGTTCAACATTCAGATGCTCTTTAGTGACTTTTGACTGTACATATTCCTTGATGCAATAATTTCTATCGATTTAATTTAGTTGTTTGTATTAAACATAAACTATTTATACAATGTAGTTATTAGTCAAATATAAAAAAAATATTTGAGAATTAAATATTTCACTTTAAATTTGCACCATTAAGCAATTATGCTTATTTCTTGATCCCAATTAGTGCGAAAAAAAGTGATTTTCCAAAGTTAGATTTTGGTAGACTTTTTTTCTGTTAAAGTATAGGTATCCGCCATTCCAAAAATAAGAAAATAAATTCTGTTGCAATTTTGTCCCGGTTAGGCCTATATTTTGGCTAATTTGACTGGACTATATGACTGAGCTACGAATGTGTTTGATTAGCACGTCATGATTACATTTTTGCATGCGTTACCAGATAAGTAATACAGCAGAGAAACCTGAATGCTAGCTGAGAGAATAAGAGATCAACGAATGATATTTTCAAAATAGTAGTGGTTCTGTTCATTATATATATTCCTATATAGTTCCCAGACAAATTGTTCATTGTCAATTTACAGCCAACACCACAGTGCCGCTTTCTGCCACAGGGACCTGAGAATTTGTTACAGCTAGTTTTGGACCTAAAATAGGGTGTTTAGAGTAATTTTACACATTTGGGGGGGGGGGGAGGGGGGGTAAGATCAATTTTCGATAAAAACGCCCCCTCAATGGTCATAAAAGCTAAAGGGTGGAAAGCTTTCCGGGTCGTAAAATCGACCCCCTCCTACCTTTCTTGCATCAAAAATCACATTTATAGTTGAGGTACGAAAAAACGCTTGGTCCCAAGTCAAATGTATCCTCCTTCCGCAGAAAAAATCTCCATTCCCTCCAAAAACACGGAAAATATCCGTGTCTCAAAGTTTTCGTCGGCTTGCCGGCCAGTTTTACATATTCATTGAGTTTGACGTCACCCCGCGTGCTGGTCTTTTGCTGTAATTGGATGCCTAAATTTAACAGAAGACCGCCATACAATGAGAGCGTAAGGCCTCCGCATGCAGTGACGTCAAAACTTTTATGACCATTGATGGGGCATTTTTATCGAAAATTGATCTTAACACCCCAAATGTGTAACATTACCCTATTTTAGGTCCAAAACTAGCTGTAACAAATTCTCAGGTCCCTGTGCTTTCTGCTATGTACGGGTTAAATTTTCTAAAACTTATATTGCATTAAACTAAAATAACGCCATTCATTCCTTATATTTACGTTATCAACATAAAATTCTTTCTGACCTAAATATACCACAGATTCCTGAAACACCCGAATGCCATCTCCGAGTGGCTGGCTCATGTTATTCCAGGCGGGAGTTCTTCCAAATGACTATAATCGAATTGCGTTCATAGCTTTATGAATTGCGTATATGCTCTGAAACATGCTTATATGAAGAACTTTCATAAATTACATGACTCGGAATCTTATCTGTGAGAAAACGGGAATGACTTTCACTGAAATACATATCAGAAATGTACGAACTTCATGGCTCAATACGTCGCTGGATATATTCCATTGCGCTTTAGTAACCTCCTTGGTGACACTGGGTTTACCCAGGTTGTTACATTCCCTACCCGTAATAGTAATACACTGGTCTTGTTTATCACAAACACCCCAAACCAAGTACTCCGGCTTGAGCCTATCCCAGGCATATCAGATCATGAAGCTGTCTTTCTTGAATTTTGTCATGTCCCACGAAAAATTATACAAAAACCCCGCAAGGTACATCTATACGCTAAAGCAAACTGGGAATCTATGAAATCTGAGCTGTCCTCCTTCTATCAGGAAATCTTAACCAATAGAATCTTGACTGTCGATGGCCTTTGGATGCATTTTAAAGACTTTATGCTCCATCTCATTGGTAAACATATCCCCCACAAAATGGCTAAAAAAAGAGATGGTAAACCCTGGGTTACTTCTGAATTAAAAAAGATGATTAGGCAAAGAGACCGTCTTTATAAGAAATCAAAAAAGACTGGTAACCAAGCTATTAGAGAAAAATACAAAGCTGTTAAACACCAAATCCAAAAGTTATTAAGGCAAACATACTGGAATTATATTGAAGATATTGTCTCCCCAAAATCTGACGCCAATGAATTTAAACCCATGAAGAGGTTCTGGACCTATATTAAGCACAAAAAAACTGAATACAACGGGGTGGGTTCCCTTAAACAGGATGGCAAACTTTTTACCAAACCACTGGATAGAGCAAACATACTAAACAGGCAATTCCAATAAGCCTTTTCTTCTTCTAACGAAATTAGTTTGCACACTTTAGACCAAGACTATCCAAAATATGGCAATTACCCTGAAATTTCTAACTTCCAGATGACAGCAAAGGGAATTCAAAAGCTACTCCTCAAGTTAGACGTCAACAAATCTGCAGGGCCAAATCTCATAAAACCCAAGATCCTCAAGGAGTTAGCTACCGACATATCCCCAATCCTGTGTCTTATCTTCCAACGTTCCCTTGATACTGGTCACATTCCATCTGACTGGAGGACGGCTGATATTGCCCCTGTATATAAGAAAGGCTCTAAATATGATCCATCAAATTACCGTCCTATATTCCTCACTTGTATATAACTGTTGCAAACTTTTAGAGCACATTATTGTCAGTAACATCATGAACCATGCTGATACACATCAGATACTTTACCACCTGCAGCATGGATTCAGACAATCTAGGTCATGTGAGAGTCAGTTAATTGAGTTCATTAACGACATCACAATTAACATGGAACTTGGGAAGCAAACTGATGTTCTCATCATGGACTTCAGTAAGGCATTTGACAAGGTCAGCCACCAACTTTTAATCTATAAGCTTAAGAACTTTGGGATAGGGGGCAAAATAAATAAGTGGATTGAAAGCTTCCTAAGCAACAGGCTCAATCAGTTGTTGTTGAAGGGGAAAAATCCAACACTATCCCAGTAAGATCAGGGGTCCCCCAAGGATCGGTCCTCGGGCCGAGCCTTTTCCTCTATTATATAAATGATATCACTGATGGCATCTCATCCACCATAAGGCTCTTTGCAGATGACACCATTATGTATCTTGCAGTTACATCAGAGCGAGATACTCAATCTCTGCAAAGTGACCTCATCAGACTAGGTAACTGGGAGCGTAAGTGGAAGATGGAGTTCCACCCAGACAAATGTCAGGTCTTATCTATTACCAGAAATAGAAATCCCATTGTCCATCCATATAAGCTTCACGGACTAGCTAAATATCTGGGCATTACCATCAGCTCAGATATGAAATGGGCGCCTCATGTCAACAACATCACGAAGAAAGCAAATAACACCCTCAGCTTTCTCAGGCGTAACTTAAAAATTTCATCTTCTGACATCAAAGAAAAGGCATACAAGTCCTTAGTCCGCCCTCAACTTGAATATGCAAGTTCAGTTTGGGATACCTATATGAAAAAAGACACTGACAAGATAGAGTTATGTTATGTTACCAATCGTCATCGTAACACCTCAAGTGTTGGTAACATGTTAGACCATCTTAAATGGCGCCGCCTTACTGATCGCAGAAAAGATGCGAGGCTGACCATGTTTTTTAAAATATGCCATAGAATCTAGCAAAGTTGCCATCAATCCCAAACATCTAATTCCCACATCAAGGCGATCTAGGCACTGTCACCACAATACTTTCCAAACTATTCTTTGCAGAACGTCCGTGAGGAAAGAATCCTTCTTTCCCCGGACTATCAACGACTGGAACACAATACCGCCTGAAATTTCATCAGCAGACTCTCTTTCTTCTTTCAAATCAGCCATCTCCTCTCACATATATTAATTCTGTTCTCTCCCTTTCTTGCCATAACCAACCAAACATGACAGGATCTTCAATCAGTTGAAGTTGGTCATTATCTGGTAGAAGTAGAAGTAGAAAGGGGTTCGATACGAAACCTCAAATACACCATGTAATTATATAGGTACAGCTGTTTCATGAAGGTCAAGATTTTAAAAGGGGTAACCCCCTCCCCCAAAAGTCATATCGAACATTTGGCTTAATTTAGAGCAGACATCAACATGCCAAAACTTCTGAAGGTTGTTGGCCTTATCAATGTTGTTTGTGAAAAGTGTATCATTCTTTTGAAGAGATCAAATACCCCGAGTTATTCCTGCCTACTTTGTTTTTAATAGCTGAATAATTTCTTTGTGTATTGTGGTTTCTGTTCTCTTTTTCATGGTTGTCCGTTTCCAGAGAGGGAGACTTTCTTCAAAGAACCTGCTGTGCGATTATTTATGACAAAGGTAGTCATTCCTATCTTTTACCTTCTTTCAATTTCCCGTGTTTGTAGTAAAGACGTTCTCTTTGGTCTAATGTTTTATTACTTTCACTAAGCCATGCTACGATTTAGTTCAGAAATATCTTGTAAATTCAAGCCACAGCTACCTGTAGTCTGTTGAACTTGAAAATCAGGTTATCCTATACATTTATGTAAGACACAAACAACATCTGTTGCATTGAAATTGATTTTAATATGTAAGCAGATGACAAAACGATGATAAATTAATAAGCTGCCAGCAGTTAAATTGATTCCGTAGAAACAAAATGTTATCACAAAATTTGATAGCTGAAGATTTCCAGAAGATTGTTTACTTTCTTACTCTTCATCAACAATCATCATTCTTCTAAACTTGGCCAAGCATCATCTTGTGGCAGAGTTTTCTTCAGAGCTAAAAAGAGAAAAACTATGCAAGTTATGGTTTGCCAACAATAGTGCCTTGTGCAACATTAGTCACTAACAAGAAAGCATTTATCATGCAGCTGTTATTTCTCAGTATTGATTTTTGAGGGAAATTATTGGTGGACAAATTCTTTCCACAAATAGTATTGGTTTTGGGAGAAAAGTATAGGCTAGCTGATTCTTTCTCCATTGTTAATTAATGTATTGTACAGTTCAGATTAGGCTACTTCTCCACAT
Organism: Mimachlamys varia; assembly: GCA_947623455.1. Classification (NCBI taxonomy): domain Eukaryota; kingdom Metazoa; phylum Mollusca; class Bivalvia; order Pectinida; family Pectinidae; genus Mimachlamys; species Mimachlamys varia. The sequence goes on from OX392528.1 coordinate 54,450,004, forward strand.
GGATTGTAGGGGCGAGTTTGACTTTGTTAATGAATTAAGGAGGGTGAAAGTAAATATGCAAGACTTTTGAGTTAGAAATGAAAGTATAAACATCATGCTAAGCAATGGAGTTTCCATTATTTGCATGCCAACAATGGAACTGAAAATTGCAGATGACTGACATGTATGGAGTCCCTCAGACTCATTACTTCACTCATGACTGCAGTAAAACAGATGATCTAGAAAGCTACCAATATTTTCAGCCCTATTACTTTTAACTAAACCAAAATTATATCTCATTTTACTATATGCCTGCAAGAAGCAGTTCATTGAACTTACGTTTCATATCAAAAGATGATTTTTGCCCATCAAAAATTATAGGGGAGTGTTCCTCAGAAGATAGATTACATGATGCAGGACTAGCAGTAGAATGGTACTGACTGTCATTGTTGCAGTGTTGGCAGAACCTTGGAGATGCCTCTGGTCCCCTAGGGTAGCCGTCATCATCAGGATCTTTATTGCAGCTCCTCACAGCCCCAGCATGGTGAAGTGGGCGATTTCTCCTCCACAATTGAGATCTTCTGTCTATTTCCATGATCTGTAATACAAACATTTTCGTTAAGATGTTGTGCTTTTCTTCCACCATTTAATATGTCATAAAACTAATGTTGTTTTCAACCTTAACAATGCCATCTAATAGTGTCTCCTTCATTTCCACTGACATCCTCCATCTTCCATGGTTTATGCTCACATTCATTGCTCGGCACCCAAGTATTTAAATATGTCATAGCAAAACTGAAGGCATAAATCTAAATATGATTGATCTTGGCTTCTCTGGTACAAAAACACTGACCACTAGGCTGAAACATTTCCTTTGTAGATTACAGTGGAATGACACCTGACTTTTTTATGTCAATTGACAACCTTCTTGTCTCATGATGACAAATGACCACTGAGCCTTCTATTTTGATATGACATATTATATTCCAGGGGTGCAGAAAGTGAAAGTAACCCCAGGAGTATTGAGTTAATGCAGACTTTCTGTCATATATAAATTTCTAACATCATATAATGTTTCCCTTCTTCTCCACTTATGCCATTCATATATAATACATTTGCATTTTAGTTTTACCTTAGGCTTATGATGATAAAATTATGGTTTGATTTGGAGTGCAAGTTTCAAATATTACCTACCTCTTCACAACAGCGCTTGCTTACAACAGCTTTATACCCAATCTTTGCCCAGAACAAGTCTCTTCTTCGGAGGAATCTAGGAAATCTGTCTCTCCACTTGTGACCAAGAGCCCATGGAAAAATTTCATATTTAGCTTCTTCTTCATCTTCTTCCATATCATTTGCCAAGTACCTGAAGATATCAATAGAAATTTCAATCAACAGAGACTAATATTTCTCTATTTCATGTTGAGTTGTTAACATGGGAATGTTAAGAAGTCCTTGAGTCAATTGTAACCTGTTAAAGAGTTAAGACATTAAGTAGAATTTATGTCAGAAACAGAGCGCATAAAAAACATTCAAATAAATTACAGTATAAGTTAATGAGAAACTACAGTTCCCCCCCACCCCCCCTTAACAGAGCCCTTCATTTTTTATCACTTACAATCCTATGAAGAAGTTCATCCGGGTGTACTCTCTGATTTTCAACTGTGCTCTTTTAAAAAAGGCAAACACCATGGCAAGCAAATACTGAAATCAAAAGAACACAATGCATTTATTCGAATTTGTGTAATACAACATGCATATAATTTATTTGGTTAACAATTTTAGGAAGCAAATCTATAATTTTATACATTTCGATGATGTTGGACAGTACTAGTCTGCACTGACCGAAGCTAGAATCTTTTATGACTTATAGATAAACCCAAAAACTGTTAATGTCATCAGTGAAAATGATGCTACAGTACACGATGGTTTAAACTGACTATCCAAATAAAAAGTTCTTCAGACTATGAACCTGAATTAATGCATAAATGTTTGTTACCTTGTCAGAAATTTTCATGCACTTGTCCATATAAAGGAAGTCTTGCACATGCTCATCATCTGAAAATTTTTGAAAGGAATGAAAATACTTTTGTAAAGCTATGACAGTCATAATACTCATATTGAAAAATAAAAAGTGAGACCAAGGGAAACTCTATAATTTCTAATATATTATCGAAAGAAATTTACGATGCTTACTTGAAAGTTTGAAAAATGCAGTCATTTCCTTTTCTTTCACAACGAAACATTGTTGATTTTCTTCAAAGATCGGCGTAGGCCTGCTCGATTTCTTTGTTATCCCCGAAAAAATCCTATACGACGACCGTGGTTCTTGCAATTCCATTGCATGGTCAACAACATAAAATCGTCGACGTCTCTTTGCTTGAGCAGTCTCCTCTATTTTTTGTTGTTCATCACTTTTCATCTGACTTGTGTAATGGTAATCATTATGGATGTCATTGTTTGGCATTTCAAGCACTTTCACTTTCTCCCAAACTTTCGAAAAAGGTCTTTTGATGGCCAATTTCCTGGTCTTGTACAAATCGTCGTAAGTACTGATGGTGTCGTTGTTTCGTTCATTCAAAGGACACTTAATTATATCGATTGACGGCTTCAGAAAAGCGTCATAAAAGTTTGGAAGCATCATCGTAGGCCTAGCCTACCAGCTGTTGTTGTCGTCTGCACTTCGTCACGCGCACTTATTACACGTTCTCTACCTCCAAAAGAAAGAGTTATCACTAATTAGGGCCCGCTCGATTTGCACTGAATGAGTGCGCCGCTCAATTCGGTTACCTACTGTGGTCGAGATCTTTCAGAAACCTTCGAACTAATGTAATTCGCCTTAAACATCCTAGATTAACCTTTTAAGGAAGTTGGCTCATGAGGATTTGTGTAATTAACTTTTCTTGAAAGCAAGTTTTGATAATATACAGTTACGTGCCATAAGTATTTCATTTTTTTTTATTTTGCTATATATTCTTTGTATTTCCAACTTTTTTCAATGAATTTTCCTGACTTCGTTTATGGATGGATTTTGACAATTTTTTGTCATTTGGTTCAGAAATATACAAGGTTTCCTCTCACAATATTTATATAATTTTCCGTTGTGTATTTATGGAGCTATACAGAATTATCTACACTGCTAATTTCCGTGTGACGCCATTTCTCTATATAACGTTACCAAAATGACGTCAAAATGGCGTCCCGAAAATTAGATGTTGTAAATAAATTATGATTTCTCTAATTATACATAACGGAAAACAGTGAAAATATTATGAAATGAAAGAGGAAACAATTCTCTATAAGTACACAAAATTTCATTAAAAATGATCCCGAAACGAAGTCAGGAAAATTCATTGAAAAAAGTTGGAAATACAAAGAATATATAGCAAAATAAAAAAAATTGAAATACTTATGGCACGTTACTGTATATCATATATAAAAAATGAGCAAAAATTATTGAAAGGTCTATCATTGAGCTTATTTCGAACACATAAGGGGTTTAAAATTTGGCGGGAAAATAACTCCTCTAAATTTTTCATAAGAATAAGGCTTACATGGCGATAATCACTTCTTTTACAGATAGCTCTCTAGAAACAAATTGGGGTGGGAATGATTAAAAGTTTGAAATATTGTGACAGATGCTTATTTAAAATCTATATTTCGATAATATCAAAAGAAAAGTAGGGGTGATCGGTAATTGGGTAATTTTTTAAAACATTCCTATTTTTTTTTATTATTATTGTAAAGAAAAATGCAGAGGAGTTCCAAAATTTCGATCAATTTTCTAATCAGGCAGAGTCAACTTCCTTAATCATCGGGGAAATAAAAGAAAAGCCTTTTAATTGTTTACTAGTCATAAAGCACTGAATAATTTTAACCAAATTTTGTCAGAAACATCATTTGGAGGAGGAGATAAATGGTGACTCTGGCTCCCTTGGGGCCTGAGGGGCGGGGCCCAATAGGAGAAATAGAGGAAATCCTTTTACCCTGGTAAGTCCATACTTGTCATAAAGTACTAAATAGATTTGAACAAAATTTGATCAGAAACATCCTTTGGAGGAGGGGGACAGATTTCATGTAATTGGTGACTTTGACCCTCCTGGGGTCAGAGGCGGGGTCCAATGGAGGAAAAAGAGGGAAAGCCTTTCAAATCACTACTAGTCATAAGGTACTGAATGGATTTTAACTAAATTTGGTCAGAAACATCCTTTGGAGGAGGGGAACAGATTTTGTATAAATGGTGACTCTGGCTCCCTTGGGGCCAGAGGGGCAGGGCTCAATAGGGGAAATAGAGGAAAAGCCTTTCAAATCACTACTTGTAATAAAGTAGTGAATGGATTTGGATCAAATTATGTCGGAAACATCCTTTGGAAGAGGGGAACAGATTTTGTATAAATGGTGAATCTGACCCCCATGGGGCAGGAGGGGTGGGGCCCAATAGGGGAAATAGATGCATAGCCTTTTAAATCGCTGCTCGTTTAATTGGTTTCGGTTGTGATCCCAACCCTATAACAATATATACCATTGCTTGGCATAAAGAGACTAACACAATCATGATATTACGATTGGTCCCAGGTAAGCCCCGCCCATGCGGAATCAATTTCTGAACCATCACTTTTAAACGGTTGAGATCCCCACCCAAAACTATATATTCAGTCAATGGGCATTAAGAGACAATCACAATCATGATTTTAGGTTTTACCCCAGGGTCCTTTCAGTGTGTACATGTAGGTATATAATTTCAGAATTGCTATTTCTTGAAAAGAACTACATGGATCTTTTTCAAATAACTGACAGGAAGCCATCTTGGATTTTGACAATGAAGGTTTCTGTTGTTATAGCTTCTTTCTCAAATTTCATATGTAGGTTTCATTTAGTCTGTAGTTGTGCCCTTCTGATTTTGGGACTGATCAGAAAAACGAAGTGGATGATAGGCGGTCATCTTGGATTTTGACATTGAAAGTTTGTTATCGCTATTTCTTGAGAAGTACAGGATGGATCTTTCCTGAAATTGAATATGTAGGTTTCACTTGGTCTGCTGTTGTGCACTTTTGATTTTGTTAAGTTTTCAAAAAATTTAATAGCCGTTACATCAGAAGACTATACTCTCTATTAATCAGAAAGAGTCGCAACTCGGTTCTATTAACTTTGTAGCATATGATAGTGTTAATGTTTATCAGCAAGGACCTACCAGTAGGGTCAAGTAAACTGAATCACTTCCAAGATATAACTAAAGGACTAAGTTCACAGGAGCAAATCACCAGTCCAGCAATTTCCATGTATAACCAGAGATGAAGTCACCAAGAGGGGGTTGGACCGTGGAGCTTAGCCTCACAGCAACTGCACAAAGTAATTCTTAATTCTCTGCAAGCGTATGCATAGGATCAAAATTCCTGATTCAACTGTTACATTCTTTCATAATTGTGATCATAAATACTCCTTTGTTCACTTTTGATTTCCATTTTTTTTCTCTGATTTATGAGGAAAACATGTTAAACTTTCTTCTGACATTCAATTCTTTCTGCACTTTGAAAATTATCTCCAAGATAAAGGAATACATTTCCGACGTGGGAGGGGACCAAAATGGCTACACTAGTTAAATGTATGTAATTGTCTCTACCTGTCCATTAGCCATTCATGAACTAGAGTTCCTACTTCACTATTTGTCTTTTACACATTTTTTTTTTGTAAAGCCCTTATAAGGATTTTATTGAAATCCAATTATATCAAAACAATTGATCAAGCATTTAAAGGCCCAATATACGTAACTTTTCGCAAAACTTGAAGTGAAAATCAAGCCTAATAACTTATTATATTTATAGATTTAGCTAAGATTAACTGATATCAGCAATATTCAAGATGAATTCTTTCGCGGTTACCGGTACAGCAGCAGTTGAAACTCGCTATTTGTAATCATGTGTCTATTTTGAACCGTCTTCTACCTTCGGTTTGTTGTTGAAGTGGGCCCCACCTGAATTATTTTCAATTCTTTGGATTTTTTTGTCCAGAGTTTCTTGTTAGTTACCGCTAAGGTTTACTTCGTTTTAGGCTTATTTTTGCTTGGTTATCATCTGGATTTTTTTTCAGAATCACGAAAAAAGTCCTGAAGTTACGTATATTGGTATATTAATATATGAATGCATAGTATGGAGGCACAGTGGTCTAGTGGTAGGACGCCGGGCTTGTGATCAAAGGGTTGCAAGTTTGAGTCCCGGCACTTGTCTTGTATCCTTGAGCAACATACTTTACTCCGTGGTTCCAGTCTACTCAGCTGTAAATGAGTATGTGGTTGGGCAGTGCTAGAAGTTGTAGAATGCTAGCTGTGAGCGCCGAGATGGCAGCACCGGTTGTATGCACCCAAGGGAATTGAGAATGATAATGGCTGGTTGCTAAGGCCCTATAACCACAGATAATAATTTGTGAATTGGTTTGAGGCGGCCTTTAAGGTCGTGATAAAGAGGTATATGAGAACCCTGAATCATAATTATTATAGTAAATCTGCCTGTCTACATATAGAGTGTAAATTTTCATAATCATCAAAACTAAGATTTGTTCAATTTAAGTGTTTTATTCATAGGATAATGTTTCACACAATTGAATGAACTTTGTTCAACAATGCCATTATAATCACAGTAAAATAATGACTATTTTTTTGTACCAGCATAGAAACAATATGAGTTTTCTAAATTTCACCCCTCAAAATTTTATATACATGTATTACATAAACTGTAATACAAACACACTGGTAAATGCAAACAAGTAAAATAAAATATACAAAATTTCTAACAAAAGGTATACACTGGTTCATCAACACCAGAATCTGTAAACTGTAATATTTAACACAAAATTTATCCGTATCACAAGGCGACAAAGCATAATTTTAAACATTTCATATTTATACAATAAATCAGGATTTACTAATTGAAAAATAATTAGATTTCGATTTTTTGGATAACAATTTATAAATGCAAATAAAAAAAATATGGAAGGGACAGGGTTATGTAATATGAAGATGCAGTATACAATCCATTCCAACATATTCTTCACAAACAGTTATTTCACATTTTATTATAACAAGATGATCACTGGCCTAAATATATAGGTCAACTTATACTGTAATTTCTTGTGTATTTCCCGCTCCTTTGTATAGCCTGCACACCCCAAAATAACACTTTTAAGATTTCAAATCTTCAGATAGCCCGCTCCTATATGACAACTGATGATGAAGCAAAACAAGCTAAACTATCACAGGAATCCGATGTCGCTTTTATTACACTAAATCTATACTAGTCTTGTAAGTTGTTTTTACTTGACATCTTCACACTTGGACTATTCCTGAGTGTCAATACGAACACTATTCGAATCTAGATGTTTATTTTAAAACACAAAATCTTCAGAATATTAGTTTAAAAAAAAAATTTCATCACATAGCCTGCTTCATGAGATAGCCTGCAGGAGGCATATTTATGTTTTGAATCGTATAGCCCACGAGCAATACGTAAGAAATTGCGTTTAACCTTAAACAGAGAGGTAAAGTGGTCTAAAGTACCTACATGGCTTAGAACAAATTCTCCTTCACATTTTAAATGTGCAGTTTGTCTAAATGTAAATTATTTCTCAATCCTAAATCGGACAGAAGTAACAGTATAAACAAAATTGAGTTCATTACATGTATATTTATTATACCAGTCGAACGTCAATTTCCTTAAGTTGATGGGGCCATGGGAAAACTCCTCATACTTCGTATTTGAGTAACATGAGGTTGAATGTTAGTGTAAAGCTTGGCCGGAACAATGAAAATGCTTGGAATTAAAATGGGTCTTCGAGTTATATGAGTTTGAGAAAACAAGTTTTGACTGTATATCAATGACCAAAGTTACTGACCACTTTCTGTATCAAGTTTTTTCAGCATCGATCAATATGGATACAACTTTTATCCACAATCTACCAGGTAAGAAAAAAAAAGTTTATCTTACATGGAAAAATGTTACAAAATGTATTTGAACAAATTAAAGGCACTTGCAGACCCCTTGATTTGACCTTTATGAATTATCATTGACTGAAAAGCTACCAACCAAATATGGTTGTTATTTATCACATGGCCAATTTCAGCAATATGGCCGACCTAGCCTTTCGTCCATCCAAAGGAAAAAGTTCCTCAATTTCTACAATTTGGAATCCTCATCACCATCATGAGTCATGTCAAATATGGTGAAGATCCGTCCAGCGGTTCAGGAGTCTGATAGAAGACAGATGAAGCTGTATGTCATAAATAAGCTCACCCTAGTCCTTCAAATTGTTTGAGTTAGCATCACAGCCCAGAATCAGCCGAGTATAAGTCACAAGCTTTATTTGGACGGAATCAATAAATAGATCCGACACTATGACGTTTGACAGCATTTCTTTGATCTGTACATAACTTCTGTATGTATGTTACCATCACTGGATATGTTCCTTTAAATGTTCTTCAGCTTCCTGTAGAAACAAAATCAGGTTATTTTAAAAAGCTGTCATGATAAGAAAGCAACAGAGCAAAACAAAACTTGAAAATGTCTATGAGACATGAATGCCTCCTCTGCTAATTTTGATTATCTATATATACATGTGTAATAACTGGGACCATGGCCGTGACCTTTGAACTCTGTAATACCATGATGTCCGAGATATACTTATATGTGACCTTTGTATGAAGTTTGGCAAAAAAGATGTCAAAACATAAAGTTGTCAAATGTTGAAATTCAATTGGGACATAAAGGACAGCCCTGGCCTGAGCAATATTAGATGTCCCTCTCCATTTTAACAGACTGGATATAAAAGGTGTGGCAGACTTTGTAGAGGTTGAACATCAAATCTTCATTAGCTCAAACCATTTCTTTACAATGTTGTCACAGCCAATTGAATTACATCAACTTCGAACATAAACAGGGTGGTCGGGTGGTGCAGTGGAGACGGCTCTTGCCTTTTTTTTTATTATCAATATCATTTTAAAATCAACTATCATTATTATGAGAAAGAATCACACTAGAATAATAGCAGATCATAATATAATTCAGTTTAAATTTCAAAAAGATTGAAAATTCATATTATAGGGTGTTGGGGTGGGGTGGGGTGGGGCAGTGGAGAGGGTTCTTGATTTCCAACAAGGTGGCCGGGGTTCGATTCCCACGACCAGATGTGTAAATGTATAGGGTCACCTGTCCGACCACGTGGGTTTTTCTCCGGATACTCTGGATTCCTCCCACACCAAGACATCCGAGTAAACAAGAGTGATCAATACAAAGGTGTCAACCTCTGAAACCTCTAATGAGAGAGATCTCCCTCTTTCTATATTTCAAATGAGGGAGAAAGTGTGTGAATGCGACTGAAACTGCATTGCTAAATTTTTCTTTCCCTTATTATGTTAAAAGTATTCATTTGATCCAGATACACCTATTATGGTCATTACACACATCCTGCAGTAACTAGGATCTCATTTGACCACAGGACATAGATTTTGAGTTTGTTAGAGTTTGGACTTAAATGAAGGAAATGTCTAGGGAGATTGGTAAATTTTGGTCAAAATGAGGACATCTCCCTCCTAATGAGGGAGGGTTGACAGGTATGTCAATATAAGTTGACAATTGTTTCATAATAAAAAATAATGCATGAATATGAACAGGTCCATACCTTACTGTCATGAAGCGTAGAGAGGCGGTTGGTACAACCCCTCCATGGACAGTTGAAGAGACGTGAGTTACGGGCCAGGTGTTCCGATACCATGTGATGGTACAGGTGCCCCTTCAGTCCAAACAAGTAGGAACAATCTCCGCACTACAAAAACACAAAGAGAAGCAGGTTTAAATAACATTTTAAGTTAAATTTTCTCCCATGCTTTTGCTATGTTCTAAATGGTTAAAAAGACAATTTGAAAACTTACTTGAAAAAACAAATTTTTAATTCTTGGTGAAACAACATTAGGCCATGAGGCCACGAAAGGATCACCCTACTTCAAAACACAAAATATCCCCATGGTTGTTTTATTGTGTTGAAATGTTGTCATTTGTATGAGACAGAACCAGACATTAATATAGATTGTCAATATATTTTTCAGGACTATAAAAGTGCAAAACATTGTGTGCTGTGGATAATACACAAACTTTTAAAATCTGCTACCAGGTAAGTTGACAGTGGATGGTTAACAGATAGATACTGCATAGTATGGAAAGTCAATGCACAATGTGACATGCGAAATGTTATATAAGCGTTATGCAAAATGCTCTTTGCTTTATACCAAATGCTATTTTTGCTATTATAAATTGCTTTTTACTTGACACATTTTCACATGTCACTTGAGTGTTTCAGAACAGTTTAAGAATCATTTCCGTTTTTTTCCTCAAAAGTTCTTGAAGAAAGATTTTCCAACTCACCTTGTAAACTAATTAAGAAGTTTATTGAAGATTTGTGCATAATACAATGCATTTCACATAAAACAAATTGCATGAAACATTTGGCAAGACACATTTCACAAAAAAACAATTCGCATAACACATATGCCATTTTGCATGACGCATTGTGCACTGGCTATCCATAGCATAGCTGCGGAATGTCTTTTGAGAAAGTCCATAAAAGTATAGCAATAAAGTCCGATTCACAAGGCTGTAACGAGGTAACAGGTTATTGGTACTCACCTGGCATCTGTGTGGAGTACTCTCCACGTTCAACACTTCCACCACGCCATCCTTGTTACCGTACAGAATCTGTAATAATCAAAAACAAATTCAACATCCGTTTTTCTACTGTATATATCCTGAATTTTGCCTTTCATTCATAAATAAAGGAAGTTTCAGCAGTTTAATTGCATTTTTGTGAAATTCAATAGCTTTGTTAGCAAAATCACCAGCATTATTACACAGAGTAATGCAATTGTTTATTTACTGCATTAATTTACTGAAAAAAACAAATCAAATTGTTCCTTCTTTGTTTTGTATTTCAGTATTTATGCTAAAATAATTGATATGTTGTATCTTAAGAAGTGGGCAGCTGGTTGTTTGGTATTCTAGCAAAAAATCTGACCCGGGTTATGAACCAAAGTGATATCCAGATTTATAATACAATGCACAATATCTGAAATATGTGACATTATCAAGTGAAATTTTTTCGGAGCAGAGGGAGACATCTTCAGAATAAATGAATGATATATCGGTTTTGCAACTTTGGAAAGGTTAGTGGAACTATAGGTCAAAGGGGTGACGATGTAAGGGAAAACAAAGATTGATCTTTTTCGGAAGTCGCCTTATATATTACCTTGTCTTTCTGTATGGCAATATTAGACGCCACTGGAGATTTTCCCACATAGAACAGACAGTGTAGCTTGTGACTCTGAAAAATAACGCAAAAACATGGTTCTGAAACTATGATTCTCTAGTTGTTTTTTGGTAACATCATCAAAAGTAATTTGTGAAAATGCTAGTTTCTAAGTGTTTACCTGTATGACTCCCTAGTAGATTTGTGAAACACTTACCGGTATAAATCACGTTCCTATTTGTATCATCCCCCCAAGCAGAGAAAGTGTCATTTTGATAAAAAGTAATCAACAAGGAAATAAAACACTTTGCTTGATTCAAACTTGCAATTAAATTAATGACCTTAAGCTTTATCCATCAGAAGTATATTTTAATCATGTGTTGATGATGTGGATGAACTTGGAACAGAAAGCTATATTAGAGTATTTCCCATGATCAAGCTGAATTGAAACCTCAGGTCATAAAAGCTGTAAAAACAAAAAAATATATTTACCGACAATTTATACCCTAAGCATTATATCTGTGACAAATGCTGCTTTAAGTCACATTTGTGACTGTGAATTTTAGTTCTAAGATCTCCGAATATATGTGAAGAATTTCAACTAGATATCTGTGTTTAAATTATATTAAAATGGGGGAGGTGGGATGCATCTGTATTAATTATTCTCGCACCTCGGACAGGGAAATCTCACGTGATACCCAGTGCTAGATTTTTCTATCTCGTCCGATCTGTCTGGTACCTTTACGTGAGTTTTGGCGGAAATTTAACCCATTCATTTATTCATCCGCGCAAGTGACGTAATACTCTCGAATCGGTGACGTCACACGCTCTAGTTAACCAATATTATTAGAAATATGTGCATTCAAACTGTTTTTGTCATGTATTTATTTACTATGTATTGTTTGGTTGGTTTTTGTTTATTATCTAGATAATATGTACCGATTGATCATTGTTTTTCTTCTTTGATATAACCGAACTATATTTTTACGCGAAAGGACTGAATTCGAACCGCAGATGAAGTGGTTAATCGGCTTTGAACCGGGAGGCCCCAGACGGGATACTCTTACACTCTAAACACATATATAGATGGGTTGTTATTATACAACTAGATATATGTAAGAGGTGCGAGAAAAAAAATCTATTACCTGTAAGTGATCGAGATCGGGTTATCTCAGTCTCGGGCTAAGATTCTGTAACATCCCAACCTCGGCTAACGCCTCGGTTGGGATTATGTTACAGAATCTTAGCCCTCGACTGAGATAACCCAATCTCGATCACTTACAGGTAATAGATTTTATTAATCATGGATGGTGGGGCAAAAACTATATCTGCATAATATTGGTGGTGGGGTATCACTCTGAAAAAGAGCATTCCGTTCCCCCACATGGTTAATTCTGGAACAGCTCTAAAAAAATATCTCCAAAATCTATGTCATCTAACTGTTGTAACACCTGGAGTGAACTCACTTTTCTATCGTAACACCTGGTATATGATAATGAACTTACCTTTATATTGTAACACCTGGTATATGATAATGAACTTACCTTTATATTGTAACACCTGGTATATGATAATGAACTTACCTTTATATTGTAACACCTGGTATATGATAATGAACTTACCTTTATATTGTAACACCTGGTATATGATAATGAACTTACCTTTATATTGTAACACCTGGTATATGATCATGAACTTACCTTTATATTGTAACACCTGTTATATGATAATGAACTTACCTTTATATTGTAACACCTGGTATATGATCATGAACTTACCTTTATATTGTAACACCTGTTATATGAACTCACCTTCCTGTTGTAACACCTGGAGTGAACTCACCTTTCTATTGTAACACCTGGTATATGATCATGAACTTACCTTTATATTGTAACACCTGGTATATGATAATGAACTTACCTTTATATTGTAACACCTGGTATATGATCATGAACTTAATACCTTTATATTGTAACACCTGGTATATGAACTCACCATCCTGTTGTAACACCTGTTATATGAACTCACCTTTCTGTTGTAACACCTGAGGTACTGGTCATGTCCCCCATAAAACAAGAGGCCCTGTTTATCTGTGGCGATACCTCGAACCAAACCCTCGCTGTCTTCGTAAGTCCACGAAACATCACTGGTCTGAAATCAAAATTTAAAACTCCTTTTGATAATTTTCACGGATAGCATTTTTTCTTCACTGGTCTGAAATCACATTTAAAAACTCGTTTTCACTGACAGCTGTTTTTAGATAAATATTTTTCACTTCTTTACTACATGACACCGGTAAACAAGGGGCTTTGTGATTGGCTACTCACTTCTTTACCACATGACACCAGTAAATACGGGGCTTTGTGATTGGCTACCCAGTTCTTTACCACATGAACCAGTAAACAAGGGGCTTTGTGATTGGCTACCCAGTTCTTTACCACATGAACCAGTAAATACGGGGCTTTGTGATTGGCTACTCACCTCTTTACCACATGACACCAGTAAATACGGGGCTTTGTGATTGGCTACTCACCTCTTTACCACACGACACCAGTAAATACGGGGCTTTGTGATTGGCTACTCACCTCTTTACCACATGACACCAGTAAATACGGGGCTTTGTGATTGGCTACTCACCTCTTTACCACATGACACCAGTAAATACGGGGCTTTGTGATTGGCTACTCACCTCTTTACCACATGACACCAGTAAATACGGGGCTTTGTGATTGGCTACTCACTTCTTTACCACATGACACCAGTAAATAAGGGGCTTTGTGATTGGCTACTCATTTCTTTACCACATGACACCAGTAAATAAGGGGCTTTGTCATTGGCTACTCACTTCAGGTCTCCACTTACCAACAGATTGTGTTCCATGACCTTCCTGTCCCCTGACCCGCTGTACACCATATGACCAGTAACCTGCAATCAATAAAATGTACATGAATGAAAGCAAAAGGAGCAGGGACCAACATAGATATACCCACCCACCTCCATAAAGTGGTCAAGTGTGAACTTTGACCCTTTAACCTTGACAGATGACCACGAATATCAAATCAGGTGTAGAACTTCAAACTTCAACTGTGTAAGAAACAAATATGATCCTTGTTACCTTAAAAGTGGCTCAAGGTATGTAATCCATTTAAACCAATTTGACAGCTCTTATTTCTGAATGGACAGACAAATTATCGATGGATGGCAGTCACACAGTATGCCCTTTAGGCCAGGAGAGCAATCGTAAATATCTTTTTAATAGAGTTATTAAACATATTTTGGCATGAGCTTTCTTTTCTCTCTTAGAATTGAAATGATCTACAGATACGTTTAAAGATGATCAGCTTTACCATTCACTTACCTGCATACAGAGGACCGTCTTGCTGTGACTCTCTTAGTATTGAAATGATCTCCAGATATATTTAAAGTTGACCAGCTTTATCATTCACTTACCTGCATACAGAAGACCGTCTTGCTGTGACCTTCCAGCATACGAAGCAGCAGACCAGAAATGGCGTCACACACATAGATGGGTGAGGTGTAGGCCGCCACTAACAGGATCTTCCTGACACCCTCGAGTCCAGACGAGATACACGTTACAGACTGGTCACAGCATTGGAAACTCTCAAATGTCTTCCCTGTCTATAACATCACAAAATAATTTAGGTTAAAATCTATAACAGATTGACAAGATGCTTAACGGGTCTGTACCATAGGGACTTGGCAAGATTTTCCAACTGATGGTCCATATATATATGTATGTTATATAGTAATATATATGGCCCGTCAGTTGGAAAATTGTTCCAAGTCCCTGTGGTTTGTACTGTTCATCTGTTATTCTTCTCACATCTGGTACCTTCAAAGTATCTCAAGGTCAGATTGATGTAAATTTTTGATATCACTACACTATACATGTTACAGATCTTTGTTTCAACATACTGTTACATAAATCACATCTTATAAATCAACATAGGATGATTTTGACAAAGTAGGTCAAAGTGATTTATTTCTGCAAATTTTGTTTGGCTCCTTACAAGGAAGCTGCCAGCCAAATATCATTACTCTAGGCTTTTTTATATTTCAGAAGAAGTCGTTTCGAAGGTTTTGACATATCCAACATATCCCTGTGACCTTGAGAGTTGTTTTCTTTTCTGCAAAAAAAGTTTGGTTCCTTCCAAGGAAGCAACCGCCCAAATATCATGTTTAGGTCATTTGGGAAATTCAGAAAGCATATTTCAGAAGAAGTCATTTAACGGAAAAAGTTGACTGTCACAGGACGGATGATAGACGATGGACGGGCAGACAACCTACTATGGTATCAGCTCACTTGTCCCTTTGGGCACGTGAGCTAAAAATCAACTACATTAATATGTTAAAGGCCCAATATACGTAACTTCAGAAAAAAATCCAGTTGATAACCATGCAAAAATAAGCCTAAAACAAAGTAATCCTGAGCGGTAACTAACAAGAAACTTTTCACAAAAAAATTCAAAGACTTGAAAATAATTCAGGTGGGGCCCGCTTCAACAACAAGCCGTAGGTAGAAAACAGTTCAAAATGGATGCGTGTTTACAAATACCCAGTTTCAACTGCGGCTGTACTGGTAACCGCGTAAGATTTCAACTTGAATATTGCTGATATCAGTTAATCTGAACTAAATTTATAAATATAAAAAGTTATTAGGCTTTATTTTCGGTTCAAGTTTTTCCGAAAGTTACATATATTAGGCCTTTAATGTTATTTACCTGAAATAGATAATCAGCAAACCAGTTACCTAACATTGCTATTTCAATCTGAGGTTTACATGCTACCTACTTTTGCGTCCTTTCCGATGACCGCGCCGTAGTCAGTGCCAAGATAGAGGCGACCCCAGGATTCGTGCATACACTGCACTTGGTATATCAACTCCATGTCCTTAATTATTGCAAACGACTGTAAACAGAAAGGATGCTGGAATATAATGACAACAACAACAAATTCTATAATTCATGCAACAAAAACTTATTCATAGGTGTATAGGTTCATGGCTCTATCCTAGGTCAACTGATTTTGGATTGTAAATTTTAATTTGGTTCTGAAGATGAAGTTCTAGGCAGGGGATATAGGGGAGTTTGATAGGGGTTGGGGAGTGAGGGATGGTAGATGGACATATTTTCTTTTTTTTTTCATTTTTTTTTTTTGGGGGGGGGAGGTTCTCCATTTGCCCTGCGGTAGTATTAATGGCAAAGAAGTTACAAACAACAATTAAAGTAACAATAACGGGTATATACTATAAATTATGTTTTGTTCTTTTATGAACTATTATTCATATGCTGCACTACTGACTTTTAGAAAGATTAACAGAAAACTGTATAATATATGTACCTCACAATCAAACAAAAACAATCTCTCGGAAGGTCCACATGCATACAGACAAAGGTTGTCGTCAATGGTGACTATGGCAAGACTTCGCACACAGCACGGGCTGCAGTCGTACTGGCCCAGGAGAGTTCCACTCTGGAAAACATCATAACCAACATATAACAGGAAACAAGATCATAACAGCACTGTTCAATGCTGTCATCAAGGAATGAATGCTCCCATACAAATTACAGTGCACTTCTCTTTAAATCATGTTGTATTTGTCAGACAGAAACATGATATTAACAGGAATATGACATTAAGAGAAACTTGTTTTCCCACTAAATCTAGTGCATTTCCAATTTCCATAACTAAGAGTAAGCTATTCAATGTACATATGAAGATGTTTCAATATAAAGATAACATTATTTCAATCAAAAATCATTTTTGGGGTTATTTTTTATTTTTTATGCAACATTTTGTACAAGTTGTATCTGAAATCAATGAAATGACATCATTTTCTGGATATTTATTGTGATTGGTTAAAAACAAATGATATTAAGAGGAATTCACCTCAAAATACATGATATTAACCAAATAAAATTACACAGATTAAATAGAGAGAAAAATGGTGCTTGGGAAAAACATGATATAAAGAGGAATGTGATAATAACAGGAGTGATATTATGTGGAGTCCACTGTACTGCTATTGTTTGAAATTTCATTAAATAACAGCAGTGACCTTTCCCTTGACCTTGGAACTCAGAAATACAAAATCATTCCAGGTATTGCCATATTTGATCTTAAAATACTAATATGAAGTCTCCCTTTATTTGGAGCAGAAACAAAATTATGTCACTTAATGAGGATGAAAAGATTTTCATGACCTTTTTATTTATTACAGCAATCTATGACCCTAGCTAGCATTAATAATAATAAGGCGGTACAGTTCTTTAAAAGGTACCTGCATTTTCATTTAGACGATTACCACGAATAAGCCCTCTCTACACTTCGGCAAATGTTCTTGGAACAGAATGGGTATTTGCTTTACATTTGTCTTTGACGGGAAATTTCAAATGTTTAATCAAGGTTTTTAAAGATAACAGGTGAAAAAACAATTGAGGCGGCACTAAGCTCAAAATATGCCCACATCACACTTTGGATTATTCGAGCCTAAGAGTAATACATTGCAACAGTTTGTTTCTAATAGAGAAAACACAGCTACCTCCAGGAAGTAAAAGAGAATCTTACCTCCAAACTGAAGCGGCAAGGGTTAGATTTCTGGTAGGCAACAAACACACTCTGTCCAGCCACTTGTATGTGGGTGACAGAGTCTGCTGGCCCAACCAGCTGTTTGATGGAGTCGTCGGTACGACTCCGGTCAGTGGAGCGGTGGATCGTACTCTTTACAGCTGCACGTACAGACGCCAACGTCTCGGGCCCAAGTTTGAATCTATGAATACAAAGTATAGCTTTATCATAGAAGAACTATGTACTAGTATGTATGTACATTGATAGAATATTTCAATCTGTTATTATTATGTAGAAAGAAATTTAAACATCTGCCGATGTACATGAACATTTTGTATATTTGCAAATAATGATCTCTGATCTTGCATACTGTGTGTAAACACAAAATGGCTGTGAGTATTTTCTTTCGTGGTTTGAATCCTTTTGCATAATTTTGTGGTACAAACAAACTTTCATGAATAGTCCTTCTTAGCAAGCAGTACACAGGCAAACCAAGAATTTGTTATTTTCGTGGTTCAATATAGCAATCACGAACACCATGAATGTTCATACACAACAGATTTCATGTTATACAACCTGTGATCCCTGATCATGTGTATTTGACCTTTGAACTCTGACCCTGCATATAAAGCAATCTTTCACCTTTGACTCCGGACAGGGTTTGGATTATCCTCCGATTCGTTGGGACTGTCCAGTTGGACCTCCTCCAGCAGGCTGCGCCTCGGTTCATTCCCTCGTGCTGAGCAATCCTCAGAGCCAGTCTCCACCATACAAACATCCTCGCCGTCATCTGGTCCTGCCGCCTATACAAAATATACCTCACTTTACGTAACTATTATAATACAGCAGTACCCACCATACAAACATCCTCGTCGTCATCTGGTCCGGCCCCCTATACAAAATATACCTCACTTTACGTAACTATTATAATACGGCAGTACATGCAGTTGTACGAACAGTCACATTTATTTTGATACTTTTTGTATTTGAGGTTCAAGCCTCCATCAATTTATGATTTTAAAATCAGTTTTATACAAAGCAGTGTTCTTAAAATAGCCTGTTTCTACATGAATCGCTAAAACATAGGTAGCCTTTAAACTTTCTTCATCAAAAGTGGAAAGATATACCTCCAGATTTTTTCTTTTGGGAAAATTTAGCCCTTTTATGGTACCTTCAAATAACTCAGTAAGCAGAAGCAATTCAACAGTTTACCCTTGGCATAATCTGAGGGTGTTTGATTCTAAGGGTTCATGTAGGACCTTTATGTTGTTTATAAGCACTATGACTTGCACTATAACTTAACATTATCATCAAACACTGTAATATTTAATATCTTGTTATGATGTGCAAAATGAAATAGTTACACACAATCGAAACAAGTGATTTGCTTTTGGTAAAGATATATAATGCAAATCATTATTTATCATGCATAATAAAAAAATTATTTTTTGCATTTTTAAAGTTCTTCATAGAAATTTAAACAGAAGAAAAGCCATGGTGACCAACTTAAATTACGACAAAGCCTTTTGTGGAAGACATAATACTACTTTAAGTTTTGTTAATATAATTAACCAAAATACTGCATAAACTGGTGCTAAGTTTCACAATTATTTTGTGGTCTGTGAAATTAAACCCCTTGAATAAATAGTTCCAGACAGAAAAATGCAACTGCAACTGCAGAATGTGTACATAAAGTTACAAACTGGAGAGCCAATAGTTTGATAAAATGATTTTATTTGAAACTTACTGTGGTGAGTGCTACCCAACTTTACTCTCCTTTTTGTCAACTCTTACCTGGAAAAGTAATTTTGTCGTCACTTACCTGGAAAAGTATTCTTTGTTGTCACTCACCTGGAAAAGTAATTTTGTTGTCACTCACCTGGAAGAGTATTCTTTGTCGGAGTTCCGTCAGAGGGATGTTATCATCGTCCTGGCCACTACACTCCGAGCTACTGTTGATTACATACTCTTCCTTCTGTTTTCGTTTCGATGATTGGTCTCGCTCTTTCTTGGTTTTCCTGCGTTTCCGTGACGGTGACAAATTGCGGTCGTCGGAGACAGATGGCGATAAAGGAGGTTTGTTCTGCTGTCTGACGGGTGTGTTAGCTTCACTATTGGAGCCTTTAAGCGTGTGATCACTACCCGAATCTACCTGGGTTGAGCCTCGCCTGTTTCCCTTGCAGTACTGCTGTATTTTCTGTCCTAGAGATGCGTTACTTGCAACACTCTCCTGATTAGAGTCTGTATCTAACACAATTTCATCACTCTTTAAACTCGATTCACTTTTGTAGCCTTGTTCCGATTTAGTTTTCAGAAAAGACTGAAGTTTTTCGAACATGTTTTCTTTCGGTCCTGTAGCTGTAAACAAATTGCTCGGCAACTGACCCATGTACTGGACATTGACCTTTGGCTTTGTGGTTTCCGTGACCTTTGGCAGTGCAAACTCAGCTGTGGTGCTGGACACTGCAGGACTCGAGGTCTGGTCATCAGTGCTTGGCGATGACTTCTTGTTGTCTTCAGCAAGTAACCTTTCCTGCTCCTTCCCTTGCCCTGAAAATGACCCATCTGGAGGTTTGGAACCTAATAATGCTTTAAGAGTAACAAATCCTGCTTCCTTAAGCTCTGCACTTCCTACTAACGATATAGGCGGATCGACCTCAGTTGGTCCTTTGGTGTCTCCGACTGTGTCATTATCCAATAAACCAGTACTGTATCTAGTGGACTCGGACTTCACAATCTCTTTTATCGGTCTAACTGACCATGCAGCCCTTTTATCAGGACTACTTTCTTTCTTAATATCAAACGCCATCAAATTGTCATTACTGACCACATCTGAACTTTCAGTTTCTTTATTACCAAGCTCAAATGACCTTCCTCCTGCAATGTCTCTGCTATGGTCAGCTGACTTTCTGCTGAGGTCAGCTGACCGTACAGTATCTCTGCTCGGACTAAATGACCCTACACTAGTATCTCTGTTAGAATCAACTGAACTTGTTGTGTCTCTTTTGTGGTCAAGCAACCTGGAAGCTTCTTTTCTAGTCTCAAACGTTTTTAAGGTGTGTTTGTTTGGTTCTAGGAACCCTTCGCTGTCTCGGCTGGGTTCTAGAGCTGGTGGAAGAGTCCTGCAGATCTTCTGGTCAATCCTTTTAGTCTTAATTCCCTGTGGAGAAGAGACACCATGCACTTTACTCCCGTGAAGATTGGAGTCTGACGAATCACTCAAAACAAGAAGGCTATCTGAAGCATAGCTATCCTTAGATGTTCGTCTCGGGTCGTGTGAAAATGACGAGAGTGGCGAAACCTTGGTAAAGTTGGAGTCGCGACTAGAGTCAAGGTCACTCGATTCTGCCGTCAAGTCCTGACTCAAAGGCCTCTCCGGCACACCCGAGGGACCGCCATCAGACGCAGATAAAAACAGTCTATCCATCGACTTGGCTGAAACCTCACTGGAGAGGCTCTGGAGACTTTTGGCTTCTGTAAAGGTATTTGTGTAAAGTAATAATTAATTTCATTTTTATTAATCAAGAGACAATTGGCTGGTGTGTCTCAACATCAATCTACCTGTAAGTTGAACTCATAACACATTCCTGTTCTAGTGTTTTGAAATGACTACACAAATATGAATGCATAATTTATAAAAAGTAAATTTTGCTTTTCAACTTTTTAATCACTGACAAAAGAAATGGTTGAGAGTGACAAATAGCTGGTAAATTAGATAATTAAAAGCTAAATTCGTTTTCAATATCATTGAATTACTACATGTCTTTTGCCAAATGATTCTAAATTTTTGTTTCACAATTTCCACCTCTTTTTATTAGGACAAAAGTGTTCAGTATCTTCAAAACTACCATTTCATGCAAAATTGGATACAATTTGATTCCTCCTGAAAAGCAACAAATATGTCCAAAAGTGTTATAACCCAATTTGATAAGCAAAAAGAAAAATTCATCTCATCCCTATGATAATTACCACTATGATCATGTACCTCATTTGTCACTTTGAGAACATGAAAATAGTTCAATTTGATCAAGATATTTTATGACAATAATAATAATAATAATAATAATTTCAGGTTCTTATATACTGCTAAACCTCAAACCGTATTCCCTGTAACTAGTGCCCCTTCCCCTTCTTTATAAAAAAATATAAACTTTATTTATTTTACAACAACAATTATGAAACAAGTTATCCTACTTATATTTATCACTCTTGTTGGCTCGGATGTTAGCGCACGAGGGGTCTTATTGTAGGAGGAAACCGGAGTACCCGGAGAAAACCCATCCTTTTATTATCTAAACAAGGCTTTCATGTAAATCTTTCTTCTCTTCCTGTTTTGTCCTAGTTTCGTTGATTTGAGTCCAAATTAAAACTTCTTCAATATTTCAGTTTTCTCTTATTGTTTTTAGTAATTTTTTAGCAAATATTGTATATGCCTATCTCAAAGGTGTTATCTCTATTGTTTGCCATATCAAGACTACACTGGGAAGTGTTTTTGAAACAAAACTGCGTCCTGTAATTATGATGTCATAAGTGGGAATCACTTCATCCGATTATCACATGGCGCCAAATCATCACAAAAACACTTCCCAGAAGTCCATCTTGTATCCAACATTGTGGCCCACCAAGGGGAATAACAACACTTTCGAGAATGGCCTTTAAATGATCAGCAATGTATAAACACTAACCTCTCAGTACGTTTAAACGGCGACTTCTCAGTGAATGCTCCTTCTGGGAGAGCTATGTAAATAAAGACGGAAGTGAAAACAATTGATAATTTTTCATTCACTACTTACATTTCAATCAAAAGTCATGTAGTTCAATCACAATTTCCTTTGTTTTTGGCATTTTTCCTGCATTATTCTATGATAATAAAAATTATTTCAGGTTCTTATATACCGCTTAACCTCAAACCCTATTCCCTGTAATTAGCACACCTCCCCCCCCCCCCCTTCTTTACAGAAATATTAAAATTACACAAGCACCCCTACCATAAGTGACACAACTAAATGGTCCTATATATTTATCAGTAAGATAAACCTCACTTTTCGCATGTTTACAAGAAAAAACACCCCTATATATCAGGAATATGTATACAAATTGTCCGAAATTCATGACAATAATTTCACACATCATGAAAACTACCTATTATTAGTCATGATATATTGTACTTATTTATATAAATTACTTTATAAAAAAACGATAATTTTCTTCTAGATCCTAGTTTTGTCATTCTATTAAGTGCCCCTTTGGAACCAATTTTTCACGTGCCCTGACGCCCTGTCAGGGCACGTGAAAAATTGTTTCCAAAGGGGCAAAGGGGCTTATTATTGCAAATACGGTAATCCAAAAGCCCTGATTTACCTGTTGGTGGTGTTTCCTTTGTGTGGTGAGCTGCTCTGTAGCTGTCTGTATGAGGGATGTAAGACGCATGATCTCGGACTCTGTAGAGGACATCTCCTCTCTCAGACTATCCTCCTCCACGCTAAGGTCGTACACAAGGTCAAATACACTCTCCGATGTGGAGCTCGATCTCGAGGCTAGAGATGCAGTATCACCAGCTGGTACAGTAGGGTCTGCCGATCTAAGGGCAGGCTTGTAGCTGTCAACACTTCCTTTGGTTGTACTTTCTAAAGAGAAATCAATATGTATCTGAAGTTTAACTCTAAAAGGTTAACAAATCATATAATTTCTTTAAAAAAATCAGCAGCAATAAATGAAGTGCTAAAAAATAAAATCTACTAAGCTGAAAGTCAAAAATGTTTTTAAAGAACTGAATTTGAATTCACTTTGTGCCTTATAACTACATTGTATAACTGGTATTTCATTTTTAGTACATTTTCAGTTTTACATCTCAAACAGAAAAATTCCTATAATACATCTATAAATTTTAATATTTGTGTCTTTAATTTCCAATATAATGTTAATAATATTCATAAAACAATTTACTAAAAGTTTTGATTTGGAAAGCTGTGATATCTGGAATTAATTGACAGACTGCAATGTCTAGTTTGGGCCTATGACCGTTAAAACACAGGCTCATATATATATATATATCCTGTTAATAAGCCCACCATTTACTTTTAACATGATTTCAGGCATATTTCCCCTGAGCTTAATATCATCGGTAAAATATGAAACAGTATTCTTTTTTATATACTGAGTTTGTTTTGTACACAAACAGGAGTTGAAAACTTAATTTGCGAGCTTTCGAAAACGTCTGTTTCCCTTGTCAAGCAAAGAGTACAATAGCCGAATGTCGGTGTTTTGACCGCTGAAATCAGCTCACTACCCAAAATAGGGCGAGTTAGAGAAGTCAGCTGTCAAAACCGTAGCGCAACATTTCGTCCAAATGTACTCTAATACTACAGGTAGACACCAAACTGATGAATCTTATTCCTAGTATTCTTTTTATTACCTTCACGTTGAAGAGTTCCTGTCTCTGTGTTTCTGGTTATCCAGGAACTCACATTGCTCTCTGAGCTTGCAGCTGTCTCTTTTCCTGTATCCAGCGAAGGCAGCGTTGGGTACGGTACATGGACGTTTTTGGACTTGAGGGAAGTCTCCACTGGCTTTTTAGAAGAGGTGTTAAAATCCAGTGATGAGGGAAGCTCCTGTTTTATAGTGACTGGATGGGTGGAAAGTTTTGTTTTTTCAGTTTCTGACGTCTGCCTGTCCCGAACAGGTTCTGATCTGTCTGGTGACAACCCTCGTGTACGAGTATCCGTAGAGGGTACAGAATCACATATGTTCCCCGAAGATAGGGGTTCAATTCTGTCTCTTGTGGACCACCTGGGTTTTGTTCCTTCAGTAGAAGGGTCAGAGCCAGCTTGAGATTTGGAGTTCACTTGGTGGGAACTGTCCCTGAACCCAGGTAGATCATGGCCGCCTCTAGAACCTGGTTCACAACTATCTCGAACAGATTCTGATTCCAACTGAGTTTGCGATTTACTCCGAGGTACAGATGTGTGACTAGACATAGGTAATATTTCATTTTTCTCTTTAAGCGAACTAGGTTCAGAATCACTAAATTTCATAGATGCATCATTGTCTTTTGAATGTTTTTGTTTAGTTTTGTTTGCAGACGGAACTGATTTAGACGTGCCCACATTAGATTGTGTGGTATTTGACGACTGTACTGTCACCTTTTCAGATGGCAAAATGTCCTGTTCGGTCTCACTTAAATTTTCTGTTTTTATGCGAAAGCCTGAGGTTAATTTTGGTCCTTCATCTTTTGTGGACTTTTCATTCATTAAGTTTTTGTGAAAATGAGGTCCTTCTTTAGAATGACTGTAACTTTCTGATTTCTTACTAGGTAGACTCTCAGGGTATTGTGGTGTAGATCCTGTATCTCGAGTTGGCACACTCTCTGCACTTGAATGCAATTCCATGAGAGCCTTGTTAATATCTGCTGAACTTGCCAGGTCTTTGTCCCCACTGGTAGATTTTTGTGATTCAAACATAAGCGAATCTAGACTACTAAGATCAGGCTTTATGTCCCCTTCTATCAATTCAGCAATTTGAAGTTGAACATCGGCTGATAAATCCTCAAGTCGTAACTCAGTTGCAACTCCGTCCATGTCAGCAGTGAGGTCAGACAGTTGAAGATTAAACCTGGGAAAAGACAATCTATTTTGCGAGAATGCATACGATCGGAGCATCTTGGCCAGACGTTCTCTTTCCTTGCGTGAACGTGGGGAATTCACCATCTTTAATAAGGCATCTTTGCTGCTGGCTTCTGGATCTAGGTCAGAAGACATGTCGGAACTTGCTCTGCTGCTCTGACGGCTAAGACTGTCCTGTCGTAGCGGTGATGATATTCCTATGCTCAGACGGGTTTTACCTTCCTGCTCAGAGACTGGTGTCTTTGTTGTTGGGGAGTTGGGTCGATCAGCAACAATTTCATCAGCATCTCGCTTTCTTAAATCTGTTTTACCAACAGCACTTTCAGATTTAGATTTGGTAGACTTTTTCTTCTTTTCCTTTTCATGAATTGGACTAGTAGATTTGTTTTCCGAATCTGAATCTTTTTCTGCCGATTTTTGTTTCTTTAAATCAACTGCGGACTCTATACCTTTCCGAATGTCATCAATATCGTGTTCTTTCGGCGTCCTCGTCCTGCTCTTTGAAGACATCGGTTTAGAGGATTGATCACTATCCTGAGTATCTGTAGACATCTGATCCGCACACCCCGCAATGTGACCTTTTAGGTAACTCTGATTTATCTTGGATAAATTCTTTATTTGCGAATTGATTTCTTCTGTCTTTTCATTTTTCTTTTTTCGTTCCTTCTTTTCTCTGTCCTTCTTGATCATCTGTCGTTTTTCCCGGAGATCCTTACAAAGCTGTTCTGCCTTTTCGAGAACAGAGTTATCTGGTTGATTAAAATAGTCCGTTACTTCCCCCGTTGATTTCTCACTATTGCCTTTCTTTTTCTTTGACTTGTCCTTTTTCTTGCCTTTACTCGCTTTTTTATCAACGTTCATTTCTTCTGTTGTGCTGTCGGGCTCTAACGCAGTCTGAACATCACTGACACTAGTTTTGTACCGTTTGTCTAGATGTACATCACTAGACTTTTCATTGTCTCTTGTCGGAAAACTATCTGAATCCATTTGAACAACATCTCTCTGCTGCTGAGGAGGAATGTCAAAATTAACTGTTTTCTTCCTTGATTTTGGTTTTTCACGCTGATCACTAGTGCGTCTGCGTTTGAGACCTGTCATGTCACTTTCTGTAGAAGGATCGTGTTGTACTTCTGTGTTGTGATTTGGAAAATGACTTGTTGTTGGATGTTCAAAACGATCGTCGGCTGGACGTTCAAAACGATCGTCTGCTGGACGTTCAAAACGATCGTCGGCTGAACGTTCAAAACGATTGTCTGTTGGACGTTCAAAACGATCGTTTGCTGGATATTCCTCTGCAGTATTATCCCATCTGTTTCCAGCTCTGTTCCTGACATACCCGTCGGAATTAGGGCCCCGATTCCAGTAGGTGTCGTCTCCCTGGTTACCGTGATTGTATCTCTCGTTAGAATTGTCCCGTCGGTTCCAGCCATATTGCTTATTCCCTTTAAATTGCTTATTCCTCCCACGCTGGTTCCCCGCCGGGAGTCTTTCCTGCGGGTGATGTCCTCCATACCTCGGGTAGTAAGAAAACTCGTCTTGATGTGGGTTCCTGTTGTTTCTATCCCACCAGCCTGACCTATCCCAATCAGGCTGACCATTGAAACCTTGATCAGACTGCGGGATGAATTCTCTACTTTCCCAATTTACGTTATATTCATTTTCCCAAAATTGATCCATTTGGTTATCCTCATGGAAATCTGTTTTTCTGCTCCTGAGGTTGAATCTAGGAATGTTATTTGGTGGATAATGATGAGGGTTATCATCAAACCTATTTCCTTTTCCTTTTGGAGCCTTTTTCTTGCCCTTGCCTCTGCCTCTGATATAGGGCTGGGAGAAAGAGCGCTGGTGGGATTTTTCATGGCGTGATGTTTTAAAATGTTGAGGTATTTCTGGGTCAGAAAAGTGTCCTTCATGTTCTAGTTGTCCAAATAGCATACTGTCGTCTCTGTTAAAAATAAGAAAATCGAAATACGAGGTAAAACCTGGAAAGACTTATCAAATAACAAGTAACAATTGAGTTATCTAATCAATGTTGAACGGTCCTGTCAAGTTCCACTACACTGTAAAGCACTAGAGATTATACCATCTATTCATTCACTGCAACCTTTTTCTAGATAGTTACATCCCTGCTTCTCCAACCTATGGTGTTTAAATGTCACAGTTAGTTTGTTATTCTCATAGTAGGGTTTGCTCTAAATAGCAAGATTTTCATGATAGATGTCGACTGCTAACAAACTTACTACACAGGGATTCGAGAGATGCAGACTGATGAGAACTATGAACAAGTTTTATGGTCACCATCTTGGTCTCATTGAGAAATATTTTGTATCCTTGTGTGAAATGAAGATGGACATTTATGGGTATGCTCATTAGTTTGCTTACTTGTTGTGATTGAGAATGATGACTTGGTTCTCACTTTGAGAACTTGGCATTTACTTGGATGTAACCAAGATTATTTACATGACAGGTGTTGTCGATGAAGCAGAACCATGTGTCTAACATTTGTTTGCATAACATATTCATGAAAGTTTGTACCATGAAACAATCTAAAATGCGTCCAACAGAATTTAACTGCTGCTAAGGAAAGTACCCAAGAACAGTTTGTGTTATACAGTATTCTGGTGTCTATTTCAACAGAGCTTGTTAGACTGGGACAACCTCAAACATGATCTTTTCTTGTTTAAAGACCACAACATTACCATGATTCCAAAGCAGGAAATTGATCAAAAGTCATCTGAGTTACCTCCCCTTTGATAGGTGTACTGTCTTTAATTGTCATGCCCTTTTCATTTTTGACACCCCAGCTAAAAACATTTTTATCTTTTAACCCATATAATTATACTCTTAAACATTATGGACAAAACAGAACAAAGAAATACAAGTAAACCAAAATATGATCCACAAGTTGTTAATTGTATCATTCAAAGGGGAGACATGGAGATGTAACATTTTATCTAGTAAAATCTATATATCACATCTTTATTACCATAGTAAAATGGTATATTACATATACTTACTTAATTTGTTTGACAAACCATATCAAAGAATAATATTATAGTTTATAAAATATATATTTCTACTGTTTTACTTAGCCCCACTAGTCTACCACTATGTTATTTATTTATTTTATTTTTTGCTTTTTGTTTTGTTTTCAAATCTTTGAACATATACCAGTATACATATAGCAATTCACAAGTATAGGCCTATCCCAAAAGTGTTGTTGTCTCCCTTGTTTGCCAATTCATGACTACACTGTAAAGTGTTTTTGAAACAAATTTGCGTCATGTAATTATGACAATAATGGGAATTACACTTCCCGGAAGTTCATTTTGTATCCACCATTGTGGCCTATCAAGGGGAATAACTTGTATCCACCATTGTGGCCTAACAAGGAGAATAACTTGTATCCACCATTGTGGCCTTTCAAGGGGAATAACTTGTCTCCACCATTGTGGTCTATCAAGGGGAATAACTTGTATCCACCATTGTGGTCTATCAAGGGGAATAACTTGTATCCACCATTGTGGCCTATCAAGGGGAATAACTTGTATCCAATGTTGTGGCATATCAAGGGGAATAACTTGTATCCACCATTGTGGCCTATCAAGGGGAATAACTTGTATCCATCATTGTGGCCTATCAAGGGGAATAACTTGTATCCACCATTGTGGCCTATCAAGGGGAATAACTTGTATCCACCATTGTGGCCTATCAAGGGGAATAACTTGTATCTACCATTGTGGTCTATCAAGGGGAATAACTTGTATCCAATGTTGTGGCATATCAAGGGGAATAACTTGTATCCACCATTGTGGCCTATCAAGGGGAATAACTTGTATCCACCATTGTGGCCTATCAAGGGGAATAACTTGTATCTACCATTGTGGCCTATCAAGGGGAATAACTGGTATCCACCATAGTGGTCTATCAAGGGGAATAACTTGTATCCATCATTGTGGCCTATCAAGGGGAATAACTTGTATCCATCATTGTGGTCTATCAAGGGGAATAACTTGTATCCACCATAGTGGTCTACCAAGGGGAATAACTTGTATCCACCATAGTGGTCTACCAAGGGGAATAATTTGTATCCACCATTGTGGCCTATCAAGGGGAATAACTTGTATCTACCATTGTGGCCTATCAAGGGGAATAACTTGTATCTACCATTGTGGCCTATCAAGGGGAATAACAACATTTTTGGGAAAGGCCTATAGTACTTACTGGACACGTTTGTTCAGCAGAGCCTCTTTCTGAAAAGTCATCGTTTCTTTCTCCTTCTGACGTCTTTGTCCTTCTACAGCTCTCTTGTGCTTGTCTCCAACCAAATGTTTACCGTACTCGATGATATTGGGACAGGATGAAAAACACAGAGTACAGTTATGGGTGGAGCCCCTGTAAGAGTACCAATAAAATAGTGAGTACATATATATATATATATATAGGGATAGTCTACATTTATGCCAAGTTATAGATGGCAACATTGTACTAATAGCATTCGGTCAGATTGTGAGGAGACAACTCCAGTTCAGTTTCAGTCTCAGCATAAATTTAATAGCTTACTGAACTGAAGTTATCATCTCACAACCTGATAATTTGTTCCTCGGGGGTGAGGCTAGACCCCTGAGGTAATCCTGGTAGCGCAGAATCATATGTTTGTGTTAACTATGTGTATAAATTGGGGTTATATATATAGGGGATATCGAGTCATTTATATGAAGTACAGCAGTGCACCAAAACTTCCATCATTTCGGCTCCTGTCACACCAATACAAAATGTAATTGTCCTAGTACCTAGTGGCTAGTGATATATCAGAGTATGGTTCATCCTCCAGCTGCAGAAGCCAAAATGTCTAAAACCAATGTCCTTTTCTAAACATGGCCCTCCGATCACAGAGGGGGTAGAGGATGGTAGGCACACATATTGAGTCTCCTGGGCGTAAGGTGTTCATGTTCATGACCATTCTGAATATATCACTTAAAATTGGATTTAATGTATTGGCTATGAATGGAATGCGCTTCACCTGTAAACTTTGGGGGTCTTTTACTTTCTTTATATTCAAAATTACATTATATCCAATATCATATACCGTAGAAACATCAAATGATATTATCAAACAGTATATGAGTGTACTAATGTCATGGTTTGATATAATGAACTGAAAAAATAAAACAAAATCATTCTTACTTTTTCTTTTTCTCAATCTTGATATGGTGTATGAGTGACCAGGCATGATCCCGGAATTCCTAATGAAACATAAAACAAAACTCTGATTATTATAGGAACACGGCCATAGTCAGGTCTCCATCACACAAGGTCCTAAAAATTTACAAAAATTTTCCTGAGGTCCACTTTATAATTTATTCTCTGACAGTGTCAAAAAAAGCACAATCTTTATCTTCAATATTCATGGAATATACATTTTCCACTTAAGCAGCTTTATTGCCAAAGTCTCCGAACATGAAATTGTACACAACAGAGTTGCCTTGGTTACAGCCTCTTTTATCTAAGGGCTATTCTGTACTTTATTGTATGGGGGAGTTGGGAGGCACCTGTATTGATTTATATATATCATGGGAGGTGGGCTAGAACTAGGTCTGCATACTCATCCTTATATTAAATCTCTCTTAATATTTGATGGGTTACAGGTGGGGTCTCTAAAAAGAGCCTCCTGCCTCTCCCACATGGTTAATGCTGGAACAACCATAACAAAAGCTTGCTTGCTAAATCTAAAGCTACTTTACTTTTTGCACTCATATCAGTATGAAAGCTTACACCATGTACATGCATGTACACACACCACAGTGTGTAGGAGTGGAATAGTGCAATTACCAGACCCAGGACCATCTGAACTCAAATCAGACGTCCCAGGACCATCTGAACTCTAATCAGACGTTCCATATCAATTGAGCAAGCTACCTTTTGGCTTGTTGCCAACGATCAACCAGGTCCATTTCCGCTAAAGTGTACAATCAACCTCCTCATGAGAAAAATATCTCACACAGATCTAGATCTCACACAAGGGGAAAACTCACCTGTTCATCAGCATATGAGATTTTACACAAGTCGCATTCCCAATCATCTTTCTCAGTGCTCTCCTGACCAAACGACTGCTCAATGTTAATGTCCATTGCCATGGTAGCTAATAGTTGTCAACACAGTACGATCTGGAAACAACAAATATTATTCTTATTCATTTTCCACATTTAACAGCTGCAGTATTTATCTATATTTCTGATTGGTATACAGACTAATGCCAGCATATATACCATATAAAAGGTTCATAATTACCACATTGATATCTCTTCTTATTCTTTGGTGGTTCACCCTTCATCAATAATAATGTTTATGGGCAAGTGGGTTTGCACTGGATGCGATTAAAAGTGGAAGGAGTTGTTATTTACAGTGAGGGGGGGTATTAGATTTTTTTAGTGGAGCTATAAGATAGAAAAAAATTGAGTTTAAAGTGTGTATTTGAGATCAACAAGGGCTGCATTGTGCATTACTGCTGCTACCGGGAGGAGGTTCCATTGTGTTATTGTGTGTGGGAAGAAGGAGTATTTGTATGTGTCCTTGGTGGCAGATAGGTGTATAGGGATTTGTGTAGGGATGTGTTTGTCTTGTCCTAGAGTCTGCTGGGTGTAAGATGGTGTTTGGGTCGATTGCGACATGGTGAATCTCAGCTACTGTGAGTAGCAATTATGTAAGTTTGCTACAATAGCTACATGTAGATAGAAGCTTTCTTCACCTTATTGTGTAAAGCAACAGTCTAGCTGTTAAACCCAAGGCCAGGTTTAATTTGATTTACTTTTGTTTGTTACATTGCGATTGGCCTTTACAAGCTAGCAGATTGAACCGATTATTCTAAGTTGCTTGCTTATATTTATATAATTATGAATTCGAAATACCGGTACGATTGGACCTAGGAAATTGGTACTGCTTCAAGGTGAGTCTTGACAAAACTTTGCATGATGACAGATGTGCATTATCAAAGATTTATAGGCAAATCATGCTTCTGCCAAAAAACTTTATGTCTAAAAACAGCAATTAAGCTAAATAGACAAACCGTTTTCATCAACATATTAATGGACAAGCACCAATGGTTTGATCTGTAGGGGGGACATTGCAAAAAATAGTGAAATCTTATAATATGATACACAAACAAAAAACAACTTAGGTACACGTAGAATATTATTCTACTGTCATTTTTGACTCCCTTGATGTGTTAAAAAAATACAAAAAAGGAAGAAATTAATAATAATCAAAATTCCATTACCTTGACTTACAAAAATTAAGGCTTCTCAGTGAAATATCAGAAATATTGCATTATGAAAATCATAACATTTTAGATGCTACATGGTTATCAATGCACCTGTTGGACATGTTTACACCTGTAGGCATTTTTTGTGTTACCTGGATTTGGAGAAATATTCAAAGGGCCCAATAACACCATCATTTCTTTGATTGTTTCATAATGCCCTCAGTGTTGTGAGTTATAAAGAGCGCTAATTGCTTCCCAATGTCAACTTACTCAGAAGTGATGAAGCTGTCTAGAAGCATCGCATCCTATAGGCATGGTAGCTGTTTTACAGCCATCTTGTTTTCAGGCGCGTTCGATAGGTTTTCAATGATATCGGATCAGTAGCCTGTCAAAAAAGGAACAAATCAATAGAAAATAAAAAAACACCAGTAATTACCAATCAGAATATCATAAATTGAGATGATATTCTATTCTAATTATCCTCTATATAAATCATATAAAACGGATGTCGCGTTAATACAAAATAGTGGTATGCTACCTTGTCAATTTGTCAAAACATAGTTATTTCCCTTGACAGAGAACCTTATAAATTCACGCCATTCGATTCTTCAATAAGGAAGTGTAATAGATCACACCTACATTAATCAGGTTAGCAATGCACGAGATGACTCGGAGAAAAGAGTGAAGGATGGAGAATAATCAATGAAAAAAACTCGTAACAAGACATAAAACGAAATGAAGTGGATAATGTTTTTCAGATCATTATAAAGTCTAATTAAGCAAAACTTTACAAACTATTTGATACGCGCGACAAACTAAAGGGAAGCGTTTGAAAGAGAACCATGGAGACAATTTTTCACGAACAGGTAAAAAAATAGTGTATAAGCTCTTATTTAAGGTTTCTATGAAAAGCAGAGCTAGGACTTAGTATTTCTAAAGTTAAACTTAATCATAAAACAGGCAAAATGATAGAAAACAGCATCACTTTTTTTATAGGGTTCTGTGTTGGAATCCGAATCCATTACATATTGATTACATTTAGGTTATAAATTGTACTATATATAGACTTATACAGCTATTGAAACAAGGACATCTGGTTCAGGAATAACATTTTGTAAAATATGATACTACCCTCGATCCCCATTGTATTATACATGTATCAGCTCTATATACATGAAGTAGGGAAGGTACAGGAAGACTGTTTTATTTATTGACTCCCTAGCTATACAATTAAATACTATAGATAAGAGTTACCTACCTAGTTTCTAATAATAACAATGATGTCACACCTACTACCCGCACAGGTACTCTGTAGTCACAACGATTGATGTGTTTTGTGACTTTGAAGCACCATTAACTTATATGAAGACTGAAGAACAGTGAACATGTTACATTTGAAATCTGTAGTTGTTATTTGAAATATGTATATTATATAATTAATTAAAATGAAGTAATAAAGAAAGTAAAATACCCCCAAAGTTTACAGGTGAAGCGCATTCCATTCATATCCTCAATTCACTTCCTAGCTGTTATGTAAAGCTGCAAGCTACTTTTGCATGGTTATCAACTGGATCCATAATGAATAACTTTTCACAAATACCAAGAGACATTTTTTATCTGAAATCTTCATTTTGTATACACACTCACATATATATGTACTCATTAAACATAACTTGATAACTTATGTTTTAAAAGTTATCTCCCTTGAATCAACTCCTACACTTAATGATATAATTAGCACATGTTTAATTAGATCACCTAACCAAC
This sequence comes from Mimachlamys varia, assembly GCA_947623455.1. Taxonomy (NCBI): domain Eukaryota; kingdom Metazoa; phylum Mollusca; class Bivalvia; order Pectinida; family Pectinidae; genus Mimachlamys; species Mimachlamys varia. Next base: position 54,484,504 of record OX392528.1, read on the forward strand.
AGAGCAGCTGATTTATGCAGTGGTGTGCATGCACGTGGTTTTAATTGTCAACAATTTGCTTTATTTGGATATCTACAGTACATGTCATGTATATCAGTGATAAATCTACGTGCGCATCCTGCATCCTGTACTCGCATAATTTTGAAAGGACCCATTGAATTTCTGGAAGTGGTTAAATTTAACATTGTGGGACCCATTGTTTTTCGCAATACACATGAAAAGGACCCATGGAAAATAATTGTAGATTGATCACTGTGTATATGTACATGCTTGTAATTGGTGATTAATGCAAAAATATAACTTGGCCTACAATTTTACCCTGACAGCAAGAAGGTTCCCTGTGTGCCCAGCACTGCCTGAATGCCCTACTACAAGGTCAGTACTTCAGTCCCGTGGATCTGGCTGACCTTGCCAAACAACTGGATGAGAGCGAGCGACAGCAGATGGCCATCGCAGGGGAACAGTCAGAGGAATATAAGAAGTTTCTCAAGGTTCAATATTCTTTGTCATACAGAACAGCTTAAATAATGGTGTTTTTATGAACATTGCAATATCTAATACACAACAACATCGTCAAAACAATATTGTTAGAGGTCTGCTCATGATCATCTTTTGATCAGAAAACACTGTAGATCTTATTATAATCTGTCTGTTCAAGTCCTTAGAAAATTATCTTGTCAATGAATTGATAATATAAGCAGTCTGGTATACTGTGAAAGAATGAAAAATGTATAAAAAAAAGAAAAGAAGAATTATAAGTTTGTTCAGATAATCATTTAAGAGAGTCTTTTAATGTGTGAAAATAAAGGCTCTTTTAGCTTCTACAGAACTGAAAGACCTAGAGTTGTATTTTAGAATGTAGGTTTCAAGGGAATTACCTATGGTTTATATTGACCCACTCTGTCACAAGTTAGAAAGAAAAGAAAAGAATCTTGTTTACTAGCTAATCATCCCTTGAAGATTCTTTTAGATGAATGTTTGTTTTTGTTTTAATAATCAGAGTTCCATATATTGCTATGTTTCAGGAGCCATCAAGTAACTTAGATGACAGTGGTTTCTTCTCCATACAAGTGATAGACCGTGCCTTGTCGGTGTGGGGGCTAGGGCTTGTCCTATACAATTCCCCGAACCCCGTCGCCATCGCTGCCAGACACAATCCTGTGTAAGTGCACGGAAACACCAGTAGAAATATGGTTTTTTGATGTGGTAGTTGTGTGGTAAAAAAAATATTAAGAATAATAATTTTTTTTTTCCTTTTAAAATTACACAATTAGGTTTGCTATACCGTTAAATTAAATCATTAAGTTGTGTTATAATTGTTTGGGCACTTATATATCGTTTTGATACCTTTGTAGAATGATGAAGGGCACTTAAAAGGGGACTAATTACAGCAAATATGATAAATGGAAAAAATATGTTGATGCACCTGGCCTGGGACATGTTTGATTTACTTGAAATTTCTATTGACTGGGTAAATGGAATATCTGTAATTCGTTTCCTGGCAGAACATAACTGTAATTTGACTAGATTGTAGAGACCAGCTGATAATTGTTTTTAATGTTGATTTCAGAGAGGAAAAGGCGTACATCTGTAACTTCCGCGGCCATTGGTTGACCATTCGTAAGATTGGTCATCAGTGGTTTAATCTCAACTCCTTGCTGACCGGTCCAGAGCTCATATCAAACACCTACCTTTCACTCTTCCTCAAACAGCTACTGGAGGAAGGTCTGTATAGTACAGTATAACCTGTAAAACTCTGTCTATAAAGTATCTAGTACAGTATAACCTGTTAAAACTAACCCCTATCTAATCCAAAACCCTGTCTATACAGTATATAATACAGTATAACCTGTTAAAACTAACCCCTGTCTAATCTAAAACCCTGTCTACACAGTATATAACACAGTATAACTTATCAAAACTGGCCACTATCTAATCTAAAACCCGGTCTACATAGTATCTTATACAGTATAACCTGTCAAAACCGACCCATGCCTAATCTAAAACCCTGTCTACACAGTATATAACACAGTATAACCTGTCAAAACTGGCCACTATCTAATCTAAAACCCTGTCTACATAGTATCTTATACAGTATAACCTGTAAAACTCTGTCTATAAAGTATCTAGTACAGTATAACCTGTCAATACTAACCCCTATCTAATCTAAAACCCTGTCTACATAGTATCTTATACAGTATAACCTGTCAAAACCAACCCATGCCTAATCTAAAACCCTGTCTACACAGTATATAACACAGTATAACCTGTCAAAACTGGCCACTATCTAATCTAAAACCCTGTCTACACAGTATCTTATACAGTATAACCTGTCAAAACCGACCCCTGTTTAATCTTAAACCCTGTCTACACAGTATCTTATACAGTATAACCTGTCAAAACCGACCCCTGTCTAATCTAAAACCCTGTCTACACAGTATTTATTATACAGTATAACCTGTCAAAACCGACTCATGCCTAATCTAAAACCCTGTCTACACATTATATAATACAGTTTAACCTGTCAAAACTGGCCACTATCTAATCCAAACTCCTGTCTATTCCGACCTTACTGTTTTGTCCAGGCTTTTCGCTGGTAACTTCACATACATCCTACCTTTACAAACTGGGCACCTGTTAAAACCGACCGAAAGAAAATGGTCCTGGTTTGAACAGGTTATACTGAACTTCTATGAGGAATTCTCAGAAAATTTGTAAATTGTCATGAAGTCCAAATCATATGGAACAGATAATCATACTTTGAAAGTTAATAGTCGACATAAAAAGATTTCACATTCGGTAACGCTTTATTCATTGAGAAAAAATACAGATTGCTGTATTAGTTTTCTATAGGTTATTCTGCATTTATCAAGGGTAGATCAAAATATTTATGCATATTCAAACATATTCTACTTAATATTTATTGAGGATAATGAGATAATTTGTAACCCATGTAATGTATAAAGTTTAATTATAAATTTCTGTATTTATTTCCCACTACCACATATTTTTACCACATATTTTTGAGGGTAATGACTTATTCTTGTGCCATGTGTTAGTACTTTTATGAGCATATTGTCATAATTAAAGCGTACATCCATATAAATATATTCTTTATTTCCCACCTAGGATACTCTATATTCATTGTGGGCGGCAACCTACCAGAGTGCGAAGCAGACATGCTTCTAAAAATAGCTCCAGTGCAGCAGCAGGTGAAGCCAAAGCTGATTAACGAGAACCTGTCTGTGTCGAGTAACCAATCAGGGGAGGAGGAGGATGACCATCAGCTACAGAAAGTGTTAGCGGAGAGTCGACAGGCAGACGAGCACGATGACCAGGCCCTACAGAAAGCTTTACAGCTCAGCATGGAAGGTATAGGCTACAGGGACAGTCAAGGAAACATTCGGTCAAACGCTACACTGAATCCAGCTAATTATATATAAGTAAAAAAAAATTGCGATATTGTTTATGTTTCGTTATGGACTCTGTCTTGAAATATCAAAATGTTGATCTATTGAAAGTTGCAAAATTAACATTTACCTGATGCATGTAATAAAAATTAATAAGGTTTAGAGTACATGTAATTATATTATGGTTGTTAAGTGTTAAGTTTGTTTTCACCAACTGTTGATGGTGATATGGAGATGTCTGTCAATGGCAGCATCTGGATCATCTATGTCCCACATTATTTCACCTGGGATCATCAAAGTCAGTATTCTTGTAAATAGCGAGAAGGTGATATCCAAATATTTGGTAAAAATTAGGTCACTTTGTCCCTCAGTTAACTACAGTTGGTGCCAGGATTTATCCGTTGGGTCTGTTTTTTTATCAGGCTACACATGGGAACCTTTGCCAGGTCCCTCCGTTAACTCATCAAGTCCAAGTGTAAGTGCTGCGACAGGATCTGAAGCAAAAAAGTCCGCCTCACCTCCACCAGAAAGTCCCGATCCAGAAAGTGTGCGACAAAAACGTTTGGCTTTCCTAAGTAGACTCGAGTCGTCAAAAACATGTGATAAACCAGAACAAAATTCTCTACAGAAGGATACCACGCCATCGAACAACAAAAAAGACATTTCTGAATCGGAAAAGTGCACAGAAAAAGAATTATCTAAACCTGAGTTGACCAAGGAAGAGGAGAATACACCACAACCTGTTGCAAGTAAGGAACTACTCTAATGATTTTACACATATTCTAAATATTTTAGTACATAAATTACTAAAGAATCCTTTAAGTACAGTTGTGGTATCGCACAACGCACCAAAAACTGCGTGCGTGCATACATCGTGCACACAACGTTCGCCATGGTGCGCACAACCGGGCGATCTAAAGATCGTGCGTTTTTGTGTGCGATTAAATCGCACACACGCACAATTTGGTACAATTGGTCGATACATATTACGGAATGAAAAACATATGGAACCCTCTTGTCCAAAAACTATTTAAATTCGCATCATATTTATTGGGATTATGTCAATTTAACAATATACAGTAAACAGTATTACAGTGATCATAAGACAGCCAAGTGCGGGTTAAGCTACCAGGTATCAGAATATGTAAATAACATGCCTGAGTTTTACCTGTCCCGTGTGCAGCAATACGCTACGACAGCCATTACCGAGCGACCGTTATGAAAACAAACTGGACTCTTATAATCAGTTATTTGAAAAACACTCCCCTCCCCAACACTTTACCTGTGTTTTCACACCTAGGCGAGTGTTGTAAGTGCCCTGGGCCAGAGATATCTACATATATTGGCCATGTACAGGTACAGTTTATAACTTGGTAAAACTGGCAATATTTACTTGAATGAGAACTTGTCAATATGAGTTGAAAGTTTACATACATGTGTCTATTTGGTTTGTTTCTAAAACTACAGAAAGACTATTATTAATTTTTAGAAATATATAGATAGAACTATCAGCTAATGTAAATAGTTAAAATATAGAAATATGTTTAAAACAACTAGCGCGAAACCGTACATATTGTTAAACCATTTCTAAATTTACATCAACCACGATTGTCATCGAACAATGTTAGTCTATCGTGCGCCCACATGTGCGTTAGAAATAATTGCCCAGGATCGCATCGTTCGCACATCGTGCATACACCGTTCACCCATCGTGCGCCCACCGCACATCGTGTAACGTTGTGCGATCCCACAACTGTACTTGTCATTTTCAAACTAATTAAGTTTAGTTTGTCACCTTGGTCAAATGGTCATGTGACCTTTCAAATGTGATCAGGGCTCGTATTCATAAAACCATTGTCATGCTCATGCATGGATTCTGTATGTGGTCAAGCCAGCTTTCTTGAAACTCGCCTAAATCATGTCAACGATAAAATGTCAATCGTTAATATTGAAAACAGTGATCTTCTTCATGTCTTTTCAGTTTATTTTCCAAAACTTTGACAAAATAAGTTTGTTTAAACGATGTAAATTTGGAACAAGAAGTTAGCCTTGAGCACAAAATCCATGCTTGAGCATGAGAATGGTTTCTTGAATATTGGGAGTGGCACAGGTCATAAAAACAATATTTTTGGGTGTGCTGGCTAAACAAAGGAGTGAGTAATACGCAAACAAATTATGGTAAATGCCATGTGGTTCGTATATATCAAAGCTACTCTACTTGTATGATCTATAAGGTTGCACTCACACCAACTTTGATGACTGGAACCCTTGGGTTTTGAAGAGTCTATTTATAGAACTGTTGACTGATAGCAGGTGTTTATTTCACAGGTGAGATGAGCGAGGAGGAGATGTTACAGAGAGCCATCACCATGTCTATGGAGGCAGGAGAAAAGTGACACAGACCTCTGTGTGTGTGATAGTGTCCCAATCTGGACAGTGGTCAGATGTACATGGTCAGCTCCAGTAAATGCTGAATTGGCTAGATGCATGTACTTGGAAACTGCCTTGTGCAATTTCCAGTAAAACCATCCAAAAAATGGTGGCTACATCGTCCATTGTTAATACTAAGAGTAGTGAGTGTCGCCCGCCTCTGGGGTTCTAGGAGGTCGTTCAGCTTTGGGTTGGAATGTGATGTAAATGTTAAAGAGTCTCTGATTAAATCACAGGGACCTGCTAACACCGAAACATTTTCGTTGTTATATACACACACTTATGACATTTATTTTATGATAACAAACATGTTTAAAAGGATGTCATTGTTGTTTATTCTTGTATGACTGACGGCCATTTTGATGGCCATGCGTATGTGTCTGAGAGCTAGTTTGAATCTTGTATAGGTACAGAAGCAAGTTTGATGAGTTGTGTATGTCCAACGTCAAGATGATCTTGTTCTAATGTAAGGGTATGTCTTAAAGACAGTTTGTTGGTCAAGTATGTATGACAAGCTGGGAGTTTGATGGTAAGTCAGTTTAACAGCAAGATTAATGGTCTAGTATGTTTGACAGCCAGTTTGATAGTAGGTCAATTTGACAGCTAGTTAATGGTCTAGTATATTTTGATAGTAAGCCAATTTGACAGCCAGTTTAATGGTCTAGTATGTTTGACAGCCAGTTTGATAGTAGGTCAATTTGACAGCCAGTTTAATATTCTAGTATGTTTGACAAGCTGGGGGTTTAATGGTAAGTCAATTTGACAGCCAGTTAAATGGTCTAGTATGTTTGATTGCCAGTTTGATGGTAAGTCAGTTTAACAGCAAGATTAATGGTCAAGTATGTATGACAAGCTGGGAGTTAAATGGTTAAGTCAATTTCACAGCCAGTTTAATGGTCTAGTATGTTTGACAGTCAGTTTGATGGTAAGTCAATTTGACAGCCAATTAATGGTCTAGTATGTTTTGATAGTAAGCCAATTCGACAGCCAGTTTAATGGTCTAGTATGTTTGACAGCCAGTTTGACGGTAAGTCAATTTGACAGCCAGTTAATGGTCTAGTATGTTTTGATAGTAAGCCAATTTGACAGCCAGTTTAATGGTCTAGTATGTTTGACAGCCAGTTTGATAGTAAGTCAATTTGACAGCCGGTTTAATGGTCTAGTATGTTTGACAGCCAGTTTGATAGTAAGTCAATTTTACAGCCAGTTTAATGGTCAAGTCAATTTGACAGCCAGTTTAATGGTCTAGTATGTTTGACTGCCAGTTTGACAAGCCATGTAAATGAGGTAGCCATTTTTCACATATTTCACATACAAGAAATTGTACCTACATTTCATTTTGTCGACTTATCTATTTATCTGTCTGTCACATTACCAAACAACACATTTGAGGTTATGTTTTTTTCTACCAATGGCATTCTGTCTATCTATAAATTGGAATGTCTGTAAAAATCAGCAAGTGGACAAGTTTTCATTTCTTTAGTATTGGTATATATGTTAACTGGCAATGAAAAGCATGAGGTTGTTTACATGTGCTTATATGGCAATGTCTTTGATGTTTTCTTTTGTTAGCAAAATCTTGATTCTGCTCTCAGCAGCTGCTATGTTAGCTGTGGAAAAAAACACAATCTCAAATTAGCCATTGGACCAATTGAAAAATAATAATTTGTTAAAAAACAAAGCATGTAATTCACTTTAGTGATCACCTGATTGTATGCTTGTAGCGAACTTTTGAGTTTGTATAAGTGTTCTAAAGGGCTAGGAAAACTGCTAGTTAAGACTATGGATCATGAATGGTAGAATTATGAATAGCTACACTACTTGTATTTGACAAGGAGTTAATTGACTAGGACATCAACTGATAGTTATAAGACTATGAATCACATGTGATAGATTATAAATACATTAAAGGCCCAGTATACCTAACTTTCGGCAAAATTTGAAGCGAAAATCAAGCCTAACAACTTCTTATATTTATAGATTAAGTTAAGATTAACTGATATCAAAAATATTCAAGATGAATTCTTACGTGGTTACCGGTACAGAAGCAGTTGAAGTTGTTGAAGTGGGCCCCACCTGAATTATTTTCAGTTCTTTGGATTTTTTTTTTGTCAAGAGTTTCTTGTTAGTTACCGCTCAGGTTTACTTCGTTTTAAACTTAATTTTTGTATGGTTATCAACTGGATTTTTTTCGTAATTTTTCAGAATCCCGAAAAAGTTTGGTATATTGGGCCTTTAAATAGCTACACTACGTGAATATGACAAGGAGTTAATTGACTAGGACATCAACTGATAGTTATAAGACTATGAACCACATGTGATAGATTATAAATAGCTACACTACTTACCGTCCATATTATATCTACTAATGATGATTCACTGCCAGGTGTTATCTAACAGGTGAACAACTTGTAATGCAGTGTAAAGGAATGGAGGAGGAGGTTAATGGATGGGGAGAAGTTTCTATTAATAGAAGGTGATACATTAGGCAAAAAATAAAGGGCAAATGTATGTTTCAGGTAGCATGGCTAAAACAATAGTAGATCTGTCAGGAAATATTTTTTTGAGCGAGTTGGATGCAAATTTCATAAATTACAAAAAAAAAAAAAAAAAATCATCTATTAATTATTTTTGGCCTTTAGATAAATATGAGATAATTTTGATTTTGATGCCTATTTATATATCCATCATCCTCAATATCCAGGGGTTACGCTCACCTTAACCTTCAAAACCCCTAGAATATGTCATGGCAAAACTGAAGACACGCTCAGAACAATCACTAGTGTTTTTAAGATTACAAAGAAGCCCAAACTGACTTCAAAGCTTGTCAATATTTACCCTTATGTGTTCACGAAATTCTTTTGATGTACATCAAAGGGTCGAACCAGTCTTTTTGCCTCATCAAAAAGGTGGTGCAGGCAGATCTTTCAGCTTTGCCATGACATATTCCAGGGGTGTAGAGAGCTATTTGAGTGTAATCCCTGCATTAGTTTAGATTACATTTGGTGTACAAGTTATTGATCCAACACTGAAAAGAATGCGGTCATGTGGGATAAAAGATTTCAGGGTACCTGAAACACACGTTTTTCTTTTGTTTTTTCCCTGAAAGTGAAACTACTAATACTTTAATCCAAAATATTCCTCATCTCCATAAATTGGTATGAAGGATATTCTGTATGATGCCTATCAGGAAGTACAGAGTAGAGTATGTTTACACATGGCATGTACTGGCATACCCAATAAAATGATTCAGAATGGAGAAAGCTTGTGGAGTTGTCTTTAGTGCTAATACGTATACATATAACCATTGAGGGGGCATTCTTATAAAAAATTGATCTAAAAAACCTCAAAAGTGTAAAATTGCACTTAAAACTTTGGTTCAAAAATAGCTGTAACTAATTCTCAGGTCTCTGTGATACAGGCCTGTTGGACTTCTATTATAAAATCAAATACAGTTGATAACAGGAAGGCTTAATCTCGCTAATATTAACTTTTTAAAAAAATGAGTGTAAAGTGATCTTGTTACTGTGGCGACGAAAAATTGTACAAAAAATAAAACGGCAGGCTAATTTCCATATTGTCCCTAACATTCCTACATGCATGAAGTTTCATTGAAATCCTTTGAAAATATCAGGAGATGTCTGGCAAAGATCTATTTAGTCATGGGTGTTATTTGGTAACCATGACAACAAAATGGAATTGGTTGTTTTTGAAAGTGGAACAATTATAATTGCATTCCCTCAAAACGAGTTAGTACATTTTTTTAGCACAATCACAACTCAGTTTTGACCATCATGCTTCCTGGAAACACTTTTTAACAAATTTTAAATTACACCACTTGACCAAGTTTCAATAAAACTGGCCAAAGGATTGATAAGTTACAGTCATTACACACAAAAAAGTGCAACATAGTGACCTAGTTACCATGACAACCGAAATTTCCGCTTATTTCTTAAACGTTGTTTTCTGTAATCTGATTAAATTACTGTAAACTATGGAAAGCAGGATGAGGTCGAAATGGGAAACTGCTGATATTGTCTGAAATTCAGTATTAATTAGCTATAGTTGGGCTTAGTGAGCCAGCAGACGACCCAGTGCCATATTCACAAACCAACAAGTAAACAGATTTGACCAACTCGTGGTTTAGTTTGTGGATATTGCATCACGGACCGAAGGAGCCCATCTTACTTCGCGCAGTAGTCAAGTGTCACAGTATTGTTACAACAAGTCTTACAAGATAAATTGTTTAATGAGAAGAAATGTATTAATATTATATATCTGATTTACTAAACCACGCAGTTAACAAAGAAAGTCATTTCTTGTGAACAAGTATTGCATTAGGTTGAAAATCTATTATTTTGAAACTTTGAACTGTAACCCCTGTCAATGTCATACGTTTACCTTTCACATTTAATAATGGAGGGATGGGGGATGTTGGTTCATCTCCCCCATTTGTACAATTTTTAAAACCTATTTGTCATGGATGTTTTAAACCTAATTATGATTGATATCCAGAGCATATTTTTAGAGAAGTATACACCTTTTTGCCGCGTCCCTGATCTTGAGCTTCTGGAAGGGTCAGCCCAACCATTAAATCCCACTTCCTAGGGATGCTACCAATGAAATAGAGTTGGTATTCATTGCTTGTCTCTAGAGATGAAGTCGCTTTATTGCTAAATCACTCTTTTTGGTCTCAGCCCCCTCACTGGGACGTCAGGACTACCATTAGAAAAATGTTGAATCCCAAGCACATTCAGCCAAATTTGGACAACTTCTAATCAGTCTTTTAAAAAAAATTGTATCAAAGAATTAAAAAACGCAATACGCACTTGGTTGAAATTTTATCAAAAGGTTTATTTATATTTTGGAATCTTGATTCGTAAACTTTAAAACTTATTATCTTTTCCGCTGAAGCAAATTAAAACATTACTGCAATACTACATGTAATTAAAGAACCAAATCCGTTTTCCCACGGTTCCCAAATTAAATGGCGTTGACCTAACGTGGTGGTCTTGGCAGATTGAATGACGTATATGTCAAACTAACACGTGGCCACCTTTTTCAGACATGGCATTACGGTACTTATATGTAATATTTCGACATGTTGACGTTTTGATTTTACTTCAGAAAAAATACAGCTTGTTCTAATTGCCATGTTATTGTAATACCAGTATACAGTCCTTGCGTCTGCAACTTTATGTGCGTCACATTTTTCTGTGCGCCGCATTTTGCATGATATATCATTATATTTAATATTCAGACATACAGTTTGTACAGAGTTATTTAATATTCAGAACTACAGTTTGTACAGAGTTATTTATTATTCAGACATATAGTTTGCACAGAGTGACGTTATAAATTTATAGTAATCAAATTTCAGCTCTTTTTCAGTGTCTGATTGTCGACTTTTCGTGAAATTTAACCGCTTAACGTATCAAGCTGAAATTCGGCTATTAATTTCATTAGGGTTTTAAAAATTAATCACATCAAAAGAAAATTTGTAACTTTTGTTTTTATATATTTTTTATTATTCATATTTCGCTATGTTATCTATACAGTATATATTGGCTATTCTCCTGACCGCATGTGCCTGTGACAGTTTGTACTTATTGGCGGTGCCTGATTCAGACCAGTTTGTGTAGAATGACGTAATATTCAGATATATTTAGTAACAAAGTGGAGTTATTTTAATACGTAATGGTATTTTTAATTACAGTTTTTCGTTTGATATATCTGATACCCTTATTCTTTGTATACAATATATGTTTGACTCATCAGTGTATAATGACATACAACATTGGTCACACGTAAGCCGACTTTAATAGTTTTTTATCTGTATTTTTGAAGTGCAATTGATGCATTCCGCTACTACTTATAAACAAAAACAACAAAACACGAATGTCAATATAAACATGTTTTGAGGTAAATCAGTTTGATATTGAGAGAAAAAAACAATATCGTATATATATATATATACTACGACATCAAATGTCAGGAGATATTTAAATAAAAAACAATTATAGAACCGTGTGTTTGGTCGGATTGTGACGAACTCAGGTGAGATAGGTGCACACCTGTACATACCAGGTACAGTTATTGTTATTGACGGATAAAGAGTCTGTTATTGACGGAACACGTGTCAGTTTCAGGGTAGACACATTGTTTACGTTTTATTAGATAGATAGCCATCTATTTGATGATCCATACATACCACAGGGACCTGGGAATTGCGACAGCTATAGTTTGACCTTAACACAAGCTTTCAGGACATGGTTTACCTGTTTTTTGGGCTTTAGATAAACTTTTGGTAAAAAGTCAACCCAAAGGTTTCTTTATTCACAGTTGCTTGAGTTTCTGTCAGTATATAAAAAATGTTTATATATATATGGAGCCGCGGCCCATTACAGAATGTTACTGTAATGGGAGGCTCATTTCACACATACATATTTATTTTTTACAGACAGAAACTCAAGCAGCTCTTTATTGAAGAGGGATTGGGCATTTTTACGACAATTGATACCACCCCCAACCCCCATCACAACGTGTTAATTTACTAGAAACCTTATCATTAGTTAAGGTCCAAATAAGGTGTAATGAATTCTCAGGTCCCTGTGATACATAGACGATACGGTTAAACAATATAAAAAATATTTGACAGAAAATCAGCGTCGGATTTAAAATTTGGAAGATTTCTATAAAGCATATTTCAAATCTTTTGAAAATGCATGTTTATAAAAAAGAATCATATTCAATTCAAAATCAAATCTGCTACATGTGCATCAATAGTCCTCACTCGGCCATCACCATCATCTCTCAGCATCACAGGGACCCGATATTTGGTTACAGCTATTTTTTTTTTACCTAAACTATTGTGATCTAAAATTATCATGTTCTTGTGCTCAGCATTACGCCAAAAGCAGGTACAACGTCTGCAAGAAAACATGTTAAATACAGTGTTTTGAAAAATGCCTGTTTAAATAAAAATCACTTGTACGTTCTTAAACATCAGTATTATACACTGTATGGATAATGTGTTTGTGTGTTGGGCATTATCTTGTTTGGATAAAAAAAACTGCTTCAAAGTTGGATTAGTTTGAATATAATATTGAAGTTATTTGATTTCATACATATTTGTCTATGGTCTGGTAAAAATATGTCTATCTCAAACTCTTTGGCTGTCCAAATGAATATGTCGTCTGCGTCAGCTTTGGTCGAAAGATGGAAGATGACGTGACAGAACAAAGTGCCCGGATATATATCGGCTTCTTTAATCTTATTGGATTCGATCCCAACACTCTCGTTACATATTCGTGAATTCGTTACAGCATCGAACTTAAAAGAGGGGCTTAAGTTGTAAGTGTTTGCCTACCTACACTTTAATGATATAACACGTGAATGTGTTTCAATTGGGAGTTGTTATGATCATTCATGCTACACATGGTTTCCGGTTGAGAGTGTCGACTGATGGATTAAGAAGCCATCGCAATATCACGAATATTGCTCCCACAAATGGCTGTTTCGCGTAAAACAGTTTACTGCTAACTTTCGTCAGGACAAACATAACTCGATTCTCACTGGCCCACTACACTGGTCATGAACATTCTCAAACTTATGGAATTTCCTCAGCTAGTTATTATATTAAGTAGATTTTTTTTTATTAAAAAAAGGAAGATCCCTCCCTTACTTCCTAACTGTTATGCTTCCCCCTTCCCTTAATTCCTAGTTTTATTTTCTTAAAAAGATTTTCATGCTAAGGAGGCTCGACCCTTTCTCACTTGTCCGCTAGATTTCCTTAAAACGTTTATATGCTGATTTTGCTACCAAGTCCTCGTCTCCGTTTACATACAAATGTATCACATTTGGGCGCAGACACTTTTCGTCTTCCAGTAAACCTAATCGGTTTCCCAGATGGTATAAAATAGAAGTATAAGTTACTAAAAGGCTTAAGAAATGTATATTCTTTGCCTTTATGATGAAACCATGTTCTTCAAGGTGTGTGATACCGTTAATCATGGAATAATTTTGTAAGAAGCAGGATTTGGACCATAATGGAGAATATGGTAAACTTTACTACACAAGAGACTATCGTTTTGTGTTTTGTCCGTACGTCCGTCTTGCGCTATCTTGTCCGGACTCATAACTTCTACATTACTTGTCACTGGAACTTCATACTTACGGTATGGGTTCACATTGGCGAGCCGATGTGTCGTGTACCAAAAGTAGGTCACTATGACCTAAATTTTGGCCTTTGACCTACACCAAAGAGAAATATTGCCCAAGCTCTATTTCATACACCACTTGTCACTTTAACTTAATACTTGGGGTATGGATTCACCCTGGTGTGTCATGTATCAAAAGTAGGTCACTCTGACCTATATTTTGACCTATGACCTACATCAAAGAAAACGCCTGTCATAGATCTATATCATACCGTTCCTGCCACTTACATATAAGCTGCAAACTTGGGGCATTGGTTCACAATGGCAATCCAATAATGACACGCCATGGAATAAATTGTGTCCCCATGCAGTTGCAATTAGGCAGTAAAACGGCACCACTTACCTGTAATCAGGGACCAGAATTATTTGCAATAGTATAAGCACTGACATTTTTTCCTCATTCATTTCTAAAATTAGCATCATTTGTGTATTGTTTGCATATAACTTCACATTCGGGGGTTTGGGCCTGTAATTTGCCTAAGTGTCTTGTTAAGTTAAACGTCCCAATGTCATCTTGTGTATTTTGTAAGCATACTGACTTCGTGTGTATGTACGTTTGAGTTCATGAAAAAATGCCGGGAACGCATATCAAATGTAAAAATAATATTTCTGGATGTTTAAAGCATTTTTTTCCCAGATTTTCTGTTTTGAAGTTTTCACATAATAATGACACAGAGAAATTTCAGAAAATGCTTCAAACAATATATCCAATATTCTACATACCGTTACATGCTAGTTTCATGTCATTATTATCCTGGTGGAAGTGGATAGAGCGTTTGTTCAATGTGCATTACCCCCCCAAAACGTTCATAAAACACGTCAAGGTACAACTGATGAAAATCAATATATCTTTTTAATTACAGTGGCAAATGATGAACAAAAATTAATAGAAAAATGAAATGTTTTTAAGTTCGGTCTTCCTCGAACATTAAGCCCTTCCTGTTTCTAAAGACACATTTGGAGCACTTCCGGTTTCTAAAAAAACTTCCTGTTTACATACCAAGTTCTACTATTCCAAGGATTTGTTGGTGAAGCACTTCTTGTTTTTAAGATACACATGAAACACTTCCTGTTTCTAAACAACTTCCTGCTTCTAAAGACGCATTTGGAGCACTTCCGGTTTCTAAAAATATTTCTGTTTACATACCAAGTTCTACTATTCGAAGGATTGGTTGGTGAGGCACTTCTTGTTTCTTAAGATACATATGAAGCACTTCCTGTTTCTTAACCACTTCCTGTTTCTAAACAACTTCCTGTTAACATACCAAGTTGTCCTACTCTTCTAAACAACGATCTTGGAGGACAACAGAATAGGTTTAAGGATGGTCCGACGAGGGAGTGGCTGGCCGTAATTCACAGCCCATTCCCGTGGCTTGTTTTTCATGTTCTTTTCTCTCATCTCCTTGACAAGCTGTCGGAGACCACGTTCCCTATCTTCCACGGAAACACGTGGCGTTTTGTGTTTGGTTACGACTTCCTGTTCCTGTTCAGTTGATTTACGGGTCTGTGCAGCTCGTGTGGGTGGGCGTAGTCCCTGACTGTATCCTAACAGTTCTTGGTAGTTCGGGAGTGACGAGTACGACCGTGACGTCATCTGGTACCCAATACTTGTGTACGTTTTTGGCAAAAAACATGGAAAGTTTTTACATCGTTTCTTGGATATTCCGAATCTACACTCGTCACACTTAAACACAGGGCTTACAAACTCGTCCGATTCGGAGTGAGCAACCGGGCTCTGTGGCAAATCACTTTCCGAATCCTGACTTTCAATTGGTGGTAACACCCGGTCTACTTTGATCAGTGTTAGCTCTTCCTCTATGGCGCGTTTTTCCTTCACCATTTGTCTTTCCCTTTTAGCGAAGCTTGTTTTCATAGAATTGAGCTGACAATCCAGGTTCGTTCTAGCTACCTTGTTGATTTGCTTGAGTTTGTTAACAGCTGCGTGCTTCCGTTTCGTAAGGTTGTACTTCCGGTCCATTTCTTCCCAAATTTTGTCCTTTGAAATTTGTTTCCCCTTTGACCGGAAAGACAAGCTAAAACAAACAAACAAAACAAAGGAATGAATTACCAAAATTTCATCGCTAGACACATAAACGAAAACCAAAATCTAAAACACAGGATATTACCTAAAATTTCAAAAACCACGACTATGGCGGCTTCCCCTTCCCCATGCCAACCATTTGGCCCCTTGTCTCAACCCATCGTTCACGTCATTCAAGATAAACGGCTGACGTAACATACAGTGTCACACTTTCGCGCCAAAAAGTGAAATGGCGGTACTTACCTTTTGCCATCCGAAATGGAGTCTGTAGAAGATCGCCGAGAGGAAATTACTACATCCATTTTTGGGGGTGATATTGGTTCGTGAGAAAAAACGTGTCTAGATATCTGTTCCTTAAAGAGGAGTGTGTCTAGATGGTTGTCGGGCCTCCAAATGTCTGATATGGACGAGTATCTAATAGCTATGCATGTATATCGACTTGGCGTGACATTACATTGTATGCAAACAAAACACCCAACACATTTTAATTAAACAAATATCTGTGTTTTAAAAAACTTCAGTCGAATCTTTGACCCCTTTACATTGTGTGAAATCAACTGATCTTTGAGGCGCAAGAAACTGTATAAAGGCCGACATTCAGACTGGTATATATTATACACACAAGGGCCTAGCAAATTACGATTTTCTCTGGGTATTGAGTTCGTTGTTATATTAGTTCGTAATCTCGCGATCGGTTCCCCGATAGTTTGTAGTGCTAGGTCGATTGACTAATCACAATGTGGTCGCTTATTACACCCCGACAATTATACCATTGTGTCACATAATAGGCAATAAACATCGAATTACTCCAAATATAACACCCCCAAATATATACATGTGTCCGTGCCAGGGCTGGTTGAGCTGTAACCGACTTTTTTCTCTCTGTTTTACTTAAAAGTATATAAATGTGCGTAATAATAATAAAAAAAACTTTGTAATTTATTTTACAATCTTATATCACAACTTAATGTTAAAAATGGAATTGTTTTATTACAGCACATTTTTTCGTGCTAACATCAAGGAAAACCAGATCCAGAGGCCATTGCAAAAATAACGTTTGATATCACGAATCCTGCAGGGAAGTTAGAATTGTTTGTTCTATTAATCTTTCCTGACCGTATTTGTTTACTTTGATAAAGCACCCAGTTTGATATGAGATAAAAATGTTTAAAAAATAAAAGTTTCAAAAAATCTGTTTGAATATTATTCAAACTGTTAAAAAGTTCCCATTCGGCTAACCTCGGCTGATTCCGGTACCTTTTATCAATCATTTGAAACTAGACGGATTCTATACCGAGTTGTGACAAGTGAAATGTTAAGTTCGGGGGTCCGCTTCAAGTTTGAAATTATTTTGTATTGAACATCTTTTTAGCTGCATTACACGTTAGAATAGGCTAGAGAAGTAAACAAAGAAGAAACATAATTACTAATCAGATTTGCAGACAATGGCGATAGATTAGAAGAGTATGAGTGATTGGTTTCATTTTTATTAAGTTTATCCCGTTTATAACTAATGTTGTTTAGAAAGAGCATGTCTCCATTTGTATTGCGTAACCGTGTGTGTTAGAGACAGGGTATGGTGGTGTTATTGTCTCCTTATGATGCCTCATATTTACGGTGAAGGTACTTGGTACAGAATTTCACCTGGCCACATTATACTGACTACGGTTGTGCTAGATGTTGAAATTACCTTAAATGGTGAACGGTTAACATGGACCTACCAGTTTGAAGGACTTTAGTACAGCGTGTTATCTCCTAGCCTAGGAAGAAAACATATTGCCTCCCTCACCTTGGCTAACACGCAAAATTTGACAAACAAGGGAAAATGATATAGTTAAAAGTAGAGATGAATATCGAGACACAATTTTTGTCAACTGGTGCAGCAGATATAGTATGATATAGTATTTGTCACCGAGTACAAGGGCACGAAAGCAAACCCCTATTATGCTGGGAGTTCCCACATTAGTTGGTCCAATCGGAAACCGTCGGCACTTTCCGTAAATTAAAAGAGAAAAGTATTTCTCGTTTACGGAAAGTGCCGACGGTTCCCGATTGAAGTTGGTCCTTACGATAAACGTACTACAGTGATTAACAACAGACGTATTCTGTTCACGATCCCTAACCTGCAGGGATTGTAAATAAACTATTGAAATTTGGATTGGTATGTATTTAAGAGCACATTTGTTTACCTGTAGTGTAACGTGCAATAAAACAACTAGATAGAGCCAGTTGATCATTGTTTAAGCTTGTAATATTTCCTTAAAATCTTCACAAACCTCTATGCTATATATATCTTTCTCATTAGGTTTTGTATCGGCAAGTACAGTCATATATAATATACATGTACACTCCCTGTTCCTTCTCCGCTGTTCATTTCAGTCAAAAATTTTATTGACGAATGAATGGACGGTCGATCACGGCTGAAAAGTGATCCTTATAGATGAGAGCTGGTGATGGATGATATAAGTATATACCTATGTACATGTTTATCTGTATCTTATGTTATATTTTGTCTATTTATCACACCCTGTTTTATTAGAAATATGGTATTATCATTCTTCTATGGGTTTTATATACAATTGTACATTTTTTGTATATGGTATAAAATATTGTATATAATAAATAAGAAAAAACGACATTGCAATAATTATATCTTAATAAAAATTTCGGTATTACCAATATTCTATACAATAAATTTTATAAGATAAAAATTACGAAATTGCCATGATATATAATATTTATAAGAAATAAGTCATTGGCCGTTTGAGATTGATTAGGATAATTCGACATCGTCATGCAAAGATCTAAACGGATGACAGTTTTCATTAAAATAAATGGTTTGCGTCTCCTTTTTAAAGATTGCGGTTTAGGAGGTCACCGTGACCTCGTGTCAATAATAAGCTCAAAGAAAGTTAGGTAGGAGTTGGAATGCGCTGTTGACTGTTTACATCAATAGACCAAAATTACGTCCTTCTCAGACAGATTTAATTTGTTGATAAGCAAAGAGCATGATCACGCGATATCAACATTAAAAAACCCGAATAAATCAGAAGTACTGTCTCGAGACTCGCTATAAAACATCATTATAGTTATATATATACACGTGCACGCGATATTATCAATTGCATAATTTATATGCGCAATAAATAAGTATAAATAAGGACAATATAATATATAACTTATGCATCTAGCTGATTGCATAATGTTTATTTTTTTTTTGTTATTTTGAGTGATGGTTGTTAATATATATAATATCTGGCTATATAACCATATCACAAATGATTGGCTCGCTATTTAAGGATATATACAAGTCACCGGATAGTAATACAATGTAAAGCTTGCTATATGTATGGTATTAATAAATGTATAGCTAACTATATATTGTAAATTTATAGCTAACTATATATAGTACAGTGCACTCCTCTTTATATCATGTTTCATTTGCCAGACAAAAACATGAAGCATGTATTTTTTCAACTAAATCTAGTGTATTTCCAATCTCCATAACTAAAAGTAAGCTATACAATGTACATATGAAGATATTTCAATATAAAGATAACATTATTTCAATTAAGAATCCTTTTTGGGGTTATTTTTTTTATCTTATATGCAACATTTTGTACAAGTTCACTTTAGTTGTATCTGAAATCAATGGAAATGACATCATTTTCTGGATGTTTTATGTGATTGGTTAAAAATACATGATATTAAAGGCCCAATATACGTAACTCCAGGAAATGTTTCGGGATTCTGAAAATTATTTTAAAAAATCCAGTTGATAACCATGCAAAAATAAGGCTAAAACGAAGTAAACCTGAGCGGTAAGTAACAAGAAACTCATGACAGAAAAATCCAAAGAATTGAAAATAATTCAGGTGGGGTCCACTTCAACAACAAGCCGAAGGTAGAAGACAGTTCGAAATGGACGCGTGTTTACAAATATCGTGATTCAACTGCTGCTGTACCGGTAACCGCGCAAGAATTGTTCTTAAATATTGTTGATATCAGTTAATCTTAACTAAATCTATAAATATAAAAAGTTATTAGGCTTGATTTTCGATTCAAGTTATGCCGAAAGTTACGTATATTGGGCCTTTGAAAACATTATATAAAGAGGAATGTGATATTAACAGGGGTGATATTAAGTGGAATCCACTGTATAAGTAAATATATAGCTAACTATATCTGGTATCAGTTAATGTATAGCTAACTATATATAGTATCAGTAAATATATAGCTAACTATATCTGGAATCAGTTAATGTATAGCTAACTATATATAGTATCAGTAAATGTATAGCTAACTTTATATAGTATCAGTAAATGCATATATAACTATATATGGTATCAGTAAATGTTTAACAACTATATATGGTTTTAATAAATGTATAGCTAACTATATAGAATCAGTTAATGTATAGCTAACTGTATATGGTATCAGAAAATGTATAGCTAACTATATCTGGTATCAGTTAATGTATAGCTTACTATATATAGTATCAGTAAATATATAGCTAACTATATCTGGTATCAGTTAATGTATAGCTAACTATATATAGTATCAGTAAATATATAGCTAACTATATCTGGTATCAGTAAATGTATAGCTAACTATATATGGTATCTGTAAATATATAGCTAACTATATCTGGTATCAGTAAATGTATAGTTAACTATATCTGGTATCAGTAAATGTATAGCTAACTATATATAGTATCAGTAAATATATAGCTAACTATATATAGTATCAGTAAATATATAGCTAACTATATCTGGTATCAGTAAATGTATAGCTAACTATATATGGTATCTGTAAATATATAGCTAACTATATCTGGTATCAGTAAATGTATAGCTAACTATATATGGTATCTGTAAATGTATAGCTAACTTTATATGGTATCAGTAAATGTATAGCTAACTATATCTGGTATCAGAAAATGTATAGCTAACTGTATATGGTATCAGAAAATGTATAGCTAACTGTATATGGTATCAGAAAATGTATAGCTAACTATATCTGGTATCAGTAAATGTATAGCTAACTATATATGGTATCAGAAAATGTATAGCTAACTATATATAGTATCAGTTAATGCATATATAACTATATCTGGTATCAGTAAATGTATAGCTAACTATATATGGTTTTAATAAATGTATAGCTAACTATATAGAATCAGTTAATGTATAGCTAACTATATATGGTATCAGTAAATGTGTAGCTAACTGTATATGGTATCAGTAAATATATGACAACTAAATATGGTTTTAATAAAGGTATAGCTAACTATATAGAATCAGTAAATGTATGAATAACTTAATGCATAGCATTAGTAAAATAGCTATCTAGCTCCCTTGAGAAGAAGAACTATTTAACATTTTGTTCAGTCAAAACCTGGAACGACCTTCTGGAAGATGTCGTGTATCCGCCACATATATCACCAAATTATCAGGAGTGATGAACCTTGGCAATACGAAGAACTTTATTATAACTCTTTGAATATAAAAGCAATTGGTAATTTTTGAGTGCAGTACAGAGAAGTGCTTTGAACTCCCGTACTGGAAATTAACTTTGACTTAAGCAGATGAAGAGACAATCTCACTTTTTATCGTACATAAAACACACTGACAGTTCACAAAGATTTGCAGAACTAATGAGTTACATCTTACGAAATCAAACTAATATTTATCTGTATATCAATATTAAACCAATATTACTTACGTATTTTAATTGTTGACTCCAATTCCCGTCCCCCGGGGTAATTTTGATCCCGTCTCTCGGGCCGAACGTCCACTCCCTAGACTAGCCTGTATGTATACTGGGTGTGATGAGAGAACTCGCAAGAACAATTGTCAACCGTTTAAATAACCGCATATATTAAGTTGGTTTACCTATACATCGGGTATGTATACAAATTAATGATGTTTATTGTGAAGGTGTTTGTATATATATACACCACGTGGTAGTATGTATATATATATATACGTCGATTTGGCAGTAATAGACACCAGTTATCTATAAACAGACCTACCCCTGTACAAACAATGCCACGAGATGTTGATATAATACACATTTCCTAATCGGGTAGCAGGTGGAAACTCTACCATTGTATCCCAACCAAACTGTGAACATCTAACAAAGGTATGAAGTACTCATAGTCCATAAATTTTAGGGTGATAAAAACCGACTATATCGGTCGTGATTTACAGACATGTCAGCTGAACACTCATTGAAGAAACCCGCCGGGTAGAACCAGAAATATAGGTCTGTTCCTTTGTGCTATCCACGGAAGTAACCGATAATGTCATAAAATATGTTTGATAAGGTACAAAGTGTTCACGATTATGTGTCATATAGAAAACAATGATTCATGATTATTTCAAGCCCTCCCAGTTTGGACAAATTACTAAATTCTTGATCTATAAGCGATTGCATTGCTATCAACGCCAATCCTGAAGTGTTGAAATGCTTCGATTAGACTGAGGAATGGGCGCAAAGGTAATCAAACGCCCACATATCCAATATACTGTACAGTCGAATCTTTTTATCTCGAATTCGTCTAACTCGAAGACCCCGTTTGACTCGAAGTATTTCGTCAGTCTCGGCCAGACTTTACACATCGTATTCGAACTCGCCTAACTAGTATACTCGGATAACTCAAAGTTTTTCGTAGTTCCGCAGAATTCGGGATATTGAAATTCGACTTTATCGTATTTATGAAATGGGCATGCTAGGTAGAAAAAGATATAATAGTTTCCCAAAAAAAAGTAAAAGAAATGCAACTCGAAATTCCAAAACCCCAAACATTGATTCAACGGAGTTGGATACAAACTGGCTCAATGCAATTTGTCCGAAAAGTTCGACGCCAGAAAATAGAGAAATGTGCTGCTAATAGAATTATATGAAAAAGGGATATAGGAATAACGGATAAACTTGGATATCCCTGCCAGAATTGGGGAAACCTCCTTGTTGCTAACCACAGTAGCCGGGGACCACCTCAAAACATCACGGTGTCCAAAACCACAGGGACCTGAGAATTTTGTTGCGTTACTTCCTTGGATGCTTTGGACACAGCGGCCTGAGAATTTGTTACAGCTAGATTTGGACCTAAACTAAGGTGTTTATCGAGTAATTTTACACGTTTGGTGGTTTAGATCAACTTTCGGTAATGACTATTGAGGGGGGGGGGGGGGGGCACTTTTATCGAAAATTGATCTACACCCCCCTAAAGTGCAAAATTACTCTAAACACCCTTGTTTAGGTCCAAAACTAGCTGTAACAAATTCTCAGGCCCCTGTGTCCAAAGCATCCAAGGAAGTAACGCAACAGGATCAGATGACATGTTGGCGAGCCTCCTGACACCACTAGCACACCTAACATGATGTTCCAATCACCAATAGGAGCTCTGTTCCCAAGGACTGAAGGAAAGGATACAGAGAAGTGGGCAAGCCTAAGGTCAGCAACTAAAGACTGACGTCCTTGACATCCATATATAATATATATATATTCAGCCAGTGGTAAAGCATATCGTATACAACAGATCTAGACTAACGATCATCTTCACCATACACGCATCTAGCGACCAATAAGGTTTTAAAAAGCAGCTATCCTGCGGAAACCAACTTGTCATTAGCGTATGTACATCTCTTTCCAGGTGTCTGGATGGAAACCACCAAACCGACGCGATATTTAACCGAAAATGCGTGATAAAGAACATCATCGAAAGCGGAACTCCAAAAAGACTGGCATACTACCAATCTACAAGTATGGGATAAGGACTTGATGATATCACCAGCAAAAAGGCAAACTCGTTGATCAACACATTTATCAAAGAAGAGCTGTCCAACCCAAGTCAAGGTCGTCTGCTCCACCGCCTTAATAAGACCTCTATTAATAAATAAACACATGTAACTTATAATATCTCATAGGTGCGGCGTAAAGTATGCTATGCCACTGGTGACTTTGACAGACAGCAGCGTCACATGCTACTCCAGCTTGGACGGAGCATCTTTCAGAAATACCGGCAGCGTGCACAGCAAGAGATGCTTTACAAAATACAATCGACCTTCCAAGTTTATCTCATCGAGGATGACGCGAACCCAGTAGACACCATCTGTGGGTTAGCTTCATCCTCGATATCCAGGGGGTACGCTCACCTACGCTCTCTACACCCCTTCAATATGTCATGGCAAAACTGAAGGCTGCGAGTGCACCTCCTTGTTGATGAGACAAGAGAATATCATGGTTAAAAACCTTTTAACGTAACATACATTAGTGCATTTGAAAATAACTTCGAAAAGGAAAGAAGAAAAATACAATGTAAATGTTACTGGAATCGGGAATCGAACTTGCGACCACGGGCTTCCACGTCAGACTTTATATACCACTTCAGCGAAAGAAATTCACAAATATTGTAAAGCTAAAAGCTAGGCGATCGTAATCCAATGCACCGCAATTCAAATCTGCCACACTACCCTGCTTTATAATGTGTTCGCCCACTCTAGCTATAACCTGGGTTCTTAATTTCTGTCGCCACAGAGAGAGCCACGGACGGTAAACGAAAAAGGGTAGTACATTACTATATATGATTCAACCGGGTATCGAACCCTTACTCTCCGACTCTTAGCCCAGCGATCAAGCTGAACGGAAATTCCACAGGGACCCGAATAAACCAAGATGATCAGAGAAACATCAAATGTTTATGGGGTTTAGATCTTGGCTTTCGGTATTAAATACACCTCTAATGGTCATATGTAGGTCCAAATATATATAGCTGTTATACTAATAAATATAATTCGAGGTTCTTATATGACGCTTTATCACAACCTTAAAGGCTGTTTCAAAGCGATTCACAAATTATTATCCGTGGTTATAGGACCTTAGCAACCAGCCAATATCGTTCTCAACTCCCTGGGGAGCATACAATTAACCGGTGCTGCCACTTTTGCTCTCACAGATAGCATTCTACAATATGTAGTACTACCCAACCACGTACTCATTTACAGCTGAGTAGTCTGGAACAAGCAGAGTGAATAACCTTGCTCAAGGATACAACACAAGTGCCGTGACCGGGACTCGAACTTGCAACACTTTGCTTTGATCACGAGCCCGGCGTCCAGTCACTAGACGACCGTGCCTCAGTTCCAATGTGTAACAAATTATCAGGCCCCTGTGGGAAATAGCTTAAAGGTGCTCGCAATCCTAGATGTACAATTAAAAGCTGCCATAGATCAAATTTGTTATAAAACTGACGATGTATAACGTACCGTAAGTTCCTCGATTAATGGGAGGTAACTCGAAATTAGCTAATTGCTTAAATCCAACTCAAAATTTTGCAGAATTTGAATGTTAAAGCACATGTTTGATTGCATGGTAATCCATGAGTTTAGACTTCGAGCCCTTGTACCGGAGAATATGTTCATACTTTTTTTATGTACAATAATTTATTGTTGTCACGTTTAATCAAAATGCTAATTAGATTTTCAGATTTTTAAATATATATATTTATATTTTTTTTTATATAATTTGGTATGATAAGGGGATTCAGGCAAAAATCGCGCGGTAGCTGTGCAATTATCAAAAGTAAAGCCTGTTACGTGTTCTAGTTATTATATAATTAAGCTGTGTAACTTTTAGATTGCGATACATTAATATAAATGTCAGTCTAGATTATCCTTTTTTTAAACTCATTATGATAGACATGTACACGCACACAAGAAAAGGTATATTACTTTAAATTATGCCTTAACAAGTTACGTATCCCTGTATTTAAAAGGTCGAGCAGTAAAACTAAATCACTGTTACATAGAGTTATTAGATAATATGACGGAACATGTGGTTTCTTCTACTGTTTATCAATGGACATGGAACCAATATGTCGTCAGTGGTTTTAAATACTTTTTAACATTATAAATCTATAATATCGCATACGTCCATGTAAATCTAACATCTATTGATTTCTGGATTAACGCTTTTTGTTTATCTTTTTTTCATTGTAGTATTCATAATATCAGTTGGAAATTATGTTTCACAGCAGTAAGCGTACAACTACTATTTTTAGATACAGAATCACCAAATGCACGTACATGTACATGAGTGGCTGTTTATAGTTTATTTTAGACAGCACCAAATAGAGATTAAGTTTTACGCGTCTTACTTTTTTATTTTTTATATCATTAAAACAACATTTGTTACAGTTTCATATTTGCAGAAACAAATAAAAAACAAGAAAAGAAAAGCTGAAAATTTAGTTAATATTGTCAGAGAAATAACATACTAGCACCTAGTTTATCATTGTTAACTATAAAAATACAGCCATAGCTCACAGGGACCTGAGAATTTGTTACAGCTAGTTTTAGCTGTAACAAATTCTCAGGTCCCTGTGCCATAGTTGTATGATTATCGCCGTTATAGATATAAGGTACTTGGGCATTAAAATGATGCTGATATTCTGGACAAAACGAAATAGAATTTTCATTGATTTTTTTTTTCAAGCAAGAAACAAATAAACAAATAAACAGGAACCCAAAAAAGACAATTTTCTGCAATAGAAGAAAACGGACGAATTCAGCTGTACGATAAATGTGACAATTTCAATTTTCCGATGGTGAACTCTTTCTTGGTAGTAACATCCCTGTCTCTCCATCTTATGGTGTTTACATGTCGCAGTTGGTTTTTTATTCTAGAGCTTGCTCTGAATATCGGAATTTTCGTGATAGATGTCAGCTGCTGGTGAACAAACTTATGACACAGGGATTCGAGAAAAGACTATGGACAAGTTTTATGGTCGCCATCTTGGTCTCATTGAGAAATATACTCTTCATCCTTGTATGATACGCTGACGGACGTTTTTGAATATGCTAATTAGTATGCCTGCATGCTGTGATTGAGACTTGTGCCACAGCTCCCACTTTCATGTCATGACATTTACTGGCCCAGATTTATTTACATGGCGGGTGTTGTCAGTGAAGCAGAAGAAGCTTACTCTTCCGGAACACCTGGTCTAAGTCTCTTGTACTTTTGCAAGGGTCTCCATGTAAATCTTTCATCTGCTCATATTTTGCTCATAGTGTAATCAATATTGAGGTCGGATTACGGTTTTGGTGGCCATTTTGTATTGTCTGTTGTTTTATATATATATATAGTAGATCAGAATCGTTAACTTAAAAAATTAAAAAGTATGATGCAGAAATTCAATAACAGTTTATTAATTTTTGTATCTGTGATACTATTTTTTTCCAAATTGTTACTTTTTTTATATGTAGTGACGTGTATTAAGTCCCTCAATGTTCCCTTTATGATACTACCCTTTATTTACGTGTGTGTGTGTTGGTAGTCTGATCACCAGTAGATTAACACCTACTATCAGTCTGTCTGTAGTAACACTGCACAGAACCGTCCATAACACGACAATAGATCGACAGGTATTTAACAATAAGTTCTTTAGTTAACGATAAGAAAATCTTGGTGTGTATAATAACGTAGATTTTTCTAATAGGATAAACCTTTAAAGGCATTATGTAAAATGGCTTAAATATTCCACACACGGGTACAACAAAGCTTTCAGATTTGTCCTATTGTCAGAGGTAAAATAGAATAAGGGGACGGGACTTTGGGATTTAATTAAACGTTTCATTGAATCTGTAAACATTTATATACAATATATACGAACAACAAACTAAAGCGTATTCATGACTGTCTCTACGTCTCGCGTGTGATTGAATTTCACACACCGGCAGATTTAGGGTATTGGGTACAATAATACGATCTGCTGCACTACATATAAATTGTTCACCAGTGCTAGAGAAAGTGTCGGTAAGTATATATACTAATGAAATATTAATAAGTATTCATCAGAAAACAATACCAGGAAATAACATGTTTTTTAAAGAACAGTTAATCAATAATATATATGTAAAAGCTCGTTGCGTTACTGAATCGGTAATTGCTTGTGCATTATTATTCTAATCTAGGGTAAAAAAGAATGAAAATTTATAATTTACACAACAGTTATCAGCTGTAACGAATTAGACTCAACTTTAAATGATCGTGGTCATTAATGGCCGTAGAGATCATACAGGACGTATGTTGTATACGTCACTAGTCGTACAAGACGTGTTGTATATGCCAATGGTCGTACAGGACGTGTTGTGTATGCCACCGGTCGTACAGGGCGTGTTGTATATATGCCACTGGTCGTGCAGGACGTGTTGTATATGCCACTGGTCGTACAGGACGTGTGGTATATGCCCCTGGTCGTACAGGACGTGTTGTATATGCCACCGCTCGTACAGGACGTGTTGTATATATGCCCCTGGTCGTACAGGACGTGTTGTATATGCCCCTGGTCGTACAGGGCGTGTTGTATATGCCCCTGGTCGTACAGGGCGTGTTAAATAAGGCCAATGGTCGAACAGGGCGTGTTGTATATGCCACTGGTCGTACAGGACGTGTTGTATACGTCACTGGTCGTACAGGGCGTGTTGTATATAC
Organism: Mimachlamys varia; assembly: GCA_947623455.1. Taxonomy (NCBI): domain Eukaryota; kingdom Metazoa; phylum Mollusca; class Bivalvia; order Pectinida; family Pectinidae; genus Mimachlamys; species Mimachlamys varia. The sequence goes on from OX392528.1 coordinate 54,513,099, forward strand.
CACTGGTCGTACAGGGTTTGTGTATACGTCACTGGTCGTACAGGGCGTGTTGTATATACCACTGGTCGTACAGGGTTTGTTGTATATGCCACTGGTCGTACATGGTTTGTTGTATATACCACTGGTCGCACAGGGTTTGTTGCATATGCCACTGGTCGTACAGGGTTTGCTGTATATGCCACTGGTCGTACATGACGTGTTGTATATGCCACTGGTCGTACAGGAGTGTTGAATTTGCCACTTGTCGTACAGAACGTGTTGTATTTGCCACTTGTCGTACTGGGCGTGTTGTATATGCCACTGGTCGTACAGGGCGTGTTGTATATGCCACTGGTCGTACAGGGCGTGTTGTATTTGCCACATGTCGAAATGGACGTACAATGTATGTTGCTATCGTATGTCACTGGTCGTACAAACGCACAATGCATGTTACACACGTCACTGGTCGTACAGTACGTATTGGTTGTGCAGGACGTATGTTGTATACACGTCACTGGTCGTACATGATGAATGTTGAATACGTCACTGGTCGTACATGACATATGTTGTATACGTCACTGGTCGTACATGGCGCATGTAAATACGTTACGTCTAATGGTACAGTCGTATGTTGTATACCTCACTGGTCGTATGCTGTATACGTCATTGGTCTTACAGTCGTATGTAGTATATATTAATATACGCCTTATTAAATAATAAGTTTCATCATCACAAGATCCAAACTATTAAATGTTGTAGCAACATATATATATATAAGTAAAAATGAACCCATATAATAAAACTTTAAGGTGTCGGAATCGAACGCACGTTGAAAAGCACCTTTCGGCTACTGAAGCGAATGCACCTGTTATAATCTCCCATGATGCAACTATTAGTTTACCACGGAGTCAACATGGCGGATGCGGAGCTGGCATCTCCTCCCGTAGTATCATATCATCGTCGAATAGACAGAACTCCAGAGAAAGATAATGATAAAATATGTGACACTACAAAGATAATGAGAAGTGAATTGCGTCGGACACTGGAATCCGTCCACAACAAAATGACGCGGCTTCAAGACGATGTTGATGACAGGTGATGCGCTAAGCCGAGTCTACGCCATTATTCAGTACACAGGTTCTCGAGTGTTAGAACATAATAAATTTCGGTTCAGCATATCTTTATACTTATGATTATGATTTATTATTATAGTGGGATGCTAAACCTTAGCGTATTATGTTCTAGAACCCGAGCACATGTGGTTCAGTATAGTCGGATCAGCTACATGTAGTGACACAAAATATATGGGATCCTCCCTCCCATCAGGTGCCACAGGGGCTAAGCACGCACCTATGTAACTTAAGAAATAATTGTCAGATGATGTTTTTACCTCTCTCGAATATAGCCCCTCCCACTACTATATATCTGTGACAAGGGAAAGATATATAGTAGTGGGAGGGGCTATATTCGAGAGAGGTAAAAAAATCATCTGACAATTATTTCTTAAGTTACGTAGGTCCGTGCCTAGCCCCTGTGTCAGGTGCCACTGGAGCACTGTCAAATCATTTCTCATTCACTTGTTTGAATTTTATTGTTGCGTTTTTTGTCCTATCATTAAACTTTATTTATGAGTAACAAACTATTGCGTGTCAATCCAATATGGTGTCTGCTTCGTTTTTGACGACCGAAGATAAAAGCATCGATCATGATGATGCAGATTTGCTGCATGCTTTCAGAAGATACTTCTGAGCAGTGAAATATTTGGTGAATTTAAACAGAAATAGTTAAAATTCATGTCTCCCACACTAGATACAGAGAATAATAGATGATAGTAACAAAAACTGCAACGACGAAAATTAACAAAATCACCGGAAATTGAGTTCCATGATTAAAGTCTTTCGTTTCACCGACTCACTTAGTTGGTCACCAATTTTTGACTTTGCACGAGGCAATCGCAACCAAAATTGACTTGTTTGTTTACATTCGCCCTATATACAATTTACGTATACATTTAGTCATATTTGGTCATATGGCCAAATCTGCTTATATTATAATGGCCAAATTTGCCAGTGCTCCAGCTCGTACCTGCCCATGGCAATAGAAGTTTAAATAACTAGGATTGTCTTTCACTCGCTTGAATCTTACCTGTTGCAGGAGAAAATGTCCCCTTTTACAGTGAAAACTAGACAATTTCAATTAAAATTCTGAAATACATGTATTTCTTAAAAATAAACATGTTCCAGACATCTGTTTGAAAATGACAGCATGTTGCGAGATCTCACAAGAGTTTCTTTCTAAACTGTCTATTTTGGATCATGTGACGTTCAAACAGATGTCTGGAATCTGGTTATTTATTAGAAATGGGTGATACCTGAATACATGTTATTATTATAGATGAAAAGAAGCTTGGGTAATTATAACCCAAAGCAGCTGAATTTGGATCAATATTATTCTATAATAGTTTGGCCAAAACTGTTATTTTACCCTTAAACTCCAGGATCAGTGACACATTCAAGCTAGGTGATGTAGCGATGATCAATTTGTAATCAATGTAACTTAATGAATGGATTATGAAAATTTGCAATTGATTGTTGATTGAAAGGGTATATGTTTTTACTGTCTTTCATAATCTTGGTCTTTTGTTCGTTGACCTTCCTTCCTGGACTTTCCCTCCATTCTTTCACTTTCCCCTGTAGATCTTCCTTTGAAGAGGCTGTCAATGCAAGGTCATTGTATATAGCAGCTCCCATGGTAGGCCCTCTCTTGCTTCATTTCTCTGCTCACCACATCCAATACAACTGCAAACAGCAGAGGACTCAGCAATGAACCCTGGTGCACACCATCTCTCACCTGAAGATCTTTGCTGTGTCATTCATGTCTGTCTGGACGTGTGTATGGCATCCTGCTACAGCACTATTTCAGCATTCACAAGCCATTCCTCTGACCCTGACATTAATAGTGCCCATATAGATGTAACTACCTCTCTGGGTACCATGTCAAATGCATCTTCTCTTTCCACAAATGTGTAATACATTTGCTTTAGAAATGTTATCTTGCTATATTTCCTTCACTCCATCACTGTCTGTTCCGATGTTACCATCTATGTCTTTCATGCAGCAATAGCTATTTATAGTCTTCCAAATACACACACATTACATACACACAGATAAGTTGTGGCAACTTGCGCCTAATCTCTTTGCTATTACATGCAATAATATATATACTTAAACCAAATCATTTCAGGGAAAAGGAAATTGATGTGGAGAGGAAGCGGCGAGAAGCTGCTGAGGAGAGACTCCATGCTTACCTTGTTGATATGTATAAAGATGAAGGGGATGTAAACGATGAACTCCGCCATCGACTGCCACGCGCCAACAAAGCAGACCCACTAAAGTCACAGCCTGTGGTGGAAGAACAGATAGAAGAAGTTGAGGAGAAGCAGGTAGAAGCTGAAACGACTGATGGGGTACTAGCTGCTTCTGGTCAAAACATGGCCGCCGCAAGGTTAGTAGTAGTTGGTGAAAATCATTAACAAAATTGCATATTTAGGAGTTTTCAATGCAGTTTAATTTTTATCTGTTTCACCCTATGTAACCAGTGATAAATTTACGTGTTCATCCCGCATCCTGTATGCATAGAATTTCAAAAGGACCCATTGAATTTCCATTAATGGTTAAAGGCCCAATATACGTAACTTTCGACAAAACTTGAAGCAAAAATCAAGCCAAATAACTTATTATATTTATAAATTTAGTTATGATTTACTGATATCAGCAATATTCAAGATGAATACTTTCGCGGTTACCGGTACAGCAGCTGTTGAAACACGCTATTTGTAAATATGCGTCCATTTGAACCGTCTTCAACCTTCGGTTTGTTATTGAAGTGGGCCCCACCAGAATTATTTTCAATTCTTTGGATTTTTTTTCAAGAGTTTCTTGTTAGTTACTGCTCAGGTTTACGTCGTTTTAGGCTTATTTTTGCATGGTTGTCAACTTGATTTGATTTCAGAATTTTGCAGAATCACGAACAATTTCCTGAAGTTACGTATATTGGGCCTTTAAATTTAGCATTGTGGGTCCCATTGTTTTGGAAATACAAATGAAAAGGACCCATGGAAATGATTATAGATTGATCACTGTGTAACTGGGCAAATTGATCATTGCAGCAACCTTTAGTGAACATTATGTACATTACAAATAGTTTTAATCAGGGTATATTGTATATACAGTACTTGGTGTCAAAAAGTGTTGTCCAAAGTCTTTATCATAGTCATTATATGCCCACCCAAGTGGTGGTCATGGGTACAGGTTTAAATTTGTGTGGCTTTGTCTGCTGGTTTGTCCATTGTGGTTTGTTCGACAGCATTTGGTTTGTGCACTAATTTTTCAGAGAACTATCTGAAGGGTGGTTTTTAAACTTCACATAAATATTGAATGCACGAAGATCTGAAACTGAGTCGATTTTGAGATTCATTTGATATTTTGTTACAGAGTTATGGCCCTTGCACATCAGAAATTTTAACAAATGCAAGAATAGTCAGAACTTTTTTCATTTAAAAAGATATAGGTTTTAAATTTGTTATATAAATTCAACTTAATATGGACTCATACATATTTCATGTTTTTAGCTGAATATAACACTACAATGTTTTTGATATTTTCTTTTTTGTTGGTTCATGGGCGTCTGTCAACATTTGGTTTGTCTGTGACTTTCCCAGAAAACTATTAATAAAACTTCACACAAATGTTTTATGCATCAAGACCTGAAGCTGAAAGATTATTTCAATGTGTTGTTACAGAGTTATGGTCCCTTGCACTTCATAAATTTTATCAAATCCACACTGTACATGTCTAAGGGTGCTATAAATCTCAATAATTTCGTGAATGGGCGTATCATGTACTGTCCACAGTACTCTTATTCAAATTGTGATATGTCAGAAAATATTTGACAACAAAAAAAATGTAAAAAAGATCAAATTTACATTCTTTAAAGGACCAAAAGTAATTTTTACAGCTACTTGAATGTGACATGTCAACCAGTAGAGAAATATTTTCCTTCATAGATTTTTCTCAGGGATCAACTTTGAAGTTATGTTTGGGGTCAGATCCTCATTAAGGCAATAATGTATAACCAAAGTAGTGAACTGCTAAAGTTGTTAACCAAGGAATATAGTGTGTTACTTGATAAAGGTAGCAGAATGCTTTATAAAGTTCTGGACAATGATTGGACATGCATACTTGTTAATCCTCCCTCATTACGAGGGAGACTCCCTCATTTTGACCAAAATTTACCAATCTCCCTCGAAATCTCCCTCATTTAAGTCTAATCTCTAACAAACTCAAAATCTCCATCCTGTGATCAAATGATATTCTAGTTAATGTAGGGTGTGTGTAATGACCATAACAGGTGTGTCTGAATCAAATAAATACTTTTTGAAGTTGTTCTGATTCATTAAAAGGTGAAAACAAATTGAAAAATGCAGTTTTAGACATATTTAACGCACTTTCTCCCTCATTGGAAATGTAGAATGAGGGATCTCTCCTTCATTTGAGGTTTCAGAGGTGAACACCTATGGATATGGACTGTTTCAACAAAGCATGAAACTTTGGAATACAGACTGACCTAGTTTCTTTTTGGATAAATAACATAAGTATTAACATTGATTATTATTATAGATGTTTGATAATTATAGAAGTAAATGATAGTGATAATTTGGCTGAAGAACTGTGTCCTACTTACCGGACTACTAGAAACATTTTAGTTGGGGCCACAGATTGCAGGTTTGAGGCATACAGGGGGCAGTTGTCAGGTACTGACTATAGGTTGGTGATTTTTTCTGGGTTCTCCAGCGTCCCTGTACCATCAAAACATGGCAAATTCTGAAACATGTATGACTGTAACTGTTAATAAAACTTAAGGCACCAACAAACCAAAACCCAAATACAGTGCACTCCTCTTTATATCATGTTGCATTTGTCCGACAAAAACATGATATTAACAGGAATGTGACATTAAGAGAAACATGTTTCCCACATCTTGCGTATTTTCAATCTCCATAACTAAAAATAAGCTATTCAATGTCCATATTAAGATGTTTCAATATATAGATAACATTATTTCAATCAAAAAAACAATTTTTTGGGGTTATTTTTTTATTTTCTATGCAATATTTTGAAATCAATGGAAATGCCATCATTTTTTGGATATTTAATGTGGTTGGTTAAAAAAAAACATGATATTAAGAGGAATTCACCTCAAAATACATGATATTAACCAAATAAAATTACATAGATTATATAGAGAGAAAAATGGTGCCTGGGAAAAACATGATATAAAGAGAAATGTGATATTAACAGGAGTGATATTAAGTGGAATCCACTGTACTGTAAACCAACTGATTTTTGCTGCGACTTATTGTTTCATATTTCATGTTTTCATATGAAACAACTATTTCACAGCAATTGATTTTTGTGAATTTTATTCAACCGCAAAATATGCGAAAATTAATCGCACACAAAAATAAGTTGGTTTATACCGTAGTTTACCGGGAATAAGCCCCCTCTCACAAATAAGCCCCCTCCCCACTTTAACAACGTTTCTGGAACAGGGTGGGAGCCTGGGAATAAGCCCCCACCCTAAATTTGTGTTTTTCTCTCAATCAAAAGTGTGTTAATTTTTTTTTTAATTTTGTGTCTGAACATATAATATATCTAACTGTGCGCAAAAAAAAAAATATCTATAAGGCTGAAATTGAAATAAAACATTGTTTAGCTGCTTTTAAGAACACCATACTTTCATATCCAAGATGGCGGACTTTTGTGAATAGGGGTGTATTCGTGAATAAGACCCCTCCCTACTTTTGATCAATTATTTTTCTCGGGGGGGTGGGGGCTTATTCCCGGTCAAATACGGTAGTAGTCTTATTCCCATCAAAAATATTGAGCTTTAAAAATGTATAGTTGTATTAGTTCCCCTGTTAATGCTCTTATAACCGAACTTTATGACTTAAAGTGAAGGTCTCAGAAGGTTTACTATTAGCTCTAGATCTATCACTTCATTTGCTTGAAAGCAGACACTTGCGCTATGTATATTCATAAAGCTGCTCTCATGCTTAAACTCAGTGTAAAGAGGAGGTATAATGGTCCATTTGTTAAGGGAATTAAGGTTCATTACATATTAAATTATTGAACTTGTTTAATAAATTACGTACCAGTATTATATTGGTATGAGTGTAAAATTCTATTTTTTAAATTACTTAAATTCACGAGAAAGTACTGTTTTGAAACTTTCAACAGTATGACAGTGACAGTATGATTTTCATTGCCGTTTCAAGATTGACTGAACTGATCAGTTATGTGTTAATGTATTTATCAAAATAGCCCTTGCTATTAATTTCTTTAGAATTTAAGTTAAATTTAAAATGAATATGATAATGATAATTTGATATAGACATCTTAAGACTTGCACAGTATACAGGTACCGGTATTTGAAGCTCATATAGTACTGAAAACATACATGTGGTTCTTTTCTCTGGAGAAAAAACTTGATAATTATTAAGGAAAAAAAATATCTCCTTATCCAATCTCCCTTCTTCAAAACACAATTCTGCCTACTGGGGGTTCAACAGTCGTCACATATAAATGTGCAATGTACCTGGCAGAAAAAGAAGAAAACAAATAAGATACTGTTTTTATACTATATTTGAAGAAATTTTATCTAGAGTTACCTCCCTTTAAACATTATTTTGACAGGACTTACCATATATAAGTAAGTGATCATATGAACATTAATTACAAAGATACATAATAGATGCTTATGTATTAGCAAAATCTTCTATGAATCTGTATATTGGGCAAATTCAAATGAAAAGTACACTGTAATTTTCATGAATTTGTCTGAAGATAAATAAAAAAATGAAATGCATGAAAAAGTGAGGGAAGTTGTACTTGCTGGGGATAGAAATTGTGTTATCAAGACTTTCTTGTTATATTATTTGATGCTCTATTGCTGAACTTAGGCCAAAATTAAAGTCTGCTCTCATTCTCACAAATACAGGGCAACTATATATAGGTAGATAAATATTTTGTTTTTATTTTTGTAAAATCATTGAACATTTCTGGTACAATTATAGATCAGTTTCAGAAATTTTCCCCGGGGTTGGACCCCGATTTTATCATTACATATGACTAGTGGCAATAAAACTTTCGGGTTAACGCATACAAATGACAGATTAATGTTTGAATTATCGGAATTTTTTTTTTTTTTTTCATTTAGCCTGAAAAATATGCTTGTAAGCTGACATGCCACTCTGTACATCCTTCACATTTCTATAGGAACCCTCCCTACTTTGTTTCTATAAAACCTTACTTAGAAATACTGGTCTGCTCAGAAGTAACAGTCATTCATGTATGGAGAAATTATACAATCCCATTGAAATATGGATTGTATGTCCATGTACAATTCAATGTATTGTGGGATTCATAATGAAAACAATTCTAAAGGTTTTAATTTGAAAGTTACGTTACCAGGAACTAGGCACTGCGAGGCACAAAATCTCGAACAAAAAAAATGTGAAACGATACGAGAATGAAAACGCTTCTTGTTGGCTGAATATCAAGATTATTGATTTTTATTTCCGTGTCCTATTTATGATTTCATAATGCAAAATTTGTAATGAATTGTCAATGGGGAAACACTCGAGGTGTGTTCAGTTCCGCCCCCCTTTTTAATAAAATGATAATAAAAGATGAAACCCTGTTTTTTTTTATGATATCACATTTTTTGACCATACAGATGTTTGAGTCATAGATATTGACAGGGTGTAATTTAAGTAAAATAATCTGACACCATTTCGTAATAATCAATTTTATTCATAACGATGGTAATATTCAAGTTGATTAACATTGGTTCTGGAAAGAATGTAAATTTTTTATACTTATGAGAATTTCATGAGATTTTGTGTTCAATCTTATGAATCAAAGATTTATGAATGATAAGGAAATTGCTCCCTATCAGACATTCTGTTAGAGGATGGTATTTAACATATGCATATTCACCACTCTGTAAGTGGATGGTGTTTAACATATGCAAATTCACCACTCTGTTAGTGGATGGTGTTTAACATATGCATATTCACCATTCTGTTAGAGGATGGTGTTTAACATATGCATATTCACCACTCTGTTAGAGGATGGTGTTTAACATATGCATATTCACCACTCTGTTAGTGGATGGTATTTTACATATGCGTATTCACCACTCTGTTAGTGGATGGTTTTTTACATATGCATATTCACCACTATAAGTGGATGGTGTTTAACATATGCATATTCACCACTCTGTTAGTGGATGGTATTTTACATATGCATATTCACCTCTCTGTTAGTGGATGGTGTTTAACATTTACATATTCACCACTCTGTTAGTGGATGGTGTTTAATATATGCATATTCACCACTCTGTTAGTGGATGGTGTTTAACATATACATATTCACCACTCTGTTAGTGGATGGTGTTTTACATATGCGTATTCACCACTCTGTTAGTGGATGGTATTTTACATATGCGTATTCACCACTTTGTTAGTGGATGGTGTTTTACATATGCGTATTCACCACTCTGTTAGTGGATGGTGTTTAACATATGCATATTCACCACTCTGTTAGTGGATGGTGTTTAACATTTACATATTCACCACTCTGTTTGTGGATGGTGTTTAACATATGCATATTCACCACTCTGTTAGTGGATGGTGTTTAACATATGCATATTCACCTCTCTGTTTGTGGATGGTGTTTAACATATACATATTCACCACTCTGTTAGTGGATGGTATTTTACATATGCGTATTCACCACTCTGTTAGTGGATGGTACTTTACATATGCATATTCACCACTCTATTAGTGGATGGTGTTTAACATATGCGTATTCACCACTCTGTTAGTGGATGGTATTTTACATATGCATATTCACCACTCTGTTAGTGGATGGTGTTTAACATACATAATGTATGCATATTCACCACTCTGTTAGTGAATGGTATTTTACATATGCATATTCACCACTCTGTTAGTGGATGGTGTTTAACATATACATATTCACCACTCTGTTAGAGGATGGTGTTTAACATATGCATATTCACCACTCTGTTAGTGGACGGTGTTTAACATATACATATTCACCACTCTGTTAGTGGATGGTATTTTACATATGCATATTCACCACTCTGTTAGAGGATGGTGTTTAACATATGCATATTCACCACTCTGTTAGAGGATGGTGTTTAACATATGCATATATTCACCACTCTTTTAGTGGATGGTGTTTAACATATGCATATTCACCACTCTGTTAGAGGATGGTGTTTAACATATACATGTTAACCACTCTGTTAGTGGATGGTGTTTAGCATATGCATATTCACCACTCTGTTAGAGGATGGTGTTTAACATATGCATATTCACCACTCTGTTAGTGGATGGTGTTTAACATATGCATATATTCATCACTCTTTTAGTGGATGGTGTTTAACATATGCATATTCATCACTCTGTTAGAGGATGGTGTTTACATATGCATATTCACCACTCTGTTAGTGGATGGTGTTTAACAAATATGCATATTCACCACTCTGTTAGAGGATGGTGTTTAACATATTCACCACTCTGTTAGAGGATGGTGTTTAACATATGCATATTCACCACTCTGTTAGTGGATGGTGTTTAACATATGCATATTCACCACTCTGTTAGTGGATGGTGTTTAACATATGCATATTCACCACTCTGTTAGTGGATGGTGTTTAACATATGCATATTCACCACTCTGTTAGTGGATGGTGTTTAACATATGCATATTCACCACCCTGTAAGTGGATGGTGTTTAACATATGCATATTCACCACTCTGTTAGATAATGATGTTTAACATATGCATATTCACCACTCTGTTAATGGATGGTATTTAACATATGCATATTTACCACTCTGTAAGTGGATGGTGTTTAACATATGTATATTCACCCCTGAAGATACATTTGAACTCTCCCAATACAGAGTTTGAAATAGTTAAATATGAAATTTCTGGGGTGAATACTCAAGTTACTTTAAAGATTAAATGCAAACCTTACTAGGGATGTAGATGAAATAGTAACCGAAAGTGGGGGAGTTTTGGGGAGTTTGCCAGATTATGAACAGTGAAAACCACTAAGATTTCTATGTCCTTAAAAGACCATAGCTGATAATAGGATGTTTAGCCAAACCCAGCCATCAATTAATTGAAAATTACCAAAATTTTTCTGGGCAAGAGTGGATATGTAAATTTTGTATACATGTTTATAACACCAAAACAAAATATTGGTTGTCCAGCGGTGGCCAATTTAACAGATGGTTGGCAGTAGGCTATTTCACCAAGAGTGGATTTTAATTAAAATGAATTGATGGGAAACAAACACTTTTAGGGTGAGCTCTGACGGCCTTAGAGCCCTACAATATTGTTCCGTAATCCCGTCGTCAACGATAGCGCCCTGATTGGAAAGTAAAATGCCTGCCTGAATGGATTTCCGTTGTATATGTAACGGGAGAATGGCAATCAACATGGAGGGCCTAGATAAGGACGCCATGGTAACATATTAAGTAATCCTACATATTGCGCTGTCCAACTCCTAAATAAAAACTAGCGACGATCATAACGATCGTCCAGTGTTTAGTGACATTGTAAAATAATCCACTTTTGACTGAAGATTTGTGTGAAAAGAGAGCTGAGCAAGATGGTTTATTGAAGTTTATCTCTATACGGTTATGAAATCAAAATATCAAAGTTTATTAAACTGATACTACCTGTGTTGTGTAAATTTTATATAAAAGTTTTCACCTTGTAACCACTCTAAAATGTCGTCTGGTAGTTTTTCAGTGAATTTCGCGCTGAAGGCATTTTTGCTAAATTATGACTAATTTGCATTAATTATAGTTTCTGTATTGCCTTATACAGCAAGTAATGTGAATGAACCAATTCTGTTATGTTCTAAAATTTAAGTGTGACACATTAAGTCAATCAACCTCATTTTCTCTTATTCTGTATCTGTGACTTGAAGACCCTGTTTGATTTGAAGTATTTTGTTGGTCTTGCAGGCCAGACTTTACTCTAAACATTATAATTGACTTATTTAATTCAATACTCAGATAACAAGATTTTTTTTCATGGCTCCATTGACTTCGGGAAAGGAGGTTTGACGGAATGTTTACAGTAATATAATCTACATGTAGTCTGATCTATCTCTCTATACATAAGTTGTTTAAAGTCTGTATTTTGAGGGCCGTGGTGGCCGAGTGGTTAAGGTGTTCTGACATTCTACCACTAGCTTTCCACCTCTGGGTTGCGAGTGGGGCAGTTGCCAGGTAACTGACCGTAGGTCAGTGGTTTTTCACCGGGTTCTCCGGCTTTCCTCAACCTCCAAAACCTGGCACATCCTTAAATGACCCTGGCTGTTAATAGGGCATAAAACGAAATAAATCAAACCCAACTGTATTTTTAACACCCTTGGTATTGATTTAGTTTTATTACATTGTATTACTACAGCTACTTGACATCTTTCTATATCATTTACTGTTAAAATTTCTTTGAACTGAACAAAGAATCTTTATTAATTACTATCATTATTAAAAATATACAAATAAATTTTGATTAAACAAGATTTAATGTTGTTTCTTCTTGAAATATTTTTATTTTATATTCAAGTAAAACATTTTTGATTAATCGTTGATTTCATTTTTTTTTTAAATGATTCTTTATTTTTTTCTTATTTTTTTTTTCAGCCATTATTTAGAAGTTAATGTGGAATATCTCTAAACTGTCACAATTTAATTTCCAGTGCATACTTTGATATCAGAGGTTCAATTAAAACTTTTTTTTTGTCAGTGTATAATTTCTTCTGTATCAAAGTTGGTAGCAATGTAGGAGTCATTTACAAATGCAGGCCTATTAGGCATCTTGTTTATTTACTAAACGGGTTTGAGACCCTTAAGGATATCAAATGGTCCTAGATGAGATAGGAAGCGAGAAGGAGAGATAGAGTATAATAATGAATATTAGGAAAGGATGAAAAGTCGACAAACAGTTATCTGCCCCCCCCCCCCCCCATATTGATTCGTACAATAATAGTTTTTGACCCTTTGATATGAAAACTGTATATAGATATGATGTATACTGTACATGTTTATGGCATGGTCTAATGTATTTATAATACCAGGTATGGTCTAATGTATATATAATATATATATCTTCATCTTTATCATGGAAGGTAACTCTAATCTTACACAGGACACAATAGGTATAGTCCTATCAAACTGATGTCATTGATAAGTGATAGTAGGATACAGGTGCTCATCATCTGACCTACATGTAAATCGTAAATTATTTATATAACAACACTTATGTCCCTTTATACATTACTTGAACCACTTTCTCCCTGTTGAATTGTTGCTGTTCCAATGTAAGTTAAGTAAGTTTTAATGGGGTGAAGATTTAGGGGGGTTCCTGTTCCAATGTAAGTTAAGTAAATATTAATGGGTTGATGATTTAGGGGATGTTGCTGTGCCAATGTTAGTTAAGTAAATATTAATGGGATGATGATTTAGGGGTTGTTGCTGTTCCAATGTAAGTGAAGTAAATATTAATGGGTTGATGATTTAGGGGAGGTTGCTGTTCCAATGTAAGTTAAGTAAATATTAATGGGGAGAAGATTTAGGGGAGGTTGCTGTTCCAATGTAAGTTAAGTAAGTTTTAATGGCGTGAAGATTCAGGGGAGGTTGCTGTTCCAATGCTAGTTAAGTAAGTTCTAATGGCGTGAAGATTAAGGGGGTGTTGCTGTTCCAATGTAAGTTAAGTAAGTTTTAATGGCGTGAAGATTCAGAGGAGGTTGCTGTTCCAATGTAAGTTAAGTAAGTTTTAATGGCGTGAAGATTAAGGGGGTGTTGCTGTTTCAATGTTTAGTTAAGTAAGTATTAATGGGGTGAAGATTTAGGTGGGGTAGGGGGGGTTGTTATTGCTGTTCCAATGTAAGTTAAGTAATTATTAATGGAGTGAAGATATAGGGGAGGTTAATTAAGGATTAACTTTTTATTTTGTTTAGGTTATCGGGGGATAACTACAAAGGAAAACGGGTAAATTCAATAACAGTATCTTTCTGTGAAATGTTCGTAAATATTTTGTTCATTATAGTCAAATCTTCGGACACAGATTTCTTTTCAAAACAAATAAACGTGGGAATGTTTCAATAAATGTAACAGCATGAAATTTGCAAGCTCCGCCTACGTTAATTGTTGGTGACGTCACACAATTGTGTTTCAAACTGTAGGATTTGCATAGCTCCGCCCACATGAATTGTTGTCGACGTCATAGAAATTTGTCACGTGTTTGACTACAGTTATGCAGTGATAATGATAGTCTGTTGAGTAATGGTTATCGAGTGAATGTCAGTGTAGACTGTAAATATTGGGGTGTATATTCAGGAAAGTAAAGTATAAGGCAATGCTAAGACTAAGATTTGGTTACTTAAAGGAAATATAATATTTCTAAAATGAAGATGGGATTATGATCTTTGCCATCTTTTCATTGATTTGGCTTCATGCAGGGTCCAATCCTGTTCCATCTTTTAATTGGTTGCTTTTTATTGAATTTAGGTTCCCTGTACCATCTTTTAATTGATTAATTTTGATTGACTTAAGGACCCCTGTACTACCTTTTAATTGATTAATTTTGATTGACTTAAGGACCCCTGTACTACCTTTTAATTGATTAATTTTGATTGACTTAAGGATCCCTGTACCATCTTCTGACTGATTCTTTTGTTTGTCCATCTCCATCTGTCTGTTTATTCACAATTATTGCAGATCATTTCCAAAAAATAGATTGTTAAAGTGCAGTTGGTTGCCTTTAATTTCAAGTTTTCTTTGAAGTACAGTGCTCCGAATAGGTACATTTTAAAGCGTAATTAATTACAATAAAAGTTATATCAGCTTTTAATAATCTCTCTTGTTGGCCAAACATTGAAGGTGTGTGTCTTATTGTGGAGTGGCGCATGGGGTTGGAGAGGGACTGGGTTATCCGGAGAAGACCCATGTTGTCAGGCATGTGATCCCCATACTCTTTAACATCTGATCCAGAAATCAAACCCTGGCTTCCTTGGTGAAAGTTTAAGGCAAGTGGGCCACCCAACCACCTTTTAGAGCATGATTTGATCATCCGACTTTACACACAAACCAGTAGTTGTTTATTGAATTACAGAGGGATACTTTCTGATACTTTATAAATTCTCATGGAAAAAGTGCCTATTATATATTGATAGTTAACATTTCAAAAGCAAATCTCACTTTATAGATTAGATTTGATATTCAAACATGTAGCAGAATTTTTATTCCCAATACCAAAGTATTTCTTATGCTTGTTTTATTTTCTAAATTCATTATTTCCTAAATATATAAGTTAAAGCCACAGAAGACAAAGTCCCGTGAGATCTGTTGGGACTACTTTTTATCCGTTGTCCAAGATCCATCTTCTGTTCGAGAAAAACTAAGAAAATGTTTATTCGATAAGATATAATAATTTTTTTTTTGCTTTTCATTAAAATCAATTTCTTCATTAAATGTTAAATCGCACAAGAAATTAAGTAAGCTGACAAAAAGCCCATAATCACTGTATGTTTAAAGAAGATTTGTTTTAATCAAATCGTGGCAAGAACTTTCTCAATCACCCTACATCTGTTCATCCTGTTGAAGTCTTGAATCAAAGGACACGATTTTTCAATGTGTCTTTTAGTGTAAGTATATGTTTTCTAATTAATCTCGCCAAACATGAATTATTTCCGCGATAATTAAGTCCAAGTCTTGGCCTGGATAGCCAGTCTTGATAAATTTCGGCAATCATTTTGTCATATTTCACGGCTGTTACTGATGAGAAGCTGGTGCTCGGTGATTAACTCGGCAATTCTACATCAGACATGAACAGCGCCCTCTATTGGCCCGATCTTAACGACTCAAACAGCACCATGCATTAATGACAATATCATTTCTTGGTTCTGTTTTGAATCTGAAATCGGTCCAATCCGCTCAAGTGTATATTGATTGTCCGAAACAGACAGAGCTATGAAAACCATCTGAATATGATTCCGCTATCGCGATGTACAAATGCATAATTTTTTTTTTAAAGCTTTAGCATTGAGCTGGGTTCCTGGGTACAGTGATTCTAAAGAGCGGAGAATTAATGATGGTGATTTTTCGAATTCATTGTTGTATGTTTCAGTGACTACCAGAATGGATTGTGTTAACTTTTCATCTTTATTGTAATTTCAAGCGTTATCTTGAATGGGTCTCTACTCCTATTTCCTCGTCTGGCTGCATGCCTTCGTTTGTACAAGGCCTATTGTCATTGGCTGTAAGAACCTTTTATAGGAGAAAAAAAAAAAGCAGAATAACATTTACGATCAGTTGGTCGTGGCCACTAGAGAGCTCTAACGGTATATCCACCTTCGGGATGGTGGCGGGTCTTTTGTTTTTAACTCATGCGGAAAAAACAATAAGCTTTTTCACTTACTGGGGATTTCTGGCTGGGACGGTGCACTTGAGTCGGAGTAAATGAGATTTACATTGTAGAGGTAGAACGTCTGTGATTAAAATGGATTGCTAGTCTTGTGGTATTCCCCACAGGTTAAGCCTTGCCCCAAGTCTGTCGAGCCCCCGACAAATGATCTGGGCAAGACTGTTTGAACTGTCAGATGCTTTTCGCAAAGCAAACATCGACTTATTCAATTATGTTTGATGAAATTTGTGCAATTTTTCCTCTGTCAATACCCAGTAATTCAGTTGTGTTTGAAGAGGTAAATTTGGACCCATACCATAATTAACCTCCGCGGGTGGAGAGTTCCACACAGAACCCTTCCATCAGACCAAGATGGGGTCAAAGAGGGTCATTGTTATTTGCATGTTTCTCTTATCAAGCTAGCTTTAAGTGGTAATGAATCCGAAAATATTATGTGTCTAATCAAGCTCCCTAATATGTGATAGATGATCTGTTTGTTTTGGCCAAAATGATGAATCTAGGTCCCGATCATAAGATAAACCGTATTCAATATTTCCGTCATGATAAAAACCGTATCAATGCCCCCCAAGTACGAATAGGTCTACAAATATTAAATGATGTTTTTAACCTGAAGTTGCGAAATAGTCAAGTCATCATTTCTGATATGTACATTTCCATTTTGTTGTTTATTTGTTTAAATCGTAAGACTGTAGCGATGTGTTAAACCTTCATTATTAAAATTTGTATGGCCACAGTCAGATTAGAACTTGAGACTCTACAAACTCTTACACTTTAATGTTTTGGTCATGATTGACTTATATTAGTCCAGTTCTGCTACCTTTCCGGTGGCTTTCCACCTTTTTCTAAGTCTTTGCCCCCGTAGGAACTTTGATCATGATGTAAGCATTTACAACCCAGGTTTCTTCAAATTCCCTTTACATGCAATCACTGAATCACTGGTACTTGGAAAGGATGGGTGAATTTGCTAATTTTGTAATAAGAGATTATTGTCTATAATCAGGTCCACGGTAGGATAACTATAAGAGATTATTATAAAATCACAGACAGACCGATTCGAGATTTCGACCTTGTATTCATTAAACTCTGTGACAATCACTCTTACTAATTAAGCTGTTGGTCTGGCACTTTTTAATGTCAGTCAAGCACTATTTAATTACTTTCTATTTACTCGAAATATTAATGATGCTGCATATACATGTATTTACTAGAAACTATAGTTCTTGAATTGGAAATCCGTTCATTCATATATATCCGGGATTTCTATTGACAGTTTGTGTATAGTACAGACAATGTTGTGTCTGATCTCAACCGCCATGTTTTGACTGGATTAATGTTTAAACAGATACAATTCAACAAATATTCCACCACATTCCTACCAGTTATCTGAGAAAACAAATCTGTAAAACTCTAGTTTAAACATGGCAGTTATCTAGAATACACAGCAGGGCTGACAGCTACTGTATATAGTGTACAGAGTGGGCTTATCGTAGATACACACCTCAACCCCTATAGTCATGTTTAAAGTTTGTGGGTAAATTTGCTGGTTTTATCTTAGATAAATACTTGGTTGAATTGTGTAAGCAGACTAAGGATTGTTACATAGAGTAGATTGATTGCTTTGCAGTTAACAATAATAAGAGGGGGAGGGGGGGGGGGGGGGCGAAAGGGGGGGGGGGGAGAAGGTGGTGGTGGTGGATGGGGGGGAGAAGAGGGGGGGAGGCAGTGATGTATGGGGATGTTGTAGTTATTACTACTGTACATATTGGCCCAATACCTCAGCAAGGTAAACTAACCATCACTTGCCGACCTCTCCACAAAGTTTACTCAAGGTAAAGATGACCAGTTTATTATTTAATCAACAGGAATTATCTGTCAGACCTATTTGAAGAGTGAGCTATCAACATTTGCAGAGATTTACTAGACATACACACATATTTGTGTTTGTAATGACACAGTTGAGCTAAACGAATTGTCTTCGAGCACACAAACTTCAGCCATTATTGCAGACTAGCTTCCAAAAGCGTATAGAGCAGAGCTGCATGTTTAAATATTGGAACAATGTCCGAGTGTTAGCTAACAATTGATAAAGCTAATCTGATATCAATCACTTAATAAATATTTAGTTATTGATGTTTATCTTGCTAAGTGAAACAGAATTGAACTGCTGTGAATATCACATTATATCTTAATCTATTTTTATTGTTTAAATATTAGTATTTTTATTTGACAGAACATAATTTGTGTATAGAAGCTTCCGTCTGTCTGTCTGTCTGCGGGTTCAGACTTAGAATTTAACTAAAAAGATAACTTATTTAATTATTCTTCAATATTCTTTTCATGAAACTGAGTAAGCATTAAACCTGATATACATGTACAAAAGGGGCCACGGTGGACTAGAGGTTAAGGTGTCTGACACTCTACCATTAGCCCTCCACCTCTCTACCTCTGGGTTGTGAGTTCAAAACCCAATTGAGGCAGTTGCAAAGTACTGACCATAGGTCAGTGGTTTTTCTTTGGGTACTCTGGCTTTCCTCCACACCCAAGACCTGGCATGTTCTTAAATGACCCTGGCTGTTGATATGACGTTAAACAAAATAAACACGCCAACCAACATGAACAAAAACATAGGTTATTGTTTGAAGTTGAATTACTCTCGGATTGGTCAACTTTATATACCGTAAAAACTCGTGTAATTTACGCACCAGTGTAATTTGTGTACCCTAAAAATCACCCAAAAACTGCTGGAAAAAGGTCTGTATCAATATAATTTACGCACCCAAAAAAATGGAAAAAATCGCCAGGTTGACGACCATTACTTGGCTCGTTCTCATGTCATTCAATATTCTTTTTTCTCTTTATAGGTGACGAATTTTTTCCAGTAAATAAAAAAAAACATGGATGAGTTTGTGTTATTATTTATTAGAAAAATATATACATCTCAGACACTGCATCTTTATATCCATACATAGAGATTTAAACCAAATGATAGCTGTGGTGGTACCCATGATTGAGGTACCATAGAATTAATGTTTATATACAAAAACAATGTAAATTTGGTCTCCTAAGGGCTGAGGCAATTTCCGAATAAAATTATGTTTAAATCTTTTAAAAGCTTCTCATCTTAAACAATTAATCTTAATTCAACCAAATTACTATGAAACTGCCTTGTGGCCAAGGAGTCAAAATTTTTGTTGTTTTATACGGGATGGTAGTTGTTGTTCATCATGGAACTGAAAAGCAAAGCCCAAAGAATGAAAATAATTATTTAATTTCTTAATGAGATGAATTTGTTTTAATTGCTTATAAATATCCTGATAAGCAATACAGGCAAGCAATACAGGCCTTCTGAGCCTTTTGTTGTGTTGGCTTAATGTGATTGGAGATGTAAGGAGATTTAGTATACTGGTACATATTTGATGATAAGTGTGTTTACAATCACAGTTTAATATGAATATTGTATATGAAATTCATTTTACAGAGGCCAACTCAGTATTGAAAGTAGAAGAAGATATTCTCAGCCCTATACCTTGCTAATATTTGCACACAGAACATTGATGTTGATTTAAATAACAACCCTTTTAAATATTTTTATTCTTTTTCTTTTTAGAAGTGTTTAGCTTTGTTGGAAATTTTATTACTTTTTGTTTTGGATTGATACACTTGCAATCATTATTCACAATAATTTCCTCTTTGATTTCAGGAACTCTTCACTTGAGGATTTGGAGAGACAAATTATTCAAGATGACAAACCACCATTATCAGGTAGGTCATATATAGGTCATAGGTTATTATCATAGGTCATAGGTCGTTATCATATGTCGTTATCATAGGGCCATGTATCTTCCTGTTATCTGATTATATGAAATGATGATGACCTGTGCCTGGATCATTTCAGGTTTTGAACTTATTCACCCATGAACATTTGAACTCTTCCAATTCAAAAGTAGGAATAGTCTATGATATCAAATTTCGGGGATGAATGAGTTAAAGAGTAAACTCATATTTCTACCAAAAATAGGGGGCTTATACTGTTAAACAGGAAATAGCTGTGGGTACTTTTCCTTATTGGTTTGAAGCAATTCAAACAGATGGGCGTGTCTTAGGTATGGTGGGCAGGGCTAAACATGAATGAGCCATGATTCTTACACAGATTTCAGCATGGTCCATGTCTGAATGAAGCATTCATTGCCAATGAATATGTTAGCAAGAATAATACGCAAGAATAGTCCAGCTTTTTGGTCGAATGGGAGATGATGAGCTATTATAAGTTAAATACTTTGTTATTTTAGGTTACAACAGTGGACAAGCTGTAGGTACTGACCAGGATAAATCTCGCCATGGCAACCAGTCCCCATCAGGCCAGTCTGTTCCGCCCCGTCCCTACCTACCATATATGGGCATGCCTACAGCATCAATGTACATGCAGCCAGTAGCTCCCTATATGTCCAATTACATGGGCGCTTCATTCCAGCCGGGAAATTTCCTTTCCCCGCCTCGATACTTCAATCCAGGAATGAGGCCACCAGCCCCTTTTTTCCCACAGAGGTACAGTCCCAGTACAGCTGGGTCCGCTAACACATCCGGTGAACAAATGGACAACCCTCTGAGAGTTGGGGATCTACAGTCTTCTCCTCCGGGGAAAGGGGAGAGTGGTGACCCCCCGGGGCCTTCAGGGGAAGGTCAGGTGAAGGACGCGACCAACAGCTATCCCTTTAGGGCCTCCACTTTACACCATCACACATCACCTCCTTTCAACCCCTACATGAGTGACCCCAACTATGCAAGATTTACTAGCGGACTCAACATGGCTGCTGGTCATTTGTCCAGTCCGATTCGGCCAGAAGACCAAGCGAAACAGATTGCGTTACTAATGGCTGAACTGGAAAACGAGAAGGCTTGCAACAAAAAGGTAGGTTTTGTGTGATGGATAAATGTACGGCTCGGATTTTAGAGATTCCATATTTTCCGTAATCAGCACCGGGGGTTAACCCCCCCCAATATAAACGCCCCTCCCCCTTCTACAGAAGTATAAGAATTATATAAGTGCCCCCACCAAACATTACACAACTAGATGATTCTACTTAACGGTATGACAAACCTCACCGTGCAAATGTTTACAAGAAAAAGCACAAACTAATATTGATAACATGTGTACAAATGGTCCGAAATTCATGACAATATCGTCGCACATCAGGAGTAACTACCCATTCTAGTCATGATACATTGTACATATTTAACTTTATAAAAACCACAATTTCGTGCAGATCTTAGTTTTGTTATTCTATTAAGTGCCCCCCTTTGGAACAATGTTTTTAAGCGCACTGGGTGCTAAATATGGCGAATATGATGGACAAAGTTTTGTTTTAAGGTTAAATGACATATGAATCAACAAGTGCCATTATTGTCTTTGTTTTGTTTGAAATCCAATAAAAAACATGAAAGAAAAAAGATGAGAAAATGTTACTTTTCCTCTTTTTGCTTTTTCCAGTTGGTGGACAGATTGGCGGATGCGGAAATAGAACTGGAGACGTCCAAGATGTCCGTAAAGGTGTCCAGTGTTGACCGTGATACTGAGGCTGGCAAAGCAGCGGGTGAGTGGTTAAATACAAGTCCTCCTTATCATCATCAAGTTACAGGCATTATATTGAAGCAAATGTACATACTTGCCAAATTTGAAATTTCCATGGGGGAGAGAGATTACGCATGCTCAGATTTGAAAACATAATATATATATATGTTTGTACATCCAAAAGGAAAAAAACTAGTTTTAAATGGCTTGTTTGAGCTGTTATTTCACATGAAATCATCAGATCATTCACTGGATGAAAATGAAAAAATTAGTGTCCAAAATCAGGAGTCTCCCTCCTAAATAGGGAGAGTTGGCAAGTTCCTAAATAGAGAGAGTTGGCAAGTTTCTAAATAGGGAGTGTTGGCCAGCTCCTAAATAGGGAGAGTTGACAAGTTCCTAAATAGGGAGGGTTGACAAGTTCCTAAATAGGGAGAGTTGGCAAGATCCTAAATAGGGAGAGTTGGCAAGTTCCTAAATAGGGAGAGTTGGCAAGTTCCTAAATAGGGAGAGCTTTTGGCAAGTTCTTAGATAAGGAGAGTTGGCAAGTTCCTAAATAGGGAGGGTTGGCAATTCCTAAATAGGGAGAGTTGGCAAGTTCCTAAATAGGGAGAGTTGGCAAGTTCCTAAATAGGGAGAGTTGGCAAGTTCCTAAATAGGGAGAGTTGGCAAGTTCCTAAATAGGGAGAGTTAGCAAGTTCATAAATAGGGAGGGTTGGCAAGTTCCTAAATAGGGAGAGTTGGCAAGTTCCTAAATAGGGAGAGTTGGCAAGTTCCTAAATAGGGAGGGTTGGCAAGTTCCTAAATAGGGAGAGTTGGCAAGTTCCTAAATAGGGAGAGTTGGCAAGTTCCTAAATAGGGAGGGTTGGCAAGTTCCTAAATAGGGAGAGTTGGCAAGTTCTTAAATAGGGAGAGTTGGCAAGTTCCTAAATAGGGAGGGATGGCAAGTTCCTAAATAGGGAGAGATGTTTGCAAGTTTGAATATATTGATTGCTGATCAATAAATCTGTGAGGTGATTTATGCACGAAAGACAAAACAAACACATTTTGAAATAGACAATTAGATTAATTCAGGTATTTATTTTGTACAAAAAGTAGTTCCCAGGTCTATGTGAATTGTATGATGTCATCACTTCCAATTGAGTTTTTTTCATGTTTTATATACAATATATCCTGAAAAAAACTAGCATTGCTGGTATATGTAAAATTGTATTATGACTACAGTGTCTGTAACAAAATGAGCTCATAAGAGTTTTGAAAAATTTTGTAGGAATTACGAGGAAAAATTTTCAGTGATTGAGAGCCTCTACAATTTGTCTTTAATGAGTGACATGACATATGTTTATTAAGATCTGACATTTGGCAGAGAAAAGACAAATGATAGATACCCAAAAAGTGTTGATATATAAGAAAAAAATAAGGTACCGTAGACTCTGTTTTGTCCACAATTTTATTATTGTACCCTAGCTGCCACAGATATATTTCTCATCTATTCTGCAAAGTCTTTTTGTCTTAGATTTTATCAGTCCATTTAAAAGTTGTTTATATCTAAAAAAAACTTTAAATGTCCCATATAAACTCATTATTTTTTGTTGAATGTAATTTAATATGTATATAATTATATACACCCCAAAACCCCAAACAAGTTATCATTGCATTTGATAATGCAAACGTAACAATTCTCTTAAATAGAAGCTTATCAGGCAGTTAATTTTCCTCTTGATTATGAAACAAATTTTTACGTTTCGGAAGTCATACTTGCCCTGTGCTCATAATGTTCGCACATTTCCTTATTACCGAGCCCCAAACATGACCAACGGTGAAAGATCAGGATACGATCAATCACAAAACCCAAGCCATTTACACGGACATTACCGGGAATGCGACAGAGGACAAATTTGCAATAACAGTTAACGATTTTCTTCTTCCGCTCTTTTCTCCTTCTCCCCTACTGTTTAATATAATGTGTGTCATATCAAGAGCCAAATGCCACGATTTCAATCAAATACCCTGAAAGATTTATAGTGAAGCTATTGAGATGACGATAACACCTCTTGTCGGGGCGACCTATCACAAGCTTTCCTCAGGTAGACAGATCCTCATTATTGATCCGATTCAGCTGCTGAGTTGCCGTGACGACAAGATTGATGATCCTCCACGAGTTTTCAATGTGCTTATTGATTTCCAACAATTAATTCTAGTGTTACACTAGCCATTTAAAGAGACAATTTTTCACTTTGATGTCGGAACATTCCCGTCCCGTTCAATCATGCACAGGTATATTATTATCACATGTTTTAGTTTTAACAATTGATTGGCACTGTAATACCAGGTCTCAACATAGCCTGTTTTATGTTTTAAATTGTCATTTTTTCCTTGGATTGGGAAATAAACACAGCACATATCAATCAACGTGGAGAACTGGCATGGCCCGGGAGCTTGCAGCGTAGGGAGCCCCCGGTATTGTTCTGTAACGATGTCAACATCTATTGGTTTTTTACCTCGGCTGTCGGAGACAAATTATCACCATTGAATTAGCAGGTGCAACCAATTTATCCCGTATTAATGACCTTAAACGTTTTCCTGAATACACGGGATGGGTAGTCAAGTCAAGCCCGAGTCTGTTTTATTGCCGTCGATAACCTGACACCATCAGATAATACACTCCACGCAAAATGAATTAAATGTGACGTTATATAATGTCACGGAGTCGTATTATCGCCTCACAAATTGTAGCTCCTCTATTGTATGTCTGAGAAAGAAACAATTCGGAGAGTTTTTCGGTACAAAATGCAAAACAATACATCAAGCCGCTAATTGAAATAAAATGATATGTTTGAAAATAATGTAGGGCTATTACAATTCATTCACATACTTTATATGAATTAATTTTCTGCGAAAAAAGGACTGATGGATATTTTTTTTTAAAATTAATGAAGCATATCATTTCAATTGATAAATAATTAAGTATATGTAATTAATGAAGTTTTGTATGCCCAGCCTGATATACAACAAAAGTTTTGTTTTCATTTTAAGTGCATTTTATGATCCGTGAACAAAGTTGGAAAAGATATATATATATAGGATAGGGTAATTTGTAATCTACAATGTACATATATATGAGAACTAAGGTATCCTTTTTAATTTTTAATAATATTCAAAGTTTTTATAGACTGATTAAACAGGTTTCTTAAGCTTGATGCCTTTTAATTAAAGTTCTAACTCAGAAAATGAATGTCCTCTGGGCACGCTATGGGGGCCCAAAAAAATCATATAGTAATATTGCAATATGTAATAATTAGCTGGATTAAAAGGCGTTTATTAGGTTTTATTTAAATAAAAGAACATATTCAGTATTTTCATGAAATTATGTATTTTCAGAAAGTTATGTAAATTAATTACCAAGACAAAATGACTGTAATTTAATGAAATTCATCAATAACCATTTACTTGGTGGAATTTATTTCATACTATTGTCATAAAAATTCATGGTATGTTTACATACCTTAAATAATGTTGTTTCTTATCTAAATCTACTAAAGTCTATACTATTTCATGTGGTACATCCTGATAATGCCAGTTAAAAATAATTGAAAGTTAATTTGATGTTAACAAAAAAAAAAAATGGCCTGTATGTTAGTGTATGAGGGGTCTTATTGTGGGAGGAGAATGGAGAACCTGAAGAAACCCTCGTGGTTCGGGCAGATAATCCCAAACTTTGAAAAAAAATCAGGTCAGGGAATCAAACCCCGGCCACCTTGGTGAAAGGCAAGTGCGCTATATCCACTGCAGCAAGCACCCAACCTAAATTTAAAAAAAAAAAAT
Source organism: Mimachlamys varia (assembly GCA_947623455.1). Classification (NCBI taxonomy): domain Eukaryota; kingdom Metazoa; phylum Mollusca; class Bivalvia; order Pectinida; family Pectinidae; genus Mimachlamys; species Mimachlamys varia. The sequence goes on from OX392528.1 coordinate 54,539,066, forward strand.
TCCTGTTCAGGACGGCAGGATTGTTTACAGCATCCTGTGTCAGTTTAACGGAATACCTGGATGTTGTGTATTCGGTTATCAGTGTATCCCTGCAGCTGCTCATACTGAACCGTAAATGAGTAATGTGTTCACGGCCAAACATCAATGAGTTCACGGCCTTATAACTTCACTCCTACCTTGCGACTTGTTCTTGATATAAAAAGTTGTGATTGACACCTGCAAAATTTGACTATTGTTTCTCAATCGACCTTACAGTGTAACAAACAGTGGTCATGCTCTCGTGAACACCCAGGTGACTGCCCGAGGCTTTCGAGTGATTGTAATGTTGCCAGGTCTCGTTCATCACCCAGCTGGTATAGTGACTGATTTGGTCAAGGCAGTTAGTAATTATCTCCTCTAATATTTTATAGCCTCTCGTACTTTAAAAAAATATTAATTTGACTAGACCAGGACACGAAAGGGGAGTAATTATTGATATCGTCAGTCCCTATTCAGACGAATGTTCAGCTGTAGAGTTTTGTCAATGTTGGTCAAAACATTGGGAGTCTTCTGACCAAGTTTTAAAAGGGGATAAAGGGCTGGAATAAAATTTGAAAAAAAAATAAAATATTAAAATAATGTGATTTTAGTACATGAATATTATTTTAGATCAAAAGACTATTGTGATGAGATTGATAATAAATGGAATTGTTTTGTTATGATGGCAGTGTAATGAAATCATTGTGATGAGTTGGCAGTGTACTGAAAGCATTGTTATGAGTTGGCAGTGTAACGAAATCATTGTGATGAGTTGGCAGTGTACTGAAAGCATTGTTATGAGTTGGCAGTGTAACGAAATCATTGTTATGAGTTGGCAGTGTAATGAAATCATTGTTATGAGTTGGCAGTGTAATGAAATCATTGTTATGAGTTGGCAGTGTAATGAAATCATTGTTATGAGTTGGCAGTGTAATGAAATCATTGTTATGAGTTGGCAGTGTAACGAAATCATTGTGATGAGTTGGCAGTGTACTGAAAGCATTGTTATGAGTTGGCAGTGTAACGAAATCATTGTGATGAGTTGGAAGTGTACTGAAAGCATTGTTATGAGTTGGCAGTGTAACGAAATCATTGTTATGAGTTGGCAGTGTAATGAAATCATTGTTATGAGTTGGCAGTGTAATGAAATCATTGTTATGAGTTGGCAGTGTAATGAAATCATTGTTATGAGTTGGCAGTGTAATGAAATCATTGTGATGAGTTGGCAGTGTAACGAAATCATTGTGATGAGTTGGCAGTGTAATGAAATCATTGTGATGAGTTGGCAGTGTAATGAAATCATTGTTATGAGTTGGCAGTGTAACGAAATCATTGTGATGAGTTGGCAGTGTACTGAAATCATTGTTATGAGTTGGCAGTGTAACGAAATCATTGTTATGAGTTGGCAGTGTAATGAAATCATTGTGACGAGTTGGCAGTGTAACGAAATCATTGTTATGAGTTGGCAGTGTAATGAAATCATTGTGATGAGTTGGCAGTGTAATGAAATCATTGTGACGAGTTGGCAGTATAATGAAATCATTGTGATGAGTTGGCAGTATAATGAAATCATTGTGATGAGTTGGCAGTGTAATGAAATCATTGTTATGAGTTGGCAGTGTAATGAAATCCATGTGATGAGTTGGCAGTATAATGAAATCCATGTGATGAGTTGGCAGTGTAATGAAATCATTGTGATGAGTTGGCAGTGTAATGAAATCATTGTGATGAGTTGGCAGTGTAATGAAATCATTGTAATGAGTTGGCAGTATAATGAAATCATTGTGATGGGTTCGAAGTTCAATTAAGTTGTTTTGATGAGATGGCACAGTGTAATGAAATTATTGTGATGAGTTGGCAGTATAATTAAGTCATTGTAATGGGATGGCAGTATGATGATGAGATAGTGGTTTTATGGTTATACTGATCCTGGAGCTTAATGAATGTAGGGGTCAGAAGTGGAATTTAAAAATTGAAATTGAAAAATCTTCTCCAGACACATAAACCCTTGATTGTCATATTGATGGAAAAGTTCATAGGATGTATTTTACGCAGTATGAATGTACAGTGTACGTATTTTACGAGGAATAAAAGTGAATTTCATTATCCTGATTCATGTATGTAATGTATTTGTTATCTGCCTTGTAGCACTTGTTCAGGAAGTCCACACGGCTCAGAAAAAGCGGGATGAATCCTCTCAGAAGAGAATAAAAATAGCCAATCAGGAGCGAGATGAGGCTTTGTTAAGGTTACGACAGGCAGAGATACGACTGGATGACCAGTAAGTAGTCGGTACTGGTTTCTGAAATGTCTATTTGTCAGTGTAGAAAGGTGTTGTGCGAAAAAAAGTCTATTAAATATTCATGTTTTTTGTCAAAGAATTAAAGTTTCTGTATTACCTGCCCAAGAAATGTTTGTACAGTACTAACATTTGTTAAAGAATGTGCTATATGACATAATACCGGTACATGTGCTAAGTTTGATGTCATTATAAAAATTTGGGGTGCTATTTAATAGCAATTGTTATAGAAATATGTGTTATAATTTATTAATTTATTTATAAGACAAGGAAAAGTGTTAGCAGGCTTCATTCAATATGGATGTAACCGCTGAACTTTAATGTCACGATATGAAAGCTTAAAAAAAAGACTTGTGTGTGAGCTAGGTGTCACAGAAATGTGTGTGCTAGATTTCACAGAAATAAATGTGCAAGATGTCGAAGAAATATGTGTGCTAGATGTCAATGAAATGTGCAAGTTAGTTGTCACAGAAATGTGTACGTTAGGTGTCACAGAAATATGTGTGCTAGATGTCACAGAAATGTGTGTGCTATGTTTCACAGAAATGTGTTTACCAGAAAATGTCACAGAAATGTGCGTGCTAGGCATCATAGAAATGTGTGCTAAGTGCAACAGAAATGTGTGTGCTAGATGTCATACAAATGTGTATGCTAGATGTCACAGAAATGTGTGTGCTAGATGTCATACAAATGTACATTTGTATGTGCTTGGCGTCATACAAAAGTATTGTGTGCAAAAGGTGTTATACAAATGTGTGTGCTAAGTGTCATACAAATATTTGTGTTATAGGTGTAATAGATACAGTATGTGTACTATAAGTCATAGAAACATGTGTGCTGTGTGTTGTAGGGGCTATGGAACACCTGAAAGATCAGACAGTGAAGATTTAGAAGAAGATGATCAGGTATGTATTTATAAACAAGCAATTTATGAGTTTTTCTTTTGTACCCCTTACTTAGGTAAGAGGTGGGTAGGGCGAGTTTGTGTGGGTGTGTGGATTATATATAGTAATCACACGTTTATGTGAGTCTGGTGATTCACCGAGAATGGTAGTTGTAAGGTGCAATCCTTTAATTGTCCTTCAACTTGTGGGGTGCAATGCAAAAGTATTCACACCTTTTAGGAAATCATTGAACCTTACAAGTACCGCCCACCAGAATGTCTGTGTTTTATCCCACTATCAAGTTTTACATCTGACCAGATTTTGGTGATAGGTCAAGGTTAAAGGTCATACTGGTCAACATTGACCTCTGTGGGAATGAAGAGCTTGTTTGTGTACAAGATATATCTCATGAACCCCTGGTCAGATTTGGTTCAAATTCACACCATATCATCACACTATCAAATTCTACATCTGATCATATTTTTGTGGTCATATCTATGTTATTGGTAGCAAAACATTTTGGAAATAAAGAGCTTGTGTGCAAGATTCCTCATAAACCCCTCAACAGATTCAGTTCATATTCACACCACAGTATCGCACTATCATGTTCTTCTTCTACTTCGATTTTACCGGTCATCAGTCAATGTTAAAGGTTAAAAGGTCACACTTAAACGCTTTGTAGGGTTTGGGGTGGGTTTGGGGTGAGGGTGGGGGTATAACATATCTTTGTCAATCCCTGCTCACTTTAAATTTGTTCTTATTAGCTTACTGAGTTAATGCTCTGTAAGTCTGTCCCACTTGCACAAAGTTTTCAAGTATCCAAATATGATTAAAAAATTAAGAATAACATGGTTGTCAAGATCCTCTGTCTAGAATGATCTGATAATCAAATTTGAATGAGGGTTATGGCAATAAGTGTACCAAGCATTAGTCTCATTAAAGTCCTGTCATTCCCTTCAAAGATATTTTGTGCAAAGCAATTAGCAAATCAGGTCACAGTGGCCTCGTTAAATAGGCACAGATTTTTAATTAATTAGGCGATTATCAAACTTGAATAAGAGGTTCAGGTAATAACAAGTTTCATCAAAATCCGATCATTCCTTCAAAAGATATTGTGCGGAAAACAATCCAGATGGATGGGCGGATTCGCTTAAAGACGGACGAAAACCATTTTTCAGGCGGGGGAATAGTAATGAGATGTTAAGTTGAGGATTACGTTAACCTAGAAGAGTAACAAAGCTAGTTTTGTGGAGTTTATGAAGATTATTGATTTGGATATGATGTCGGACCTAGAACAGAGTCACGCCAGCGGGGGGTTCACAATCTATGTAACCCATGTAGCCTCTATATATTATATATGTCTTTGATTGTGTGATAAACAAACGCACAGATGATCCAGGTGAGTTAATGTTGTCGAGGGGCGGAATTTGTAGGATTTATCAACAAACCGACATTAGTCATCACCTCAGTAGAAATGGAACCAAGAATATATTTCACAGATTTGATCTGACACCATGACATAGCCATTTACTGGTATAATCCAGATTGTTGATCTGTTTTATCTCTAGATATTTTGCTCTTTGACCTGTAGGAGGGAGAATAAATGAAGGGTGTGGCATTCCTGGGAAATAAAATGAAGGCTCATTAGGAGAAATCAGGGCTGATCTTGAGATTCTACCCTTTGAAATGTTAATGAAGGGAACTTAAACTTAGCTTGGTTGGTGGTATTCCTTTACCAAGTTTATATAAATAAAGATTTTGATTCACTTTCAAACAAGTTTATTAAGTTATCAATTCCATCGCTTTGTCTGTATTTAATTTATGGCTGTCTATATTTACTGTATGACTGTGTCTACATTTACTGTATGACTGTCTATATTTACTGTATGACTGTCTATATTTACTGTATGACTGTATTTATATTTACTGTATGACTGTCAATTTTTACTGTATGATTGTGTCTATATTTACTTTATGACTGTCTATATTTACTGTATGACTGTGTCTACATTTACTGTATGACTGTCTATATTTACTGTATGACTGTGTCTACATTTACTGTATGACTGTCTATATTTACTGTATGACTGTCTACATTTACTGTATGACTGTCTACATTTACTGTATGACTGTCTATATTTACTGTATGACTGTCTATTTTTACTGTATGATTGTGTCTATATTTACTGTATGACTGTCTATATTTACTGTATGACTGTCTACATTTACTGTATGACAGTCTATATTTACTGTATGACTGTGTGTATATATTAACTGTATGACTGTCTATATTTACGGTATGACAGTGTCTATATATATTTACTGCATGACTGTATTTATATTTACTGTATGACTGTCTATATTTACTGTATGACTGTCTATATTTACTGTATGACGGTGTCTATATTTACTGTATGACTGTGTCTATATTTACTGTATGACTGTGTGTGTCTATATTTACTGTATGACTGTGTGTGTCTATATTTACTGTATGACTGTGTGTGTCTATATTTACTGTATGACTGTCTATATTTACTGTATGACTGTCTATATTTACTGTATGACTGTCTATATTTACTGCATGACTGTCTATATTTACTGTATGGCTGTCTATATTTACGGTATGACAGTGTCTATATTTACTGCATGACTGTATTTATATTTACTGTATGACTGTCTATATTTACTGTATGACTGTCTATATTTACTGTATGATGGTGTCTATATTTACTGTATGACTCTATATTTACTGTATGACGGTGTCTATATTTACTGTATGACTGTCTATATTTACTGTATGACTGTGTCTATATTTACTGTATGGCTGTGTGTGTCTATATTTACTGTATGACTGTCTATATTTACTGTATGACTGGTTTATATTTACTGTATGACTATGTCTATATTTACTGTATGACTGTCTATATTTACTGTATGATGGTGTCTATATTTACTGTATGACTGTCTATATTTACTGTATGACTGTCTATATTTACTGTATGACTGTCTATATTTACTGTATGACTGTGTGTATATATTAACTGTATGACTGTCTACATTTACTGTATGACTGTCTATATTTACTGTATGATGGTGTCTATATTTACTGTATGACTGTCTATATTTACTGTATGACGGTGTCTATATTTACTGTATGACGGTGTCTATATTTACTGTATGACTGTCTACATTTACTGTATGACTGTGTGTATATATTAACTGTATGATGGTGTCTATATTTACTGTATGACTGTCTATATTTACTGTATGACTGTCTATATTTACTGTATGACTGTATTTATATTTACTGTATGACTGTCTATATTTACTGTATGACTGTGTCTATATTTACTGTATGACTGTCTATTTTTACTGTATGACTGTCTATATTTACTGTATGACTGTCTATATTTACTGTATGACTGTCTATATTTACTGTATGACTGGGTCTATATTTACTGTATGACTGGTCTATATTTACTGTATGACTGTCTATATTTACTGTATGACTGTCTATATTTACTGTATGACTGTCTATATTTACTGTATGACTGTGTCTATATTTACTGTATGACTGTCTATATTTACTGTATGACTGTCTATATTTACTGTATGACTGTCTATATTGACTGTATGACTGTGTCTATATTTACTTTATGACTGTGTCTATATTTACTGTATGACTGTGTCTATATTTACTGTATGACTGTCTATATTTACTGTATGACTATGTCTATATTTACTGTATGACTGTGTCTATATTTACTGTATGATTGTGTGTGTCTATATTAACTGTATGACTGTGTCTATATTTACTGTATGATTGTGTGTGTCTATATTAACTGTATGACTGTCTATATTTACTGTATGACTGTGTCTATATTTACTGTATGACTGTCTATATTTACTGTATGACTGTCTATATTGACTGTATGACTGTGTCTATATTTACTTTATGACTGTGTCTATATTTACTGTATGACTGTGTCTATATTTACTGTATGACTGTCTATATTTACTGTATGACTGTCTATATTTACTGTATGACTGTGTCTATATTTACTGTATGATTGTGTGTGTCTATATTAACTGTATGACTGTCTATATTTACTGTATGACTGTGTCTATATTTACTGTATGACTGTCTATATTTACTGTATGACTGTCTATATTTACTGTATGACTGTCTATATTGACTGTATGACTGTGTCTATATTTACTTTATGACTGTGTCTATATTTACTGTATGATTGTGTGTGTCTATATTAACTGTATGACTGTGTCTATATTTACTGTATGACTGTCTATATTTACTGTATGACTGTGTCAATATTTACTTTATGACTGTGTCAATATTTACTTTATGACTGTGTCTATATTTACTGTATGACTATGTCTATATTTACTGTATGGCTGTGTGTGTCTATATTTACTGTATGACTATGTCTATATTTACTGTATGGCTGTGTGTGTCTATATTTACTGTATGACTATGTCTATATTTACTGTTTGACTGTGTCTATATTTACTGTATGACTGTCTATATTTACTGTATGACTGTATTTATATTTACTGTATGACTGTCTATATTTACTGTATGACTGTCTATATTTACTGTATGGCTGTGTGTGTCTATATTTACTGTATGACTGTCTATATTTACTGTATGACTGTGTCTATATTTACTGTATGACTGTCTATATTTACTGTATGACTGTGTCTATATTTACTGTATGACTGTCTATTTTTACTGTATGACTGTCTATATTTACTGTATGACTGTCTATATTTACTGTATGACAGTCTATATTTACTGTATTACTGTCTATATTTACTGTATGACTGTGTCTATATTTACTGTATGACTGGTCTATATTTACTGTATGACTGTCTATATTTACTGTATGACTGTCTATATTTACTGTATGACTGGTCTATATTTACTCTCTGACTATGTCTATATTTACTGTATGACTGTGTCTATATTTACTGTATGACTGTCTATTTTTACTGTATGACTGTCTATATTTACTGTATGACTGTCTATATTTACTGTATGACTGTCTATATTTACTGTATGACTGTGTCTATATTTACTGTATGGCTGTGTCTATATTAACTGGGTTGTCTTGCCCCAGGGTATGGAACAGCTACTGGCCCGACTTGGTGGACCAGATTCTGGAGACAGTGCAGAACAGGAATGCACCACCCTGCTTCAGAGGCTGGAGATGAGAAAGAGGAGGCAGCAGGAGATCACTGCTGAGGAGATGCAGGTCATACTCGAACAACGCGACACTGCCCTGGCTAAAGTAAGGGTTTCACATTAAAGGGGTTAGATACAGGGAAACCATAGTGAAGATGTACATGACAAAGGGGTCTCTAGAAAAAATAATGTTAATTAAGGTATAAGATGGTTGCTGTCTAAAGTCATGAGACCACTGTGGAGGATAGTGTGGAAAAAAATAAGAAAAGGAAAGGAATCACAATTAGAAAACTTGACTGAGTTAGGGGGTCATTGTATTAAAGAGGAAAAGCAAGTCGCTGTAAGGAAAGGTGAAATGGCAAAAAAATTGTAAAGATTTAAGGTAAGGAGATCACAATTTAAGAGAAAAGGTAAGAGGGTCACTTTTGCAATCAGAAATATCAAGTGGATTAACTTTTAATATTTTACATTTCCAAAACAATACTAAATTTAAATTGAAATGTGACAGTCCTTATATATATATATTTTGAGTGTAGACAGAGATTTCGTTGGAATATGTATTTGTAGTATAAAACACAGTCTTAAAGGTATTTCTTTCCTTCAGGCCCGTAGGTATGAAGAGGAACTGCTCCGGCAACAGAGACAGGGAACCGACCATAACCTCAAAGTAAGATTTCTTTTTTCGTACTGTAATGATACAATCTCTAGGCACCATTGACATCTGACAGTTACATGCATCAGCATTATTATTCTGTATGGGATCAATATCTGCCTGCAAGTAATCATTAGTATGATCTTCACAAAATCTAGTCATTTTTAGCTCACCTGGCCTAAAACTGTAGAAGCATGATATTTGGCTGAAAGATTCCTTGTATGAAGCTTCACAAACTTTGGGAAGGAAAATGAGCTTGACTCGTATTAAAGGTCACAGTGGTCAAATCAGTGAACAGCTTTGAGCGACTTCTTCTGATAAACCCAAATGCCTAGAGACATGATATTTGGCTGGTAGTGTCCTGGGATGAAGCCAAACAAAATTTGAAAATGAAAATATTGTTGTCTTATAAGGTCACAGGGGTAAAATATGTTTAAATCTTAGCATGTTCTTCTAAATGTCTTACAGTATAAGATTTTAGGGGACTTAAGGGTAACACTATAATATAAGTCAGAGATTGATACCAGGTGAGCGATGCAGGCCCATTGGGCCTCTTGTTGAGGTGGAAAAAACCTAAATAATGATGAAATAGATTGTTTATATTGAAAATGTACAGTGCTACAATACAAATTTCTGCAACAATGTTTATATCAAATTGCAACTGATTTATTGACATTGGCTGCTTCAACATTTCAATTTCATGAATCTTTACCTAAACCATTTCTGACATCCATTTCTAGAGATGATTTGAATGTCAAGGGTCATGTAGTCAAGATCAAAAGCTACAGAATATTTATATGATGATAGGGAAATTTATTCTTAACCTTTCAATATCATTTGACTTATATAACACATACATGTACTTCTTTGGTTACAATAATGCAGGCATCTGTAAGAACAAGTTGATGTATGTTGTACCTTGGTTCTCTGTACTATCTGTCTGTCTCCAACAATGATGTCAGCTGGCATATTATGTACTGTGGTACTCTCGTTGACAGTTCTTACATTTAAAATGTGTCTGTTTTGTCAAAAGATGGGATCTCTAAGGCATGAAAATATAACATATAGGACCAAGTCATATCTACCATACACAGGAATGCAGGATCAACTCACTTCTTCCATACACATAGTGTTCAAACTGTTGGCTGCTCTGCAAGTATCTTACTATTTTCAACAGTCATCTACCGGGTTATTTGTCCTAAATTCTTACCGTCCTCTGAAGTAGTGACTTAAAAATAGAAGAAGGAATTTTTAAGGCCAACTTACTACAGAAGAACCTGGTATAACTCAAAAGACCCCGCTTTATTCGAAGTATTTTGTCTGTGACTGTCTGGGCCAAGCTGTACACTAACATTCAAATTCATGTAACTCTTGTCTCGGATAACTCGAATTTTGCCTCTGGTCCTGTCAACTTTGAGATAACGAGGTATAGTCAGTTCCATCCAAGAACCAAGAGAATTATGACTTTATAAAAAAAGATTTCTTTGGTGTCCAAAAGAATGTAGCCTTTCTTTACGGGGACCGACAAGCAGAACAAGATCTTGTTCAGACTGCTGCCTCCCCTTTTTGGCTGACTTACTTATGTCCATGATTTCTCCCATAACCTATGTGCTGTCTGGGCTTCCACACATGTACAGGGATTGTTTAAATGTTGGTCTGGCTATTTCCGAAAGTTCCCTCTCGGGCTAGCCTACCTATGACTGGCTAGGAGGAGTCTATCATTTCTTATTGCACCTGACTAGAATGTCCTGAAATCATTGGCTGAAAGACGTCACGGGTCCGCCCTCGCCTCCTATAAATTTTACTGACCCTCTATGGCTCTATAGAGGGTCAGTAAGTGACTATATTGCTTATATTGTATAGCCAATGTGATTTTGTCTTCATGGTTTATGCTGCTACTTCGTATAGATTCAAGGTTTCGCTTTAAAAACGTGTTGTTTGGTTTAGTTTGTTAATGTTTTACATCCTAAAAACAGCTATGGTATTTAAAATAAGTGCAAGGTTTTAGTGATGGGGAAGCCGGAGAAAACCACCAACCAACCGCCAGAACCTGGCTACTGTTCCACATAGGCATTGAACCCGAGACCCAGAGGTGGAGGGCTAGTGGAAGCAGAATGTCAGATACCTTAACCACTAGGCCAACACGACTTAGAGGTGGAGGGCTAGTGGTATCAGAATGTCAGATACCTTAACCACTAGGCCAACACGACCTAGAGGTGGAGGGCTAGTGGTATCAGAATGTCAGATACCTTAACCACTTAGCCACCGTGACCCAGTGGTGGATGGGCTAGTGGAAGCAGAATGCCAGATGCCTTAACCACTAGGCCAACATGACCTAGAGGTGGAGGGCTAGTGGTAGCAGAATGTCAGACACCTTAACCACTTGACGATCATTCCCCCAATTATGCACTAATGGTTGTACAGCAGTATTTGACTCTAAGTGCTTAAAACAATGATGTGAATACCTTACCAGCTTTATTACCAGGACCTCTTCATTTAAATCTAATAAGGATGGTCTTATTTATAGTCTTGGTGTTAGAATGTAGAGTAAGGTGCATGAAATGTCCCCCCGTCTCTCTGGTCGTCGTAATGGTTCATGAAAGTAAGACATGTGATGACTGCAGATACATTTGGAAAATTGGATTAGTTATCGTGAATAGTTATTCACCAACTACTAAAGATTTGGTCTATTATGATGCAGACTCACGCAACTATTAAAAATTGGATTCACTATAGCCAGTGATTAAAAGATTTGGTCATTATGATGTTGACGCCTTCTATCAAAGATTTGGTCCACTATGATGTTGACACCAACTATTGAGATTTGGTCCACTATGATGTTGACACCAGCTATTAAAGGTTTGGTCCACTTTGATGTTGACACCAACTATTGAGATTTGGTCCACTATGATGTTGACACCAGCTATTAAAGGTTTGGTCCACTTTGATGTTGACACCAGCTATTAAAGATTTGGTCCACTATGATGTTGACACCAGCTATTAAAGATTTGGTCCAATATGATGTTGACACCAGCTATTAAAGGTTTGGTCCACTATGATGTTGACACCAGCTATTAAAGATTTGGTCCACTATGATGTTGACACCAGCTATTAAAGGTTTGGTCCACTATGATGTTGACACCAGCTATTAAAGATTTGGTCCACTATGATGTTGACACCAGCTATTAAAGATTTGGTCCACTATGATGTTGACACCAGCTATTAAAGATTTGGTCCACTGTGATGTTGACACCAGCTATTAAAGATTTGGTCCATTTTCATGTTGACACCAGTTATTAAAGATTTGGTCCACTATGATGTTGACACCAGCTATTAAAGGTTTGGTCCACTATTGCCAGCTATTAAAGGTTTGGTCCACTATGATGTTGACACCAGTTATTAAAGATTTGGTCCACTATGATGTTGACACCAGCTATTAAAGGTTTGGTCCACTATGATGTTGACACCAGCTATTAAAGGTTTGGTCCACTATGATGTTGACACCAGCTATTAAAGATTTGGTCCAATATGATGTTGACACCAGCTATTAAAGGTTTGGTCCACTATGATGTTGACACCAGCTATTAAAGATTTGGTCCACTATGATGTTGACACCAGCTATTAAAGGTTTGGTCCACTATGATGTTGACGCCACCTATTAAAGTTTGGGCCCACTATCGCCAGCTGTTTGATGAAGAATTGAGTTCTCTATTTACTACCTATAGGATTTATTTATCTCTTATTGCTATTGATCAATATGCATTGGACGTCTAATCAGATAGATAGGAACGGGTGACGGCAGTAATCCGCGGGATCACGTTACATAATTCTGTCACTGTGTAAGTCTTCCGCAAGTGATTGCGTGTTAAAGTCACCCTTTCTCTAATAAAGCATTACGCTTGATATCAACAATCCTTGAATTATGTTAGATATGCAAGTAGATCCGTTTTGAATTCAAGTACAAATATGACGGTATTTACTGCGGATTTAGACTTCACTGCGACACCGGCCACAACACGATTCTCTCAACAGAGCACAGAAGTACCGGGAACAAATGAGTCGTGGTTTTGGCACTGATCTTGGGCGTATTTGATTATTTATTTATTGTTTTCTACTCACAGCTACCGTGTTTAGACCTATAATAAAACTTCTTTCACCATCCCAGAGATAAAACGTAGAATTATGTCTTATTTTATCCAGATTTATATCACTGAAATTGACAAGTTCGTTTGAGTACAAGGGGTATTGGGTATTGCTGTGTTCCTGGCTGTTAAATGTTTTAGGATTAGGTATACAGTGCTATGCTCTGTCCAATAAATGAAACTCCGATTTACAATGATTTACGGTAGCAATATAGATTACACAAATTAAAAACACTGGACTCGGGGCCGATATTATTCCTTCTTGTTCTGACAGTTCTCAAATGCAAGATTGAAGAGCTGAATTAAAGAAATGTTTTATGGGAAAGCTGTTATAAGCTTATAGTTTCAATCTATTTTTTGTAAAGACATTTTCTCTCACATTTTGAAATATATTACACTAGAAATATTTTGTAAAATTTTGTACTGAAAGAATTTTCTTCAATGAATATTTTAACTGAAAAGTTAAATAATATTTCATAAGATTTTATAGTTTATTTGTGAATACATCTTTACATTGGTTTTTGTTTTTACATATATTTTCTCTTTAAAATTTATAAATTATTTTTTTTTCTAAAATTTCTTAATTATTTATCAAATTCACAGTTATTAAGATTTAATGACTGAAAAATTTTGAAATAATTTTAAGAAATATGAAAGAATTTTTGTCTTGGAATCAGAATTTTTTAATCTGTAAATAAATAAATAGTTGTTCTTTTTTTTTGAATATTTAATTCCTTGATGACGTCCTAGTTATAGCTTATAGTCTGTGTTGGTTCAACAATTGAATTTATATTTTAAGAATACCTTGATCATGGGATTAATCATGACCTGAGGTAAAAGTATTATTGAAAATATTCTTCAGATCAAATTTGTTTAATCTTAAAAAGCCAAATCCGATTTTCTATCATAGATATGAAAGGTATTGATTTGATAACAATATTTTGTTAATCAAACATAGTTTTGATAACTTGTTATCTATAATAAGATATAAACCAAAAAGTACTATTATTGACTTTATAAACTTAAAGTTAATTTCAAAACCAATATTAAAATTTTATTTGCATAGAATATAAGATAATGTGTGGAAAAGGTTTAATATATATGAAAGAATAATTCATGAAACAGTATATATTGAACCCACAGACTTATTTTCATATCTAAGCTGGTTCAATTAACATTGATAACCAAATAAAATAAATTGGAAAAAAAATTCACATGAACAAGTTATTAAACCTGTTGTTTCCAAAATGATTTTTTTTTGAGGATGACGGAAAGTGATGTTGGTGTAGGACCTAGGGTGTCGGCCATTATGTATCCGAGTCGGCCATTGTTAGTAGTATTATTGTAACGGCGGGACTGTTGACATGGTTTACAGTCTGTTAATGTTTGACAAACACTAACATAGCTTGATCTGTTTGTACACAAAAAAGGAATTATCTCTTTTTTCTAACAGCTTTAAGCAAACATTTCAAAACTAAACGGTATTTGAATGTGATGCAGTTTTCGATTTGCTAGTTGCATATGTATACATGGGTATTTTGATAGGTACGTAAGGTTGAGGATGCGGGAAAGTCATCAACGGGCCCGGGCCTCCTTGGGGAATTGAAGTGAGGGGTACAGTGGTCTAGATCCACAGACAGGACAACGGGCCAGTCTGTTTTTGTAGGAGCATTTTTGTGGATAAAGGGTCAATGAATACCGTTTATTTGTCTAGTTGAGACCGGGTCTGTTTGTCATGTGATCTCACGATGAGTTAAAGACTGTTGACAGAGATTGGCTTGAGCTTTACACAGGGCAAATAGGTTTTGTATACAACTTGTGAACAACACCATGTAGGCAAACAGTGAAAACAAACACTAGAATCTGACAACACTAATCACCACGATAACAACAGGGGAAAGTGACGAAATTCCATTTTAATGAACTTAACCTTAAATTGTAGGTGGTCTACTTTTTTTTTTCCAAGCGATATTATTGCCCCATTGTGCGAATTGCAGAACCAATTCAAGCCCATGCAAAATGGGAATCGAAGTTAATGAAAGGTTTATTAACCAAGGAATACATATATATTGTGATTCGATAGTAAATGATCAAGCATTTATTATTATCACGGGAGTATTCGGGTGATTGTTGTCAAGTGTTGTATATACTGCTTATGTAAATTTGTATTTTGGTTTTATCACAGATTGCGTAGCTTTGTTTATCAGTTTGTTGAACAATTGATAGCTGGTGTGCCCTTAGTTAAACTTGTCACATTTGTGATGGACTGCTGTAATAGTGTGAAGGGCCTTTTTAAAACCTTGGGTAAATCAACAACATATATGTACATTATAACTGTTTATTTATTTTAAGTAGCTCCTAAAATTAAACACGCCAAGGGAGACAACTGCATAACTTTCACTAAGCATCAAATAGATATATTGGTTTTATTTTTTTTTTTTACATTTACCTTTTTAATTAAATTCAAACTTTATGGAAAAATCCATTTAAGTTATTATGGGAAAAAAATCTGTTCCTTTGAAAATTGTTATATCTGTATTTGTTTTTACCATGACAGTTTTTCAAATCTTCCTTTTATTTTCCAACCTATGTCAGATTTGTATTTTCTAAACAATTATAGATACATGCATGTTTTATGAATAGTTAATTTAGTGTAATAAATTTATCTTTATTAGAAACAGAAATTATGGTGTTATGATTAATAATAAAATATTTGTTACAGAAAAGGTTATAAATGTTTAAAATTAAAAGATTATTGACTCCAGTAGTAACTTCATGTTGCAATACTGGTAGCAGAATTTGATATACAATTTTAGTGACAATAAACTTGCAATATTCTCCGTCATTAATATATCAGGTATTGAAGTTTTACATACAAGTGCAGTGATTAATCTGTCAGAAATTCCCTATGGTAGCATATATGTCACAAACATCTCTGTGGGTCCCCATCACATTATGACTTTAATACCACCAGGTCGATAGGAAATTTATTAATAAAATTTTAATATACAGCACTAGATTGTGCCGGCTGAGTTCAGTATAGTATTAGATGGACAATGGGGAAGGTTGGGACGGAAATTAGCGGAGGTTCGGAGGTAATCTGACCCCCGACTTTGGTGTTATATAATACACTATTAACCTGCCAGAGAAAACAAACACCCTTGATTAGAGTGGGTCTGTGATATTGGGTGTAGTAGTGGTCACCAGATAACAATGGTTGTCCAGTGTTGTCCAGGTAGCGGTCAGTTTGGCGGTCACTTCTTATCGTCCACTTGTGTTGGCTGGCGTAGATAAAACCCCGGCCGTCATTATAATTCATCAATACAGTTCCAAGAAAAATAAAAATATAGAAAACAATTTAAAAAATGTCTTTTGTCTATGTTTTTGACACACCTAACTGTGAAACTTATATTTTAAAGGCCCAATATACGTAACTTTCGGCAAAACTTGATGCGAAAATCAAGCCTAATAACTTATTATTTTTGATAGATTAAGTTAAGATTAACTGAAATCAGCAATATCTAAGATGACTTCTTACGCGGTAACCGGTACGGCAGCAGTTGAAACTTGGTATTTGTAAACACGCGACCATTTTGACTGTCTTCTACCTGCGGTTTGTTATTGAAGTGGGCCCCACCTGAATTATTTTCAATTCTTTAGATTTTTCTGTCAGGAGTTTCTCGTTAGTTACCGCTCAGGTTTTCTTCGTTTAAGGCTTATTTTTGCAAGGTTTTCAACTAGATTTTTTTCAGAATTTTTCAGATTAACGAAAAATTTCCTGAAGTTACGTATATTGGGCCTTTAAAATCTTTTTTTTTTTTTAGCCTTTAAGGCCCGACAAATGACATTATTATTATTATTTTTTTTTATTAGTTTGATGTGTATTGATATTTCATTTATGAAAACCATCACTCATTTATATTGTTGGTAGAATTTCATTCATAATAGTTAAAGTCATCCAGTACATAGTAATTATGCTTTCTGACATTTTCCAATTATTAATTGATCTTCAATAAACACATTTTTGTATTCAGGGGAAGTCAACATCAAATGATGAATTTGCTTCATTCATACCCTTTTCCGGTGGTGTATTGAAATAATTTACAAAACACTTAATGAAGAACACATCTCAGATGATGCCGAGAAACATTACATGAACTGAAGTCTCGATCTTCCGAAAAACTAAATATTCAAATATTGTTCTTGATGGTTTTCAAATTAGAGTCATGTTGTTGTGAGCAATTTTATCAGCATCAAGAAGTCTGATAGGAAATTCAAAAACTTTTGTTGTTTTTTATTACACTTATTATTTAGAATATTGTGTAGTGATGGCATTTTTTTCAAATAGCAAGTTGGCATTGATTAATTGAAAAATGATTCAGAATTGTAACACTGCAAACTTAAATTTGTGTTCAAATTCTGTCTCAAAAAATTGATTAAGTAGGATGCACTTTTTTAAGCAAATATTCTGAAATCTATAGGTAATTTGAATCTTGTGATGCTAATGTCCTCAATTGGAAAAAAAAACGTAAGCATTTCTACGCAGCAAAGGTTCAAAGTTTACCTTAATAACTAGATCATAATGGGGAACACATTGATTAAAATGTCTTCCTTTCTAACAAAAGAGAAACATGTAGTTCTTGTTCTTCTTTTGTGGAAGATGTCTTGATGTAACTTGAAGCAATTACTTGCATCAACAATAGACAATGTGAACTGTCTTCAGGTCATTGTGACCTTGACTCGAAGGTCATATATGTACTTGTTTTTTCAGACCCATAATTTCCATGCTGTAATTTTTTAACTGTTAAAGATTTTTTGATGAAACTTAATATATGTATATTAAACTTGCATCATTCAAAACCATGAAATGTCATATCATTGTGACCTTGCCCGGAGGTCAAATGTGAAATTAGTGCAGAGTATTCTAGAATAATTTCTTGGGTGGTTTTCTCTTATAAACTGTTAAAGGGGAGACATACTTAACAAAAACAGTTTTCTAGTTTGAATTACAGATCACCTGGACATGCCCATATCATAGGTGTATGTGTCAACCTCTGAAACCTTTTAATGAGGGAGATCTCCCTCATTCCACATTTCCAATGAGAGAGAAAGTGTGTGAAATGCGACTGAAACTGCATTGCTCAATATGTCTTACCCTTATTATGTATAAAAACAACTTCACAAAGTATTCATTTGATCCAGACACACCTGTTAAGGTCATTACACACACCCTGCAGTGATAGGATCTCATTTGACCACAGGACGTAGATTTTGAATTTTTGTGGGATTGAACTTAAATGAGGGAGATGTCGAGGGAGATTGGTAAATTTTGGTAAAAATGAGGGAGTCTCCCTCCTATTGAGGGAGGGTTGACAGGTATGCGCATATTTTCAAACCTGATCACATATTTTGCAGAATATGCTTGCAACACATCTTCATGCCCTGACCATTTGGTGAACTACTGGGGAAGAGAGGTCATATACTGTTGTAAAATTATATCATTATATTTCCACATATTTTCTTATATATTTAACTTCAATAGCTTTTAAAAAATTTTCATGAAAATTTCATAAAAATAAATACATATTTAAACTTAATGTTCTAAAACCTATATGTCAGTCCCTTCTGTCACAGCTATGCTAAATTTGTACAGAAGAAATCATAGATTTTTGAACTATTCCAAATCAAGGAATGGGATAGTTCATTATGAAATATCAGGGTTGTATGAGCTATTAAGCTAACCAGGCTTTGAGTTTTTAATGTCCTGTCATTATTGGGTGATAAACTTCATCCCAGGAAGAGTTATCTCCCCTGACCCTTGCTCTGAAATTCTCCTTTATCACAATTCAGTGGGTCTGTACTTACAATATGTTCTAATGATTTCTGTCAAACTGAAACTGGATTTAAAATCTGGCGTTTAACAATTAACAGCCTGCAACATATATTGTAATACAAATTTGAATTGATGAAACTGTAAACAAAAGGATTATCATCAAGAAATATCTTAAATTAAAAGTATTTGGGACAATTTATACCCCAGGTATGTACTTATAAAGCTATAAGGGACAAAGTACCTGGGTGTTGGTTAACCAGAACAAAAAGTTGTTCATTAATTAGTTATTAAAATATGATTGTTGTTTATTTTTTAAATGGCAGAAAAATATTCAAATTTAGTCCATGTACTGAGACAATGATTTATGAACTGCAGATTTGTAACGTTAAATGTCTAATTAATGTCCTGAGCACTATATACACATGGTTGTTCAGGAAATCCGGAAAATGTAATTAATTAATCAATCCTTAATTATAGACGCATTTCAACTCTTTCAACTCTTAAGTTGGAATATATAATTCATTTAGAAAATTCAGGAGTGTTAATATACCTGTTAACTCTTTTTAGACACTGTTAGATTATTACAGCTAGTTGAGGCCTACAGCTGTTTTGTGAAGTTTTGATTTTGATTGTATTGCCTAAGGTAACAAATAAATCAAACATACTGTAAAACAATTAATTTTGATGGGGATTTTATTTTCATTGATTTCAAATGTCCATAAATCAATAAAATATTTGAAAATTGTGTGAATTTTGTTCACAAATTCATGTTTTTTGTTTTAGAAAACTATAAAAGCCCCACAGAAATATATATGACTTCACAGTATATCTCTTTTAGCAGAAACATGTAATGATGATAAAAAGAAACTATAAACATAAAACTTTGTGTTTTTCAGGCCAAACTTGTAGCTGTCACTCAAGAGAGAGACATGGCCCTGTCACAGATCAAGCAGCTCAAAGACGAGATAATGACCATCCGAATCTATTACAGGTAAAAGTTACCCTTTATTTGGATGGCTTAAAAAATAATTTCCTGTTGCCATGGAAACCTCACCACAATTTGATAATAAATAAATTAGAGAATACCAAAGCGTTAACAAAAACATAATCCGAACACAAAATCGATTAAACCAGAGGCAAAATATGAGCAAAGGAAAGATTTACATGGAGACCCTTGTAAAAGTTCAAGAGAATAAGACCAGATGTTCCGAAATGGTAAGCATCTTGTGCTTCATTGACGACAATTTGATGTATATTTGCTTTTCTTTTGCTTGTTCAGTATTCTTTTGTCTTCTTACTTCATACTTGAATCAATCATGTTTTTACATTTTCACAATGGACTTGATCATTTTAATTTGAAATCGAAAAGCTGCCCAAAATATGTATGACTTGTTGCCTATATGCATTTCTGAAGACTGCTAAAGATCTGATGCTTATATTTGCTGCATTATAGATGTAAAAAAATCAGAGAATGCTAAATCTTCAACAAAACCATTATCTGAACTCAAAATCAATTAAACTAGGGACAAAATATGAGGAAACGAAAGGTTTACACAGAGACCCTTGAAAAAGTACAATAGAATAAGACTAAGTGTTCTGAATAAATGTCAAATCCTCAAAGTCAGAGTTTCTTACAGGAAAATGAATTAGACAGTTTTCTTGCATTATTTCATAAATATAACTTATGTGATAAATAGAATCTTACACTCTGGTCAACGTAATATGGAATTTAACAATCTCCTTTTTATTGAACGAGTTTATTAAATTCCATTTTACATTGACACTCTTGTAAGATCCTCTATATATTACAACTTTATGAATATTTTCCTTTTCAGTTTACACAAATCTTTATCACAAGACTCGCACGATCAGCTGAACACGTTCCAGAGTGGAAACTCTAAGCTTGGAGGGGATAGCAGTGGGGAGGGGGATCAAGGGAGGAAGGAAAGCAACACAAGTGTAGCACAGCTAAGGGCGGCCGAACATGAAAATATTCAACTGGAGGCCGACCTTCAGAAACTGGAGCATGCACATCAGGACAGCAAAGACAAGATTGTCAAGTATGTAGTGCCTGCTGAACTTTGAGTTTTAGATAAAATCTTTCCTTATTCTTAGAGCTTGCTTGACAATGGGGTTTTTCTCTGGGTACTACGGTTTCCTCCCACATATAGACTTTTGCACTCTTCCATCTGTGTCAGCAGCAGGGGCCGTGGTTGCTAAGTGGTTATAAGGTGTCCCGACATTCTACCACTAGCCCTCCACCTTGTGGTTATGAGTTCATATCTCACGTGGGGCAGTTGCCAGGTACTGACTGTAGGTCAGTCCTTTTTCTACGGGTACTCCAGTTTCCTCCACCTCCACCTCCAAAACCTGGCACATCTTTAAATGAACCTGTCTGTTAATAGAACATAAAACGAAATAAACCAAACCAATAACAGCGATTACTAGAAAGTAAAAATTTGTAAAGTCCTGTGTCATGATTTTTCCAAAGGAAGTAAGATTAAATTGTCATTTTCCACCATTAATAAAATCCCCCCCCCCCCCACACACACACCCACAACAGAGTTAGGGGGCGTATACTGGAATCCTGTTGTCAGGTTGTCTGTCTGTCTCCATCCGTCTGTAGACACAACGATGTACTGGATACTCCTTTTCAATGAAACTTGGTTGCAATAATTCTTATACATTGTAGATGTGCATAATCTATATCAGGTTGCAAAATTTTGGTTGCCATATTGTTACCAGGTTACTGTACTTCGTTTTTGGGGAGAAATTTTGTCCAGACAACTCCTCAGAAACTTGTGAACCGATTCAAGTGAAACTGCACGGGAATGTTAGGGACCATGTGTGGAAATGCTTGAAGGTTATTTTATGCAGACTTTCGGTTTTGCCATGGTAACCAGGTCACTAAACTGGGTTTTTTTTTGGTAAACTTTGGCTGGAAAACTAATCCTAAACCTGTTAATCAATTTCAATGAAAGTACACAGGAATGTTAAGGATGATGTGTAGATGTATCTGTAGATAACAATTTGTTCATCATCAACATTTCCTTATTATAGTTTTTATTGCAAATGTTCGGGGAGCGGGGGGTATTAGGGAGCTTTTGGCCTACATTTCTAGTTGTTGTAAGGAAATAAAGTTTGAACTTGTCTTTTTCCACCATTAAGTTAATATTAACAAAATTATAAATATCAGTGTTATTAGTTAAGAAAAACAACATTTCATGTTTGAAGCAATCTTAAAAGCAGTCCCATGGTCTTCGAAAGGCATATTGTGAAATAGAATTATTTGTAATATGAATATATAATAAATACTATTGAATCTTTTTTTTTTTAAACTAATTCTTTTTTTCTGTCAAAGGAGAATTTCTTTTTATTATAATTGGACGCTTTTTCAGGTTGGAAAGACTGGTTGACATTCTTCGTCGGAAGTTGAAAGGCCTTGAATTAGAACGAGAAGAGGAGGCTAACGAACAGTAGAAGAGAGAAAGAGGAGAAGGAGGAGGAAGACCAAGTTTTAAAAAGATCAGGTTTATTGAAAAACATAATTTCGTCGATTTGGAAGGTGTAAAAATCAACTTTTTTCAGAACAGCATTTAAATATTTTGACGAAGAAGCTTTTGGTCAGCCTAAAGATATTTTGAAAATGATGAAAATGGAGTAAAAATACCCAGAATCAGGTATGACAAGAATCGCTAATTCTGAAAGTATCGGATATTTTGCCAAAAAATTGGAAGACTGGAAACCAGGTTTTTACTTGTGTCTTGAGCTAAATGCTCTTTGAAGAAGTTAAATTTTGGTTTCGTCATAATATAAAAGTGCAGTAATATATAACGGTGGCATTTTACCTAAAATTACCAAAGATTTTCTTCATTGTCTCTTTATATATCTTACACATTTTAACGACAACAAAGTCAGTTCTGTCTCCAGTGTTCAATTAATGATTAGTTATATCATAGTTCATTATATCTTTCTTTACCTATTGTAAAAGTGAACTCTTTAGCGATGTGGAAATTTTTGTGTAGAGTTATGAACAGGAAAATACACACATATCGGTACCTACAAATGTATGTTTATCAAAATTATGTATATATACATTGTATATGTACATGTAGGCATATATGATACATAGATTTCACTCTTGGGATCTGTATAGTCATAATACTGACATTTCTTCACGTGAACATTTTCACTTTTAAGGTATAATTTTGTGTACCTATGTAACGAACGAGTGATCACGAGACTATTTATAGCTCTATATCTACATATGTATAAATACTGTGTTTCAGATGAGGAGTGTGATTATTTAACTCCAAATCTTTTCTGTGATATCTACAGCTTGTTATGTAAACACGAAACTTTTTGTTTTTGTGTTTGTGTTTTTCTTTCTACAGCAATTCTCATATCTACTATATATACACAGATTTACCTTATAGATGTATACTGTCTCCTGTGTGTTATATACAGACATCTACCTTATATATACTGTCTCCTGTGTGTTATATGACCTGAAATGTTCCTATTACCATGTGATGTTCCATAATTACATTATTGATGTACGTATTCCCTGTAATTTTCCCCGATTACATTATTGATGTACGTATTCCCTGTAATTTTCCCCGATTACATTATTGATGTACGTATTCCCTGTAATTTTCCCCGATTACATTATTGATGTACGTATTCCCTGTAATTTTCCCCGATTACATTATTGATGTACGTATTCCCTGTAATTTTCCATAATTACAATATTAATATACCTTTTAACCTGTGATGTTCCCCCGATGTCTTTAACCCCAAATACTCTATATATTATATATATGTATATATGTGCAATGTCCAAATTACTTATACAGTATGTGAAAATCCTGTCTCAGTCTTACATCCCTCCCCAAAACCAAAATCTTCACCATTCCAAACCTGTAAAATTTGATATTTCCTAGCCCCATACCTAAAACTCCAGGGAAATTCAAATATCTCACTGCTGTAGCCCAAAATTCATATCCTCAAATCCATTGATAGGCCAAGGTTGACGTCTGCTCCCATCATTCGGAACAAGGTTGTGGTAGCGTATTCAAATTGTACCGGAGATTCTTCAAATGAGTGAATAATTTTTAATAAGTGAATTATGACATGTGAGGGCAACATTATGATTTATTCCCCAGCCATGTGACTAGTTTCATCCAATCAGATAAGGATGATATATAATAAAATGAGGTACAATTAGGTGTGCTTTCCTGTAGGCCATTGAAATATATGTTACGGCCAGTATAATTCTTTTTATCCAGTAATCTTTTGTGTTCAAAACCCTCTAACATATATATATACAACTGCCATTTTTCTTAAGCCGCCACCTTTTCTAAACCCCCTTACATGTATGTATACACCCTAACCCTAACCCTATATATAACCCTGTAATAACCCGTCCAAATACCCTTACCCTTCATTTGCTGTACTGTATTCTTGGGTATGTACAGCTAGTTATAATGTCCTGAGATACTCTGCGTTACCTGTATTGTGTTACCTGTATTGTGTTACCTGTAGTCCTACGTAATTTGTTCAGCATTGTCCATTCAATTTCGAATTCTGTGATAACTTTCTTGTTTTAAAACTTTTATTTTCAAATCTACTTCATCAGTATGTTTGTATTATATGATGTCTCTTTGATTAACTCATCGTCGGATACCCACGATTGATTGGACTACGCTACGCTACACTTACCAATTTGAAGGTCGCCTCAAAGCGGTTCACACATTGGGTATCCCACGATGCAGTGAACTTAGCATTATAAGTATTTAACAAGTTTATTTCTCTGTTTTGCAATATACTTTCCAATTTTTGTGATCTTTTATTTTAAGAAATTGTGATGTATAAGGATAGTATTGTATCAACAGGTGATATCCAAGCTTGGGAATATCTCTACATTATTTTGAGATATTTAACATGGGGTATTGTGATTTTACACTCGTAAAACATATCATCCTTTACTTATTCTGATGTTTAATTCAGTTGATAAAATGTTGTGAAGTAAATCTTGTAGATATTTAATTTATATTATATCATATATTATATTTATCATAATCTATTAGAATATTCATATTAATAATACATAAATATATACTTTCCTTTCTTTGTGCCATTCTTTTCCCATGTGTTTACATTGCCCGTGTGGTAACTAATTTAGTCTTTATTTACATTACCTATTCTATTTTTTCTGCAATACTATTAATCATGTACATAATTGTCTATATTTTATGGTTACATGCCACAGAATATCACATATGACTTTGTGCAATCCCTTTTTGTCTGTCATCACCAGGCGTTTCCCATGCCAAACTTTCCACAATTGTGTTTCCTCTAAAACTGTTGGACCAATTTCGAACAACATTTGGTATTAACAACTAACCTAAGGTTTGATGACTGTGGAATGAGGGGCGGAACCAAAGTGGATCAAATTTGCAAAATAATCTACAAATATTTGATAAGGGAAAAAAATCAGTAAGCAATTTCCGTTTTGGCAGAAAATATAATAATGATTTGGTCAGAACTTTTTTATAGGGTAGCAGCTTGATGATCAGATGAGGACCAAAACACACCACAGGGACCTGGAAGTTTTTTTAAAGAGGTCCAATGGCTTTAGATTTTCAAAAAAAATCTTCTTACTTGACAGAAATCTTGAACAGATTCTTGTTCCTCAGGCTGTTCTGGCTTGCATTTGGGTGTTTTCAGTAGGTTTAAGTTCTGCACTGTTATCATTTTGTTGAGAACATTTAATGGCATGAAAAGTAAGACCCTAACGAAACTCATAATAATCATAAGGCAATCAAGTTATTTTCTAACTAGTATAATTGAGATTTGGAGAAATTTGGGTCCGTTTTATAATAGTTAACACTATAAATTACAGTTGACCCTCGATAATCTGGACACCTTTGTTCCCAGCTCAAACCGTTCAGTTTTTCCCGGACTGCCGAATTTTGGGTAGGTTAATACAAATAACATGACAGAAATCAGTTCCTGTGCATTTCTGTCCGGATTATGAGTTTTCCGGACTATCGGCATCCAGATAATGGCGGGTCTACTGTATATGAATTATCTCTGTCAGTTCGCAACATCATTTTGTCGTTTAATCCATGGTTGCCGTATTTGCATATCATGCACCATCTTGCGCTGTGTGTTTGATAATGTCCAGTACATCACAACTACAAAAAAAACTTAATTTCATGTTAAAGTAAGGTGACCGTTAAGGCCCAAACTGTTGTATGTATCACAATTAGTACATTATTACCATGTAGGTTAATTAAGTCTTAATTACTAGAAATATATCTATGTATGATATGAATGTTATGTAATACACTTGTACTTCATATTAAAGGAATCAAATTTATAGGATATTGGCTGATCACCAGACATCTTGCAAATGCATAGTGTGGGGTGGCCTTATTACCGAGCATTAGTTTATGTCAGAGAAATACAGTTAAGTTACACAAGAAATTGACCATAGAGATACAGCTGACAGACGCACTGTGCTAGCAGGTTACCATAGTAATATGTAAATACTTGTATTTTATTTTGTAGTTGGTGTTGGGAGCTAGATAAGTTACTAGAGTAGAAATGATATATTATTGTAGTAATTATAATATGTTGGTATCTACCCGGCTTCATTCATGATCATTTTATTTGACAGACCTTATACAGGTAAATTACTAACTGCCTAATTAGCTTTAATACCATGTCAAAATGTCTGGTCATTTTTTCCCCTTAATTTATTTGTCAGAAAAAAAATGGTTTTACGTGTTGATTTCTTTGCTGTATTCAAGTTAAACTGGGTACATTGTATACTTGTATTATAATGTTGTTCTAAAACTACAGAAAATCTTTGGAAACTTTTGCTTAGACAAATTTTCACCTAATGTCTGAAAAACCAATTGTCCTCCCAAATTTCATGATTGACATTTTATTACTCGAAATGTGAAGAAAATGTCTCGTTATAGTTATATATTCACTTTATACATTCATTCATGTTCCTATTCAGTCCATCCTTAAGATTTTAAAAGAATTTGAACAAAATACTTATTAGGTGTCAAAAAGTGAATTTATTCATTTTTTACATGTTAACTGAGCAAGGGTTTTGGTGCTTGAGTTTTGACTTTAAAGGTACCTTATGATTGATATTTAGTTAAAATATATTCACTGCATTGTAAAAGTTTTGATTCTATATTGGAGGGACATATTCAAATTTATTTGTACCAATTGATTTGATCCAGCAAACGTTTTTAACTAATTCACCGCTGAACAGTTTTGGACTCTTCCAATTCAAAGTTTGGAATAGTTCATTATGCATTTTCAGGGGTGAATGAGTTAATAAACTTGTTCACAAATATATCATTTTGTGTCTGAACTTCTATACATGGTGCTCATCATCAGCTTTTTAATATTGATGTTTATCAAAAATAATGAAACAATATTTTATAATAGAAAGGATATTTCACAGAGAATCCACATTAGCCAGATTCAAATTGATGAAATTGCATGGGCACATTATGTAAAAATTACATAAATGTGGCATGTTTCCCTGCTTGCCAACCCTCCCTATTTAGGAGGGAGACTCCCGATTTTGGACCCTAAAATGTTGCATTTTCAACTTTGGAATTTGCTTAACTGTTCCTGTTTTTAAAGATCTGATGATTTCACCTGAAAGAAGAGCTCAAAAGAAGCCATTTAAAGGTGTTATTTTCCCTCTGAATGTACATGTTTACATATCATTTATGTTTTCAATTCTGAGCACGCATAATCTCCCCCATGGAAATTTTAAAAAGTTGGCAAGTATGTTAAATAACAGTTTCACTTTTCAAAGTTTTTACAAAAAATCAGAATTTCATCCCATGTGTATTTGGAAGGACAGAAATATGCATATCAGTTTTGCTGGATTGTTAAATATTGGGGTATTTTGTTGTTAGTGTTTATTCGAGTCTGGCTTTCATAAGTACACAAGTCTACCAATCTGGGCCCAGTTGTTCAAAGGGTGATTAGCTTAGTCAGTGATTAGTGCAAATTTCAATTATCCTGTAACTTTAAAATGAAACCATAGATTTTATTGCAAATTTGCAGATAGCAAATATTACATTATGTCCATTTACATGCAAAATTGTAAGAATTTACCTTGTATATGGACAGAATTATTAAAGTTTGAAAAATGTCGTTAAATAGTGATTAAGCTAATCACCCTTTGAACAACTGGCCCCTGTTCTTTATAAAATGGCATTGTTTACTGTCAAAACTACAAATCTATGGTTCTTCAAATAATCGAATAGTGCTTATAGCGTTTTTAATTCTGTACATAAAGTTATACAATTATTATCAATTTGACTTTATAGAGCTCCAGTCATTTCATAGAAATATGTCCAAGGTCATTTGTAATTTACAACAAATGATATGTAATTAAGTTATTTATTTCAATTATCATACATTGTCAAATGCTTATAACCTGCCATTCCAAAATGTATGTCTACAAAAATCATGTGATAGAATTATTAGTCATTTCATGACCGTCCTCTGAGCTGCTATTGTTATTAACTATTAACTAATATTTAAAATAAATATCAAATTTAACAAACTTGAATGTATATAATTTGTTGTGTGTTTTTTTTTTCAAAGGCCCAATATAGGTAACCTCAGGAAATTTTTCTTGATTCTGAAAAAAATCTTAAAAAAAGAAATTCAATTGATATACATGTGTATGATGCAAAAATAAGCTTCAAACGAAGTAAACCTGAGCGCTAACTAACAAGAAACTCCTGACAGAAAAATCCAAAGAATTGAATATAATTCAGGTGTGGCCCACTTCAACAAAAAGCCAAAGTTAGAAGACAGTTCCAAATGGACACGTGTTTACAAATACGGAGTTTCAACTGCTGCTGTACCGGGTACGTAAAAATTCACTTCAAACGTATATTGGGCCTTTAAATACAAAAGACCAATAAAAATAATAATGGCATATGTTATCTGGGTGTCACATATACTTTACATTGTACATAAATGACATAACAAACAATACACAAATGCAAATTTAAAGCTTATGCCATGCCATATTTGACTTACCAGACACTTAAACGCCCAATATAGTAACTTTCGGCAAAACTTGGAGCGAAAAACAAGCCTAATATCTGAAAATATTTATAGATTTAGTTAAAATTAACTGATATCAGCAATATTCAAGATGAATTCTTACGCGGTTACCGGTACAGCAGCAGTCGAAAATCAGGCGGTATTTGTAAAACACGCGTCCATGTTAAAACTGTCTTCTAACTTCGGCTTGTTGTTGAAGTGGGCCACACCTGAATTATTTCCAATTCTATGGAATTTTCTGTCAAGAATTTCTTGTCAGTTAATTACCGCCCAGGTTTACTTATTTTTTCATGGTCATCAATTGGATTTTTTTTTTATCATTTTTCAGTATCCCGAATAAATTCAAGAAGTTACGAATCTTGGGCCTTTAAATTCATACCAATTACAATCCGAAAGACATGTAAACCAATAAAACAAAAACAAAATAGAGCACTTAAATTATATTCTCCAATCCGATTGTGGGAGTAGTACGAGAATGGTTATCGACAAGTTGACCCCCCCCCCCTTACCCATCAACATAATCTGTATAACTAGCCTTTAGTCCGAAGGGTTCTGACTCTATGATCCGCTGAAATATTGGGACGGCTAAATTAGCTGGCGGTTCGTAGACGAGCCGCTAGCCGTCCCAATATTTCAGCGGATCATAGAGTCTGAACCCTTCGCTTCGGACTAGCAGGCCTTATGGTCACTGAATTCGGGTTCAAATCTATCCTGATCAATTTTCTCGAGAGCTCAGTTTCTATTTCTTGTAAAATTATGCCTCACGTGCACCATGTACATATTTGATTGAAAAATCAAAACTGAATGACATAAAAAATGAGTTTGACTTTAAGCACCATGAATCTCCACAAAGAAGTTTTCCAATGCTGACAAATACGAAACTACAGTAGCACTACCGGAACATTCCTCTGAGAGAAAGCGGTTCCATACATCGTCTTGGCAACCGCGACAGTCTCGGGCTGTAGAAACGTCAAAAGTACATCCATTACTAGTCCGAAGGTTTCGGACGCTGATCCGCACAATATTGGAACGGCTTTCGGCATTCTCCTAGCGCCAGCCGTCCGAAAAGTTAGACTCTCGTAGCCGTCAGCCGTCCGAATATTTCACGGATCAGAGAGTCCAAGTCTTTTGCATGTCTGAGTACATGTACTAGCACAGACACTTGCGAGCACATTACCTAAAGGATAGCGTGTATTACGTTACCTAAAGGCCGACTGTTGACATTGCTTCGAGAATGATTGCAGTTAAAAAAGGCAACTTAGATAAGTTGTATTTGGTTATGCGAACAGTAATTATATAAATTGTTTTCTGTTTAAGTGCCCACCGCGCAGTTACAATTAAATCAAAGACAAAATTAAATAAAAAAGTCGTTTTGAGTTTATGGTTTTATGTAGCGATATATTACGAAATTATCTGGGAATCGCTTAGTCGGAAAGTTTCTGGTTTTCTGATCCGTTGAATACTGGTGTTGCTGGCGAATATAGAAATATTTACACGGAAACATTTGAAGAAGTACAGGAGAAAATATCTCCAAAATTCCCATGCTTACGGAAAGACATCGTCGGAAACCCACGGTACACTTCTCTGAGAAGTGTACCGTGGGTAGTTTCCGGCGATGATGGAAAGAAAACCGTTACATATTTTCAATGTTAATTGTATCGGAAACGTGCCTTCGTACATGTACATTGCATGTCTCTGATTACGTGTTACATATATATGAATATATCTCTGATTACATGTAATGTAGAAGTCCCTAATTGACGTAACATTTAATACCACACTTAATTATTTCTCATTCTAAAAACATTGGCTATTATCTCATCAAAGCCTGAAGTATTATAATGACCATTTCCATGAACCCATTTTTTTTATCTGGAAGAGTTAGAATGTAGCATCAAGGGATGAGCGGGTTATGGAATGTCCCTTTAATCATTAAATACAAATCTACTATAATTACTATTTAGTTAATTAGATTAACGATTCACTTTGGATTGAATAACAAACCGTCTATGATGCATAGTAAAAAGATATTCAATACTGTTCAACTTTCATAAAATTCTATAATATAGGAATCCAACTTTGAATTTCGCATACCTAAACAACAAAGGGAAAACAAGGGACACCACCAAAACATTATGAAAAATAATAATCAAAAATGTAAATATTTATTTTCCATTTAGGATTGTACTGCATTCGCCCCTACCCCAATCCAACACCCCAAACATGTCATTTTGACCGCATTACGTGCCCGTGCGGCTGTCACCACTCTCGCGAGACTTTCATGACTGTGTTACGGCTGCTTTGTGAAATGTCAAAGAATTATGTTACGCATAATTAGGCTTTATTTACACCGAAAGAGCTTCATTATGCCGACAGGGCGTCTGCCGTTTCTAACGAATTCAGTGGTCAGACACTTGTCGATGATGACCATACGGATCATGTTACGTGGACACAAAAGTCGGACATTTCTTCAGTGTTGACCGACACGGCCGAATTTTGGCCAAAACAAACATGACGGCAGACTCTGTGAAGAAGAGGCTTAAAAACTTTGGGCAAACTTGGAAATAACACCAAAGTGAAGATCTTCTTTGAGTTGGGAAAGATTCAACACCTTTTTGTCCCACCTTCAGGGTTTTGGGTAAAAGGGTCCGACATTTCTCTCTGCGTTTGTTGACATGTTTGTTTTCCATTAAGGGTGCTCGTAGCCTAAGAGGTCTCTGTTTACTCAGACTGAGGACGCATTAGCGCGCGCGGACCTACTTCCGGTTCATTCATGAATAGTCACGTCGAACACTAACAATAGTTTGTAATGTTGTTCTCCACGACAACCATCACGAAATCATTTTGTCCATGAACCTTTGTTTTTTCTGCACTCTAAAAGTAGGTAGGATCTTTACCAATTTGTCTAGTTATGACGTCACACCGGCAACCTGCTACTCTGACGTCATAAAAATAGCATTTATTAGGATGCAGAAAGTGAAATGAATTTTGCATCTTACTTCATGGTTATAGGTAACAGAAATCTACTTTAAATTATACAAGCAAATCTGCAAATGTTAAGTAATAAATCAAAGAGCGTCATTGTATTTAGGTTCGCCATGAACAATTTAGCTACTTGTACTACACATATGCATACGCACTATTAATTAAAGAAAAGGTTTTACTTACGTTGCAGGTAAAAATCGAGGACTTTATTTAGCGATTCTATAGATAGTCAAGACGAGGGAAGCTTAGTTGTATATATGTAATATAGATACGCAGTCCAAAGAAACGTTTTATGATCATACATAACAGCTACATATGAATATTATATGAATAGACAATTTGCTGAATTTGTCAATGTAGGGTTAAGGTTAGCTTGTGATAAATCGACTACAAACGTGAAAAAAATGACTCGCTAACTAGCTACTTGTTTTAAAGATTCCCCTATATACTTATCAAAGTATACATGTTATTTTGGTGTATTGTGTTTCCGGTCACAACTAAAACAAATACATGTACCACCGATGCTGACGGAAGTCCAGCTGTAGTGTAACGTTATGTTTGTCAAATGGAATGTATGATGTATTCCCAGTGTTAATCCGTACTGTATTCACAGTAGCATATACAATGTAGATGCAGCCAAGACCATGACGTCATTTTTCGGCACCAAGATGGCCTACGTTACGTCAAAGCTTTGCACGGCGCCTCAGATAGCACGCGATATAGCTTTACGTTAATCATTCAGGTGATTGTGATTTTCGAAAAAAAAGCTCTTCCAGTATATCAACATACAACGAAAAAAACTTTTATACAATCATGTATATTGGAAAAAATAACATGATTATATATTACAAAATATCTGAAATATGAATATAACCATTACTCCTCTGTCAGATTGTATTTATTGTCAATATGAATGTAATCTGGGTGCCAGATAAATATTCTATCTGGCTTCCAGATTGTATTCATGTTAAGACGTCATGAATATTTATCTGGCACATAGATTGCATTCATATTGACAATAAATACAATATGTCAAACGTTCAGTTGATAAATGTAAGTATATCTTAGCAAAATGATCCATATACAACTAGGACTAGCGTCATCAAGCTTTAATCAGACTTATGTCAGTTCTCTTTCCCTTTTGAGGAAAACTAGATCATCCTGATGGGAGAGAGCACTTATATATTCTGCTACATGTTTTTGGGGGTTGACAATCCCATATCAAAGAACCAGTAAAATAAATAGTTTTACTTTTTCTAATCCAGTTGATTCTATTAATAACGTTTTCGATTATTCCAGTTTCCCAAACCGGTCTAAACTCAGCGTTGTAATATGTACAGGTGCTAAAATTCTGTAAAAGTCAGACTACACGTCACATAACGTGATCTGTTCGGCTTAACCAATGAAAACTAAGTATTTTCATAATTCTGAACATTCTATCCAATTGCCGTACAGACAATATGTATTCCGCGGCCATACTCTCTAAGGACTCTGGGAATCACACATGAACACAGTTATCTTAACCGTTTTAATAAATCCCATATTTTACGCGGCTCTGTTTGCTTCCCATGGGAAGCTTTGACAGGCAATAGCGGTCCTACAGTAGACTTCAAAGGTCATTGATCGGTTGCTAGGGTATCACGGCCTTCCAGCATCAGCAGTTTAATACGGCAACCAATAACAGCTGACTAGCGAGCAAGCGAGCTGTTTTTCCACGCACTGACAATCGCCATCCCCCGAGGGAAGGTGCTTTTTTGATAACTTGATTGGAAAAGTATTATTTTTATCGCTCCAAATGAAATTTGTGGGCACTGATTAAGTACTGTCGACCCGGCGGCTACTACCTGTGATAGCAGCAAAGATGGCGTTCTAATTGTGTTTGTAAGCGTAGTAATGACAGTGTTGAATTCATATTTTTGTGATTTACTCGATAAGATAAAAAGATAACCGTAGGCCGATCAGAACGCTATGCTCATCTTGATTGCAGTATTGGTACAGAACTCCTCTGTGATTTTCCTGGTTAGCATGATATCCAATCTTTCGTTTTTAATATATTGTAGAATTGATCTTTAAATTATTAAAAACTTAAATTAAAAATACCACAAATACACTTAGTACATAATTTACGTTAAGTTAAGGTTAAATACAGCACTTGGAGACTTTTATTTTATTATTTTCTCGGACGACGGAAGCTAACAAATCTCAGAATGTGAGATGAGTTATCTAGCGGTAATTCGTCTTCGCGACGGATGCGCTGCAGCAAGTTCAACTCTTACGCGA
Source organism: Mimachlamys varia (assembly GCA_947623455.1). Classification (NCBI taxonomy): domain Eukaryota; kingdom Metazoa; phylum Mollusca; class Bivalvia; order Pectinida; family Pectinidae; genus Mimachlamys; species Mimachlamys varia. The sequence continues at coordinate 54,573,487 of OX392528.1, forward strand.
CGGATATTAAAACTAATTTTGACATCCAAATTAACCAGGATCGTGTAATTCTCTCGCGTTGATAGTTATGACGCGGAAGATGGATCTCATGGACCGTGTTGTTCGATTGTTTGCCGCTTCGGCGGCTCATCTGGCACCGGAAACTTGAGGAATGGCAAACATGTTCATATGACCTCGCCGATCACATTGGTTCGTAGACGATTGAGCGCCATGCAGTAAGGCTTCCCCGAGTGATAAAAAGACACACATGCCAGGTGCCCTTTTTCAACATCGATTAAAACCGGGGTGGTACCAATTTGTAAAAGAAGACCATCCATTACTTTGTATGAACTGTTGTCTCTCGTTTTGTTTGCGCTAACGTGGTAAAAGTGCCCAGAACACATCGTTAAATCTAAAATATTTTTTTTTTTTTTAGACTTTTATAGAATCTTGTTAGGTGTGGAGTTATGATAAATAATAACAAAAAGAACGACATTGATAATATCTTTAAATGAAATGTACCAACATAATATCCTTTTATCAATAAGTGTAATATTAATATACAGTAAATGTATCTTTGAAATTTGACAAGCGATACAGTTTGCCAGAAAAGAATTGCCTCGTTTCATACAACTTAACTTTTGTAGTTAGAATTCCAGTCGGATACCTCTCTGATTTCTGTATGTTTACGTAAAATGTCGGAAAGAAAACTAAAATAAGATCTAACAAACATTCGGTTATGTTATACTCATTGTACAACGTATAATGTTCTCAAGTTCAAAATATTTTTAATATTTTTTTATCAGATTTACTTTGTATTTTGTTCTATTTATCTCGCGTGGAATAAATATATTGCTATATGACTTAAAATTCGAATAATTATTTCGCTGAATTATTTTCAATTCTTTGGAATATTTCTATCAAGAGTTTCTTGTTAGTTACCCGCTCAGGTTTAATTTGTTTTAGGCTTATTTTTGCATGGTAATCATCTGGGTTTTTTTTTAGATTTTTTTCAGAACCCCAACAAATTTCTTGAAGTTACGTAAATTGGCCCTTACATAAATAAGAAATGAGCTGAGAAATAGTCATCAAAACTGTTAGAAAATTCAAAATGAATATGTAATGTGGTTATATATATGTAATTATTGAGAGAAAACGTAATGTAGGTAACCGCTATACGTAATGCATCAAAGATTGTTGCCATATCCGGTTTCAGTATTGTTGTGTTTTGTGTGTTTGTAATTTGCTTTGTCAGAAAAAATAACGAAATAAAGTTTACATTAAGATTGTTTTCTAACTCTGACAGAAGGTGCGAGAACGAACGAGGGACGACAGAAATCCTTAGGTGCAATATGACACCATTATGAAGTTGTTTGGTTTAGGACGGTGTCGTCTGCCATTGTCTCCAGATAATTACAGCGCCATTCTCGGAGTGACGAACTCGAGATATTTACTCTGCAGATTACCACACTTACAGCCAATAGTGCCCCCTTTGTCACACTGAGCCCCCTTTTATGAGGGATAACATTTTTACTAGTGTTCTGATTATCCAAAGCTTGGTCAGCACAGAGCGAGAATTTGGTCACTTTCGTTTAGTTGTAATGTAACTTGAATTGACTGCAGGTATACAGTCAAACATATTCACTCTTTAATACAAATAGAGAACTAAAAAAAATATTAATAAGTCTGGCCTTCTGTCAACGATAAATTTTCTCCAAATGAATGATATTTCTTCAATATTTTGAGAAACGAAAACGTATATCTAATAAATATATCTAAAAAAAGATATATAGGGCCTATCGACAACAAAATACACTGGTCATTATTCAATTTAGTATAAAAAAAATGATTAAGAAAAAAAATCATACAATATAACCGTTATGAAATTAGTGGCGGTTATATGCTACGTAAATGTAAACTATACAAAGTTAACCAATCTATGAACGACATATTTTGAGCTTTACACTGGGAATTAACGGTCCGACTTCTGTAAGTGTCTAAACATACACCGTAATCAAAACACACGGCCCTAGCCGGGCACATCCTTCGTAGCTATCTACACACTAGAGATAAATATTGATAGATCAGATAAATAAATCCCCCTGTTTGTATTTTGGTGTTGAGGTAAATTACCCGGTTTCATTGTTACCGACAGAAATGAAAACAAGCTTTGGTTTTAAGGTGTTTTAATGGGTTCTATTTGACGAAAGTAGGTCTCGGTTCAGGACCGTTGTATTAGAAGAGGTTGGAAAACCAAATTAAACCACCCACCCAAGTATGGTCCGTCATAGGTAAATATATGTTACGCGAAAATCTTCCTTTGCATACAAGTCTTAACATTTCGATTGTCCTTGCTGACTGACTTTCGTTTATACCGATTGGTCACTCGCGTTCTCATAATAATGAAATTTGAATTTTAGAAACCAATTGTGCAATCATGCCTAAAGATCCATAGGTGAATACATTGCTGTTTTGTCTAATGGCCTGACTCTGGTCACCCCCGTTTTACAAGGAATCCATGTCCGATCCCAATCAATTTGAGACTATGACATTTATTTAAATTATTTACACTGTACTTGGATGTGACCTAGATTTACAGGTCGCTTACTCTTCCGGATAACTAGCCCGAGCCGAGTTTCCTTTGGCCCTATCACCAGACTCGGACATTTTGATAGATAGATTCTTGTTTGGGGGGCGGGGGCAAACCAGATATGTCGGGGCCAGGGGAAAATCGGACTACCGGATCACACCTGTACTTTTCCATGGGTCTCCATTTCATTTGTTTAATTTTGCCCGTGGTTTGATTGTTTTAGACGGTATTAGGATATCTATTACGTATGCAAATGTTGCGGAACTGGACTGGATCGACCATTGGCGACCAGGTAGCTCAGTGGTAGAGTGTTCGTCTAATAGTTCGGAAGGTCACGGGTTCGAACCCCGGGTTGGCCGATTCATTTTCCCTTTCTCCTGGTTACGCTGGAGTGTGGTAACCACCAACGAATAAAATTCTGAAAAAATTTGGGTATATCTTTTTATTTTATTTTTCCGAAGGTCATAATAAAGCCAGGGAGTTTATAATTGGAACAAATGAGAAGATATACATGTTTTGTTTGAATTTTCATGAGCAAAAAATAGTCTGAATGTTATGAACGTTGGGTCATTTGAATATTTCGCCACCAGAATCTTAACCACGATGCACCAGTAGCCACACACTCTACATTACCACGAGAAAAAATGGTGGCCATGACCTGTCAACACATCGACTGGAATTGTACCAAAGACCCACCTTTGACATACCTGGAGGATTAGTCTGAGTGAGATATAGGGAAGGAGCTACACCTGTACATGTTTGGTAAGCCAATATAGAGAAATTGATACCCGGTAGTTATCTCGGGACGTACCGGTCGTAACACAGGGACCTGAGAATTTGGTACAACTAATTTTGTACCTAAACTAAGGTGTTTAGAGTTATTTAACACTTTTTTGGGGGGGGGGGAGGGGTTTAGATCAATTTCGATAATTTGCCCCCCCCCCTGCAATGCTAGACTTAATGACCACTACATCAAGGCGGCATTTTTGTCGAAAATTGATCTACACCTCCCCCCTCCCCCCCCCCGCCCCCAAGTGTAATATTACTCTAAACACCTATTCTCAGGTCCCTGTGCTCGTTTATGCCTTTTTGGCGAAATCTGAATTCTGAATCTAACAAAGGATAAACATGGCCCAAATCTGATTTAAATCCTAACAAATTTTCACCCCGTTACACTCTGCAGACATAGGATCTGACAACATCCAATATAGGGTCATGTTCTTGTGAACTTTTGCATCAGCCAATCAAATTACCGCTTCCAGAATTTTGAATGCGAATTCGAAAAAAATATGGCATGATCCTTTCTGTGCGTTTTTAGTCATTTCGTTACAACAATTTGATATGCATGTTGTGACGAATTGACTTGCTGCAGATGACAGCGTCAACTGTCGTGGACTGTGTAATTCTACTAGAGTGTGAAGTAAAGAGGCTACAAAGATCACCAGAACATGGCCTCTTGTTGTATAACGGAATGATAAAAAGGATATGCATTTTAATCAGATTGCCTGGCCCCAGTTTCATGAACGCTGCTTAGCTGTTCATAAAGTTAAGGAAAGTTCCTGAACTTTTGAGGTACTCCTCTTAACTTTTACAATGCTTTTCTATGGGAATTTTAAAGTTAACGAATTTCCCGAAGTTAAGGAATGCTGATGAAACAGGGGCCTGATTATCTATTTATAGTAAAACGTGAGCCAATATTATACATATCTGTACTTCCCAAAGATGGAGTCTGTCACCAAACATTTATTGAGCACTTTATATGAAGTGCATGTAACGTTTATCATCAGACCATTATATGAGTAGAAGTCTGTCACCCTCTCGAGCCTGCCTTAACATTTTTCCCATTGAAAAACTTAACATATATGTATAAACATATTGTCGGCCCGCACATGTACTTAGTGAATTTCCAGGCTCATATTTGTGTGTAACATTTATTCAATAAATAGACCCACTTACTCTAAGAATTTCCGAAATAAAATAAACTTATTTGATATGATAGAAAAAGAACAAGTCTTGTCAATATTTCTATAAAAAAATCGATAAACAATTCTTGAACACTTCGAACTCTTAAACAACATAGCATGGATTATGTGCGTTTGAGAATGCAAATGCCCTGGATGTTGAGTATTGGTTGATGACGTAGCATGGATTATGTAAATTTGATGGAGTGCAACCTCCCTGGATGTTGGTTGATGACGTCACGTTGCACGATAGCATAAGACGTTTGGAACCCAATCCAGTTTCAGTTCTTCAATATGTCAGTTGATTACAACCGAGGAGTTCCAACCGAAGTTTAAGTAGTTGTTAGAACTGGGATACAAATACATTATGTGTATTATACAATGTCAAGAGAAAAATATTGAAATATGTTCATGTTCCAAAGGAAAAACAAATAATTTCATGTAAAGCTATCAAATATGTCACACTTTAGACGTGTCAAGGGAGTACCCAGGTGTCTGTGATACCGTTTTCCCTTTAATTTGACAACCGTCAAGTATTGGAACACGAACTCATAAGTTATTGAACTTAATACCTGTAAGAGGTCAAGATATCCTGTCGTTATTGATGTTCCTTGTTTAATTACAACTCGCCCCAAAGTAAGTAATCCGGCACGGTTATAGTGACTAGAACGGTGATGGGTCAAAATTGACGGCGGCCATTGTCCCACCTAACACGTTCGCTTGCTCGTTACCGCTTTATCACCAAATAAAGATCAATCTAAATCTGTCGTGGTGAATTATCGGTGGTGATTTCTTCATTTAAATGTTTTACAATATATTTGAATAGAAACTTAATCGGTCTTTATGGGCTGTCGTTGGGCGCATCTATGAGCCGGAAGTAAAAGTTTTATGGTCCCAATACTCCCTCGGGGCGCGCTCGCGTACGACCACCGAACCACACACATTGCACTTTTAAATACCGAATAGTTTCCTTTAAAGAGTAAATTATATGAAAATATAGATTTTGACCATAAATATATTTTAACGATTTTGCTTGATGATACCTAAATTAATTTATTATACATGTAAATTGTAATATAAAACACCAATTAAACAGGTACTCCATCGCACTTTTCTAAAAACCAATCCCCCAAAAAGAAAAAAAAACCGTTAAAATGCATGACTGAGCATTTAAATAAGCAATATATTATTTTTTAAAAGAAAGAACAACCGGAAACACAGAAGTAGCTGTCCTTATTTTTGACCTTGTGGTTTAATGACGTCACAAGAAAGTAGTAGGCGATATTGTTTGTGAATGATTTAGCGGGAACCCACACAGCTATTGTTTGATGTGTCAGGGACCACAATAAAACGGGTACTTCTGAGGTCAACTTGTCCGTGCCGTCAAACTAGGAATATTCTGCGGTTTGTCAAGTACCTGTATATATACGTGTACCCGTAAGGATGCGCGACCGAATTACCTCGACAGGTGTGTATAAAGGTGTATATTACGACATTAAAAACTGGACCTGTAGGTCAAGCACTGTCCACCTACACATGTCACGGGGCAGTTATATGTTTGTTAGTTTATTTATTTATTTTTATGAATGGAAGAAATTGAAATAGAGAAGGCTTGACTGCGTTTTACTTATATCCTAAGTTCAACGTAATTCTGCAATAAATTGAGCATGTATTACGACCGCCTTATGTTAAACTTGTCTTAATGTGTTTGTAATTATGAGTCTTTAACTGCTAACACATCTAAATTTTTTTTCTTTGCCGCGTAAGAATCTTATATGTTACTAAAAACACCAAACGAAAGGTCAACTTACATATTAAGTATACTTATGTCGTATGGAAATTCAATTACTGAGATTTCATTCATCTACATGCATTTATGATTGAAATTTTAAAATGCATGTTAACATGAATATAATTTAAATGGTAACCTTTAACGTTGATTTCATGCGCGTTTCTTTGAACTTTAATTGGTACTGTGTGTAATTTTTAATTTTGAAAATGCGTGTTTATTTCAATATGAATCTTCATAATCTTTATCTATACCATTTCAAATATTCAGTCATTGCTGAAAACACCCTGCCCGACCACGTGGGTTTTCTCCGGGTACTCCGGTTTCCTCTCACAATAAGACCCCTCGCGCGCTAACATCCGGGCCAACAATTATATTATAAATATTGCTGAAATGGATGCAGTTTCCCTGATCATCGTTATTAAAGCCTTACATACACCTAAATGTTTGTTTCACGTTAATCGAAGCGGGAAGAAACGATTCTAAACGACGTTGATCTGATTGCGATATCATAGCTGTATGAACATAAGTTAATATGGTAATGCAGAGAGAGATGCAGATTCAAGGGATGCAAGTTGATGAAGACTATATGAGCAAGTTTTATGATCGCCATCTTGGTCTCAGTGGGAAATTTTTCTGTATCTTTGTGTGATAGGAAGATGGACGTTTTTGAGTATACGCTCATTAGTGTGCTTGTTGTGATTGACAATGCTGACTTGGTTCTCACTTTGAGGACTTGATGTTTACTTGGATGTGAACCAGATTACATGGCAGGTGTCTGACGTGGAACAGAATAGTCTATCTCTTCCGGAACACATGGTCTTATTCTTTTGTACCTTTAAAAGTCTCTCTATGTAAATTTTCTATTTGTTTATATTTTGCCCCTAGTTTAATCGGTTTTCAGATCCGATTATGGTTTTGTTGACGCTTTGGGATTCTCTAATTTTTCTGACTTGGTTTGTTTATTTGACCAGTGATGCAGCAAAGCATTTGAATGAAACAAAGTACACTGTTATCCACATTTTCATGTCACAGTAGTATTTACGACATACCGGGTATAACTATTGCCCAGTGTGAAACTATGCCGATAATTATATAATAATTCGTGGATTTGTTTGAACGTGTCGTTAATCAAACATATTCGACTGCTTTGTCCTTTTAATAAATATTTGCAGGTATTATTAAATATGTACCTTTATGGCTATTGGAAACATCTGATCAAATCGCCCATGTTATTTTTGTATTAGACCTACATCATATAATTTGGAAGCAGTGGCAACTTGTAAACATTGATTATGACAAAATCATTACAAAATCTTTACAATAATATGTTAATTCTTTGTATTAAGGGGAGGTAAGAATAAATTTCATTTTTTTTTCTGGTCAGTATATGACAATTCTGTATTATGGGGGAGGCTATACTCTTATTTTCGCTGCCGTACGTTGTTTTGATGGTTTCGGTGTCAAATAACATTGATTCTGTAGTTTTTGGATTTGGTAGGTTTTGGTACATTTGTATCTGATTACGTTGATTCTGTAGGTTTTGGTGTTTGTTGACGTAAATTCGGGAGTTTTCGGTGTACGATGATATTGATTCGGTAATTTTCGGTGTATGACGACGCTGATTCTGTAGTTTTTAGTGTTGGCTGACGTCGATCCTGTAGTTTTCAGTTTCTGATGACGTTAGTTCGGTTGGTTTCGTGTCTGGTGACGTTGTTTTTGTTGGTTTCGTGTCTGGTGACGTTGTTTTTGTTGGTTTCGTGTCTGATAACTTTAATATAAAACAATTTTCATTTTATTGTGGATTTCCAGATTTTCCTCAATAAAACTAGAAACATACTCGTATATTATTTTCTATTCTAGATAATCGCTATTTCATTTCAACATGCTTGGTGCTTTGTTTTCTTTCATTCTTTAATTTTTCAAACAGTTCAAGCTATTCCAATGTTTTGCTCCAACCTGACAAAGGATATCAACTGCTATATGAAACCTTATAGACTATAATTAGCTACACTATTCGTATATATTTTAATGGGTATACCAGTGATAACTCAATCATGTTTTTATGACAAAAATAGTAAATGTTTAACGAAATGGTGTCTAGACTTGAATGAATACACTGCATTGTTTTAGTTTTAAGACGAAACGTGAAAAGTAAAAAAATGAAGCTTCGTGAAACCATTCGCTTTTCATTCTTCTGTGTTGCTATTCATTAGCTTTGGTTGAACAAGTATCTGAGGTGAAAGAAAAGGCAAAAAGGACCACGCAATCATTCATAAATGGTCAACAGATATATTCAAAACACACAAACCAGACACGACTGTAAACAACAAAAGACAAAACAGAACTGAGAAACCATCCAATGACAAAGACGATAAAAAGTAGGAAGAAATCTGAATACATTACGAACCTAAATCTCTGCTGATTTCCGATATTTTATTGATCGTCCATCATCTGTTTAGCGAACTTTCCTTTAGCTTTGGATACCAATGACATTCGCTGCAAGTTCAACCGTCATCTTAACATCGCAAAATGACCAAAATATTTGTTGTTTTGGATGGTTTATGATTATTGAAAAGACGTAAATGGTTTGGTTATGTAAGTTTAAAGAAAGCAGCGAATTTTTGCTTTGGTGGCGAGATCTTTGAATGTAAAGGGACAAAATTCCTTTACTTTGATGATTAAACATTGAATGCATAAAAGTGCGTTTACTCAACGAAGCAACTCACTTACTCAGCATATTTGAAATTTAGCCTGTTAAAAAAAAATACAATAATTTAAACGTTTCAAGTACAAAAAGAACATATTTCCTAACAAGAATTTAAAAAGATATCTATATTAAAGATTTTATTTATATATACATATATAGTTCATATTTTTTTCTTTCTGAAAGACAACTTTCATGTGCTCTTTATTTTCAAAGATATATTTTTATGTCCTAAAAAATCTAAAAGTACACCGTGTTCAATTCTAAAGGTCAATGATATTTGCTCTAGTTCCAAAGTTATCGCGAAAGGCATGTTTAAACGTACAATTTACAATCATGAATGCAACATAGGTTAACAAAGGAGCACCCAACCACTGGTGCCACCGATCTTTCTCTTTGAACCTCGATATCGAGGGAAATTACCAGCATGGGGTCATTGAAATGTTTTCTTTCATGAATTTGTATACGTAATATGGATACTGAAACCTATTTCCTCAAAGAGTTCGCGAGAACTCCTGGAACAACGGTTTCCTGTCAGCGAACAGCAAGTATAGTCTTTCGTCAAATATGTTTAAGTAACGGCAAAATCATGTTGTTGCGATTCTTTCGTTTTTCCCTAAATATGCCGATAATCTTGTTACTAAAACATAATGCATATATTTAAAGCCTATTTTCCAAAGCATTTGGAATAAATATCTTCCTAAAATCTGGAGCCAATGTTTTGTAAGGCATTTCCGATGTTAATTGTTTTATAGCTTTGAAAAGTAATTGAAACAAGGTCTTTGAATTAAGATTTTGCAGCATCAAAAATACTTATTTGGTAATAGAAAACCCTTGTGGTATATGGGTCTATGATTCATTAAAAGGTGAGTTACATTGTGGTACCCCATTAAAAACTTAAAGGCACAGCATACGTAACTTTCGACAAAACTTGAAGCGAAAATCAAGCCTAATAAATTATTACATTTATAGATTTAGTTAAGATTAATTGATATCAGCAATATTCAAGATGAATTCTTACGCGGTTACTGGTACAGCAGCAGTTGAAACTCGGTATTTGTAAACTGTCTTCTAACTTCGGCTTATTGTTGAAGTGGGCCCCACCTGAATTATTTTCAAATCTTTGGATTTTTCTGTCAAGAGTGTCTTGTTAGCTACCGCTCAGGTCTACTTCGTTTTAGGCTTACTTTGAATGGTAATCAACTGGATTTTTTTTTTTAGAATTTTTCAGAATCACGAAAAATGTCCTGAAGTTAGGTATATTGGGCCTTTAAAATAGGCGTGGTATTCAAATTGCCTGGTTATTCTACACCAATCATACCATGCACAGTTTTGATATTTCAAAGTTTCTGCCATGAAGCTTTCGTTACTTTTAGGCTTTGGATTTGGGTTTCGGTTCTGGTCTTGCTTTGTCTTTGTTTCATGACCTAATAACAGCTATTGTCAATTAAAGACCTGTCCGGTTTTAGTAGTGGAGGAAAGCTGGAGTTCCTGGAGAAAGACCGCTGACCAACGGCCAGTACATGGCGACTGCCCTACGAAGGCCTCAAACCCGTGACCTATAGAGTTGAGACTAGTGGTAGCAGAATGTTAGACGCCTCATCACTCACCAATGCGGACCCTGACTTTTAGGTAGTCTGTAAAAGAAGCATGATCCGTTTTCTTTATCAAAGAAACCTTTGCAATGTTGATGACCAAGATTATTTTCACTTTCAATATCTTAACATTATGCTGCTTTCACGAACAAAAACCTTAACATCTTCTCGCAATAACACTGCTTTTACAAACCTACTGGACCGACTTTATCGGCTCCCTAGATAACACTTGGTGAATCATACATTACACATAGGAAACAGTTTCTTGCTCATCAAGAACTGATGCATTTAAAAAAAGAAATGAGAATGAAACATTGTTTCCATTGCAAAGATAAAGTCAATTCTTTGTTTTTGAGCATTTCGTTATACTTTTTATTTCCAACGCTTTACGTGAAAAGATATTTTCAATTCTTTTACGTTCGGTTTTAATTAGGAGTGGGTAAAATAAAACAAAAATTGCTATCAAATGTTATAAGTTTTAATATTCCCTTTAAATCTTAAGCTCAATATCGATATTTCATATTGGGTGTATCTCTATAAAACCATAATTTTGCTGTAAACGTTTTAACACTTGTATTGTATAACTTTGCTGTAACTTTTCGCTACCTGTATACTGTGATAACAGAATGTTTCTTTAACTTTTCAACACCTGTATTGTGGAACTTTTCTGTAACTTTTCACCACCTAATTGTATATTTGTGCTGTAATTTTTCGCTACCTTTATAATAACAGAATTTCGCTGTAACTTTTCAACACCTGTATCTGTTTGATATTATTGGATAATATCTAATTACTAGTAAAAATCTATTTTTTTTCATGATCAACTAAATGTTCTAATACACTGTGCCATATTTCGGTTAGGAATTTGCTAAAGACAATTACACGTGGATCCTAAAAATGATTGAAATAAATAACTATGGATTAATATAATGTACGTTGTGTATATCTATATTTATCAACATGATGGGTATAATTTCAAAATTCCGACAATATTTGACAAACCATGAAAAAAAAAAAAAACAATCGGAGAATTATTACCATAATCCGAACTCAAAACCAATTAAACTAGAGGGCAAAATATGAACAGAGGAAATGTTTGACATATGGATACATACAAATAATAATAATGACAATAATTTCATCACGATTTAGCTGAAGAATTAATGTGCATGAATAGGTTTTTTTTTTCTAAATCTACATCATGCTTGAAATATAAGAACTAAATTATTAACCGAATTAAACACAACACTTATTTGTGAAACTACAAATTAATCACGGTTTTCACTCACGGGATTGTGGCAAAATATTTATACAGTCAAGTACTTTAATGATGTAGGTCGCTAGTACATCGGACAACAAAAAAATGACCACTAAGTATGACGTCGTTTCCTTGACAACATGGGTGACGATTCTGAAGGACTTCCGAAACAAGACCGTACGTAGGTGAAAAATTCACTGTACCTGACCACAAAATTTACCGTGATTTCAATGTCGTCTGCTTGATGCTTTGAAGACATGACCGTAAAACGCTTTGTATTACTACATGCAAAAGGGTTATTGTAATAAAACAACACTTTCACTTTTACAACGGTTTAAGTGTTTTAGAAATGTGATTTAGAATAACTCTTAAATATAATATACTCTCTGTAAATCGGGTTTCAAGCAAACTAATTTTATCTTTAACCGAATTATGGCGAGATCGAAGAGCCTGGGGGCAAACGACACAACAAGTCACCTAATCTCATTAGTCGGTACCATAAGACGTTCTCAAGTGCCCTTCAATGTCCAAATAAGAAACACCTGTTTGGAAATCAAAATCACCAACGAAAACAAGCGAGGTGAGGCTTGGTTTCGGGTGTGTAAAGCGATTAGGACCGCTGTAACTATATCTGAATTGTCGTGGTAAACTCTGATGTAGGTAGAATGCGGTAGAGCTTTATTTGGGAAGTTAACCCTGTATTTGTCTTGCAATTCTTTATGTTCAATTATGTTCATTTCCTTGACTGAAACTTGAAACAAAAATACTAATGATAAATTGATTAGGTGAAATGATTTAAACATATTTTATTGTCAGACGAAGACAAATGGATAAAAACAAGTTATATTAGGTGAAAAATGAATTTTGTCTACGTGAATTAAGCTCCTCCTCTGGTAGTCTTAACAAATTTAGATTTCCAACATTTCAGGTTCTGGCATTGCCGATATAAGTCTTAGAAGGATGAAACGGCTGTATGATGATGCAGTTTCATGTATTTTTAACAAATCGTTATTAATACCAAATTCCAAATATGCGTAGAGGATATCTTACAGTGTTTTTAGTGATACCAGATAATTTATATTTCACGTGTGGTGTTAGTATTTTGATATTTGTTCACGACTGCGCAGCACGTGTGAAAAATGTTAAAATATCAGCCACATGAGTGAAATATATTTAGCATTACTTAAGATACTTTTAGATATTCTGTTTATTACATTTTAAAGCAAAACCTACCTAGATCACTTTTTATTTCCCCCATTGTCGTTTGTAACCAGTATTATGTTTAATCAGAAAAAGTAGTAAAAACAATACTTTTTTGACATGAATATTTTTCGATATTTCACTGGTGAAAATGTAATAAAGTCAGTCGCCTATTAGTTGTTTCCGTGTCACGTTTGTCCCGGATGAATTATTTGTACTCGTTTTTAAATTTTTATGATTTGGAATTGCGATTACTCTTTCATTGGCCTAGATACAAATAAAATTATAACGGTTTAGATCTATGTTTGGTGTTAGATTTAAAAGTTAATTTTCTCTATGAATGGATGCTTGATACATCTTACAGATGAATATTTATCACATATGCTGAAAACCTAGAAATGAATAACAATAACGTAAGGAAATATCCTTGAGGATAGTTCAATAAAATAAAAACTATAAAAAAAGTGGAATACATTGTTTAAAGAGGAACAGCCGTTTTGTCGTTTTGATGATGAAACAATTGTATAAATATTATTAGAATATTATTGAAATGTTAGAAGCTGAAAACGTTTGCTAATGAAAATATTTGTTGCAAAACACGTGATGGAAGTCTTATTTATGATTTTTACTCAAATTTGCTGAAGCTGAATTCTAGATAATCAGAAAAAATGTTTGCAACAGCTTGAAATTTTACTGCAGTTGATTCGTTTAACTAAATGATTAGAAGTAAGGATGCTTTGATTTCTTGCGACTTGAGAAATTAGCCCGGATATTAACGATCCCATTCATCAGTAATGGATCTGTGATTATCCATGGTCTACTTTAATTTTCTGTGTGTATTATCTGTAGGACACTTCAGTTCGGAGAGAGACATGATCGGGTGTAAAATCTGTTGGTTCCAACATGAATTCTTGGTACACTTCTTTCAAGAGATGATTTCAAACTTTGTTTGGGAAAGGGATAATGAAAAAATCTTGTGAGGGGAATGACTCAAACTTCTTCACTTTTAATATAAGGAGGCCAATATGTCAGCTACGGTCGGAGAAAATCAGCATTTCGTAAGAGGGTATCCACAAAGACATTTTTTAACGAATTTTTAAATCGAACTACAAGAGGTATTAACCAAAATTGCAATCGGTTTACGACAAGTCTAAGGAGGTGAAGTTTATTGTGTCTTCTTGGCCACCAATGTTGCAGACGACACGGGGAACAAGAGCGGAAGTCACGCCTTGGTACGGGTACAGCGTCCGTGCCGTGAGTACGCCCGAGATCTTCCCACACAATGCTGCTAATTTGTCAGCCGAGAGCCTCACAAGCGTCCGGACGAACAGGGTATCCTGGATTGCCATGCGCATATTCAACGCCCCTTCGTAAAACTCCTGTTCGGCACGCCTTAAACATCGTTTAGTTTTAAAGAAGGACTTTATTCAATTCTTCAATTATAGAAGTAATAGTCTGTTGGGCACACAACTAGAACGATATTCTATACAACTTGAGGTGGAACCCTTGGTAATTGGCAGTTCTCTAGTCTTTAATTTGGTGCTATATAAACTCGTAGAAAACAAGGGTACCTTTGTTGTGATGTATTTCCAGCGGAGAAGAGCTCGCCATTAACTCAGATGGCCAAAGAGGTGTCATGTCCTTAAACATGTGTATGTATGACCATCGGTACCCTTCGACAAATACAAGGACACCTGAGGTCACTGACTGAATGTCTTTCAGTACGAGGCTAATTCATTACTCTTATCCCCCTGCTAATGACAATAATATCCTCATTACCATGCAATATGACACTGCCCACATGTAGATAGGGGGCAGTCCAGCCACTACCCCCCTGACCACAGGTCAATCGTAAGCTACATCCCAAAACCCAAACCACAATACACTCAACGGACAATTAGAACCTCTCAAGAATAGCTCGCTGAAAGTCATGTGTACTTCACATTTCAACAAAAACATCTCGCTAGAAAGTCAGTTCTGATTTGGACAAACGTTTAGAAATCCTTTAATTGTGGTCACACAATTAATATTGGACAATTTTGTGGGAACCTTGATAGTAAGGACAACTATATAGTTATAAATACAGGAATACAAAATGGCTTACACAAAAGGTAAAGCACACCTGGTTTACATTGTATGTGCCAATATCTTTTGAATAGGTTTATTTCGTTGCCTTATCAGATGCGTTTCTAAATGCATATTTCCCCGTATTCCTGGCTGTTATGAAAATTTTTCATAAAGGGTCAAATTTTCTTTTTATTGCAAGAATGATGATTTTAATGTATTTCGTAACCCACAAACTTTGTAATAGCTAATTGGTGATTCCTATCTTTTAATAATAAAAATATTATTAATATTCTTTCTTTTGTTCTTATTGTTTTTGACAACCGCATTTAAACTTTATTCAATATGCACTATGCTGTATTCCTCTTTATCTCGAATATGATTTTTGTGTTTTGATGTTTATAATTTCCTCGGAACATTGAACACCGCAGGATTTTAATAAAATATTTCAAATAAAAGCGTGTTTTCCCCATACTCCGGCCAACATTTACAAAACAAATTACATTAGTGTTTGAATGAGTCTTTAAAAGAATATTTGAAACGATGATGTTTTTATTAATATGGCAAACTGTTTACTTGTCAAATAAAGCCCTTGTTCATTTAAAAAACTTCTTTCTATCATGTAAGAAAATTAATCAAGTAGATACTGAAACGACATATTTTCTTGGGAAAAAAAGAAAGGAAAAAACTCCATCAAAATTTGATTATATTATTAAAACTTACAAATGCGTACTGACAATACTAATTTTAAATACGAGATTTGATTTCAATAATTTTATTTCACGATTTGATTTTCGCGTTTCAGATTGATTTCCGTAAATACATGTAAATAATTAATTTGTGACAAATGCTTTAAAATTTCATTAAGTATATATGTCTACTCCCATCGCCTGCAATACTTTGTTTTTTTGCGTTATTCTTTACAAGAATTTGATGTGACGCCATACCCATTTCATTAAGTTTTTCTGACTCGTCCGATAACATATAGATGCTTTGCTTTCACATGTTATATTCTCCTGTTAAATCATAAATATATTAATTTTCATTTTTCTTTTCCGTCCCTTGAAAAATGTCATTTTTATATTACCCTGTGTTTTTGTATTTCAATATTAAACCTGCACAAGCTAATAAAAACCAAACTCATCCGGCTTTCGATTAAAATATCCCAAAGCAAAACCTTTGATTTAATCTGCCAAAAATCAAATAGCGCTAAAACAAAAATCGGTGATAAGTAACAGGCATTTGATTGAAAGGCAACTTACCCAATAGCGAACATACTTTCGATTCGAAATAGCATCTCTTCCGAACTATATTGCTTTGGCTGACTGGTGATTTATTTATGAAGCTAAACAACACTTGATTCTGCGAAACCGGTATTTAACTCAAGGTTATTAATTAAGTTTTGATCTAAACTTGAATTTTACTTGGAAAAGATATCAGAAAGCAAGAAAATATCACATTTTGAATTTTACGATTGATTAAGCTAAACCAACAAGGAAAACAAAATATTGAAATGCATCAGATATCGGAAAGGTGTATGAACAAATTCACAATCATAATTTGAATTTTACGATGGAATAAAGTAAAAAAAACAAAAAACAAAAAAAACCCAGTAAAGCAAAAAGTAAAACAAAAATATTTCAAAGACATTTTTTAAATTATTAATAATCATGGCTGAACTCGAAGTTAAATGATATGACGTTAGTACCAAAAAGATCAGCTCCAAAGTCTGTTAAGATCTTGTATAAGGTTGTTTCGTCTGGAACTGGTGCCAAGTGACATTTATCATGTACATTTCCAATGCAAGTTATTCATTGCAGCACAAAAATAAGTTTGATTGGTTTAGAATTTCCTTTAATACTGTCCTTTTAATTCTGATATTTTAGTCCCAAAAAGAAATTGTCGAAACAATATGACATTATAAACACATTTATTATAAATTTTGCAAATCAGAAAATCCGGAAACCGGATTTACTTGTGCGTCTTTTTAAGTTTGCAATATGATTTCGACGTTATAGATAACTTGATAATTATCTGTTACATAAGATCAGAACTCGACCTTTTTTTAATCTTAACAAAACGTCCCCCTACATTATGTAGACATAGCTGATGCTTTCAAATCCAGGGCGTCATGTCAAAATGGAGACGGAGCCGCGAAAAATTTTGATGTTTAAAGAAAAACATTCAACAGAAATACTTTTTATAACTAGGCAATTTCCGTCGTTTCATATAAGATTTTGATAATGCATTAAGCTTTTTATTGGGATGTTCACATTATCTTTTTTAATAATAATAATAAAAAACACAAACAAGAAACAAAAAATCGTTTTGGCAAGATGATAACATTGTTTTATGCTAAGCAGTTTTAAAGGATAAACTTGAGACAATTTTGATAGATAGACATGGGGAGCTTTATATTGCAAGCAGAAATATGATGATAGTGTTTGATAAATTTATACAACGGATTATTCAAAAGATACACAAGATGAGATCATCTTTATAAACTAGAATAAGATACAGTCGTTCCAAACAATGAATCAAATTTCAACACGCATCAATTTCGTCCTTCTAGGACTCGTCAGTGATGCTAAGAAATGCCATAACAAGTGAAGTCTAGGAGGCGACTAAGAAAACAAAACCGGTCGAAAGAAATGTCTAAATCCAGATAAGAAGATAGATGTACTAACCCTATAATTCAAATAAATTTCATAATTTTCCATGGTAGATAATTTCAAATGAATATCAAGTTCATGGAATGTGTATGTTCTGAACGAGAAATTTACGCTTAATCGAGGGTTGGATGCATTTTGGAATCTATTGGAATAGATTAAAACGCGGCGTGCAAAGATATCGGGGAAATTTTATATACTAGGTAAATATATGTTGATAAAAAAATTATAAACCTTTCTAAGCATATACTTATCTAATAAAGAGAAGGGTTAAATAATATGCCGAGAGTATTTCATTTGATAGGTCAAGATATGTTGCTAAGAGTTTTTTAAATGTTAGTAAATATAAGCAAATGAAGATAGATTTATACGAAAGATAATTATGCAATGAGAGAGGTTGTGAAAAATCTATGTATGTTTACATTGCACTGATTTTTTTTATGTTAAACTTCAAGTATATGTTTTGTTAAAGCTACGTACATGATGAGAATTTTCAATAAAAACCTTACTGAAAGGGAATTCTATAAAAAAAAAAAATACATATACACTATAAGTTTTACATTAAATGTGTAAGTTTAATGAGAGAATTTTGTAATAGCCACGAATAAATAAGAACTTTAAGTTCATTTTAACCCTAAAATTGATATCAAAATAGGACTGATACCCTTTAAAGGAAAGATAAACACCATGTATGGTGCTGTATATGCTGAAGTTAAAACAAGTTTTGCCCAAACCCCTTGTAGTGTTCATGATAATAAAACATATTTAAAAATAAAAAGTAAAATACCGAAGCAATCATATTATAGATAAGAAGATGGCGAGAAATTTCTTTAAAGAGAAATAAACGGATTATGTACACGCGCTGCAACCATCCCTCGTTAAAGCGTAAATTTCTCGTTCAAATAGTTTGTTTTAAATCAGTTTGGTTAGCGGTTATACTACATTTACTGCTCCTTCGCGCAAAATAAATGTTTGCTACAAACAAGCCAGACGACTATGTACCAAATATTTGTTTAATGAGAATACATATGTCACCGTATTAGCAACATTGAAGGCCTAATTAGATTTCTGTAATAAACACACATGCCAGATCAAGTTAGTTTCTTGTTCTAGCTAAACATCAAATCTAGTGATTTTGTGCATTCACCAGATGTCAGATCATGAGAATTTTTGCGTATTAGCTGTACAGTAGACAGTTGGTTTCATGTATAAGATACAGCAAAACCTTTGTCATGAGGCAAATAACAGAACCAGCTTATGATGACACTTGTTCTTGAACATTGATTATATAGAAAGATAACAGTTTACAATTTTATAAGGGATTAGATAAATTTGTATGAGGGTTCTTATTAAATAAATAAGGACGAAAATAAAATGTTTTCAAATAAACATAATTTAATATGTATATTTACAAATGCGTAAATCCCAACTGTCAAACAAATGGGATAAATAATATTAGAAAACAAATGTCATTCCATGTTTTGCTTATCTTATAAATTGTTTATAAATAACGTCTTGCTGCTGTATATGTTTCTGTAAGTTGTTGCTGAGAAACATCTGTTTTGTGGCGTTCTTGTAATGTATATTTCAATAGAAAACAACTGTTTGACTATTGCGGGATTGTATTCCTGACGCTACATACCAACGGGCACGATATGAAATAGATCAAGGCATATATTTCAGGCCAGTTACAATCAGGTTGTACTTTCGTTTCGATTACCCTTCTCAAATCAGAGATTTGGCATTTAGATTGGTATAAGAAGCAGTTTTTTTTCTGTTTGAATTCGATAAATTTTTCATTAATTGACTTATAAATTCTGTAAACATATCCGATCATGCAGATGTAATTTTCCTAGACGATTATGATAAATATAAAGCATGACGAATAACCATAAAACCTATTTCTTATCTGTTTCTCATGTTAGTTTCCATCATATTTTCAAACTCTGGTATAATTCATAATACTGTATACTGTACTTACAGTGGGTTTTCATATCAATATACACAAACAGAAAAAGCCCTGTATATAAGAATAAGCGTAGGTATCTGAAAATTGATATACCTATCTTTCGCCTGACACACCACAAAAAAATCATGAATTGGTGAACCTCCGTACTTATGTTTCTTTCACCTCCCGCCATTTTGTCCTGCGCGCGTGCGGATCGCGAGGACCACACGGGGAATTTAAACGTTCAGACTCCGTTTCGACATTAAGGTAGTCATGAACAGGTCACTTCAAAGTTTCCAGGTTGTGTTTCATCTCACCCATCACATATCACTATTAGTGAAAGTCTACCCACATACCAAGCTGAGTCTTTCTTTGAAGTTGTATTCCCCGGGTGTAAATCAGTCGTTTCTTCTTCTAACTGGCGGCCGTCGTCAGTGACAGCATATTTGGTGCGCTAAGCATTACCCTTGTAGAATCCCCCCTCAACCTATGTAGTCCTGTAGGTGCATACATCAAGCGTTCCAGCGCCTTTGACAACGTCGTGAGTTTGAGGACAGTAAAAATTTCTTCCGTCATCGTGAAGATGTGAGAGTGTTGGGTCTCCGTCTGTCCGCTATGTGTTTGATCCCTGTAAGCCCCTCTGTTGGACACACCGATAAGACCAATCCTTTGTTGTAATCGTACCTCAACACTGGACCTGAGATCAAACGCTCAAATGAATAATCTCAAATGTACGTCGTTATATATTATAACGTGTTAAATATTTCATACGTCGAGTTTTTATATCAGATATAATGATATATTTTACATTCATGATAATAACGGGGTTTATTCTTATATTCCAGAAATAATATGTGTCATATATGATAATAATGATAATGAGTTATGGTGTTTGATGTGATAAATTGTATAAATTATGATTTTCACTTTGTGCTTTACTAAAATGGGTTATTTTTTATATATATACTTGAAAACGAATTTTTGCATCATATATCACACCAACTGTTATATTGTATTGTATATCATTTCATCACATATAAACTATTCATATTATTTCGTGTATTTCAACGATTGAGTATATCATAAAATATAAACTTTTTTTTGTATCCTGTGTTTCAATAAGAAGTTACAGTGAGTTTATGCCTCATGTTTTGTAACAAGTTACAATATCATACATGCATGTTAACTTTATATTTTGTATCTTTGTGTGATATGAAGATGGACATATTTGAGTATGCTAATAAGTGCTTACTTGTTGTAATTGACAATGACTCGGTTCTCCTTTCGAGGATTTGATGTTCACTTAGAAGTGACCAAGATTTACATGGCGGTTGTCGTCGATGAAGCAGAAGTCACTTACTCTTCCGGAACACCTGGTCTGATCCTCTTGTACTTTTACGAGGGTCTCCATGTAGATATTTCCCTTTTTCATATTTTGCCCCTAGTTTAATCGATTTTGAGTTCGGATTATGATTTTGTTGACGCTTTGGTATTCTCTATTATTTTTAACAATGCGATGGCTTGGACATTTTGCAAAAAACACTTGATTGTAATTTTCTACATTTATCATATATTGGTTACAATTCTAAAACTTTACCTATTAGACACATTCCTTTTGTATTGCATTATAAAATAATTAAATTGAAAATGGATATCCTATGGAAATGAAATAAAAACTATCCGTACTTGAAATCGTGTTTTTGGCGGTAAAAGCTGCCTTGTGAAGAGGTTTTAAAACCACAATAAGAAGCAATTTCACTCTAACATAACGAGGAATATCGTTGACAAATGATAAATTAAATGATAATTAGCCCAGTAATATACTAACAGTAATGTAATTCCTTTATGGAACCTGTAGTGAAGGAAGCATTATATTTGCTTAAGTTAAAACACTCCACTACCAGCTTAGTAGTTATTTGCTTCAATACCTCAACGTCTACTGTTTTACTTATATTACTGTGTAGAATATATCTCAGAACACAAAGTGCTTATAAACCACTTTATTATCAGGAACATTATTTCTGCGTTATTTAATACACAGAAAGTAGACATTTGTTATACAGTGTTATCAGTAATAGTGATGTCATCACATACAAATTGTACCTAAGCTTTAGAAGTATTATACAGTGTTGTCAGTATTAATGATGTAGGACATTACACATTATAATTCTATACAGTACTTGGCAATGTATTTGATACTAATTCATGCGGTATTGTTATAATTAGTAAGATTTTAGTTTATGTGTAATTATGTACGGTTTATTTTCATGCTTTCTGATACAATAACATTGTGTAATCCTACACTTTATCCTTTCATGCTATATGTATTATTTTGTAAAACACTGAACAGTTGATATTAATATAACGTTTTCTCCGATGTATTGTTAAATTTATCTACCATCTAGATCTTATATCATATTATACAAAGATGGCAGCGATTTCTTGCTATGATATCGGAAACATTGTGCGGAAGCTAAGCGAGAATGCAAGCTAATATCAGGAACGCCTTCCAGTCAGTTTGTTAAACACAATCTCGTATATAAAGAGTTATATTCAATAATAATTTTTAATATTTTTTGCTTTACACTGCGGTATTCTCCGGTTCTTTTAGATATTGCTGTAAGAGAAGTATGGGATGGAAGCATTTTTAAACTGAGACATTCCCACAGTATTGATTGGCTCGTTTAACGGTTTAGCTTTATATGCTCTTAACGGTGTTTGCCTGGTATATCTCCTTCATGAGAGAGCTGACGGTGTAAAGGGATCAAATGGGCGTTCTGTGGAACGGCAAATTAATCATCCCGATCCTTAAATTATTAGCTGATTTTAAATCAAGAGGAGAAATATCAAGTTCGATTAACAATATATTTCAAATCCATTCACAGAGATTCCGTCATTGCTCTTCATGTTTTTAATATATACAATGGCTGAACGTGATGATTTAAACATATTTATAATGTAATAATCCACAGGAAAACGAATTAAACTTATAGGGTGAATAATTTGTATAGATATTCAAGCACATCCATTGTAAGCTCACATGTCACTTTCTTATATACAGCAATTATAAATGCGGTTTCAATACTCAATATAATGGCGGTCAAACCCCGTCAAATCTGTCATGTTTAATATGTAAATCACACACTTTTCTCAGCCGGACCTTTCCGACCCGTCGCCGAGCAATCAATTAGTGGCCGACTTCCGTCACATAGAGTCAAGATTGGAGAATATCATATTTCTCCTATTCGATGCCACCACATCAGTCATGGTGCTTCAATATGCCAGTCGGAGATTACAAGATTGATTTCAAATGTCTAAAATCAATCAAAACGGTCTAAAATCGGCATAGTGAAGCCACACCTTTCGTCGAACAAATTTTGTTTGTTTGTTAAACCCTCCAAGGTACAGGAATCCATTAAGTACGACCATGTTATAATGGTAGACTTTTAGGTTGGATGTGGGACGGATTAGAAATCCAATCTCTAGCTATGACGAGGGACGTGACGATACACGGCTCGGACCGGGTAGATGCTGGAGTTCAGGAACTGCCATCAGCCTAGAGGGCGCCACTGGTTCTTGTCATCGGGACGAGCGTCATACCAGAATGATGAAGACGAACGAATACATCTTCCGCCAAAATCTGAACATAGAAATGCTGTATATGAACTCTTTTATAAACTTTCCGTGTTTCCTCTTCTTATATTGTCTGATATGCTAAAGTAATATGCTGAAGTTAAATGTTGTAGTTAAAGTCTGTCTATAGGGTGCCACTCATCGTTGCCATTTGGTACCGTCGTTGGAGAGGCGCACATTCATCATCCGCAATGTGATTATATGCTAGAGAGAATACTAAATTGTTAATCCTAGACGTTATTCTCTAAAAAGCTCTACGGAACGCTGCCGTTAATTCGCTTCCTTCAGTTTTGAAGGAAATATATGATACTCTACCACAGCATCAAGTCACGATACCCAATGAAGCAATGCTAACTCGATACAACGAACTTATCATTACTGTAAAGGGACACCAATATCAGAGGAAGGAATGAAGTTCTCTGATTCACTATATATACTTTTCTCTAAAAGTTTCCTGTATTTTTCTTCCAATATCACCCCTTTTAGAAAAAATAGAGCAGGTTTCTAACACGCTTATCTGACAATAAATAGTAAGTAAGTAAGTAAGTATCAGAAATGTAGCAAAAGAATATGTTCGCAGAAAGCTTAAGGTTCAACAAGCACCCCCCTCCCCCCCCCCCCCCCCAAAAAAAAATCAAAATCAAAAGCCACCCTTAATTTCAGCCCATTTTTGTTATATTCAAAGACACTTATAAAAAAAAACCCAGAAACTATTTGTGAAATGAAGTTATATTGAATTTGTATTGCTATAAAAGGTACACACCTACATAATTATATACATAAGTTAATATTTTAACTAAAGTCTTTGAATGAGACTCATAAAGGGGTTTGAAATGAAGGATGGCTACTGCATCATTAAGGGGACTTGTTGAACCTAAACAGCCATCGTACTAGAACAGAGAATACTCACTGGGTCTGGTGGTTATATGGTACTCAATCAATCGAAAGGAATTAAGCTTCTATTGGTAGCAAAAATCGGCATTTTCCAAATTATGAAATATGTGATTCTCAATTAATTTTCAGAATTCTTAAACAACGACATCGGTCGTTATGTAGTGTATTGAAATACATCTTGACCTGCTATGCTTAACATGTTATATCTTTAGAAGACTGTTCATTTGTATATGGGTGGTTATAGTTACTGTTGAATTGTTTGTGATTAATTGATAAACATATGGTTATGGTGATTTTTATTTGTTTTAAGTGAATTTGTTAACTGTTGTTTATGCAAACTTTATATACTGTTGTTTTGTTGTTAATTCTTGTGCTGACCAGGTATACTGTTAGTTCCGTTGCTTTGTAATGTTGATTGAGTATTTTTATATACTGTTAGTTTAAACCATATTTATTCATGGCAAGTGATATATGCAAATTACAATATGTATTTCTATTCTTATGATTAGGAAACAAGTACTATTGTACTTATGCATAGTCCATTATCTACTGTTGTACTCAGTTACCATGGTAATAACACGAGTCGAAACATCTTACAAGATGTTGATATAAACCTGCATGGACAACATCTATTTTACTTTCGTGCTCAAATCATCGCGGTTTAATGCAGACTCTACACAGGCTGCTACGATAGCTCCTAACATCATTGTCTGTAATGGTGTATTTGAACGTGTTTAAGTCGAACCTTGATATTTCGAACTCTTATAAACCGAAGACACAGTTTAGTTGAAATAATTTCGTTGGTTCCGGCAAAACTTCAAACCAACCATTCGAACACTCGAATACCAAAATAACTCGAAAGTTTCCCTTGCTCCCCTCCCCCCCAACTTCGAGATAAAGAGGCTTGGTTGAATAAACCTTGCGCCTAGAACTATTTGCAGCCGGCATTAATTTTAGCGCATTATCGGTTTTTGAGAGATAAACGTAGTTTTTATTTGGCATAATCGCGCTATATGGAAGTAAGTAAGAAATTACGAAAACATAGTTAGTGCGAACATAACTTGGCGAAAGATTTAAAACATCAAATGATGTAAAAATAACATCGCTTGAATTAACAGTAATCGGTACAATGCTACATTGACAAAACTATAAGTTATTGGTAAGTATTGTATTTATTGTATTCGACATACTGTATATCTTACTAATCTTAAAAGATGCAGCACATGTGTGTGTATTTAAGGTCCATCTTTCAGGATACAAGGTGGTAGACTCTGCCGGTGGATGTTTTAGTCCCGAGGTTTACTGGAGCTTTATTGACCACAAGTAGCTCATTTGAGTAGTGGCATGGTTCATAATATACACATATTTGTTGTACAAGGTTTCAAATAATACAGTACTTTTTTATTTACAAATTAATGGGTTTTTACGCACCTGGCCCTACTGGTTCTTACAGTAGTTTAGAAAATTTCGATTACTATCTTTTGCCCCCTAGCATCACTGACGAGTCCTAGAAGGACGAAACATCAGTATGATGCTGGCAATTCAATTGTTTCGGTATACTGTATCTATTTCTAAATTTTAAAAGTTGCAGCACATGTGTGTGCTAGGTTCATTTTCTGTGTCAATTTTTTGGTTTTGTTTTATCTAACTTTCAAATATCAGTGATAAACATGAGCATGTTTCGTTATCATTCGAAGCAAAAACCGTAGTTGATACAGTTTAGTTATTCAATATGATGTCAATGAAATATAATGGAATTCATTGAGCTGGAAACAAAGGTATATACATAAACAACAACAAATAATATAAGCTATGTATGATTTATTCGAAACACAGGCAAGTACAGTTTTGCCAATAATGTAAAGTGTAAACATAACAATATTGCTTTGAGAAATATTTTAATTTTTATTATCTTTTGATATATATTGTTTTCTAAATAATACTTTTGTTTTCAATATTGCAGTGTAATTAAACTTTTTGTTATCAAAAACATTTTCTTTTGAGTAGAAAAGACGAATGGTGAAGAGGTGTGGCTGGAGAAGAGAGGGTTGAATACGAGCTGTCAATAATATTCTGTCAAGTAATTTACATTTGAAATCAAACGTTGATTATCTCAGGTGTAAATTACAAAAGCATATTGACCTTCGATGTCTCTGATATCAAATCAACAAACCATTCATAAATGCATATGTATTAATTCTGCAAATTGGAAAATGTTCAAAAACCTTTCATTTATCAAGCCGTTAACTCATTTACGTTTTTAATTAAAATGTCGAAAACAATTTTAACATTAAGAGTAAATGGTGCCATTCTAGTGATAATGCGCCTTTAAACTGCTCTTATTGTTTCAACTGACATTTTACCTTAACGAGTTCTCCCGTAAATGATTTTTGGCCGGTTATTCATACTTGCAGGTGCTTGATTATCTATTTGCTCTCTTTGAAGAATATCATCAAATGATTTTTAATCATGTCCAACGGGACCGCAATGCAGTCGGTGGATCGAGTTCTGTCCTCAGAGGCCAGCTGGGGAATTGAGTTCGCTCTGAATGGGACCAACAATTAACATGATTTTTACTTCCATTTTACAAATGATAATATTCGCGCCTGGGTGAGCTTTGATGGTAATATTTATAATATCATGTTGATTAAATTGGCGACGATTCCGTTAACCAAAGCTAAAGTCCGATGAAGCAAGATCGATCTTAGTATGATGATGACGAGCAGTTGGGCGTGGCCATTTATATATGTTCCCTGTCAATGACAGACTAATAGCAACCAGCAATTGTCATTCGGCGGTCGCTCACGACCACGAGACACAACAGGCCCATTAACAGCCCCTTTTATTCTATTGTAGGGGCCGGACTATTAGGGGATTATCGTCCCATCCTCCTGGGGAGACGAGTAATGAATCTAACGAGGCAGAAACCGCCCCTATACAGAGTCTGACTCTCTTTACGGTAGCGTACAGAGAGAGCGGTCATGTTTAGATACATTATCCACAGGAATCAATTTAAACCTACAGCTGTTTAGATAATCAACACATAACATGCTATGATATCACTCTGTCTTATACACGACGGGAACAGCAAATGGAATTGATACGCAAATTACAAAATAAATAAATAGTGATTTTTTAAACATGCCGCAAAAAATCGCTTTTATTTGAGATTTAGAAATAGATATCGGTTTAACTCTAAAACAGATCAAATTACTTGATCGTAATCATCAAATACGAATAAAATCAATAAAGTAATAAATAAAATATGTTTTTTGTTTGATTTAATTTATTAAACTCAGATTGTAATAATACAAAATGATAACATTGAATATACACACAGTTATAATCTTAAATTAAAACATGATATAATAGTGGATAACAACGCAATACGATTAGTTAAAAATAAGATTGTCCAACTTAAAAAGAGTATTTAGTGTTTACGGATGATTAACAACAAATAAATAAATAAATAGATAAACAAATTAAAACCCCCGCAAACGTTTGCGTAAAATAA
This sequence comes from Mimachlamys varia, assembly GCA_947623455.1. Classification (NCBI taxonomy): domain Eukaryota; kingdom Metazoa; phylum Mollusca; class Bivalvia; order Pectinida; family Pectinidae; genus Mimachlamys; species Mimachlamys varia. The sequence goes on from OX392528.1 coordinate 54,601,288, forward strand.
ATTTAGAAATGCCATTTATATCCGTGAAATGTTGTATCAGGAATAAAGAAGAAAATCTGTCATATATGTAAAATGCCGTAACACACACATACGCTGCGCATAGAAGTATATGTATATATAGACCTAAAATATAACGTTATTGAATTAAAGCATTGAACAAATGTCAAAACAAGTGTTATTGTGCTTGTTTGTGTAAACAGTTGTAGATAGATATTGTAAGGCAGGTATACACGAATGAAAACTGTTACGAAATTGTCTATGTATGTATACATAGATGTATATGCATTATTTGTATTATTGTAATATTAGACATACAGATATAAATCTATGTATACTATTTGTTATACAAACAGATAATGTACATACATATTTGTATTATTGTAATAATGTTTACTGATTTTTGTATAGGTATACATATACGAAGATCAAGATTATTATAATGGTAGTTATAAGATATGTACATAAAATATATATGTAATGGTTATAATACTGATAACTGTGCTTCATATCGTATATCATGCATTACGTGTTCATTACATTTTCTAACAATAGCATATATTGAAAATGAAATAAGCACCAGAAAAGAATTTACGCATCTTAAATATATAAACTTCGAAAGACAATGGGAGCATAATAATATACAGGCACTTGCTTGTAAAGATACCATATTATTGTGAGTGTACGAAGAATTGCTTTTGAAGTGACGGAAGTTTGAATTATGCAAATCAGTTTGTTAAATAAAGTAAATCTATTTTTTTATGGATCATTAAAATGTTTCCAAAATTTGAATTGCTACGGAAGTATATTCTTATTTCAACGTAGATAAACACATTAATATGAAATAGCGAAATAACAAATTCACGGTATTATTGAAACAAAAAAACATTCATTAGAGGGGAAACTTCATTCCTTGTAGTGCGGTGTCACTGAGTACATGTGACCAAGCAAAATAAGTAAACAAAAAGTAAAAGTAAATTTATAGCTTCATTCTGATTCCGTTTTGCAAGCGTCTTACAACTTGCAATACATTATCAAATTCGATTGGTCATAATATTCAATAAAGCGAGTGAAGCAAGCCTTTTCTGTTCAACAGAAGGACGTCTTTCTCAAATATTCATGTTTTATGATAAAACATATTCTGTAGCTTCTTTGATAAGATAGATATTACTTATCAAGACTTTCTATTCTTTTCGGGTGAACAATAACATTACATTTATTTCCTTATTTTTAAATTTCAAATAAATGAATTAAGCTGTGTCTTGTTTAGCTACATCAAACGTAGCACTAATATTTATGGAACATTACATAAAGTATAAAATAAGAGAAAAACCCTGTGCAATCGGACAAGTTTCGAATTTTCAGACAATCTTTATCCGAATTTCCGACGGCTGTCTAGGAAGAACCTTACTGTGGCATATCATACTTTTCTTTTGATTCTATTGAATTGCATTGTTTCCATACATTCTCGAGACAAACTTTGACAAAATTGCCAAACCCTGTTCTACTCAGACTTGACCCACTGTCCAAGCAAGGCCATACATTATAGAAATTTTTCTGAAAAAGGTTTCTACAAAAACATGAAATGAGCAAACCTTTGCTTTTTTCAATCTACTCTATGGAGTAATTGAGCTTACGTGTAAGAGTCATTGTCGTTTTCCCAGCGAAGTTTTACAGTTGCCTGGACATTAACCTAGGGCTCAACGAGATTTGAATTATCAGACCTGATCAAAAATAGAATTAAAAACTTCACACAATTACATCAAATCACTTTATCGTTCGGAAATAATTTTAGGGTTCATTATTTGGGAAGAAGGTCAAATTTTTTTATTCTTAAAGTCATAAAACTAGAAATACATTTCTTAACATTTTTTCGTATTATGGAAAGATAAGCTGAAGAACTAATGATACGGTTGAAATCGCCAAGGTCAGTGTTCCGATTATAGCCATGTTTATGTTGGAGATTTCAGTGGGCAGTTTCAATTATATATTTGAAATATTTATTAATATATAACTTTGAAACTTTGTGTAAGTATACTGTGATTTTATACTGTCATGGTTTATTGAGAAACAAAATTTAGACTGAAACTTTAAGTGCATGAATTACATATTATTTTCTTTTTTTCACTATTGACAACAAAATTCAGTTAAAATGCAAGTTAACATTTATAATTTGGCTTTTGGATATAATTTGTGATTCTGCTCAGATTCAATAATATAACTATCAAATACGAAAAGCGTAGCGAGACAGCACTACCAAATATAGTCAAAGCAACAAGTACCGAGAAGATAACAGTGAGTACAGCAGAGATTCCAAAACAAAGAAAACAGTATAATAAAGCATTATCTAAAAATAAAAGTGAACAGATATTGAGATTCTTATATAAAACAACAAAAAACGCAGCAAGCAAATAAATAAATATCTGTTATCAAAATAAGAATCTGAAAGTTTTCATTGTACTCTTAAATATCTTGAATATTATAGTGTTATCATAATAATAGTGTGTTTTAGCATTACAATACAGAACGATTATGGATTATGGACAAAAGTAAGTAAAATAAAACAGAGTGAGATTTCTTGACGTAAATCCCTGTTTAAAACAATACAATATTCATATTAAAGATTCTTATATAATTATTTATGTCATGTTTATTTGCCAACATGTATTGTCACGGATTGATAATAGATAAAACCACGAAAAGTCAACACCGATGTACTTTAATGTGTTTACCTAAGTATGAATGATTTGATATACGTTTTGGCTTCGATGTTAATCTGTTTTCAGAAAGATAATTCAGCCAGCGTGTATCAGCTTAGTGTTATATACATCGAACTGTAATAAGAAAACATTGAAATGTACTACTGACTCTTAGAAATTTAGTAGCTCCCTCTCTCTCTTTATATTAACGATCTGCGGAAGAAAAGAAGGAAGATAAAATAGCTCTCTCTCTCCTTATTTCGCTCTGCGGAGGAAAGAGGAAGAGAAAATAAAGAAAGTCAGCACATCACGGCAAATAACAGTAACCGGAATCCTAGAATTCTTATGTAAAAGGCAGAGCAGACAGAATAGCTAAATCCAAAAGTGACAACAAAAAAAAACCCCACACACATAAGAAATTTCAGGATATTGTGTCCAGAAAAATCGTACAAATTTCATTTTTATATCGTTATGATAAAACATGCCCAAGGAAGACGCATCAATAACTGGCACTGTATCTCAAATATTCTCAACAAAACTGCATATATTACCATAATGATTATGTTTAAGGTATTTTTTCCTTATATATATATTTCCGTTAATCCAGATGGTTTGGAGTTAACTCTCTCTGAATAGTTTCTGATCACTGATGACGTCACTGTCAGACGCGGGATTCCATATAGGTAATGCCACAAACACATAAGTAACATTTTCACATCTGTTCTCCGCTCAGGTATATCCCCATTGGAAGTATTCTTATTACTCTCGAGTTGTTGCATTTTCTTCTGAAGTTGTGTTCCTTTTCCTCTTTGTCTGACCTGATCCCTCTCTATTCCCAGATAAAGTGACGGCGTTAGCGACTTTTTATCCGTTTTATGAATCGTAATCTACGATAGCTGAATCTGAAATATAAATATAGACAATCAACAGTTTTATCACAGAAATAATATTGACAATGATTAAAGTATCGCCTATAAGAGTCAAGTTCATTCATATATACTCTCTGATTGGCGATGGGGATTTTATGGTTTGCGGGTGTAGACACAGCTTTGCTAGGCAAACGGCGTAGGTAAAGCACTTTGTACAGTAGAGTAAATATCTGCAGCTATATACATGAGGTCTCTCTCCACATTTGTGTTTACCAAATTTCAACAGCTTGTAAGGCAAATATAACATTAATTTATCACATCGATTTATTTACAAGTTTATATTTGAAAGATAAATGTAACAATGTCGTATTACTACAAGGTTAAGAGCAGTTTCTATATGACTACATTACTACTGGGATTTAGATAGGAATGCGGAGGTGCCTCCATGTAATCCGAGTGAACGAGAACTGTAGCAATAAAGAATTAACTATTTTTATGTATATAGATATGTAACACAATAATATCCTGATAATCGCCTTAAAATAACATTCACTGCAGCAATATTTAGATTCGTGGTATAAATTTTAAAAGATAAAAATACTTATGTATGCAAACAATTTGTAAGATTATTTATGAATTTTTTGATAAACACTATACGGCTAAAACAATATATAATTCAAACAGAAGTTGTGTTCTTCAAAACTGCTTTTGATTTTTTTTTATCCTAACAATTACAAGGTTGTATTCAAAATTAAAAACATGCATCTCCGACAAAACGAAAATGTAGCAAATTACCGGATACTATTTTGCTTTGGATAAGACAATTATGCAAACCAACTTCTTTCAATTTTCATTTTATGCAACTTTACCTAACCATTAAGAGTTAACATCTTCCTACTTCCTATATGTGTGACTCAGTTGTCTATAACTTTTTCATGTATGTCTATATACGTTTGTGTTATTTAGCTTTACCATTAAATGATTGGAGTGTTTCTAAATAATGTCATGTAACGCTGTATACCTTTATTTTACGTGTTACGATTAATATGAGCATTAATCAAAGTTGTCGAAACCAATTTATTTTTATTTATTTATATATTGAAATATTGCACCACAAAAAGAAGAACATATTATTTTGATGTAAAATTAATATGTACAGTTTAACAAGTATAACGAATTCAGTTATAAAGTCCACAATAATTGTTCTGGTTTCATTACTGTTAAACGTATTATTGATAGTGGCAAAAATGTTGCAATGGGCGTAATTATCAGAGAAAGCCATTTCATTATTGACGTTTCTACCAGCAATTGCATGTTGTGAGTGCTGTGATCAGACCTTCGCATGTCTTTGTCCATTTCATTATCATATAACAGTATAAACACTATCCGAACGATCATCTCATCTTGTTTGAAACATCGTTCTTTCCGGAAAGAAACAGATACAATACGTTTGGTTAGTATAATTTCAAAAATGTTTATCCAAATAACTACATTGGTTGGTGGTTTTGTGGTTCTTAATTTTAAAAAATTTGGAACTAATGTAATTGACCCTGCTTATTTTTTAATTTCTATTTTTTAAATTAAAATTTTCCTCAAACTAGTTTCGCTGGTCATTAAGTTTTATTTTGTCTTAAGCTGACAGATATTTTGTTATTCAGACCGTAATCACCTCTGAGTTGGCGTTATATCAGACGAAAGCCTAATCATCTAATCATCCAAGGATCGTCACACCACCAGACAATACTCAGCTATCGTCATATGATGGAATTAAAGTGTCCTGGCGGTCGACCCTCCGATAGAGGCGCCCCCTAGGTACAAATCATGTTATGGACTAGCTCTAATGAGCTCGGTTAACATGCAGTCCTGCACGCGCTAGACAGTCATTGTATAAATTAGCTTCGTCATTATAGGGTGTGATTGTCGACAATTAGATGTATTTAGTTAAGCATTGTTTTTACATTTGGGAAGTAGCATGCATTTTCATATGTTATCAACGGACTTGTTTAAAGTTCATAGAATACTTTTGTTCATATTATTATTTCATTTCATGTTCAAAATATATTATTCCTAGATAAAAAAAGAAATCAGATATAATGTCTGAATTTACCTAGGAATCTCTTGGTCATTTGTCTGTGAACTCGTTTTATTAAATAAACTGTCATTAAGCTTATTTAGTCATCATATTACACTTCATAATTGAACACATTTTCTAGATTATCAAAAGCTGAAAATATTTCTAGTAGATACTTAACTTAATCTATTTTTCATTAGCTCTTGGAATACTTATGTATCACACATGGAATGCTAACTAGTTCGATATATTACAGATTTCAACATACATTTCTTATTAAGAAAACCAATTCATGTAAAAACAACTCAATAAGAAAAAAAAATCTAGCATCACTATAGAGTCCAAGGAGGACGACGAAACAGCCGTATGATGCAGTTTAATAATTTTTTGGCATACTCTATCTATTAATAAATTTAAAAAATGCAGCATATGTGTGTGTTACGTCATCTTTTTATATTCAAGGTCTGTTTGTTACATAATCCCTTTTGATTTCCTGTGTTCATATCTTATGGGTCATTTTGGTCATCCCATGGCTAACCTGCTTGACGCGATTAACCTATTCATGTTATACCGTAAGTAAGACATGTTTGTTTAAACGTCAGTAGAAAGAATTTGGTACATGTAGCCTAATTAGTACGTGTTGACACAAGCTGATGTGAACTTAATTGGTATGGCGAAAGGATATGGTGTTAGAGGCCTGAGAAAGGCAACATGCATTCATCCAAAGTTTACTTCTACAAGTATACAAACATCGGTCATTCCTAAGCAAACATCAGCTAATACGGACAAACAAACATAGCGATGAAACTCGCCAAAAACGGGAAATAGATGTGAATGTGTGTTTCGGCACAGTTAGACGCAGATGATTGTTGTGGCTATTTTCTCACCAGAACTGTTGAAACCTCACGAAGCTTTCAAAGATCGACCCATGTTATGTAGACAATAGGGCATGGTACCTCCAATGTACAGCTGAACGAAACGCTTTTCATGGCCGATATCCGAATCATTTGGCATCAATCGCGTTCTACTGAGTAAACACTCGTTAGCAATGCCATCGGACACACGAAAGATCATGATGTAATCAGTATGCCCCACTCACAGAAACACAGCTTCTGACAAACTCTCGTCCTACCGATAGGCAATACGTGTAGTGGGCAGGAGCAAATTTACATACTTTCTACTTAGCGAGAACAAAGGCGATTTTCTTTACAGATAAATATTGAAATTACGAATGAAATTCAATGGTAATTTGCACCCTTGGCTTGACAAAGGAAGCAGACGCTTTCGAACGCTTGCAAAATCAGTTTTAGTTTGATATTGGTGTTAAAGACAAACTTACAGCATTCATGTTATGTTGAAATAATATCAAAATAGGTTTATTCATTCATGTTTATCTTTCTTTTACTTGCTAGTTATTTGTAGTTAATGAATAATGTTATGATATCATGATTTTATAGATTGGTTTATCGGAATAATATAACATCAAAATAGCATTGAGTTCATGCAAATTTCACGAACAAAAATCAAATGAACTCTTAGCAAGATTTATTAAGTACAGATTACCTGATTATAATTATGTCATGAGTATATACTTACCAAATGTTTTTTGTTTTGATTTTGTTTTTACCATCTTCTTTAATAATTTTACAAATGTCACCTGTTCAAAACTTTCTAAGAGGCATTCAAAATAGTTTTTTTTAATAATACATTTATATATACATATACGTATTCCGTTGTTGACGCTATGCATTTAAACCCATTGAACGTATTATAACCTTATGTTTATTGTTTTAGCGTATTTATTATTTTTACATTTGAAAGCATTTGCAAGCCCTCAAAGACATCCGAGTGCCGTCAGCTGTTAGATAACAGACATTAATGCCAATCATTTGCATGAAAATAACATCTATTGTCTATGATATAAATTATAAAATGAGTTTTTATATTATCTGAATATCAAAGGAACAAGTCTTTTCTTGACTTGACCAAATACTTATTTCTTAAAACGACGAGACTTGGTGATCATGTCTAGTTTTAGTAATATCAGATACAGATATTTGCATGAAAAACACACACAAAAAACCCCCGTAAAAACCACGGACTGTGTATGTTTCACTAACGGGAATTGATATTTTACTTTCGACAGTCTGATAAGAACATTCAAATTATGAACCATTAAATGAAACATTTGTTTGTTCGTCTGAATATGCTGCCCTCCGATACGAAGAAACTTTTATTTAGCACATTAAAAAATCAAACTAAGATCAAAACATATTGAAAAAGTTTTTTTTTCTGGGATTTTTCAATGTGTCAAGTTCGTCTGATATATATATGAATACACTGTTTATGATTCATCGCAAAATAAAACTGAAGTATTTAGGATTTACAAAGAATATTCACTTTTATTTTATAATAGATATAGTATGTCTAAAATGAGTTTACACTATTGTTTCAGATTAAAACTGAAATAAAACATAACACTGTTAAATATTAACAAGCATAATATCTAAATAGAAAAGTAAAGGTTTTCAAATACCTGAATGCAAATTCTTATGTAAGATTTACGAATTTTATAAATCAAGTAATATTCTGGCGGTTGCTCACTTTTAAAATTGTGTATTTCCTTAGCAAAGTGATATCAGACGGAGAAAACTCCTTACAATATTTCAATTTGTGTGGAGCAGACCTTTTATCTGTTACATCTCATAAACAAGACCCCAGACTAAAAGATATATGTTCGACAAATGGCCAAGTATCTACACCTGGCAAAGATGTGATGACGTCATCACTATAAAACAAGATAATATACATAGGTAATACCAGGTAAAAAAGAGAAAGTGCGCCCGGTAGGTACGTTTGATGCGGATATAATCAATCGTGTCGTTATGTAGTGTTACAGAAATTTTGAGTAGTATTTGGGAAAGTTTAAACTGTAGGATTAGAACGGGTCAGTATATGTCTATCAACGACTGCAATCACATATCTCAGATAAACGGCACGTGCGCGTGATAACGATATTTATTTCATGCATGCCACATCTGCACACCTGCACGGATGTATAATCTTTACTTCAATAATTCAAACCTTTTATCTCGAATCAATATAATCAGTTTAACGGTACAAATCCATTAAATCACTATACTCAATATAAATCCGATTGATAATTAATGCCGTTTTCATTAAGCAATTAAAATTCTTTTGAATCTTATGTAATATTTTCTGCTCTCTAATTACGCAATCAACCCATTGATTAAATTTTAATTAAAAGCATGCACAGAAAAATGCATATTCGGGTTAATAAAGTGTGGTATGCATGCATAAAAATATTTATAATTTTCCATTATTATATCATTATAAATCATAAGCATACTATTGTAACGTAATAATAATAACATAATACACGACCATCATACCTTAGAATTCATAACAATGGAACCATTTGTACTAGCATACGCATATACTATTATAATGCATAACATTCATGCTGTTATTAAAACGAAGTTTTTTTCTTCAGATTTAATTAGTAAATAATTTGTCGCGTTAAAGTAGATTTTAATGATTTATTGAATAAAAACTTAATTAAAATTACGCGCATTAATAGTTTTTGTGTCAAATATATAATATATGCAACGCTACTGATATCGAGTAATGAACAGAATACTTATCAGAAACGAAACTCACATATTCACCGGTTTAACAACCGTATACGAATACACTTTCTTTTGCTCAATTTTCTTTCTTTTAGAAGCCTTATCCTAGACATAACAAATATCCAGTAACATTTAATATGCTTGAAAACTTGTCGTAGTTTATCAGAATGCCTGTGGGCATATTCCCACAATTAAAGCGTGTTAGGTCGGAAATTGTCGCGATGCGGGGAAAACGCCGCCTAAGGCGCACAACAAAATTAATTCTTTGTAATTGTTCTTCAAAAAAGAACAGTTCATATGAATCGGTCATCTGTTATAACTTCTGTTTAAGAGCAATCAATTTCTATCGGTGACTACACATAATTTATCAACGCCGCGGGGATAGGCCGCTTAATTTTCGTTTATTATAAGCTCTTATTGCGGTTTATTAAATTGTAACGTTTTTTTAAAGTTAACCATTTAAAAAATGAGTCAACCATTTCGCCATCTTAAATGTGTCAAAACTATTTCACCATAAAAAATGTATCAACCATTTCACCATCAAAAATGTGTCACCATATAAAATATGTCAAACCATTTTTTTCTCTATAAAAATCTATCAAACCATTTTATCATACAGAATTTGTCAAAGTATTGAACAGTTATAAAGACTTTGTTTTTCAAAAATGATAGCGATACCAGATGGATATGTAATGTGATTCCAAAAATTCATTAAAAAATATTCTATTTATGATATAAAAGATGACTTTAAGCATTGCTTTATGTCTGGCACTTATTTTTGTGTGTCAAATATTAAATCTATTTCGTGTTTAAGATCCAATGCTAGATCCATTCCCGTTACGGAGTAATAATCTGGGCGCTTGAGGTGAAAACTTACTATTTCTCATGCTTATACATTGTACGAACCAAGCAAGATCATGTGAATTTAATTTGTTTTTAATTTAAACGCTCCTAATAGCAATAAGCAAGATCATATTTCCCCAATAGGATATTTATTCCTGACCGATATTAATGATTTTTTTATAGTAAAAATCACTGGAAAGGTAATACAATTTTATAAATAATGAATCACCAAAACGTCAAGGAATCTATGCTCTTTGCGGAGAATTTCATGAATGTTTTATATGACCATACAGGAAAGTGTGACTTGTACAATAACAGAAAAAAATAAATAAATGTAATATATTAACCTGAAGTCAAGCTGTTATTTGTTATTAATCAAGTTTCTTTTTATCGTAAATGATGATTCTGTTAGATTTCATATACCAAGGATTGTTTCTTAATTCGAAATGCATGCAAATACAAAACCGCGTGTGAAACCTTTTACACGGAAAAATTATTTTATAAGTAAAGTAGTCCAAGACTTTCTCCTAAATTAAAATAAGGTAAGATTTCATTTTACATACTTTCTATATGGATTATTCTATAGATCTAATCTTAAAGCATAATACACTTGATAAACAAGAAAATATTTTACTCCTTCATAAAGTGAAACAATATAAAATAATTTGTTAGTTATTTGTTAGATAAATAACAATACGACAGTAAGACAAATTATAATAATGATCTTTCCAAAAAATATATATATACAATTATACAATTATAAATTATATAGTTATAAGTCCGTCTGAAAAAGCGTGAGATAGCAGAAAGGCCTTGCGGCAAAGTTTTAGTTTTTTTGTTCTTTTTTTTCATATTCAACTTCGCAAGGAAAACTGATTACGTTTCATCATATACACCATTTATTCATTTTTATTTAAGGTTTACATATTAAGGTAACGAAGAATTTAATGACTTTTTCCGTTATTAGTGTTTTTTTGGGAAGAGTTTCTAAAATAACTTTTTAAATTTATGTGTTATGATTCCTTAAGTATGTATATCACCTTAAAATAATGCATTCCTATACGGACCAAAATGTGTATACCAAATATGTTATATAAGCATTAATTTGGATTGTATGAAAAATGGTAGACCATAGTCATTTCATAATAGAAAAGCAACACCGTCAGCATTTTATAAAATTATTTCCTAAGCCAAAAGCGTTATTATAAAATAAAGGAAAAGATGCATGTGAATAGTTGATCATTATGATACTGACTGTATAAATGACTTAAACATCATGTATACCCATTAAAGTGGATCGAATGTCCAGCAGTGAGTTCATATTAAATACAATGTACGGTCAAACACCATCAAATATTGGCTTATAGATTTTGGAATACTTACATCAACGACCGCCTCAGGATTTTATGGACTTGTCTGAACGGGCCTTCTGTCAAGGGTCAGTGGTCAATCGTTTTCGAGAAGGAAAGAAATTCCAGCTTTTCCGGTCCTTATGAATGGTAAAAGTTCACATTGACCACCAAATCTCAGCTGATACAAGTTGTTTTCTTTATATATATACATATATAAAATCCATGAATTGTTAATGGGCATGACAACGTCTATCATCAAACGAGCTTGATTGCCACACCATGAAAAAATCTGACATCTTTCTCACTTTTAGATGTTTTGTATCTTTTTCCCTTTTATTAAATCGGGTCTAAGCTTATACTGAGCGGTTTCCTAGGCAAATGGCATGTGCCCTTTGCTTTAAACGGTGGGTTGCCTTCGCTTTTATTTCCCCAAGTTTCTGATGATATTTGTACAAAGCTATGTCAATATAGTAAGTACAGTCTCTTCGCTCTGACACAAAAATCACATATTTAATAATCAAACCGTTGGGGTGAGTATTTCTCAATGAGACAATTGGGAGGAACGCCAAATTCTAAAGTGTTTGTTTCCGCAAGCAGTCTCTCCTTCAGGGTCTGCGAGATGTTTGTAGAAAACAAGCCAACAATGGCCACGCCGACGAAAATGGACATTGAGCATTCGTTTGTTCTCGTAATTAAAACTCCCGGGGCAGATGGCTCGTCCAGCAACTGTCTGAAATAAACACAACATCTTACTGATTATGTTTGCATATAAAAATTAGAACTTCTCCAAAATGCTACATCACAAAGATAGTTTAGGATAACTCATTTCACGCTGTCAAGGAGTGTTGATATTTCTGAATTAGTAACATATTGCAGTGCATTTTATCATTTTTATAGAAATAACTCCTTCACCAAAACAAAATCAGCTGTTTTGAAAGGGTATATAAAAGAAAGAAAAAAAGACAAATATGTCAACTTGCAATCATGTACAAATTAGATTGTATTCAAGATTTTCCACCTTCAAATTATGTTACAATGCATTTTTTTCAAAACATTTGTGTGAAAAGTAAATGTATTTTAAGAAACTGAACATCTTATTACTAACTAACATATAAATATAAATCCGGTTGGTCAAAAGAATATTTTTCACCCATAGCATTACAAACGATTTAAAACATGCTAATGTATGGTCCAATCTTAAAATGTCGATAAGAAATAATTGAGGAAAACCAAAACAATATAATATATGTATATACAAACAATGTTCTTTTAGTTGTTCTGCAGTTTTGTTTTGTCCGTTTTATGTTTTTCTATTTAATGTATTTGTATTATATATACAATGTTTTTTTTGCATTCTATTCTATTTCAAATATTGCCCTGGTTGAAACGTGCTTGAGTTCGAAGTTTTGCTTAAACTTTGGTTTTTCTTTTGTTGTTGTTTTTCCCCTCGTGTTTATTTACGAATACTTTCTGCATGTATGATCAAAACAGTGTTCAAGCGATGCGCAAAATAATATTTAATCAACTGGGAAGGGAATCGGATAATTGGGGAATAGAATTGTTTCGAGAAAGTTGAGCCAGTTTTTCGTAATATCAAACATTCCGTCTAAATTAAGTAATCATTGGTACCCAGGGTGCCTAGAGAGATGCAGTTTACATAAGAGAAGTGTTTTGTTCTCTGGTTACTTACACAATCTTATATCTACTTTGCCCCGTGATAAAATCCGAAGTTTTTTTTAGAATAGTTAGGCAGACGACTATTCATACGATATGGAGAAAGAATTTTGCAGAACAAATATTTGACAAAGTAAAACTTTACAATGTAGGATTTTTTTTCTCTCTGCCTGGAAACAAAACATAAAATTATATCGAAAGATAATTCTAACCATACACATGTGTTGCACCTTTTAGATTTAATAATAAATACGATATGTCGAAAAAAGAAATACAATGCATCATACAATTGTTTTATCCTTCTTGGAAGTTCTTGAAGTTTTTAAACTACTGTAGGAGCAGAAGGGTCAGGTGCGTAAAATCCCTTTAATTCATAATTGAGGAAAACAGTGAGTACTGTACAATTTCAAATCGTATTTATATAAACCGACACAAATATATTTTTTCAAGATTGACAGTTGTTTATGATGAATAAAGTTATAAGATATGGTTGTTCTTTTCTATTATATATTTTTTTAATCGATCGATATCAGGCATTCATTATACGGTATATCAGAGGCATGGACGGATAACCTAAACGATAAAGTGTTAAATGCTTCTGAAGTACAAAGGGTTATCACAAATGAACATCAGGTTGCATGTTGACAAGCGTATTGACAGTACCCGTATGTTGTCAGTACCCATATGATGAGATACTTAATGTTTCGTTCAGTAGAAGGGTCAGGGATCTGCCATCAAAATACAAAATACTGGTAGGGTCTCGATTTATGTAAGATATAAATAGATTTTTAAACAGCAGCGAAGCTAATTGTAGCTACTAACTCATACATTGGTGTCGGTGATGAAGCAGAAGACGCTTTCTCTTCCGCAATACTTGGTTTTATTTGATTGTACTTTTTCAATCTTTCCATTGTTCATATGTTATCCCTTGATTACCTGATTTTGGGTTCGGATTATGGTTTTGTTTACGATACGGTATTCTTTCGTTTTGTTTTTGTTTAAATAATTTATCATTATATTTCAGGGATGAATGAGTAACGGGGAATTAAGCCAAGGTCAGGTGGATGCTAGTCAACTTTCATCAACAATATCTGAAAATGATGAACTTCACAGTATGTATAAAAATTGACAGTAAATTCAAACAAATAAAACACAAAAAGTGATGACGTGGTACACCGTAAAGTTTTGATTGATTGTTTGGCAGTTGATTTTACATCATAATGAAGACTTTATTGCAGAAGTGTTTAGTGTTTGTCAGATACGGATAAATAATTTATAAAAAAAACATATGATTAAATAAGTTTTGTCTGACTAATTAAATTCGCGGATTTATACACAGTACATACTTTTTCGCCGTTACACAAAACAGTCTTGCATTTTCCTTATATAATAATGGCAAAGTGTGTAATAATACATAAGTATTGGTGTCGGTTTAAGGCACAGGGTACAAAGAAAGGGAGAAAAAAATGCAACTAAGTGAATAAACGCAGGTCAAATCTAAATCATATCATACAAAAAGGTTAATCAGTGACTAGGGGTACTTAATATATTCACGTTTCACGTCAAACCATAGGGGTAAATAAAGTAACAATTCATGTTAACCTGTCCCGTTTCACGTCATCCATTGCAGTTAATGAAGTCACTTGGCACGAAAACGCCAAGAGAATGTAGTCACGTTTCACGTCAAACGATTGGAGTGAAGGAGTGACATATAACTCTGTGGTATAGGAATAAACAAAGTCATACTTTAAACAAGAACCAATTAAATACTTTTGGTTTTTCTGTTTAGTAACATTTTGATTTTAGACATTTTTTTCTGTTAAATGATGGATACAGCTTTATCCAAGTTACGCTGGACTAATGTTATGACTAATATTTTAAATAAACTGTTGCAGGTTACGTAATTCACTTGACAAAATATGAGCAAAGGAACGAATTACACAGACCCTTGAATACAAGAGACCATGTGTTCTGGAGGAGGAAGCGTCTTCTGCTTCATTGACGACACCTGCCGTGTAAATGTGGTCACATCCAACTTAATGTCACGTCCTCAAAGAGGAGACCGGGGCATCATTCTCAATCAAAGCAAGTGGTTATACTTATGAGCGTATTCAAACTTGTCCATCTTCCTATCATACAGGAATATAGAATACTTCTCGTTCTCAATGAGACAAATATGGTGATAATAAAACTTGCACACATGCTAAGTTTATGAAGCATTAATCTTGAAATATATGTATTTTTGTGAAATAACAAACATAAACAGTAGCTCATTTTGATATTACATTGGTAAAGTACGTATTCCTGATAAGTTGAAACGGCTTATCATATACATCCAGATTAAAAATTAAAAAAGGTAAGGTGCTTAGGTTCGACATCGCACGACATCACATTAAAAACCACGAATGCTTTTAATTCAATATTTAAATCGAGTATTTCCCACCTAATCGAAATTTAGAATTAAAATGATTTATTTCGATACTTAAGCTTGGAAATTCAAATTCATGTCTGATACTTCTAAACAATCCCAAGGTGAAACTATATATGTACATTGTGTTTTAAGTATGATATTAAATCCGACAATTTAAGTATTATTGTTTTTAAAACTGTGATTTTTAAAATAAAAAATCAAGCCAGTATTTCAAACTGAAAAAAAACTACAAACAATAGAGTAGCTTAGTTCGATATCTAATTCTGGTCTTTTGGTATAATTTTAGTATGTGCTTGTAATGACCATTGTTTTTCTCGATTGAACCAAATGACCCAATATTCCACTGTATTAACTAATAAAATTCTATTCCAATCCATTTCACTGCTCAAATATTCAAAATATAATTAAAGAAGCATTATGTATGAGATGAAGCACAAAGTATGGAATTATCGGTTCAGAACGGGAATTGTACAAAAACAATACACTTAGTTTTATAGAAAAACGATTTTTTTCAGCAGCATAGATACGGCACGTGCTAACCGGGAGCGAGACAATATTATATATAGTTTAACCCATATCTTATTCATGGTAATTAATAATTTTATTCAAATTACAAAAATTTATTTCACTCTAATGATTAGGAAACAAGTATTATTGTGCATAGTATTCTCATCGTACATGACAAGCTTAGCTTTACAGTGATGGTTTGGGTATGTACATGTTAAGAAAATGCTTAGAAAGAAACACATAACATGCTATAAGGTAAAGAGAAAAATAAAATCATTATCCGAACTCAAAATCGATTACACTAGGGGCAAAATATGAACAAAGGAAAGATTTACATGGACACTTTTGTTAAAGTACAAGATAATAAGACCAGGTGTTCCGGAAGATTAAGCGTCTTATGCTTCATCGACGACACCCGCCATGTAAATCTTGGTCACATCTAAGTAAACATCTAGTCCTCGAAATGAGAACCGAGTCATTGCCAATCACAAGTAAGCATACTAATGAGCATACTTAAATACGTCCATTTTTATATCACTCAAAGATACAGAATATTTTCAATGAGACATCGGTGGCGACCATAAAACCTGCCCATAGTTCTGATCAACCTGCCAATGAGAGACACTGATGGAGTTTTACCAAATTGGATGGAAAATTTCATATAAAATACGACATTTATTGAAGCATTCGTATGTTAACAGGAACAATTGTTTTATCGTTTAAAATATATTTCAAAGATGGAATATGTCAAATACTGATTAATTATATTGAGGAAACAAATGAATTATTGCCCCAAGCATCATTCTGAATATAGGGAAGATATGTCTTATCCATGTTTGCAAAACTATTGATGGCTTACCCAAAACTTTCAAATAACAAAGCTAGACGTTCTGAAACCCTAACAAATTTATTTTATTGGGGAAAGCTGAAGAATTAATTTTAAACATGGATGGAAAGGGAATTTGTCACGATAAAAGGAATGTTTACAAAACGGATCAATTTACTTTTGATCTTAATGTTTAAAGTTAAAACAAGGAACCTTTCCTGCAAATCTGCAAGGCATATTGGATATTTATCAAATTAAATCACGAACAGTTTTCTCTTCAATAATAAATGTTCTTCCTTTTCAGTATTTAAAGATGAATCCATTTCCTCGTTTTGATATTTCCTGATCATGCCTCTGCAGCAAAAAACCTTAATCAAATGCTTTCATTGATTCAAATGATTTCTCCGGAATCCAACTATTAGGGAAACTCATAAATGTGTGGTGCAACAGAAGCAACAACAACAATTACACCTAAATCATAATCCACAACACACCAAACTGCATATTTAACTTCGCCCATTACATCATCACCGAAGTAAGCAAAAACAACAAACATCACTCATAACGACATAACGTAAATCAGCAAAAACGACAAACATCACCTATAACAGCAACAACGACATCAAATATCACCCATAACAACGACAACATGTAAATCAGCAAAAACAACAAACATCATCCAAAACAACAACAACAACAACATCAAATATCAAGAGCAAAAAAAAAACAAAAAAAAAACAACAAAAAACCTTGGCAACTTGTCCAATAACAGGATTAACAACCACGACACCAATAGTAGAACCAAAGCGACAGATCATCAACATATACTACATAAAATACTAAAAGGTAATAACTCGTACAATGTATCCAAATTTCACACATATGGTATATTAAAAAAATGGAATGTGCTGTAAGTACATGTATACTGTCTACTTATACTGGTCTTAATAAGATCATAAAGGACGGTATTTGATTCTGAAGAGCACCCTTTTGTTTAAGTGTATCCTACACTGAATCATGTCCATTTGTCCATCACATCAATGGGAAACATTAAACGTGCCAAGAAATATCGTCCCAAGCTAGCATGTTGCTTTTGTTTTAATTTTCCCATTAACAGATCTGTTTTAAGGGTGAGTATCGAACTTGAAGTAATTAGCAGTGTTTCTACTCAGACAGCTCATAATCAATACCAGTGGGTTTTTTTCTTTACTCCAAACAGAGAATTTATCGAAGGGCGTTTTTATATTGTCTAAATATTTCAGAGTACAAAGCAATGTTTTTATTTTGCTTTGACTACACTTGTAATTGTGTGTCCTGAAGAAGGAAATTTCAAAGACTTTACATATCTCTTTGGTATTATTTTTGGTCGCACATAGGTTTACGTGCACTTTTAAACTTCAAAGCTTAAACGCTGGTAGTCCTACTTTTAATACATAATTATAAAATCGACATAACATGTCTCCTTGGTCCATATTTTATCAATAGACGTGTTAAAATTGTCTGATGTTGCTTCTCAGACAATTGGATTTCTTCAGAGTAAAAACCATTATGTAACCTCCTCTCGCAACACGACGGGATCCACAGCGCTGCTGGTGTAAATCCAATTGCGTACTGTATACATTAGTTTTTTATAATCAATACATATTATTGGTTTTTTTATTACATAATACAACATATGATATTTAAACTACATGATATTTATAAGCAGGATGAGCTTTTAACTATTTATTCATTTGAACTTTAAAAAACCCCAGAAAAAACAACAACAAAACAAAATAAAAACAAAACAAAAAAAACGGTATATATCGGTATATTTTGACAATAAGCTGGTATGTATATTAATGCATATAAAAGACACTCACAAACAAAACTGTTGTTTTATTTTTGCATACTTGTGTATCAAGGAAGCAGACTTATGATGATTTGTGTAATTAACTTTTCTTGATTACAATTACTTTATTAATATTACATACACGTCTGGCACTTTATACTTCAGAAAACATCTTTTGGTTGTTCTTGAAGGATCAAGAATGTTTCTTCCACAAGAATGACTAAATATTGCTCTCTGTACATTACCATTTTATATACCAATAGCAATGACTTTACTCTCCGGGAAAGTCAAATGGCGCTAGAAATGCAGGATTCCTAACAGGTTTTGGAACATATTTCATGGATTTTATGCAAGGAACGACAATTTAAAACCTTTCCACTTGCCCCTAGATCATTGTTGCATACCCAGGACTACAAATTCTTCTTTTCTCTCTTTTCCTACTTGTTTTTGATTTCATTTGACACTAAGAAAGGTGACGTAACACACACATGTGCTGCACCTTTTAAATTTAGTTATAGATACAGTATGCCGAAAAAATGAATTAAACTGCACGATACAGCTGTTTTTTCCTCCTAAGACTTTTCAGTAATGCTAGGGGCTAAAAGGTAGTAATCCAAAATTTCTAAACTAAGAGGCTACGTAACTTAATATTATTAGGACAAATATTAGCAACAACGCGCTTCATTTTCCGCTTTCTGTCAATGGTATTTTCTTATATTGTCTGTGATACATACATCAACTTCATAACTCGATCATTACTTGCGTCCTAGCCAATATGGACTCTTTTAACTACCATGCTGAATACAAAGTGGGACGATTCCGATTTTCCATTCGTGACTTTCCATTTCTTGAAAGTAACATCCCTACACCTACAACTTCTATCCACGTTGTGGATATGGCCTACTTCAAATATCATTATTACTTCCTTAAAAATATCATCATGTTATGGTCGAATTTTTTTATCGAACAGGTGTGCAGATTGATTCTGGAAAGTGTTTTATGCTCAACATCACAATCTCATTTAGAAAAATTCCTTTTCCTTATAGGCTGCATGCTACGAACTGATTCGGTGCGTAGTTTCCATAAAAGGACACCTTTTGGTACAAATCCATTATTTGAAGACTGAGTAACCGTCAGAGTGTCCTTTAGAGTATTATAAAGTATAAGTTTGTCCAAATTTTTATAAGTAATGTGTTTAATATTCCAGTGTATTTGTACCAGTAAAAGAATGATCTGATCGATACATTTCACGTTTGAGTCATGTCATAATTTCATACAGTTATGATTGCATGTATGACTTGCCGTATATCTTATTTAGACAAAACTTTCAGCTCCTATTCAAGGATATTTGAGCCAATGAATTGCAAAACATGTCATTTGTATGATATTTAGTGGGGTCAATATGATTTGATACATGTAACTGAAGCAAAAGAGAGAGTAATAACATCACCGAATAAATGGTCATCATTCGGCAGGGAACCGTTCAGAAGATCAATGTATAAATGACATTGTAGCCATTTTGGCCTTCCTTACCATTTTATTCTGTCAATGGCTGTTCTTATCTCAGAGAAAAGACATCATCCAAACAAATACCCCCTCGCAAAGATTTCCACGCCAGAATGATTGGCATTGCTGGGCAATGTGGATGCAATATGTGGGCTAGAATGGGACATAAGAATGAAATGTCATCTTAAACTTCTCGAAAGTGGCGCAAGCGTTGTCATGGAGATAGACCTGATTGAAACACTGTAGAAATCACTGAGTGTCTGTCATGTTTTGGCCATGTTTCATTTCGCTTCTTCTCCCTAGTACACACTCCAAAATATAATTCTACTAACACTGTTCCTGTTGAAATTTTAAACAAGCTTGGAGACTTCATAAAACTATTGACGAGAAATGTATGGTACATATTCTGTTCGTGTGGAAACTTATGATTGTTTGAATTAGCCAATATAAAGATAAATGCCCTTAACAACAGTGATTTCTTAAAGCAGAATTCCGTCGAAGCTAACATATCACCATACTTCAGATATAAAAATATCTTGCTCTTTCTTTCAGCTATTCTTAAATTAAATTAAATGAGTTTAACGCACCTGACCCTCTGCTTCTACATTAGTTTAGAAACTTTGGATTCTCATCTTTTGGCCCCTAGCATCACTGACGAGTCCCAGAACAACGAAACAGCTGTATAATGCAGTTTAATTAATTTTTCGGCATACTGTATTTATTAATAAATTTAAAAGGTGCAGCTAATGTGTGTGTTACGTCATCCTTAACCCATTCAACGCCAAGTAAACACTACGACGGTTGAAAGATGAACCAAGCATACTCCTTTAGATTTAGTAATAGATACAGTATTCCGAAAAAACGAATCTCACTACACCATATAGCTGTTTTGTTCTTCTAGGACTCGTCAGTTATGCTAAGGATCATTTGGTAGGAATCGAAATGTTTATTTTCTGAACTACTATAGAAGCAGAAATGCCAAGTGCGTAAAACTCCTTTGATTTATGAATTTAGGAAACAAAAAGATTACTTTAAAATAAAACGAAAGTGTGTATGAACCATGCCACTACTCAAATGAAAACTGTGGTCATCAAGTTTCCAGCAAACATCGGGGACTAATTCAGATGACAATACTATGGAATAACGCTTCCTCTAGTTTTCGTTTTCTTGCGATCTTAATATCATTTATAATGTAATGCCAAAAAAAGTAAATATCGGCAACTCAAACTATCAAATGGAATAAGAATTTCAATAAAGATACTGATAGATTTTTGGTGTGGAATGCGCCAAAAATTGCGCTTGACGGGGACATGTTGAATATTGGTTCACTTTCAGAGGATGTGAAATCTTAGAAAACATAAATGTATTTCTTGACCAAGATGTCCACGATTTGCCTTATAACAAAGTTATACTGTTTACATGTTCACACAACAAAAACAACCAATACTTTTGCACCTTTTAAACGACAAAATACGAGCGAAGAGTGCTTTGCATTTGATCATATCCTAATGTCATAATAGATGAAGTTACATTGGATTCTTCAAAATCGCCAGAATCCTTACATCGCTATAGCTTGGCTCAATCAAGCTATATAATCCAAAAAATTTACCATATTACTTCGTACCATTTAGACAGTGTTACAGTCGTGTTGTGGCAATGTTTTTTTTATATTATAGATGACGTAACACACACATATGCTGCACATCTTAAATATAGTAAAAGATACAGCATGCCGCAAAAATGAATTAAACTGCATCATACAGCTGTTTCGTCCTCCTAGGACTCTTCAGTGATGCTAGGGGCCAAAAGGTGGGAATCCAAAATTTCTAAACTCATGTAGAAGCAAAAGGGTCAGGTGCGTAAAACCCCTTTAATTTATGAATTTAGAAGTAAAATTAAACTAGTTCTGTATAATTTCAAATCGTGTACTACGAAAATGTGTATATTATGTACCGTGTCACTATTCAAATGAGATTAACTGTGGCTATGGCGGCTCCAGCAAACCTCGGGGACTAAAACATCCACTAACAGAGTCTGCCACCCCTTATCGCAACTAACAGTGCATTCGTTTTCTGTTCGTGAGATATTGTGAATTTTCACTTCTTTTACGGTAATGCCCCTTCTACCAAAACCGATGATGTTTTTTGATGTCAAAATGAATTTTGTATTTATAAGCCTGCTCTGAATATCATGACTTCCATGAAAGATGTCGATTGCTGAAAAATAAACCTAAAACATAAAAGGTCCCCTTAAATGTAGGTTGATGAACATTTTAGACAAGTTTTGGTGTTGCCATGATGATTTCATATGACACAATTTTATAATTTATGAATGAGGCTCAATGTTATTTTCATTATTTTCAATAGCATGGAAGAAATTCACGAGACATAAGTTGGTGAATCCACGATAGTTCAAGATGGGTCACCGGTCGATTCGAGGAGGAAATCAGAGAGAACGCAGGTAAAATCTAGACATTGCCCATGACTTTCGGACACTATTTCTGTATCATCTGATGTTTAAATTATTATACAATTCAAATTCGTTGTACACAACACCTTTACAATCCGTGGGTCATCAGGTGATAAATGCTTAAAATAAATATATACCTATCCGTTAAAGCAGTATACGATGGCAGGAATGAAATCTTGAGATATTGTCGATTCACCACTGAAGTCACGCGAATTCATATCGTGTGTCTCATGTTGTTACATATCACTGCACCGTTTCTTGATTTGAAGACATGACATTACGTAATGCGTCAATTAAACTATACGATTTAGATGAGTGATAATTTAGCTTAGGTTATGAAATTTTTATATAAAACATAACTTTTTTATCTCTTGAATTTGTAAAACTTTATTATTTTAAGCACAAGTACCTGTGCATACGTTGATGTATCTTTGATTCAATTTTCACTGAATTTATGATCTTTCAGAATTGTTAGAGAACGTGCCTAAACGAAACAAAACGTCAGATATGCTTAGTCAGCATTTGCCACGAGATGTCATTTTTTTAGGTTACTTTTGTGAATTCCATATAACACGGTTATAAACTAACCAAATATATCACAATTCTAAACTAGTAGGATGTGTCAACTAATTGGAGGCGAGCAAAAAAACCTCATTCATCAGCGTCGGTGGGATGTTTGACAGTTACATAATAGTACCTTAGAATGAGAAGCGTCTGTATCAGTGCAGTATCGTGCATTTACGGGTATGTTTGGTAAGCTATTTGTTAAACAACTGACTTGCGTGTTTGTACAAACAAAGCCATTCTCCATGTCACTGCAGAGTGGGCCTAACCCGAGCTACTTGGCTCATGGAGTTGTATTGATGACTTGGAGAATAACACGCCATCAGACGATGATCAAATTGTCAGAGATACTTAGGCTACATTTCAAAAGATTACTTTTATTTAAATTCCTATTTTGTATTGGCCTTTTTTAACACATTAAGCAGACGGGTATCAAAACACAGCTTTTGGAATGCGATCTGTCGCGAATACAGACTTCGATCGGTTCGTTCGCTTAAATCTGTGATTTTTCAGTAAACGGAATTTAACGTAAGATATGTTATCACTATTCACTTCAGCAGTGTATAATATCCTAGTTAAACGGTGAAAACAATTCTTTTCTGTTAATTCTAAAAATTTAAATGAGTTCCGTTTTATCAAAGCAGTTTAAAAAAGAATTGATAAAAGAGTTTCGTTTAAATAAAATAATCTGGGTTGATAAGATTTTTGAAAAATACCAAAGTTTTTCTCAAAAAGGACAAAATATGTCAAATGTTTCTCAAAAGGACAAAATATATCAATGTGTTTCTCAAAAGGACAAACTATATCAAAGTGTTTTTCAAAAGGACAAAATATATCAAAGTGTTTTTCAAAAGGACAAAATATATCAAAGTGCTTCTCAAAAGGACAAAATATATAAAAGTGTTTCTCAAAAGGACAAAATGTATCAAAGTGTTTCTCAAAAGGACAAAGTAAACCAAATATAGAAACACATGACAAAGTAGATCGATAATTGGTAAAAGTGTTTACAACAAATAAATAATTAAATCAAATTGTTTAACAAAAGGACAAACAATGACAAACGTTTAACACAGAACAAAGTAGGTCAAAGCGTTAAACTAAAAGAGAAAGTAGGTCACAGCATTTAATACATGGAATTAAGTAGGTCAAATGGTTTAACAGAAGGACACATTAGGTCACAGGGGAGACACGCGAGTACTTTGTACGTCACAGTGTTTAAAACAAGAACTAACGTACACAAAATAACTTTGGTATTAGTAAGTAATAGAAATCAGGGGATTTCTTTTTTATCATGGATTATTAAATCTGATCCGAAAATGCAAAATTAAGGCAGTACGCTGACCTATTTATGAATCAGTGAACTCAAAAGTGTGGCTTTTGTAATCTTAGATTGTCCTGTATACCAGTGTGGGATGTAAAAATTGAAAAACACACCTGAATTTAAATTTCATATAAAGCAGAAGAATTGGAATTTTATTTAAAGGGAGAAGAATAAAGTCACAAGATATACTTTAAAGCAGCCGATTTCCTCGTCCTGGTCTATTCTATGTCTTCCACCCTCTCCTCACCACATAAACACTGTGCTAACGACATATCGAGGACGCTTTGTTCCTCGGGCGCCCAGTAATAAATATAGATGTGTTTGCCCTTTAAGCCGTGGGTAAACAGCGTTCTGATTGCTGCCTTGCATCGGGGCTATAATGAAACTGGCAATAGTAGCTCTGAGAGAAAACAAGGCAACATATCACTCGCCAGGCTATAAAACCATAAAGAAACTCCCTCTCGGTGATCATTAAATCCCGGACAAGCCCGGAGTAAACAAATCCGGATTTATTCTGAACGGTCCGGCTTTGTCTTCTGGACAAAATTGAATCATAAATTCATACAGCAGTTTATAATTGCGTTTAAAACATAAGATATCGATACACGAAGTGTGCTTCTCTTCCTTAGACGTTGTAAGCTTGACAAGGCTTGACAATTCATGTGTTATATATTTTTCCCTCATTTTATTTCCATTTAAAACATGTTCTCCATGTAGTATGTGTCTACTTGTGCCAACGTAGTAATGAAATCAGCAACATATTTCTGCAAAATGAATAAAAAACAAATAGATTTTCCTAAATGAATAATCAGTTAAAAAAGAAAACTCAAATTTGCCAGAAAGCTAACCATACTTTACTTATAAGGTGTTAACTTCTCGGTAACATCCGTTAGTGGTTTTTGAGATCGGCAGTTTGAACATCTGGTTTGACGTCGTCGACTTTCATGGAGAGCTATGAAACATTTGTTTTATTGGGTAAGCATCGTGAAAAGTTTGAAGGATTTTTTGTTATATCATAAAGACGGTGATTGCAATCTTTGATTGGCTAAATTATCAATATATTATTTAAACATTATTGAAGTAGCCGAAGTCATATATTTACAACTTGTATGCTTGAACCCATTGACAAAAATGACATTCCTTTTTGTATAAAGCAGGTGACCTCATCACTGCGTATTAATACACTAAAATGACGTAACACGGGGCATACTTGGTGCTCATCCGCCGTGGATAAAAGGTACATGCGCAAAAACTGTACCTTGTGCATTCATTTAAGCATTGAACTTCTTTCACTAAGCATTCATAGGCTACATGAATGCCAACTGGACTAAGGCAAATTCAAAAGAAGCGCGCTAGGGCTTTATGTTGGATTTGCCTTTGTACAGTTGGAATTCATTTTGCCTATGGATGCCTACTAAAAGCAGTTAAATACTTATATTTACCATTTTTAGAATATGTTCACCTCATAAAAAAAATCAATACCTCTTTGTATTTCTCAGCATTAACCTCAAATAATGTATCTATCGTGTTTGCTTGTTCAGTGAAAAGAACAGCCATCGCCCGGGGACGGACAGTGTTACCCAACATAACAGTTATGACGTCATAATAATGATGACGTCATCGATCGGTCAATGGCATTCATGGTCTTATGAATGCCAACTGCATTTGGTAGGGTCATATAGTGGCAGTACCTTGCAATGGTAAATATATGCTAATATGAACCAACATCAAATATGATTTGTTTGTTTTAAACTTAGTAAAGTGCTAAATGTATATGATAAAAACATAAGACTTTTAGAAGTTCTACAAACTAATTCTAAAAATGGAACTTTACTTTGTTTATTTATTGTCATGTTGACGACCTAAAACAAAACCAAACCGGAAGTTACACATTTCCCGCGAAAACGCGCTTTTTGCGCTTCTGCGTTTCCCCAAGTTCATAACAACATTGAATTTCAAGACATAGCTACCATGAATCGCGTATTTCAATCATTTAATGAAAAGTTTAGGGATATACCTCTGAAAAGGGGTTTGTAGTATATAGAAGACAAATGAACTGTTCATGTAAAGCTGATCCGTTGCATCCAAATGCTGTTTTGTGACCTCATGCAAATCGCCTCTTATAATCAAGAAGAGCGATGCAGCAAGCTATAATTCTCTTCTTAATAACTGTAAGCTCCAAGTTCCCTTCAAAGTTCACTAAAAGCTTATTGGTTAGAACAAACGCAGATTTTCTTTAATAAAGACGAAATACCATAACGGACTCCTCACTAATGACGAGAAGTTATTTAACACATTTGATTAAACTTGATTACATTTGCTACAGGAAGTTGATGACTAATAGCCGATTGTGGCTAATCAGGAGAAATAAAAATGTTTGTAGGAGTAAATTCACGGTGTGGGTGTTATAAGTGATAAGTTAAAAGTACATATATTAATGAGAATTAATCTGACATTTTAGATAACATTTTCACTGACACATACATAAATGTTATGTGTTATTGTTTTATATATCAATTAGCACTGCTCGTTTGATGGAGTATGCCGAGTGCATAACGGGTTGAGTAACTGGAACTGTATAAAAACTGTGTGGGCAGTCAGAAAGCGCACGTTGTATTTCAAGGTTTCTCCAAAAGTTTCGAAAATATCCAATATTTTCCTTTTTTGATATTTGTATGTCGACTGATGATTTTGTTGTACGGAAATGACAGACTATAAGTGTTATCAAACCCGGAAAAGCACATAATGTCTTTCTTGATGGTCATTTGTCTGATTAAGGTGACAGTGTACGTAACGTACTAGTCATAAAAAAAAAAATTACATAAAAAAACATTCATTGGTTGTGTAAAATATCTTTACATCAATCATAATTTCCATCATGAAGGAAATGTTTACAAATATAAAACCAAAAGAAATTATATTAGGTTTTATTTACGTTGATTGTAGTCGAAAATTTTCATTTTCCTACATATAATACAGTTGCTAATATTCGTAGGGGTTTGAATTCCGCGAATGCGTTAAGGAAGCTTGCTCATGAGGATTTATGTAATCGACTGTTTCTAGAAAGATTTTTTTTATTGACATCATATATAACATAATTATTAGAATGAGAAAAAGTATTAATAGGTCTGTCATTGGGCTTATTTGGAAGATATCATGGTTTTAAAATTTGGCGGGAAAAGAAGTCCTATTTTTTCATAAGAACTACAAGGAGAAAATTACTTTTTATACTTTGTGGGGAAATGCAAATGGGTAGGAATTATATATTTTTTTATATTTTTTTTTTGCAAAATATATGCCAGATGATTATCTAAGATCTATATTTTGATTGTATTAAAATAAGCTCCCTAAAAAGTCGCAAAAACAAAACCCTCGTGAATAATTGGAGATGTTGGTTTAGCATTTTGAAAATTCGAATTCAAATTCATTTTGCAAGGGGGCACTTTGTAGAGAGCTCATAATTAGGACATTTTGTAGAGCGTTAATATTTCGGACACCTTTAGAGAGCTCATAATTCGGAAACTTTGTAGAGGGTTCATCATTCGGACACTTTAAGGAGAGTTCATAATTCGGACACTTTGTAGAGAGCTCATAATTCGGACACTTCGTAGAGGGTTCTTAATTCGGACACATTATAGAGAGTCATAATTCAGACATTTTGTAGAGAGGTCATAATTCGGACACCTTTAGAGAGTTCATAATTCGGACCCTTGTCGAGAGCTCATAATTCGGACACTTTGTAGAGAGCTCATAATTCGGACACTTTGTAGAGAGTTCATAATTCAGACACTTTGTAGAGGGTTCATAATTCGGACATTTTGTAAAGAGTTCATAATTTGGACACTTTTAGAGAGTTCATAATTCGGACACTTTGTAGAGAGTTCATAATTCGGACACCTTTAGAGAGCTCATAATTCGGACACATTATAGAGAGTTCATAATTCGGACATTTTGTAGAGAGTTCATAATTCGGACACCTTTAGAGAGCTCATAATTCGGACACTTTGTAGAATGCTCATAATCTGAATACTTTACTGAAAATAAATATTTTTTATCATTTTTTATGATTATGCGGAAACTTAGTAGAATACTTTTCTAAAAGGTTTCTAAAAGCTATATACTGAGTTTGAGTTTGTAAAAGCTTATAATCAGATATCTTTTCGAAGGTCCATTAGTCCGAACTCTTAATAGAGAGCTCGTTGATTAGATGCTTTGAAGAGAGTTCAGTATCATGAATATTTCTTAGCTTCAAGTTAGTCCGATAGTTTTTAGAAATATTTAAGTTAATATACTCTGGATAAAGCTGATGATTCTGAACGCTTATCAAATCTATGTACAAAAGTTACTCTGGATAAAGCTGATGATTCTGAACGCTTATCAAATCTATGTACAACAGTTACTCTGGATAAAGCTGATGATTCTGAAAGCTTATCAAATCTATGTACAAAATGTAGTTTTAGAAAGCTCGATATTCCGGAAACTTTGTCCGAATCGTTTTTTTCCCTGCTCGGTTTTAATACTGTTGTAGTGTTGATATTCTACAGTGTTACCGAGATATCACTGCAAAAGGTTTGGGTCCGTCGACAGATAATGCTATGCCCCTGGTTTTTAGAATGTCAAACAATATCAGTATTAGACTGTAATCATTTTCGTTGAATTGATGATTAATCGTTTTTCTCGGTATCCTTGATAAGGGATACTAATTTCCTGTTAATATCATCTACTATCAAAGGAGAGAGAGAAAGAAAAATAACTTCAATGAGTAAAGGAAAAAATATTGATATCATAAATGAGAAGGGGCTGTTATCTTTCAGATGAAAAGAATGTTGTTATCAACGAAATGGGGCCGTCCTAATTTAAGGTGACCCTTGCGCTCCGAATGTTTTACTGACAACTGCCGGTGCCATATGGAACCCCTTTGATACCCGGCGCGCGCGCCCGGGTAAGCTTTCCTACCTCAACATCGTCAGCCCCGGGTGCGTGACTTGGCACGTCGGATGGAGATTTAGCGCCTCGCGGTTGGGTTTAGGGAGGGACCCCGTAGTAAGGGTCAACGACGCAAGGGATCGTGCCCATGAGACTCCTATATAAATACTGAGTCGTCTGCTTGTAGTTTCTATTTCCTTTCTCTTCTGATTGTTTCGCTTTTATATGAGATTGAGGAATCATGAGGAAGTGATTTCAATTTTGTTTCTAGGCTTGCCCAGTCCCCCCTCTCTCTAGCAGTGAACCAACTTCCCATTGCAGTAACGTAACTGGTATTTCACTTAAGATCTTGTTACTAATTTGTAAATGAACGGTTGGTTTCACATACCTGGTATCTCCTGATGTCGAATTCACCGAGCGTTCTGTATGGTCCTATCTAATGTAGGGTAATAGACAGTTCCTTTTGAGTCACATAGACACGGCATATTTTGATGCTACATCACTGACATGTCACGTGACAAATATTATAGTACAGCCTCTCTGAAATGTCACGTGACAAATAGTATAGTGCTGCCTCACTGAAGTGTCACGTGACAAATAGTATAGTACTGCCTCACTGAAATGTCATGTGACAAATAGTAGAGTACTGCCTCACTGAAATTTCATGTGACAAATAGTACATTGCTGCCTCACTGAAATGTCATGTGACAAATAATATAGTGCTGCCTCACTGAAATGTCATGTGCAAATAATATAGTGCTGCCTCACGGAAATGTCATGTGACAAATAATATAGTGCTGCCTCACTGAAATGTCATGTGCAAATAATATAGTGCTGCCTCACGAAAATGTCATGTGACAAATAATATAGTGCTGCCTCACGGAAATGTCATGTAACAAATAGTACAATGCTGCCTCACTGAAATATTATGTGACAAATAGTACAAAGCTGCCTCACTGAAATGTCATGTGACAAATAGTACAAAGCTGCCTCACTGAAATGTCATGTGACAAATAGTACAAAGCTGCCTCACTGAAATGTCATGTGACAAATAGTACAATGCTGCCTCGCTGAAATGTCATGTGACAAATAGTACAAAGCTGCCTCACTGAAATGTCATGTGACAAATAGTACAATGCTGCCTCGCTGAAATGTCATGTGACAAATAGTACAATGCTGCCTCACTGAAATGTCATGTGACAAATAGTGCATTGCTGCCTCACGGAAATGTCATGTGACAAATAGTACAATGCTGCCTCACGGAAATATCATGTGACAAATAATATAGTGCTGCCTCACGGAAATGTCATGTGACAAATAGTACAATGCTGCCTCACTGAAATGTCATGTGACAAATAGTTCATTGCTGCCTCACTGAAATGTCATGTGACAAATAGTACAATGCTGCCTCACTGAAATGTCTTGTGACAAATAGTGCATTGCTGCCTCGCGGAAGTGTCCCGACACCCCAAACCATTTTACGTCTCTCTCTAAACCTACAAAACCTTTATACAACTGTAGGTCCCTAGTTCTATATAGTGGAATTAGCGATCCCTAGTTCTATATAGTGGAATTTCAAGGTTTTTTCTTCAAATATAATTATTTAATCTTCAGACTATTTTTTGCAAATCAAAATTAATGGTTGCTTACGGGAGGTCTTTATCAAAGAGGAACTCGGAATGTCCGGAGAAAACCCATGTTGTTGCGCAGGTGATCTCATTCCTTTCACATTCGGTCGGGGCATCGAACCCCGGTCGTCTGGGTGAAATGCAAGTGTGCTACCATTGCAGCACCCGACCACTTTATGAAAATATAGGCGATAGTACATGTGACAGAGTCTTGTGAGAGACATATTAGAACAAGCTGTTTCCTTCATAAATTGGAATTTTATAAATTTATACTTGAAATAATGTTCATAATAAACACAAGTACAAACCAGAGGTGGCTCGTACTTCTACAGACTGTGATAAGATCATTTTAGATTTTATCTTTTTCCCTAGAAAAGTTATATTGACACGTGGAGTGCAAGCTCCTTGAACTAGTTTTAACATAAAACAATGGAAAATGTGAAGAGCCTCTTTTTATATAAAAACCGCATCTTCAACCGTATAACACAGACTCTGTATCAATGGACCATCCGACATATACCTGTAAATGGGAATATCGATATTTTGAATGTATATCTGCCTGAACAAATATATAATAGAGTTTGATGTTTAATGGTGTTGCACTCTTAAAGTGCAGTTTTCAGTTCGCCATGTACCAGACACAACCTCTCCAAACAGAAATAAACATTTTGCAATCCGAATCTGAAATCAATCTCATTAAGATGCTTTGAAATTGAATTTGCTGTGTACATCTTAGAAAAATATCTTTGAGTAGAATCTTGCTGAGAAGAATGAATGATATCTTGATAACGGACTCTGAATTGCGGAGGTCAAAGGGGTTACGTTGTCTGGCATGCTGTTACCACTAGCCTTCCATATCTGGGTCGGAAGTTCGAGGCCAACGTGGAACAGTCGCTATAGGTACTGGTCGTCCGTCTGTAGTTTTTTTTTCCCGGGAATCGGGATTTCTCACACCACTAAAGCCTGGTACGTCTTAAAAACACACCACAGAAACCATAGCGGCACGCCATCGTTAAAACGAAATATATTTTGTGACGTTGTCTGTTCCGGTGATGTAATACCGTGTACGCTGACGATACAGGTATATTTCTTATTATAAATTCTCTCAAACTAAAGCGAAGTTGGAGACTGATTGGTTCTTCTTCTTCTTCTTCCTCTACTTATTCTTCTTTTAGAACTTCGCATTAATATATGGGGAGGTGCTTAGATATACAAGAAACTTTTGCTTCATCAGCCGTGTATCCAAGGGACCCGCCTCGACCTTCACTAAGTGTATATCTATCAGCACATATACATGTGTTCGCCAAGGTGATGCTTTTGGCCCTTTTGTATTTCCAATATTGCTTAAAACTTGGTTTACGACTAAAGTATCGCACCACGACCCAAGTTCCACAGGGTGTTTTTTGCGACTTTGAGGGAAGTTTTGTGGGGACTTCTGTAATGGTCTCTAGAAAATATTAGTACTTCTATGTTCGTATTGGTACAATGAAACAAAGAAATGTATACCAGTTAGGTAAAAACTTTTGACGGTAGAAGTGACCTCTATCGGCGCTATTTTTATATGTGGTGTTTGATAGCTCGAGTTTTGATTTATCCTAAAGCCCATATAAAATGAAGCTCGTAATAATTATATTTCTTATTTTCATAAGTATAAGTTTTAATGGAAACTATTAAGACTAAGACCTCATAATGGCAAATAAGAACGTAGCACACTATAGCTATAGTTTCATATGTTGATTGTCGTATTAGCAGTATATCATATAAATCACACAAGATCACAGTCTTTTATCACAATACCGGTATTCACACTTTATCACGATAGTAGCACGATATCACCATAATAGCACTATATCACCATAGTTACACTATATCACCATACTTACACTATATCACCATAGTTACACTATATCCCTAAAGTTACACCTTATCGCCAAGGTTACACCTTATCATCAAAGTTACATCTTATCACCAAAGTTACACCTTATCATCAAAGTTACACCTTATCATCAAAGTTACACCTTATCACCAAAGTTACACCTTATCACCAAAGTTACATCTTATCACCAAAGTTACACCTTATCACCAAAGTTACACCTTATCATCAAAGTTACATCTTATCACCAAAGTTACACCTTATCATCAAAGTTACACCTTATCATCAAAGTTACATCTTATCACCAAAGTTACACCTTATCACCAAAGTTACACCTTATCACCAAAGTCACACCTTATCACCAAAGTTACACTATTTCACACGTGTAACACTTTATTACAAAAATTACACCGTGTCACCAAAGTTACACTATATCACCATAGTTACACTATATCACCAGAATAACACTATATCACTAGGGTTACACAATATCATGATAGTTGCGCTAAATCATTGTTGTGACACTTTATACCCATGGTTACAATTTATCAACAGAGCTATCCCAAGTACGCAGTGTTGACTTTAACAACACAGATTCATTATATCGCCAAAGTTACACATAATGGCCATACATACACTATATCACCAGTGCAACACAATATATCTTGTCAAATGTTACATTAAATCAGACATGTTACTTTGTTTCATCGTAGTTACACGTTTTCACCATGGTTACACGTAATGACCATAGTTACACATAATGACCGTAGTTACAAATAATGACCGTAGTTACACGTAATGATCATAGTTACATATAATGACCATAGTAACACATAGTGACCGTAGTTACACGCAATGACCATAGTTACACATAGTTACCGCAGTTACACCTAACGATCGTAGTTACACGTAATGACCGTAGCTACACATAGTGACCGTAGTTACACATACTGACCATAGCTACAAATAATGACCATTGTAACACATAGTGACCATAGTTACACATAATGACCATAGTTACACGTAATGAGCATAGTTACACATAATGACCATAGTTACACACAATGACAATAGTTACACACAATGACCATAGTTACACATAGTGACCGTCGTTACACGTAATGACCGTCGTTACACGTAATGACCGAAGTTACACGTAATGACCGAAGTTACACGTAATGAGCATAGTTACACACAATGACCATAGTTACACACAATGACCATAGTTACACATAGTGACCGTCGTTACACGTAATGACCGTAGTTACATGTAATGAGCATAGTTACACATAGTGACCGACGTTACACGTAATGACCGTAGTTACATGTAATGACCGTAGTTACATGTAATGACCGTAGTTACATGTAATGACCATTGTTACACGTAATGACCGTAGTTACATGTAATGACCGTAGTTACATGTAATGACCGTAGTTACATGTAATGACCGTAGTTACATGTAATGACCGTAGTTACATGTAATGACCATAGTTACACGTAATGACCGTAGTTACATGTAATGACCGTAGTTACATGTAATGACCGTAGTTACATGTAATGACCATAGTTACATGTAATGACCGTAGTTACATGTAATGACCATAGTTACATGTAATGACCGTAGTTACATGTAATGACCGTAGTTACACGTAATGACCGTAGTTACATGTAATGACCGTAGTTACATGTAATGACCGTAGTTACATGTAATGACCATAGTTACACGTAATGACCGTAGTTACATGTAATGACCGTAGTTACATGTAATGACCATAGTTACACGTAATGACCGTAGTTACATGTAATGACCATTGTTACACATAATGACCGTAGTTACACGTAATGACCGTAGTTACACGTAATGGCCGTAGTTACACGTAACGACCATAGTTACATATTTTCACCGTGGTTACACGTAATGAGCATAGTTACACACAATGAGCATAGTAACACATAATGACCATAGTAACACATAATGACCATAGTAACACGTAATGATCGTAGTTACACATAATGACCATTGTTACACATAATGACCATAATAACACATAGTGACCGTAGTTACACATAATGACCATAGCTACAAATAATGACCATTGTAACACATAGTGACCATAGTTACACATAATGACCATAGTTACACGTAATGAGCATAGTTACACATAATGACCATAGTTACACGTAATGACCATAGTTACACATAGTGACCGTCGTTACACGTCATGACCGAAGTTACACGTAATGACCGAAGTTACACGTAATGAGCATAGTTACACACAATGACCATAGTTACACACAATGACCATATTTGCACATAGTGACCGTCGTTACACGTAATGACCGTAGTTACATGTAATGAGCATAGTTACACATAGTGACCGACGTTACACGTAATGACCGAAGTTACACGTAATGACCGTAGTTACACGTAATGACCGTAGTTACACATAATGACCGTAGTTACACGTAATGACCGTAGTTACACGTAATGGCCGTAGTTACACGTAATGACCATAGTTACATATTTTCACCGTGGTTACACGTAATGAGCATAGTTACACACAATGACCATAGTTACACATAATAACCATAGTAACACATAATGACCATAGTAACACGTAATGATCGTAGTTACACGTAATGACCGTAGTTACACATAATGACCATTGTTACACATAATGACCATAATAACACATAGTGACCGTAGTTACACGTAATGACCATAGTTACACGTAATGGCCATAGTTACACGTAATGACCGAAGTTACACATAATAACCATAGTTACACATAATGACCGTAGTTACACGTAATGACCGTAGTTACACGTTATGACAATAGTTACGACAATAGCTACACATTATAACTACATGTTTAATTAGTTACAATATATCGCCGACGTTTTGGTGATTATCATTAGATTCCTTTATAACAGTCACTTACTCACACTCAACATGTATCCGCTCTGATTTGTATTTTAGTTTAACTTGTATGATGCGTATGGTGTGTATTTATCTTAAAATCGAGATATTGAAATGCTGTAAGTGAGGGCTTACGATTGTTATATTGTAACACGCAAACACCCAACAACTCGTGTATGTCTCATCTCGCGCTGTCACCTGTCAGTTGTTAGTTCACGCGACATGGCCCCTCCCCCGAGCGTCCAAACAGGGGTACTTCCCCGAGTGGTAGATAAGACTATTTTTATTTTTGAGTTTAGCGATAACAGATGACACGAGGAGTGAGAAATATCCCGCCATCGCGTCATTGTCTGTCCTGTATGGTGTTAAATGAACAATCTCGCGATTTCTCGTCACTTCTTCCGGTCGGTCATCTGATTCATATTGACGTCGTCGGATTTTTTGCGGGAAATCTGTGTAATTGATATTTTATCAATCTGACAACTATAGATAATACCTATATATGTGAATACGCTTTATGACACGTCCTTCTTTCTATTCTTTATCACTTCCATGATAAAAGCTAAGGCTACGTGAAAAGGTGTGTGTGACATATTAGCTTTAAGTATTAAACTGCGCGCGTGCTTTTGTGAATGGGCGTTCAAATATGTGTTGTAAGTCGGACATTTCATTTCACGTGACTAACAGATATAAGTTATACCGGAAGTACGGTGGCGGAGGTTTTTTTTCGGAATTTTGAGGATGGTAAATTTTCGGATGGAGTCTATTCTTAACTAAAAATGAAAATACCAAGATGTATGACTAAATAAAATCATATCATTTTTCGCAAAATAGCGCCTTTGTTCGTTCAGTAAAGTCCTGCCATATCACGCGGGATGGTGATAGGCCCGTTCCTATCGACCAACACACTCAGAGCACCACAGCTTGTTTGTAAAAACCTTAACAAAAAAAATATGAAAACAAAATGTCAGGAAATCGAGTCCTAGTAAAACGGACAACAGGTGTTTCGACGTGACGCACGAGCTGTCAAACAGGAAGTCAGGATTTTGTAGCTCTCCGGTGTGCGGAGGAAACAAAGAGATAGGACAGGTAATTTTCAATTTTGCATTATACCTGTAATGCAAGCGTTTGACATCGCCATGACAACAGCATAGGTAACATGTCAACGGTGGAAGGTTGGAATATCTAAAGAGCTCGGATTTTAGAAGAGCCGTGGCGTGGTAATCCCTCGTAAATTTTATTGGGAAATATTTTACGTCGTCGGCTACAGGAGAAGATAAAACGCTCTTCATGCCTCTGGGTATCAGTAATTTATAATACCGGGTTATAGACCTGCAGATAAGCGCCGTTTATGGCTAAGGTTGTCATGTCCGTTGCCTTATTTACTGATATTTGAGAGAGAAAATATGACTGAGAAATTGAAGATTTACCGAGCTCATAAGTAGTCAGAATCCATTCTGTTGACCAGATCATGCTCAGCACGCCTCGTACGATCGAGAAGGTCGATTTTAGTGATAGTGCGGTACTTGGCTGATAACGCGAGATTTGTGGAATATTCACGATCTCCGCCATATTGGGTGTAATAAGTTAATGTTATTGACAAGCTACCCGTCTACAATAGAAAGGTATTATAGAGTTAAGGTAGACTGGATATACGTAAAACAGTATTAAACACGTACTAGATGTTGATTTCGACGGGATTGTCGGGCTTGGCATCCAATTCAAGAACATCCGGGGTCGACAATTTTGAGTACAAAAAGAAGACTGTTCGTAGTAAATATGGTATTTCATTACCGTATCGGGAGGAGGGGGGGGGGGGGAGTTTTAAGGATAAGAATATCAGAAAGTCAAATCTAACGTCATTAAATATCAACACGCCCAATCGATTTTATATAACTTACGTACCACACACATTATCTGTCGGCATAGAATATACCCCACAATAACACATATATTATATGTCGTCATGAAATATGTCAGATCCAATCTGACGTCAAATTAATGTACTAAACCATTTTATCCGACGTCATAGAATATAACACAATGCACATCCAACCTGATGCCATTAATCATACTACACAAATTATCTGACGTCATGAAATATTAAAACGCCTAAATCTGACGTCATATAATATACTACACACATTTTCTGTCGTCATAAAATGTACCACAATGCACATCCAATCTTACATCATTTAACATATTTACCACCATATCTGACGTCATGAAACATACAACATCTAACCTGACGTCATTTAAGATATTATGACGTCATTTGCAATCTTACGCGTCATACTCAAACTTGCTTCCCATAATGCACAACACCGGGCATTACGTTCTGTATTTTGTAAAGGAATATGATTTTATAGACAAGACAGACTTCCAGGTATAAAGTGTGTTTTGCCCCTTATCAAGGTAATATTTCCGGTCATATTGAGTTGACGAAGCCCGAAGACCTAGATCTCAAATTCAATAGTAGATCTAGTGTTTTGTTTCACCGACCCGTTATTCTAAGTATCAAAAGTAATCATCCATACTTTAAAATTAGTGGTTCAAAAATAAGCCACTTCGAGAGAAATGATTTCCTTGGAAAGGTTTTAGATAACAACCTTTTAATAATTGAGAATTATCTCGAAGCGTTAATTTGAAGATAAAACACGATTACGTGACGTCATAATTACTGATTAACTCAAGTGCTTTATGTTTCGACTTGTCACAAGACAAATACATCAACGGCGGCGATGTTACCTAGCAACGGTTTACTGTGTCGGACAGGCGTAGATGTTAGCAACAGAATTACGCGTGCGCATGGTTGTACCACGTAAACTTCAGATATGTTCTCAAATTGTAATGCCGTTTATACAGCAGTTCACCGTACGTGTGCATCCATAATCTTTTATCGGTTTGCTCGTCATTAGAGCATTTGTCAACAATTGCTAGGCTCTTGTATTGGGGCTAATTAATCTATTTCTTTCTCGCTTCGGCTCGTCTCCCATTGAAAAGGACACGCTTCTCAATTTGTCATTTGATTGGGACCCCATGTACCGGTCACTATTATCCGGGTGTTCAATGCGCGTGCGTGTCCATATAAGGTAAACATTATGACGGAGACTGGCACGTGTGTCGCACGCGACATTATCTGAAACATTTTATTCCAATAGTTTGTAGTTGATTGTAATACAGTTTTTATTTTGTAGTGTGGCCCTAATATAGACACCAGCAAAGTAGTTTAATGCACAACAGGGAATATATAAAATCATTTTGTTAAAAAAAAAAAAACGAAAATTACTTAATTAAACAGATATACGCTGTATATAAATCCATTTTTTGTTTATGTTCGTCACCAGTTATTACATATATGTACTTAATTATAAAGGTGACGTCATCGCATTGGTGATGTCATAATTCAATTAAATTATGTGGTGATGTCATTGCATTTGTTATGTCATAATTTGATCAATTCTGTGCATTTTATGACGTAGAAAGTCATTAATTCACTACGTGTATCACTGACCTCTGAAACCAAAACCATGTACAGATTAACTCTGAACTACGCTGAACTAGAAATAAGTTCAGAAATACTAGCGCCAATAAAGTAACTATGAGTGAACTAAGTGAACTAGGCCAGCAATATTTGCGTCCAGTAACCAGCACAGAAACAGAAAAGAAGTGACGACAAGGAACCAGTTTAAAAATACTATAGTGGCTAGAAAGCGATTCAACAATACTAGCGCCTAGAATTTAAAAATTGAAAAAAAAAAATAAAAAAAAAAACCAGTTCAGAACTGTTTTCAGAAATATTAGTGAAAAACAAAAGAGAAATACTAGCGCCAGGAAATGTGGTTTAAACACACCATTAATCTTTAAGAAATACAAGTACCAAGAACCGAGGTCAAACAATATCAGCCCATATACACGTAGTATATTATAAACATTGTTTAGATACATAATATTATGTATATTTGTGTCTTGCACAGGAATTTTTACTGTGTCCAGAACTAAACCGAGGTTTATCATACATGTAAACTATTTTCTTATTTAGGTAGAAAAAATAGACTCAATAAATAATAATAAAATAAGACTCCACATCTGCCTCAGAACTAGCACTGCGACAGTCGCAGGCGATGTCCACATCCTCGTTACCGTAGCAAGGTCAGCGAAGTAAATAACCACAGTAATTGGTGATTATGTTATTTCTGAGTATCAAATCGAATGAACTTTGCTCGGGAAACAGGGATACAACAATGTTTGAAGGAACTCATCGCAATTGACCGGAGGCCTTTGGTTCTAGAGCAGCTGAAGTCTCCATTTTAACTCGACAAGTAACTTAATAACGAATAATATTTCTCATTTCCTTCGTCAGCCCGAGTGTGGCTAACTCAATCGGGCAGAATAGCGTTGTGACGTGTATCCGAACAGATTTGATAACCTGTCATTGTACGGCACACTGCTAGTATCGGGGGCCAAATATTATCTCAAACTTTGTACTTCTGATCCGCTCCCAATTTGATAAAATATACTTGAATAATCACACTGCATTTGTCAAAGGTTAAAATCAATCTGCAACCAGATCTAGTTCTCCCCCAGTCGTAATACACTCTGTACCGAACCCTCACTAACATCTCATTACCGCCGATTGGCATCATGGCCGCTCACAGGCGGCTGAAGAGGGTAGAAACAAATGGAAGATAGAGGTAAAGCGGTGGTCTGGCGTCAAGCGAGAGAGAGATGGGTGTTTACAGGGGATAAGAGTAAAGTCAAGCATAGGAAAATTAATAACAAAGGGTTACCCCGATCTTTGGCGCCAAGTCTGATCCATAATTAGCCTTTTCGAAATGAAAGTTTGATGGCAGACGACCCGATTTATCCATTAAACAGTCGGTAAGTAGTGAAATTAGTCCTCGATAATCCAGTTTAACTCATAAGTGTGAAACGAAACACTTACAAAATATTCCCAAACGAGCCAGTTTAGACAAAGACCGTTGTAAACAGACCTGACGTGCAGCCTATTTCTGCAAGGTCTGTCCTCGTGGTCTTTTTGCCACTTAATGCGACCAGTAAAATCTCATACTTTTATTTGAATTTGCTTGTGTTGACTTTTCCTAAGAAAATAAAGTTGGCCAAACTAAGTATATTTACCAGTGCTCTCCAATTATTGATCTGGTAATAAATGCTAGTGGGGATTGAGCCCCGGCGCACCTCTCGTACTGATACACGGGTTGGTGAGGAAGGTATGTCGAGTCAGCTGATAACGGCAAATGTCGGCTTGATAAAGTGACTGTCAGCGAACAGGGTGGAATTGGGGCAATCGTAATCGGGGTAGATCTCCAGGACGCGGTTAGGATTACCCCAGCTCCATCCGACCCTCAAAAACACCGGTACAGACGGGCGACGGCAGACGACAGCGATAGACACTAAATCAGGATATTACATTTTCCCGCGTATTTGTTCATTCTTTGATTTCATCTCTTGCTAAAAAAAACCTACAATTTTGTACGTTGTATTTTATTAGACATTCAAAGAAAGTTATAAATTTATTTCAAGGATCCAATAAGACATATACACACAATTTTTTTTCAAACATTTTGTTGTATTTGATTAACACCCATGTGACCTGAACAAAAATTGTCATTGAGAAATTTTCTCCGGAAAGGCTGGGGTCTATAAAACGTTTAACATACGGTACTCTATGACGAGTGGTAGTAAACCGGTGCGCAACACTTGTCGATAGCACGAGCAACAATGAAATGGCCGCCATTTATTGCTAAATTTTATGACGTCTGCTCCATGTTCCCGGTCTGATCTGGGTATAAAGTTGTGTCGACTGCTCGTCTCAAATCTCCCTATCGCTTTTATTAGCTCAAAATGAAGTCATTTTCAAAGGAAGTAGATTATTTTTAAAATGGTGAAGAATTTTACATTCGCTTTATGATACTCCTTGATAACAGTAAAACTCCTTTCAATACCACGTGATCTAGTGACGTCATAGTGCGTGAGAGATCATAAATCAGCGTTGTAAACTAGCCATGTCTCCTATGGGATAGTTCGTCCTTGGTCAAAGCTTCCGGGATGGTATAATATGGAAACAGTCATCATTAGTAGTCACTGTTCCGAATTCAGAAACATGCGAGAAAATAATTTTATCATTTTTCGTCAAAAATCTATGTAACAATTTGCTACTCGGCATGTTAGCAAATATTTTTCATTTTGATAATTTTTAGTAATTTTCTGTATTTGACGATAAGCAGATAATAATTTTAACAATAAAAACGACCTGTATTTGACATTAACCAAACAGTCGTTATTTCATCATGTGTGTTACATATGTAACGCATACATTCTTAAATTAGTCAGTATTTACGCATACAAAAGCAATTGCAACCGCGTTGCTTCATTGTCACGTGATAGCCAGACAGTGACTAAACGCGATCCTTCATTCAAGGAAACCAAACTTTTCCGAAATCACACTTATATATCGTTATAATGATTCTAAGAACTATTACGTCACATTTATGTTTAAATAGGACTTAACATGGCAGCCCTCCAATGTTTCCTTATTGTAAGCCTTCCTGTTCTATAGAAGAAGACTTTTATTGCCGCCCAAACGATTTGATAGGCTACACTAGAATGAATTTTGTTATAAATAAAATATTGATATATAGTGGTTTTCTGACATCATATGAAAAAAACATCAATTTCTACGTTTTTTTCACAAAATTTTTTTTTTCAAACATTGACAGACTTATTAAATTATTTCATTTAAACGGGAAGTTCCGTTTTCAAAAAAACATTCTTCTGTGAAAAAATGGGGAAAAAATTTACATAACTGGCTTAAAACATTTGAAGCGGTAAAAATGGCATGTGCAAACTTTTTGAAGTACTTTCTGTTTCATGTCCCTTCAATCTGTTTCACAGGGAAATGTTATTTTTAATTCATTTATTACTCGAACAAGTAAAGTCTTGACCACAGATTTTGAACTTGAGAATGAAAATGGTTTCATGAATATGGACCAGGATGTTTGTAAGAGCGGGAACCTGTATGTCAGTTGCTCACCGCCACACTTTGTGGTTATCCGGAAAC
This sequence comes from Mimachlamys varia, assembly GCA_947623455.1. Classification (NCBI taxonomy): domain Eukaryota; kingdom Metazoa; phylum Mollusca; class Bivalvia; order Pectinida; family Pectinidae; genus Mimachlamys; species Mimachlamys varia. The sequence continues at coordinate 54,644,327 of OX392528.1, forward strand.
GTTGAACCCAACCTTAATGATGTGTATCTAAGTCTATATCTTTGCTTACTAAGTCCTGCTATAGACCTGTCATTTATATACCCGGTATAGACGAAATCCCAGTTAATCTTCTACGACCGTCGACCCCTTATACCCGGGATCTGAAGGGGCGGTAACCGTCTAAAGGGGCCAGTACGTCTGATAGCGGTCGCTACCTAGTCTTACAAACCCAAAAGGGTCCGATAATGGCCCCTTTCAGGTGCAAATGTCTCGGACACTAGTGGAGCTGATTTCGGGGTTGCCTGGAACTTGTATCTCGCCCAGATAGGCCATTAGATTAAGACTGATTATTAATGGACGTAATCTCTGTGTTGCCAGTCTCGGGGTTGTTCTGGTCAGGGGCCCGACGATCGCCATTCCGGTGAACGAATTTATTAACAGTTGTTCTGAGTCTTGTTTTATCGTTCCATACAAAAATATTTCTGTTTCTTACTCCGGAATGTGACATACTGCTGATTAAAATAATCTAGTTTAACCTATGAAATGATGTAGTATAGGGTGTTCCCTGAGATGGGTGAGAGCAAAGGGTGGGTTTTCTCCGACGTGTTGTGATATAGTCTGTTTATATTGTGTTGTGTTGTAATAGAGTGTGTTTAGACTTTCCTGTTGTGGTATAGTCTGTTGAGACTGTCGTGTTGTGGTATAGTCCCTCTAGACTATCCTGTTGTGATATAGTCTGTACAGACGGTCGTGTTGTGGTATAGTCTGTTTAGACTGTGTCGTGTTGTGATATAGTCTGTTTAGACTGTTGTGTTGTTGTGGTATAGTCTGTTTAGACTGTTGTGTTGTGGTATAGACTGTTAAGACTGTGTCGTGTTGTGTTATAGGCCGTTTAGACTGTCGTGTTGTGGTATAGTCTGTTTAGACTGTGTCGTGTTGTGGTATAATCTGTTTAGACTGTCGTGTTGTGGTATAGTCTGTTTAGACTGTGTCGTGTTGTGGTATAGTCTGTTTAGACTGTGTCGTGTTGTGATATAGTCTGTTTAGACTGTTGGGTTGTTGTGGTATAGTCTGTTTAGACTGTTGTGTTGTGGTATAGACTGTTAAGACTGTGTCGTGTTGTGTTATAGGCCGTTTAGACTGTCGTGTTGTGGTATAGTCTGTTTAGACGGTTGTGTTGTGGTATAGTCTGTTTAGACTGTCGTGTTGTGGTATAGTCTGTTTAGACTGTCGTGTTGTGGTATAGTCTGTTTAGACTGTCGTGTTGTGGTATAGTCTGTTTAGACTGTGTCGTGTTGTGGTATAGTCTGTTTAGACTGTCGTGTTGTGGTATAGTCTGTTTAGACTGTGTCGTGTTGTGGTATAATCTGTTTAGACTGTGGTGTTGTGGTATAGTCTGTTTAGACTGTGGTGTTGCGGTATAGTCTGTTTAGACTGTGTCGTGTTGTGGTATAGTCTGTTTAGACTGTTGTGTTGTGGTATAGTCTGTTTAGACTGTCGTGTTGTGGTATAGTCTGTTTAGACTGTGTCGTGTTGTGGTATAATCTGTTTAGACTGTCGTGTTGTGGTATAGTCTGTTTAGACTGTCGTGTTGTGGTATAGTCTGTTTAGACTGTGGTGTTGTGGTATAGTCTGTTTAGACTGTGGTGTTGTGGTATAGTCTGTTTAGACTGTGTCGTGTTGTGGTATAGTCTGTTTAGACTGTTGTGTTGTGGTATAGTCTGTTTAGACTGTCGTGTTGTGGTATAGTCTGTTTAGACTGTGTCGTGTTGTGGTATAGTCTGTTTAGACTGTTGTGTTGTGGTATAGTGTGTTTAGACTGTTGTGTTGTGGTATAGTGTGTTTAGACTGTTGTGTTGTGGTATAGTGTGTTTAGACTGTGTAGTGTTTTGGTATAGTGTGTTTAGACTGTCGGATTGTGGTATAGTCTGTTTAGACTGTTGTGTTGTGGTATAGTCTGTTTAGACTGTTGTGTTGTGGTATAGTCTGTTTAGACTGTTGTGTTGTGGTATAGTCTGTTTAGACTGTTGTGTTGTGGTATAGTCTGTTTAGACTGTTGTGTTGTGGTATAGTCTGTTTAGACTGTGTCGTGTTGTGGTATAGTCTGTTTAGACTGTTGTGTTGTGGTATAGTCTGTTTAGACTGTTGTGTTGTGGTATAGTCTGTTTAGACTGTCGTGTTGTGGTATAGTCTGTTTAGACTGTTGTGTTGTGGTATAGTCTGTTTAGACTGTTGTGTTGTGGTATAGTCTGTTTAGACTGTTGTGTTGTGGTATAGTCTGTTTAGACTGTCGTGTTGTGGTATAGTCTGTTTAGACTGTTGTGTTGTGGTATAGTCTGTTTAGACTGTGTCGTGTTGTGGTAAAGTCTGTTTAGACTGTTGTGTTGTGGTATAGTCTGTTTAGACTGTTGTGTTGTGGTATAGTCACATCAACATTCTATATATAGTGTTTATCCTGTGCGAATGTCCTGCAGGTAAGGCGTCAGAATTTTACCTGCTGCTCCAACTGCATGATCGTAAGAGGCGACTAAATTTGGTATCTTATCTTTTCTCTTTCTTATTTATTTTCTCCCCCTAATGTCTCCCTTGACACAGCCTCACTTTTGGTCTTAAGTTGAGCCCATGTGATGAAGGCTATGGGTTCTGTCCCCAGGCCGAGACATACCAGAGTCTCTAACAATGGTAGTTACTGCTCCCTGCTTGACGCTCAGCATTATGGGAGTGGAACGACTGGCTCACACGTTGTCAGTATAATGTGACCGGGTGGGGTGTTCTGCTGGGGGCCTTCGGCAGTATGCTTCAGTGTGGTAGCACTTTAAATCAGGAGGCTTACATGAACATAACGCAGCCTCAATAATACACACGCACTCAGCACACGCATCCAACCATCAAACCAATTAACCCTGTACAACAAGCAAGCTTTAATCATTTTTTGAAATATTCAAAATTATCTTCCTGTCTCATTTTTCTCTTTTTCTCATATCAGAATGATGTTGAAGCGAGCTCATAATATTTTTGTTATATTCAATGAAGAATAGAAATCATTAAACAATAGACCTGCCTCTTCGGAATGTCCTCACAGTCATACCGTCGTTGAGAGTAACAGCGATTTCGTATGTTGAAAGAAAGACTAGCTTTTGCTATTTCTGAAATAGTAGTTCTTACATTGTCTTGTCTAAATAGTTTTTAATTTTCTCGTTATTGTCAAGTTTATCGTCTCAGAGAAATATTTTATAAAAAGCAATTCTATGATAAATAATTATTAGAAACACTTACAAGAAAACACCACACCATTACGATCAGGAACCCTAAAAATACTTTACCTGTATCAGATGACCGTTCCGTCGAGCTCACCTGTTTGAAAAACAGACTGCTTCTGATGCAGTGGCACATACAATGTATGTGTTAACCTATTTTGTCCTTAACAGACAAGTACCAAACCTATAGTCTTGAAAGATCACGCCCCCCCCCCCCCCCCCACACACAGCACATTTTTAATTTAGCAATAGATACAGTATGGCGAAAAAAAGTGAAATGTACCATACAGCTGTTTCGCCCTTCCAGGACTCATCAGTGATTCTAGGGGCCAAAAGGTAGGAATCGAAATTTTCTTAACGCATGTAGAAGCAGAAGTATCAGGTGAGTACTTCTTTCATTGATTAATTTAGAAACCAAATTACTTTAGTAGTACTGTATAATTTCAAATCGTGTACAACGAAAGTTTGCATATTATGAGCCATGTCACTACGCAAATGAGATAACTGTGGCTATGGAGGCTCCAGCTAACCGGAAACAGTCTACCAATCTTATCATGAAAGATGACGTAACACACGCAAATGCCGCCCCTTTAAAATTCATTTATCTTAAACTTCGCACATAGCTTCATTTCTTACCCCCATAATGAACTTCGTATTTAACGTTTTAAAATTATAGACCACGTACTGTTCCGATATTCATAAAACATGTAAAGTGATCATAAGATTACAGGGATGCTGTGACCTATTTCTTATCCTTTTCCCACTTGATACAGTAACACGTACTCATTTTAGTCATTTCGTCTAATGACTACTTTAAAGGCCCAATATACGTAACTTTCGGCAAATCTTGAAGCGAAAATCAAGTTTAGTGACTTATTATATTTATAGAGTTAGTTAAGATTAACTGATATCAGCAATATTCAAGATGAAATCTTGCGCGGTTACCGGTACAGCAGCAGTTGAAACACGGTATTTGTAAACACGCGTCCATCTCGAACTGTCTTCTACCTACGGCTTTGTTGTTGAAGTGGGCCCCACCTGAACGTTTTTGAATTCTTTGGATTATTATGTCAACCGTTTCTTGTAAGTTACCGCTCAGGTTTACTTCGTTTTAGGCTTATTTTTGCATGGTTATCAACTGGAATTTTTTTCATAATTTTTCAGAATCACAAAAATTTCACTGAAATTACGTATATTGGGCCTTTAATAGGGTTTTTGTTTAAGTCAGTTGTGTTGACTAAAGAGGGGAGTTGTATGGTTGGCCGTACCAAAAATATCGAGCATTGTACGTCTGCCCTTAATGCCCTCATTAGCAACCGGAAGTGACGTGGATTGCGTTGAGAAGCACCACAAGAAACGGTTCAACTCTTACAATGGTGTCAGCTGTGTTTAGTATAGAATTGAATTACTTCCTTCTTCCCGGCGTCCACTACCCTCTTAGGAAATAGAAACTACTGTCCATCAGGACAAGAGGAAGCGGAATATTCGTGTTGGCAAGGATAAATATTTGCCGAAACCAAGAAAAAAATTCTAATAAAACAACTTTCGATCTTCCCTTTCTTAAAATGAACCACGCCATGCCGAGTTCATCGACTAGGTGTAGTATTTATAAATGGTATGTCGTAAAGTTCCAGATCAGATTTCATCACCTTTCTGTACGGTACTACCATATTTTAACCACCTCATATTAACAAGCGTTTAAAAAAAGTTTCTCGTACAGGATGTACTTCATCATATACTTTTATCTATGGACTCTTCTTATTTTCTGTAAATATATACCTTTTTGTAGGAATAACAAATGTTAAGTTACTTGCATTAATCTAACATATTTTATACCGGTATATAAGTCTACGGTTTTATAGTTCAAGAGGGAAATAAATTAGAAAATACCGAAGCGTTAACAAAACCATAATCCGAACTTAAAATCGATTAAATTAGGGGCAAAATATGAACAAAGGAAAAATGTACATGGAGACCCTTGTAAAGTACAAGAGAATAAGATCAGGTGTTCCGGAAGAGTAAGCGTCTTCTGCTTCATCGACGACACCCGCCATGTAAATCTCAAGTAAACATCAAGTTCTTAAAATGAGAACCGAGTATCATTGTCAATTACAACACACTAATGAACATACTCAAAAACGTCCATCTTCATATCACTTAAAGATACAGAATATTTCTCAATGAAACAAAGATGGCGACCAATTTGATATAATTTACTCACCACTTACGTCATCGAAGTTTCGCCAAATGTGACATTGTAAATAAATTAAGCATATGCTTGTTTTCCAAATGTCTTTCTTCTTCAAAAATTTGCAAACGCAAAAAATACATATTCCTTGAAAAAAAAAACAATTGCAAAAATTGTGACAGACCTTGGACAACCTTAAGGATGAAAAGTTAGATCGCATAAAATCGCAAGGGTAACCAACCGTCCAAAAGATTGCAGCAAAAATACTGCATGGGAAACAACGTTAACAGTAACACACACATGTGCTGCACCTTTAAAATTTAGTAATAGATACAACATGCCGAAAAAATTGAATCAAGCTGCATCAAACAGCTGTTTCTTCCTCCTAGGACTCTTCAGTGATGCTAGGGGCCAAAACGAAGGAATCCAAAATTTCTAAACTAATGTAAAGGCAGAAGGGTCAGGTGCGTAATACCCCTTTAATTTGTGAATTTAAAAGTAAAATTAAACTAGGTCTGTATAATTTCATATCGGGTACTACGAAAATGACGGTATATTAAGTTAACAATATGAAAAGGCAGGTAAGTGCATGGTCGTCTTACAGAAATGTAATGTTGTTTGGTACTCGTCATTATATCTTTGTCATACTGGGAACGCATTAATTAATTGTCTGGTTCTTTACATTCAGTACTTTTTAACTGGATCGTTGGCTAATGATAAAATTAAGATTAGGATTAAGCTGAGATATTGGCTCCTCGCATCACTGAAGAGTCCTAGGAGGACGAAACAGTTGTATGGTGAAGTTTAATTTATTATTTCGTCATAATGTATCTATTACTAAATTTAAAAGGTGCAGCACATGTGTGTGTTACGTCATATTCAATTATCATGGTTTCTTTAATGCTCCACACGACGAAACAATGATCGTAGTACTTGTATTATAATTTTTGGCCAAAACTGACAAACAAATTTGGTTTTACTGGATTAAAATTTACATACAAAAATGATGCTTTACAGATATTGAAACTCGGACAGGCGCCGTTCAGGATTGGTATCAAGCAATATATATATCCTTCCTCTTGACAAGATATATGATGCTCTCATTAGTTAGCCAATGGTACGCCATTGATTCAAAAGGTGGCGGACATTTCCCTTCAAACTACATGTACAGTCAAATTTCTCTGCGGTTCACTGTTAGTATGGCTTATCATATAGTGGTTTTAAGGGTTTTATGGTCGCCATCTTGGTCTTTTTGAGAACTATTTTGTAAGATGATGAAGGTTGACAATTTTCAATATGGTCATTAGTGTGGTTCCTTGTTGTGATTAGGAATGATGATTCCGTTCTCACTTTGAGAACGTGACATTTACTTAAATCTGTCCTAGATTGACATGGCGGGTGTCATCGATGATGCAGAAGACGTTTACTATTCCGGAACACCTGGCCTTATTTTATTTTTCAACGGTCTTCGTGTAAATGTTTCCTTAATTTATGTTTTGTACCTAGTTTAATCGGTTATGAGTTCGAATTATGGTTTTATTGGCGCTTCGGTATTCTCCAAAGACTTGTACGAATAATTGATAAGGAAGTCTTTGTTTTACACGTGTCTGGTTTCATTGATATTTTCACCAAGTATACATTTATTGCACACGAAAAAAAAAACATACATATATCGCATTTTGGTGTACATGCCAAAACATTGGACTGATTTAGCAAAAAGCTGTGCATGTAAAAGCAACAGGAATGTTACTGAAGGTCAAATCGAAAGAGGGATTCCTCGGGGATCTATTCTTCGACTATCGTAGTTATATATACAGTGTACACATTTTAGGATATTGCAGATATTTTTGAATAAGCGCTTTGTCATTCGCAGTCTTGTCACCTTGAAATCAAAGCGTACTGCTAAAACGGACAGATTTCTTGAGATGCTAAATATTCTGTTATGAAAACCCTATCACACGGAAACTTGGGAACTTGCTATGTGATGATATTTTATTGAGAACCAAGATGTTGACAGGAATGTGGAGGTCACCAGGCTGCATTTGTCTCAACCGATTGGGATTGAACTTGACACAGATATTTTTTGTAAATATTTTGATTTATGCATCTTTTGCCCATCTTCCCACTGCTCCAGTTTAGTGCATCTTCCCCTCTTATGTTTTGCCCATCTTCCTTCTCAGGTCTACTCTATCTTCATCGTTCTTGCGATCTTCCTTCTACTGTCTGGTCGGTCTTCCTCCTTCTGTCTGGTCTATCTTCTTCTCCTGTTTCGTCCCTCTTTTTCTCCATTTCTCTCCTATTGTCTTGTCTGTTCCTCTACTTTCCGGTCCCTTTTTCTTCTCCCTCCTGCTTTGTCCATCTTCTCTTACCTGTCGATCCATCTTTATCCTTTTTTGTGGTCTATTTTTCTCTCTTTTGTATTGTCTATATTTATCTTACTGTCTAGTCTATCTTTATTTTTGATCCATCTTTCTTCTCCTGTTTCGGTCAACTCCCCCCCCCCCCTCCCCCCCCCCCCCCCCCCTGAGTTGTCAATCTTCCTTCTACATCTTCCTCCTCTATTTTGTCTCTCTTCTTTCCTTTTACTTTCTTCAACTTGTGTCGTTCATCTTCCCCATCCCGTCTGTCTAGGCAGGAACTGACATGCCCATATCTAGTACAATCGTATCACACACGGACGGACATGACATGGCTTTATCGTGCTCTGTGACGTCAGGTAGAGATTATATATCAGTACAAGTATCAAAGGCAGAACGGGAGATACCGGTATCTAATTTGGGGTGGATGGGAGCATGCTTAGTGCGCCTGCTCGGAGATGTCATGTAACATACGATGTCTGACCACAGGTCAAATACACGAATTATGGCGCTATATTGAACGCCATACAATTGAGACACAGGGGCCTGAGATTTTGTTATAGCTGGTTTTGGCCTTAATATAATTTGTAATACAACTTTACACTGATGAGGGTTTTGGTCAATTCAAATGAAAATCCACCTCGATGTTCAACGATTTCCCATATGAATAATCATTGAGGGGATTGGGTGTTTGGTTGGTATGCTATCGAAAACTGATCTTTACACCCCCCCCCCCCCCCCCCAACACACACACACACACCCCACACACCCACACACATAAAAGTGTAAAATGGTAGTTCATGTCCAAAATTAACTGTTACAAGTTACCATGCCCCTGTAAGTTAAGTAGCATGTACATTTGATGTGGTCTCGCACTACAGTTATATGGATATCAATAAAGATTAATATTAAGTATTGCATTATAGAGTAAGATTTAGTACTGCAAGTCAGTACATTGTATACTGCATAGCATATCAATTTAGTATCAGAAAAAAAAATGTGTGTATTCACTATAATATCCCATTTTATCATATACCATTCTATTTCTAATTTAACAAACACATGTTTGCAGCATTAGACTTAAGAAATTTAAGCATCTTGGGATAAAACACAGATAAAGATATATATAATGGAATATCAGGAAAATGTTGAGCCTTTTTTATGTTTTTTTTTTTATATTTTACAGTAATACACATAATTACATAATTTGATTATAGTATATAATATATATTGGAAATAGATGATACTTAATATTAAATATAGTAGTATTGTATAGAGGTAGACAGCAATGTAACATTAAAACATAGCACGACAACCTAATTTCATTTAGTGCTCACAAATAGTCTCAACTCATTTGCATGTTATTGTTATCGTGGATTAAGACAAGGAGCACCATTAGCATCGCTTTTATTTCTACCTGGTACTTGATTATTTTATAAATATATAAATGATTATTCTATAAATATATACATATTGTTACTATAAATAATATATACAGAGTGACGACGATTTATTTGTGATCGTTTGTTTATTGTTCCTTATTAAGTTATAAACAAATAGAAAACAAAAACAAAAACAAACAAGACAACGACGTGTTGTATTTTACAGTAAATTGTAGCACTCGTCTGACAGATACCCTTATCTGGGCAACTTTTGTTTTTATTACAATCCACGGTGTTTATATATGTTAAGTAAACGGTGCTTTATCGGAGTTCGCGCGCAAATCTAATTTATCATTACGAGTCTATGTTTTGATTGCTTTAGTAAATATGTATTTAGCGGTGTAAAGACCCTCCTCCCCCTCCTCCGGGCCAGCGACAATCTGACCCTATATGTGTACTCATGGTCTACACACACACCGATCAGTATCTTTTTATCACAAATAACAAATTTACCCAGGATTGTTACAACATAACCTGTGCTAGTCTAAGCGTTAGAAAGCTGTTGACATCCCTATCTATGTCCACAATACAATCGGGAACTGTGTGTGCTCAGGTTTTGCAAACACTACACACGCGAAAATATTTGCCATTTGCTATCAGGCCGTTCGCAAATTGTATATAAACTGATTGAAACACTACCATACTAGTCTAACTGCTGGGCCGTACAACTGTCAGGCGTACACGGAGCGTCCCTCCGGGAACGTCCACCCGGAACACTCACGTGCACAGTTTCCATGGCCATCCCGTTGTGCAGTTCCGCATGGATTCTGTGTCGATAATGTGTTTATTCGTTCAATCTGGAGATATTCGGTAAAGCAGGAGACGTTCGGAACAGCAAGGTTTCATCATTGATGTAAACAAAGACATGATGACGTATACTTTTGAAATGTGTGACAACCTAGAATGTTTGTAATCGATATTTCTAATTTAAAATTTCGATGATTAGGTATATATATAATGTATATGAAAAATATAACATTAGAAAATATTTTTCGAATTTGAAATGTCATTGTACGTCAAAAAGAAAGTGTTTCGATGTCTGAATTTGTTAATTCATAATATCGGAGCCATACGTGTTCATGAATAGGTATTCGAACATGTATTTGTGTAATTCATAATAACATAAAATGTATAATGTCTATCTAAATATACAGATGTGAGTCTGCAATACCATACATGCCATACCTCATACCCGTGTGTGAATCTTTGTAGTGTGTATCATATATATATGTTAGATGTGTCGGTCAAGATCATATAATAAGATATACATGAAATACCGGGTATAAATTTTGCATGCTGAAAAATATATGGTTTATGTATGATATTGTTTACGCAAGATAGAATGCGTGGTATGACTTGTTTATTATAAATAATGTATGGTCTGTGTATGAAGAATGATATTATATGCCTTATGTATGGTTAATAACATAATATGACTTGTATATACAAATGTATGGTAAATAATAGTTCATGTTTTGTGTAAATGAATGATATCGTATGATTTATGTATGATAAATAATACGGTATGGTTTCATGTATGCTATATGGTATGGTTTGTGTCATCTTCGCTAGCCAAAGGACGTCTCATCTAGATGATCGCAAGAGAGACGGCCCTCAGTTAGCAAAGAATGGTTTGTAAGTGATATATAATAGAGTTTGATCTATGTGTGATAGATACCGAGATATATTTTGTGTATAATGGTTTGTAAGTGATATATAATAGAGTTTGATCTATATAATGGTTTGTAAGTGATATATAATAGAGTTTGATCTATGTGTGATAGATACCGTGATATGTTTTGTGTATAATGGTTTGTAAGTGATATATAATAGAGTTTGATGTATGTGTGATAGATACCGTGATATGTTTTGTGTATAATGGTTTGTAAGTGATATATAATAGAGTTTGATCTATGTGTGATAGATACCGTGATGTATTTTGTGTATAACGGTTTGTAAGTGATATATAATAGAGTTTGATCTATATAATGGTTTGTAAGTGATATATAATAGAGTTTGATCTATATAATGGTTTGTAAGTGATATATAATAGAGTTTGATCTATGTGTGATAGATACCGTGATGTATTTTGTGTATAATGGTTTGTAAGTGATATATAATAGAGTTTGATCTATATAATGGTTTGTAAGTGATATATAATAGAGTTTGATCTATGTGTGATAGATACCGAGATATATTTTGTGTATAATGGTTTGTAAGTGATATATAATAGAGTTTGATCTATATAATGGTTTGTAAGTGATATATAATAGAGTTTGATGTATGTGTGATAGATACCGTGATGTATTTTGTGTATAATGGTTTGTAAGTGATATATAATAGAGTTTGATCTATGTGTGATAGATACCGTGATGTATTTTGTGTATAATGGTTTGTAAGTGATATATAATAGAGTTTGATCTATATAATGGTTTGTAAGTGATATATAATAGAGTTTGATCTATGTGTGATAGATACCGAGATATATTTTGTGTATAATGGTTTGTAAGTGATATATAATAGAGTTTGATCTATATAATGGTTTGTAAGTGATATATAATAGAGTTTGATCTATGTGTGATAGATACCGTGATGTATTTTGTGTATAATGGTTTGTAAGTGATATATAATAGAGTTTGATCTATGTGTGATAAATACCGTGATGTATTTTGTGTATAATGGTTTGTAAGTGATATATAATAGAGTTTGATCTATGTGTGATAGATACCGCGGTATATTTTGTGTGTAATGGTTTGTAAGTGATATATAATAGAGTTTGATCTATGTGTGATAGATACCGCGGTATATTTTGTGTATAATGGTTTGTAAGTGATATATAATAGAGTTTGATCTATGTGTGATAGATACCGTGATATATTTTGTGTATAATGGTTTGTAAGTGATATATAATAGAGTTTGATCTATGTGTGATAAATACCGTGATATATTTTGTGTATAACTGTCTGTAAGTGATATATAATAAATTTTGATCTATGTGTGATAGATACCGTGATATATTTTGTGTATAATGGTTTGTAAGTGATATATAATAGAGTTTGATCTATATAACGGTTTGTAAGTGATATATAATAGAGTTTGATCTATGTGTGATAGATACCGAGATATATTTTGTGTATAATGGTTTGTTAGTGATATATATCGAGTTTGATCTATGTGTGATAGATACCGTGATATATTTAGTGTATAATGGTTTGTAAGTGATATATAAAAGAGTTTGATCTATGTGTGATAGATACCGTGATATATTTAGTGTATAATGGTTTGTAAGTGATATATAATAGAGTTTGATCTATGTGTGGTAGATACCGTGATTTTTTTTGTGAATAACGGTTTGTAAGTGATATATAATAGAGTTTGATCTATGTGTGATAGATACCGTGATATATTTTGTGTATGATACATGATATAATAAGGTACGGTATGTATGATAATATACTTTACTCTGCTTATATAAAGTGTACACAATTTGATGAGAAAATGGCGTTGGTTTAGAAACCGTCAGTGTTCCGACTCTCCGGGACGTTCTTATACCGTATACCGATGTGTCCACTTCCGGACATTGTGAGACTCACGTCCAATTTAATGGTGTCGAATTTTTCAAATTGGTACCATCTCTTCGCTTTTTGTCGGGATAGCTCGAGAGTAGTTGGTTGTGTTTTATCATTTTGTCCTTTTCCTGTTACTCAGTGATTTCATTAGCAAAACGTGAACTGTTTTCGTAAATATAAAGATCAACACATCCTCGCATATAGTCTGGAACAACCCTCAACATACTTTTAGATAATGGGGTTTATTGATAAACCTTTAACATAGAAATCCTTTGAGACTAGTGCATGGACATTTTTTTTTCAAAAAGCAGGACAATTTTATAAGCACCACTAATGTGATATAATCAACCATTGTTATTATTTTCTATCGTCTGCACGAAGCACGAGCCATGTCAGTGTCACGTGACCATCGGTAACCTGGCACGGAAAGGCGGGAAAATTGCTCGCAGTCTCCTCAGCCGCCACGTCATTGTTGTCTTGTGTCTGTGATCCCCCGAGGAGGAGATTGAGCGGTACCTACTCAGGCGGCGGTCAATACTCTCCTTTACACCGGTCAATATCACCAGGATATTGAAGTAGGTTACTGAATATAGAAATAAACCTCCATATCCTGGTTACTTTTTCAAAAAAAAATAAAATAAAAAAAAATTTGTTGGAATTGAGAAAAGAAAAACTTTAAATCTTAGTATGACGCGACAGTTGCACGTGCTCAACCGTCTATTGGCCAGACCAGCGTGGAACCAGCAACGTCATGCGGCGAGGGAAACAGGCTCTGAGAAGAAATCCAATTTTGTGTCTTTGTAATATTTGTTCTGATGGTACGTTGAGAGAGGTAGGGGATGTAATTGGCATTAGCAATATAAACTACATTTAAAGGGATCAACAACAAAAGATTTAAAATCTTTATTGAAAATAACAGAAGAATCCGGTATTCATATTTGTAAAGAACTATAGAAATACGAAGGATTTCTCTAGACGGGTGTTACCTGTCTCGTCACGCACAACGGTAGAACAGTGAGATACAATTCCGCTACAAAAATTACGTTTAAATCGCTAAATTAAAAGGAGACTAAGAATCGAGCGTCAAATCGTTGGCACATAAAGAAATGATATTTCCTTTAAGTATTGAGCCATAGTGTGAAAAACAAATTATAAATTAGGCATATCACCACGGCCCCGTACGATCACGACGAGATCTTTGATAACAATACCATATAGAATCCAGCCAAACATTTCTTATGAGGACGGTGAGAATGGGATAAATGGACAACACAGCACGGTCACAATTCACTGGGTTCATTCAAACCTCTTGCAATGGGGGCGGACCGAAGATTTCGGGAGAGTTTGTACCATTGTTTGGAGAAAGGGTTCTCTTAAATAGCATCGTTTTAAATTTTGAATGATACAAAAACATATTTATAGCTCAAACGGAGCTGGCAGTCATTAGATTTATATAGAGAATTACGCGGCGCAATAGTCTCAAAGGATTTTGAGCCGGACTTGGTTATAAAGAAGGGCTGTGGACATGGTAGCATGAGACTTGCTGTATAGGGGGCTCGTACCACACCCTCTCTAGAGAAGGGGGCAGAAATGGAAACGGCTGACCTTGACCCGCAAAACACCTGAGTCGCCAAGTATTGGAAATCGTGTCAGTTAGTGCTTCATATCCAATGATTCAATGATCCCGAAAGGAGACTAACCTAAATATTATTTTATTTTATTTTAACTTTTTTTTTTTTTGCTCGAACGAATATTGCCGTGGATTCAATATGGCTTTACATCTTTATTAAATGCTAAGAAATACTGTACCTGAAAGCATAAGTCCCAGATTTTGGCCTGGCGTTACCTGTCGCAAAATGTAGACATCTCGTCCGGCATACTTCCGTCTGTGGTCCTTTCCTCGATAGAACATTTAGAATTTGCAAGAATTGAGCAAACTCATTATTTCATCATTTTCTTCTTCACAAAAAAACGGTGTGATCGTGAAAATTTGAATTGAAGCAATGTAAACTTTGTTGTAATAAAAGCCCAATTCAAGTATTTACCATCTTTTTAATTGAAATGATAAATAATTGACAGTGATATATTCGAAGAAAATTGAGTAAATCCTATAGAACAAGGCTTAACGAAACGGCAATGTTTTTTCTGTAACTAAAGCAAGTGCTTGAAATTGATATGAAAATTGACACGGAAAGATTTGTCATCGAAATTTACAAAGTACAAGATACTGTTAAATCCACTCCTGTTAATTTCTCTTGAAACAATCAATATGTTTTTTTCAAGTGCGTTTGAATTCTTCGTTTCAATATTTCTTTTAAACTCGTGAAGAAGACCAAATACTCTTTCTCAGAGGAAATACATTTATCTTAAATAGTGTTTCAAATGTTCAGATAACAGAGTATGTCGGATCTTTATAGTTATATAGATACCGTGTAACTCTCTAGAGCTCAACGGTGGTGTCCACTTTGCAACATAAATGGTGTCAAGGACGAAATCCGATTTAATATTATTGTGATCACTCTACTCAGAGCTTAGAACGAAATAATAAAATCATATTTTGTCCGTCGTCCGTCCGTCTATAAGTGAGTACAAATTGTTTGCCTGAAAATATGTAAAGCGATTAAGAAAGTTTAGTAAGTATTTAATTCATGCTACTTCTAAAAGTAAGTCTTTACTTAATATTTGATAAACAAACCGTGAATGTTCCAGCTTTGTGCTTCTGACAATGATTATATATTTTCTTTTGAATGTTGTTAATATTGATATCATCTTGAACTTTTATGTTTTCTGCCATCTTGTATAAATGGATTGTAATATTGCTTAAATATGTATATTGTAACTCATATATGCTGTTTCTTGCGTTTGGAAATAAAGAAATTAAGTAATTGAACAGTTTGTCATTTTAGTATATTTTGTCATATAACCTTGTACAGATATATAGTTTTATCTTCACAAAGTAACTTATATACGTGTAGACACAGGGACCTGAGAATTAGTTACAGCTAGTTTTGAACCTAAAATTGCTCTAGACACCTTGAGTTATGTCCAAAACTAGCTGTAACAAATCCTCATGTCCCTGTGCGTCTAGGTAGTCACTTATCCAGTTCGGTCACATACACATATGGGTCTGAGTGTAAAAATTTTACTTCAAGTTTGTTTTACGAATGTGACAGATTATGTACATAATATACAATTTATTTTTATGGTTTTGTTTAATTCAGATTATTATATTGAACGAGAAAATAAACACAATTCTGGGTATATATGGCTGATATTTTACAAAAAAAAAACAAAACGTTTATTAAGAACGTATCATTAAACTCTTTATTTATTTCTAAAATGATCATTATATTGCTATTTATTTATGAAAATAAAATAAAGAAAATAAATGTCTGGTATTTTATGCTATTTTTTTTTTAGTAAACCACTTTTGAAACTTTTCCACGAATGTATTTTTCGCTCATAATATATGTCAGCACTTAATATATAGGCTTACACCAAAACTGCAAGGTATTTCTAAACTATATAACTTTGGTTTAAATATATACCTATGTTCACAACTGGTTATGATTAACTTAACTTAATATATCAGCTCCATGTTTGTATTATAACTTTCTGTCTATAATGAGTTTGCTTTGTACACAAACAGAAATAGAAAACTTAATTTGCAAATTAAGTTTTCAATTCCTGTTTGTGTACAAAACAAACTCAGTAGATCTATATATCATCCATACCAAACTGATGAATCTTATTCCTAATATAACGTTCGGTGTTTTAATGTTTAATGTAAACATTAAGTTGATTTTTTTTCTTTGTAATACATGTAATTTTAACAATATTTGCCTATTTAACAAAAAAATGTTTAAAAATAAAATTAATTTGTTTTGGGACAGAGTATTTTGCAAGAAAGCAAGGTACTACATATATTGGCAAGTGTGGATAAATCTCTGGTATATTTGTTTATAGATGTCTTAGATTTACTTGCATGCTGCAAAATTAATCTAAATGCATGTATATCATTATTTCCAGCTCGTTATAAATTATGAATTTTTCAAAACTTCTCAATATTCACTTTAAAAATTATTCAAACTTTAGAAAGGAATTTTTTTTTTCAAATATCAAATTTATTGATTAATTCAAAAGTTTTGTTTATTTTTAAAGCTGGTAGTAATTTATAAATCGCTTTAACGACGCCACAACTTATAACATCAACACATTGGATCCCGTGACTAATGCAAGTTTACCTTTTTAATACCATTCGGCTGTTTACTAATCAAATTTACCAAGAAGATGATGATTTGACATTTGCATGTTTGTGGTCGAATACCATTACAATGTAATTTAACGACGTAAAGTTAGTCTGTGACACAGCGTAGTATGCTAATTTTATCAGCGAATCTTGTCTATGAACATCGCTGCATTACCCGGTGTTGAATTAAAGCGAGGAATTAATTTGAAAATTGAAACGTCGTATATTTGAAACAGATAAAATCATTTAAAACGTTTCATGAATAAAATATACACGTACTAACTCAAATTATTCTTATTCGCAGAATGACATAAATTGCAATATGATATTATTATTATTATTATTTTAATACCGATATGTTCATTATAAATTAAGTTCTGTTGTCAATAAATTTATTGCAAGTTGAATTGAAATGTATTCCCTAAAAAAGGGAAGCGTGTCTACGGGCAAATACCAAAAGCTGCAATGAAATATATTTTACAGTACACACTATGGTCAAACTTTATCGCCCGGACAAATGGTATTAATCAGCACTATGAAATTACCAGATCACTATAATAATGAAAACAATTAACGGTTGCCGTCTCGTTCGCCAGTCATTTTCCGTGTATGTGAAAGTGTTTTATATAATTATTGGTAGGACTGTTAAAAGCCGTTACCGTACTTTTATTTTGTTTTCCAGCTAATTACTTCGATCTATTATACTTGCTATATGGTACATGTGTTTTATGAATACTTTGTTTGAACAGAGATAAATACGGATAAATCAATGTTTGAGTACGAGGCGATCCCGCCTTCACACAATGTGTTATTATGAAAATACAGTATTCATCTGATGTGTAAATCTCCTAACTCTAATGTGTATCTGTTTTTTTAAAGTGGATTACTTTCTTACTCGTGGAATAAATCTTTACAAAATCTACTGGAACTCCGCGTGTAGGTCTTGCTTAAAGTTACTACGGCTCATCTGCACACCTGAGAATATTTCACCTGAAAGTCAGGACTCGCTCAAACCGGCTGTGTTGTTCTAACGTAAACTAGATAAGCAGCGATCCTTATTCATACAAATTGATTCTAAAAAAAATTGCCCTCGAGAAATATTTGTTTTAAGAATTACCAATGATAATTGTTATAGTTCTGTCTTTAATATTTTCCACCCCTTTTTGTGAATAACTGTTAATCCAGGTGTAAAAAACCAGAGCCTGGGCAATAAAAACATTTAAAATAGAGACCATACACACTAACCTAACAGATAAATCTCGAGCTAGTGAATGAACGGTAAAATGTTATGACAAAATATTTGTTTAAGTGAAAAGTGTCCCACCTCGGCCCCCGCACACTTGGAACTTAACGCGAAATCCACCCGAGAAAGTAAAACTTCGACAGTCGGCGTGCTTACCCAATCGACCTTAGTATAGCAGTATTTCCGAGTTTGGGGATATATATTAGGTAAAAATGGGCTAGTTTACCGGTAGACTGAGTTGAAGGTTTGTTGAGTTAGGGTAAAACTGTCAATGGACCCATTTATCAACCCCTATCTCCTCCAATCTCAGATATAGAGTCCGCCCGCTTTGTATGCGTAGCAACAGTGACCGCTGGTATCCGGCCTGGCTTGGACTTAGGCCCAACCACCCTAGCACATACCAAACGGTCAGCCCTGCTTTTATTTAACCTAAAGCGGCTAACCCCGATTTTATTTCTTTCTTTTTTAAGGAAAGAATTCCATCTGACGCATATACGCGACAACGGTACCAAATTTGTTCAAACCATTACCCAACCATACCATTATTATTGTAGTAAATGATAAATACAAGACAAAGATATCTGGAAAATAGTATAATTCTTACGAACCATTATCTACAACAGCAAAAATAATAACTCTTAAATATATATATAATAATATATAAATTTGAATGATAAAGAGCTCACAGTTCGAGTTGAAAAGCGGCCATGCAATCTTACTACTACTTACATAAGTTTGTCGAACCGAGATCACATTTATAGAACAAAGATAGTCATAAAGATTACCGCTCTTATAGAATCCATTTTAACAGATATATTCAACACTAGAAGTTTTTGTTCATACGAAATAAATTAACACTAAATTATATTTATACCTCCCAGGGAAAATATTGTTAAAGTCACGTCACCTTGGTCTCCCAAACAACGGGTCCATGGCAAATACTCCCAAAGCAATCGCGCGTTCACACACATCCAACGTTAGCAAGAAAGGTTCGAACACATATTCACAATTTGTCAATCACATTCACATCGCGAGTTCAGATACAAACATTTAAAGTCTCCATAATAATAATAATTTCTGAACAATAAAAACATTTAATTCTTTGGTATGTAGCATTTGTTCCTGCCTTCAAATATATAAAAATTGTCATCAAGGTCTCTTTTCTCACAGCTCTAGTCATAACGCCGCCGTTGAATGGGGAGCGTAAGTTTTGTAGTACCCGTCAGGGGCGGGCTGCATGGGCCCTACCCCCATAGAGTCCTTACCCCCCATCACCGGGAGTCCCATGGGGTTGTAGCCGTAACCACTCTGCATTTCGTACATTTTAAGGTCCATTTTGCTATCGGTGATTAAACTGTTTATAGAGAACGGGTGGTTGAATGAGTGGGTGGGGTTATGGTGAGGGTGATATCCTTGGTGAATGGGGTCATGCTGCATGTGTCGCATTGAATGAGGGGGCATCTCGTGGCCCAGGGACACGGGCGGGGGTGGAGGGGGCTGCTGCGCCTGTTGAGGATGCTGCTGCGGCGGAGGAGGAGGTGGAGGAGGGGTGTGCTCGATCGGCTGCAGTGGTTCCCGCTTCGTCTCGGTTAAAGTCACAGGCACATTTCCAGGAGGAGACGGAGGAGGAGGCGAGCAGGGATCACCCCGGGGCGACATGGAACCTTCACTTCCGTCAGAATTTCCATGACGGGAGGCCTGGCGAATCATTTCCTTTTTCACACATTTGAAACGTTTTTGCCTTCTGAGGTAACATCCATTTTCGAACATATTTCCTGAATCCGGGTGTAGAGTCCAGTAGCTACCCTTCCCAGGTCTATCCGGTGTCCTTGGAACTTTCACGAAACAATCGTTGAAGGATAAACTGTGACGGATAGAGTTCTGCCAGCGCTGCTGATTCTGGCGGTAAAACGGAAACAAATCCATGATAAACTGGTAGATTTCACTGAGAGTGTTCATTTTGTTTGGCGACTGTTGAATTGCCATGGTGATGAGTGAGATGTAGGAATATGGAGGTTTGGCATGGGTGTAGCTCCTTCTGTAGGTCTTGTCCCGGGCCCTGTTAATGGCCTGGGCCCTGTTAAAAGTATCCATCCGCATTGGGGACATAGCGCCACTCATCCCGTTCATAGGCATTTGTCCCATGCTGGTCATCCCCGACATCCCGTTCATCGAATTCATTGAGTTCATTCCCGCGTGCATACTCCCGGGCATGCCCATGGGTGCGCCCATCCCCATGCTGGTCATCCCCGGGGGTGTCATTGTACCCATACCTCCCATGGCCGGGGGCGAATAACTCACATTGCTCATGGCCATGGTTGACATCGAGCCCATGTTCCCGATGCTGTTCATGCTGGGTAAAGATGTCGGGTAGTTGCTGCCGCTGACCGTATCATACGGAGACTTGGTGGACAACATTGTCAGGTAGTCTCCTGATTGCGGACACTCCGGCCCGAGAGGCTGTTTCTCATACATCTGTATACACTGGACGTTAAACACACACAGAATACGGTGTAGTATATATTGTACAACACTCGACAACGAACGCCAACGATATCAGCAAACTTGCTTGACCTCGGGTAAATATACAATGTACCTGGACCAACAAAGTGTTGGGCGCCGCCCACCGTATGCAAATTTACCACAAGTACCAGTGGTATCGGCCGTGACGGCACTAAGCTCCGCCCATTATTGAACTGCTAGGAAGTTTCGTTGTCGCCTGATCGAACGGTCTGTCTGTCAATGAGAAACGTAAACCTCCTCCTTTAGTATGCCCCGAGCAAATACGACGAGTACGGTCCTAAAACACACTTACTCCCAAAATTACCAAACATCAACACACACCCGTGTCTCGTATCAGTATCGTTGATTAATGGACATAGACTCTCGCATAAACGTTTTCTCGCCTGCTTTAAAAAGTATGTAAACCTCAAAACACGGCCCACTGTCACTCGGCAAATATCTCGTCTTGTTCAAGCAGTCATTTGACATGACACGTAATTCAAAAATTCAATTGATAATTTCCTCTATAATATCTATGATAAAAAAAAAATTATGCTCGATAATTACGCAGATAACTGAAATGTTTACAAATTATTGACACTTACAAACTATATATTTGTTTTATTATTATCCATCATATTGACACAATATATTACCCGAAATACTAAATAAATTATCTTAAAAAAATATCCTACTTTTTTAGAGTTGATTTCAAAGTAAGATATACATTTTTTAACTGTTTTTCCCCAATAAGATCTACCTTTTCATCGTCATTAATTAATTTAATGCCACGATACCAATCAATATCTAAACCAATTTAAACACGTTTTTTTATATCTATTATTTTTTTTGCTATATAACTGTAATTCATTTTAAACTGACATTCATTTAGGTACTGAATCATATTTTAAATTCAAGTATTGGAGGAGCTTCTCAGCAGTCCTAGCTGGAGTATCTGGTAACACTGTTTAATGTATTACGGGTGGTCCGTTCGTAACGTCTTAACACTTTCATGTAGTGTATGTATTCATGGCTATGTAATATTGTCTGCTACGGTTATTCATTCCACTCTTATCAAAGAAATAGATATTCGGGTGATATTATTTAAAACGCTAGATGTATATATTGTAGTTAAAGTTTGAGTTTGACTATACAGGAAAATGGTCAAGTTTTATTACGCCTGTGTGCTTCTTAGTTTAAACTTTCTTTTATTCAGGGATTTCAAAACTTACATAGTTACATAATTGAATGTACAGAATAGGAAATAGAAACAAGAGACTCAGACACTTATGTAAAAACTATCATTCTGTGGGCGTCTTCATATGTCGTCGAAAATACATGTAATAGTTTTGAAGACTGATGCTAATTTGTCTAAATATGAATTACCATTAAATGAATTCAGCAGATTTTTAGATTTTAGAATGTTATTTCAAAAAATTACAGAATTACTGTAAAATGAATCAAATTAAAAATGCATCTTTTATGGAGGTTAAATGTAATGAAGAAAACAATATTATTTATTTATGGTGTTTTTCTATGACATTTAACACATCACAAATTAGCCTAGATACAAAAATTCAAACGATTGCAAAAGTGCTTTGAGGAATATCCTATTTCTATTAAAATCGTTTAAAATGCTCTCATACAAAACGTTTCTCCACTCTAGCTCAGGCTGAGGGGCGCACGTGGTCTAGAAGACCACAATAAACACCAAAGCGATACATAAAACCTGGGTCGACCCAATATTGATCAGAATTATATTTAGTCTGTTGTCCCATTGTCCGGTTTGGGTGAAAACGTTCATTGATTATAAAGCGCCGTGTTAAAAGAGATATTGAATGTTTTACGGTAGAGCTTTATGTAGCCTATTTGACGGAGCAGTTCGAGATTGTATAGTTCAACTCGAAACACACCTGTCGTCAATTTCATCAAAACTCAGAATTAGTATGATGTCATCATACCTGTGTTTTAGGATTCAATGGTATCCAGATAAAAAACATATAATTTGTGTATTCGTCGGTCTATGTTCCGAGAAAAAGGAAGAGGAAATTGAAGATGTGGAAGAAAATTGCGATTGGAAAAATCTTTTTTTTTCTTGATTTGTCAATCATTTTTTTCTTTTGAAATTATTCATAGAAAGTTTAAAATATTATGCTTATGGTGTTTTCCTATTCGACCTGATCAAGATACGCGAATAAGCGTTAAAGCGTTGGCTGATACAATTAACGGAACAGTCATTAATCAGTCTCGGCCTTCCAGCGATTATTAAAACGGAACGAATTTAATCAAAATATTTATCATCGCATCTATCTCAGAACGAAGAACAGGGGAAAGTTGTATTTTCGATTTATAATTAATTAGAAATTCTGATTAATGACGATTTTGAAATATTGAATGAAATCTCGCAAAGGTGAGAGGGTGATTTTGTGATGCTATTAGTGGAGATGAACGCACAGCTGTATCCGGATAAATAAATCCGTCTCCAGGCAGCGGATTATATCTCAGGTGTTCCTCACCTCGTGCGCACGTGGGGCCATTAGTGAAAGATGTCATCTAATCGGGGTACAGAGAGCTTCCCTTATCTGGTCCTTACCTCGCCCAGACAGGCATTCTATCAAGGGGATTTTCATCATTTGTCGGTTTGACAGTTCATTTTCTAAGTAAATTGTAATCGGCGATCTTCCATGTTAAAATCGGGGATATCTTTTTATGCAATTTCCTGGGTTGCGGAACGTCCCCGGGGGCAGTAACGGGGTATTTCCTTGTTCCTTCCCTACCCACGGGCGAGTAACGGATACGCTTATTTTAGCTCTGATGTACTTTTAAGCATTAAGTGTTAATGTTGACTTAGATCGGCCACACTTGGCACGCGTGCATAGAAAACTGCCGTGCATGTCAGGTCTAATATTGACACATCCCTGGGCCTGCAACACTTTCGATTCTGAAAGCCCAGCTTTTTCTCTTAGCCTACATTTACGTGTGTTTACTTTTCTAATTCTTTCGTATTCATGTTAAGTTGGTATTGACCATTGTTTATATCCTCACACAAAACAACGATCTGATTATAGTAATTATGGGACATTATGTG
The DNA here is from genome assembly GCA_947623455.1 of Mimachlamys varia. Classification (NCBI taxonomy): domain Eukaryota; kingdom Metazoa; phylum Mollusca; class Bivalvia; order Pectinida; family Pectinidae; genus Mimachlamys; species Mimachlamys varia. Next base: position 54,668,201 of record OX392528.1, read on the forward strand.
TATGTTATTAATATCCATCGATTGCATTTTTATAGAGTTTTGCTAGTATTTCCTTGAATCAACTTTGGATCACATATGGATTATTTCAAATTATCAAAAATGGGTTACGGTATATAATTATTTTAAGATAGCATGGTAGACTTGAATAAAAGTTTTCATAAAACGGAATTAAATCAGGGTTCTTTTTGTTTATAATAAAACAATATCACATTATTTTTATCAAACCTGTTCACAACATTATACATAATATATCAAGTTATTTTCATTACATTTGTGACAAACTATTTATGAATTTTATCTCATTTTGTGTCTCACCGTTCTGTATATATATTTGTACTAGAAAATGACGTGTAATACATTAATGAAGTGACATAACACCTCTTAATTATCATAATACATAGACGCATCTCTCGTCTCCATGGTGTTGAAATCAGTACGGCAATGTCAAAAGTATATTGTAATGGCAGATTGATTTTATGTATAAAACGGCACTGTCAAAAGCACCGAAAAGAATTCCTTTTTAATCGGCACTGTCAAAAGTATTGAGAAAAAGAACGTTTTAATCGACACTATCAAAAACAAAAGCAAAAAAGTTTTGAAAAATTCTACTAATATAATTTTATAAGGACTGTCAACAGTATTGAAATTGATACAATGTAATATGCTTAAAATTAAAATTGAAACAATGGTGCATTATGTTGAAATCGGCACTGTCAATGGTTAAATAGCATATTATGTTTGGAATCTTATTGTCAAAATTTTGAAATTTATATTAATATCTTGTCCGTAATGTCCGTCAAAAGATGAAAATTATTTAATTTCATAATCGGCTCCATAAAAATACCCTTTTCTGGGTATGAAACACCTAAAACGAATCAGCGTATCCTTGCAGCGTCTCCTATGAACGCTTTTATTGTTGTTGCGCGGATAGTTTTAGGAACTGTCCGACGGATGTAATTCCATTCTGTCTGATATTGTGCGTCCACTATAGCCCTCCACCACTAACAAATATGACTAGACTTGGTGGAGTTTTGTTGCAGAAATAGAAAAGGCGGCCGATTGCTGATACAGGCAATGACCTCAGGTCGGTGTTTTTTCTTCGGGAACTCCGGCTTTCCTCCACCACTAAAGCCTGACACTGCCAAATCAGTTATAGGACGTAAAGCGCAATCAAACCAGACCAAAAATATGGAGAAGCAGCGGCTTTACCCACCATAAATATTATTGTACTACCAGCTCCTTGCCCGTAGGGCAACACCATAAGATGACCTTCAAATCTATTTTGCTTGTAATTTACTACGTCACAATTGTGTTTTAATGTCTAGTATTTCATAACTTCTCAACCAAATCCTATTTTATGGGACAATTTTGTTAATAGTTACGATGTTCAACACTGTATCTCGGCCAATGTTGTCATTGTCAATGTATAGGTTCCCTATTTTTATTATATACATATGTTGTCTATGTTGTTTATTCTATGTCTTTGAAAATATAACTAACAGGAAAGAATTACGTTCGTTTAAAATTCTATTACAAAAGGGTTTTCATAAAATTGAGAAATGCTTGTTTGACGGAACCCCAAAAGAAGAGAAATAACAGAAGTGATTCGTCACAGAAAGTTGTTCCAGTTGGAAATTGTCTAAGGGAAAAGAGGAAAACTTTGGTAAAGTGAAAGAAATTTTATAACATGTGATAAGAACGGAGGAACGGGGTAACAACAGATAATGAAGGAGGGGAGGAGGGAGTGAAACAATAGGCAAATAAAGTGGCGGTGGTGGGGGGGGGGGGGGGGGGGGGGGCGATAGCTAGGTGGAGGGGGATTAGCGATTGAGCTAGGCTATTACACCAGGTATAGCGTTGTTTATTGTTTTATCGCCGAGCCACAAAGACTTGACACCTGCCCCTAAAGGTGCTTACAATCCACACCGCGTACGTAAAGGGGAGCTGTCACTCTACCTAAACGTGACAGTCAGCTGAAGTACCCTCCCGACACTAATACAGCCCCACCCCGCTTTGTCATGGAGGGACTTCAATATGGGGCCCAGAAAGCAGACATTCCAAGGCTGGATTGATTCGCACCTGGTGAGAGAGGTGTTAATTAACAGGTAAACATACTGTTTACCTCATTCTTCCCCGAACTTCGGTAAAGTTATCAAAAGTAGGGAACATCGAGTTCAATTCTCTGTGTTAATCTCGCATAAGAGAGCCGTGCAGTTCTACTTTTGTTTATTCAAATATCTACAAAGGATTATTTTCTTTTATGAAATCATTGCAATAAAAAAATCCACTTACATGTATATAACTTATTGAAGACGACGTTGACTGAAAAGTCATCTATTGTGACGCTTTATCCCTTTCAGCATCAGTACCTTTTATTGTGACGTCCCGTCCCACTCAGCGTCCGTACTATTTATAGAGACGCCTCGTCCCACTAAGCGTCAGTATAATCAATGTGACCTGTCATTTAGTAATAATAGTATGACGCTCAGTCCCACTCAGCATCAGCACCATTTATTGTGACGCCCCGTCCCACTCAGCGTCAGTACCATGTTTTGTGACATCCCGTCCCACTCAGCATCAGTACCATTTATGGTGACATCCCGTCCCACTCAGCGTCAGTACCATGTTTTGTGACATCCCGTCCCACTCAGCATCAGTATAATCAATGTGACCCATCATTTAGTATGACGCCCCGTCCCACTCAGCGTCAGTACCATGTTTTGTGACATCCCGTCCCACTCAGTGTCAGTATAATCAATGTGACCTATCATTTAGTATGACGCTCAGTCCTATTCAGCGCCAGTTTCATTTAGCGCGACGGTCCCTTTGGCTCAGCACAATCAACGATTCACTTGATAATTAAGATGCACTATATCTTTATTTTTTTGTTTTCCTGATTACATTACTGTTCGGTAGTTTAACAATAGCATTTTACCTGTATGTAACCCCGGTTGCCTTTGCTAATAGAAATCGATTTCATGTCACCTTGTTCCTGGCTGCAATTAAATTTGAAAGCTCCAACTTGGGAAATTAGAACAGGTGTTACTCATAGGTTTCACATCAAAGCGCGCCGCTACCGTAACACAGCATAAAGAATCGTGGCCAGTTAAGTCTCAGGTGAGTAGGACAGTATGATGAAAATACAGATTATATATTGAATAAAGCGATTCCTCCAATGAGGTATGGAGAGAAAATAAACACACTCGCCATCTTAATGGTTGTCATGCACACGGGACGCAAGTCCTGGCCCGGGGGACACGTCTTATCGGGCGAATGCCTGTTACTCGCCTATATACAAATGTAATTAAATGTAATTTCTTGATTTCCTAATTGAGTGATTTTGATGATAACGGTGTCCGTCATCAGGGCGATTGAAAAAGGTAGGTCGTATACAGGTGTGCTGATTAGTGATGAGATAGCCGTCGCGTTGTATCCTATATATCCGCTGACAATCACTACAGCAACATTTCCCCGTGTAATCAACCTGAAACTCGTTAATTACGCTAAACTCATCCCCGGCTTTTCATCGTCATCATCATCATCGCCAGCAGCAGCAGCAGCAGCAGCAGCAGCAACAACAGCAGCAGAAGCAGCAATTATGTTTTTTAAATTGTCATAAAATATGTTTGAGTGTTGTGTATCATACAACCATTTAGCGTATAAATTATGTGTATTTGTTTTAGAGGAGAAAACAAGCGTTTCATTTGCTTATTGTTTATTTTGGTTTCCATTTTATTTCTGACCACATATCTTTTTTTTTTAATACCATTAATTTTAAAGCCACTTATACTAACTTGAATCACTTAGTACATGCACAAACAGTGTTTAACATTAAAATAAAACACAATGGCGCTATCTCGCTCGCCTAATCTTGCCATGTTGGGCAGCAATTCACGTTTAGACCAAATATCGACAAATCAAGATGATAAACCATTTACCATAAACAGTTTATTATAAAGTATTTTATTGGCTTTTGTCATGAACCGAATATAGCCATCAGACATAAGTAGCTTGCTGTTTGTAATGAACAGCAGGGGCAGCCCTTCAGGAGGGGGTCATTCGCCCTACAGGTTGAACCGGCACAGGGGGCACAGAAATATTCCACGATAACCGGACGCGTTACTAGGGCCGCGCCATATATATAGGCAGAGCTAAAAGTCCATAGTTTCGGAAGAGAAATTAATAATATATAATAATCATATAACGTATCTTTACATCTTCACTTGTACTGACATTGTTTAAGAAATAAATAACACAAATTAGCAAAAGTCAGCAATTTAGGTTCTGCTTGACCCCTCAAACTGCACGTGCCAGATTTCCAGAGGTCAGCCTCGGTCCAAATCTGTACCTGGTGTTTTCGCTCAGGTTCAACTGGTTCAACCGATAGCGCGAATGTACCCCTACTCACTGTCTTACTAAGGATGTTTTTACAACCTTCTTCGTCATTGAATTCAATTCTTAATTTTACCGCTGATGCAACAATGACAAATTCCGTCGTTGGAGTTGTATATTACGCTTAAAAGGAAAACTGTTTTCTTTCGACGCGTTTCATCAAAAATTCCCTTTCACCATCACAACTTCAGCCCCATTGCGCATATGTTGTTCTAATATTTACAATAGCCTAGAGTTACTTAAAATTAGCATATACACAACACTTTCCGGAAAAAAATCCGCCCTAATCTCTGTGATATTAAGACGATATTTAATAAATATTTAATATTTGCTGAATACATTAACACCTGAGGTTCTGCAAATAGGAAAACGATGAAAGTATCCTTTTATTGGGAGGATTAACGTTTGTTTTGAAAAATAAAATTATTTCGTATAATTCGACGAGTTTATTGGTGTTTTAACGTGTCGGGTTTCGGAGACCTTCTGCTGTTCCGAAATGGGAAATACGCACCATTGTATTAAATGAAATACGTGTTCCAGTGTTGTACATTTCATTAATGATTCTGATTGCTCCGTGGACGACGTATTTCCCTTTTACCAAAACGACCATGGTTGATTCCACGATCGAACGTGCAAAAAGTATCGGGTTATCTGTCAAATTGTAATATCCAAGTTCCATCCTTCTTTTAGCCTACGCGGGGCAGTCGCTAGGTTCTGGTCGTTGGGAGGTGGTTTTCTCCGGGAGCTCCGGTTCTCCTCCACCACCAAATCCGGACATGTCCTTAAGGGACTATAGCTGTTAATAGGACGTAAAAGACAAACAAAAATTCAGTTAGACATGTGTGTCCTTTCATCCGTGCAAACAAAAGTAGTTCATAATATAATAATTTCGTAGTACACGATTTGAAATTATACTGTATTATTCTCATTGTTTTCATAAATTCATAAATAAAAGAGGGTTTACGCACCTGACCCTTCTGCTTCCTCATTAGTTAAGATAATTTCGATTCCCACCTCTTGGCTCATAGCATCACTGAAGAGTCCTCGGAGGACGAAACAGCTGTATGATGCAGTTTAATTTATATTTTTTCGGCATACTGTATATATTATTAACATAAGTTGTTTCTCATTTGTTGTAAACTAAATACATTGTAAAATCGATGCATAATGACTGATTACCTTCGAATGTAATAACAAACCTCATACATGCATGTTGATGAATGGGGTCTCTTATCTAATAAACATTTAACTAATTTTCTAATTATGTCATCGATATTTTCAAGGGGACTATCAATATGCTAATTTTAACACGCGACATTGTCAGTTATGTATTGAAATACAAAATATGTACCATGTGCGGGGGAGGTAATAATTATAGTGTCCTACTTGCACAAAATCCCAACTACTGTATCTATTAAAATGTGCTGTGTCGATTACTGCAGGCAAAATAAATAAACTTAATCATATTTTATATAAGCTAAGTAATCGTGATATTCTGAAAAAAGATTTCAAATCTTACAAAAAGATTTAATTTAGTTATATGTTTTTTTTAAAAGTGCACTTTCAAATGTGATATGCCACTAGTCTGACTTCTTAACAACTCGCACAAAACGTAAAAAGTAAGTCAAAACCGTCAGAAGTACTGTAAAGATTCCTTTTTCATCGGTCACAAACCGTCAGAAGTAAAGCTTCTTGTTTTGTTGGTCACAAACCGTTAGAAGCATAGCTTCATGTTTCGCCGGGCCCAAACCGTTATAAGTATAGTTTCTTATTTTGTTGGTCACAAACTTGCAGAAGTATAGCTTCTTCTTTTGTCGGTCACAAACCGTTAGAAGCATAGCTTCATGTTTCGCCGGTCCCAAACCGTTAGAAGTATAGCTTCTTGCTTTGTTGGTCACAAACCGTTAGAAGTACAGCTCCTTGTATCATCGGTCACAAACTGATAGAAGAAAAGCTTCTTGTTTCGTTGGTAACAAACCGTCAGAAGTAAAGCTCATGTTTTATTGGTCACAAACCGTTAGAAGTAAAGCTTCTTGTTTTGTCGGTCACAAACCGTTAGAAGTATAGCTTCTTGTTTTGTCGGTCGAAAACCGATAGAAGAAAAGTTTCTTGTTTCGTCGAAAACAAACTGTCAGAAGTGTAGTTTCGTGTTTCGTTATACTGCATTTTGTATAATTTCAGGGTAATTGTAATTGGTATGTAGTAATATGATAAAAGTTTACATCATTATAATAATACGAAATAGGTATATTTTAGTCATTTTATGCATATTGTATAACCATGGTTGTAGGGTTTCTTCGGGTTCTCCGGTTTCCCTCTACAATAAGAACCCTCGCGCGCTAACATGCGGGCCAACAAGAGTGATAAATATAAGTAGGATATAACTTGTTTTAAAATTGTTGTAAAATAAATTCAGTCATATCTTTTTTATATCATGGTTGTATATTGTATAAGATTATAAAACACACACACACGCATATATATATATACAGTGTACATGTAATTCTAACACTTTGATACATGTATCTTATATAATATTAATAATTATGATAAATACTTATTATATTTGCATTGTCCATATAAATCAATTTAGTTCACTGGGACTTCTACTAATTTTATCCTCCGCTAATAAAATCTTAATTCTGTACGTCAATAATTATGTACTCTGTCCGTCAGGGTATGTTGTCAATTACATGGATGCAAATTGTTGGTGAGCCGTTTTGTTTTATTGTTAGACTCGCCTCCCCCTCTATAAACACGAGATCCCTATCACATGAGCGATGACTCTGGTTCACAATGGCGCTAGTTTAATGCTTTGTTAAGTTGGTATTTTTTTCTGTAGTAATTTAATATTCTATTTCCCCGTATCTGTAAACGCTCACAAATCGAAAAAAAAAATATTAAAAAAACACCGGCAAAGCACTGTCAACCCAAGCACCTATCTAACCCAATAACCTCCTTTAATATATACATAAACGTATTTGTTTTTCTAAATCATTGGAATTGAAAAATACGTTTGCATATTCAAAAAAAAAAAAGCTGTACGGCGTAAAATGTCAAAAGACATAATATTTTTGAGCGTAAAATTTGTAAATTCTTGTTTGTGTTGACTTTGGATAAAGCATATAAAATTGTGTGTTCGGCGTTACCCAGATAACATCTGTATCCAACGGACAGAGGTATGCATTACTTCACGGCACCGATCTCGCAGCGGACTCGGGTCAGCCAAGCTTGGAACCATTGTTGTTGACTTTCCAACATGGCGCCGGCAGGTGGAATTGAACAGTTATCGGAGAACTACTGTCCCGTTAATCAGGTACTTCCATCAGCCAGCGTATCTCGTCAATTCATGGATGCGGAAGATGAACACGAAATGTCATGGAAATTATCAGATATCTGAGGAAAATTACATACACAAATTCATGGGGTAAACTCACGATTCTTCTCTTCAGGGATTGAACGTTTAATCTTATATAGAAGCCTGACATTTCATATACAGCCAGCGTGGTGCTCTCAGATTGAATTTTTAATAATGCACATGGAAAACCAGCTTTCTGTTGGTCGTGGATTTTGCAATACGCAGCGATTAATTAATGGGCGATGTTATGAGTTTCCGCGTGAAGAGTGACCTCTTGTCGTCGGAGGAATTACGCAATGTGTCAGAAAAATCAGTGGCCATATAGGTTTACCATGAATCAGAAACATTCGTAAAATATCGATGAAATTATCCACAATTTATATTTTGATGCACAATTTCTACACTGTCAAAGTTTGATTCGTTTAAAAGCGTTAATGTGTTATATAATAATAATAATATGTACGTATAAAATCATCGACTTTGAAAGTTAATATTCTTTCGTCAATATTTAGTGCATACAAAAAAAGTCGATTGAAATTGAAATAAAAAAAAAAAAGTTTAAATGTTTGATACAACTTATACCACCAATGTTTAACTCGTAGCAAAACATCAATGTTTAAAACGTTAAAAAACACCAATGTTTGATCGTCAGTGTTTTATACAACTGACCTTTCTTTCTTAGCACATTCCAATGAGATTATGTTTATGCGCAATAACCAAATAATTAGAAATGAATCGACATCTTTATTTCATTAAGCTGCACGTGTTCTCGATTATATTCCTGTTGTTAGGCCTTTAGTACCCCTACTGACCAATGGTCAAGACTGAAAAACGTGTATAATGACCACGGTCAAGAGAGGCATGTTTGGAAATGCCTTATCATGGTATTTTGTGATCAAAGCTCCGCCGTGTAATAGCGAGTATTGTAACCGGGCAATTGTGCACATCGCCTAGCAAACCGTTTCCATGGAAATTGCAAATTGGGATAAGGCACGAGACGGAAGTACGTCAGATTGTATTCCTAACATACCTGTCCGATACCTGTGAAAGGCCACAGGTGTGCACGGCCTTCGTCATACCTGTAATTAACGTTTTAACAGAAGTCCCCCGACTTGGGTGGCGAATGTCCGATTTGTCATTAATAAAATAATGACGTCACCTTTAATTTAAACATGGTTGAGATTTGACCCGTATGTTAGCTTAAACTCACTTAACTTAAAATAGCAAATTTTGCGGGTTCTTTGGTGAAACAAAAGCTGAAGCCTACTTTGTGTTATAGAAATTTGTTTATGTCTTTATATCAATATTTTTTTTTTTTTTTTAATCCGTAAAATACCGTTGAGATAGTCTTCAAATATCAAGTTGACAAATATTTTCAAACTAACAAATACCAATTATATACCCGATCTGGAAAGCCGTTATTTTATATTGTATTGTTGAAATTGGGAGAAAATGGGCATTCCATTATCTGTTATTGTGATTCGAAGCAGGTTACGACTAAAGGTTTTACGCGAATCATTGAACCGGCCTAGACGATATTGTTTTCCATCGGCATATTTAGTCCAGCGCATAGTCCCCGGCGAGCTTTGTGAGAAATGATATCAGATCACACATCGATAGTGAAAGGTCCCAACAGACCAGCTGTTTTTACAGGTGTTTTAAATCTCGGGAATACGATTGTTATTGACGGATAGTTGTAACGCTGTTAATTTCGGCGCTGACAGATCTCGCTCAGTCATCGCCTATCCATTACACAGTGTTTTTAGTGCCATAATGCACACAAAACGGCTACGTCACAACACGTCATTTATAATGCGTTCACGTGATAACAACAAATATAACAAACATCTTATCGTTATTTTTGCGATTTAGATTCCGTCGAACTAGATAAAGATAAATATCTAAGTCGACTAATTAGGAGTGTGTTTCTAACGTATTTACTAGGTAAACACGTTTCTAAATAAGTGTTAGAACGAAAGTGATAGAATGTGTGTGTTGACAAAATAATTACCGGGACAATAGAGACATCAAAACACACACACGAGGGATATAGAGTGCTACGCAATCGTCTTATATTGTCACCTCCAACGATTTCACACGAAATATATTAGAAAGCGCGCGGCATGTGGAAAATAGAAAAGGACGATTTTAATCAGCCATTCAACGTTCTATTAGGTATTTTGTGTTTGAAATGATATACAAACAATGTTTTGTTTGTATGTTTATTATATAAAGATCGCTAAACACACATATATGTTGCACCTTTTTAATTTAGTAATAGATACAGTATGCCGAAAACATAAATCAAACTGCATCATACAGCTGTTTCGTCCTCCTAGGACTCTTTAGTCATGTTAGGGGCCAAAAGATGTGAATCCAATATTTCTAAATTAACGTAGAAACAGAAGGGTCAGGTGTGTAAAACCCCTTTAATTTATAAATTTAGAAGTAAAATTAACATGTTCAGTATAATCCGAGACCTGCCCACTACCCCAGAATAACGAAACGCGGATGAATGTAAAATGCCTTTTCGATTTCATACAAACATTTCAAATTACGTCTATAAAAATGCATCAGTGCCTATATTCATAAAACCGTTCTCGTGCTCAAACATGGATTTTGTGCTCAAGCCAAATTTCTTGTTCTGACAATGAATTATTTTTTAAATCTAATTTTGTCAAAGTTTTGGAAAATGTTGAAGAGACATGAAGTCAAAAGCTGTTCGCAACATTTACAGCGACTTTTTGACTCTTTGACATGATTAAGGCGAGTTTCAAGAATTCTGGTTTGAGCACAGAATCCTTGCTTGAGCATAAGAACGGTTTCATAAATACGGACCCAGAACTGGCAACATTTCAGTGAAACATTTGATTAACGTTTTCATAACTCATTCGAGTATTAAAGGCCCAATATACGTAACTTCAGGAATTTTTTCGTTAATTTGAAAAATTCTGAAAAAAAAATCCAGTTGATAACCATGCAAAAATAAGCCTAAAACGAAGTAAACCTGAGCGGTTACTAACAAGAAACTCCTGACAGAAAAATCCAAAGAATTGAAAATAATTCAGGTGGGGCCCACTTCAATAACAAACCGCAGGTAGAAGACAGTCAAAATGGTCGCGTGTTTACAAATACCGAGTTTCAACTGCTGCCGTACCGGTAACCGCGAAAGAAGTCATCTTGGATATTGCTGATATCAGTTGATCTTAACTAAATCAATAAAAATAATAAGTTATTAGGCTTGATTTTCGCATCAAGTGTTGCCGAAAGTTACGTATATTGGGCCTTTAAGTGTTAGTTAAATGTATGATATATTGGTATATGCACTAGAGTCATTTATTATCTTCTAAAATACTTTAATCAGGTGCCGGTCGTAATTAAGGTTATATCCCCTATAGTATTTTAGAAGACAATAAATGACTCTAGTTTATGAAAGTGATTAATGATTAACTTGTAATCGTCGAGAGTTAATTTTATTAGAATAAAACATCTTTTAACTTCATAAACAATCCATGTTGGCTATGTTCAATCTTGATTTAAAAAAAAAATCAATATTTGAACTTTTTAATTTCAAACTGTTAGTAGCATTACAGACACTTAGATAAGAGACATACATATATCTTCTACTGGTTTTAGACCCCTGTTTACACATGACCACAAAGCGTTATTGTAAATATAAAGTACTGCTTTGTTTAGAAGAGATTTTTCATGGACAGATTTCAAAATAAAATGTTGGTTATTAAATAAGAAATCTTTCGATTATTGGTTATAGTGTTGGAAAACCCCCGTAACTTTCATTAAAAAAAACCCGAATTGCTACATTCGATAAATACATTTTTGTATAAATTGTATGTGTTATTGTCTATTTGTAGCCAGCTCAGGTATATTTACTTTCAAATTGGCAGATATTAGAGAGTTTTATATTACTTAGTAGGAAACTTGGTGTACAAAAAAATGTAGACTTGATGTAGGTAAATTGTTTGTTTCAGAAATAAGCATGCCAACACGGAGAAGACATCTTATTTTCAACAAAACATGCTCATGATTGTAAAACTCGCCTTTATATTTTATTTCATTGTATCTAAATCCTGTCCGTTATTCTGGTGTCAATTTCCAAACTGACATTTCGCCAAGTTCCTTCTATCTAAACAGTGGAACATTGAGTTTAAAACGGAAACCTATTAACGGTTGACACCAGATAGGTAAATTGTAATTATTTAACTAAGCTGGCCGTTACATAAGGGAACTTTTCTCGGCTCCGTGGTGAAACGACGGAGAGAGATAGCGCCCGGATGATAGATGATCCCTTGTTTACCTTTTCACTGCAATGAACAATGGCTTTATCTATCACGATTGTTTGCGACCCTATTGTTCAGGTAGAGTTCCACGTGCCAAAAAGATTGTTTCAATTAACAGACAATGCACCCGATTTAGCTTCTCGGTTTCTCTATTGTTACCGGTTGTAACCCCCTTTCTTTCCTCGCGTGGTCACGAGATCCCGGAACATGTCCCCGGGCAGACGTACTGGGTATTGTAGGGTGGAAGTCAGGCTCTAGCCTGACACCTATTGTAGACTTCTGTCAACATGCATTGTACCGTTATTTCTCTCCCTCCCAGTTTCCACTTCCCATCATCCTGGTAATTGTGCGAGGTACGGACGATTTAAATGGATCCGAGTAATAATGGAGAGTTTTTAAGGTCAGAAAAGGTACAATTATCGCTAATTGCAAATCAACATTCCGTGACCCGAATAACAAAAAAAACCCACAGGTAAAAAAGATACAGGTAAAACGAATCAACGAAGTGATGTAACTCTATCGGTTCACGCTTCTGAGCTCGAGACATTTTATAGTAGATTGCTGCATGATAGTTTTTTTTTCTCATTAACAGTTTGTTTTATTGCATTCGAATAAAAGCAAATTTATTGCATTCTATGACACGGAACAAATAGCAATAATAAAATCTAAAACACCTAATTTATTGGATCAACATTGAAATGATGGAAATTAATAAATGGAAATTTGAATATTTTGATATAATTGATAAGTGATAATTTGAACGTCTGGTCGTAGCAACGCAGTTCTAATAAAATGCTATGAAAGGTTGTTTTTTTAGGACAATTGCTATATTGATTAAGTTGTAAAAGTTTTTAAATTATTTTTATTTCCAATTTGAAAACATTTACTTTATAATTAAACGAAATAATAGACATTGCCAAAATACAAATACATATACATCATGACGACAAATGAAAAAAAAGGAGAATTTTAAATACGGCATAATTTTTAGACATATCTACACATTCTAATTTAATACATAAAGGTTTGCATAATTTTTAAGAGTAGTCATTCTTTGAGACATCAGATCAGTGTGTTTTAGATACCCGGGCCCGTATTCATGAAACCGTTCTCATGCTCAAGCATGAATTTCATGCTCAAGCCTTATTTCTTGTTCTGGCTATAAATTATTTAAAAAATCTAACTTTGTCAAAGTTTTGTAGAGACATGAAGCCAAAAGCTGTTTTCAACATTTTGTCGCTTCGACATGATTAAGGAGAGTTTCAAGAAAGCTGGCTTGAGCACAGAATCCATGCTTGAGCGTGAGAACGGTTTCGTGAATACGGGCCCTGGTTTCCATATTAAACCATATGCTTAAGCGATAAAATGTTTTCAATAGAAGTTATAACACCAAGCAAGATTTGACTTTCCATTCTCCTATAAATATAACGCGGTGATGACAATCACGATGTCTTTAAAAGTGACGTTGAAATCATGAACACCACAGTCTCGAACAGACGACGTGGATAAGATGTGTAACTAGTATACGTGTAATTCAGTCTTTGAGCATATATTAAAAACATATATATGCATGTTGAAGTAACAATTTGTATCATTCGAATGACACTATACATACTCTAATAATCTCCATTTGTCGTTCCATTTTTCTTTTATTTTCATTTTCGCTATGTGTATATTTAACTTTCTACATGTAATTTGTATTGCACCATAATCAAATTGAATACCACATAAATCGATATCAATAGAACTGTTATGTTATACACGAGGAGAGGGCTTACTATAAGTTATTACAATTTGTGCCCAATTTTACATTTTGAAGCAATAAAATATGTTGAAATCAAATCACGGTCTTCAAAAGTTAAAATTAGTGATGTCAAAATAATGTTTCAGAAATTTTCAGTTGGTGCCGTCATGGTCGTTATGGTTTTGAAACAAATATATAGTTAGTGACGCTATAATAATAATTCATAAGTTATACTTAGTGACGTCATGATAACGTTTCCTAAATTATAGTTATTGACGTCATTATGTTTTCCTAAGTTATACATTTTGTAGTTATTGACGTCATGATAATGTTTCTTAAGTTATAGTGACGTTATGATACTGTTTCTCAAGTAATAGTGACGTCATTATCATGTCTTCTCAGTTATAGTTAGTGACGTCATGATAATGTTTCTTAAGTTATAGTGACGTTATGATACTGTTTCTCAAGTAATAGTGACGTCATTATCATGTCTCCTTAGTTATAAGTAGTGACGTCATTATAATGTTTCTTGAGTTATAATGACGTTATGATACTGAAATCAACGACATCAAATATTACATGGTACCAAACGGAAGTGGCCTGGTTGGATTCACTACATGAAAACAGTGGGGTTACAAAACATGAGGCTAAAGCACAAAGCTTAATTGTGACACAATATAAAGATAATGTTGGCGAGAGAAGAGATGAGGGGGGTCACGGATGATGGAGGTATAACTACAATTTGTACATAGCTTAGTTCGGGGATCTTGTATAAACTAATTTATTCTCACGCCTGACCAAGCCGAGAACTAGGGTGACCGGCAAAGTCAAGTAGTACACATACGACTGAGGAGGGAGACCTGAATGTAGCGGCTGACACAGCTATCGAATCCCTCCCCAGCACTTGTAGGGCGATCCCCAAGGAGACCATTCGTCACCCATATAGCCCGCCAATCACAAGTCACAATCAACTCATTATGTTCTTTCAGCATTCTTATTCATTGTGGACTTAGAAAAACGTCGGCAGTTGCTCTTCTCCAGTTGAAAGCACTTGAGAAAATCTTTTGATACTGCTCAGGTGCAACGGGGGTCTCTCCACATTATTGCAGTTTGGTGTTACGATACAAAGCCATCCCGGCCACAAGCAAATTCTTCCCAGTTTGCCCCGGGTTAAAGATGCCCAAGTTCTTTTTTCTCTGCTCTATTCTTCTAACAGATGGGCCTGTTTTATTCCAGTCAGACTTAAGAGAAATAAGTGGCCTGAAAAATAGAACACATTAATGAAACATGGAATGCTAGGCTCGTGTTCGACCGTCGGATCAACCACTCACGGAAAAAACACGAAATCACTGCCCGAATCCCACATCTGTACGGTCATTATAACCCTCGATATTACACCTCAAGTCCTCTTTGTCATTTTCAAAGTCATTATCATAGTTATATTCACAGAACTGTAGGCCTACCGGATCTACAAGACAACGCGACCTGCTCGTCTGGACGAGTTGTTCCTAGAACATGTTCTCGTCCTCCTAGTTCATAACTGAAGTAAATATATCATGGTTAATTTAACAGATAATAACATTGACTTTAACATCTCTTCAAATAAATGTTGGCTTCTGTTCAATATGCTATTATACTTTAACAACGGTTTGAAGTTAAATTGAGCGTGTCAATTGCTCTATTTGCCATGAAATTGGATTTTTCTCGCCTGATTGAATCAATTTTTGAGGCTTCAAGAGCAATACAAGGGTGGAAACAGAGCGTGCAGGAGAACTCTCGCTATCACAATCATTATTATATCATATTGTTGTAGATTTAACAGTATAGATAATCTACATTATATTTCTGCAATAAAAGATAATTTTATTTACACACGATTAATAATTGAATTATAATATTTGCATACGTACATTATATTATGTTTTGTACACAGCAGACGAATATCAACCCGCTGTCTATATGTATTTACACTGTCAAAACTATTTGCTTGATAAACATGCAAATATGTTTTGCATATTCTATCTGTTGATGTTTGATCAGGGTCGGGGGAGCGTTTTGGAGGAAGTGTTTTGTCTGGCTATTGATGAAGAACTTTGCAGACTTTGATTGACTAGGCTATTGTAAGTCTGGTATCATACTCCGAAACGAGATTTCCGGAAAGCTTAACTTTACATTGTAATAGGATGATATTCCAATCACAGCTACTTTCAAAATAATTCGATTGAAATGATCAGAAAATGGGTTTAAAATATTAAATTATTCACTGTCAAAAGCAAACGGTTTTTAGAGAAATATTTTTCAGATAGCAGAAAAAGACGGTTTTAGATTTTATTCCGAGTGGTGTTAAGCTGGCAGAGAATAAAACCAGTGGGACCCATAATGGCTAACTATTTATGTACCCCTCTATTGAGACAGTGTTTGCGAACTTCTCAGCCGGCATGTGGAGGGCAAACAACGGTATTTGAGTTTTATATAAAGGCGTAGAACTTTGTCAATGGCGACGAAGAGAAAAAATACACAAGTTTGTCAGTAATATAGTGACCGAACACACAGACAACCAATAACTATGGGGAGTTACATTGGTAGCATCTCTCTAATACACCACTAGATAAACCAAACCCACAATACGGGACCGTGTTTACCGGCCAATACAAACACAAAGCGTTAACGTTTTTATGTTGTTGTAGGCCGAACAGAGCTTTGAGAAATCTTGTCTCTTGCTCTGTATAACGTGTTATCGTTTTATTTCCAGTATAATTTATTGTTTGTTGACAAAAAAAATTGAATAAAAAATCACCCATAGAAAATTCAATATTGATTAATCGACTTACTTTGGTATATAAATAAATCATATATTTTTTAAAATCAATACATATAAATTATATTAATCTGTTTTAATAGTGATTTATTGAAGCATCGACAACAAACATATCAACCCAATCAATTTAACAATGACACGGAAATTGAAATACTAATATTTTATGTTCTTGATCATAAAATAATATTTACACATGTTAAATTGTGTTATTTGTTAAATTGTATCACACGTAATAATATATACTACCCACCCCCCATTACACTATTTTTTAGGAACTTTCACGTTCATATATTTCTTGTCGTTTATGTATTGTTCTGTTTGCTAATTTTTTTTTGAAATTGATTTGCCTTTTTGTTTCATACTTACACGAGTTATTATTTTTGTATTTCAAGTTAATACTTTTGACAATCTATAATTTGTTTTAATTTCAGTTGACATATTTGTTGACCTTATTGTGCTATAATATATATTTAACCTACCGCAATTATTTTGTATTTTACATAAATATGTTAATGAGGACTTCGTTTTTGACTTGGGAGTTATTACATCATTATAAATTGTTTGTTGCTTTGTATTGTTAATTTATTTTTTCACGATAACATATGCCCAAAATAAATTATTAGTACAAAACACAGAATTAATGCTTTATGTGTAAAAGAAATAGTACATGATTTATAATTCTAACAAAGAACATTTAGTACTACATATTATTAATAGTTCCGTGCAGAAATGAAAAGTACGTCAGTACCACCCATAATTAGAGTACCACACTAATAAATAAAGTACCACATACAATGTATAGGACGATCCATAATTAATATGTACCATCACTTATTTATAGTAAAACAAATGATAATTGTACAACAACTAATAGTACCACACTAAATTTATAGTACCACACAAAATTAATTAAAGAGATTGTCCATTTATTGCTGTCAAAATATTGATTTTATAAATGATAAAACAAAATGTATAATATTGATATTTGTGTAGAAAGGCAGATCATCGTCATTCCATAGAGAGTATTTAGATGGGGGAATCACAGAATACCAAAATAAATAAACGCATCAAAGAATACTACTAACAGATTTATAAATTGAACGCAGACAAAAGTAATGATGACATGTGTTTTCATTATCAACATCACAATGGTAAATACTAGGTAACTGATGTGAAGCAAATACATTACACGAAAAAACGACAGTTTAAGACAAATACATGTTTGTCTTGTTTCTGCTAAGACTGAAAGTTATTTATTTACATCAGCCCAATTAAATATTTGGTAACACTCGTGGTACAGGTGGCACATCATATTACATGCAGGTGTACAATGTAGGTTGAATATTGATGAGGTTATTGTAGAGGTGAAACACACCTTCCGAATGTATCTAAACTACAGCTTGGCATTTTATAGTTGTTTTGGTTATGAGGGTCGTGATGACGGCCACCTCGGTTTAAAGGAGGCAAATGATGAGTATGATCTGGAACTAATTCATTGGAAACTTTTTTTGGAAAGTAGAAAGTTTATATTCCCCCCGAATAGATTTTAAAAGTTCGAGGTTAAGTGCCTCACAACCATCTTAAGAGGAAATTCACATGGATCATCAGAAATATTTTGCCAAATTCCAAATTGTTTTATTCATATAGGCATTTCCAAGAAAATGTCTATGATCAGTATCCAACAACTATTGAGTACTTGTAAAATATTCTATGTAATTATAAGTGTGATGTATTGAATAAGTGTGTTATTTTACATGATCTATAAATGTGTTATTGTATAAGAGGGCTATCTTTTTAATAAACCTGTATATATATGTGTAATATTTTCCTGCACATTATTGGTATACTCATAGGAGCAAACTGTGCCTCTCTTGTGGTCGACCTGTTTTTGTTTTCATGTAAGACTAGATTTATTGCAAAACATGGCATGATTTGTAACAAAAACATGACTAAGTCCTTCAGTCTTGCTGTCAGATATATCGACGATGTGCTGTGATGTAATTGAAAAATAAATAATCAGAGAAATGCAAAGCTCAACTTACCATAATCATAACTCAAAATCGATTAAACCAGGGGCAAGATATGAACAAAGAAAATATTTACACGGAAACCATTGAAAGCGTACTAGATAACAAGACCAGGTGTTCCATAAGAGTAAACGTCTACTACTTCACCGACGACACCCGCCATGTAAATCTTTATCAAATCAAAGTAAATGTCATGGTCTCAAAATGAGAACAGAAGCATAATTCTCAATCACAACCAGCAGGTATACTAATGAGCCTATTCAAAACGTCCATTTAGAAATAAGGTGGGAGATATAAATCACATCGATCGTATTTATCTTGTATACTCTTTCTGAACGTGACGTCACGAACACTACAGATTCACCTACAGTACTTTCCTCGATCTTTCCTTATAAAATGATAAACTGTTACGTACTACACAGTTCTTCACAATATGGCGATTTCTGATTTCTTATCGTAAACTTTCCTTTTCTTAGTTAGACCCGATAAACCAAAGATCACCTTGTTTCACAGTGATTTTGCTCTATGTCTTTATTAATGTGATAGACTTCGTCTGAGTTGTCAAAGAATGATACAAAGCACACACACAAGGATTGTACGTCTATAATTTATAATAAGATACAGTCGAACCAAGTAATGAATTGAACTGCACCATATATCTGTTTCGTCCTTCTAGGACTCGTCAGTGATAAAACGGTTTCAAGATGTGCAGGTAAGAAGTAACGTTACCATTCTTATCTTTAAAAACTATATCTAAAGTCACCATGATAACCATACAATATTTCTTTGTATACTAAAGTTATGATAATAAAAAACTTAAACAAGGAGTGATTTTCCTCTAAAGTTGTAAATGAAAATGAACATTTAAACATGTAACAGACTATATTCTGACAATGGTTTTATACATAGTCTTGCATAAGCCCAATTATCGAATGTATAACGGTAGACGTAGAAAAAATGAGTTACGCTACTGTTGATATGGTTCTTTAAAATCATACCTTTTCAGCATAAACTGTTTCAATGTTCATGACGCTTCATACAATAATTCAGTTTATCAAGTAATCATAATTTGTTTCGTAGATATGTTCTCGTAGGGGCATGGTTTTGTCTCAAATTGCAATTATATTTCTTCTTCTGTGACGTGATAAGTACAACTAGAACATTGTGACGCCATGGCATGGTTCTAATTTTGATGTTCGACTAAAGCCAATCACAGCTACGCTAGGTCTTACTTTAATGGATGTTATATTGGTCGCATCTTGGTCGACCAGCTTGGTTTTACTGAGAAATATTTTGTATCCTTGTGTGGTGTGAAAATGGATTTTGTAAATATGCTCATTAGTGTGTTTACTTATTGTGATTGAGAATGATGACTTGGTTCCAATTTTGATGACTTGATGTTTACTTAGATGTGACAAAGATTGACATGATGTGTATCGTCGATGGAGCAGAAAACGCTTACTCTTCTTGAACACCTGGTCGTATTCTCTTGTACTTTTTCAATGGTCTATATGTAAATATTTCCTTTGTTCATATCCTGTCCCTAGTTCAATCGATTTTGTGTTTGGATTGTGGTTTTCTTGACGATTCGATATTCTCTGATTTCTTTTATATTGATGGTATGACACATACCACAAGACAGTCAGCGGTAAATAAACTCTTTTTGAGAAATATAGACTGGACTTTTTTGGCGAATACACGTAACGTTGGTTTGCTACACTTACCCTGTGTTCAATACTGGATAGGGTGAAAGTCTCAGATACAGAAAACTAAGCTTAGTTAAACAAAGATAGCAGGGATCTGTAAGGGGATTTATGTGACCCTTAATGAATTGAAATGCCATAAAATTAAGAAAGGTGTTTCTGTAAAGACTTCTTGAAGAGCCATTCCCGTAATTGTTATTTAGCGTTGCTGACACGAGGCTGAATTAGGTATATTTAATGGACGATCATCACTACTAAACGGAATGCGCTCTCCTTTATTCCGCTAAAATGGTCTACTTAATTTGATTGATGCTTTGTATCCATCAGAATAATCCGCAAAATAAATAAGTGTTCCTTTTACGATAAGATGTGACATGATGCAGGGCAGACTGGGACCGACACACGACGCATGCGCGAACGCAACAGAAACCAATTCCAGAGTCATCAGAGCTTTGTTCTGTTTTTTTGTCACGTGGTCTGGTGATATCAAAGTCTCGCAAAAACCTCGTGTCAGCGATAAGTTATGCAATGTTCGTGAGGCACGTGCCGATGTCCATTGCCGGCTGCTGGGGTTTTGGTCAAACTGCGATGTTTATGCATCTAGATCAACGCCAACTCTCCGAAGTAATATCATTATGTCGTTAAGAGCTGGAAAGACAGAACTGGAAAACATTGATTTGCATATCCGTCACAAGCTAATTATTCTACATATTAAGATATTCATTTAAAGGCCCAATATATGTGACTTCAGGAAATTTTTCGTAATTCTGAAAAAAATGCGACAAAAATCCAGTTGATAACTATGCAAAAATATAAGCCTAAAACCAAGTAAACCTGAGCGGTAACTTACAAGAAACTCTTTGACAGAAAAATCCAAATAAATGAAAATAATTCAGGTGGGGCCCACTTCAACAACAAGCCGAAGTTAGAAGACAGTTCAAAATGGACGAGTGTTTACAAATACCAAGTTTCAACTGCTGCTCTACCGGTAACCGGAATCCATCTTAAATATTGCTGATATCAGTTAATCTTAACTAAATCTATAAATACAAAAAAATTATTAGGCTTGATTTTCGCTTCAAGTTTTTACCGAAAGTTACGTATATTGGGCCTTTAGATGATTTTTTATATGATTTCCACTGTTTCAACGCTTTCTTGGTGTAGATAGGCTTACCCTTTTATGGTTCAATTTAATCCAGATCATGTAATCGATTGGTCTCTTGTATCATCCACTTGAATGTAGAGTACGAGTAAATATTTTGGAAACACATATATCGTTTCTTTAAAAGAGAAACACAACTGTACTGTTGATAGTGTTTTTTACATTGAATTGTCGATAAATGTCATTCATTATACTCTGTACAAATAATTTCATCTCAATTACTACTTTTGGTGTTTAAAAGCTGATCCGTTTTCGAAAAGTTGATTTTCCCGAAAGAAAAAAAGAAAAGTTCTAAGTAGGTGTCCCCACAGCTGTTGTTGGTTATTACCTTCTGTCTTGTCCATCATACAAAACTGAACTCAATAATACACTAACAACAACAACATTGTATCTCTCTTCGTATCTTTATAGACTTTATATGGGTATCTTCGAACTGGTCTTACGGTGACGTTTTATACAAGTTGGTAGCGTTACGTGTTGCACAATTTTATATAGTTTTGATGACGTGCGTGTGCTACGAGTTTAAAGTGTCATGGTGACGGTGTACCGCGAGCTGATATCGTCATGGTGACGGTGTACCGCGAGTTGATATCGTCATGGTGACGGTGTACCACGAGTTGATAGTGTCATGGTGACGGTCTACCGCGAGTTTAAAGTGTCATGGTGACGGTCTACCACGAGTTGATAGTGTCATGGTGACGGTCTACCACGATTTTATTGTGTCATGGTGACGGTGTACCACGAGTTGATAGTGTCATGGTGACGGTGTACCGCGAGTTGATAGTGTCATGGTGACGGTCTACCACGAGTTGATAGTGTCATGGTGACGGTCTACCACGATTTGATTGTGTCATGGTGACGGTGTACCGCGAGTTGATATCGTCATGGTGACGGTGTACCACGAGTTGATAGTGTCATGGTGACGGTGTACCGCGAGTTGATAGTGTCATGGTGACGGTCTACCACGATTTGATTGTGTCATGGTGACGGTGTACCACGAGTTGATAGTGTCATGGTGACGGTGTATCGCGAGTTGATATCGTCATGGTGACGGTGTACCACGAGTTGATTGTGTCATGGCGAAGGTCTACCACGAGTTGATAGCGTCATGGTGTCGGTCTACAACGAGTTGATAGTGACATAGTGACGGTGTACCACGAGTTGATAGTGTCATGGTGACGGTGTACCACGAGTTGATAGTGACATGGTGACGGTCTACCACAAGTTGATAGTGACATGGTGACGGTCTACCACGAGTTGATAGTGACATGGTGACGGTGGACCACGAGTTGATAGTGTCATGGTGACGGTGTACCACGAGTTGATAGTGTCATGGCGAAGGTCTACTACGAGTTGATAGTGTCATGGTGACGGTGTGCCACGAGTTGGTAGTGTCATGGTGACGGTGTAACACGAGTTTATTGTGTCATGATGACGGTCTCCCAGGAGTTGATAGTGTCATGGTGACGGTGTACTGCGAGTTGATAGTGTCATGGTGACGGTGTGCCACGAGTTGATAGTGTCATGGTGACGGTGTACCGCGAGTTGATAGTGTCATGGTGACGGTGTACCACGAGTTGATAGTGTCATGGTGACGGTGTACCGCGAGTTGATAGTGTATTGGTGACGGTGTACCGCGAGTTGATAGTGTCATGGTGACGGTCTACCACGAGTTGATAGTGTCATGGTGACGGTGTACCGCGAGTTGATAGTGTCATGATGACGGTCTACCACGTGTTGATAGTGTCATGGTGACGGTCTACCATGAGTTGATAGTGTCATGGTGACGGTGTACCGCGATTTGATAGTGTCATGGTGACGGTGTACCGCGAGTTGATAGTGTCATGGTGACGGTCTACCACGTGTTGATAGTGTCATGGTGACGGTGTGCCACGAGTTGATAGTGTCATGGTGACGGTGTACCGTGAGTTGATAGTGTCATGATGACGGTCTAACACGAGTTGATAGTGACATGGTGACGGTGTACCGCGAGTTGATAGTGACATGGTGACGGTGTACCGCGAGTTGATAGTGTCATGGTGACGGTGTACCGCGAGTTGATAGTGTCATGGTGACGGTGTACCGCGAGTTGATAGTGTCATGGTGACGGTGTACCACGAGTTGATAGTGTCATGGTGACGGTCTACCACGAGTTGATAGTGTCATGGTGACGGTCTACCACGAGTTGATCGTGTCATGGTGACTGTGTACTGCGAGTTGATAGTGTCATGGTGACGGTGTGCCACGAGTTGATAGTGTCATGGTGACGGTGTGCCACGAGTTGATAGTGTCATGGTGACGGTGTACCGCGAGTTGATAGTGTCATGGTGACGGTGTACCGCGAGTTGATAGTGTCATGGTGACGGTGTACCGCGAGTTGATAGTGTCATGATGACGGTCTACCACGTGTTGATAGTGTCATGGTGACGGTCTACCACGAGTTGATAGTGTCATGGTGAAGGTGTACCGCGAGTTGATAGTGTCATGGTGACGGTGTACCGCGAGTTGATAGTGTCATGGTGACGGTCTACCACGTGTTGATAGTGTCATGGTGACGGTGTGCCACGAGTTGATAGTGTCATGGTGACGGTGTACCGCGAGTTGATAGTGTCATGATGACGGTCTACCACGAGTTGATAGTGTCATGGTGACGGTCTACCACGAGTTGGTAGTGTCATGGTGACGGTGTGCCACGAGTTGATAGTGTCATGGTGACGGTGTACCGCTAGTTGATAGTGTCACGATGACGGTCTACCACGAGTTGATAGTGTCATGGTGACGGTCTACCACGAGTTGGTAGTGTCATGGTGACGTTGTACCGCGAGTTGATAGTGTCATGGTGACGATGTACCGCGAGTTGATAGTGTCATGGTGACGGTGTACCGCGAGTTGATAGTGTCATGGTGACGGTCTACCACGAGTTGATAGTGTCATTGTGACGGTCTACCACGAGTTGATAGTGTCATGGTGACGGTGTACCACGAGTTGATAGTGTCATGGTGACGGTGTACCACGAGTTGATTGTGTCATAGCGAAGGTCTACCACGAGTTGATAGCGTCATGGTGTCGGTCTACCACGATTTGGTAGTGTCATGGTGACGGTGTAACACGAGTTTATTGTGTCATGGTGACGGTCTACGACGAGTTGATAGTGTCATGGTGACGGTCTACGAAGAGTTGATAGTGTCATGGTGACGGTCTACCACGATTTTGTAGTGTCATGGTGACGGTGTACCACGAGTTGATAGTGTATTGGTGACGGTGTACCACGAGTTGATAGTGTCATGGCGACAGTGTACCACAAGTTGATAGTGTCATGGCGACAGTGTACCACAAGTTGATAGTGTCATGGTGACGGTCTACCACGAGTTGATAGTGACATGGTGACGGTCTACCACGAGTTGATAGTGACATGGTGACGGTCTACCACGAGTTGATAGTGACATGGTGACGGTGTACCACGAGTTGATAGTGACATGGAGACGGTGTACCACGAGTTGATAGTGACATGGTGACGGTCTACCACGAGTTGATAGTGTCATGGTGACGGTGTACCACGAGTTGATAGTGACATGGTGACGGTGTACCACGAGTTGATAGTGACATGGTGACGGTCTACCACGAGTTGATAGTGACATGGTGACGGTCTACCACGAGTTGATAGTGTCATGGTGACGACGTACCATGAGTTGATAGTGTCATGGCGAAGGTCTACTACGAGTTGATAGTGTCATAATGACGGTGTGCCACGAGTTGGTAGTGTCATGGTGACGGTGTAACACGAGTTTATTGTGTCATGATGACGGTCTACCACGAGTTGATAGTGTCATGGTGACGGTCTACCACGAGTTGGTAGTGTCATGGTGACGGTGTACCGCGAGTTGATAGTGTCATGGTGACGGTGTACCGCGAGTTGATAGTGTATTGGTGACGGTGTACCGCGAGTTGATAGTGTCATGGTGACGGTCTACCACGAGTTGATAGTGTCATGATGACGGTCTACCACGAGTTGATAGTGTCATGGTGACGGTGTACCGCGAGTTGATAGTGTCATGGTGACGGTGTACCGCGAGTTGATAGTGTCATGGTGACGGTGTACCACGAGTTGATTGTGTCATAGCGAAGGTCTACCACGAGTTGATAGCGTCATGGTGTCGGTCTACCACGATTTGGTAGTGTCATGGTGACGGTGTAACACGAGTTTATTGTGTCATGGTGACGGTCTACAACGAGTTGATAGTGTCATGGTGACGGTCTACGAAGAGTTGATAGTGTCATGGTGACGGTCTACCATGATTTTGTAGTGTCATGGTGACGGTCTACCACGAGTTGATAGTGTCATGGTGACGGTGTACCACGAGTTGATAGTGTATTGGTGACGGTGTACCACGAGTTGATAGTGTCATGGCGACAGTGTACCACAAGTTGATAGTGTCATGGCGACAGTGTACCACAAGTTGATAGTGTCATGGTGACGGTGTACCACGAGTTGATAGTGTCATGGTGACGATGTACCGCGAGTTGATAGTGTCATGGTGACGGTGTACCGCGAGTTGATAGTGTCATGGTGACGGTCTACCACGAGTTGATAGTGTCATTGTGACGGTCTACCACGAGTTGATAGTGTCATGGTGACGGTGTACCACGAGTTGATAGTGTCATGGTGACGGTGTACCACGAGTTGATTGTGTCATAGCGAAGGTCTACCACGAGTTGATAGCGTCATGGTGTCGGTCTACGAAGAGTTGATAGTGTCATGGTGACGGTCTACCATGATTTTGTAGTGTCATGGTGACGGTCTACCACGAGTTGATAGTGTCATGGTGACGGTGTACCACGAGTTGATAGTGTATTGGTGACGGTGTACCACGAGTTGATAGTGTCATGGCGACAGTGTACCACAAGTTGATAGTGTCATGGCGACAGTGTACCAAAAGTTGATAGTGTCATGGTGACGGTCTACCACGAGTTGATAGTGACATGGTGACGGTCTACCACGAGTTGATAGTGACATGGTGACGGTCTACCACGAGTTGGTAGTGTCATGGTGACGGTGTACCGCGAGTTGATAGTGTCATGGTGACGGTGTACCGCGAGTTGATAGTGTATTGGTGACGGTGTACCGCGAGTTGATAGTGTCATGGTGACGGTCTACCACGAGTTGATAGTGTCATGATGACGGTCTACCACGAGTTGATAGTGTCATGGTGACGGTGTACCGCGAGTTGATAGTGTCATGGTGACGGTGTACCGCGAGTTGATAGTGTCATGGTGACGGTGTACCACGAGTTGATAGTGTCATGGTGACGGTCTACCACGAGTTGATAGTGTCATTGTGACGGTCTACCACGAGTTGATAGTGTCATGGTGACGGTGTACCACGAGTTGATAGTGTCATGGTGACGGTGTACCACGAGTTGATTGTGTCATAGCGAAGGTCTACCACGAGTTGATAGCGTCATGGTGTCGGTCTACGAAGAGTTGATAGTGTCATGGTGACGGTCTACCATGATTTTGTAGTGTCATGGTGACGGTCTACCACGAGTTGATAGTGTCATGGTGACGGTGTACCACGAGTTGATAGTGTATTGGTGACGGTGTACCACGAGTTGATAGTGTCATGGCGACAGTGTACCACAAGTTGATAGTGTCATGGCGACAGTGTACCACAAGTTGATAGTGTCATGGTGACGGTCTACCACGAGTTGATAGTGACATGGTGACGGTCTACCACGAGTTGATAGTGACATGGTGACGGTGTACCACGAGTTGATAGTGACATGGTGACGGTGTACCACGAGTTGATAGTGACATGGAGACGGTGTACCACGAGTTGATAGTGACATGGTGACGGTGTACCACGAGTTGATAGTGTCATGGTGACGGTGTACCACGAGTTGATAGTGACATGGTGACGGTGTACCACGAGTTGATAGTGACATGGTGACGGTCTACCACGAGTTGATAGTGACATGGTGACGGTGTACCACGAGTTGATAGTGTCATGGTGACGACGTACCATGAGTTGATAGTGTCTTGGCGAAGGTCTACTACGAGTTGATAGTGTCATGGTGACGGTGTGCCACGAGTTGGTAGTGTCATGGTGACGGTGTACCGCGAGTTGATAGTGTCATAGTGACGGTGTACCGCGAGTTGATAGTGTCATGGTGACGGTCTACCACGAGTTGATAGTGTCATGGTGACAGTCTACCACGAGTTGATAGTGTCATGGTGACGGTGTACCGCGAGTTGATAGTGTCATAGTGACGGTGTACCGCGAGTTGATAGTGTCATGGTGACGGTCTACCACGAGTTGATAGTGTCATGGTGACGGTGTACCGCGAGTTGATAGTGTCATAGTGACGGTGTACCGCGAGTTGATAGTGTCATGTTGACGGTCTACCACGAGTTGATAGTGTCATGGTGACGGTGTACCACGAGTTGATTGTGTCATAGCGAAAGTCTACCACGAGTTGATAGCGTCATGGTGTCGGTCTACCACGATTTGGTAGTGTCATGGTGACGGTGTAACACGAGTTGATAGTGTCATGGTGACGGTCTACGAAGAGTTGATAGTGTCATGGTGACGGTCTACGAAGAGTTGATAGTGTCATGGTGACGGTCTACCACGATTTTGTAGTGTCATGGTGACGGTCTACCACGAGTTGATAGTGTCATGGTGACGGTGTACCACGAGTTGGTAGTGTCATGGTGACGGTGGACCACGAGTTGGTTGTGTCATGATAGCATGTACCACGAGATGGTTGTGTCATGGTGACGTGTTACACGAGTTGATAGTGTCATGGTGACGGTGGACCACGAGTTGATTGTGTCATAGCGAAGGTCTACCACGAGTTGATAGCGTCATGATGTCGGTCTACCACGATTTGGTAGTGTCATGGTGACGGTGTAACACGAGTTTATTGTGTCATGGTGACGGTCTACGACGAGTTGATAGTGTCATGGTGACGGTCTACGAAGAGTTGATAGTGTCATGGTGACGGTCTACCATGATTTTGTAGTGTCATGGTGACGGTCTACCACGAGTTGATAGTGTCATGGTGACGGTGTACCACAAGTTGATAGTGTATTGGTGACGTTGTACCACGAGTTGATAGTGTCATGGCGACAGTGTACCACAAGTTGATAGTGTCATGGCGACAGTGTACCACAAGTTGATAGTGTCATGGTGACGGTGTACCACGAGTTGATAGTGTCATGGTGACGATGTACCGCGAGTTGATAGTGTCATGGTGACGGTGTACCGCGAGTTGATAGTGTCATGGTGACGGTCTACCACGAGTTGATAGTGTCATTGTGACGGTCTACCACGAGTTGATAGTGTCATGGTGACGGTGTACCACGAGTTGATAGTGTCATGGTGACGGTGTACCACGAGTTGATTGTGTCATAGCGAAGGTCTACCACGAGTTGATAGCGTCATGGTGTCGGTCTACGAAGAGTTGATAGTGTCATGGTGACGGTCTACCATGATTTTGTAGTGTCATGGTGACGGTCTACCACGAGTTGATAGTGTCATGGTGACGGTGTACCACGAGTTGATAGTGTATTGGTGACGGTGTACCACGAGTTGATAGTGTCATGGCGACAGTGTACCACAAGTTGATAGTGTCATGGCGACAGTGTACCACAAGTTGATAGTGTCATGGTGACGGTCTACCACGAGTTGATAGTGACATGGTGACGGTCTACCACGAGTTGATAGTGACATGGTGACGGTGTACCACGAGTTGATAGTGACATGGTGACGGTGTACCACGAGTTGATAGTGACATGGAGACGGTGTACCACGAGTTGATAGTGACATGGTGACGGTCTACCACGAGTTGATAGTGTCATGGTGACGGTGTACCACGAGTTGATAGTGACATGGTGACGGTGTACCACGAGTTGATAGTGACATGGTGACGGTCTACCACGAGTTGATAGTGACATGGTGACGGTCTACCACGAGTTGATAGTGTCATGGTGACGACGTACCATGAGTTGATAGTGTCATGGCGAAGGTCTACTACGAGTTGATAGTGTCATGGTGACGGTGTGCCACGAGTTGGTAGTGTCATGGTGACGGTGTACCGCGAGTTGATAGTGTCATAGTGACGGTGTACCGCGAGTTGATAGTGTCATGGTGACGGTCTACCACGAGTTGATAGTGTCATGGTGACAGTCTACCACGAGTTGATAGTGTCATGGTGACGGTGTACCGCGAGTTGATAGTGTCATAGTGACGGTGTACCGCGAGTTGATAGTGTCATGGTGACGGTCTACCACGAGTTGATAGTGTCATGGTGACGGTGTACCGCGAGTTGATAGTGTCATAGTGACGGTGTACCGCGAGTTGATAGTGTCATGTTGACGGTCTACCACGAGTTGATAGTGTCATGGTGACGGTGTACCACGAGTTGATTGTGTCATAGCGAAAGTCTACCACGAGTTGATAGCGTCATGGTGTCGGTCTACCACGATTTGGTAGTGTCATGGTGACGGTGTAACACGAGTTGATAGTGTCATGGTGACGGTCTACGAAGAGTTGATAGTGTCATGGTGACGGTCTACGAAGAGTTGATAGTGTCATGGTGACGGTCTACCACGATTTTGTAGTGTCATGGTGACGGTCTACCACGAGTTGATAGTGTCATGGTGACGGTGTACCACGAGTTGGTAGTGTCATGGTGACGGTGGACCACGAGTTGGTTGTGTCATGATAGCATGTACCACGAGATGGTGGTGTCATGGTGACGTGTTACACGAGTTGATAGTGTCATGGTGACGGTGTACCACGAGTTGGTTGTGTCATGGTGACGTGTTACACGAGTTAGTAATGTCATAGTGACGGTGTACCACGAGTTGGTTGTGTCATGGTAACATGTACCACGAACTATTTGTATCATGGTGACGTGTTACACGAGTTGGTATTGTCATGGCGACGGTGAAACACAAACATTTTTCAGTGTGACGACACCATAAACTATATTACTTAATTTTGCCTATCGACGGCCAATAGGTTAATATCTTCATTCATAAAAATAACACGTCCATTGTATGTTACAGAGAGTGGGATAGGCGGATAAGTGAATATTGACGTCCTATTTATTGATCCCGTATTACAATCACGTAATCCCATTGTCCTAAAAGATTCTTTGATACGTTTAATATGTTAAATCGAAATCATCTGCTACTGTGTTTAATATGTTTTGATTGATGGGGCTGTACGTTCTTGCTCAGGATCTTTACAGAATCTAGGACAAAGATTGAATAGCTTCCAGTTAAAGTTTTGATCGAATAATCTTTAATAAAAAAAAAATTGTTCATATGATCCAAACAGAAATAGAACGATTTTTAATTTATTTGTTTTGTTTTCAGACCCAGTGTATATATTACTGTAGTAGTTTGATATATGTGAACTTCTGGCGGTGAGTACCTTTGTCCTATATCATACCTATATTATCTATATATATACACAGATCACGTAAACCACTTTACCAATAATGGCATCAAACTTGTTGAAGAAGGCATACACTTTTTGTTATTAAAAACTCTGACACTTTCTGTGACATATGTGCATTATTGCTACCTGTATATTGGTCACGTGATATTGATAGACAGTGACAGGTATACATGGGGTGAACCTATTTTGTGTTACCTGTCCAATCCACCGCAATATCGAATCTACCTGCCAATAACAATAGAAAATCCCCTTTGATCATCATAACGTTATGAAGCACCCATTCACTTCAAACTCGAAATATCTCAGTAAGGTCGGGATCAATTTGTATTCGAGAATAAGCGATATCGCTGACCAGTTATATTCAGATAGGGCCTACAGAGAACGACTGGGCTTCTATTTAACCGAAGATGGGCTGTAAAGAACACTTTGTACGAGGAACTATAGCTGGGTACGGGTGTGAACCTGAGGGGCGTGGTTCACATATATAGGACACCTGCGATTCTCTGTGGCATGAAGTAGGCCTAAGTGCTCTGCTACGGGATCTCCACTTCAAACGCTAGTAATTATATGTAACAATGGCGCCAAATTCACCATCATTTCTGATCAATGATTTTCCTTCTCAACAAGGTATCGATTAAAATGTACCAATGTGATATATATCTATGAGGACAACAATAAAAAACATTGTAATAGGTTGTTTTTGCCCTAAAGCAAATAAATAAATAAAGGTTGGTAAGTAAATAAATAAATATGTAAATAAATATAAGAAAAGATAATAGATTTACCTCCAGTACGTACACTATGCACTTACGACCATTTGCCACCATTAAGATTTTTATATTGCAATATTCAAGTATGTGTTAAACGAAATATTTTTAATTTAGCTACTTGTGGCAGTTCAAGCTGTTTAAAGGAAAGTTGGTAAGAAGAATTTAAATCGACAAAGCAGAACTTGAATCAAATGTAGAACGCGAGAGCTATAGAGCGTTTGTACTGTATACATGTTAGATAATAGTACTGTGTTATCAGATAAAAACTAAGATTGATCATATTGATAAACTATAGACACATGATGAAAACTAACCAAACAACTGACACATCAACATTGCACAATAATCATTGATTACACAACACATTCAAGTAGATACAGTTATGACGTAAATTAATTGCCAAGGAAGAAGTAGGACCAGTTTCCGGTGTCGTCATAACACAAATGTTTACCTTGTGGCGGTTTGATCGTTTTACCGGTAAAACGGGAGATAACTCTGGCCGATATACGGGGATGATACAAATTCAATTTTTTCAGTCCATATTTAGCATATACATTTGTTCGATCCAAACGAAATTTTGTGATAATGTACATTCGAAATGTGAACATGCTGTAAGATACAGAATCATCAAAGATATTGTACTATGTAAATACATGTGTTTTATACAAAAACAGCTTGAAAATCATATTAATTAAAGATGCATGATATCTGAACTTATAAAGGTTAATTAAATCTTCCATATTACCTGTAGACAGAGGACTGAATATAATAGTATAATTTGTTTACTTACTTCTTAGTTCACTGAAAGAGGGGAATTTTAGTATGAAATGGATTTCCGTCACGCTAACAGGAAAGACAAAGTCAAACAATTTCTCTTAAACTGGAAACAAAATAGCTACCATGTGCTTAACAGTATTCCGACATACCAATGTAATAGAGTTTTCATTTAACAGAAGCCACCCAACATTCACAAGGTGGGTTAGCTTCACAATCATAATATATCTTTATAACATGCATTTAAAATACGGTTGTTAGTATAGAACTCAAAAGTCTGCATCAGTGGAAATAATAAGTGGATATCTACCCATTTGCTGTAGATTTTTGCAATAAGTTATTCTTTCAAAAGTCTAGATGTAGTTGTTTGATGTCGGGCGTTTCGTGGAAACCCCACACCTCGCAAGCATAGTTGGATAATTTCCGACATAAGTATCTAATAATAAGAACAGTGTGCAGACCTTATCTTTTCTTTGACGCCAAAAGTGTCTGCGACAAATTAAAGCTACCATCATGAGGGATTTTTGCATCCAAATAAAAATAATTTTCAGATTTTTGTAGGTGTGCTGTAGCATTCAAATGAGGATGTACTATAAAAGATGCAAGTAGAAGAACGGTCCCACTACCAATAGAACACAATACATCTCCAGCACACACACGCAGGTTAGACAGCTCCAGCAAATTCTTCAGAATTATATTGCTTATATAACTGTTATTTGTACAGGGCTTTAGAGTGACCTATGCTTGTTAGCTATATTTAATGTTTTATATTATTATAATTTTCTTGAAACCTGGTAATAAAATTAATTACCTGAAGAGCAAGGCCACGTTCGATTGCAACTTTTTCCAGAGTGTATCTGACAGAGTTATGGCCCCTTGATTAATGTTTCCTTGCAATCACAGTAAAAAGTATTATCAATTTTTAATGTTTAAGGCTACTGTCTCTGTTCAATTTTTAAGCAATACATTGCAGAATATTTTTTTTTTTTTTACCTACAATTTGACTACCCCATTACAAAGCGGCGAAGCGGGAGATATTTATTCATTAATATTCATTAAAAACTATTAATATTTATCAAATCTATGAATAAGCCTGTTCATTATATACACCATATAAGCTTTTTATCCCATAATGTATACCACATGTATATTTATTAATAAAATTCACCTTATACTGTACCAGAAAAGAACTCCAAATTGTACGCATACCGAAAATTACAGATTTATTTAAAGATAACAACTTGGGAAACACAAACACAAGGTCTAGTACTTATGTGTGGGCATGTGTGTGCATTGATGCATGCATGCGCATGTGCATTGCTGCAATTAATGGACATCTATGCATGTGTATGCATGTATGTGTGTTTGTGTGCATGCAGGTGTACATGTGTGTGTGCACGTGTGTTTGTGCTAATGTATGTGTGTGTGAGGGTATGTATGTGTACATGTGTGATTTATGTGTATGTGCATGGATGTATGAACCCCTGTGTAATGGTTCATAATATTAGTGCATGTCCATGTGTACTTACATGTGCACATGCATGTCTGTATGTGTATGTATGTGTGTGAATTATATGTTTATATATATCAATTTGCCTGTGTGTGTATATCTACCTGTATCCTGGCTGTATGTGATACATTTATGTATTCGTTATATGTGTACATGTTTATTGTTGATGAATAAAAAAAACAAAAAAAACAAAAAAAAAAAAATTATAATTTTACAATTTTACTACTACTATTATTTTTATTATTATCATTATCATTTTCTACTCCATTTCAGGCGGAAAAATAGAATATCCAATCTTGAAGAGGTTTTATCTGACATGTCGTAGGATAACTTACAAGTGTGTACATTACAAGAAGAAAATGCGAAGTTGAAATAAAAATATACCTTAAATGTATTTCATATCAGTATTTATTATTTCTATATATACCATACTCGTTATATATCACATCCACATAATGTATATCATTATTTTATATTTACGCTAAAAAGTCATTTCACTACACACATACACGAACACAGTCTCAATTGTCATTTACAATACTATACAGATTAACCTTACCTAAAAATTATCTAAATGATAATGGATGAGTTCTTCTTTAAACCCATTTCCTTATCAGATGCATACCAATCAACTTATTCCCCGTCAGCATAATCTGAGATAGGACATATGACATTTTTTTTCAAATACGTTGCCATGGCAACAATATAAAGCAACGCTATCTGTTGGCAAGGACAGCCACCCACAACAACAAATGTTTCAACAACCATCTATAGACTGCTAATAAACTTTCGTTTTACATACCACTACACACTGTTAAGTGAATGCCATGTAATACCGGCATCAGCAGATTTCAGATTAGGTTATGTAGTTACACTGCTGGTTGCATGGAAATTATACCGACATTAACGAATAATATGTCATTGCAACCATGGGTATCATCACAAAAGTGATTTTTCTGTAAAAATATCAAAGTTATCATTGTAACTAAAGAAATCGATTGTTTTGTTTAAAAGAAAAATGCGGTTATCTGATCAAAATGAAAAAAAAACACGTTATCATATAGATGATTAAAAATGTAAACATGCAAGTGTTCGAAAAAAGTAAACAAATGATCAAACTTACTCTAAACCTATAACAAACAAATTCGTAAAATTATAATTTCGTTGACATTTCGATTTTCGTTTTCTTGGTTATTTCTCTGCCTTGTTGTTGGTGTTCTCCTCCTCCTCCTGTTTCTATATTTTATATTCTATTTTAAGATGATGATGACGCAGATGCAGGTCGATGAAGGCTATGGGCAAGGTCGCCATTTTGATCTCATCGAGACATTTTGTTGACACTTTGGTATTCTCTGATTTTTTCTAAGGACCACTGGTAACAAACAATAAATACCGAAAAACACACAACAACAATAAAAACCAACAACAAAATACCCCCCAAAAAAAACAAAACAAAAAACCTTCAAAAGTGAAAAAGTTGGTTCTTCATTTTGAAGCATATCCCGGTAATAACAGTTTGTTATTATGACCAATACTTGTGTGTTATTATACGAAGCAACTTGTCGTGGAATCGAGCAAATTTCGATGCTTTTTCTTTCTCCTCTTCCAAAGTGATATTAAAGATGCATGGAAATTGAACTGCCACTCCCTCCTTCTTCATTGCGACACTTGGGATCTGTATCTGTTCATTTCTCACTTCTCCCTTCTTTGTATTTTTAAACAGTCGTGAATATAATTTTGACATTAACGAAGTCTTTTTCAAAAGTGCAGAAACTGAAATCTGCGAAAACGTTTATCAAAATGGCTGTGATTTGGTTCAAAGCGAAAGTTTTGGGTTTTCAATTTTCAATTACGATACAAATGAGGAATCACAATACAGATATCACATAAGGCATCAAAGACTGAAATTTCATTGCTTAAGAGAAAGCTTATTTATAGAGTAATGTGTCTGAAAACGAAACCGGAAATGATTTAAATACAAATGTACACGATTAATATGATATCTTTACATCTTTAATAATTTGATATTTCTCTCCAGAATTTAGAAATAAATTTAGCAAGCCACAAGAAAAATGGATGCGAAAGCAAAAAAAATACTGATTAAAATTCACAAAGCAAAAGCGATATAGTATTTGTACAACATGAAATATAAACAAAAAAAACTAGTCATTCCTTTTTTGTTATAAAAACATAGGTAAATGTACAAATCAGTTAATCTATTCATTAATTAATTACATAAAAAAGTAGCCATTATTTGATCGGAAAATCGGAAAATATTTATATTTACGTAAGACAATTGACAGATTACGAAATGGTTAAAACAGACGTTACGAGTCTACCGTAGGAGTGGTGCTCGATTAAGTTATTCACCTCGCACGTGATCATGTATAATTTATAAAAGTCATTTGATAAGCATGTATTATCACACCCTCGTCTATATCCTCTCTAGAAAAATCAGAGTATACCGATGCGTCACCAAAACCATAATCTGAACTAAAACTTGATCAAACTAGGGGCAAAATATGAATTGAGTAAAAAAAAACATGAAAAAAATGAATTGAAATATCTTTAGGGGACATGTTTGGTGTTTGCAGCCAAACGTACTCGTATTTTACTGAAAAATGTGTATGTCACTAATTATTTTTATTTACCAGCTCCAAATTATTGTTGGAACAGAAATGTAGTGTTGGAGCTGTTGGTAGTACCCCTCTCCCTGCATCCTCTCATTCACACATAAACCGATGTATACATTTAATGTACCAATTAATACCACACAAACCCTTATAACGCTCCTTGTTCCTAGGGAGATGGGGATTACTGGAAATGTCTATGCAATTGTAGTTCAAGAGGTTTTATGCAACAACGTCCACATGCATGAATAAACGCATATTCAAAAGACAAAAACAATACGAACAGGGAGATTAATTTGTACCTTAAATGTTTATGCAATTGTAGTTCCAAGAAAATATATATATATCACACCGTCCACACGCAAGAACAAACGCATGCTCAAAAGACAAATAAAAAATACGAACAGGGAGATTAATTTGTACTTTAAATGTTTATGCAATTGTAGTTCCAAGAAGATGTATATACCACACCGTCAACACGCAAGAACAAACGCATGCTCAAAGGTCAAAAACAATATAAACAGAGGAAGCACTTAAACAAAAGAAATACAATATTGAAAAAAAAACCCAGGAAGTCTAGAAGATAATCTTCACCTTCAGTATATGTGGTACCTGCGGTAATGTATCTAATCTAATATAGGGAAGTAAAGATGATGTCACAGGTTTGTTTAAACTTTTAATCTTGTACAAATATTAATATTTTGGCTAACATAAGCGTGACTGATGCATATTTGTTCCTCGAATGTGTTTTTTTGTATAGTTTTTATGTGGAAAATTCTGTCAACGATAGTACTGATTTTTTATTAGTATCTCTTAAAACATATATATGTTAAAAGCTTTTTATTAAGAGGATTATGTGTCTGGAGAAGAAATATATGTATATGAAAAGAGGTGGTATTATGGTGCAATAATCGGCAAGTTCTTTAAAAATTGTTCTTGGTAATGGTCAATATATGGGTTTGTCGCTGTGTGTATAAAATGATGAAATTGCGATTTTAACATTGATGGAAATTGTTACATAAGACCAATTTGACAATATAATTCAACTAATCAGTTAATTAAATTTACGATTAAAAGTGTCCTTTTTGTTTTTGTTTGTTTGTTTTTATTTTTGTTAAACATTGATTAAAAACGTATATTTGGTTTGGCATGCTAATTAGACGTAACATATACACTCGTACTCGTTAAATATATGGTCTATCTAGTATGAAATTCCATCATATAGTCTAGCATTAGAACTCGCTGATTTATAGCTGGTATATAAAAGCCATTCCTGCAGGATGTAATGTAGACTTAATTTAGATATATTAGCATCTACAGCTGTATTTTTTTGTTTCTTTCTTAATATTGAAATGAAGTTACTATGATTATTTGAAGTCGTCCTCAGCGCCAAACCGTTTCTTCATCTGAGAATCTACCAGTGAAGGCACAGAAGCCAGTGAAGTGTTGAAATGTTATGCCTCAGCTGTACTTGGATTCATCTGCCGTACATACCTTACCAAAACATTTATATTCTTATTCAATCAAACTAATTTACTTAGTAAACAGGGTTGTGTACTTACAGTCGCTCCACACTTGATCATACATAAAACTTTTTGAAGTCGCTGTAATGATGTAAATTTCTTTAATTCAAGTGTATCCAAGCATTAAACATGTTTTCTGAAACAATATTTGCTAATCTGTCTTGTCGGTTTTGTAACACTTTTCAAGTCATGAGGTAGAGCTACATTTTCCCAAATTCTTCAAAGTGAGGAGATTTTGCCCCTAATCCAATATTGACTCAACATCTAATCCACAAGTTTAACAAGATCGATCATATTACAGTAATTATCTTATATTATTTCACACAAGTATTGAAGTGGATTTCTCCCATGAAATGATATAAAAAAAATACACGTGGAAGTTAATTCTTTTCGACATCACTTGTATTATTGATCAGCTAACGTCAGCAATATGTGGCAATTGAATGTTCTATCAAGCCATATTCGATTGTCTTATATTAATCAATTCTGTGCACCGGCCATCAATTCAGTTCAAAATAATACAAAATGTAGCTTATTATTGAAATAATCATTCATGAAGCTTGGCGTTCCAAGTGAGAACGTACATGAACGATACCGACTGATCACATATTTTTGAGCTATTAATTATAAGTTTAAATCAAGAAGGGTATTCACAGTGGGCAATATTACTGTCAGTTTCATAGTGTCGTTGCTTTTGAATTTTAGACAGTCATTGCTTTTCTAATAAAAGACATATTACCACATCATGATTTGCCAAATTTAACATAGAGGTAGGTAATATTTATGTCTAACTTTGTCTTATTACACACGATTCGCTAAATAAAAAGCATATCAGTAGTTATGTTTTACAATTTGGATAGTAATCGTGTTTGATTTTAAATATATTTAGATGCAAATTTTTGTTTAACATGCGCCCATTGGTTATGAATTTGGCGATTTGGTGGTGAAACAGTTAATTCAGTAGATACATACCTGACAAACAGTCTTGACTTAACTATTTATTTTTTCGAGGATTGCAAATAGCTCGAAGGCTACTAGCTGCCTTCCTCAACATATATACACAAATGACAAAGTATGATACAATAACAGATATAACATAAACACACACACCTTTACTCACTCATCCACAGATATCACTGGCAGAGAGAAAGAGAGAGGAAGAGAGAGAGAAAAAAAGGGGGGGGGGGAGAAGAGGATAGAGAGATTATAATCGGTCTTAATTGATAATATTAATATTTAAGATATGGTCAAAAATAACCTTGTTCGAAGATTGGAGTGATTTTCAAAAGACTGTTTAGTATTCATTCTAAAACCAAATTAGGGTTGACATATGGAGCAAATTCATGATATACAGCAGAAAGAATTTAGCACGAAGCATGTTGTATTTGGAAAGTCCCACTTAACAAGATCTTTCGTGGTTGATAAATATTTGAAGACCTGACAGTGTTGATACCTCTTAATTAAGTGTCCTTCTTGTGAAAGGTGGACATTTTCTGATGACTAACTTTTTTCTCATATGCATTTTCGTAAAAGGGAGTTCATGGCATAGCTGAAAATGCAAAAGAAATATATGTCGGCGTGCTCGTTCTTGTGGAATCAATCAAAGATACCAAATTTGTATAATACGTTTTTTTAAACGTAAATTTTGCTGTTTTGACCAGCTTCATTCAATACCTTTCAAAATGATCAAATAGGTATGAATGATTGCAGAATTAAAAAGTAGTATTTTCTCATTAATTATGGAAGTAATAGGTCTCATGCTCATTTTTTAAACATTTTTGCAGATTAAATGTTTTTTTCAATTAAAGACTTCTGATATCAAACTTCCTCAGAATATTTGACGGTTTAAAAGGAAATGGATTTCATTTTCTAAAACAGTCATAGAAAGTGTAGGTCAGCATACTTCTGTTTGGACCGACTATTATTTGTTTATTTTTCATTATTTCTAGAGTAAATAAAAATCATTTAATTATACAAGATGTAAAATTGAAAATCCAAAATGTATAAGTACACACTTTGTTTCATAACATCTGCATAAAATTGAACATTAAGTTGTACAGCAAAAGTAAACCTGCTATAATAAAAATGGCGACACATTGGCGACTTAAATTATCAATATAGCAACCGAATGGTGACATTTTGGCCGTTCGTAAAGCTCTGGAAATCCACAGAAATAGTCATTTTTCAAAGTGGCTGTCACATTGGTCATTTTTTGAAATTCTTGTGAAAAATAATCTACAAACAGATATATATATATCTGTAACACATTTTCAGATGCATATTTGCTATACAATAGATCATACTCATCAATTTGATAAAAGCAGACCCTTAATTGGAAGACCCTGTAGAATACCTGCTACACACGGCTGTATTTTACAATATAGAATTATGCCAGTATGACATCAAAGCCCTTCACCACAAAAGGATAATTGTTTAAGCAACTTTTGAAAGAAAGTCAGGATATTGAAACATTTTAATGAGTATGAGTAATCATAAGTTCTTTTAACTACTGGACTAATAAAACATTTAAATTTACCACCCCAAAAACCAAGATAAGTTTACATAACATGAAATTGATGATAAAAGACGAAATACATCAATGCATAATTTCCTTTGGTGTATATTCGGATTCACATATAAAAACCGAAATAAATATGCATTAAGTAAAAATCGACAAAACATTTTAAACTACATTGCAGTTTGTTTCTTGCCATGAGGTTTGAAATATTTTGTATTTTCATTACTTTTTCCAATTTTTGTACAAATAAATTTATAAATAAAACCACATAAACTAGCATATATATACCCAATATGATGCAATATCTGATGAAAAAAGGACAACATTCAGGAAATATCAACATAAGTAAGGAAACATGTTACATACCAGATAAGAAAGCTTTCTTACATACCAGCTTTATTTATCGGCTTCGTCAAAGAATGTGAATTCTTGCTGAAGGACGGCCATTTAGGGTTGTTAGATATTTGAAGTCATGAAAGTCTATAAAGTCACTAAAATTTCAATTGAAGACATACATCAATAACAGTACTTAATAATAATTTCTTGTTTACACTTTCTTAAAATGCGTGTCATTTTAACAGTTAGGGAGCATACATAGTTCCTTGAAACAGTATATGAACTTAATAATGTGTAGTTGATACTAAAAAGTATGCTAATGCATTGAACAGAAATTCCTTTCGTTGTTTTAACAAAACAAAAAAGCTAGACTTTTATTAACAGTATAACAGTATAAATTTGTTCGGTTGCGCTGCTTGTCAAAACTTAGTTAAACAGCCTTTTATATGAACTGTATCCTTCAAATATTTCTTTTAAAAAATAATTGTTTTTTTTTTATCTAAATATATCATAGCAACTTAATCTGATCTGCTTTGTTGCAAGTCAATTAAAGAGATGTGTTTCTTTGTCATAAATTATACGGAATTTCAATATCAAAATATATAAAAAAAAATTATTCTTTCAGTCATAAACATGATATTTCATATTCTTTAAGTTGGTGGTGGTCTTTATAATTCAAAAAATATTTTTCTTTTAAAATCAAGCTTTCAGTGAATGTTTATAGGAAAGACTTACTTAATATACAAATAATATATACATATTAAACTTTTTAGTCAGTACATTGTTTACGCCTTAACAAAATCTAAATCAAATTTCCAAGCTGTTGGATATTATTGAAGATGGGTGGACATAATTTATTTGAGCAGATATTTTTTATTGACATATTGATTTGAGATTGGTTTAAATCGATATTTTATTTTCAGTTATCAATTTGATTTGGTAGTGATAAACTAATAAGTTGATTCTTTAGTATACTATTCAGTAGTATGTATTAAGGTGACCACTTAGTTCAAATAGGCTAAACTACATTATGTTGTTGTGCTCTTTTTAGTACATCGGCCTGGTAAACATTAATCAGCAAACAAACGCTTGTATAAACACCAAAAACCGACCGCCATATTGGATTCCTCAAAAGATTCCAATTTGGAGTATGATAAGGATGTCATATTCACGTACAAACGGAACTTGTATGCTTTTGCTATGCTTCCATGACAAACACAGATGGATGGAAAACAAAGTGTATTGCTGTTTGCGGATGACCTGGACTATCGTTTCCAGAACAGAACTTGGCCTGTATGCATTGGAGATATCGTTAGCAATGTCATTAAAATAACGTATGTGATCATGTGAATCGCTGTGTTGATTATGTAGATCATAATGATATACTAACTATAGATGTACTGATAGAAATGTAAACATAATAGACGAGAATATAATAACCATATGAGATTCGTTATGGAAAAATAGTAACATAATGTAAATCTATAACAAAAAAAAAAAAAAAATTATCATTTCTAACCGAAGATGATAACATATATTTTACAAAATATATCAAGAAAGGAAGATACAAGATAAGGTTTGAAAGTATGAAATGTTTAAGTAAGTAAATGTTTATTGGAATCTAGGTTTTCATTTTACTATACAAATTTAAATGCAAACACTAATTATGTTATCTTGGTTTCATTATATAGGTGTGTCCATGACGCATCAAGCTACTGGTATATTTCAGTTCCGCCAAAACGCTTGTATAAACCAGTTTGAGTCAATTGACGACTCGAATCACGATAGAGGGATGAACCTATTTTTAAAAAATTTAGAAAGCATTGCAAAGAAAATAATCATCGTATGACCATTTACTACTTACGGGCTCATCAGTGGTACTCAATGTCTAAAATAAAATTACACGGTAAAAGTGTTCCAAAATCTATTTCGGATACAACCAAAAAGAGTAAAGTGATAATAAAATCATGTTTTCTATCATCTTTCTTTATAAAAACATATTTCAGAATCCAAAATTGGCTCTTGGACCCGCAAAACAACACTTATATTATACCATATATTGCCTTCGATAAACAAAAAATATAATTCTTTTAATCATATTTCAGATATTGTTATTATTCAGGTAGTGTGAATTGAAAAGACTTAAAATAATTGAACGCAATTGAAATTAACATCGGAGATATAATTGAAAATGGCTCATTCATAAATGATTCACTGTTTTGTTCGTTTGCTTTTTGAATGAGTCATTTACTTATACTGATTGGTAGATTTTCAGTAACTAGATATTCATTGAGAATGCTGTGGTTGGTATATCTCAAGTTTGATAAGTAGCCATTTATTAAGAAATGGTATGACTATTATACTAAAGTGAAATTTAATGAGAAATGATGTTTTTAGTAACTAGATAACTGTATAGAAAGTCTACGATGGGTACATCTTTATATTTGATAAAAATGAAAACCTTCATTGAGAAAAGCCGCGGTTGTTATATCTTGATATTTAATGTCGAGAATTTAATGAGAAATGCTATAGTTTGTATTTTTTAATTTTTGGTAAATATGTATTTATTGAAAGTATTAATGGTGCGCTTTGACTGGTTTTATCATGTTTGGAATACATATATATAGCAATAATTGATATTTGAAATAAAAAAGACCTAGGCTTACATTTCTGATAAAATGCAGAAAAAATATGATAGTGTGAAACATATTAAAACACAACGATATTTCTTGTATGATATGTAAAATATATACAAATGTATCTATCATTGATGAAAGAGAGTTATCCTAGAATTAAAATGAAATCCAATTTCTGATAAAATACAGAAAAATATGATATGGTGAATCACATTAAAACACAATAATCAATTCGATCATTCTTCTATAGAACGTAAATATAAACATCTAGCTATGAATATTGAAAGAGTGATGTCCTAAAATAAAATAGAATGTCATTTCTGATAAAACGCAGAATTTTTCAGATATGGTGAATCACATCAAAACACAATAATCAATTCGATCATTCTTCTATAGAACATAAATATAAACATCTAGCTATGAATATTGAAAGAGTGATGTCCTAAAATAAAATAGAATGTCATTTCTGATAAAACGCAGAATTTTTCAGATATGGTGAATCACATCAAAACACAATGATCC
Organism: Mimachlamys varia; assembly: GCA_947623455.1. Taxonomy (NCBI): domain Eukaryota; kingdom Metazoa; phylum Mollusca; class Bivalvia; order Pectinida; family Pectinidae; genus Mimachlamys; species Mimachlamys varia. Next base: position 54,712,391 of record OX392528.1, read on the forward strand.
TACTATTTTGATATGTACAATTCACCCAAGTAGCTATCCTTGATAAAACAGCGATATCGAAGAATTAAAATGGAATGTAATTTCTGAATTTCTTCAACAAGATATAAGTTTCTAGATTTGAATTGGACTTTAAATAGATTTGGCTTGAAGGTGTTTTGGGTGTTGAAAAGGGTGTTTGGCGTCAAAGAATAGATTGTTTATTGAGGTTTGAAAACGCAAGGATGTTTCTATTACAAGTACCACTTCTTAGTCTTAGTACATCTTAGTCCAACTAAGTTGAAGCAGATGACAAGGTTGTATATGAACTATAACGATATTGAATTCAGCATTTGGACTCACCTCTTTTTCTCTCGAATTTTCGATTTCAAGAAGTTTTTTTTCCACCAGTCACGAATTCCCTCAGTATTAAGTCCATGAGAGTTTTCGTCAGACACTAAACATCGTCAAAATGACTGCAGGAACGTGTGATTTTTACGTATGTAAGGAGGTCATGTAATACTTGCATTTGTTTGTTTATTATTCAGGCGGGCAAACTTCAAACCTCAATAAACAATCTATTCTTTGACGCCAAACACCCTTTTCAACACCCAAAACACCTTCAAGCCAAATCTATTTAAAGTCCAATTCAAATCTAGAAACTTATATCTTGTTGAAGAAATATATGAGAAATAGGCGGTGATTGTAATCCAATGCATACATTTTTTTCTATCGTTCTTAACTTTAAGATGAATGATATTCTATTTTTGTGATATTGCCATTATATTGCTTTATCATAAAAATTAAAATGGACCTTTTTTCGTCTGACATGTAAATAGAAAAGAAGTTTTTTCCCCAAATGATAAAAAAATTCATTTTCCAAACCCCTCGTGTACAAAGTTGCAATTCAGATTCTGATGAGTTTTTTTAATCATTGTATGGAAAGTTTTGTCGATATAAGGTATAAGGATGTTAACAATTTATAAGTTTTTAATGGTCGCTTGGGAATTGAAATAACATACACGGTCTTCACAATTTTCTTAAGTTAATTGTCTGTCTAAAAGGTATACTCCATTCTTTCTCTTCCTTGAAGGCAAAGCAAACGGATGATTTAATACTTTATCATTAAAACATATGTTGAGTGAAGCTAACAAATCAGAAAAGAAAAGGAATTATATGCTCGTCTGATAGGTCTTCCTGAATGTACCATCTGTAACATAAACCGTTCATAAACCCAAAATTTTAGATAAAATCAACAATGTTAAACATCATAAAAATATTGCGTCGCATTGTGTCGTGATCATTCAATAGCGATAATTTGAAATTTATTTTGAAATAACGAACGCTAAATATAGACTTGTTTAAAGACTGCGAACACTATCACAAGTGATGTTGAGACAACCGTATTAAGCAAATAATAATTCCTACCTAAAAATTTAAGACATACAATTTAAAAACTGACGAAGGCTTCTTGATGAAAATGATTTATTTACTTTACAAGAGCATGAATATGAAGCCACAAAATTAATGCTCATTCACGAAGCACATGTACAGCACACGATTGAATTAGTAAAAATAGAATACGGGTCCTGAAGATGGTTATAATCGAATGACCCTGAAATAACCTGTCGAGTGGATAATATTTTTTGCGATGACATCTATTTTTAAACAACGGGTCGTTTTCTCCGATTGGTTGGACCACAGAGACTTTACGGACACCAAGGCATATATAAAGCAATAAAGTGTCAATAATAAGGATGCTTGAAAGCAGTAACACAACACAGAACTTTGAGCTTTGAGCTTGTTGTCAAGTTTTTTTGACACTGTAACATCTTACCTTGTCAATAATTTATTTTTGGAAATGGAAAATGTCAGACAACACAAAAATTTTACAATATTTCCAAACAGTAGTGCAACACCTGAAGATGATCTTTCATAAAATCAGTTTTAGTACAACCGAGGAAGTTATTACAATAGTATAAATTATACCGCCATAACAAAACACAATTATTTAAAACGGGATCACATCGGCTTAGCATTGCACTATAATACATCTACGTACAAGTAATAAACAAAAAATAATGAATTCGACTTAATATTAAAAAGTGAAATCGCCCCATAAAGTATTAATGTATTGTATGTTACGCATAAATTCCACAATGTATTGGCTTATATTTTCATATTATTAATGTGAATGCATGAAAAAGAACAAAAAAATCAAATTCCTGTACCATCCAGTTAAATATGATTATATAACACTTAGTTGACTGTTTTTCAAATTTCACCAAGATCTTTTTAATGATGTAATGTGATAAACTTAAACTGGGGATATATTTTAGGGCTTGCTCCATTTCCACTTTGAAAGAAATAACGATTAATATCAAATTTACATCAAACTCTCAATTCTCATAAGTTAGCAACTTTATGAACTTAATATGATTTCTTAGGACGTTAACGTCATTTGGGTAATCATACCCACTTACATGAGAACGAGACATATAAAAAATGATCAATTTGAATTTCGTCGAAAGAAAATTTTCTTCTCTACATTTAATTTTCGATCGCGTCCTTTTTTTCTGTTGGTATCTCTTTTATCAGCTGCATATTTGACAGAGTTGAGTTGTTTTATATAGATTAATATGGCAACAAAAAGTATGATTACGCAGAAAATATTGATCACGTGGTTTTTTTTCAGTTAAAAAAAATCTCTGCAACATCTGTTGGTAAAAACAAATCTTCAAAGCGTTTGTTTATGCATTGGAATATGTGTTTGTCAATCATTGTAGTGCTGTGTCCTACATTGAGCAATTCCTTTGTTAGTCTTTGATTGACAGCTTTGAGTCAGTGTGAAGTGGGCGTGGTTTTAACAACGCCTATATAGCTAATATGGCCAGCCTTCCTCAAGGCCCGGGGCTGTAAGTAAACACTGGAATATAACACCTTTCCATATTTGGTAAACATCGAGGGAGTAAGGAATAAATTTGTTTTATCTAAGTAGGTTCGGATCTAAGCATGTAAGGATGACTTTGCTTTTAAGATGCCGCCATCATGTGGTGGCAAATCGATTCCAGATTGTAGCTGTGTTTGAACTTAAGATCCAGGGACTTTTCTAAAAACTTCCAAAACATCCAGTTGAATCTATCACTTTTTTATGCAGAACCGTCAACTACAAAATACTACGACTCTGAATTGTTTGCCCGAATATAACAGCCTGCTCTCAGTTGAATTCCAAAAGCAGAAAAACGGTCTTTTGGGGTATATTATCATATAAATTAAAATAATATCTTTATATGTATCACTAAAATAAGTTTTCACTGTTTTCCAGAGCAGCATCAATATCGGCCGGGTATTGTAATATGTCGGTAATGATATGGTCTGATGGTTTATATAAATAGCTTAGTTATATATGCATAAATATGGGTCAAAGATTATCAGATATCAGTGATAATTTTCGGAATAACACTGCATAAAAAACTAAAAACAAAACAACAACATCAAAATATATGCATGTAAAAAAGGAATAATTTAAGAAAAGAAGTCATTTCTACAATGTGAAAAATTTGAGTTTGCTGAATATTTGGAGGTGTCCGCGTTGTTATGGAGGCACAGGAAAATCAACTTAAACACAATACATGTGTATGACTGTTTCCGACCTGTGCTTCTGTAGCGAGTGGTCGTTAAAAGGACAGTTATAAGTTTGTGTGATATACATACCCCAGGTACATATTTAAGAGACGATTTACAGACTCAATTTCAGAACATTAATGGAGATAATAGGTATGATATATATGCGTCCATGTAACTCATATTCATGTAACGCATATACATGTATATCAGACCGATTGTTTAAGAAGAAATACTGATTTTTTACCAATCACAATGTACTAATCTTATCGATATAGGATATGAAACTGATCGTAATATTTGTTTTCCTGCTACGGGATCAAAAAACAATTGAGCAATGATCGAAGTTTCTCTTGGTTCGTTTGTGCTTACGTCCTATTAACAGCTACATTTTGTATCGTTATTAAAGGACGTGTTGAGTCATGTTTAGGTGACGTGATGGAGGTACACCGGTATACCTGTAGAAATGCCGCCGACTTGCGGCCAGATCTATGTACTAGCAAATGAATCACATACCTGCTCTGTGATTAAAATCTATCAAATTTGAAATGTTTTGATTTTATTAATGTATTTATTTGAATAATTGCAATTGTTTTGGTGATGTGATGGAGAAACACCGGTGTACACGTAGAAACGCCGTCGACTTGCGGTCAGATATATGTATTTGCAAATGAGTCACATAAAATTACATGCTCTGTGAAGGAAATCTAATAAAATTGAAATGTATTGATTTTATTAATGTATTTATTTAAGAATTGCAAAAAATTTAATGAAAAAAATATGCTGAAAAAGAGAGTATCTATTTACAACGACGAACAAATGAATTAGCAAGGACGGAAGAATGACTGGATGAATAAATGAATGAATGAATGAAACAATCCTGAATATATTGAATATCACCAATGTGATGAAATGAGGCATAATATTGAAACTCCTCTGCAATTCAACTATTCAATTTGATCTTTCATATTTTGAAACATACTATAAATGTGTAAAAATATACATAGAGAAAGGATTTGTATCATGATGAAGATTATTCAACTATATGATAATATGAATGTTTGTATTTGATTGTAGTAATACATGCACCATTACTACAGGCCGAATAAGGCAGTAAATCCAACCAATACTATTGGGTTGCAGTGTGTATATTTGATTTTGACGTGGAGGGGAGAAAGCGGGTAGTCGTTAATCATGCATTAATTGGGCAAGCAAATTTATCCTCAAATACGGCAATATTTGATAAAGCATGAATACCTATGTATGTTCAACCAGAGTATGTACACATCATATACACACATCATGTATATACTTCTATTCAACAAAACCCTGATCAAGAATAAACATATCATTAAATACATTTCACATGATCAAATTGTTAATTTGAACTGGCATTAAGCTTTATCATTCTTTAATACCAGCTATTGACCCTTTTATCGGGTGAAAATACTTAATAAACACCTCAATCTGTTTGGAATTAAGAAGTGTTCATTTATACTGTACGTGCTACTGTATGAGATAAATATACAATATAGATACGCTAAACACAGTTAAAATAATTATAAATGATATACGCTGTGTATGATTATATAGATAATATAATATGATGTGTATGTTTCAATACAATAAATATAAGATACACTGTATTATGTTTAGATAAATGATTTAATATCCGCTGTGTATTCTTACATACAATATATGTAACACACAATATATGTTGTATACAACAAATATAATATACCGTCACTGGACACTGTATTTGATTATGTACAATGATATAACATTGTTTGTATATTATTGTAAAAAAAGATACGTAACAGATACAATGAATATAATACACTCTGCTTATAAAAATAAAATTTAAAAATGATGTTGTTAAAATATCGGTTAATAAATATGATTAGGGTCAATACATAATTTACATATATTCTAAAAGAAATTATAATGTTTCTAATAACTCTTAAATTCCAAAATTATCAAGACTGAATGGCATAGATGAATTACAAACATGATATGTACATAGCATCCAACACAAGTAGGGCAATATTATAATTATAACGATAATACGAGGTATCCAGCACAGGTAGGGCTAAACTATAACGATAATACGAGATATCCAACACAGGTAGGGCTATACTATAACTATAACGATAATACGAGATACCCAACACAGGTAGGGCTATACTATAACTATAACGATAATACGAGATACCCAACACAGGTAGGGCTATACTATAACTATAACGATAATACGAGATACCCAACACAGGTAGGGCTATACTATAACTATAACGATAATACGAGATACCCAACACAGGTAGGGCTATACTATAACTATAACGATAATACGAGATACCCAACACAGATAGGGCTATACTATAATTATAACGATAATACGAGATACCCAACACAGATAGGGCTATACTCTAATTATAACGATAATACAAGATATCCAACACAGGTAGGGCTACATTATATATAATTATAACGATAATACGAGATACCCAACACAGATAGGGCTATACTCTAATTATAACGATAATACGAGATATCCAACACAGGTAGGGCTGCATTATATATAATTATAACGATAATACGAGATACCCAACACAGGTAGGGCTATACTCTAATTATAACGATAATACGAGATATCCAACACAGGTAGGGCTGCATTATATATAATTATAACGATAATACGAGATACCCAACACAGGTAGGGCTGCATTATATAATTATAACGATAATACGAGATACCCAACACAGATAGGGCTATACTCTAATTATAACGATAATACAAGATATCCAACACAGGTAGGGCTACATTATATATAATTATAACGATAATACGAGATACCCAACACAGATAGGGCTATACTCTAATTATAACAATAATACGAGCTATCCAACACAGGTAGGGCTAAACTATAACGATAATACGAGATACCCAACACAGATAGGGCTATACTCTAATTATAACAATAATACGAGCTATCCAACACAGGTAGGGCTGCATTATATATAATTATAACGATAATACGAGATACCCAACACAGGTAGGGCTGCATTATATAATTATAACGATAATACGAGATATCAAATCAATATAAAAGACCTTAAAATTGTTAAAACAATATAATCTAGTTGGGCAACTTCGTATTTATCTTAAAGTATACAAGCGATGTACTGGAATTTAAAATATTAACTATTTTGATCAGTTTTCAAACACAGACAACTTTTTTTCCGAAAAATCCATTATTATAATTAGATACGTCATTTAAACATCTATAAATATAATTTCTCCAGGTTAACCATGAACTGAGCTCAACGAATTTGCAAGAGTACATGAAACTCTACTTAGAGTATGAGTAGGGAAATCAACCCACTGAGTGAAACTCCCAGGGAGATATTTTAATATTCTAACCTTCCACGAGTTCATCGTGTCTCGTTTTATAACCACAAACGGAGTTCTTTGATTCATAAACACAGAGAAAATAGTTGAGGAGTATGGTTCAAGTAATGTCAAGAAACGGAGGCAAGCCAAAAATAGCAAACTAGGCTGTAAACTAAAGTTCAAAATCGCTAGCAAAACCAAAGTATCCATTTGAAACATTTTATTCAATTTCAAAGGAAAAAACAAAAAATATGTCGAAAGAATCTGTTCAAAGATTTTCTCTGTGGACAAATCAAAGCCATCTATCGAATATACCACAATTATACGAATATAATAGTGTTGAGAGGTTTTTCTTCTCATTCTAGATCTGAATCGAGAATGGTCAAATATTTTGCAGATTAAATGTAGAGAAAGGTGTACTGAGCTTGTGAACACTTGGTCAAGACCTCAAAATGAGATGATTGTGTATTTTGGTCAAAAGGCAGCGGTCTTTAACTTGTGGGGACTTGGTCGTGTTTATAAGTGTCAAAGGGGATTTGTAAGTTATTTTAAAGATCATGTTTCGTTGAGTAAATCAGACACCTAATTCGTGTAAGTCATAAGCGATCTTCAAAGCTAAGTGGCATTGTGTTTGAAGCACTACTTTTGAGGTGTAATAGGGTAAAGTTCTGTCTCGCAATAATATTGACACGCCGTAAAGAGGTCAGAAACGTATTTCTACATTATTAATGAGCCTAGATTTAGTGTAGGTTTTCATTTTACGTCACACTCCACAAAGAGGAGAGAGTACTGGCATGGGTCAATACTGGACACAGTGGTCAGATGTTGACTTAACATGGAACCTTGTCGCCAGCCAGTCTGTCACCGTCCACTGTCCGGCCGCCTGTGTCAATATGCTAATGTACGGTTTTGGCACTGTACCGGTGACCTTCTCTAAGCGCTGGACATCAAATGTCCGGAGACAAGTACGGACACGGCTGACAGACCATGCACAGCCTCCTAACATCAAATCTATAATTCATGTTTAGGTTAATAAAAGATAATACTAGTTCACACAGTTGTTTGTTTTTTATTGATTCAACTGCTGATGTTGTTGGTGTTGCTAATGATGCTGTTCATGTTGTAGTTTATTTTTTCCTGATGCTGTTCATGTTGTAGTTTATTTGTCCTGTTGCTCTTAAAGGTGTTGTTGTTGTTGTTGTTGTTATTAAGGGTGCTGTTCATATCATAGTTATATCTGCTGCTTACACCGTACAGCTATATCCTTAGCGATTTTATTCAATCACGTTAATAAGTTTTATATCTACAGTGTATACACTCTAGATATAAAACTTATAAACGTGATTGAATGAAATAATGCAAAATTAATTTTGCCCATCTTATCCTTCTGCAACAACGTTAACAATGTTAATAAATTATTTTTATCAAGAGCAAATTCTAAAAAGTTTCAAAAATCATTTCATATATTTTTCTCTTTCTTTATCCTTTTTTTGTCGTATATATTCCCTGAAAATTGTTTTTGTCAATCATCCTTTAAAAGTACCCATGCGTAAATCGGGAGTAAGTGTTGGCTTGATGACTTGGCGTTTATCAGAACCGTGTTAAAACCTGTTGATAATTCTCCTTGTAACGGGGTTCACAAGAATTGAGTCATGGATCTGATGCCGACACGTTTCCAAGCTAAAAAAAAATCCCGCACCATATAGGAGACCTTTTCATACGCCAATTATATCTTCGATTCGTTTTAAAAATTATCTCTTGTGAAAAAACAGTCAATCATAATTGTGCGGCGGCGTTTAGAAGCATGTATGTACTTTGAATTGACTTGTTAGACATGTGTTTTGTATCCGGAACACTGTTACACTTATTTTAGCAAACACTAATGTAGCACACCTACTCAGCAATTTTCAAACATCAATGAGAACGTCAAAAAATAAACTTTGTATTCTTAAAGACGCGGAAAGATTAAAAGACTGGAACCGATCGTTTACACAGAGTAACAAGTGAGAGATAAAAAAATTGTTCCATATTTAAACATTGACCCAGTGAAACACTACAACGACAGTCAATATTAAAAAAAGGAGTAGTGTAAATTTAAGGTACAGAATGTGTCTAAGTCGTGTGTACTTTAGTACATCTTGTTGAACATCAAAGAAAAAATTCCAGAGTCATTAAATTGTAATAGTTTATATTTCCCAAAGAATCGTCTCCTTGTTTGTTGAAGATATTTGCTCTAGTTATGAACAAAATGGTTATTTTTTTAACTTAAACAATATACAGTTGTCTGTTCTTGCGCGATCCGGAATCTCCGCTGAATGCTTCATTCACTAGTATAGCCCTAATGGTGACACGTGTACTTTAGATGTTGAATGCGTTATGTACTTTAGTGATGACGTTTAATTGACGTCATTGACATTGACATATTTCACATCGTATCTTACTTTAAAGAAACGTTAACGCCTTTGGAGACCTTTTTACATGATCATGGTCGGATGTGGACCGTGTTCGTTACCACTTCATGATCGTTTGGGGCGATTAAACACTATCAGAGAACGTGAGAGTGTTCTTCTATGCATTCTCTTGGTTTGGGTTGAAGATCACATTGCATCAATGTTGTATATCATTTTGAATTAGAAATCTTCGATTCCCATCTTTTGGCCCCTAGCATCACTGACAAGTCCTAGAAGGACGAAACAGCTGTATGATGTAGTTAACATTTTCTAGGCATGCTGTATCAATTACTAAATCAAAATTTTCAAATGTGCAGCATAAGAACGATTCAATTATTTCGAAAGGAGATGCGCCCCTAATCATTGTACTCCAAAACACAATCAAAACTACTTTTTTAGTAAAAAGTGCATTGTCGGATAAGTATGAAACTTCCAAGATTAAATATCAGCACATGCAGTAGGCAGAACAAATCATTTAAATTCGTGAATTCGTACGATTAAAACATATGTTTTTTTCTTGAAGATTGGCAACTTAAAATTAATGATTTATCAAACTCAATATTTAATTTATTTATCATTTGTGTGTGTTGGGGCAACTACGAGTTATATGAAAAGGACAAAAAACAAACAAAAACAAATCGAACTAACTTCAACGATAGGTGATTAGCAGTAAATGCTACATGATATATATAAAATATACTATCTTAACTTTTTCTTATACTTATAAAAAGCATATAAAAGGTGCCCTATTATTTGCTTCAGATTGAGGGATATTCGAAATCGCTAAGCATGTGATGTTTCCAAAAGCCATGCATAACTCGGTGAAAACAAAAGGAAAGTATGTAAGGAACATGCATTTTCATTTTGTACTTGTACTCAAATGGGTATAAACTTGTAAATATCAAATCAAAATATTTATTATTAAGACATTATCGAGAAAAAAATACCTTTCGATTGAAAATGACCTAAAACACCCCCTGATTTCATCTGATTTTCCGTCGTGTTTAATTCTTTTGTATACGCGTGTTAAGTAAATATTTTCGAAAGCAGAAATCTTACTATTTCATAAAAGGTCTCAATTTGAACAGCGTGAATGATATGAAGATGGACGTTTTTTAATAAAGTGCTTACTTGTTGTGATTTGGAATGATCATTCGGTTCTCACTTTTAGGACTTGGTGCCTACTAGAATACTTGGATGTTACCAAGATTCACATGGCGGGTATCATCTATAATGCAGAATACGCTTTCTCTTCTGGGACACCTGGCTTATTCTCTTGTACTTTACCAGGGTCTCCATGTAAATCTTTCCATTTTTCATATTTTGCCCTTAATTTAATCAATTTTGAGTTCGGATTATGGTTCGGTATTCTCTGGGTTTTTACAACCAGATTTGGTACCACTTTCTGTCAAACGTTTACCTTAATTTTAGCAGTTGTAATACACTGGTACAACCTTGATCAAATTAAGTAGATACCGGGCCCGAAAAATACCTTATAAACACTCACCCTTTCTTTCATATTATGGACAAAATCGTATTTTAAGTGGAATATAAATTGCTCTTCCTTATAGCATATTGGAATCCGTCTATAAGACCCGCTACATGATAAAACATTGATATCATAATTTTAACATATTTTAATAAGCGTTATAGATACATCTTCTCATTTCGAATTCATTACGATCATCCAGGCGTGCTTGGGGTTTACCTTTCGATTCTAAACATACGACATTTGTCGTGTTAAAGAGCGCAAAAACTTCATAAATAGGATTCGGAAATCACGATAGTCATTCCGTTCGGAGCAGCCCGTAAAAAACACAAAAGAGCTCATAAGGGCTTAACAAAGGTTGGGAAAACACGTTAAAAGATTAACAGTATTAAGGTAGGTTAGGCCAAAATACCCCTCCGTATCTCAACCGTCTCGTACCACAACCAACTACTGAAATACATAGCCACAATATTGCTATTGCACCCATTCGCTTTAATTCTAATGTGTACCAAAAATCTGTCTTGTCCTCTGTTATCAATAGTTGGAACTCTATTCCAGTAAACGTCAGAAGAAACCCTTCCATTAATCAGTTAAAGTCACACATTAAACGCAATAACATTAAAACCCCGCCAAAACACGATTAGGACAAATTTACCATTCCAGATTACGTATGTCAAGTAGCTCCCTCAACGAACATTTACACAGAAAAAAACAGTATTAGTTTCCCACTATGTGCATGTGGTAGTATCGAAAATACTTCTCACTATCTACTTGAATATACCCTATATTCGTCCTATTCACATCAGTATCCCTGAACTATTGTTGTATCTCTGATTAAGACAGAAGGTAACAGATTTATATAAGTGTATTAACACTTGTTTCTCTCTCCCATTGATTTTTTCACTATTATGCTTATATCATGTATTACTTGCAAAGAATTGTGAATAAAACAAAGTTTAAACAAAAAAGGTAGGTTAGAACGATACAGACATTTCTTGTTTCGAAAAGAGACTTAAGTATAAACATTTCATAAACAAAAATTCTCGTGATTGCTGATGGTTAAAGTAAACTAATAACAAATGTTTTACTGTATAGTATTGTGAAATATAAATATATATCGATTTTGAGTTCGGAGTGTGGTTTTGTTGACGCTACGGTATTCTCTAAAAAGCGTTTCGGACACAAATGTTTTTTAAGTATATTTCATGCATTTGACAAATTTTCAATGATATTTCATGAATTTGTTTTTCATTTGGTTTCGTTGAAATTTCACATGCGTGTACATAATTATTTGCTCATCCCTCTGATATATTTTGCATGAGTTTCCGTAGCCGATTTCAAGAAATATTACACATTACATTTTGCAAAATTTTAGCAGTGGTATGATTAAAAAATAATAATGAACAAAACAATGCCATACTTTGGCTACAGTTTATATATTCGTCCATATCGGGAAAATTAAGAACCGGAAAAGTATTTTTAAAAATATCAGATGCAGAGCTAACAAAACTTTACTGGTGCACGAAATTTCGAATTCAAGAATTACCTATGAAAATGATGTCATTAAAACTTAATTGAAACTTTGTCAAAATGCAAGAAATATACAGAAAAAAGTTTACAAGTCCAGATATACTTTGCGCTTCACTGTACATGGTTCGTGGCGATCTTTGCATTTGAGGCTGGTCCTCCCGTGTTAATAAATAATACTGGATAAGGTTTAAAGCATTTGGTGTAATACAGTTGATTTTGTTCCAAGGCTGAATGCATTTCTAGACCTAAATATTAAATAGTGTATTCCCTTTAAAATCAAATCGTTTCATGAAGATATACTGATGACTTGCCTTGGCATTGCAAGCATAAAACCTTAAATAAGGAGATTGAAAATTAATGCATGGGCGACTATTTTTAATTATGCACAGAACTTAAGAGAACGGCCATTAATGAAGATTTCAGTTTAAATGAAACTGTGTTGGAAGATATTAGAATATGAGCGTTGTATTGCATCGTTGGTAAATTTCTCCATACCATCAGAGAACACTTTCCACGGCGGATATATTCTTACAAAGCTACCATGCATAGTGTTCGCATGTTTGCTTTCTGTTCCACAAGACCACGGTCAAGCGGTGCTCGTTTGAATAGGGACGCTTTATGTTCCATTTGCTTTCTCCGGCCGATGGTCAGCCCCTTCGATCAGACTCGTTCGATCTGTAATGTTGTCGTTCGATTTACACATTCCCATTCACAGACTATATGAAGTGTTATTCAAACGCATTCAAACAAACATTAAGTGTAGACTTAAATGTTGGAAAGACATTATGCAATTGTATAAAGCGTCAATATTTACCTTGGGGCTTAGCGTGTAGTTTTTAATGAACCTCGCTCTTGTAGTGAGTGAAACTGACCGCCGAACCCATATAGGGCTACCAAACGACATCTCCGGAGGTCGCGCGCAATATTTACTCATCACCTAGCAACATCACGGACTGAACGGGAACGGTAGAGTCGTTCTTTTTATACGCGGTTTATTTACAATAAGTTTTCAGACGTCAAAATGAAAATCAGGAGTGCTTTTGCTTTAGCAAGAGGGTGAAAATTGGGACAGTTTTTTAAAATAGGCAATGCGTTGGGAAATTTGACAGCGGAAATCATTACCTTCGTGAGTTTTGAATTGCAGTGAAAACAAATTGTTTCTGGAATAAATATTCTCTAGTTAGATTAACAAATAAAGCGATTTGTTGTTTGTGTGTCCAGTTAAACACGCCTTACCTCAATAGCACACACCAAACAGATATATATGCTGACAGTTATGTTAATGTTTTAAGAGCACACAAAATCAAGCTACACACGTGTAAATAAACAAACAGGTGATAAAAACAACAACAAAATAAGGAATAAACAATATATGTGTTACATGATGTTCGCTGCTAGCTCCAGTTTGTAAATCATCAAGTTTTTTTGTTGTTTTTTTTTTTGCAATAAACATCTGTTCTATAAAAATCGATATTATATAATTCGATACTGTTTCGGTGAAAACAGTTAAATTGTCACCCTGAATATTTGTTTTTTTTATTTTTTATTTATACAAATCGTTATTTTTTAGGAAACGGAAAGGTGAAGTTTTCAGGATTATATCAATTTGTGAAATAACTGTTGATAGGTACAATTTATTTCAACATTGATAATCATTCAACAGTATACATCGCCTTACAGAGTAGATAATGCCATAGATAACCATTACATTGTATCAATTTCTCGTGGGCGTGCATTTGAATCTTCAGTTCAAGATACATTTTTTCAATTTTTTTTTACATAAAAAGTTATGAAATGTACATAATAATTTTCAGACAGAATCAAATGTATTAATGCATAATTTATTTCAATAATAAACTTTCTATGTTTTCAAAATATAATCCGCAAAATTGATTATGTTATGGAGAAATCACCATATAATAGTGTCAGTGTAAAGCTTAAAAAAACATATTTCAAACTCAAAATCAACTAAACTAAGGTCATAATATTGACAAATGAAAGATTTAGACGCAGATTCTTGTAGAAGAAAAAGAGAATAAGACCATGTGTTCCGAAAGAGTAAGCAACTTTTGTTTCACCAACGCCACCTGCCATGTAAATTTAAGTCACATCAAAGTAAATAGCATGCCCTCAAAATGAAAACTTCGGCAATCACAGTTCACAGGTTTCAAACTAACAGTTGATGTCAACATCACTAGAAATTTGGAAGTGCACAAGCACTTTTGTAAAGATAATTGCTTTCTGATGCAGAAAGCAAAGAAATGTCTAAACAGAGGAGGTTTTTTCTATGTTTGTTTCAAACGAACAATGTATCGGGTTGTCGCTGCTGGGTAGGTTCAACAAACGTACCCATGAATGGTTATTTTTTGTCCGGTCAGTCGTCTTCACTCTTACCAGAGTTATAAGCTATTTCTCCGTATATTGCATTCCAAGCTTAAAAAATGAGGTATATCCATTGCCAATGGTATGCTTTATACGCTAAAGCTGAAAGTTTGTGTCTCGGAAAACATTATATCTCCAAATGGAGAAATAAACCATTATCCCTATAATACCAATGCAGATATTTCGTCAGTGAGAGAAGCTTTCTTAAATAGGGCGTTAATTTCCAATATCGTCGAAAAGAATGCTGTGTTTTTATCCCAATTAGGTGTTAAGGTTACGGATGTGCCTAGTTCGTAATGGACTCCGAAAGTTCATAAGATTTTATAAACAACATTTTATCGCTGGTTCAACCCCCCCCCCCCCCCCCCCACCCCCCCGATACCAAACTATTGCGAGAACATCATTTTCCATGGAAGGAGAACTGCGATAAGTTCATGGTATAAAACGTAAAAATGTATTTATTTCATTTCAAACGAGACATTGTACCCCTCTAATAACGTATTTTAAACAGTGGTCATCACATCTGATAACAAAATCCTTGCCATATTGTGCATCTACAGTGACTGCTTACTACACCATAAGCAGGACACTAATTCGATTTCCCGTTATAAACTTTCCCTTTCTTGGTGGTACTTTCTATCCTACGATATTTACATGATCTCATTGAGTGAGATGATGGTCGATTTTTTTCTATTGTGATCATAAGTGTGTACTGTTGCCATTCCATCGGTTACCGTTCCGAGAAAGCCGGAGAGTCTCCTTCGGTCCTGACACCAAATCTGGTTTGGGTCAAAAGGTCTCAAGTCTAGTTTTTTGGCCAGAGCAAACTTAGGCTAGTTTTGAGTTCGATTAAACATATGAATTTTACCCCTCCGGAAAACCTGTTCTCTTCCATTGTGTTTCCGTGTAATATAAGATATCTTTAGACAGTGTCGTTGGCATCTATGGTATTATAGATATCACACAGCTGCGTAAATTCCTATGCTAATATACCCAACAGTTGTTATGCTTATGTTATGCTTATTATGCTTGTAAGTAATACTTACTACGGGGCAATATATATACAAAATCAATGGTGAGTTCCTGTTATCATGTTCCTGTTTACGGTGGTCTTGTCATCTAATCAAATACAATGTATTGCATGCATGACATACGTGCAAGTATCAATCCAGGATTTTGGGGAAACTACATGCATCTTTTCTGGACATAAGGGAAAGTAACAGTGGCGTAGATAGGACTGTTTTGAAGTGTACGCAGGTATATGTGGTGCCGAAGACAGCACCCGAAGATCTAGGAGGGGTTGGTTAAAGGAAGGGATATACGTCCACCTCCCGAAATTGGGGTCTTGGGGTGTCCCTCAAGAAAAAAACTGAATGAAATGAATTTAAGAATAATCACGCTCATTTTCTTGTACAATGGTCTCATTTTTGTTTATTACAAATGTATTCTAAATGTTGTTGTTTTTTTTAGGAAATTATCTGTACGCACCTGCGTACCCGCATATAGGAAGCTATGCTCCTGAGTAAGCATTTAATTAATTATAAGGGGAATTTGTAAAATTCTGCTTCCAAATCTTTGAACTTGAAAGCATACATATTAGCACATTTTTCAAATTAAAACAGCAAATGGCTAACTAGAAAAACAAGCCTGGGGAATTTCGAAAATATCAAAATTGAGAAAAATTCAATATTTCAGTAAATTTAACATAAATCTTAGGGGGAAAATGAACAAATTTCAGAGGGGAGACGAAACTTCCCACGTCATGTCTCTGGTAGTACGTTGTCTAAAATAAGTATTGAAAAAATGTTCAAACCAAAAAATGTAGAAAGCCTTTATAGTCGAAAAACACTGTATAAAA
Source organism: Mimachlamys varia (assembly GCA_947623455.1). Lineage (NCBI taxonomy): Eukaryota > Metazoa > Mollusca > Bivalvia > Pectinida > Pectinidae > Mimachlamys > Mimachlamys varia. The sequence goes on from OX392528.1 coordinate 54,729,091, forward strand.
GTTGTTCACAATCTAATTCGGAAGGAGAAACAATGATCAGACATGAAAACTGAATATGACCGCAACACTGGGGGAAGGGAAGTAACTCGTTCAGAATTTGTCTCTGGGTTAAGATGATTTTGACAGAATTTCTTTCAAGCGATATTTTTAGTTTTTATTTTTTTTTTCACTTTTGATTTAAAAAAAAATCCACAATTTCTTAAATCTGTTTATGCACCTCAATAGTTTCTCTGGTAGAATTCTGCGTTGCATTCAAATGGACCAAATTGTAATAGATTATAGCAGAGACCATCGTCGGAAACCCACGGTACAATTCTCTGACGTTTGCATTGTCAGAGAAGTGTACCGCGGTTTTCCGACGATGAGCAGAGACGTAAAAATTATTTATACATTGTACGTCTCTTCAGGGACATATATGTGAGATACGTCCCTGGTCTCTGGTTACAGACATCACAAAAAGTCTGTATTGCTACAGGGATGTATATGTCTCACATATAAACGTCCCTGATTACTAAAACCTGCATGTAAAAATCTAAACTTCTCAATAAAGGCAGCATGCAATATTTTTTTATTGATCCATTTCCTGTATTTTTCATGAAAAATGTATTCAGGGTAAGGTTCTATGGAAAGATCTACAGAGATATTATTCCGTGCGATGTCCGAAGAAGCTTAGCTAATATTTCTTATTGACATTATAATAAAAAAAATCTAAAAAATCAAATATATATATTATAATTTTGGTTTGGGTTAACACATTTCTACTCACATTATATAAATAATGAACTATTAGGCCTAATTTGAATCACAGACAGAACAATAACTTTGTCCCAACTGTTTTCCTTTTTTAATGGTTTAAGGGAAGTAAGCCATACACAATTCTTTAGTATTTATTTTTAATGAACAGAGTTTAGCATGTGACTCAATATAAAGAACTAATATGAAAAAAAAATACAAAAACCCTGAACTGAAAAAATTATATCATTTAATCACATTTATATCAAAATTTTTACAACATAGTACATTTATAAATATATATCACAGGTATTAATGCTGCAATGTCAGAAAGTTATTCGGCTTGCATCAAATATTTCCATTTAACATTTCATAAGCTCTCTGCTGCACATAATTATCGAAAATTCCAAGATATTTTTTCAAAAATGCTGCTCTGAGTGGCTGACATGTCGAGATTCTCTTGAGCACAGATGTCGTTACCTCTGTCAGCTGGGTTAGCTGGAATCTTGGAAACATCCTGTGAAAGAAAGACCACAGCTTGTTACTTGGTTATCAGTATGAAACATGGGCTAATTTGAAGCACATGAATGGGATATAGCCATAGACTGATAGAAGAAGTCAGGGGTCAATCTAGGCCTTTTTTTACTACCGTTTGTGGGTAGTTTCCCCTCAGAATTTTTTTCCTTTTTTCCTTTTTTCCCCTCAGAATTGTGTTAAATTTACTGAAATATTGTATTTTCCTTTATTTTTTATGTCAATATCTACCAATATCCTTCAGATTTGTTATTTTCTGATTATCCTTTGCTGTTTTCAGTTGAAAAATATGCTTTAAAGTTTATAAAAAGTGAAACTTTGTGGTTATTAAAAAATTCCCCTTTGAAGAGCTTTTTTCCCCTTAAAGTACAAAAGGGTAGTTTCCCCTTAATCCTAGATTAACCCCTGGTAGTACTATGGGGATATAACTACGGACTCATGCATAGCCCATTAAAGGGACACATCACGGACTGATATATTGCACATTAAGGGGACACATCATGGACTGTTATAAAGCCAATTAAAGGGACACATCAAGGACTGATATATAGCACATTAAAGGGACACATCATGGACTGTTATATAGCACATAAAAGGGACGTAATCATGGACTGATGTATAGCACATTAAAGGGACGTAATCATGGACTGATATATAGCACATTAAAGGGACGTAATCATGGACTGATATATAGCACATTAAAGGGACGTAATCATGGACTGATATATAGCACATTAAAGGGACGTAATCATGGACTGATATATAGCACATTAAAGGGACGTAATCATGGACTGATATATAGCACATTAAAGGGACGTAATCATGGACTGATATATAGCACATTAAAGGGACGTAATCATGGACTGATGTATAGCACATTAAAGGGACGTAATCATGGACTGATATATAGCACATTAAGGGGACACATCATGGACTGTTATATAGCACATTAAAGGGACACATCATGGACTGATATATAGCACATTAAGGGGACACATCATGGACTGTTATATAGCACATTAAAGGGACACATCATGGACTGATATATAGCACATTAAAGGGACACATCATGGACTGATATATAGCACATTAAGGGGACACATCATGGACTGTTATATAGCACATTAAAGGGACACATCATGGACTGATGTATAGCACATAAAAGGGACGCAATCATGGACTGATATATAGCACATTAAAGGGACACATCATGGACTGATGTATAGCACATTAAAGGGACACATCGATCATGGACTGATATATAGCACATTAAAGGGACACATCATGGACTGTTATATAGCACATTAAAGGGACACATCGATCATGGACTGATATATAGCACATTAAAGGGACGTAATCATGGACTGATGTATAGCACATTAAAGGGACACATCATGGACTGTTAAATAGCACATTAAAGGGACACATCGATCATGGACTGATATATAGCACATTAAGGGGACAAATCATGGACTGTTATATAGCATATTAAGGGGACATAATCATGGACTGATGTATAGCACATTTACCGGACATAATCATGGACTGCTAAATAGCACATTAACGGAATATAAACATGGACTTATGTATAGCACTTTTAAGGGGATATCAGATATCCACTGATATTTAGCACTATAAGGGGGATATCAGATATCCATTGATATATGGCACCATTAAGGGGATATCAAATATCCATTATTTTAACTCTCATTCACTTTTGGAAAGTTTATATCTTCATGATTTACGAATGGACGAATACTTATTCATGAAAATTCATGAATGTTTATGAAATATAACTTACTACTAGAATACATTTTATTATTGAATTTAGGAATTTGTGTTGCATTTCAGGTGTTCATGAAGTACATTGGACATATTGTTACATTGCATTACTAAACTGAACTTGCCCAGTCTATTATTTGGTCAGGTTTAAAATGTATTGTAGTGGTGAGTATAGGGCAGACAATTTAAAATGACAACAGATCATGGACAAAGGGAAATTTTGAACGGCCAATCTTTTGATGATGTTGGACAAAAATGACAATCTCAAACGACGCAAACAAAATAATTAATGGTTCTGGGAGTAATAATTATCCTTTAATTTCAATCCATACCCTGTTTGGTCCTGTGAGTTCCTGATGAAGTCCTCCTCGCGGAGATGGTCCTCTGGCGTGTCCTCAAACATGACAATATGGAGGATGCTGAGTGCATCCGGTTTGTTCACTCTTAGAGTGGTGGCCATGTTGATAAATGCAAAAATCATTATCTCAACGAGTTTCTCACGAGTCATGACAACACATTCTGAAACAGACAGTAAAACTTGTTTATACATCAAGCACAAAAAGTGTCAAATTCACAATTTAACGATAACGTCTTATAAAAAATTGGCGATCTTCTGAAAATTTCTTTTAATGAAATGTTTTCGTTCATTCACCTTTGCTTATATTTTATTGTGGATTGTGAAACCATCACAAAAAATTCATCAAATTTAATCACAAATTGGATTATAACAAGTATTCAACTACATGGTTACTCAAATATTCAAAATTTAAATAAAACAGCCACTTCTTAAGTTCTAAAGAAGTGAGCCAATTTATCGCCACTCATCTTTTTGGGTTTTTATTTTGCATTTGTGTCTTAACAATGAAGCAAACAGAGCTTTACAGCATAGGGATAGTATATATAAAATGTGTATTGTGAGGAGGGTCAGCACTTGGTTAAACAATATCTCAAAGTATATCTTACAGAAGAAGCAAATATATACATTATATAGTGTATTTGCCATAATTAAGACCTCTTCCCCTATATGGCCCTAGCTGTCCCTTTTTAATGAGGAGTTAAAATTATAAAGAGACACCCTCTCCCTCCCAATCTCCAAGTCCTGTTACCAGTTTCAGTTAAGCATTTAAGTACAATGTACAATTATGTATTTACCCTTTAAAGCAGAAATTTATGTCTGGTCACCAAGGCTGTGTATTCGATGAAAATTTGGTTTCAAATTCTCAAGCCACACACGAATGTGGATATATATGATACCATACAAAGATAGCACTACTTCGAAGCAGCCCCCTTTTTAATATCCTTAAAATTGCCCCACACCACCATTTCAACCAGTAGTTGCTTACTACAGTGAATATTGTAAGCACTTTCAACAAATCCATCTTTGTTTATCCTTTCTATACTTAATCAAAATACAGAATGTCCCCCTTTATCGTAAGTACTAAATGATTCTTAAGCATATAAGAATGAGAAAAATTTTCAGGAACTGTTTCTTGGAGCAATTTTCTTAACTTATTCACCTCTAAAGTTTTAATATGAACTATTCCAAGCTTTGAGATGGAAGAGTTCAAATTTGTCTTCAGGGGTGAATGAGTCAAACTTTAAAGTTTAACAAATGAATCAAAATTAGACTTAACCTCACCTGATTTTTTGTATCCAATTGGACAAGTCTTTTCTACTATCTCTGGATCCTCAAGAGCTGAATTCACATTTATGTTACAATTCCAACTGTTCCTCTCACTTCCCTCGGACCAGCTATACTCCGGTTTTAACACATTGCTGGTTCCCAGCAGTTGTTTAAGTCTCTTGGGTGTGTAGGTACTCACGAATGAGTACACTATTGACGCCCGTGGCAAATGATCACAAATTTCCTCAGCCACTGTCTGGATGTGTGACGGAAGGACACATAAGAATATCAGATGGGACGTTGATGCCAGCTTAATGTTGTCATGGGAACATTCCACTCCTTTGTTTCTAAGATATTCTGTCAAATAAAAAAAAAGAAATCTGTAAATGTTTTTGTTGATAAAAAATTCACATGTTTAATTTATATTTACAATTATCATGATTATGTTTAAAAAATTAAAGTACCCAAAAAATTTAAATATCACATTTTTGTAAGAATATTATTTTAGTGTAAATACTTGAACTACCCAGGTGTAGATTGTCCAAAGATTTCCACAGACATTGTCCGAAATTAAGATTTCCGAGGACACTGTCCGAAGATTTCTGCAGACATGTTCTGCAGATTTCCAAAAAATTACTTGAAAACCTTAGTCTGAATACTCTATGGAATATTTTCGCGGAAATATTAGGACAATGTCCACGGAAATCACCAGACAATGTCTACGGAATTCTTCAGACGTTTTTTGTCCATGGATTTTTTTGGAAGCCACAGTTCGAATACTTTGTGGAATAATTCTGCAGAAATCTTTGGACTTCCTTGGAATTCTTCTGAAAATGTCCGTAAAAACATTCAGGCAAATTTCTTCAGAATCTACAAAGATACTCTGCAGTCCACTCACTAATCTTATGATTTTATTACCTCCAGTAAAGACCGTCAATAGCTTTAGTAGAAATACATACTAAGACAAGTCATAAGACATAGGGTCCTGTTAGCTCAAGATAATATTTCAGTCTATCATTTATCAAATGTTTGTACAAGCATTCCTGATATACTTTTATATATTTGGAAACATTTTCTTCATGTTGGAAGGTATGATTTATTTAAAGATTATTTTATTTTTACACAACGAATTGTGATGAGGGTGACAAAGTAGATAGATATATCTTACTAGACACTGAAATGTCACATTAAACATTTATTGGTTATGTGAAATAATATTTACATAAAAATATTTCACATAATTAAGAAAATATCTTTTGCAGATCATTAAATAATTTACCCCTGAAATGTCATAATGACTTGTTCCAATCTTTGAATTAAAAGAGTTTAACTGTGATCTTAAGGAGTGAATAAATTAACTGCTGTTGAACTGATTTTTTTTAAAAAGAAAAATCAAAGCAAATTAGAAGTACCTAGTGTTTCTGGCCGTCTTGTTGATATCTTTAAGTCCTTGGGGTTCATATCCCCGAAAGTAAGTAGGCAGTGTGCCAGCTGACTCCCAAGGCGACCACAACCAATGATTCCCACCTTCAAGGGGTCACGAGGTTCACGGTCCTGTAATATCTTGGCTGTTCTTTTCTGTGGACTTTTTAGCTGTTTTTTCAATTGTCTGAAACAGATATGAAATTTGAATATGATAATATCAGTGATCACTCTTCATTCCCCTCGCCTTTGTTATAATAACTGTTTTCTCCATAACTACAATGTAATTAATTTCAAGAGACATTTAAAATCAAATGAACTCTAGATCTGGGCCTATTCTTTGGAATGCTGTGATAGTGTTTATCTATTAAATGTGATATCATTAATTTTGATAATTGATATCACTAACTGATACCTTTAACTCAAATTACTGATATCATTAATTTAATTTACTACACATATCACTAATCCTCAAATTATTGCACGATGTCTGATGTTCTACCAATTGAGCTAAAGGAAAATTCCCTACAGCTCACGCTTGTAAAGCAACCTACATTTGTGTAGGCAAATTCGCAATGCACCTCTTTTACACTACTATTCCCCCCTTATTCTTAATTTCTACAACAAGGTTCTTTGACCCCTCTGCCAAGGCTTGTCGCTACTCCTTCCTAATGAAACGTGGAGGCCGAATAATCAGCACCAGTTTGTAATAGGACAAGGAAAAATGATAAAGATAGTGCCACCGATGTGGCTCAAACCCGTGACCCTTGGCTCTCCAGCCAGATGCTCGAGTGACTGAGCTAAAGGGAAATTTCTTACAGTTCATCCTTTAAGTTAGCTGCGATAATGTAGCTCTTCACGACGAGACGATTTTTATATATTGCGTCGTTAGAGCTACGAAGTGGTCCCATGCCTGGTAGTGGAGCAAAATCAAAAGTGTTCAATCTGTAAGATTTCATTTAATTACCACCTCATTTGAGCATAATGTTGTCAAAATAATGCAGGATTGCTGAAATATTGAGTGTTTACCATGATAAAATCTTTTTTTTTCCAAAATAAGCAGAACCAGAAATGTCCTTCTTGACAAACACTAGAAACTCTGCCATGACAGTTCACGTGTGAGGTTATCTCAAATCTCGTTTTTATATATGGCTTGAATGGCCAAATATAGAGTTACTACGGCATACTACGACTTCCTTATTTGGTCCGCACGCGCGCGCCCATTCACAAATTTAGAGGAACTCTTCAGAAAAGAAACCAAGAAATTTACTGAAGTCTTAATGATGATAATCATGGCTACCGCTACTTATATCAGTTGATGCTTCGTTACTTAAACTTGATATTTAACAATATTTTTGGTGGATTTTAATTACAAGTTGGGTAGGAGATCGACAGAAATGGTTTATAATTTAAGTATATTTATCGATGAGAACAAATCGGGCGATAAATGTTGCAAAAATTGCCCCGGTGTGAATCACACCGGGCTTGCTCCATTACGAGGCATAGAACCGATTTAATACCCGGCCGGAGCAAAGCCATAGGAGGCTGGGTTTTAATCTTAGTACTACCTTTAAGTCAATTCAACCCAATCATTAAACCAAATGCAAATATTTTACAGGAAAATATGTATATAGGGATATCTTTATTTCAATTAGATATATATGTAATTCAAATAAGATATCTCTATTTGAAAATATAGATATCTCTTTTTCAAATAGAGATATCTGGATTTTCAGTCAAATATAAACTGATAAAAGCCTGTTTGCACATGGGATGTGGAAATGATGAATTACATTGTACGACGACATCGAAGCTGAACAGTTGATATCAAAACGCCGAAAATATACATACATTGACAGCTCGAATATAGAATAAAAGGAAACGTGCTGTAAAACCATCTTGGAAAATACGACAGAAGTGATAAACAAATTATTGAAAGCAGATAATTTTCTTTTCAAACAAGCACCTTGCTTCGTGTAAAACACTGGCGAAATATGTTGCTTGTGCACATGACGACACTGTGATTGCATGTGTCCTGTTACGGAGATGGAGGAGTTCTGTTTCTTCTGCAGAAAGAGCACTTTCGAATTGTAAAGTTTCTAAGTTATTGGCTATATCTACAGGAGTTGTTTCATCCGAAGCCTGTTTCAGGCGCGTCATCAACTCCATTTTGTTTCTATGTAAATCACGCATGCGTAAAAAGTTACTTCCTGTAATAACTTCCGTTAAAACATCAACTATTCACGCACTTAAAACAGTGTAGCGTCATTATATATTAGTCCGACAACGACTAAAGTCGATTATAATTAGGGTTTACACGCTTTGGATCGGTTTGGTAAGATATTGAACTAAAATCAAGTGTTAAGACCTGTAAATAATTGTGAGCCATGTTTTAAAAAGTGATTTTTTCATAATTTATTTCCATGACTGTTAATTGAACGCAAAAGACTGATATTGGTAAGCTTAAACTCATGATCACAGGGAAAAGTTATGAACTTTTTAGCCCCCCCCCCACTTCTAGATTAATATTTTCATATTTCTGGTGTTATAGCTATATCTAAGAGCCAAGTCCGTGGTTTAAGTAATTTCCAGGCAAGATCTCTGTTCAGCTATGAAAGGTCAAGTAAAATAGTTGTGATCACACCACTCACTTTCCCTAGATACTGTACATTATTTGTATATTATATATATTGAAACAGGTGCAGAGATGCTGGACACACTAAAATATACACCTCATTAATTTAGTGTCTTCTGCACCTGTACTTGACAATATCTTATCCGTACAATAGAACTTAGTTCGAAGGGTTCTGATTCTCTGACCCGCTAAATCTTTGGACGATAGGCGGTCTCACACCTGCCTATCGTCCAAAGATTTAGCGGGTCGGAGAGTCAGAACCCTTCGGATTAAATAGAACTGGTATCAAAATGAGATGTTTAATTTTCCAACATGTCACAGGCAACATATTTTACATCTGTCCTTATTTAATGCCGAATAATACAGAATATTGCATAATTGCCAACATTTAAAAAATAATTTCCATGGAGGAGATTATGCGTGCTCAGAACTGAAAACATGGATAATATGTTTACATGTACATTCAGAGGAAAAATAACACTTTTAAATGGCTTCTTTTGAGCTCTTCTTTCAGATGAAATCATCAGATCTTTAAAAATAGGAACAGTTAAGCAAATTCCAAACTTTAAAATGGAACATTTTCGGGGTCAAAATCGGGAGTCTCCCTCCTAATAGGGAGGGTTGGCAAGTATATTGAAATAACCTATATTTTGGCTGCTTTAAATTATGATTTTGTTCTTTTGGGGTTTTGACGATACTGATACAAAATTTACTGAACTATAAAAGATGAGCATTGATAAGTTGCCTTATAAGCATGAGGTGACTAGAATTTCCCTTGGCTCAGTCAGAGAATTTGGCTGGAGAGCCAAGGGTCATGGGTTTGAGCCCGGCAACGGCACTATCCCACTATCTTTATCACCAATTTCTAATTACAGATATACTGTAGGTGTGGTTTCCCTGACAACCGTCATGGCCCAGTATAAAGGGGCAGCCTCCGAGGGAGGGCGTGCTGCCAACCTTATCAAAAAACGACAGAAGGAACAAGAAGAAATGGAGATAAAGAAAAAGAAAATTGAAGAAGAGCTAAAAATCGGCAGCATACAGAATAAATTTGCAACACATTATGATGCTATTGAACAGCAGCTGAAATCAAATACCATTGGTAAATATTGTATATGGTGGGGAACAAAAAAATATTAACAGTGACTGAAATCAAATACCATTGGTAAATGTTGTATATGGCGGAGAACAAAGAAATTATAACAGTGACTGAAATCAAATACCATTGGTAAATATATTGTATATGGTGGGGAACAAAATAAAATTATAACAGTGACTGAAATCAAATACCATTGGTAAATATTGTATACGGTGGGGAACAAAAAAATTATAACATTGACTGAAATCAAATACCATTGGTAAATATTGTATATGGTGGGGAACAAAAAAATTATAACAGTGACTGAAATCAAATACTATTGTTTATGGTGGGGAACAAAAAAATTATAACAGTGACTGAAATCAAATACTATTGTTTATGGTGGGGAACAAAAAAATTATAACAGTGACTGAAATCAAATACTATTGTTTATGGTGGGGAACAAAAAAATTATAACAGTGACTGAAATCAAATACTATTGTTTATGGTGGGGAACAAAAAAATTATAACAGTGACTGAAATCAAATACCATTGGTAAATATTGTTTATGGTGGGGAACAAAAAAATTATAACAGTGCAGCGACCAATTTACAATTTATTTTCATGGGTCCTTTTTGTAAATATTGCGAAAACTATGGGTCTCACAATGTTAAATTGAAGTATTTCGAGAGTTTCTATATGAGTCCTTTCATAATTTTATGAGTACTCGGGACTCGCACATAAATTGATCACTGTAACAGTGACTGAAATCAAATACCATTGGTAAATTATGTATATGGGGAGTAACAATATGGTAAATACAGAATTGTAAGTTGTTGATAACAATAATTGGTGGTGATCTTGGTTTTCTGAAAAGATTGTATACTTTTTTTGTAAAGATCATTTTACTCAACCAAAATATGTTTTATGTGACATTTCAATGACTATAAGTACGATATGTACCCTGTCACCTTCATCAGACTAATGACCAACAAAGCGTAAGCATACAACAGGTGTACGAGTTGGTAAATGACAAATCAGATTATTCGTCTACGCTGTTAGACCTATGTACAATATCAAAATTATTGAATCAAAATGACTAGATTCATCTACGCTTTTTTTATGACTTGGTCATAGAAGTGCGAGAGTCTGTGAGCCCCCTCATCTCGATTTAGAACCTGCCCACTGCGGCGTATCCAGATGGCTTCTTTAATCTGCCGCCTCAGCAGATTGCTCTCTTTGTCCAACCCTTTGAGTTTTCTCAGTCAATCAAAGATCATATCGTTTTTAACACAAGGTTTAGGGATTCACAAGCGGCAATATTCATGCTGATGGTATGTGTATATTGAATCATTGAAAGGGGCACAGTGGTCTAGTGGTATGACGCCAGGCTTGTTATCGAAGTTCAAGTCCTGGCCACAGCAATTGTGTTGTATCTTGTGCAAGACTTAAGTCCGCTTGTTCCAGTCTACTCATGAGCTGTAAATGAGTGTGTGGTTGGGTGTGCAGTGTTAGAAATTGTAGAATGTTAGCTGTGATCGTCGAAGTGGCAGCACCGGTTGTATGCATTCCATGGATTTGAGAACAGTATTGGCTGGTTGCTAAGGCCCTATAACCAAGGATAATAATTTGTGAGCACCTTTGAGATGACCTCTAAGGTATGAAGCGGTATATAAGAACCTCAAATTATTAATTTATTATTAACTGATAGGTCTGTTCACCTTAAATTTTTAATTTATTTAAATTATAGGTCTGGTGACCCTTGATGAGATGCGAGCCAAACAGGAGGATGTTATCAAGAAACGAGAAAAGCAGCTGGCAAAGAAACACTCAGAGGCACAGATGTTGGATCAACAGAAGAAAGACAGAAAAAAGAAAGAACAAATGAAGGTAGCTTTAACTGGCCTAGAATATTTTCAAACTAAAATCATTTACACTAGCTAGGGCCCTTGCCCTGATGGAACAGGCAACATTAATTAAGAGATCAAGGATAAAAATGTAATCTACCGTAAGATTGACATCTTATGGTAGATAATATAACAAGATGACATATTCCAGGGGTTAAGAGAGCATAGGTGAGACTAACCCCTGGATATCGTGATCTGAAATCAATGGAAATTACATCATTTTCAGGTTATATTACATTGTATGTCATTGGTTAAAAAAACATGATACGTTTATTAAGAGGAAATCACCTCAAAATATATGATATTAACCAAATAAAACTACTATATAGAGGGGAAAACAGTGCTTGTGAAAAACATGAATAATTGATATAAAGAGAAATATGATATTAACAGGGGTGATATTAAGTTGAATCCACTGTATTACATATATATACATATATCATGGACATACACATACTTATTACAAAATTGAATTTAACTTTGGTGTATAATAACACTGGTGGTTATTTCCTAGCTCCATCACTTATTCTGATGTTTAGTGTAAACAAGAGTTATTTCCCTTTAACCACTTAATAATTGATCACTGGATTTGGGACACGACTTATATATAGACTGTCTAATCCTATTGAGACATTTTATGTCAATAAAATTTATTGAAATGATCTTTCCAGATGGCCATGTTGTCTTTTGATCCTTGTGATGAAGAAGAAGAGGAGGATGAAGATGAGGAGGAAATGGGTAAAGAAGAAGAAATTGAAATCAAAGAAACTGAAGCTGGAAAAAGGAAAAGACTTGGTAAGTCACAGGTCTAAGTAACAAGTCTATATTGGTAGCAGGACTCGGAGGCCAGTATATTGTCTGATATGTGATAAGCTATGATCACAGGTGTTTGACACACTTACAGCGTGTTCCATTTAGTGGAACCGGTTCGTCGGGAACGTTTCATTTGAGGGTTCCCAAGTTGGATCCAATATGGCTACCAGTGAAAGGTTTTCATTTCAGATGTTCAATAAATTGTAAGCAGACATAACTGTAACTAGTTAGACTGCATCTCATTAGTAAAATATATCATTACCAACTCCTAGTGTCATCATAGTGTGAAAAACTTGTAAATAAAAGCGATTACTCGCTTTGTTTTGCAGATTATATGATTGAACTGTTTTGGTTATATCCGGAAATATCATTTCTTTTTCTTTTTCGATTATTAGATTTTCACACATAGGAACGGATTTCGGCACATTCCATTCCATTAAAAGACCAGTTCCAACTTAGTACAACCGGAACATTCCGCTAAATGGAACAAGCTATTACAGTAATAGAGCGAGCCCCATTACATACAGCTGAAAGTGATTCAGGCTTCAAAATTGTGATGCATGAGTCATAATTCATTCTAAGGGTACACAGTATGCACGTTAAAATAGTGAAAATATTTCAATTAGTTTTTAATCCCAAATCTATTGAATTTCCAAAGAAAATGCAAATTTATTACGTTTAAGGTAAAGCATGTTACAATCTATTTCTAACATCGTTCCTCACTCTTTCTTATCTAATTATCTAGGTCTATTTTCTAACCTGAACTCTAATAATTTATATGAGCAAATCAAGAGGCTGGTTGGCCTTTTTTATACACTCATCGAAAATGATGGAACATATTACTGGTATGATATGGCATTGTCCGTCCGTCGTAAACTTTCATTTGTCCAAAGATCTCCCTCCTACGGTTTTCAACCGATTTCTTTCAAACTTGCTAGACTTGACCACCATGACATGAAGTTTTGTTTTCCTGAACGACAGTTTTATTTGACAAAATTAATATTCACTAGAGTTATGGCCTTTTGTGACACAATTTCGCGCATTATATAGAAAATGTCAGATCTTTTTTGTGTTTTCTTCAAATTCTCTAAATTTTCAAATGTAAAGTTTGGTTGAGTCGTTTCAAACCTCTTGTGAAACCTTTAACATTGTTGGTAGTAGGTTTGGGGTGATCATTCTTTATGTACATTTGTATGAAGAGATTATCATACATGTATATGTATATGATACAAGTTGGGATGTGTGATGATATATATGTATAATCTGTTCTGACAGGGAAGGACCCTAATGTGGACACCAGCTTTTTACCAGACAGAGATAGAGAGGAGGAAGAGAACAAACTCAGGTAAGATCTACAAACCGCAGTATTTAAACCCGTTATCTAGTGGAAACTTGCCAAGATGAAATGCTATAAAGTTTGTTTGAATAAAAGACCTTGACCCATTTTCAATGCTTAATATGTTAAATGTTTCAAATGTGCCAAACAATCTTTTCTAAAAATAATTTGAGCATTTACAATAAAAGTGTTCGGTTAAAAACTTCCATGTTCAATATCTCTGCAAAATTACCCTGGAAAATCAACTGAATTATGTCAATGTCATCCGAGAAAAAAATATATTTGTCAACATTTTTGCAGATTAAATTGAACATCTTTTAGAAATTATATATATATATACACATTGTATTGATGTATATAGCTCTTAAGTCATTTAATTTAAATGTTACAGCAATGATACCTAAACAATACAGGTCCATCAAACCTCTTGTTGAATTTGATAAAAAGTATGGGAATTTAAAAACTTTCTTTTTTAAAGTTAATTTTTGTATCGTATTACCTTTTAAAACAGGAACAGTTTCTTTCAATTATTCAAACACAATAATACTTCTAAAATTAAATTTCTTGGTAACTTTTTCTCAACTTTACAGAGAACAGTTGCGACAGGAATGGGTGGGGAAGCAGGAGAAACTGAAGAACGAGGAGATTGACATTACGTATAGTTACTGGGACGGCTCCGGACATCGACGACAGGTCAGGATGCGTAAAGGCAACACGATGCAGCAGTTCCTTCAGAAATGTCTGGAGACACTGCGGAAAGAGTTTAACGACCTCAAGTGTGTGACTGTCGATCAACTTATGTACGTCAAGGAGGACCTGATAATTCCGCATCATTACAGTTTCTACGATTTCATCGTCACCAAAGCCCGCGGTAAAAGTGGACCTCTGTTCAGTTTTGATGTCCATGCGGATGTAAGGATTATTAGTGACGCTACAGTGGAGAAGGACGAATCCCACGCGGGTAAAGTGTGTCTGCGTAGCTGGTACGACAGAAATAAACATATATTTCCCGCAAGTCGATGGGAGCCGTATGATCCAGAGAAGAGATGGGACTCTTACACAGTGTCCGACAAAAACGCCATTAAAATTACTGTCAAATAGTATAGGTTTCTATTTGTTTGTCATCCATTGAAGTTGATTCTGTTTTTTTAAAAAAAGATTTACTTTGATACAATCCTTTTTAAAAGAATTTCGAACCGTCTTCTATCTTCGGTTTGTTGTTGAAGTGGGCCCCAGCTGAATTAATTTCAATTCTTTGGATTTTTTGTCAAGAGTTTCTTGTTAATTACCGCTCAGGTTTACTTCGTTTTAGGCTTATTTTTGCATGGTTATCAACTGGATTTTTTTCCAGAATTTTTCAGAATCACGAAAATTTCCCTGAAGTTACGTATATTGGGCCTTTAATAGTCTGTTGTTTAGATGGCAAGGAAGTATTAGGTTTGATTGTTTTTACATTCTTTTATAAATTAACAGCCAAGATCATTTAGGACAGCCTCCCAGTGTATGCTGTGTGCATGTGTACCTAGGAAGCTGCAGTTTGTTCCTGCAAGCCTCTTGGGATAGTCCAAATCTTTTAATTTGCTGATTTAAAGTTCTACTGCACCAAAGTATACTGCAAGTAAGATCTTATAATATAGATTTATATAGATAATAGAGAAATGATAAAGTAACACTTATAATTACAATAATCCTTGGTCAAAGGCAAAATGACCATGTCTTTGCCCCAAGATATATGCACTATGCAGCAATCAATTTACAATTTATTTTTATGGGTCCTTTTTGTAAATATTGCCAAAAACTATATTGGTCCCACAATGTTAAATTAAAGTATTTCCTGAATTTCTATGAGTCCTTTCATAATTTTATCAGTACTGGACTCTGGACTTGAACGTAAATTGATCACTGTGTATATGTATAAGGGTGTGCGTGTAATTGATGACAGAAATCAGTGATAACGGTCAACCTTACCCGGGTGGTATATTGAATGAGTCCACAATATTAGAATTGCTTCCTTGCCCATAAAAACCACTTACAATTTGCATTTGAATCTCACACATATAAGGATTTAGTGTAATGAGATTTCAATGTGATATACATTGAACGATATATTTCCTACTTCACCCATACCATCTTTTCTCCGATACCCATATTTTCCCCGTCGTCAGAAACCCATGTGACACTGCTCTTATGTTTGTGACCTGTGGGCTAGAACAGACGAAGAATCTGGTTTTCGCACTAAAAATAGTAGCAACTCATACAGCTTCTTTCATTCATTGCTACATACAACAGGGATATATATCCCATTTGTAGCTATACAATACAAACCAATATGGCGACAACAACGCCTGCCAAGAATACCTGAGAGTTGTGTTTGAACAGCATATGGGACGATACACAAGTTTCTCGGTCTGTTTTAGCGCTCTGGACACAAATATTTGAGCAGTGTCATGTGGGTGTCCGACAACGATATTTTCCAGAATTTTGTAAGTACGGACTTCAATGCCAGTGATTATAAACAAATAACAAACAAACAAAAGAGCGAACACATTACTGATATTTTATTGTTCATATTTTTTTTTTCATTTTTGACATGAATTAGTCGTTTAACAAAAGACTCTGGCCTGCATCAATTAGTTATAAATAGGTCACAGCGACCTTTACTTTTAAATTAGGTCACCATGAAATTTTACGATACAAAAGTCATGGATAGGTGGACATGATGAGACAATATCAAAGTTCTGTGGATACATTAGTTCTGCTATGACAATGTAACATTAACTGGTTAGGATGGGAGAGTACGCAAAATTATCATACATTGTACACTTTACAAAAAAAAAATAAGGGATATTTTTTTTTTGTAAAAACAAAACAACATCATCATTCTTCATCAATATTATTTTAAAAGCATGTTTATAAGTATATTAGATAAATACAGGAAGTTAGAAAAAACAGCAGTGAAATTGTTTTTAAATTATCACAGAAATTAGGACATCTAAATTAAGCTGTCACAAGGTCAGTACAAATTCATTTCCCTACAAAGACTAGGTACGTTGTACAACATTAAGTTTTAAAGCTACTGATTCCTATAATACTAGTAGCAGGTAAGTATTTGGGTTAATTGAAGAAAGCCATGACTACCATGGTACATGCCATGGCATGTGAAATTTCAACCATTAAAACACTAATTCAAGTTTTAAAATCAAATTTTTGTGGTGAGGGAATTTAATATTAGAGATGAGACAGAATCTGTTGTGTATCGTGGCAAAGTTAAACAATTTGTTAAATGTTAACTGTGAAAACTTTTCTTCAGGTTTTTGGCCTTCATCAGTAAAATCACTATGTGTGTAGGGTTAATTTTCCATCATTCTCTTCGGTATGTTTTATTCACACTCGTTACGAACAGTGAATAATTCAAGGTGAAAGTTAAATTTGGCATAAATTTCTCGGTAAACGGAAATAAAAAGAATTTGACTATAAACTCTCCCGGATGCTACTACATTTTGTAGTTGAAAGCAATCAATTCAAAAGCACTGCTGTTTTCCAATTTTTCAAATAAAGACTCCAGATTTTTGTTTTACTTTTTTAGCTACCATGGTAATTTGGCGAATGTGAACTACTATCATATTGAAGACATTTGGAAATATATTTTGCCTGTGTAGTACAGCTTCGGCTAACAACAGAAAATGCATGGGAATTATTGATTTTTGAGGTTAAGACAATGACAATTTCAGAATATCTATGAGCCCAAATATATTCTATAAAAATCCCATGTCACAGTTTACACAACTAAGACAAAGCTCATTCTTTGAAACAAGATCCTCATTTAAACATACTTGATATCCTGGGGTTCACTCCTCAATACTCTCTACATCCCTGGAATATGCCATGGCATAACTGAAAGCATGAAGATAACTTGATTGGCCTCGGGTAAAAAAACCCTAATCAGTCGTTAGCCAGATACCTGTCCTTTAGAAGTTCATCTACAAAGGAGCAACACACAATTTCAAAGCTTGTAAAGTTTGATCATAACACGACTGTGAGATTCTTTTGATGCCCATCAAATGGTTGAAACAGTCTTTCTGTCTCATCAACTACAGTAGAGGTGGCACACACGGAGCCTTCAATTTTGCAATGACTTCTCCCAGGGCTGTAGAGAGCGTAAGTAAGTGTAACGTCTGGATATCAAGGATGTCATTTGAAAGGTATATGATAGTGAATATGGCGTCAATAAATTAACTTCTAAATCACTTTTTCCCTAAAACTGGTAAATGTAAGATAGAGCTAATTAGATGGATCCTAACAATATAATCACCAGAGTGGATTTGCTATTGTCACATAACCAAAATAATTAAATGTAGGGACCCATGTGATTATCAAATTAACACGTTCTGGTATATCTCCAGATTATGTGCAGGGAAATACATATTATGTGAAATTTATGCAAAGTTTATTGTGATGAACTGATGTGAAAGTTATAGCCATTACATGAAAGAAACTGTAGAAAAAGCCTTCTGGGATATGATATAATACAGAAGAAAGACAGCAATAATTCCATGTAAACAAGAGGCTCCAAGGGCCTGTATCGCTCACCTGGACATTAAAGTAAGGAAACTATGAAGTAAATGGAATTATTTCAGTAGCTCATTATATTCACACTGTATTACAGAATAAGCGTTCACCTTTGATAGTGAATTGCATTCGAGACAACTTATAACATGAACATGTCGGCTACATGAACGGCTTTATCATTATGTGTCTAACTGTATCAACCCATCATGTTCTATTTTTAGAAACAGTTTCCTTGACTTTACAGACTATTTAAAACCCTAACTGTGCATCAACTTAGGTAACTCTGTGAATCACCATGTCAATTTTCTAAAAGACTACACTGTATATGTAATTATTAGCATTTGGATTTCCATAAAAAAAAACCTAATCGCTTGATTGACTTATTTTTAAAAAAAAAGGTGACTTTGACCTTAGGAACTTTTAAACCCCTATTGCACATCTGTATATCACAGTGTATCACATTTCAATAAGATCAGACTTTGGATTCCGAGATCAGGATCATACTCCAAAAGGTTTGTTTCTAGTAACAGTGACCTTGACCTAAGAAAACTTGCTATTGATCATCAGATTCCACTCTTTATATGTCATAACGTATTCACCGTATCAAATTTATTCAAAATCGGTTTCCTGGAAACCAGGATAAAAACTTTACCCGGAAAGCCCTTTTATCGGTAACAGCGACTTTGACCTTGGCGATTTTGTAAACCCCTAGCTATTGCACTGATGAGTGACCTTGACTTGGCTATTTTCTAGAACCCCTATTGCACATCTTTTATATCACAGACTGAGTGTAACCACCATATCAAATTTCGTATAGATTGGATAAGTCTTCAGACTTGGTTTCCCAGATAATCCCAGGAAACCAAATACAGAAGCAGCCATGCATTGGCAGACAATTCAAAGAGATAACTATTGGACATCCATAACTTTGATACAGGGCCCTGGAAACTGATTTCACTTGTTTGAGCTTAAGTTTTGTCATAAAACAGCCCTATGGAAACGTCAACCTATGAAAAAAAATCCCACCTGCTAAAGACCAAACATTTAAAATAAACCTTTCTGAAATTGCCCAGTAGAAGTCTGAAATTGACAACGAACAACAGACCATGGCATAAACTCAACAGCTTTTAAGCTTAGCGAGTTTACGTAAGTAAGTAGTAGTCTATATTTTTAAATATTCTGTGTTTGGAGAGAAAAAGAGGCTTTACACCTCAATGTTAAGATTTAGACGTGATACCCTCTGCTTTAGGTACCAGTTTTACTGAGAAATAAGAAATTTGACAAAAATAGTCTGTGCTTGGAGAGAAAAGAGGCTTTACACCTCAATGTTAAGATTTAGATGTGATACCCTCTGCTTTAGGTACCAGTTTTACCGAGAAATAAGAAATTTGACAAAAATAGTCTGTGCTTGGAAAGAAAAGAGGCTTTACACCTCAATGTTATGATTAAGATGTGATACCCTCTGCTTTAGGTACCAGTTTTACTGAGAAATAAGAAATTTGACAAAAATAGTCTGTGTTTGGAGAGAAAAGAGGCTTTACACCTCAATGTTAAGATTTAGACGTGATACCCTCTGCTTTAGGTACCAGTTTTACTGAGAAATAAGAAATTTGACAAAAATAGTCTGTGCTTGGAGAGAAAAGAGGCTTTACACCTCAATGTTAAGATTTAGACGTGATACCCTCTGCTTGAGGTACCGGTATTACTGAGAAATAAGAAATTTGACAAAAATAGTGTGTGTTTGGGGAGGATTTCGGGAAAGAAACACTGCTTTAGACATTGATGAGATATGTAGTGTGTTTACTCATTCACCCATGAAATTCAATAATGAACTATTCCAACCTTTGAACTGGAAGAGTTCAAATGTGTTTTCAAGAGTGAATATTTTAACTGGACATAATTACAGAGCCTATTATACATTACTATTCACAGCAGTAGTGAACTACCTTCAATATATATCCTGCAGTTGTACAACCTTTGTATTTCAATCAATGATAAATAATTCTTGTATAAATACGGAACTGGATCACTTTAACATCGACAACATGGTGAAATAGTTTGACATATACATTATAGAACCGTTAATCCTATAATATAAGCTATTCAATTTTTTTTTGCTAACAGGATTTACCTCCCATTTGGGTAGCTATGTAAGTTATTTCCATTGTGTCGTCATTATGTTGCTAGGAAACTAGGGGTATATTTACACTACCAGTTGAACCAGCTGAATCACCGGTTGAACCAGTTGAATCATCGGTTGAACCAGTTGAATCACCAG
The DNA here is from genome assembly GCA_947623455.1 of Mimachlamys varia. NCBI lineage: Eukaryota > Metazoa > Mollusca > Bivalvia > Pectinida > Pectinidae > Mimachlamys > Mimachlamys varia. The sequence goes on from OX392528.1 coordinate 54,749,801, forward strand.
GCACAGATTTGGACCGAGACTGACCTCTGGTAATCTGGTATGTTTTGAATTGAGGGGTCAAGCAGTACATGACCGAAACCAACTTGCTGACTATTGCTCGTTTGCGTTATTTATTTCTTAAACAACATCAATCCAGATGAAGATATAAAGATGTTATATACCGTTACATGTAGTACGATACATGTAGCACCACCCATGAAGGTGTGCCAGTTCAACCGGTACAGAGAATGCAGCCTAAGGTTTCCTTAGCAAGATTTTGATGTCACAAGGGAGTAATTGACATAATATATTCCTACGAAGATGGGAGACAGCTCTTGTTTACAAAATAACATATTTATCTCTTTAGAGATAGTTATCGTAATACCATATGATAATGTTCTCTCCCATCAAATAAAGCATTATGGATCAAAATGGATCATTACAAAAAAACAAATGAATCACTTTTTTTACACAATTCTAAAAGTGAAAGAAAACATTCGCAGAAAATTAAAATAATATCTATCACATTTTCTAGGTAAGCATCTAAATTTCTCACCCATAAGCACTTGGTGTAGGCACCAAACTAACAATTCTAAGTTTTGCTGAATTGTATCAAAAGAAAAGTAAAATAACACAAAATGCATATCAAACGCTGTAAAAGTGGTGATTTTTGTGCGCGGAAATGTCTACCACGTCTCAATTTAACTACTTGTGGGGTCCAAATATTGCATTGGTAATATATGTACAGAAGTTCTAAAATCTAATTACTGTATTCTTTTATATTTAAAGTACATATCAATGTGTTGATATTTTTTTTCTCGATAATTTCCTCAATGCCAAAAATTATGAACATTTCCATAACCACAAAAATTTCTACTTTAACAGAAGCACAGGGTTTGAAACCTCGTCAGATCAGAGTATAGATTCATTGTTTCTCTCACAAAGCATCATCCGAAATCCAAGTGACCCTGCTCTTACGCTTGGGTTCCGTGGGCGAGAACAGACGGAGAATCTCGTTCTCCTGAACAGAAGTCTATTCAGAGATTGTAACCAATCAAAGTTGTTGTTTCTCATGGCACTCGGTTATATCATTTTAATTACTTTGATATATTTCTGATGTCATTGTCCGAGAGGATTTATGATAATTGTCCCATATGTTGTACAAACACAACCCACAGGTTTTCTTGGCAGGTGAAGCCGCCATGTTTGCTTGCATTGTATACAAACAAACGAGATATCCCTGCCTGATGTAGCGCCGCAGATGAAAGAAGCAGTATGATTGGCTTCTATTTTTAGTACGAAAACAATATTCTCTGTCTGTTCTAGCCCACGTGACACCAAACGTAAGGGCGGTGTTAAACTGGTTTTGGACGATGATTATAAAAGCATATATACAAATACTGGAGATAAATCAAGGGAGATCACTCTAATATTATCTATACTTACACATATACCGGGTATAATACTGTTCTATGAGGACAAATCCAACAGACAGAATTAATTGCATTCAAGAAAATAAAAACATTGCACAAATCGGAAGTGACTAAAAAAGTTTAAAATCAATAACAAACCATTGCAGGAAAAAATCTAACATCAGCTAACTCTTTCACCCCTGAAATTTCATGATGAACTATTCCAAGATTTGAATTGGAAGAGTTCAAATGTGTCTTCAGGGGTGAATAAGTTAACAAAAAACATATATATCTAAACAAGAACCAAAGATCGGACTCTTATATGAGGCAGAGTTTTAATGATTATTACGAACTTAAAAACCTGGGACTGTATCATACTAGCTGTAACTTAGGGTCGGACTAGTAAAACATTGCTCAACCAATGAAATTCAACATAAGTATTTAACTAACCAATCCTCAACCTCATAACATTACACAAGAGATTCACATACATTAATATGGATATATGTTTAACAAACCGATTTGACTTTACATTTTGTTCTGTTCTATAATATTGTTATTTTATCAAACTGTTTATAATAAGAGTTTGTTATTTTCCGGGTACATGATTATATGGATCTAGATGCTACATTTTGTACTAATAAATCACAAACGTTGTCTACATATAAACATTAATTAATGGAGGTCAGCAACAAAATCTAACCTCTCTTACTTAATGAATAAAATAACACAGGAACAAAATCAAATTCACAAATCAGGATATCTACAACAAGAATGGCCTTGTTTGTTTGTCTGGGGTAAAAATTCTACAGATATAGCACCATCACCTAAACTACGGGTAAAAAGGGGGGGGGGGGGGGGTCCAGCAAGGTCACTGTCAATACTGAGGATCAATTTTGGTATTCTGGCAAGACAACGAGCAAACAAACCTGTTAGAAACATAAAAAACACTAGTCTCCTCATCATCAGCCATACAGAAGATTGGGGAGTGAAAGGATTTAATATACTAATTATACTATCACATATCAACATCATTGTACATTTTATATGCTATTCTGGTTGAAGAGCTACCGAGGACCAGAAAATCATTTGCGCTAATATTGGACATCAAGGACCAGAAAATCATTTGCATCAATACTTGAACATCAACAAAGACGACATAATATTACTAAATAATTTCTCTATAACATAATATGTTCACCATTTCGTACCAGGTATTTTGCACTATACACATTTTGTATCTCTATTTCAAAATGTGTACATATACATTCCAAATACACATGTTTTTATGTTTTAGGCTCTTTTGAAACATGAAACAAAGATCTTTGATGCAATTCTAACTTAAATTTCAAAAATTCATGAAAATTCATCATCGAATGGCAGAATGAAAAAAATTCATGAAAATTCATCATCAAATTCATCATCCAATTCATCATCGGATGGCCGAAAAATGATGGCACTCCATCTCTGTAAGAACACACAATATTTAATGAAACCAAACCTGAAAGTTCTGAAAAATAAGTCTAAGGAAAAGGTACCAGGCAATATCATGAGTATTTACGCTAATTCCATCTATAAGTTACAATGTTCAGATATTAATGTCAATAATTTCAGGTTCCAGCTTGTGTATGTCATAATTAACATCAAAGGACAATGTACATGACGACATAATTGTCGTGATGACGTCTCATTCAAGGATTTAAAACACACAGGAAAAACAAATTCAGTACCTAGATATCACTTAATACACAATGAAATGATAAATATAACAAACAATAGCTATGGTCAGAAAACATTTTTAAGAATCCCCAAGCATGACACTGATTATCAGTAAAAAAAAGGATTTTTGCATTATGAAACTACAATCCAACTTATTAATTAACATGGAGCAATATGTTTTAAATCCCCATTCTCTAAGTCATCAGATATTTTTTTACAATAAAAAAAAATACAAAATTGTATGAAAAAAAGTGTAAGTTAACGGGGGAAAAACATGTAGGATCAAATACTGTATAAAGAAAACATATGGAAGTTAGAAGATTTTATGGTACACAAACATTGGTGCACCTACGTGAAAATGCACCCAGCCCCGGAACACCATTTCATTTCCTGTTCAGTGGAGTGAAAAATATAGGTCAACTTGACCTGATTATGCTGTGGATCACATCTCTAACACGTAATTACAGCACATCAAGTTTGGTGGACCTGCTTGTCACAACAATGGTGGGCGACGAACCATTGCTTCTTGATAATACGTAGACAGTCAAGACCTGGAAACAAATTCCTATACAGAACAGAATATGTACAATTAGGTCACTGTCACTTGATTCTGTCGAGATATGAGCAGTATTGTTTAGGGTTTTGTACAGGAATTTTCACTATAAATCCAAATCCCTTATTTTGGCCTATTTGGAGCATATTTCGCTAAAGATCAGGCCTTCTAAATAATCATTACATTTCAACAACATGTCCTTATTCTGTACATGTTCATTTATCATCACCTGGTTGTAAATTAGCACTGAAATCCCGCGAAAAAAGGTGCAATTCGACACTGCTAGCAAAACATATTCCTTTCCAGTATGGGTCTTTGTGGTGGAGGCACATGCAGACACTTGTTCAGATGAAACGGTCAAGTTTTCAAGAGAATATGTTTTGTTAGTAGTGAATAATGAATCTTTTTTTTTCATGGGATTTTAGCGCTAATTTTCCATTCTTTCTCTCTGATCAAGAGCTATAGTTTTTTTACATCCGCATTCGGATGCAAGACAAAATCTTGTTTTGAGGGCCTTTTCATCAGATTTAAGGCTTTTCAAGGCAAAATCTTGTTTTTAGAACCTTAAATTTTCATCAGATTTAAGGCTTTTCAAGGCAAATCCTTGTTTTTAGTGCCTTTTCATCAGATGTAAGGCTTTTCAAGGCAAAACCTTGTTTTAAGGGACTTTTCATCAGATTTAAGGTTTTTCAAGACAAAACCTTGTTGTTTAGGGCCTTCTGTACAAACCCTGTAACTGAGTTTAGTGTGAACGAAACAGTACATGAAGATTTATCCAATTGCACGGGACCATAATAATTAAACTATATTGCTGGGAAACAATCATTGTAGACAGAAAGATGTCAAGAATGAGGCAACCACATCATGTGAATTCTGTATACCTTTTTTTCATGTTGGGGTATGATGAACACGATATAAGCTCAATAGTGTAATTTCACCTGAACGATCAACAATCAGAGAAAATGGGGATGCGGTTAAATGTACGTGACAATCAAAACCTAAACATAACGGTAATACAAAAAGATATCGTGACACAAGTGAAATTCAAAAAGGGAGATAACTTCACTCCGCATAACTTCATATGATCAAACACAACCTTGTAATAAGTAAAATGATCAAACTAGACTAATTTAGCGGATTTACGACGTCAGCTAACAGAAAAGTGCATAGTGATAACAATATCCCTTTAAAGGCCCAATATAGGTGACTTCAGGAAATTTTTCATGATTCTGAAAAATTCTGAAATAAATACAATTGATAACCATGCAAAAATGCGGCTAAAACAAAGTAAATCTGAGCGGTAACTCTAGACATAAAAATCCAAAGAGTTGAAAATAATTCAGGTGGGGCCCACTTTAACAACAAGCCGAAGTTAGAAGACAGTTCAAAATGGACGCGTGTTTACAAATACCCAGTTTCAACTACTGCTGTACCGGTAACTGCATAAGAATGCATCTTGAATATTGTCGATATCAGTTGATCTTAACTAAATCTATACAAATAAAAAGTCGTTAAGCTTGATTTTCGCTTCAAGTTTTGCCGAAAGTTACGTATATTGGGCCTTTAAAAATGTGCCGAACTCTTTGGGTTACTAATGAAAGAAATGTACAGTCGATATCAAAATACTTGATCAGGTATCTGAATCTGCAAACTTCAACCTCCATTTCAGAAAAAAACGGAAAACAGGAAATTTCTTGTTACTCAACACCATCAACTTATCATGAACTCTTTTTAACTTAAGCAGAAGCCATTTTAGCCAAACCAAGGCAAAAAGATGTGAAAAGTGAATTACATGACTGTATAAGTCATTGTGTTAATGGTTAATATCAGTATGAGGAGTGGTGATGGCACATTTCTGTATAACACGAGGAAGACCTAGTAATTATCCTACAGACATGTAGACATCAATGCTACTTTACCGGGGGGGCCATCAGTTGATATGACATTTACTCCACAGGGAAAGTTTCGTCCAGTCAAATTTTCGCCTTACGAGAATAAAATCCATATCTACCCTATGTTAATTATTCTCATCATATTTTCTTTCTTTATTATTACATTGTTTACTTCAGTTTGCTGTGATAATAAATTCGCCATCATTATGGATGGAAAGAAAAAAAACCCAGCAAAAATTAGACTGCAACGAAAACTTCCCGGTGAAGTATGGATTAAAAATAATGGAGTTATGATTGTTACGAAGGTTGATTAAAACATGGTAATACAACCGTAGTGGCATTATAAATAAACAATTATCTACAAGACATTCACACACAATATTTACAGAGAAGCACTATCACAATAAAGATTTGGCAATCTGGACCCTTACTGGCCAACCTGCGATGTTAAAATGCTGCACAGACGTACAACCCAATGCAAAATCCATCGACGTAAAATATCGACCACATCCATCGTGGGGTGGCGAACACACGGCGAGTAGTATTAGGAGGAAGCACACCATTGTCTGTTGGTAGATGCGCAAATCAAAAGTTGTCTCCCCTACATCATCGACATAACAAACACTGTTAAAGCTCTGTAACATAATGGCGACCATTTTGTCTGTGTTAAAGCTCTCGGTTACCTCCTTGGTAACCAAGAAGGTAACCATGGTGACGGAAGCCCAGCTATGTTCTTATCTCACTACAGCAACAGGCACAGACATTTGTCGTAGACACCAGGTATTGCACCCGTCCATAAAAAAACAACTTGATCTTGGTTGCCAATACAACCTCATAATAATTGTCCAAACAAAAACTTTTGGACATCCACAAAACATGACGATTTCTCCAGACGACCTTGGGATAAGGTCAAGATGATGATGACTCACAGGATCTCGGAGTTACAGAAGACAACCACAGGGAACGATTTGATATGCGTTTGCCATTGAGACGACAACTGGAAGAACTTGATTCCTCTCCATTCCGTGCCATCCACCATCACTGTCGAGTAAAACAAAGATACACAATGATAAATATACAGTTCATAACTTTTTCAATTTGTGGTTTGGTTTATTTAGTTTTACGTCCTATTAACAGCCAGGGTCATTTAAGGACATGCCAGGTTTTGAAGGTGGAGGAAAGCCGGAGTACCCGGAGAAAAACCACCGACTTACAGTCAGTACCTGGCAACTGCCCCACATGGGATTTGAACTTGCACCCCAGAGGTGGAGGGCTAGTGGTAGAATGTCAAAACACCTTAACCACTCAGCCACCGATCAAAGTAATGAGAAATTAGTACATTATAATACAGAGATAATTAAATATAACAGTTTTCATCATATCGAACTTCTGAGCCAGTTGGGGAATGGATTTGTTACTAAAAATAGCTGAAAATAAATTAGAGAATACTCTTAATAGCGTAAACAAAATCATAATCCAAACTCAAAATTGATTAAACCAGGGGCAAAATATGAACAAAGGAAAGATTTACATGGAGACTCTTGTAAAAGTTTAAGAGAATAGGACCAGGTGTTCCCAAAAAGTAAGCATCTGCTGCTTTACTTTAAACTCACCTTTTTAAATTTTTCAGCCCAAGTCGCATTAATTTATAACAAAATAATTACATTTTGCTGAAAGATGTTTAATGGAATCGTTGGCTACCGAGAAACCTGATGTAACAATCACCGCCATAGTAACTCTACCATCGCAAAATAGGCCATATATATATATATACCAGAAGTGTTGCATCAGCCTGTTTTTGGTCCTTTCCCGCATGCAAATTAAATTAATTTTTGTATTCATTTAATGCTTCATGCCTAAATAAATGTAACTTGAACAAAAAAAATATGAAAAAGTGAATTTTTAAAGTGACTCAGGCTATATATTGATAGCAAAATTGAAGGCAAATGGCTAGCAATTTGTTTTTAAAGTCAGGTAAAAATAGAAATGTCTGAGACATAAATGCCCCTGCCACCAGCTGGTTACATAACCACGGGACAGGACAGGATGGGACGGGACTTGACGGGATGGGACGGGATGGGACAGGAGGAAAATGGGTAACACAAGGAAGTACTTACCTCTGAGGGAATAATTCTGACTCTTGGATGTACATATAAGTCGGTTTATTCCCTCCACAACCTGGCTTTTAGACTCAATATCCTTGGCCTTCTTACCAAGCCTCATGACTGGAAAGAGAAATACAGCATTACAGTAAGTCAGACACTCCGCTTTATTTTGTGATTCATTTTATCACAAAACTTCTCTCAGTAGCACACATAGAAATGATCAAATCTGATATCTTACATTTTAACTCATATCCACAGGCATCCAGAAAAAGTTATTTTATTTACTTTTTAGATAGTCTTTTTATATGAAATAAAGCAATATTTTAGATTACGTTATGTTAGTATAAAACTATGTCTATTTTTATTGTTTTGATATATATTAGCATGAATGTATATCGGGCGCATGACATTTAAATGATGAAATATATTTGCATGAAAGTGATACTCTTAACTAAGATAGCTGTGATGTAACTTTATATGCCGATTGCCTTAGTTATGTATGCAACTTTTAACTAGCGCTTGTGTTTTAATTTAATAATAAGATAATCATGTTTATATTTTTGTTAACAGCATTGACATGTTATACTTAACCCATGTATTTTACTAAAAAGAGGACCATGAGGAAGATAAGCCTTTGGCTAAACATGTATTTATCCTCAATAAATGAAGTTTATTACAATAATTATTATTATTATGCAAAAATATATAAACTCCTTTTATTTTACAACTGTACAATGATACTCAAATTTATACAGTCTAGTGCATATTAATCATCCTTGTACATTTCTTGGTCTCACCAGGAGAGGGTTTAAACAAATGAGCCGAGTCTTCACGACTTACTTTTTTGTTTTTTCTCCCTGGTAACCACAACCATCGTGAAGCATGCCGATTGGTTGTCGCCTGGTGAGGTGGCTGGCTGTGCCGTTCGCTGGACCTGGAGGGATCGGAAGGTGGTTTTGAGAGAGGACTTGTTGCTGTCCTTTTTACTGGCTTTGTCGGTTTTCTCGGAGCTGTCTGGTTTGTTGGTGGCTGTCCAGTAATCAACCTGTAGCTCCATAAGCTCGCCCAAACCAGCTGGGCTACTGGTGCCTCCTTGGCTAGCAACACAATCATAAAACAGTGCTTATTTTACCAGGTTTTTTACCTTCGAAATAATTCATGATAAATTTGAAAACTGATAATCAAAAAAGATCTTTGCCTGAATTTGTTTTATTTTGCATCTTACCCCCTGCTCCCCTACAACTTAAATTTGTTTCTAATAAATCGTCATTCAAAGCTTTCAGTTCAAATTATTGTAAAAGAAAATATTTCCGCGCATGGCATTTTTCGCTTAGTCAGCCTTCAAACTGTTCGCGATGTGGAAATTTTTCAAGCTGTCAGTCATGCTGTTTTGCACAGTCTACCTATACTACTATTATACATTGGAGAGTTTGAGTGGTGTTAATATGTTCCTGTGTGCTTATATTCGTGGATATTTACTCTTAATGCCAGAAAAATAAGCGAAAAATTTCCTCACCGCGAATTATTCCACATTTACAGTATGCTCAATTCTGGCCTTTATGTCAGATTTTGGATCCAAGACTTCATTTTATACATCATTTTAATCTGTTAGTGTGATCAACAATGGACATTTATGGACAAAACATCTTAAATTCATTAGACATCACAAGCGATAGAAATCCCCTGGGACTGTATTCATGAAACCAGTCTCATGCTCAAGCATGGATTCTGTGCTCAAGCATTATTTCATGTTATGGCTTTAAATTATTTAAAAAATCTAATTTTGTCAAAGTTTTGGTAAAAAGTTGAAGAGGCATGAAGTCTAAAGCTGTTTTAAACATTTACAATGACTTTTGGACTCTTTGACATGATTCAGGTGAGTTTCAAGAAATTAAGCTGGCTTGAGCACAGAATCCATGCTTGAGCATGAGTACGGTTACATGAATACGGGCCCAGGTGTGTGACATATCCACCTGCCTTAATCATCCTGCAATAATTAAGCTCAGAGCCTTACACATGTAAACTCTGATACAAAGTTGGGGTTGTGCTTATTGCAGGACAATTTAATGACTGGATGTGTTCGTTAAAAAGTCAGTGTGTCCACCCTTATAATGGTGGAGGTGGGTACATACCTCTGGTTGGTGGGGATGAGGTTGACACTGGGGGAACTGGGAGGAGTCTGAGTCTCCTTTGGCTTGTCTAGTAGAATCATGGCGGAGGGGGGTGAACTGGACAGGGAGGGGGAATTCACCATACAGCTCGAGTCGTCCAGGTCCACTACAACAAGACATGCGAGTCACACCTACGTAACTGTTAGTTATAAAGGAGGGTACGTGCTGTAAATACTGTCAACAGTTGTTATACACAGTGTAATGCAGTATAATTTGTCTAAACCGGAAGTCAATCGGTCAAAAATATTTGACCGGTTTTTACGTGTCTGGTTTGTAGAGGTGGGATATAAATTAAGAAAGAAATGCTGGGACCAAATAATAAGCCTGATATATACAGGGTTTCAAATTAGATAATTTAGTGCAGGTTTAGACAAGTAACATTGTATATCAAAGGATCTCGCCTCTCATCATTAGATCTTCATCAATTCCATCACTTATCCTTTTTCTTTCCTTTTCTGTCTATATGCATATAGTAACTTTTGAATATAACTTCCTAAAACTGGGTTTAAGAGTTTTCTTTCAAAGTCAGGTTGTAATAAGTCTGCTACTTCTTGAGAAAATCCTGATAACAAACTGTCAATATATAAGATGCTGTGTCTGAAATTTTAACATATCCAATGCATGCTAGGGCTTCGGATCATAATCGGATGGTCATCGAACCATCGCAATCCATTGACCTCCTAATTTCACAGTTGTCTCTTAGCAGTTCGAACTGACCTGAATGTAACAATTTGTAATTTAATGGATATTTTTCACATTGCTACCTATCAGGTACATCCCACCAAGACTACTTTTTACAGTCAGTACCCCTATTTTAATACCAGTGACTGAAAATTTGCGATCAAATGCATCTGTAAAATTAATAGTGCTGAACATTGTCCTAGAATTTCCAGGTTTCACATGCTCAAACCATTAATATTTATCGCCATCTCAAGAGAGTTCTTGTATCTTGAAAATGGTGTTTTGCTATCATTTGGTGGATACCAACCTGAAGCATTCAGTACTTCCGGATTTCCAATCTTTACTTCCTGAAATGGTTAAGAAATAGTGTTATACACATGTACATGTCAATAATTGAATACATAATACGGTAAAGAAAACATCCTTTTTTACTGTGCATTATAGTGTTCCTTTTTTTTACAAGGGGAAGTTGTAAACATTTTACTAAACTTTGAAGAAAATTAAGATAATTCATCTATAGAGGCCAGGCAATATTTACTATGAAATAGGAAGAATCTCAACTAAATTTAAGTGTATCAAGATTCCTTCACTTCTGACAGCACAACAATCTCACTGCAAGGACACATTATAATTCAAGTCTTTTTTGTTATCGATATTTATATATACAGAAAAAAGTCCCATGGCAACTGTTGCCAATGCTCCATATGATAGCTACACAATAACTTACACTCAGGAATGGTACAAACATCTGAGAGGACTCGTCATCAGAGCTGTAAACAGAAGCCAAATGTATGAAAATATGAGCCACCTAATTAACATGCAAGCATAATTGATCCAACTTTCTTTAACAGCATGTTTTGTTTCCAAATGATACTAAACTTGATCTAAAATTAATCTCAATATGGATTGGTAGTAATATGGAGTTGAAAACTCTGAAAAGTCCTCAAGGCATGCTTGATTGGCAGCACTTTTGCAGTGATCACTTTGGGGTGAGATTTGGGTATTTTCACCCATATTTTTCCTGAAAATCTCGTTAAAAATTCCAAATTACATTACTTTATATAGACAAATCTCATAGAAATTTTGCTAATCCCATAAAATCAAATAAAATTCTCTCATAGGTGATAAGAGCCAGAATTTTCCTGCAGCATTTCTAAATCACATATTAACCTAGCTATATATGTATTTAGAAATCTACTAGATGTCACAATTTTCACATTTCAATTCCTGTGACTTTGAAAGTGTACCAAGGTCATAAACATATTTGATCAAAACTGGCAGCTTTTCCTCCCAGTATACATATGCTACAGGGAAAATATCATCACCAAAGGTCAACAACAATTCACCCTTGTGACCCTGAGGGTAGCCTTGACATTGACATACTTCGGCTCCATGGTGACACGTACCTTCTGCCTCGACACATGACCATTGCCTCGGAGATTGGGATTTGTAACAGCCCGTTCGCACTGCTTAGGTACTTCGACACCCGATTGAGAATTTCCTGGGAATCTGCCACAAGCAAAATATTTTCTAATATAATTTTAACAATCAATAAATCTAATCATATAAAGGTACATGATACTTTTTATAGGTATTTATTTTTGCAATTTTTCATGAGTAATCTTCATCCACTACTGCATACTAGGTTCCTGAGATAATTACAAGATCAATATAAAGCAAGTATCCTTTGAACAGGTACTTGTTTTCTACACAAAATTGTACACTCTTTAAATGACAATATTCTACTAAGGATTATCATCATTCACCAAAACTGTTCAGTTGTAGCTTTTGAAATTCACATATTCATATTGACATAACAATGGATTGACATCACACCAGCAATACATACAACAATGGAAATTGTCAAAATATTTCTATTTTGTTTTTGTTATACCTAGCTTCGATATCTCCGGCTTCTCAAACGTGTCCTTCCACAGAGAATCGAGGAACAGTGAGCTGTAAGTGTTATCTAGGGCCCCGAGGTGTTTCCCTATATAACTCACACCTGTTAAACAGAGAATCAGGAACAGTAAGCTGTAAGTGTTATCTAGGGCTCCCAGGTGTTTCCCTATATAACTCACAATGTATTTGATGTTCATCGTTCTTGAGACATATGCCCAGATGTTAAATTTTTGTTTTTCTGCGTGATTCCTTAAAATTTGGGTGGTTGGGTGGTGCAGTGGATAGCACACTTGCCTTTCACCAAGGGTACTCCAATTTCCTCCCACAATTAGACACAACAAAAGTGATTAATATAAATTAGATGACTTGTTTAATAATTGTTGTAAAATAAATAAAGTTTATCTATAATTTTTGTAAAATAAATAAAGTTTATTTAAGTTCGAAACATCAAACATCAAAGTTTTCCTGAATGAAAGATGTTAGGGAAGACTTATCTTAACAAGCTATTTGCTATACACAGGCAGAGAGACAGACAAACTGATTTCAGTTTAATACTTTGTCGTATGGGTATATGACGATTATTTAATTTAGATAACAAAATCTTGTCTTTGAAAACCGAGCTTTAAGGGGGTTCCCCATAAATGTTAATGGCAAATGGCACTCAGAAAATAGTTTCCCCACCTGATATACTTACCAAACGGTATGACTAGAAAGCGCACATAGTTCTGCCAATCATGTGGTTTGGCCGAGAACTGTTCTACATATGGCCGTAGTACTGAGTTGATGTAGCCGTCACCCCCAGCAATGCCAACTTTCACCGGCTGTGGACTTTTGGAGTTACTATTACAACTGTAAAGGGAGACAACACATCCTAGATAAATATCTAAATCACGATGCCAACTTTCACCGGCTGTGGACTTTTGAAGTTACTATTACAACTGTAAAGGGAGACAACACATCCTTGATAAATATCTAAATCATGATGCCCATTTTCACCCGCTGTACAATTTTTGAGTTACAATTACAACTGCAAAGGGAGACAACACATCCTTGATAAATATCTTAATCACGATGCCAACTTTCACCGGCTGTGGACTTTTGGATTTACTATTACAACTGTAAAGGGAGACAACACATCCTTGATAAATATCTAAATCATGATGCCCATTTTCACCCGCTGTACAATTTTGGAGTTACAATTACAACTGCAAAGGGAGACAACACATCCTTGATAAATATCTAAATCGCAATGCCAACTTTTACTGGATGTGGACTTTTGGAGTTACTATTACAACTGTAAAGGGAGACAACACTTTCTTTATAAAACTCTAAATCACAATGCCAACTTTCACCGGCTGTGGAATTTTGGAGTTATTATTACAACTTCAAAGGGAGACAACACCGTACATCCCTGATAAATCTTTAAATCGCAATGCACAAAAATGTTGGCTTTTTCATCTCAACTCATTCACCCCTGAAATACCATAATGAGTTATTCCAACTTCTGAATTGGAAGAGTTCAAATGTGTCTTCAGGGGAGAATGAGTTGCAATCACTAGCTGACTGTCAGCAGGAATTGTCAATTTTACAACTGTCACAAATTTTGTGTTCATCTCAAAATAATTACATTTCATTATACACATACAAGTATAGATTTCAAAATGGCATGATTTTGCCTTTCATAATATAGAATCTTTCGACTGATTGCAATAAAAATGTCATCACCAATTTTTGATTGGTTGTACAAAGGAAACATGTCTTCATAAGAAATTCATGTGAAATGTGGTAAAAGAGTGAAATTCACATGAAAATTTTTATGTGAATTTAATGTGACTTTTTATTTTGGTTATATTTTCAATGGCATTGCTTACTTTACATTTAAGTTGATTTTTACATGAATATTTTTTCGTTCAAATTTCACATGAACTTTATGTGAAATAGTTAATATGAATTCAATTTGAAAAAAATACATGTGAAATATCATGTGAAGGTTTTTCAAGTGAAATTCACATAAAAAAACACTGACTGCGTAACTTACAATTTTTGTATTTTCGTGACGAGGAAGCTCATGGCGGCCTTGACGTCAGCGTCCCCACACGTACAGATCACCTTCAGCTGTTTCTCCTGTAGCTTTTGCACCATCAACTGAACCAAGAAGCATGATCATGCAGTCACTAAATAAAAACACATTCTCTAATTACTACACCTGTACAGTGATGTGCAATAAGTATTCAGACACATGATATCTTGGCTATATGTATTTCATACATTTTGACAAATTTTCAAGTTATATTATATCTTTTTTCAATAGAATTGTTTAAATTCCATACACTGAGCAAACAATTGTGAACTCTTTCATTTGATGTTTTCTCTAGACTTTTCCAAAGATTAATTTTTCTGAAAAAGATGAATATATAAAGTGCAACTTCATTTTGCTCTTTATTCTTAGAATTAAAGGCCCAATATACGTAATTTCAGGAAATTTTTCGTGATTCTGAAAATTTTTGAAAAGAAATCCAGTTGATAACCATGCAAAAAATAAGTCTAAAACAAAGTAAACTTGAGCGGTAACTAATAAGAAACTCTTGACAAAAAATCCAAAGAAATGAAAATAATTCAGGTGGGGCCCACTTCAACAACAAGTCAAAGTTAGACGACAGTTCAAATTGGACGCGTGTTTACAAATACCGAGTTTCAACTGCTGCTGTACCGGTAACCGCGTAAGAATTAATTCATCTTGAATATTGCTGATATCAGTTAATCTTAACTTAATCAATAAATATAATAAGTTATTAGGCTTGATTTTTCCCTTCAAGTTTTACCAAAAGTTACGTACCAGGTATATTGGGCCTTTAAGTACTTAACAGTACCATTGTTAAAAGTTTAAAATAATAATTCAAAATTTTTCTTGAATTCAGCTACAGGATTTTATACAAATAATTATGAGAGGAATGAGCAAATAATTCTCTACATACATGTGAAATAAATTCTATTGAAAATCGAAGTCATAACAATTTATTGAACATTTGTCAATATTAATGCATGAAATATACAGTAAAAATATTTTGTCTAATACTTAATGCACATCAATGTACTCTATACATATGGCCTAAATTTTGTTGATCTTCAGATCCTGACAATTGTATTCTCTGTGAGCTTATATCTATTGGTACATTATAGTTGTCAACAGAAATTCTTGTTAACACATCCACCCGAGAAGACACTATTGAACCCTTCCACTTCAAAGGTTGGGATAGCTCATTATGAAATTTCAGGGTTGATGAGTTAAAATTTTAGCTTATAATTATTTAATCAGGCTTGCCCTACTACTAAATGAGATGGGCTATACACACTTATAATTTTTAATCCAATCATCCTCTCCCGGTGTTGGACATAAAGGATTTTAGACACTACCATAGGTTCCTCTTTTTGGGCTTAATATTTTAATCACTTCATTGAGAGTATGGTTTGATATAGGCGTTTTGGGGGTATGGTTTGATATGCGTGTTTGGGGTATGGTTTGATATGCGTGTTTGGGGTATGGTTTGATATGCGTGTTTGGGGTATGGTTTGATATAGGCGTTTTGGGGGTATGGTTTGATATGCGTGTTTGGGGTATGGTTTGATATAGGCGTTTTGGGGGTATGGTTTGATATGCGTGTTTGGGGTATGGTTTGATATGCGTGTTTGGGGTATGGTTTGATATGCGTGTTTGGGGTATGGTTTGATATAGGCGTTTTGGGGGTATGGTTTGATATAGGTGTTTGGGGGTAAGATTTGATATAGGTGTTTGTGGGTAAAATTTGATGTAGGTGTTTGTGGGTAAGATTTGATATAGGTGTTTTGGGGTAAGATTTGATATAGGTGTTTGGGGGTAAGATTTGATATAGGTGTTTGGGGGTAAGATTTGATATAGGTGTTTGGGGGTAAGATTTGATAAAGGTGTTTGTGGGTATGGTTTGATAAAGGTGTTTGGGGACATAGTTTTATATAGTTATTTGGGGGTATGGTTTAAGTGTTTGTGGGTATGGTTTGATACAGGTGTTTGGAGGTAAGATTTGATATAGGTGTTTGGGGGTATGGTTTGATATAAGTGTTTGGGGGGTTTAGTTTAAGTGTTTTGGGGGTATGGTTTAGTGTTGGGGGGTATGGTTTTAGTGTTTAGGGGTATGGTTCGAGATAGGTGTTTGGGGGGGGGGTATGGTTTAAGTGTTTGGGGGTATGGTTTAAGTGTTTGGGGGTATGGTTTAAGTGTTTGGGGGTATGGTTCGAGATAGGTGTTTTGGGGGGGGGGTATGGTTTAAGTGTTTGGGGGTATGGTTTTAGTGTTTGGGGGTATGGTTTAAGTGTTTGGGGGTATGGTTTAAGTGTTTGGGGGTATGGGTTTGATATAGGTGTTTGGGGGTATGGTTTAAGTGTTTGGGGGTATGGGTTTGATACAGGTGTTTGGGGGTATGGTTTAAGTGTTTGGGGACGTATGGTTTAAGTGTTTGGGGGCGTATGGTTTAAGTGTTTGGGGGTATGGTTTTAGTGTTTGGGGGTATGGTGTGATGTCCCCACCTGTCCCTGCCACTCCACAGTGTTCACTAGGACCACGTTGTCGGGTAGGAGATCGTCTGACCCTCCGAGGACCGCACTCAACTGGTCCAGCAGGGCCTTCCTCGGCTATAACAGAGACAAGGCATGTTTAGTCAATTACTTCACAACACTAACGGAAAGAAATTGTGCTGAAATTAATACTTACTAGAGAAAGCAGACAATTTGCTTACACAAATCATAGCCCCAGACTTATATCAATTTTACAAGAGAAAGCAAATGATCCTTATTCAGTATAGACAACTACAGTGATTCAAGCCTTAGTTATATCAATGAGAAAGCAGGCGTTTGTTATATACTGACCAAGGCCTGGGTAACATAATGAAATGCGAGTAAGCAGATATCTGTTTACACTGTTGAAAATCTGGGTTATAATGGTATTCAAGTATGTAATTAAGCAGACATCGGCTTATATACTTCTGAAGGCTTGGGTTATAATCGTATGTGAGTAAAGCAGACATCTATAATCATATTCAAGTAATTTAAAGCAGGCATCGGTTTATATACTGATCAAGGCCTTGGTTATGATCTTATATATGCCAGTAATTAAGCAGACATCAGTTTATTTAAGCATTGCACTGCTTTCAGATGGCATTCATAGGCAATATGAATACCAACTGAACAAATAAAAGCCAATTCTACGAAGCCCACTAGCGCTTCATGCTGGATTTGCCTTTGTTCAGTTGGAATTCATGTTGCCTATGAATGCCGACTAAAAGCAGTTCAGTACTTATATTTACTATTTTTAGAATTTTTTATCTCATAAACAAATCATTTATTCTTTCTATTTCTCAGCATTTAGCTCAAACAGTGTATCTATTGATCGTGTACATATGCTTAATATGTTTATTGAAAAGAACAGCTATCGCTCGGGGATAGTCAATGGTACCTAACGCTACAATTATGACGTCATAATAATGATGATGTCAAAAATTGGTCAATGACATTCATGGCCTTATGAATGCCAACTGAATTTGGAAGAGTTATATTGTGGCAATGCCATGCAATGGTAATTATAAACTGATCAAGGCCAAGGTTATAATCGTATATGAGTAAACAGACATCGGTTTATATACTGATCAAGGCCTGGGTTATAATCGTATATGAGTAAACAGACATCGGTTTATATACTGATCAAGACCTGGGTTATAATCGTATATGAGTAAACAGACATCGGTTTATATACTGATCAAGACCAGGGTTATAATCGTATATGAGTAAACAGACATCGGTTATATACTGATCAAGGCCTGGGTTATAATCCTATGCCAGTAAACAGACATCGGTTTATATACTGATCATGGCCTGTGTTATAATCCTATGCGAGTAAGCCTACATCAGTTTATATACTGATCAAGGCCTGGGTTATAATCCTATGCGAGTAAGCCGACATCAGTTTATATACTGATCAAGGCCTGGGTTATAATCCTATGCGAGTACGGAGACATATGGTAAGCAGACATCTAGATCTGTAATTTTACATAAGAGAAAGCAGATGCTCTACTGACAGCGCTCAAAGCCTGCATTTTTTTAGTTGTACAAGCAAAAACACTTAACACTTGTTGGTCAAAGCTAATGCACGTCTCAGTTGTACAAGAGGAACATTACCCAGTTTCACAAAACTTTGTTAAATGTAACCAGTGGTCAATAGTGAATAATTTCAAATATGAACACAACAAAATAGCAACCATCAATAGTTTATCAAATTTATTCAGATCTGTTGAGATAGGTCAGATCTTTAAATGTTTTGGAATTCATTTTTCTTTCAAAGCCGTACAATTTTTCTACTAGGAAGGCTTTAACCATTGGTGAATATCCGAACCTTTAAAACACTTACCCAGTTAGGCCACTATTTACATTGATAATCATCTGTGTAAACTACATTTTAAATTTTTCTAATGAATTTAATTGAACACCTTTCCACATCCATTTTTTAAATGTTGCCCATTAATTCTAACAGTTTGGTCATCCATAAATTTTTGTCAACCAAAAGAATATCAGAACATTGCTATTTTGTTATAATTTTGTTCATTTTTATGAGATGATTTGATAAACAACAAACACCTGGAAAATAAACAAATTTTCATGAATGAGTCATTTACCTGTCAAATGATACATTTTCTATGAGTTCTTTCTGTGATCACTGTGATCAGGAAAGATGATCATGACATGCTGATAAATTTAATATATTCATCACAAATGAAAATTAAGGACAATCCTCTTGCAGCTTCATTATTCAGGTACATGTAATTTGCATATCGAAAGTCTTCTTTTGATATGACTTTGTGTCAGCCAATCAGAAGCAATTTTTACTCCGATGACCTTATTTGACCTGTGATTGGCCATTTTTCGAATTTTTGAATTTAGGCATTATTTATGTAAAATATTCTCCAAGTTGCATTAATCATTAAAACAAACACTTGAGGACAGTGGTTAATAACTTATAACTACAGGTTCTACTTCTTTTGCCTCTGAAAATAATAGTTACCCCTACAAATATTTGATACAGGAATGTTATTTTGACTGCTATGACACAAGTTAGTATATATGCTCTTATATATATATATATACAATCAACATGCATGCAGTCCCTCATACAAACAAAAACATCATTCATACATGCATCCGTGTTATCATGATCATGATTCCAATTACAACAATACAGGAAAATGGTTATCACTTGGGTATGTTACCATGGTTACGAGGAATAAAGGGGAGATAATAAAAACACTCATGTTATTTTAAAATATGAAGAAATGAATGGTGCTTGTAATTGGTTAAATTTCACACAAAGGAGAGTTTTACCAAGACTCTTCTTTAGCAGTTTGGAAATAAACGATCAAGTGTCACAGAAACAGGATAGCCAACAATCACCAGTTGGAAACATATTTCTCCCAGGATGTTTGCACTATGTCAGGAAAGTGAAAATTCAGACACAATTCAAATCAACAGTTGATGAACCTATTTCTCCCAAGATGTTTGCACTTTGTCAGGAAAGTGAAAATTCAGACAGGTTTCAAATCACCAGTTGAAAAACCTATCTCTCCCAAGATGTTTGAACTATGTCAGGAAAGTTTATTTAAATTAAGACATGATTCAAATTACCAGTTGGAGAACTTATTTCTCCCAGGATGTTTGTACGATGTCAAAAAAGCTTAAATTTAGACATGATTCAAATCACCAGTTGGAGAACCTATTGCTCCCAGGATGTTCGTACGATGTTGATAAAGTTGAAATTTAGGCATGATTCAAAGCATCAGTCTCCCAGGATGTTCGTACTATGTCACAAAAGTTAAAATAGATTCCATGGGTCTCTGCCGTGAAGACTATTCTCTGCAAATTTCCGACATCAGTTTCACCATGACATCTAGAAATACTGTGACGTCATTTTCCAACCACTGAAATGTCTTCCAGTCTTGTGTTTTAAATATGTGAGGTAGTACAAACTCAAGTTCAATGATCTTCCTCTCACTAACAATTAAAGACTTCTTCTCATAAATAATCCACCGTTTTTACACCATCTTATAAGGCAGAAAACGTTCAAATGAAACACCACTGCTGAACTACTTTTCTTGGAATCACATAAATATGGGGTTTGTGTGAGGGATTTTTTCAAACAGGAGTGTTATAGGGAATTGAATTTACACAGGACTCGGAAGGGATCAAATCCACACGGGACTCAGGGAGTCAAATCCACACAGGATTGAAGGAGTCAAATCCACACGGGACTCTGGGAGTCAAATCCACACAGGGTATTATAGATGGATCTGAATCTTCTCGATTCAACTTCCTTTGTTACTCACTTTGCTTGACGAGCTCATGCGTTTGAAACGTTCCTGATCCAAATAGTACATAACCATTATAACAGGCCTTATTGTAACATGCTAATGTTTAATAAAGAATTATTCCATACATAATTATTAATTGCACAGTTGTACACAAACTTCTAAGATAGTTCATACCCTTTCATACTGAGTTTGATAGATTTAAGTTACTCCATCATTGTCGGATACCAAATTCCTTGAACATTTATTTTTCTGTCTTTTGGTGTATTTTTGCTTAAATTAAAAAGGAAAAAATATTAAAATATAATGGTAAAACTGATCAAAAATAGCATTCAATATGATGTATTAGAATAAAACTATAAAAACTGCTTTTATCAGAATCAAATGGAAAGTGGAAAGAAGGTACAGATGATTGAAAAGGTTAAGCAAAAAACCCCACAAAATTGAAAAATATTTTTCAAAAAAAAAAAAAAAAAAAAGACTTTGCAATTTTTGCAAAATCAGACACAAAATTAAAGGAATTGACATGTGCAGAACAGATGCGGTACCAGAATCAAGATATTTAAGAGAACTATGACAAAACATATAAATCAGCCTCCGGACCTTTAATTGTCAGAGGGGTCCAACGTCTCGCTGATCAAATATAATTTTAAAAATGGAATAAGTAAATGTGAAACTATCCACAGCATTTCCTTAGTCTAATGGTGCAGTGAAATAAATTCAATATCATTTTGGAACACCAAAATATTTGATATCATTTCGAATGTGTTTCAGTGGTGAAAAAACAAATTGAAGATCAAGCATACAATCATATAGTGCAAAAACAAAAAAACAAAACAAACCACAGTCAAAAAGAAATGCAAGCATCTCATTAAAGTAAGCATAAAGATTGTCAGATTATAAATCCAAATCTGATTAATTGTAGATACTTTTTTTTTTCGGTGAACCAAGTGCGGCCCATTTCACTAATGACTTTACTCCGAGAGCCGCGGGGCTGTCTCGTATATATATGGGCTGATCTTGCTATAACGTACAGTGGCAGGGCCAGAAAAATGTTTTCAAATCATTTCGAAATTTCCTAAATATTATTTATTGTTTATTATAGGGTAAAATTAGTGAAATTTGATATATTGAAACTTTCATGACTTAATCTAATTATCACTATTCTCACATCTATATTAAAATATTTTGTAATTTTGCTATAATGGTGTCAAGATAAAAATATTTTGTATCTTAAACAAAAGGTAATCCTACAATATTTGTCTCCCTTGTAACACATTACAAGCATTTTTAAAGTAAATCTTAAGAAAACCGTCACATAATTGTCTTTTACAGCCTACTTATATATTAGTCTCTCACCTAGTTACTGGAGACCAGCATTATGTAACAAGCGCTTAAAAATTTGGCGAAAAAATGAAAGGACAAAACAAGCCAAGGATGAATTCCTGTATATGTACAACAAACAAAATTCTTATTTGTATAGGGGGTAGAAGACATGCCCTGGGATTATATAGCGATTCATGTCAGTTTTGTGTTCATGTTGTTGTGATCTTTTTAAAATAATTTTATTGTTTAAAGGCCCAATATACGTACATGTAAGTTCAGGAAATTTTTTGTAATTCTGAAAAATTATGAAAAAAATCCAGTTGATAACCATGCAAAATAAGCCTAAAACTAAGTAAACCTGAGCGGTAACTAACAAGAAACTCTTGACAGAAAAATCCAAAGAATTAAAAATAATTCAGGTGGGGCCCACTTCAACAACAAGCCAAAGTTAGAAGACAGTTCAAAATGGATGCGTGTTTACAAATGCAGAGTTTCAACTGCTTCTGTACCGGTAATGGCATAATAATTCATCTTGAATATTGCTGATATCAGTTGATCTTAACTAAATCTATAAATATAAATAGTTATTACTATTAGGCTTGATTTTTGCTACAAGTTTTGATGAGTGTTACGTATATTGGGCCTTTAATAGCTCATCGTAAAATATTTAATTGTCATTTATGGTCTTGAGGTAACTGGCCCATCTATCTTACTGAACATTATACAGATATTGAATTATTTAGGGGGAAAAATAGGAATTAGGAAGGGGGAAGGGGACTTATAGGGGGGTGTGGCACTAATTATAGAGAATATGGTAACCTCAAAACTGCTGTAAATATTGTCAAAACAGAAAATTCATTATGTCGTATACTGAACAATGATAATTTATGAATGTGAATTGTTAACGTTCTATCAAAAATACAAATTTTTTAAAGCCTAAAGAATAATTAACAGCTCAAATTAAGTTCCTGGGATTTGAAAACAGCAAAGAAATAAAGGGAAGTACATATGTAACTCTAGAGGGAAAGTAAAATTTGTAAAATAACTTGCTGCACAAGATGTGTTGATCATACATATATATAGTTTTGTTGAAACTGACCTAATGAGTTAGAAGGATTTAAACAATTGTTATCCACAGACAGGTAACTGACAGACAGAACTGGGTCACTTAAATCTAGAATTCTAGTACACCCCTCCCTCCTGCAATGGAGTATTGTTGTAATCATTATAACATTATACTCTACAATACAAGTATCAAAATCAAGCTCCTCATCACTCTAAATTAGGATTTGTCTTAATGCTTGTAGAACTGATCCACAGTGAACAAATTTAGCTCTACTAGAAAATCAAGTGACAAAAAAAAAAAAAATTAAGCAAGAACCCTCATTTCAACATCATACAGAAAGTCAATCAGAATCCAATATTGCTTAAAGTTTATAATATTTTTGCTGGAAGCAAGATATAATTATGAAATATTATCTGTACAACACTTTTAACCTTAAATCATTTTAAGTGAGAAATAACCAATGTCAAATCTATTTTAAAGCTTTAAGAACAAATTACTTCAGGTTATTATTATATCTACACAATTTGCAGTATTTTATACTTTTCAGAAACAGATCATGGTCAAATAAAAATAAAACAATTTACATTTTCTTTAAATAGGAGTTTATAAATGTAAAACATTCAATGAATATTCATTTCAGTATTATTGGGGTTTTTTGGAGTTAATTTTAGTATACATTGAATGTTAAACTTCAGTTTAATGTTACACCAAGTAGGTGAGAGATGGAGCGTCAACACCAATTATTCTGTAAACTGTAAATTTTATTAATTTACATATTTCGGTTGGCTAAGTCAACCGTCATTAAAACAAATTTATTAGTTCACATGTTTAAGGTAAATGAAGCTTGAAACATTAAAAAAGTAAAGATATGTTAAAACTTAGTAATTCATTGTATATCATTTAAATCACAAAAATTTATGTTAAACATGAGTTTCATATGTTTAAATCACTAACAAGAGGCCCATGGGCCTTAACGGTCACCTGATGTTTGATATGAAAGAGAAATACGGGAATGTTGAGATGAATATTTATAACAATACATTGTAGCATATCTGGGAGTGGAAAAAATGAATTTTTGAAATTATGTCAATTTGACCCTTTTAGGCCCCACCCCTCAGGCACCTGGGGGTCAGTCAGTGTCAATATGTGCGTACTACTCAAAAGTCATGTCATATTGATAATTTCAACCAAATTTGCATCATTTATTATGGCAATTAAACAAATAATGCAAAAAAATGTTTTTTTCTGCCAATATACTATAGTAAACTTAACCCCTCCACAGGGGGAGATGCAAGACCCCAGAGTCATGAAATTCACAATTTTGGTAAAGAACCTTAAAACCAATCCATCTATGAAGAGTATTTGATTCCAGCATATCTGGGAGAAGAGAAGAAGATTTTTGAATTTTTTTGTCAATTTGACCCTTTTTGGCCCCGCCCTCCAGCCCCTGGGGGTCAACTAGGGCCAACATGTACATACCATCAAAGTGTCATCCCATGCTGATAATTTGATACAAGTTAGAATGAATTCCAATACAAATCCAACAAATAATAGTCAAAAATGTGATTTCCCTATAAAAACTATAGTAAAGTTTACCCCCTCCCCAGGGGCAAACATGAGACCCCAGGGTCCTGAAATTCACAATTTTGGTAAAGCACCTTAAGACCCTTCCATCTATGAAGAGTATTTGATTCTACCATATCTGAGAGTAGAGAAGAAGATTTTTGAAATTTTTGTCAATTTGACCCTTTTTGGCCCCGCCCTCCAGCCCCTGGGGGTCAACTAGGGCCAACATGCACATACCATCAAAGGGTCATCCCATGCTGATAATTTGATACAAGTTAGAATGAATTCCAATACAAATCCAACAAAAAATAGTCAAAAATGTGATTTCCCTATATAAACTATAGTAAAGTTTACCCCCTCCCCAGGGGCAAACATGAGACCCCAGGGTCATGAAATTCACAATTTTGGTAAAGCACCTTAAGACCCTTCCATCTATGAAGAGTATTTGATTCTACCATATCTGAGAGTAGAGAAGAAGATTTTTGAAATTTTTGTCAATTTGACCCTTTTTGGCCCCGCCCTCCAGCCCCTGGGGGTCAACTAGGGCCAACATGCACATACCATCAAAGTGTCATCCCATGCTGATAATTTGATACAAGTAAGAATGAATTCCAATACAAATCCAACAAATAATAGTCAAAAATGTGATTTCCCTATATAAACTATAGTAAAGTTTACCCCCTCCCCAGGGGCAAACATGAGACCCCAGGGTCATGAAATTCACAATTTTGGTAAAGCACCTTAAGACCCTTCCATCTATGAAGAGTATTTGATTCTACCATATCTGAGAGTAGAGAAGAAGATTTTTGAAATTTTTGTCAATTTGACCCTTTTTGGCCCCGCCCTCCAGCCCCTGGGGGTCAACTAGGGCCAACATGCACATACCATCAAAGTGTCATCCCATGCTGATAATTTGATACAAGTAAGAATGAATTCCAATACAAATCCAACAAATAATAGTCAAAAATGTGATTTCCCTATATAAACTATAGTAAAGTTTACCCCCTCCCCAAGGGCAAACATGAGACCCCAGGGTCATGAAATTCACAATTTTGGTAAAGCACCTTAAGACCCTTCCATCTATGAAGAGTATTTGATTCTACCATATCTGAGAGTAGAGAAGAAGATTTTTGAAATTTTTGTCAATTTGACCCTTTTTGGCCCCGCCCTCCAGCCCCTGGGGGTCAACTAGGGCCAACATGCACATACCATCAAAGTGTCATCCCATGCTGATAATTTGATACAAGTTAGAATGAATTCCAATACAAATCCAACAAATAATAGTCAAAAATGTGATTTCCCTATAAAAACTATAGTAAAGTTTACCCCCTCCCCAGGGGCAAACATGAGACCCCAGGGTCCTGAAATTCACAATTTTGGTAAAGCACCTTAAGACCCTTCCATCTATGAAGAGTATTTGATTCTACCATATCTGAGAGTAGAGAAGAAGATTTTTGAAATTTTTGTCAATTTGACCCTTTTTGGCCCCGCCCTCCAGCCCCTGGGGGTCAACTAGGGCCAACATGCACATACCATCAAAGTGTCATCCCATGCTGATAATTTGATACAAGTTAGAATGAATTCCAATACAAATCCAACAAATAATAGTCAAAAATGTGATTTTCCTATATAAACTATAGTAAAGTTTACCCCCTCCCCAGGGGCAAACATGAGACCCCAGGGTCATGAAATTCACAATTTTGGTAAAGCACCTTAAGACCCTTCCATCTATGAAGAGTATTTGATTCTACCATATCTGAGAGTAGAGGAGAAGATTTTTGAAGTTTTAGTCAATTTTACCCTTTTTGGCCCCGCCCCGCATGCCCCTGGGGGGTGGGGACCATATAATTCACAATTTTGGTTCACCCTCAGCCATGGAAGCTTCCTGTAAAATTTCATTGAATTTGGTTCAGCGGTTTTGGAGAAGAAGTCGAAAATGTAAAAAGTTTACGGACGCACGACGCACGACGGACGACGGACGACGGACGACGACGGACAAAAGGCGATTAGAATAGGTCACTTGAGACTTTGTCTCAGGTGACCTAAAAACCACTAAAAATCAATGTTAAACTCCTTGAGCAAATATATTTAATGTTTAAGTCATTAAAAAACTAAATTCAAATGTAATGTTTATGTTTGTCTATTTCAAATTGCCCTGCATATCGGTTGGTATCCAAGCAACCAGGGATGAACACAACTAACAAAGTCCAACAAGAGAAACGTCGATTTCTGTCTAGAGTGATTCTATCCCAAAAAATGTGTTTTCAGAATAATTCACTTTTCTCACAACTCCCTCTGATTTTGAATGCTTTTATATTTTCTATGAAGATTTTGTTTTTACTTTAAAATAAGTTTCTCTGATATCACTTGAGCTTGAAATTGTACTAGGTGACCTGTCGCATTCCAAACCAAGTGTAAACAAGCTTTTGAGCATGCTCAGTGTGACTACCTACAACATGTATGTGTGAGCTGTAGGTTAGTTAGCCGTGTTCATGACATTCTATTTAATCCTTCCACTTCAACATAACACATTTCAAAGTGCACACACTGTGTAACACAAATCAAATATCCTTCCACTTTAACATAACACATTTCTAAGTGCACACACTGTGTAAGACAAATCAACCTGCAGCTGTGTGACAAAAAAAATCTACATCTAAAAATCCATAATTAAATATCACATGTGTTGTTAGATCACATTCTGAAGAGAAAAAAAATCACCAAAGTTAATTGAAGAAATAATAAAAAGACAAGAAAAAAAAAAGGTAGAAAAATGACCCAAGAAAACAGTGCAGTGAAAAAGCTAGCTGAGTGAAAGGCGCAAGAAAAAAATGGGTAAATGTATGCTGGCAAGGTTTGGTCAGCCTAATGATATATGAATATGCAAATGAGTCTGGTCAGTCCAATACCACACAGTGTTAGCTGGTTACTGACCGAGCCCTCTACCACTCCGGTACTATTGCGCCGCACGACTTTGTTCTCGTCCTTCTTGGCCTGTTTTTCTCGGTATGAGCGGCTCCGCATGCGGGACATCTTTGGTTTCAGTTTTGGAGATTTGGGCTTGCTGTGAGATTCAACCTGGTCCGGGTCAGTATCGCGGTCCTACATATACCCAAACAGATGAGCGGTTTATCAGGGTAAACGGCACAAGTCACTGCACCAATCGATTAGCTAATATAGCAAAAAATGGTAAGTTGTAAAAATAAAATGGATTTCTTGTTTTTTTCCCTATATATACCACCAACAGGACGAGGCATACATGTGGCCACAGACCTTAAGCCTATTTCCCCACACACCAAGCAAAGGAACAAAAAAACTTAACAGAAATCAAAATACGTAAAATTTACTCTTTTTGTAAGTAATTTTTATCAGGTATACCCTACAGTATCTCTGATATCATCTATAATGTTGATAAATAGGGAAGATGGAATTCACAACAGGCTAGAGACGCATCTACAGTCCATGGACAGACTTTTCTATACCCAGACGGATGGGAACATTGGCTATTTTGTTAAGTTAAGTTTTTCAGCACAAATTCACCCTGTAAAACCATGCAAATTTTTCTGTCAGTGCCTGTGAGGTGAAGATATTAACTAGAATGAAGATATGAGAACTAGGTATGGAAAAGTCAGACAGTGCTCAACCATACGTTACCTCACAAGGTGCCGCTTTCTCTTGGTTTGCCTGAATCGAGGGCTGCACACATTCCTAAATTAACAGGGGCCATACATTAAAGAAGGTGACTCTAATTTCAAAGACAGTGGCTAAGAGCTCACTCTTTATCTTACAGACAGTGTCTACGTAGCTCACTCGTTATCTTACAAACAGTGTCCAGCTCACTCATTATCTTACAGATTGTGGCTAGTTCACTACCTCACTATCTTAAAGACCTTAGGTAACTCAACCTTGGCTAGCTCACTACCTCACACATTATCTTAGAAACCTTATCTAACTCACATAGACACCTTGGCTAGCTCAATGCCTCATACATTATCTTAGAGACCTTAACTAGTTCACTCATTATATATCTTAAAGACCTTAGCTAGCTCACTCATTCATTATCTTAGAGACCTTAGCTGACTCACTTATTAACTTAGAAATAAGCTAGCTCACTCATTACCTTAGAGACCTTAGCTAGCCCATTCATTACCTTAGAGACCTTAGCTAGCTCACTCATTACCTTCGAGACCTTAGCTAGCACACTCATTATCTAAGAGACCAAAGCTAGCTCACTCATTACCTTAGAGACCTTAGGTAGCTCACTCATTACCTTAGAGACCTTAGCTAGCTCACTCATTACCTTAGAGACCTTAGCTAGCACACTCATTATCTAAGAGACCAAAGCTAGCTCACTCATTACCTTAGAGACCTTAGCTAGCTCACTCATTATCTAAGAGACCTTAGCTAGCCCACTCGATCATTACCTAGAGACCTTAGCTAGCACACTCATTACCTAAGAGACCTTGGCTAGCTCACTCATTACCTAGCTCACTCATTACCTAAGAGACCTTGGCTACCTCACTCATTACCTAGCTCACTCATTACCTAAGAGACCTTGGCTACCTCACTCATTACCTAGCTCACTCATTACCTAAGAGACCTTGGCTACCTCACTCATTACCTAGCTCACTCATTAACTAAGAGACCTTGGCTACCTCACTCATTACCTAGCTCACTCATTACCTAAGAGACCTTGGCTAGCTCACTCATTACCTAGCTCACTCATTACCTAAGAGACCTTGGCTAGCTCACTCATTACCTAAGAGACCTTGGCTAGCTCACTCATTACCTAACTCACTCATTACCTAAGAGACCTTGGCTAGCTCACTCATTACCTAAGAGACCTTGGCTAGCTCACTTATTATCTTAGAGACCTTAGCTATCTCACCCATTATCTTAGAGACCTTAGCTAGCTGATTCATTATCTTAAGAGACCTTAGCTAGCTCACTCATTATCTTTCATTTATCTACCTGCCACTGTTCAAAATAAAATGAAGAAATTTGTTTAATTCAAAAGCAGTAAAAATATGAA
Organism: Mimachlamys varia; assembly: GCA_947623455.1. Classification (NCBI taxonomy): domain Eukaryota; kingdom Metazoa; phylum Mollusca; class Bivalvia; order Pectinida; family Pectinidae; genus Mimachlamys; species Mimachlamys varia. The sequence continues at coordinate 54,779,586 of OX392528.1, forward strand.
AAATCTTCAATGAAGAATCTGAAATCATATATGAAAGTTAAGCATATTTTACAGACCAAAAACATTCAAACACAAATTCTTAACATTCATCATCTGCTTGAACTAAAAATCCAATAATAAATATCTCACATTTTCACTCCATAATAACCACAACTTGCCAATTAACAAACAAAGAAATCTCCTCCACTATCTTCTAACTTTATAAACAACTTTCGGGAACAATATTGAAATAAAGAATTTATGAATCCTTCATGTGGTTTGCTTGGTCCCAACAAAACAAAATACTTGATCAAATAAACCTGAATTCCAAATACAGTCATAGGTCTGTGCTCCAAAATGAATAACACTAAATTCTTTGCCTGGTAATTCAAAAACAGCTATGTATATGGCTGATGTATTTAAGACAACCTATTATTGTCAATAATATGTTTCTTTTGTCACAATACTTGAAACAATTTTAACAAAGTTGTTTTCAAAATGTAGGATCTAATCATAAAATTAATATTCATATTTTTCATTTACTTGATTTCTGAAGAAACAATCAACACTGCCATCATGGCCCATATTTTAACAAGCTCAATGACCCATTTTTTTTAATAAGCTCAATGGCCCATATCTTAATAAGCTCAGTAAGTTTAACAGTAAAGTGAGAACAGGACTTTGTAAGATCATCATTCATCACAATCAAGCCATTAATCAACAGATGATGCAACAGGTGGAGGTCAAGTTTCCAGAGAATCTTAGAAATATTAAAGTCGAGCATGTAGAGTGGTGCTTTATTACAGTCAAAGAGTCATGCTGAACGTACTAGGGTCAGAACTGATGGTCTAAGAGGAACGATTAGTTCACAAAATATTTTATACTAACCACAAAGAGTATGATTCATGTCAAAATGATAGTATCCTTGGCACCAATTTTGTTGAGAAAAAAAAATCTAGAAATTTTACGCAGAGATTTACATTACAAGATTTTAAGTTTACAGTAGATTTGCTGCTGTTTTCTAAGACTCACAAAGAATTATACTTTTTAATCAAACTTTTTTTTGATAACATTTTATATTTATTACGATCTTTATTAAATCTTAAATTTAACAAAGCCTGAATATCCGAGGAATTGTTTCAATGAAACCAAAATCATCTAGTTACCAAGGTAACACTATCAAATCAACAAATCACTGGTCGTTCCTTCAATTAGTACATAATACAAACTGTCATTATTACGATTATTTCACATTAAATTTGACAGTTTTGCACATCAAATTATACCAGAAATACAACAACAAGCATGTAAAACTCTAAAAACAGAAAAAAAACAAAATAAAATGTACTTACAGCTACACTGTCGGAGTCATTTTTCCTAGAACTGTTGTCATCACTCAGTTTACCACTCTCCTGCACAACGACACAAAAGTCATGCACAACACCATCGCCAGAAACCCACGTGACACTGCACTTGCATTCATTTGGGTCATGTGGGCTAGAACAAACAGAGAATCTCGTTCTCCTTAATGGAAGCTAAGTCTTTTCGGAGATTTCAACCAATGAGTCAGAGTGGTCGTTTCTCGTGGCACTCAGTTAGATAATTTTAACCTTATATATTTCTGTAGGCATGACGCTGATGTCAAAGTTTGGTAGGACTTCTGGGTTCAGACTTAATGTTCCTTATGTTGTTCAAACACAACCAACAGGTTTTCCCAGCAGGCGATGTCGCCACCATGTTGGTTTGTATTATATAGCTAGAAACAGGATATCCTGACCTGATGTAGCAACAAATAAATGAACGATATGATTGGCTTCTAATTATAGTGTGAAAACGAGATTATCCGTCTGTTCTAGCCCAAGTGACACAAACAAACGTTAGAGCAGTGTAGCGTGGGTTTTCAACGATGGCACAACACTAGGTTACCATACTCTAGTAAGTTATACATCTATATTGTACTACAGTAGACTGTACTCTACAACGGACAAAATATCTGTTATTACATCCTACCAGTCACTTCATACAATATTCTAGCACAGTATAAGTACTACAGCCCCTGTAAGATGGTATTCATGAGTTCATGAATGTTCATCAATATAGTAAGTAAGCTTCGAGTTCATGAATTCATTTTATCCAGGATATTGTTCAACTATCTGTCATGAACTTGTATGAAAAATAAATGAATTCATGAAAATGGGCAACTAATGTGAATTAATCATGAACTTTAGTGCATAGTTGTTAATGTAAATCATAAAAAAAAAATTACTTTGTAGAAATTATGCGGCACTGAATTATTCATGAACTTTCTGCAAGAATGTCTTTGTACACTGCACCCAGTTACATAGGGAGCAACACTGTTCCTTAGTACCGTAAATGAACAATAACTTGTTCCATTCATAAATTATATCAGTTGTCTCCCTTGGCCCATGACATGCCAGGCAGAATTTTTGCTCAAGGATTCACCAGACCAAATTTGGTTAAAATTGTATAGTCTGTACTAATGTCTTTAGGATTCATTCTTCTGCTCTCAGGGAAGAGTGACCCCTGACCTAGGTGTCAAATGGTTTAACTCATTCACCCCTGGAGACACATTTAAACTGTTCCAATTCAAAGGTTGGAATAGTCCATTGTGAAACTTGATGGGTGAGTAAGTTGAGACATGTAGCACGCTGATATAGTAATTTAAGATAATGAACTGAACCTCTAGGTATGTAATGCTTATTTAAAAGTCTCCAAAACTCTAAAAAATGACACATGCATAACGGCTTTGACAGTTAGACCATACCATGATTAAAATGTCACCTGAACAGGACCGTCAACGACACGCTTGTTTACGTTGGACATTAGATACAATGGCGTATGTATGATGTAGGACCTCTCGGTCTACGTTCAAGGCAAAAAACTGAACAGAACTAAAACATAACAAGCAGACGCAGCTAATCTGATCATGCTTAACAGTACTAGAGACAGCGCCCGGTAAAAACAATTTACTTACCCTACTGGATTCCGACGCCTCAAACCCGTTACGAGTAAAGAACGGTCTGAAAAGTACAAAATATGTCAGGTGTGATTTCTTGATTAAGGTGAGAAAGAAAGATTAATGTGGATCTTTTTCTTGCTAAAACAAGAAAATTTAAACAGCTAAGTTAACGTAATTTCTTGCGTATTGCCGGTTCCTTTGTATAGCCCACACACCTAAATGATCATTTTTATGATTTCAAATCTTCAGATAGCCCACTCCTGCATCTTGCCCGAGGGCTATCTGCTATAGAATGACTGAATTTCAATTAAACTAACTAAACAATCACATGAAGACTTCTGCCGATGTCAGGCTTTAAATCTATACTTGTGTGTTGTATTCACACTAGGACTATTCCCGAGTGTCACTTCGTTGACGTTTCGTACAGTGAACGCACACTTTTTGAACTTGGAATTTTTTTTTCAAATACGAATATTCCACAATATGAATAATGTTTGAAAAGTGAATGATTTCAGATTGGACAGACATCACAAAACCTACTCTTTTCTTAGTCTTAGGAAAACAATTTATCACATAGCCCACTTGATCAGATTGTCAACTGGAGGCATTTTTCTATGTTTTATATTGTAAAGCTTACGGGCAATACTCCAGAAATTACGGTATATAATACTACTCAGAAAGTGATACAAGGATAACATACATACAGAGTGAACACTTATATAGATAAGTATAGTAAACACGAGGTATACCTGAGTCGAGGTTTGGGTGTAGACACCACACTGACTGTATCAAGCTCTGGCTCTGCCCCACTGTCACTCAAATCTTCCAGCTCGTCGATTAAGTCATCAATGTCGTCAGCATCAGCAGGGTCCGGGTTTGTATCGGGGTCACAGAGTTCATGGTCTGCCTCGGAGTCGAGACCCTGTCAAAGATAATAATTATAAAGGTTTTCGTGTGTTTTCTTTTGATCATATTTGTCAGATTTAAAATCACCAGGAAGAACTGCTGTGTATAGAAGACAATGAAACAAGAGCCATTCTGCCATAGAGTTACTTCCCTTGTATCATTATTGTCCATACTGCACAACTATTTTCAATTCCTGAATAGAAACACTGAAGCACCGAACTGGCATGGGAATGGTCTGAAAGTTTGACTATTGTTATTTTTGTTGTTCTTTTCCTGAGTAAATACTCAAGTTAAGTCCTGAGCAAATACTCAAGTTTGGTCCTGAGCAAATACTCAAGTTAAGTCCTGAGCAAATACTCAAGTTTGGTCCTGAGCAAATACTCAAGTTTGGTCCCGAGCAAATACTCAAGTTTGGTCCCGAGCAAATACTCAAGTTTGGTCCCGAGCAAATACTCAAGTTTGGTCCCGAGCAAATACTCAAGTTTGGTCCCGAGCAAATACTCAAGTTTGGTCCCGAGCAAATACTCAAGTTTGATGCACTGCAATATCTTAATTTCTATTTGGTTTGTTTATGAAATTTTTTTAAGAACTTTCAATCACCAAACAACCATCTATAGCTTTGACCTTGACTTATAATATTAACTTTACTCTAGTTATAGGAGATCAGTGTCAGAAATAATTGTTTTAACTTTCATAAAATTTGGTTGAAAACTTCAGCCTGGGACCAGCAAACAATTAACTCATTCCCCTCTGAAATTTTATTATAAACGCTTCCAACCTTTGATTTTGAAAGATTCAAGTGTGTTACCAGGGGAACAGTAAATAAGCTAATTCCTCCGACCTTGTGTTAAGATCACGACCTATTTCTGTACAACCTTGACCTTCCACTAAGTTTCCTAAGGTTGACCAATACTGTAAATGTGAATTTTCATAAAACTTTTGCTTAAAACTTCAGTCTTGCACTCGCAGACAAGTCCCATGTCCAATGTTCCCCATTTATCATTTAAAGATTCTGTAGCCGTGGTTTGAACACAGATCACAACTTTGATCTGAGCTCCATATAATGATGTCAGAAATATTTAAGTGAAGTTTCATTAAATCTGGTTGGAGAAAAATATATCCTGTGATGATTCTTACAGGATTTTGTCAATATGTACACCACAGATTGTGGGCATTTATAAAACAAGCAAATTTATGATGTAATCCTCATGTTTGTCTTGACATTCTTTTCAACACAGTAGACAAATCTGGGATGTCCCACTGCCACTACGTACGAAAATCAATATCCCAGTCTGTGACAGTCGTAACATACAGATCTACATGATGTATGTCACAATATAAATGTCAACATTTTACTGCTGTTGTCAGGTTTATACTGTTTTATAACACATCTATATAGCTACTTAACATTCCAATATGTTTCATTACCGAGACTCGCACAACAATAACGCATTAACTTACTCAACCTTGAAAACATATGTGAACTCTTCTGTTCAAAGGATGGAATAGTTCATTATGAAATTTTAGGGGTAAATGGGTAAAAATACTTTTTCTCTTTTCTATTGACTAAAAGCTAAGCAATCCGACTATGGTATTTCAATGTTTGAATTTTTTCATTTCATATCTGTTGTGCCCTTAAAGTTGGCAGGAGTCAAGGGTATTAAAGGGATAATGGTTAAACTTACATACCAGGCGAAATGCATACCACTTTACATAGTACAAAATAGTGACTAGACCTCTGGAGCTACATGTATGTAAAAGCTAATAAATTTTATGTGCCTAAAATGTTTGACAATTTTTTTAATTTCCCTTCATACTTACATCCTCTGACGCCTTAAACTTCTTCAGTAAAGCAATAAATCTCTGTTTTATGTTTCTTTGTAGCTGTAAACAGAAAAACAAAAACAAAATCACCAAATGTTAAACTTCAACTGTCTAGAAAGTTTTTAATAATTCAAAATAAATTCACATTTGTACTTAAAAAAAAAAATCAATTTTAGTCAAAAGAATTCTTTAATATTTTCCGTTTGGTTTAAAATATGCATTTAACAATAGAACTGCCATCAATAGGGTAATAATTAAATAACCACCACAGATGGTGACAATCTATACATACTTAAATAGCCCATTAAGGGTGGAAACTGTCTTTAAAGGCCCAATATACATAACTTCAGGAAATTTTTTGGGATTCTAAAAAACATCCAGTTGATGACCACGCAAAATAAGCCTTAAAGTAAACCTGAGCGGTAACTAACAAGAAACTCTTGACAGAAAAATGTAAAGCATTGAAAATAATTCAGGTGGGGCCCACTTCAACAACAAGCCGAAGTTAGAAGACAGTTCAAAAATTGACGTGTGTTTACAAATACCGAGTTTCAACTGCTGCTGTACTGGTAACCGCGTAAGAATTCTTCTTGAATATTGCTGATATCAGTTGATCTTAACTAAATCTATAAATATAACAAGTTATTAGGCTTGGTTTTGCTGTAAGTTTTGCCGAAAGTTACGCATATTGGGCCTTTAAATGGGTTGAAAATTTTGAATCAAAATTCAGTTGCACAACTACATGATAATATCTTACCATTCATGTGAAGTTTCAATAGAATCTACCTGTTAGTGAAAATAAGTTGAAGATGGACTGAATGTGGAAGAAACAGACAGAAGACATAATAACTGACAGATGTTAGGGGATGAATGAAATGTACCTGGAGACTCTCAAACAGTTATGTATGATTGAAAAGCACACTGATGCTCAGCCAAAACCCATTGATAAGACTGAGGTCATTGTTAATCCGATGACAATTTAATGATAACTTGATACCAAACTGACTATACCTGTGTATCGTTTCTGGCTAACTAGGTTGTTGTCTCCAGAGGGACAGACAGTGGGACATCAGACAATAGGTCATAAAAACCAGGATTTTAGAGCTTTACCAGACACAACAGCTATTATACCGCAGCCTTGACAAATATAGTCATTAGAGTCATTACTGCAACTCAATCTTTACTGGGTGAGTTAACATCTCGTACAAATTGATCACCAACCACCAGATCGAACTGGGGACCAGATCCATACATCACTCTCAAGTTAATTAATCATTACAGTCTAATGGACAATTAACCTGGTGGAAAGGTACCAGGTCTTATGGAATAGCTACTATAACATCGACCACCAGGCTAGAAGACGTCGATAATCAAACCATGTTCACTCTTGCTTCACTATAATCAATTCTAGGATCGGAAACAGGATATTCGGTGTAATGACATAGTGGTAATTAACAGATACAAATTACATCTTACTTCTCAAGTCATCAAAGTATTGATTTCTCAATCATTGATCAATAGAAGGTAAAGCAAAATTTACAGTATTGGCTTCAATATACAAAGTGACCAATGTATGCATGCCTTCCTGTCCACTAGGACTCTGACCCCTACCTACCTCGGTCCGCTAGGATTCCGACCCCTACCTACCTCACTTCTCACTAGGACAGTGACCACTGCCTGCTTCCTGTCCACTTTAGGATTCTGACCCCTACCTACCTCGGTCCGCTAGGATTCTGACCCCTACCTACCTCACTTCTCACTAGGACAGTGACCACTGCCTGCTTCCTGTCCACTTTAGGATTCTGACCCCTACCTACCTCGGTCCGCTAGGATTCTGACCCCTACCTACCTCACTTCTCACTAGGACAGTGACCACTGCCTGCTTCCTGTCCACTTTAGGATTCTGACCCCTACCTACCTCGATCAGCTAGGATTCTGACCCCTACCCACCCTAGAGACAGTGTTGTAAACCTACCCGTCCCCGAGGTACTGGCCGTATGTTGCCCCGACTGACTTTCCTCGGCCTGGTGCGTCCATCATCCTCCATTAATGTGTGTTCACAATCACTAAACCCGTCATTGGACCATTCCTCGTGGTCGGGGTAATCATCGTCGCTGTCGTTATCAATATCAGGAGATCGATCTGTAAACATTTATCAAGAATGTCTTAATTTCTATTCAATAGAAAGTACAAGTCAAACTTCATTGAGGTCAGTGGGACCATGGAAAAACTTTGAGTTGTCAGAGTATTTGGGTGAAGTAATTTCAAATGTTTAGAGTGGAGTTTGGCAGCGAATGACAAAATACTTTGAATTATAATTAAGAGACGTCTTCGAGTTATACCAGTTTGTGATAACGAGGTCCAACCATCGGTACAGACCGTCATGTGTTACATTCTACAAAAAAATGTTAGTTCAACATGATTGCTTTGACAATCAGTCAGCATTACGTTGCATTGAAACTTTCGTAAAAAAAAAATCAAAATGATGGGAGAAAAATAATCATCTCCTACCTTTAAGTTCTTACCCAGATGTTGTGACAGAGAAATCTCCAACCCTCGGGGTGATATTCTTGATTGGGGGTTTGACAACCAGGAATATCACCTCTTGGGTTGGAGATTTCTCTGTTACATTCTCTAGGTAGGGGAAGATTCTATCAATAAAATGGGAGGTCAAATCATAGTATATTTCATTAGTTAATTATGTACCTATCTATAATAGTTACCTACTATATACATGTAAAAGCATATGATCTCTCATAACTTAATATTTATTGTCTGGCTCTTTTGTATACATGTATTTATCTTAATTGAAAACTAAATTGTGTCAGTTGATTTTAATATGATGTACTTTGTTTTTTTACAAAAGGTCAGACGGAAATAAAATATTCCAATCATGAATCTTGAATCTCTACGTTCCATAAAGTCAGCTTCTATGTGATTGGTTGGAAATAAAATATTTAAATTTTGAATCTCTATGTCTCATAAAGTCAGCTTGTACATGATTGGTGGATATCTATGTCTCCTAAAGTCAGCTTGTACGTGATTGGTGGATCTCTATGTCTCCTAAAGTCAGCTTGTACATGATTGGTGGAATCCTCTTACCAACGTCTGATGAGACAGCTTTCCTCTGGTCACTCTCTACATGGTCCACTGGCTGACTAGACACGGTCACCATGGTGAGTTTGGCCACTAGGACTGTGCTGTTTTCTTTGGCATCACTGAACAGGTTCAGATCCTTATCTATTGATCTCTGTAGAACCTGAAATCCACATGTGCACAAATATATATACCTAAAGTTTTAAGTACACTTTTAAAAAAGAAATGGATTCAAATATATGACCAAATAAAGCAAATATTGCAGAGAAAACATCCCTCAAAAGATTTTTGTCTGTTAGAGGTTTAACGTGAATGCAATATGTAAGGTTTAAGACAAGCCCTAATAGAACATATATGTTACCCTCAGAAAATAAAGTATACTTATAAAATGTACCTTAACCTACAAACAGTAAACTCCACATTTCATGAAGTAGGATTTAATGATCTTCCGCATTTCACGAAGTCTTCAAAAATCACCTACTCTATATATATAACCCAATGTAATTTATACCTGTATTTATAAAGTCGCCATTTACGAATTCCTGTGGTGTTCGAGTGGTCTGACTGACTTCTTAAAAAGCAGAGTTTATAAATTACTGTACCATGAAAGTGTAGAAGAACAGGAATGCCCTACTGACTCACTAATACATATGTACCATGGAGAAAATGGTTGACGTTTAGAATTAGTTTCCTGAAACAGCATATCTATAGATCACAAGCCTACAAGTGTAGACTACTACTGTGTCCGAGTCAAATATGTGCTGGTACCATATAAGTACAACTGTAAGCCTTGGTGTGCAGGCTATCTATTACAACTGTAAGCCATGGTGTGCAGGCTATCTATTACAACTGTAAGCCTTGGTGTGCAGGCTATCTATTACAACTGTAAACCTTGGTGTGCAGGCTATCTATTACAACTGTAAGCCATGGTGTGCAGGCTATCTATTACAACTGTAAGCCATGGTGTGCAGGCTATCTACATGTATTACAACTGTAAGCCATGGTGTGCAGGCTATCTATTACAACTGTAAGCCATGGTGTGCAGGCTATCTACATGTATTACAACTGTAAGCCATGGTGTGCAGGCTATCTATTACAACTGTAAGCCATGGTGTGCAGGCTATCTACATGTATTACAACTGTAAGCCATGGTGTGCAGGCTATCTATTACAACTGTAAACCTGGTGTGCAGGCTATCTATTACAACTGTAAGCCTTGATGTGCAGGCTATCTATTACAACTGTAAGCCATGGTGTGCAGGCTATCTATTACAACTGTAAGCCATGGTGTGCAGGCTATCTACATGTATTACAACTGTAAGCCATGGTGTGCAGGCTATCTATTACAACTGTAAACCTGGTGTGCTGGCTATCTATTACAACTGTAAGCCTTGATGTGCAGGCTATCTATTACAACTGTAAGCCATGGTGTGCAGGCTATCTATTACAACTGTAAACCTTGGTGTGCTGGCTATCTATTACAACTGTAAGCCATGGTGTGCAGGCTATCTATTACAACTGTAAGCCTTGGTGTGCAGGCTATCTACATGTATTACAACTGTAAGCCATGGTGTGCAGGCTATCTATTACAACTGTAAGCCTTGATGTGCAGGCTATCTATTACAACTGTAAGCCTTGATGTGCAGGCTATCTATTACAACTGTAAGCCTTGGTGTGCAGGCTATATATTACAACTGTAAACCTTGGTGTGCAGGCTATCTATTACAACTGTAAGCCTTGGTGTGCTGGCTATCTGTTACAACTGTAAGCCTTGGTGTGCAGGCTATCTATTACAACTGTAAACCTTGATGTGCAGGCCATCTATTACAACTGTAAACCTTGATGTGCAGGCCATCTATTACAACTGTAAGCCTTGGTGTGCTGGCTATCTATTACAACTGTAAACCTTGGTGTGCTGGCTATCTATTACAACTGTAAGCCTTGATGTGCAGGCTATCTATTACAACTGTAAGCCTTGATGTGCTGGCTATCTATTACAACTGTAAGCCTTGGTGTGCTGGCTATCTATTACAACTGTAAACCTTGGTGTGCTGGCTATCTATTACAACTGTAAGCCTTGGTGTGCAGGCTATCTATTACTACATCAGACAGCTTTAAACTACAGTGTGTCCATACGTATGGTTGAAAGTCACCACACTTTCACGAAATGTGTTTTATAGTTCTTTCCAAAATTCAATGCAAAAGTAAAATGGCTTCACCTTTAACAGTCTGTGACATTAATATTTTCAAGCACCAATCCAGATAAGCAAAATGCAGTGTTTAATATAGCAAATGTATTGAAATTCAAGGACTTTCCACTAGTCCAAACCAAAATTTACTAGTCATGGGCATAGGACTAGTGGCTAAAGTCGCAGACTGCTTAAATAGACAAGTCTAATTTAGAATAATATTTTGCTCTTTTTCAAACATTCAGCAAATTGCAGAACCCAAATTCTGTTAAGTTAGGATAATACCATTTGAGGAAAATATATTTATGATACATGACTCGGAGACGTTATCACCGATGTTGACTTCAGATGAAGCAGATGGATGATGCGAGGAATCTGTTAACATACCTGTCCCATGTTTATCTGGCCCACCGCAAGTGTCTTGTAGCCCAGGATCGTCTTATTTTTGTACTTTTTCCGTCGTTGTAACATGACATGCAGTTTGTTTCCATCGCGTTTCAGGAAATGTGGATACTGGAACAACAAAATTTTGATCAGGTTATATTATTAGTTCTGTTCTTCATGATACATGTCATATGGTGTCGTACATATACCAATAATTACATTAAATTTTATTGTTATTATTACACCCACCAACACCTGAAAAAATAAGGCAAGTTTTCAGTACCTCAGATACAAGCCAATATATGAAAGGGACAGGTGCAGTTCAAAACTTTTCCCTATTTAGCCCTATCAGGGTTCTCATTAAAAGCTGGTTGCCGGCAAAAGTAGCCTGTTATTCACCAACTTTGAACCGGCTATTTTTCAGAATTTTGTATATGTCAACATTAATTACAGAATGGGAAAATTCAACCAGATATTCTTTCGAAGTCAACCAATTATTGCAAAACTTAGTGAGAACACTGCCTATCTCTTTTAAATGGACTTAATAAGATGCTACAACTGCAATGAATCTTCTTGGTAGGATATACTCATGATCAATACAATTTTGAATCAAACCGCCCTATACAGAAATCTGTTGACAGTGACAATATGCCATACAGAATAATTAGACAGTGCAATACAGCTTTTTGAAGGTCACAGAAACTTTGTGGCAAAGTCACGTCACTCAGACAATTAAATGTGTCATACAGGGTTACTTGCATGTTGCAGCACTGCTCGAGACAGCTGAGATGAGATTTTGAATTACAGCTTTACAAGGTCTCAGAGACTTTGTGGCAGAGAGACAGACATTGTGCCATACAAGTTTATTACCGTGGTATATCAGGTCACTTGCACAGTTTTGTAGACAGAGACGATATTGTGATATCATAGGTGTTAACCTTTTAAACCTCCATTGAGATCTCCCTCATTCAAGATTTCCAATGAGGGAGAAAGTGCATGAAATATGTCTAAAACTGCATTACTCAATTTGTTTTCCCCTTTTATGTATCAAAACAACTTCAAAAAGTATTCATTAGATTCAAACACACCTGTTAAGGTTATTACACACACCCTACATTAACTAGAATATCATTTGACCACAGGATGTAGATTTTGAGTTTGTGCGAGATTGGACTTAAAGGGAGTTGTCGAGGGAGATTGGTAAATTATGGTCAAAATGAGGGAGTCTCCCTCGTAATGAGGGAGGGTTAACAGGTATGTGATATACAGCTTTATAAGGTCAAGGAAACTTTGTTGCAAAGTCACAAGGACACATGCATGTACCATACAACTGGTTTATGATATAAAGTCACTTTCATATTTTTGTAGAAACACATGTACATGCAGAGACTGTATTTTGCCATACAGCTTTATTTAAGGCACTGAAACTTTGGGGCAGACAAATGAACACAGATATCGTCCCTGATCTAGATACAGGTTACTTTTTAAGTACCAGTATAAGGTGATACTAATGCATTATTTTTAAGAGAAAGAGACTGTATTTTGCCATATATAGCATTATAAGGTCACTGAAACTTTGTAGCAGACATGTGCACAGACATGTGCACAAGTATACACAGACATTGTGCCATACAGATTTATAGTGTATAAGGTCACTGGCACATTTTGTAGAGAAAGAGACAATATTGCACTATACAGCGTTATAAGGTCACCGAAACTTTGTAGCAGACACAAGATATATACCATTAGGCATATAAAGGTTACAAGTACTAATTTAAAAGTTTACTGTTGGGTACGTATATACCATGGGATCATTATTTGTGTTGAATGTGAAGCTCGTAAAGCGTGATGAAAAGGCTTATAGGAAATGTATTGAATAGATAACAGGGTTTGCCAGGTAGACGATTGCAGACATTACAAGTTTCCTGTTAAATAATAGGGAGGATCGTACAGTGTATGTCTACAGTACACCTGTGGTTTAATAATCACTATCTTTCCTATACATCAGGACTTGTTACTGCATATAATTACTGTCTGGTTTGGGTTTTTTGAAAGACTTGATACAACAATGCCGTCTTATGTAATACTGGGCTTGTTCTTGATCCACGCATATATGACTTATCAATATATCTGATAATACACGTATTTGATTCAAGTCTTTGATGTTCAACGATGTATATCTACATGAAGTGAGCCATGTTTAAACTGTTAGGCTGCTATAGTTTCATTGTAGATGACCATAATGGGTTTACGTTATATAAAGTATACATCTTAACTAAACAGTGATTTCACAATGTCACCTAAAGAACTTGATCAAGTGTGTAATGGTACTTTAATTATTAAACAACTAACTAAGTGAGGTAACAAGTGTACCTGAAAACAATACAGTAAAATTTAAACTTCAAAATTCTCCATGTGCCCAACTTTTGGCAGTCTGGATTTTTTCCTTTAAATGTATACATTCATAATTTCTTGCTTAAAAACACCAGGAAATTTTTAATCAAGGTCAAATGATTATGGAAACATTTAAATTTACAAGTACCTGTCCCCGGGTCACATCAACTGAAATATTTTAACTAAAGAACAAAATATATGAAACATAGAAATATGACTCACAGTACTCAAAGCCTTTAAAGGTCACAAATGCCTTAAAATAACATAGATACAGTAATTACACATTGAACTGTGTTAAGTGTAGTTTGATGTACCTAGTGATCATCCCTATACCTATTAAATGGTACTGTGACGTGGAAGTATGCTGAAGTACGTGAAAATACCTTATACTGAAGTACGTCATTTAAAAACTATGTTAAAAAAATACTGTAGTTATCTTTTGAAGAATGTATTTATAATTTAAATTGCCAAAAATGCATCCCCCAAAGTCTTTGTGAGTTCTTTGAATGTTAAACTTTGGAAAACTACAGCAATCATTAGTATATAATTCAACACATGTGTGACCTTGTAATTGTATAAGAACACAATACAAGTGTATGTGGTGCTACTCTCTCGTGAATATTACACGTAACATAATTGCCCCCTCCCCCACACCAGTAACCCAGCGGTCAATTTACAATTTATTTTCATGGGTCCTTTTTGTACACATTAATTGCTGAAATTGATGGGTCCTATATGTTAAATTGAAGCATTTCCAGAATTTTTAGGAGTCCCATCATAATTCTATGAGCACTGGACTCGGGACTCCTATGTAGATTGATCACTGGTAACATGTTTCTCCTGTGGACAATCATATTTTTAATGTTCTAGATTGTCATGGTAACTATCATGCAAGTCTACTGCACGCTGTTATTTCTCACATACATTTTGCATGTCGTCAAAGACCTCTTCGACAATATTCACATCTCAAAGCGTGACAGATCAATAGATAATTTCTTAGACTAATGGGATTCTTAAGATTTTATCCGACAACATCTTCTGCAGAAAGCTGAAAAGAATATGTCACGTTACACTTGTCAAAGGCTGGAGAAATCAGATCTGAATCCAATGCCTAGCTACACAAGCTACTGTTGAAGTCATGGTGCATCAGGCGACCCAGCAAGAAGCTATCGTATCAAATCCTTCAGAAACACCAGTTATAATTTGGAGAAGTAGTTTTGCATGTTTAAACCTATTATGCTTCACCTTGGACCATGACAGGAAGCTTTACACACCTGGAAAAGTCTATATTTCTAACTGACTAAAAACAATCTACCAGGGGTAAAGCTACACATTTATGTCAGCACAATGGAAGAATAATAAGAATAAGATGAAACTGATCTAGTGGAATAGAAAATGTCTTTATATGCTAATTTGTAAACAATGTAGCCATGGCCAGGTGAAAGACTTGTAAAACTCTTCCTGTCAGGGTCTTCCCAATCATTCAACATATTCTGTATACCATTTAGTATACACATATCCTTAACACTTTAACACTTCACAAGCCCCTTTTACAGTTTGCAATTACATTAATTAAAGTTTGAGCCAATTTATCCTTGCAGAAAGAAAAGAATTTGCATGTATTTGTAGGAGTTTAAAGAACAGGTCACCTTAGTAGTCTTGACCAGGGAGGGGGGGGGGGGGGGGGGCTATAGCTTGTCTAAAGGCAATACCCCCCCCCCCCGCAGACTAGAGACTGAACCGGTTGCTAGAGCTAGTTTGAACAGCCCGGTTGGGGGCAAATGTTTTTTCATTACTTCTTCTTATTACAGCAGCCATTGACCACTTTGATGGTAGAAGCTTGAGGAGATTGACACGGGAGGTGCTTCCTTGGAGATATCAAACCTGTGTTATTGTTGACTTCAGGGTTGAAGACTTTGTGAAGGAGGGGGTAGTATAGAAGTTGAGAGTACAGGTCACCTTACTAGCCTTGCGATCCTCTAGCTCGTGGTAATTTACTTTCTGTCAAGATAATGAGGGTTCCTATTTAGACCTAAAGGTTACTACAGTAAAACCCACTTACTCGAACCCGGGTTTTCTCAAATACCCCTCATTCGCGGAGCACTTCCTTTGCTCCCAACCAAGTTCGTACATATTCCATTAACCTGAGATTACTAGCTTGCATACCATGTATTCCTCGAACTATTGATCAGGTCCGCAGGAGTTCAAATAAGTGAGGTTTTACTGTAGTTTGAACCCCAGTGGGGGTAGGCCGGGATGCCCATCATCAATTTGATAATAATTTTAAAACTTGACTTTCAATCCTAGGGTGCTAGGTATTGATTAAATATGAATAGGCTGTCAAAGGAGACATTTGGAGTTTTGTAAAAATGCTAATTTTACATTAACTTTCCATCAGCTTATAATGACATACCGGGTATATACATTGTATATGTGCATGCTATCAATAGTGATGATGGTGATGAGAAATGTATGCTACATCATGATCTCTGCCAAAATATCATTTTCTATGTATAGGTGATGGGAAAAGGAATAACCACTACACCCTACGGTTGTGAAAGTGGTATTTCCTCCACTCAGATCAGTGTGACCTTTTGATTTATATACTAAACCCATGCAACAATATCAACTATATGTCGTATTTGCCCTAATAAACGCTCTCGTCCCCTAAGAAGCACATCGATCCCTAGAAGCACATCCCTATCATTTTCACGGAAAGAGGTGTGCTAATTAAAACCTATTAAATAGTTCCTTGTTTCAATGATCTGCCAATGCAATCTTCAGTTATTTAACCAAAGACTTTTTTATGTCAAGATTATTTTACACAACATGCGACATTTTGATGACTATTACGATATGCACCCTGTCACCTTCATCAGACAATTGACCAGTAAAGCGCATGCACACAAGTGTAAATTGTGCATAAGTTGGTAACATCAAATAAGTCAATTTCCTCTATGTATACGCTGTTAGGAGTATGTACAATAGTAAAGTTTATTGATCTGAAATGACTTGATTGAACTATGGTTTGTTTAATAAGCGTAGCACATAAAGCTTTTATTAGTTGTGTAAAATTATCTTTATTTTATTTAAAATAAGCATTCTTTCTAAACTGAAGAATATGTTTACAAATGTAGCGGGTGCAGACCGGGTTGATCGTTGGTTGAGCGTCCGTCTAGAGTTCGGAAGGTCCACGGGTTCGAACCCCAGTCTGGCCGTGCATTATATATTTGTCCCTCCTCCAGCTACAATTGGTGCCTGTGACCAAACCTTCGTTTCAAGTACTGGGTGCATACTTAGCAAGGGGACACTCGAACCTGGGTTGTTAATTGTGATGTCTTCGGGGTCGAAGACTTTGTTAAAGGAGGGAGGAATGAAGCGGATCTAGATCGGGTTGATCGTTGGCGAACAGATAGCTGAATTGGTAGAGCCTCCGTCAAAAGTTTGGAAGGTCTTGGGTTTGAACCCCGGTGCAGCCGTGCATTTTTCCTCCTCTCCTGTTACACAAATAAGCAAAGCATCTCTTCCAGAGGAAGGAAAACACTTTTTACTCTGAAGATTTCCCTTCACCTTGTTCATTTATTAACCACACCACATTTTTTTTTTTGAAAGTGCACTGTGCGCTTATTAGGTCCAATACAGTATGATATCCATATGTTCTGATAAGCATTAACTGTATGAAGTATATTTGATCTACAGTCTAGATTACAAGGTCATGATCATTGGCCTGGTGGCCATGGCAGGTGATGATCAGCAAGAAAAAAATCGCCACTGTATGCATGTTCATCCATATGATGGTATTATTTACTTAAGATATATACTGTACACATTGATGTATGTATATATACACAATAAGCTCAAGGCTAACTCAGGTATTGTTGTTAATTTTTTTCCTTCACATTTCCTTCACATCAAACAATCTGCTATATATCTGTATATCGGTACAATCAGTATTTTTTGTTTTGTTGTTTGTTTGTTTATAGTACATGTATCTGGGCCAAACTGCCAAATACAAAACAAGTAAGTAGGCTATTTGGAATGCAGATTTCATTGTTGTATATCCTAATGATTTTGATACATTTCTTAAAGTTATACAGTGCACTCCTCTTTATATCATGTTGCATTTGTCAGACAAAACATGATATTAACAGGAATGTGACATAAGGGAAACATGTTTTTCCACTTAATCTAGTGCATTCCCAATCTCCATAACTAAAAGTAAGCTATTCAATGTACATATGAAGATGTTTCAGTATATAGACAACATTATTTCTATTATAAATCAATTTTGGGGATATTTTTTATTTTCTATGCAACATTTTGTACAAGTTGTATCTGAAATCAATGGAAATTACATCATTTTCTGGATATTTTATGTGATTGGTTAAGAAAAACATGATATTAAGAGGAATCACCTCAAAATACATGATATTAACCAAATAAAATTACATAGATTATATAGAGAGAAAAATGGTGTTTGGGAAAAACATGATATAAAGAGGAATGTGATATTAATAGGAGTGATATTAAGTGGAGTCCACTGTATTTGATTATGAAATTATTCCACTTAGGTACAGCATTGATTATACAGTATTCGCCGTAATAAGTGTTCCTTCTCATATCAGCCTCCTCCCCCCCCCCCCCCCCCCCCCCCCCCCCATTCCTTGTTTTTTTTGGGAGGTATTGACACTATATAAGAATAGCCTACTTACCGTGACAAAAGTAAATTATTCTATATTACGGTACAATTTACCACTCTGTGCATGCGCACGTTTACAGGGGGAAACCCCCAGAAATATCGGTTAAATATGTGACTGTACAAATTTTCTGGTCACAATACATCTTACTTTAATTTTTTTGACTTAATAAAAATTACATTCTTCGTCCAGACGTTAGTTTTGATATCCTATTAAGCACCCAAATTGGAGCCAATTTTTTAGGCACCCTGAGCACTAATACCCAGCCAGACCTCATTAGCTCGAACATGTATAACTCGAAGACTCCATTTAATTCAAAATATTTTGTTGGTCTTGGCCAAACTTTCACATTCGAACTCACTTGACTTGACTACTCAGATAATCTTAGAAGTTTCCCTGGTCCCGCAGACTATAAGATAGCAGTGTTCAACTGTATGTTCCTGTATATATATACTCTCAGCACACTATATGGTTTCTGATAGATTTGCTACTTAGATCACCTGGCCTGTGTGAAACCGTGATGGTATGAACTAATCTCTGTCCAAACCATCTGTAAAGCATTGTCAATGGGAGTAATAAGGTATTCAGGCTGGCATAGTTGTATCACAGTGGTTTTAATAACGCTACCAACCACCTTGGCACTTATAGCAGGACCCACAGAAAGCAAGCAAGCTGCTGGCCTGTGGCCTACATGGGACAGTACACTTACTGTAATACACTAATGCTCATTAGTCGTGGTAAGAGGGGAGATGGACTGGCTAACTAGTACACTGTCAGCCCATTATCCCTGACAAAATGTACCAAGCATGTAACCCTTACTGGACACATTTGATGTATGAAGTCATTTGTGGGGGACATACATTGTAGACACAAGCTTGTTATCCACGATTCCATTGATCTGCTCACCAGTGCAAACACGAAAACAATCTCTTTATTATCAGCTGGAAACTAGTCTCACTCTCTTTCTTCGCATCAACCATGTACTCCCTTTTTTCATCCCACTTGGCCGACCCCTCATTCCTTTTCTCCTATAAGTGTAATCTCCCTAAGTAATTAACTCCCTTTTTTCATCCCATTTGGCCTATCCCTTATAACTCCCTTTTCACCCAACTTGGCAGACCCCTCATTCCTTTTCTCCTAAAAGTGTAATCTCCCTAGTAATTAACTCCCTTTTTTCATCCCATTTGTCCTATCCCTTATAACTTCCTTTTCACCCAACTTGGCAGACCCCTCATTCCTTTTCTCCTAAAAGTGTAATCTCCCTAGTAATTAACTCCCTTTTTTCATCCCATTTGGCCTATCCCTTATAACTCCCTTTTCACCCAACTTGGCAGATCCCTCATTCCTTTTCTCCTTGAAGCATAATCTCCCTACTTTTTTCCTGCGTATATTTTTCAGTCCATTACCTTTATTGATGTTTACAGTACAATACTATGTATATAAGTCAGTCCCATGTATATATTGCCTTATTGGTTTTTTGATGTACTCAACATCGCCTGATTGAATTCAGTCCGTACCATTGTGCCTCGGAGTACATGTATTTCTAATTTAATGAGACTGTGTCAATGTGAACATATTCCACAGCCGATCCCTCCATATGGTATAATTATACACTGAGGTTCTGTTAACACAGACGGCAGTTTTTACTGAATATTGATATTTTGTACAAATTTTGTGTAATTTATTCAATTATAGGAAATAATTTCAGTATGAAAATGTTATATAACATTTACATGTACATTAATTTATGGAATTATGGTTCAATGTGACGCAAATTTTTATAAATTGAATATATATATCTCTTAGGATACCACCGTTTTCATGGGATCATCATCCGATACACAAACAGACTTATCACCAATGCAGGGCTTTATCACCCCTCTTTTTAGGTCTGTTAAACGGACCCATTCCCAATGAAAAAAGGTGTGATTTTTCCCAAATTTTCTCTTAAAAATTCCCAATTCAGACACTTGAAATTTTTTTTTGTAGTTTTACATGCTTGAGGGGCTTCTCGTGACATTAATTTTAATAAGAAACAAGAAAGATGGGCTGTAAATGTCATGACATGAGTACTGACAGTGCTTTAAATAGCAATTTAGAAAAGAAATAATGCATTTAGTTATAATACTGATGTCAAAATTTCCCAAATAGCTGTTATGTCAATCAATTTTTCCAAATTTCATCTCAGGGTCCGATTCCCAAAACCCCCTGATAAGGTAAACCCTGCAAATTGTATGCAGACACGTACTACATCTGCCTCTTTGTTCATTATCATAAAAGTACTCAATAATAATAACAATTTGATCATCAACATCCGATAATGCATGTGTCTAGCTGCAGTAAATGATCAAATAGTTTGAAGCCTTTCCAATGGTTGTCAAAACCAGCATCAAAGTCCCTTGTTGTTAGGTAATATTATTTTTAGTACGTATACACTGTAACGGGTCAGGTTTCAAAATCTAGCTACAGGCACGTTCATTATAGGATTATAGATAGAAATTTGGTACCTGTGCACGCAACAGTCTTTTAAAATCTTAACATTATACCTTGATACTGATAGCCACAATCTATCAATGTGGCACATTGTGCATACCGTATTCGCTGTATTACACGCCCCTCTCCAAATAAGCCCCTATGCCCCCTCCCCCTTCTGTGGAGGTATTGAAATTATATAATTATAATAAAAGTGCCCCTACTTATCATGACACAACAAAATTATTCTACATTGTGGTACGGTTAACCTCTCTGTGTGCAATTGTTTACAAGAAAACTCCACAAATATCAGTTATGTGTGTACAAATTGTCCGAAATTGATGGCAATAATGTTGCATATCTTGAGTATACTGTAACCCATTCTGGTCACAATACTGTAATATCACCTTAACTGTGTAATTATATATATATAATCCCACTTTAATTTGGAACCATTTTTGACCTACATGGGCTTTAATTATAGCGAATATGGTACACCTATAGCTGATCTTGCATTAATTTCAACTATATAACTTCACACTGATGCTTTTATGCATTGCTTATCTGGGTAAGAAATATTTATATGCATTACAAATTTATGAAATTCACTTCAGTATTTTGCTTGGTCATTTCACAGGTAACACCTGGCATATGAATACTTTCAATTTTAGGATCGATTCAAAATACATAGTGAAACTGTTTACCGTAAATAATGCACAAAGTTTCACCATATGACATTGATCACATACCAAGAAGCAAATGCTGTGTTTCCCAACATTATTGCTCCATAATAGATCATTAATATTAATGTTGAAGCGACCATCATGACGATCAACATTTAATTTGACCTTATATGACTAATTTTTTTTTATTTGTCTCATGTGACCTTTACAATGGAAAAAATATCAAATTGAATCAATATCATATTATTATTATGACCCCTCAATTCAAAGATGATATGCAAGGTGACCCCTATGGCCTTGACCTGTACCAATGTGAAATTGGATTATAACTGTGCAATTCAGATAACAAACTGTGACCCTGAAATCCAAAATGGCTGCCTGACATCCATAAAGATAGTGCCGTCGCTGTGGCTCGAACCCGCGACCCTTGGCTCTCCAGCCCGATGCTTTACCGACTGAGCTAAAGGGAAATTCCCTACAGCTCATGCTTGTAAAGCAACCTAATCAATGCACATCTTGGGGGTACATTTGTTTCTCTTATTCACAAACAAAAGCAATTGTCCAACTAATTATTAAACACAATTATAACAATGGTAAATTGTGGATATTTGTACTTGGTTCTGGGCAACTAACTCATTCATCCCTGATGACACATGATTTTTTTCAATTCAATGGTTGAAATATAGTTCATTATTAAACTTCAGTGGTTTGGTTTATTTGGTTTATTTTTGTTTTACGTCCTTTTAACAGCCAGGGGGATCATTTAAGGACGTGCCAGCTTTTGGAGGTGGAGGAAAGCTAGAGTACCCGGTGAAAAACCACCAACCTATGGTCAGTACCTGGCAACTGCCCCACATAGGATTCAAACTCGAAATCCAGAGGAAGAGGGATAGTGGTAGAATGTCGGAACACCTTAACCACTCGACCAAAGTGGCCCCTAACTTCAGGGGTGAATAAATGTTTAAATTTTAGATATGACAAAGTAATTAAATTCAGGGGTGAATAAATTAACCAAAACTTTGTCATATCCACAATTTAAACAACTCAGTTTTTCTAGATGGAGTTGCCATGATATGACCATGGGTTGTCATATGACAACTATAGTTGCCATGGAAATCTCAGGTAAGCATCATTTAAATCTAAATGAATCACAATACATGTATCTGGTACAGTGGAAATATCATAATAACCGATATATTATAATAATTGATAAAGCTGTTTTAGATCATTTTTATGTTGTCATAACCGTAAGTGAGGTCTGACCTATAGTTATATATAATCACCAGCCATAAATTGATGTGGAAATACGGAAAGATATTAATATAAATTGATATAATCAAAACAAGATAATTCAACGAATTACAGTCCCCCACCGGGTTGTTATCTAGAGATCCAATAGCAATGAGTGTGAATCTCGAGATGCAATAAGGTCATGTATTTTCTTCAATGTATTGAAAGGTGAAGATGTAGTTTACAGAGACCCGCTTCTATACAGGAACCATCCCATTCTCACTAAATACACGTACACTGTAGGTATACTCTATAAATGATCTCTATATAAAGGACACAAGTCTATGAAGGACACCTTTAGTTTTTCTATTGGGTATCCTTTATAGACAGGTTTTACTGCAATAGACATGAAATTGTAATAATAATAACAAGATGTTGTTTGTTATGCTTACATTGAATTCAACAGTACTGTATATTGATTAAATGGTGATCTGAGAAGAACACAGGTTTGTTTGTCACTGGGAATAATTTGGATGAGAAGACCAAGTCAAGAATTCCTCCAAGGCAATGGGTATGCGTGGTCAGTTGTTGGTGAAGTTTACAAGATTTTTGAAGGCTGTCCATCTTTGCGAAGTCCATGTTGAAATCTCCAACAACAAGAATGTTTGTACACTTATGTAACTTTGCTTGTGTTGTGCATAGCTTGAATAACTGTCGAAATAAGTGTCACAGTGACCCAGTTTTGGTACACGACACACCATCTTCCCACGGGGAACCATACTACCAAGTATTAAGTTCTAGTGCTTTATAGTGTAGGAGATAGAGCCCGGACAAGGTATTTGTGTAACGTAGGTCAGAGGTCAAAATATAGGTCACTGTGACCCGGTTTTGTTACGCGACACACCGCCTTCCCATAGGGAACTATACTACCAAGTACAAAGTTATAATGCTTAATAGTGTAGGAGATAGAGCCCGGACAAACTTTTACTTTAATGTAGGTCAGAGGTCAAAATATAGCAAAATAAAGGTCACAGTGACCAAGTTTTGGTACGCGACACACCGCCTTCCCACAGAGAACTATACTACCAAGTATAAAGTTCTAATCCTTAATAGTGTAGGAGATAGAACCTGGACAAATTTTTCTTTCTTTAATATAGGTCAGAGGTCAAAATATAGGTCACAGTGACCCGGTTTTGGTACGCGACACACCACCTTCCCACGGGGAACCATACTACCAAGTATTAAGTTCTAGTGCTTTATAGTGTAGGAGATAGAGCCCGGACAAGCTTTTTCTTTAATGTAGGTCAGAGGTCAAAATATAGGTCACAGTGACCCGGTTTTGGTACGAGACACACCGCCTTCCCACGGGGAACCATACTACCAAGTATTAAGTTCTAGTGCTTTATAGTGTAGGAGATAGAGCCCGGACAAGCTTTTACTTTAATGTAGGTCAGAGGTCAAAATATAGCAAAATAAAGGTCACATTGACCCGGTTTTTGTACGCGACACACTGCCTTCCCACAGAGAATAATACTACTAAGTATTAAGTTCTAGTGCTTTATAGTGTAGGAGAGAGAGCCCGGACAAGCTTTTTCTTTAATGTAGGTCAGAGGTCAAAATATAGGTCACTGTGACCCGGTTTTTATACGCGACACACCGCCTTCCCACAAGGAACCATACTACCAAGTATTAAGTTCTAGTGCTTTATTGTGTAGGAGATAGAGCCCGGACAAGCTTTTTCTTTAATGTAGGTCAGAGGTCAAAATATAGGTCACTGTGACCCGGTTTTTGTACGCGACACACCGCCTTCCCACAAGGAACAATACTACTAAGTATTAAGTTCTAGTGCTTTATAGTGTAGGAGATAGAGCCCGGACAAGCTTTTTCTTTAATGTAGGTCAGAGGTCAAAATATAGGTCACAGTGACCCGGTTTTTGTATGCGACACACCGCCTTCCCACAGGGAACCCACACACTTAGTATGAAGTTCCAGTGTCTTATAGTATGGGAGATAGAGCCCGGACAAATAGTGTGCGGAAGGACGGACGGACGGACGGACGGACACAACGCAAACCTATAGTCCCCCCCGGATTCCGGTGGGGGACTAATTAAAATAGTTTGTTAATCATACAAATACTCAAAGTTCATTAATCTACATGCATTATGTACATTCTGACAAAGTTGGGACTTACCTGTAGTGAAAAGGCAAGGTCTAATTCTATGTCCAGTAGGCCTGAACATGGCATGCTGATTTCGTTGGAGCGAAGTGTTCTTTTGGAATTCTGTAAAAAAAAAAATCAACAATAGAGTATAAATATAAACCATTATGGCGAAGTCTTAGAGCAGAATGTTTAGGATACTTATGACCATTATTTATCCATTATCTTATAATAAGAAAGATATAATGATATTAGTTGCTTAATACTTGCATGACAATTACACATTGAAATATTACAAATATATATATATATATGACCTTGACCCATGCTCATAGTCAATCTGTTGATTGGTGAAAA
The DNA here is from genome assembly GCA_947623455.1 of Mimachlamys varia. Taxonomy (NCBI): domain Eukaryota; kingdom Metazoa; phylum Mollusca; class Bivalvia; order Pectinida; family Pectinidae; genus Mimachlamys; species Mimachlamys varia. Next base: position 54,804,934 of record OX392528.1, read on the forward strand.
AAACCTGCATATATAATTACTGCTTATACATGTATACATTATTATGCTGGGACCAAATTTAAATGGTAAAGCCAGAATAGACAGGAATCCAGATATGACAGGGGGCGATTTTGACAGGTTATACTGTTCCAGTTCACTTATTTATTATTTAGTTACAGTTAGCTGTTAAAAAAAATCCAATATTAAGCATCTTTCAAAAATATTGTGAAGTGTTTTCTTATTGCCGGCCTTTTCCATTTCTGAAATCCCTTCACTGCAGAATGTTTTAAACCGAATTTAATTAAAGTCTCTCCAGTGGTTTACTGAAGGGTTATTAATGAAGAAATTGCAATGTTCAATAGTCGATGGATGGAAATGGCTAACAACATCTCATTGGGCCCTTTGGGCAAGCAGAGCAGAAAAAGCTGGCAGAAACAATGAACTGTTACATTGATAAATCGTTCTCACATTGATTTTGCAGATTTCAAGTAAAGTCCGGAGACGGGATCATGGTACACGAATCTAACAGCGCTAGCCTAACAACCATAAATAGTTACAATGTACCTACCACCAGATGATTTCAGTTAAATTACCATGGTAACAAAATATATTATCTTGAATGAAGGAACTTAATTACAGGGATCACTTTGGGGCATGATTTGGAGATTTTTTCCTGAAAACTTCATTGAAAATTCAAAATTGTATTACTTTATATTAGAAAAATCTCACAGATATTTTGCTGATCCCATAAATTCCTTCAAATTCTCCCGTAGGTTTTGAGAGACAGAATTATCCCTGTTATTATGACATAATGTCCCATTAAAAGAGTTTTTGTGCATTCCCTTTAAACACGAATATCATATATCATCTCATTGACCCCTGATATCAATAATGAACTGTTCTCTCCTTTGGAAAGGGTTGAGTTCAAATGTAGGGTGGATGAGTTACAACCTATATATACAGTGTACCCTCCACCTATCGCCATCCGAATCTACCGCCAACCTCGCATACCGCCACCTAAACCTCTAGAACGGAGTTCTGTCCTATATATCTGTCCTATATAATTCCATCGTTAAGTTCACCACCCTCGCATACCGCCATCCGTCACACTCTTTAAAATACAAACGTCCCAAATCGCTATATATTTCCCTCAACGATAACGCCATATTATTCTGTTTTTGGAGATCAAGGAACTCTTTGGTGTACCATTTTGAATGGCATGCGGCAAAAGCAGATCAACAACTATTTTCAGATAAAAATTTGTGCAAATATAGATCTATATGACGATATAATACTAAGCTTGTTTTTAATAAAATGTTGGAAATGCAATTTATTATGCAATTTTTTTCATGGTTATAATCTTCATAATTCGATACTATCGCCACCCTCGTTATACCGCCATAATTTTTGTGGACGAAAGGTGGCAGTATAACGAGGGTACACTGTATACACTTGGTGGTTGATACAGAAATCAAATTGTCTGGTGCTGCTAACACAAGTGTATACTGCTAAGGCCATACAAGATGAAAAGCGGGATGATTGGAAACTTGAAACTACATTATATGTAGCAATATAGGCTTTGGCTTGTCACAGCTAGCCATAATGGCTGGAAGTTTTTTCATTACAATGAAGTCTGATCACCATGTACATTAACAACCTTATCTACAAGGCAGCGTTGACTCTATATGTTACCAGGAGAGTCGAGGCCTGACAAATAGGATTTACATGTACATCAAACAAGACGATTCAGCGAGTAATTATATAATTATATGACATCCAACAAATATGAACCCATATAACCAAAATAAGAAGTTTCAGTTGCAAGCAGTATAATAATCAAAGTACTGAAAGTACTGAAACGCTAAAACTTACAAAGTTTCGATATCAGAAGGTTTCAGAATAGGGATTAGGTTAGTAAGTATTTAGAGTAAACATAGTTTACACGAAAATTGTTTAGATTGACGAGTTGTTTTCAATGTACATATACAATTTAGTGCAGTGCTTTTACAATTTGACTAAATATTTTTTTTTTTTATTTTGAAATGAATATTGATCAATTTACAGGGAAGCGAATGTGTTTCGTTTAATATATGCATTGAAATAAACAGTATTAGTTTGTTAGACTCAAAATGAAGCTTTGTTTCATAATTTAAACCTTCCCTTCAGCACTTAAAACAATTTAAGCAAAAAATCACACCTGAGATCCAGTTGGAAATGCAAGATGAGGATTAATTACGGGAGCAATGGCAGATCAAAGTTGAAACGACATATACTGGTTTGTTTTGATAATAAAATGTTTGTTTGTAAGGTAATAACAGTTTGTATTATGAAGTAGACATATCATACCAACCTCCTAAAAGTACGATTAATGAAAACGGATGTAATGAAGCAATTGAAACATTTCGTTTCATTTCATTCTATATCATACATATGTACATGTATATCTCATAAAAGATTTAAGATATGATGTCGTTTGTAGAAAACCAAATGCGACATTAACTTTAGAACATATATATAAACTATTAAGTCTTATAAACATTTAAGACATCGGGTAAAGAATACCCCGTGCATCAGAGACACTAACGTATGCACATACATAGTAAGTCAAACATATCTGTATGAACTTTAAACAATAGGTCCCAGAAGGATCTTGGTACCCACCATAGACTTTCTTCATTTGTTTTTAAAAAAAGTTGGATTTTTTCCTTTCTTTTTTCTTCTTAAGAAAAGGCATTATCAACTGAAAGATGGTATTCTGTGAACTAAATGTCCAAGATGGCCGTCGGTCAGAAATCAAATCAAAACCAGGACTGTTGGCTATGAAGCGATTATATAATCAAAGTTTAATACAAATTGCATGACAGTACACACGCACCTGTTAGCGGTGGGTCTGGGACATACCACGATCCGTACATATGAGTGTATATATAGCACCGATCACGAGGTTATACGCTATACACCGAGAGGTTATGTATATATACACAGATCTAGAGGGGTCAAACTTAGAGCAGAGACGTAATATTTAGTCATCATAATTATCAACAATACCATGGGAACATCATATCCTTTAATGTTCAGGCTTTCAAATAGTTCATATATCATGCGATTGGTAGTTATTCAAGATTTTCCGGAGCGGGAGGGGAAAAAATGACATGGGTCGAAAGGTCACAGAATAGTGGCAGCAATAGACGCCAAAACTACTCGTAGTTTTAGCGCTAAAAAGCTATATAGAGCAAGGACAAACTTCTTCTTGATGTAATTATAAAGGTCAAAATGTAGGTTACAGTGACCTACTTTTGATGCAAAAATACTGCCTCACCAAGCTGAACCCTTACTTCAAGTATGAAGTTCTAGTGACTTCTACTGTATGAGACAAACTTTTTCTTTTATGGAGGTCAAGGGTCAAAATGTGTATTATAACAGGATTTCACAGCTAAATCTGACAGTGTTTCACAGCTACATGTATAGCTTGTTTCACAGCTGTATATTACAAGATATCCCTGCTTTATCTAAGTCTTGAGCAGCTATAAATCTGACAGTGTTTCAAAGCTATATCTAATAATGTTTCACAGCTATATATCTAATAGTGTTTCACTGCACAGCGAAATGAATATCTAACATGTTTTCACAGCTATATCTGACATGTCTAGCTATATATCTGACAGTGTTTCACAGCTATATCTGACAGTGTTTCACAGCTATATCTGACAGTGTTTCACAGCTATATCTGACAGTGTTTCACAGCTATATCTGACAGTGTTTCACAGCTATATCTGACAGTGTTTCACAGCTATATCTGACAGTGTTTCACAGCTATATCTGACAGTGTTTCACAGCTATATCTGACAATGTTTCATGATTTCTGGGCATTATATCTGACAGAATTCATGGTTATATCTGATATGGACTGAAAGGCCCACAGTAATAAATGAACTTGAACTTGATAGTATTTCACAGCTATATACATGTCAGGACTTTACATCTTTGATAGGATTTCAAAGTACAAAGATAAATTCTAAATGTTCTTTTCATTTCTTTTTATAGGGCATATTTTGGTTAATTACTGTCAGCTAAAATAGGCCTGATTGGTAATCTGACTATAAATTCTACATTTTTTTATTATTGCTAAAGACATTAACATATTTGACCAATGCGACATTAAAAATTGGTCAAGGTTAATTCATTTTAACAAATTTAGTAGTCTTTCATCCCGAAATGCTAGCAACAGGCCAAATATCAGTACCCTGGGCCTTTCAGTTATTAACTGTATAAGAAGTTTCTGGAGGATTTTAAACACCTTTCATCTCTGTGCTTGGTAGCCCTTCATTTAAGCATGCTACAGACCAATCATCAGCACCCTGGGCCTTTCAGTTATTAAAATTACGTTTTTTTTTTAATATTTCAAAACATTTGACCCCTGTAGCCTTGAATGTGGGTCAAGGTCATTCATTTGAACAAACTTGGTAGCCTTTCATCCAAGTATGCTACCAACCAAATATAAGTACCCATAGTCTTTCAGTTACTGAGAGAAGTTCTTTGAAAAGATTTTTAACACATTTGACCCCTGTGACCTTGAAAGTAGGTCAAGGTCATTCATTTTAATAAACTTTGTAATCTTTCATCCCAGGATGGTACCAGACAACTATCAGTACCCATTGTGTTTCCATAAGGTGGTACTGAGAAGATGTTGTTTGAAGGATTTTAACATTTGACCCCATGACCTTGAAAGTAGGTCAAGGTCATTCATTTGAACAAGCTTTATCCCAGCATGCTACCAGCCAACTATTAGTACCCGTGGTCTTTTAGTTACTGAGAAGAAGTTGTTTGAGAGATTTTTAACACATTTGACCAGCTGTGACCTTGAAAGTAGGTCAATATCATTCATTTGAACAAACTAAAAAGACATTCATCCCATAATGCTAGTCTGGCCAAATATAAGGACCCTGGTACTTTCGGTTATTGAAAAGAACTTGATTGAAGATTTTAGAAACATTTTATTGACCCCTATTAATTTGAAATTAGGTCAAGCTCATTCATTTTAACAAACTTGGTAGCCCTCCATCCCATCATGCTACAAGTGTACATGCATAATATCAGCACCCTGGGTATTTCCGTTCTTGAGAAGAAGTCGTTAGAAGGAAAAGTTTATGCACGACGGACAACAATGGATGTTGCATGATGACCTAAACACTGATTATGATAATCGATAATTGACCAGACGACGTCATCCAATTATCCTGATTAAACGAATATGAAAATTTAACCAATTTCTATCAATACATTTGCTGAAAATCTTACCTGCATTTTTACAGCTATGATTAATGAATGGTTTTCATTTTCCAGTGGCTTTAGCACAATGAGACGGTTTAGTGTAAGGGAACATAATCTGAAAAAAAGACAAAAGTATTATGTTTTCATGTCAGCAAATTAAATCCAACGCAATGGACATAAAATATTTTTGCTTGAATTTCTTTCAAATTCCATTCTTTATTATTCTTGTTGATATATAGTACAAAAGAAATGTAAAAAGATCTAGACACAACCCTAATACAAGATATATAAAAATTGTTACAATATACAACATGTTTATTGTGTAACATATTCAATAAGGTTCATAAGCCCATAACTGCAACTAGGGATAGTCATATATATAAGCCCTTAGTTTACCGGTATATTTTTTAAAGATACTTTCCCAGAATACAGCTAGGCCTATTGGGGCATTATAATATTTATGATCAAATAAAATTTATGTACATGTATTCACAAACATGATGGCATCTTATATCATTAACCTTCCTCATACAAGTGACAAAATCAATCTTTTACTCTAAAGATTTTTTTCCAATTGTGAAAAAGGATATTCAATCTTACTACCATATGGTACAAAATTATACATCTATCTTTCAGTTTTTCTAAATATCATTATTAAGTACTGTCCCTAAAAGCCCCCCAGCTCTTATTTGGCAAGCAATGAAACAGAAAACCATGATAATAAGACAGTACCTTCTCATTTTTATTATATAAGTATGTTAAAAATCACATAAATTACATATTCTGAGTATTTGATGTAAAGTATGTGGCCCCTGGCATTAATTTCTGTTGATAGTATATATATACAATGTCTGTCAATTGGACTCTTAACTGGTCAGAATTAGTGCCCATCCTGATTTTCTTTATATACACTTACTAGCGCCCAGAATACCTATTTGATGGAATACTGATTACGGTATGGTTTAGTGTTTGTATATACATTTTCTTTCTTCAAACTATTTACCTGAATGATGTTACAGAAAGTAAGTAGAGCTGGGTACCACAAAATCAAACGTACCACGGTATACCACGGTATTAAGGCAAATACTGCGGTACGTACCACGGTATACCACCTTGATCAAATGTTTGAGCTACATGTAGCTAAAGGTCTCGGGCTGTTTTTGTTCTGAAGCCAAACCACAAGAGGCCCAGTGATTTTTTTACATTTTCATTTAAAGTGCCCATGACCTTTTTCATTGGGAATTTTGTTGCGCGAAAAGTTCAAATTGGGAATTTTACGACGATGAACCTACCATAATATGCTAAGTTACTAGAGTATACCATCAGACAGTTATTTTATTTGTGTGCTAATATAATACATAAACAAACAAATTCATGATAAAATTTTTTATTGAACAGTATACTGTCTGTCACAGTAACTGCACTCATATTTCAAACGAACCTGTGTCCCTTTATCACTGGCTTCTAGCTATAGGTGCACTTTCATTGACTGTGACACGTCATGACGATATTCGGCAAGTTCGGGTTCCTCAGGCACTGGCTTTATGTAATTGTTGGACGTTTCAAATTTATCTTCAATGTTTTGCAAGTCGTCAAAGTATCACAGGAACCACTCACGCTGATCGCAACAGACTCATGATCATTCTCTAACAAAACATCAGTCTCACTCTCACTAGTAACTGTAACGTTAGGACTAGGTTCACATACCGTGCTGGACAGTTTCTGCCGATTAAAGTGCTGGTCAATTAGCAAAAGGCATTGTAAGTCACTTTTTTTTTTATTTTCTCCGTGTAATACTTGGAGTTGTGAGAGATTTTGTCTCGGTGACCTTGACTCGTTGCGGTGGTCTTGGTCTTAGAGAAGCTTAGTATTTACGTAGTAGTATTATTTGAAGCGTTTTGGTGACCGAGATGTATGAAAGCTTGTATTCGTGTGGAAGCGACAGATTATAAACAAACACGCTATGAATAAATCTGAAATATTTTATTGCTTCCGATGACGTTAAAACACGGACATTTCAGGTATTTTTTTTAATCTTTCATTGAACTATTTTACAAGCCAATTGGGAAAAAAAGGGTCAGATTGGGAAAAAATCCAAGAGGGGAAAGTACCGAAAGTCGGTACTTTAACAGGGGTAAAAAAATCACTGGAGGCCTGTCGTAAGTTTCTCGTTGTGTTATCCTCTAATATTGTTTGAGTGAAGCTATGTCTGTCCTAGTTGATCAGCAAACTTATAGGAAATAATTATTAAACCATATTAGAATTTCAATTGATCTATGTAACAAATAGTTCTTTCAAATTGATAAGTTAAATGAAAGTCCCCAAAAATACGGTACAGGACTAATGTACCATGGTACGTACCATCAAAACTTTATACCACGGTATACTGGTATACCGGTAAAACCGCCCAGCCCTAAAAGTAAGGTCAGTATTAATTGTTGTTACTATAAAATTGTGATAACAAGAACTGCATGGTTAACAATTTTAGGACAGATGACACATGGACACAACAATCTATAAAGTCTGATTTTAAAAATTTATTTTCAAAATTTGTCTCTAATCTTCCTTAAAAAAATACTGTGATGATGCCAAATTACTCAAATAAATGGTGACAAAAAATGTATCACACGTTTTCCACAACCGCGAGGCAATGTGAGAGGTGGCAAGTATGTTTTACCCCACAAACTTTCCCAATGGGACATTCATGGCTAAACAGAATGAATTTAAGTCTAGCTACATGTACATGTCATGTACTGTATATGTCACAGTATTAATGATGTAAGCAGCATAAAGCTACTTTAATTATATGAATGTGAATTGATTGTTGAATATCAAATAGTTGCGAAATGCAGACTACAGTTACAATATCCAAAGGATTTCGTTTTCTTTTGAGGATTCTACGCATTAATATCACCATTATGTAATCATGAGTAACCAACTTTAATAGTCGATACTCACGTACTGACAGTGACACCACACCTGTCAAATTTACCCCGTCAGACACAACACAACAAGACGTCTGCTTGTGCGAATTGTGGAGGCACATGTGTCGGTATAATGTCTTTAAGCTACAAATAACTACTTCTGCCAAAACAATAGGTTCGATACAGCAGTTTATATGACCGAGATGTGATCTATAAAGGGTGCTTGTTAAAAGATTTCTTCTACCAAGTTTATCATAGATGAATCAGCTTCATGCACCCAGTGACATTCGCTGTAATGCAGGTATCGAGAAATGTTGCATGCTCAACAACCAAAACAAGATAGCATACAAACCTTGGGATACAGTTTGGCGACGTTTTTTCCACTTCCCATGTTGCAAATAATTTCATAGGCATGGATTTAGTGCCCACGGCACCCGTCTTCCCTACTTTCTCCGCCATTATTCTCTCATTATACACACGACATGCGCAGAGCTAAGGTATTCGGAACTTTTCGGTATTTACCACTTACACTGCAGTGCAAAATGTAAACATTGATGAAATTCGTCAATATTTTTAGAATCAACAACATGGGGAAATCCACAAAGAGGATAATCTCATTGATGGAACAATAAATATAAAGCTGTCATTCACACAAAATTTACCTTAGGCCTAGAATTGTTTTAGATGAATATTGATATAAATCACGGACTTAGATTAATCTAAGTCCGTGTATAAATTAAAGAGGAGTGAAACATTGCGTTTTCATCAACATCGGGATTGAAGAGTTCTATTACATTTTAATTATTTTATTTATTTTATGACGCATTTGAAAAAAAAACACATTATGACACGGAATTATATTAGAATTATATGCTATCTAATTCCGTGATTACATTAATTATAAAATATAAATTTATGAAAATCACTTAAAGGCATTATGATCCACATTTTTTTTATCAAGAAACACTTTTAGGGGGAAAAGAACTTTGTATAATACAGTTTTAATGACGTGCCATACAGTAAGTCTTTCATTTTTTTTATTTTGCTATATATTCTTTGTATTTCCAACTTTTTTCAATGAATTTTCCTGACTTCGTTTATGGATGGATTTTGACAATTTTTTTTTAATTGGTACAGAAATATACAAGGTTTTCTCTCATAATATTTATTTAATTTTCCATTTTGTATTTATGGAGCTATACAGAATTATCTACAGCTGCTAATTTCCGTGTGACGCAATTTCTCTTTAAAGGACTCACACAACTAAATAATTTACTATATGTTATTACTAAGCTTTAGAGCTAATAACTTTAATATTTGAAGTTCAACACTAGTGACAACTGCCTGGATTCACAGATACATACATGGCAAAGACTTCAAATGACATTTTATCAGAAGTTTCGTGGCATTTTAGCTCGCTACGGGCGTCTGCTTCGGACAACTGGAAATTTACATATCAAACCAGTGAAATGGGACGGGAACACCCTCTGACTTTTGACCCCATATCAATCCGCCATCACATATCAAAATCTACCAAAAGTATATATTTTTGTAAAGTTAAATATCTATAGATTTCATTTAATGCAGAATATGTTAACAATTACCTAGGCTGATTTAGTTGTGTGATTCCTTTAAAACGTTACCAAAATGACGTCAGAACGGCGTCCCAAAATTTGGATGTTGTAAATAGATTATGATTATATAATTATACATAACGGAAAACAGTGAAAATAAGATGAGATGAAAAAGGAAACAATTCTCTATAAGTACACAAAATCCCGAAACGAAGTCACGAAAATTCATTGAAAAAAAGTTGGAAAAACAAAGAATATATAGCAAAAAAAAAAAAAAAATGGAAGACTTATGACACGTTACTGTATATGGACGGTCCAAATGCATTTAATTCATAATTTATCTATGAAAATATTCAAATTGCTGATAGTTATTTTCATTTGACTTATTTATAAAATAAAGGTAGGGACACATAATAATGAAGAACAGGATAGGGGATCTATTTCATCTAGGACCAGATGGGATGCATCCTAAAGTTTTAAAAGAGCTCAGGAAAAACATCAGTGGACCACTTGCAGATATATTTAATAAGTCTCTTCTAGAAGGAAAAGTACCACAAGCTTGGAAGGAGGCCAATATAACAGCAATCTACAAGAAAGGACCAAAATCGGACCCAAGTAACTATAGGCCCGTAAGCCTAACAAGTATAATTGTCAAAACAACAGAGAAAGTAGTGAAGACTAGCATTGTCAGTCATATAGATAAAAATAATCTTCTAAGTAACCAACAATTCGGCTTTATTTCTGGGAGATCAACGCAACTCCAGCTGCTAACTGTGTTAGAAGAATGGACTGAGATCTTGGATAAGGGAGGAGAACTTGATGTCATATATATGGACTTTATGAAGGCCTTTGATAAGGTGCCTCATCAGCGACTTATCAAAAAGCTATTAGGCTATGGAATCAGCAAACAAGTTGTTAATTGGGTCAAGGATTTCCTTACAAACAGATGTCAACGTGTATTGGTGAATGGAAAATCTTCTTCAACATATCCTGTAATAAGTGGTATCCCCCAGGGAAGTGTACTGGGTCCAATTTTATTTGTCTTGTATATAAATGACCTCCCAGAAATAACGGCGTCCCCCTCACCATTATTTGCTGATGATACAAAATTATTCAGGCAGATAAAGACTAAGGAGGATGTTTTGATTCTTCAAAATGATTTGGACAAATTACAAAACTGGTCAGATACGTGGCTTCTTAAATTTCACCCAAATAAATGTAAAGTATTATCCATAAGAGCTACAGAAAAAAGAACATACTTCATGGCAGGACCGGGAGAAGAATGGCTTCATTTAGAAAATATTACCAGCGAGAAGGACATTGGCGTATTGATAGATAATAATTTGAGTTTTAGATCACACATTAATAGTATAGTTAACAAGGCAAACAGCATAGTTGGATTAATTAGGAGGTCATTTGTGTATCTTGATACACAAATGTTTAAATTACTATTTAAAGCATTAGTGAGACCTCACTTAGAGTACGCCGCCAGTGTTTGGAGCCCTCACAAAGCTAAAGACATTGATCTTATCGAAAGTGTGCAAAGAAGAGCGACTAAACTACTACCTGGATTTAAGGATATGTCATATACGGAACGCCTAGAGAAATTAAAACTACCAACACTACAGCACCGCAGGATAAGAGGAGACATGATAAACGTTTTCAAAATTATTAACAATATATACGATTCAAGAATAACTAAAGATTACTTCCAACTGGACAATGCAAACAGAACCAGGGGCCACTCCAAGAAAATATATAAGAAAAGATGTCGTCTGGATATAAGAAAAAACTTTTTCAGTCAAAGAATAGTAGATATCTGGAACAGCTTGCCACAATCTGTTGTAGAGGCGGGCAGCACTTTAAATTTTGAGATAGCTCTAGATGAACACTGCAAAAATAATTGTTTCAACTACCAATAATAATAATAATACCAATTCCTTAACGCTTAAGCTGTATACCGCACCGAAGTACTATATTTATATTTATATTGAATTTATTTGTTATTATGATATGGATATAGAGGCTTTTAGCCTGCATCCATTACTTTGCTATTAAATGCTATTAAATATTTCAGATACATAGAAAGCTAAACTTGCACGCATTCCAAGTAAATCTGACTAAAATATTGGCCTTTCTATTTATTGGTGATAAAACATTAAAAACAAGTTCGGAAAGGCAAATTTTAAAATGAAATATTCTTAAATAATTTGCTACTTGATTAAAGGCCCAATATACGTAACTTTCGGCTAAACTTGAAGCGAAAATAAAGCCTAATAACTTGTTATATTTATAGATTTAGTTAAGATTAACTGATATCAGCAATATTCAAGATGAATTCTTTCGCGGTTACCGGTACAGCAGCAGTTGAAACACGCTATTTGTAAACACGTGTCCATTTTGAACCGTCTTCTACCTTCGGTTTGTTGTTGAAGTGGGCCCCACCTGAATTATTTTCAATTCTTTGGATTTTTTTGTCCAGAGTTTCTTGTTAGTTACCGCTCCGGTTTACTTCGTTTTAGGCTTATTTTTGCATGGTTATCAACTGGATTTATTTTCAGAATTTTTCAGAATCACGAAAATTTCTCTGAAGTTACGTATATTGGGCCTTTAATAAGAATATAATACCAAGGAATTATATTGCTATGCAATTCCTTGATGATACTGATATAGTTTCCTTTTTAAATTATACTAATTGAGAGCACATTTGCAGGAGCATTTTTTAAAACTGGTTTTTGACCTAAAGTAATTTGACATTTTTGTGGTGTTTAGATAAATTTTCTATGTAAAAAAAATACCCCGATCCCACCCCTCAATGGCCGGTATACCTGTTTATATGAGAACTATATAGTAAAATAATCATGTTTCATTGAGAGGAAAATAAAATACAATAAATTAATACGCGAACGTACACATGTGAGAAATATACAATTTGTCAATGTTTATAGGGGAAATACAATATGTTAATATATATATATGTGAGGAAAATACCATACATATCGGTGTGAGTTGATGAGAAACGATACAATGTGTCAGTATACACGTATATGCAAGGAAAATGTATAGGAGTGAAATAAACACATTTCAGTGTATTCATGTTATTTGTTTGTATAATACTAACTCTAAAATGCTCCAGAAGTCAATCTTGTTCCGCAGTCTGCAACATCTCATGGACTTACGGCATGAGGAATGCTTCGATCTGTAGTGGATCGGGTATCCCCTTTGCTAAGTATGCACCCAGTACGTGAAACAAGGTTTGGTCACATGCACCAAATGTAACAGGAGATGAAAAATGCACGGCCAGACCGGGATTCGACCCCGGGACCTTCCGAACTCTAGACGGACGAGCAACCAATTCAATTGAGCTATCTGGTCGTCGACGATCAACCCGGTCTAGATCCACTACACTTCCTTTTCCTGGATCTGCTCCCGAGAAGCTCAACACACGTACTGAGACTACCCTTTAGACTTGCGTATTTCGTTATTATTCATTTATATTATAATAACACGCACAGAATGAGGAATTTGCATTATTTCATTTTTATATTTTTGGAGGGACCTTAATTGGGTCTTCAACGGAGGAATGCTAATTTGGGCATTCAGGTGGCTTTATATCACGATAAGATTTTTTTATGAACACATTTTGGTTTGGTGGTAATGACATGATATAAAATTAAGGTCAGGTCGGAGAGCTTAACAAGCTCTGGGGAGGGGTCAAAATGGGGGTTCGAATTAATAAAAGGTCCCAGTTTGATAAAACCATATGATTTCTTAAAGATATTTCTTCATAGTTTTGTTGTATTAGTTGTGCAGTACCAAAACAGTAGAACAACACGACTTTTACTAAGAAAAGTATCCCTGTTCGAAAAGAAGGTCACGGTGACTCGATTTTTAAAACTCGCCTATTATGTCAAAGATTTACCTTGGTTTGAGCCGAATTATGAACAAGAACAATACTTTTATCATAAAGCATGTTTAAATGAATACTAACCCTCCTTTCATATATACACCTTTATAATCTTTCTTTTTAATTTTCGGAAGCCTGTTAGTGACATTATAGTGAAAATATTTTCACTAGTGGCACCAACAGGCTTCCGTAGTTTTACTTCAATGTCGATGGTCCTCCTGTTTAAGCGTTAATTTAATACCCTGTATAAAATGGAGACATCGGTTTTTGTTTCCCTTCCCCTTTATTTATAACATAGAAAGGAGAACTGGATTATATAGTTCTTTGAATATCACTTTATTGATCTTTCCACAGGTAAGAGCTCGAGGGACGGATGTATTTCGCAATACCTGTCTTCATTTTGACGCCTTGTAAGCACGAGTGTTAAAATGTTTTGTTTATATTTCCACGAAAGATTTATTTTTAACTTAAACCAGGAACAACAGAATCTAGCTTGAATAATTGAAATGAATCGAACAGGAAGAATGAAAGAAAGCAACCCTGACGTAATCTTTAGTGATCCCAACAGGTACATGTTTAACTACCGTCCCCGATTCCAGGTAAAGCATGTTTACCATAACTGTTTATGTTTGTCATGTGTTTATTTTAAGGTTAATGTTTAACGTGTTTATATTAAATCCTGGTTATGACGTGTTTATGTCAAAGTTATGATTATTTCTTGTTTATTATGAAAAAAAGTCCCTCAATGGTCATAAAGGGTAAATATGATAATTGATGGGGCATTTCTATCGAGAATTGAACTAACCCCCCCCCCCCCCCCCCCCCAAAAAAAAAAAATTAAATAAAAGGAATTAAATAAAAACAAAAAGGTAAAAATTCTCTAAACACTTATGTTAAGGTCCAAAACTATCTGTAACAAATTCTCAGGTCATACAGTATGGTATAAATTATGGTGTTTGAAAAAAAAATAATATATTACGGATGGATGACGTTTATTGCTGTTGTCGATGCTTCAGTATGTTGCGTTAAGACTTACTAGGAAATGATCATTGGTATAATCTCAAACCAGTGACGTATAAAAAGCTATAACGGCTAAATAGTCTGTGCTCACACCACTTGACTGATGTGCCCCGCACTAGCTGATTCCGATGAATAAACACACAAGTTCAAGTACTGTTTTAACAAACACGTATACAGTGACAGTTACAGTATACTAGATTACAAATATAACATCAGTTCTTCCCATATAACCACAGGGACATGAGAATTTGTTACAGCAAGTTTGGACTTAAACGAAGGTGTTACGGTCGTAGTTTGACACTTTTCAGGGGCGCGGGGTGGGGGGGGGGGTAGTTATTTTTTTCGATAAAAATATGATCATTGAGGATAAGGATTATTTTTATGGAAAATTGAACTATAACCGTCAAAAGGTGTAAAATTACTCGAAACATCTTAGTTTAGGTCCAGAACTAGCTGTAACAAATCCCCAGGTCCCTGTGCATCAACAAGTCCAGTACATGTAGGTCAAGTAATGACTATGACGAACAGACCAGATGTATATATGCTTTAGCTAATAAAAGCTGTCTACATACCTTCGTCCTATTAAGTGAACATAAGTGTTCTCCTCTCAACTCAGTGCGAATATGTGACAGAGACAGTGACGTCAAATGGTGGGTTTTAGCATTAACATACAAAATGTACATATATATAAGTAACAAAAGTATACAGGTAACCGGATAAATCCTATCTGCTACAAACTTACTTCTAAAACAAACAAAAACATTATGTTATTGCCTTCTTGACAAATCGATATCAAGAAGTAAGTACATGTAAAATCTCAAATAAATTCCATAGGCTCGACTACTTCCTATACACAGGGGCTAGGCACCGAATATAACCCCCTCCACTACTATATATTTGTGTCCCGAATCATTTCATAACGACATAGATCCGTGCCTAGCCCCTGTTTTCCTACACACGATTTCTCCATATAAAAGTTCGATACAGAATAAAAATCGAATCGATGATATATGAACCACAAATAGATTTTTTTTATAAAATACATGACAAGGACAATGATATCTGTCCATAACAAGCAGAACGGAACTGTATTGAATATTGCTACACTTGATATTGCTAAACTGTTAAAATTAATCAGTTCTGTGTTACCTGAACCACGGGCTAAGTTTACAAAGCGGGTGTCGTCGATGAAGCAGAAGACGCTTACTCTTCCGGAACATATGGTCTTACATTATTCTCTTGTGCTTTTACAAGAGTCTCCATGTAAATCTTTCTTTTGTCCTTATTTTGCCTCTAGTTTAATCGATTTTGAGTTCGGATTATGGTTTTGTTGACGCTTTGGTATTCTATGATTATTTTTTTTCGTGCCTTAAAATAAACAAGATTAAAAACAGACACACACACACGAAATAATATAAGACTCTGTCATGACCAAAGGTGTAAGATAGGGAAATTCCACCCGAGGGGTTTTCAAATTTGGTAAAACCCGAGGCTTTGCCGAGGGTTTTGCCAAATTTGAAAATCCCGAGGGTGGAATTTCCCTATCCTACACCTTTGGTCATGACAGAGTATTTTTCTCTCATTTCAACTACCTGAATAAGCTCAAAAACCATGAAAATACTTTTGACTGGCCACCATTTTGAAAATATCAAACTTTTCCTTGAATTTTTTTGACGAAAACAAATGATACAGCGAGATCGAGCATACCCCATATTTGCAAACGTAGTTTGCGCAGAAAAATAATCTCAGCTTTCTAATGTACACGGTTAAAATATCGTGAAAGGTTTTAATTTCATCACGTCGCCATTTTCTTTTTTCGGCATCAGATTTTACCGAACTCGTGACGTCACGACATTGTTTCGCCAATGTGACGTCACGCGGTGGCTGTATTGCATGGGTAGGTGTGTAATACAACCACAGCGATCATATGTGTATTGCCCTAGACAGGCCAGTATTACACACCTAGAAATGAGAGAATGCAGTTTCATTATATACTTGCTAAACCAGACCTAGCTTGCACGACACGTACATGCTTACTAGTATCCTCGTAGTGCCGAGTACATTGTGTTAAGATGGATCAATAATGGTCTATTATCAAAATTTTTACTATTTTGCTTTAGTTCGCAAACTGTTTATAGTTAAAAGCGGGGATAGTCAAGACATATGTGATATCGTTGAATTTTGTTTAATAATTATTGACCAACAGCTATAATATTTTCTGTCACATTTTGTCTTGCATTGTATTTCATTAAATGTAATAACCATTTAGATGAATTTTGTTATATTGCTATACAATAACTCGGTTATTTAAATAATATAACAATAATGGAACAGTTGACCACAATCTGTTGTAGAGGCGGACAGCACACTACATTTTGAAATAGCCTTAGATGAACACTGCAAAAATAATTGTTTCAACTACCAATAATAATGATAATGTCAATTAAAGGATTAACTGATATCAGCAATATTCAAGATGAATTCTTTCGCGGTTGACGGTACAGCAGCAGTTGAAACACGCTATTTTTAAACACGCGTCCATTTCGAACCGTCTTCTACCTTCGGTTTGTTGTTGAAGTTGGCCCCACCTGAATTATTTTCAATTCTTTTGATTTTTTTGTCAAGAGTTTCTTGTTAGTTACCGCTCAGATTTACTTCGTTTTAGGTTTATTTATGCATGGTTATCAACTGGATTTTTTTTTCAGAATTTTCAGAATGACGTTACGTATATTGGGCCTTTAAGTTGTATACCGCACCGAAGTACTATATTTATATCGAATTTATTTGTTATTTATGATATGGATATAGAGGCTTTCAGCCTGCATCCATTACTTTCCTACATTGTATTAAATTGCTATTAAATACTGGTTCAAGATGGCAGACCAGGACGTACATGTACGAAGAAGGTATGTCCTAACTACAAGCTACCATATCAGTTATTTGTAAACATAATGGGACCTTGACAAATGCTATGCTGAATTCAGAAAGATGTTAACTTCAAAATGCATCATTAGTTGTTTGTCGTTCAGTTCAAAAATACTTGTCAATCGAATGGTTGAAATCGTAATCGTGACGTAAACTGCCGATTTCGAATAAATTCAAGAGTCTAATATATCTCTCAACCTAGTATAGTCATGAATACATGAATACATAAGATCCGATAACATTTCATATTTTGTTGATTTCCACAGTTCTGTGATGTTTAAAAATTAAGAGATAATTATTGTTTATGTTATGGATCGTTCGAACGCAATAAACAATTTTATATGTGATACACTTTAAAATATGATTGCTTCAGATGATCATTGCAGCTCATGGTCTCAACCCGTATTTTGTTAAAGATATCCAAACTAAGAGGACGTCGGTCTTTCATTGCTGTTATTGCAATTTTAAAGAAGAAACATTCTAAATAATAATCGACAATATATGCTCTATCCATGTCAAAATATAAAGGTTAGAAATAAGTATACAACATTTGATATAACGCCTGATCTAGATAACATAAGCCACTCTAAAGCGCTTTACAGTAAATATATATAAAATTCTTGTACAATCAATACAATTAACACATATAGTTATATCATATACAATTCTGAGGAGTTCGTAGGGGCTGCCTTATCAGGCGCTAACCACTTGTTTTATACCACCTGACCAATATCTTCTTATGTGTGTGTATGTATGCGTGTGGGCTGGAGATGAATTGTGTTCTGTTTGTAGTGGGACCGTGTTTCCAACTGCATCGTTTATAGTGCCGCATCACTTGAATGCTACATCACAGATACCGCAACATCCATTCCAGATCATTTTATACTTCACCTGTGTTGTTAAAGTGTTGGAGCTGGACATTCCCATTCTGGAAAGAGAGGGTATCTGACGATGTGTTTAGTTTCACTGGATATCATCGATTGACATGTTAAGAAAGTATGCTTCCAAATTCCCCATTGGTACCATTTCTACACATTGGATTCTGATACTTTTAGTAACATTTTATTGTTCAGTATTGCTCAGTACATCTCATCGGACGACTTAACAACTCTTTGTCCGATATCCCCCTCTTTCGGGAGTTTATGTCCAGTTCCAAAAGTTTTACCTTTGCTTTTTTGGTTGCATGGACGGAGCAGCTATGGTCGATAATTATTTGCATTCATTTTGTTTCCTCTCCACTTTGAAATTGCAATAGTAGCAATGAAAGGACGCCTTCACCTTAGTTTCGACATCTGTAACAAAATACGGGCCGATACCATTATTTGCAATGGACATCTTAAGCACTCATAACTAAAAGAGTATCATACATAAAATTGTTTCGGGACCAATCCATAGCCAAATCATTTGACATTTTGCAACCAATCCATACCATTTTTCAAAACATGCATTTTATAACGTTGGACCAATCTCTAACATAAATACTTTTTTGTCCCCTGTTTTAGAAATATTACAGGACTGTTGACAAAAACAAAATAAGAAATGTTATCGTATCTCACTGGGGAGTATTTCTGACTCGGTTGAGAAACATTAGACCCTAAAAATAATTCGAAATCGGCAAATTATCACGACAGATTTCCGCCGCGATTACGATTTCAGCAATTCGTCCAACTACATGATTGATTGACAAGCATTTTGGAACTGAACGACACACAATCAATGATTTAATTTGAAGTTTACATCTTTCCGAGTTCACCATGGCACTTATTATGGTCCTAATGTGTTTACAAATAACTGATATGGTAGCTTGAATTGAGGACCTACCTTCTTCGTACGTCCTGGTAGACCATCTTGAAATGACCAACCCATAATACGTTATCGACAGTGAATAAAGTGCTTACAGAATTACACTGTACAACAAAAGTTATATTTATTTTGTCAATTTCGATTCCCACCTTTTGGCCCAAGCATCACTGACGAGTCTTAGAAGGACGAAACAGCTTTAGTATTCTAATTAATTAATTTTTTCGCCATACTGTATCTTTTAATAAATTAAAAATGTGCAGCATGTGTGTGTGTTACGTCATTTTTGTCAAATGTGGTTTAAGCATCACATTGACTACAACACAAAGAATAAAAGAAAGATACAAAACATACTGACTTTTGATATTTTATTAAGAATATGAATATCTGGTGTGGTATCTTATACACAGTATCAGCTTACAACAGAGAGCACATTGCTTAGTCTTACATAAGCAATTTTAAGTCAATTAAAGTGCCTTTTATAATCTGCGTGTGGTATAGATCCCATTTAACGATATTTGACTTATACTACACACCAAACAGCATACATTAAACTCAACTGCATTTATTTACAAACACAAAAAAAAAAATCATTTCGACAACTTGTAAAACATCTAGTTGTTGATTAAAGCAAAACATTAATAGGTTTTTATGTTTACAAAAAAAATGGAAGCGTTATTCCGTACGTAAAATTCTGTATATACAACCAATCAGTGTAACTACTTGATGTATTAATGACTAGTATGGGCGTATTTAGTCCTAATCTGTCACCTTTATCAGACAAATGGTGTATGGAGAGAGGAATTAATATACGCTTTCATCTTGTTTTCCAATCCCAAATATACTTTGTTATTTTAACTACTGTTGTAAAAAATTCTGGAAATAAAATAGAAAACGAATAAGATTTGTTCAAGCAAACCGAGTAAAAAAGTGTTATCTCCCTTGAATCTGTGAAAAGCTACCAAAACACAGCAACACTTTAAGTAAAGACATTGAAATGCATTACGAAAGTGACTAGGACTACCGCAAGACTAACTCATTCACCCCAAAAATCACATTTCACAATAAATGCCTGGGCATATCCAGTTTATATATGCAGGAATGAATATGTTATATTTATAACTGCTGCAGGCACTGGTTTCATCAACGTTACTTAACTTAAGGGATTTTCTTAACTTAAAATTCTCCATAGGAAAGCAATACAGAAGATAAGGGGGAAATCCTAGGTTAAGGAACTTTCCTTAGCTTTTGTAATCCTTTCCTATGGAGATTTTTAATTGAAGAAATTTTCCTTAAGCTAAATAAGGAACGTTGAAGGAACGTGGCTAGATGCGAAAAACAAAGACGACAAATTCACTCAATAGAGAATAAACATGCATTATTAGTAGTATATGTTAAATCCAACAAAAATGGCAAGCATACATAAAGGTTAAGCGTGTCATCCTGTGTATCCACAGATTTAATTGACTACTTTAAAAGAATGATAAAGTGGCTGATAAACAAATGAGGGCAATTATTTTTGTGAATATTAATAATTAGTCATTATTTTCATTTATTTTGTAACAATAGTAGTAATAGACAAAATCGAAAAAGATACTTATATGTAGCGCGAAACAACTCTAACGATGAAGACTTATAGCTTGTACCAAGACTACAATGCAACCTGTTCATGTCATTGGCATAAACCAATAATATTTTTTATGATTGAAAATATAAATTAAACACGATAAATATTATGTTTGTGTATCAACAAATTTTACTATAATATAAAATTATTTGGTGTTCACCTTTTTGTTGTATGCAAATTGTACACAAAAGTTCTGAATAACAAGTAAACAGATTAAAAGAAAGTAAAAAAAAAAAAAAAATGGAATATGGTTTATTTCTAAATGCACCTACAAACTTCCATCTTTGTTCGGTCTATTTAAGAAATCCTCCCACTTAATATACCACAGGAAAATAAATGGATAGTACAATCTTGATAATCTTGGTAAGATATAAAAGACATAATTATAAGCCTTCTACGTTAAAATACACTATACGATAAATCGTTTATCTTAATAACCTTATTGGAAGAGTCCTGTCCCGACCACAGCGGGACTTTCTGTGTTTCTATTTCAGAGACTTCAATAAAGAACTGTTAAATGCGTCCTTATCTTTCTCATATTACAAAAAAAAACATCTTTTGTTTCCCCTTCTTTATCGATTAATGCACAGTTTCATTATGCAAATCAATCTTACAAGTTATATTTAGTTAATTACTACCATTATAGCATGCATTGACCTTAAAGGCCCAATAAACGTAACTTTCGGCAAAACTTGAAGCGAAAATCAAGCCTTATAACTTATCATATTTATAGATTTAGTTAAGATTAACTGATTTCAGCAATATTCAAGATGAATTCTTTCGCGGTTACCGGTACAGCAGCGGTTTAAACACGCTATTTGTAAACACGCGTCCATTTCGAACCGTCTTCTTCCTTCGGTTTGTTGTTGAAGTGGGCCCCACCTGAATTATTTTCAATTCTTTGGAATCTTTTATCCAGAGTTTCTAGTTAGTTACCGCTCAGGTTTACTTCGTTTTAGGCTTAGTTTTGCATGGTTATCAACTGGATTTTTTTTCAGAATTTTTCATAATCACGAAAATTTCCCTGAAGTTACGTATATTGGGCCTTTAACACTATTTAGGAATTAAAAGTCTAGACAACAAGCTTTATATGTACAAGTCATTTTCAACATAACACGGATCTTTGTACAGTGATATTTTCATTCCAGCTGGTTTTGCTTGTTCGTGTTTATTTTTAGCTGCATTGTCATTATAATATGAATATAGCATAGCTGCTTGTCGAGTCATTTTCATTCCAGTTGGTTTTGCTTTTGCTTTTCGTGTTGTTTTTAGCTGCAATATAGCATGGATGTAGGTATCAGGGATATTTTCATTCCGGCTGGTTTTGCCTTTCGTGTTGTTTTTAGTTGCAATATAGCATGGATGTTTGTATCAAGGTCATTTTCATCCCAGCTGATTATGCTGTTTCTACGTATATTTCTAGCTGAGCTGTGATTCGTATCTCTCTTGTCTGAGCTCGTCTAGGTGATTGACTCGCAGGTAAGCGTCGGCCGACCGAAGCATCTGCCGCAGGTTATAGAGGGCCAGAATGGCGACCTCGTCGGACGTGGTCAGCTCCATAAAGTGGTTCTTCATTGGTAGAACTGTAAGAGGTGGAAGTCCCAGACAGTTTGCGGCATGGAAACACCTCTGCTGGATCACCTCGCTCCGGTACACGGCCGAGGTGTCTTTCTTCGTGGCTTGGCAAGTGTTGTCTATCTTGTTCAGTAGGACCAACTGGGGGATACCTATTTACAATAAGAAATGAATTTGTTTATTGCATTAGGATGCCGTTTATTTGTTTTTCTTTATAGAAATTTGAATCGGTCAAAAATTTTGTATTGTAAAATCGACGATGATTTTTTTTCAAGTTAAAAAAAATGTTGAATGTGTTCTGATTTGGTTTGTTTCTTTAATTGTTTCATTTTTAACAGTATGTATAACAATTACCACATTTTGTATATATATACAGTGACGTGCCAATAATTGTTTTTTATTTCACTATATATTCTGTGTATTTCCAGCTTTTTTCAATGAATTTCCCTGACTTTGATTATGGATCATGTTAAATGAAATTTTATGTACTTATAGAAAATTGTTTCTTGTTTCATCTCATAAAAATTGTCACTGTTTTACGTTATGTATGACCAGAGAAATCATAATTTATCACATATTTACCAGTGAAGTATCGAAAATTATTCATTCTATAAAAGTGATATTTTTCACTAGTGAAAAATATCACTTTTTCTGATTTGACCAATCAGAACGCTGCTTACCAAACGACGTTTAGGAAAATCAAAAGCTGCCCCTGCATATTTTCCTATTAAATTTGTAATAAACAGAATATCTAACCGTATCTTCAGTTATACCAAACATATTTCACTCCTGTGGCTTATATTTTGATTTTTTCACTCGTGCTGCGCACTCGTGAAAAAATATCAAAATTTTAGTCCCACTCGTGAAATATATTTGGTATTACTGAAGACACTGTTAGGTATCCTAAATTTATTTACAACATCTAATTTTCGGAACGCCATTTTGGTGTCATTTTCAGTGTCTGATTGTGGATTTTTTGTGACATTTAACCGTTTTACATATAGCTGAAATTTGGCAATTATTTTTTATTCTATTTTTTCGAATTTCGCTAAATTCTATATATTATACATATAGATGGTTATTCTTCTGGCCACAAGTGCCTGTGATTTTGGAAGCGTTATATAGAGAAATGGCGTCACACGGAAATTAGCAATGTAGATAATTCTGTATAGTTCCATAAATATACAACGGGAAATTAAATTATTATTACGAGAGGAAACATTGGATATTTCTATACCAAATGACATAAATTGTCAAAATCTATCCATAAACGAAGCCAGAAAAATTAATTGAAAAATGTTTGAAATACAAAGAATATATAGAAAAAAAATGGAAGACTTTTGGTACTGAACTGGATATGTATTTCCTTCATACAAGTTTGAATCGGTGATAATTTGTATCGTGAGATCGGCGATGGTATCATTTAAAGTTAAAAAGAAGGTTCAATGTGCTATGATATGGCTTGTTCATTCACGTTTAAACAGACTATGACACCCGGCGTGTAACGTAACGGAAACAAGGTTGAGGATATCATTATGCAATTAAATACTATTTGTTTTACAATAGTTATGATTCACGTTTTTTCAACTTATATCAATCAATCAATCATGTTTGCCAAAATGTTTGCACGGGGTTGTTTACGGGGGTTGCAAGAGGAAACCGAATGCGCTATATCCTATGCGCCTTTGCGCCGTTGCGCCACTGTCTCTTACCTCTCTGGTCGACTTTGTCCTGGATATCTGTGATCTGCTCTTTCACTCCCTCCGTCACGAATGACATGCCGACCTCGGCAGAGAACTTTTCAGAGTCCAGTACATACACCACGCAATGTATCTTATCCTTCAGCTTCGGGTCCCTAACGTAGCCGTGAGACTTGTTCGTCAATGAGGAGGATTCGTTAAACTGGAATAGACAAAGAATAGTATTTTGATAAAGTATTCAGACAAAAAACATGACAAAATGAACGAATAACAAAACATTTTTCCTTAACAATTTTCTGCTTCCTAATGTCGTCCTTGACACAACCTCATTTTTGGCTTTAAGTTGAGGGCTTGCCCCTGCGAGGAAGGCTATGGTTTCTGTCCCCAGGACAAAAATATGATAAGAGAATACCGAAGCGTTAACAAAATCATAATCCAAACTCAAAATCGATTTAACCAGGGGCAAAATATGAACAAAGGAAAGATTTACATGGAGACCCTTGTTAAAGTACAAGAGAATAAGACCAGGTGTTCCAGAAGAGTAAGCGTCTTCTGCTTCATCGACGACACCCGTCATGTAAATCTTTGTCACATCCAAGTAAACATCAAGTTCCCAAAATGAGAACCAAGTATCATTGTCAATCACAACAAGTAAACACACTAATGAGCAGTGAAGATTAACTGATATCAGCAATATTCAAGATAAATTCTTATACGCGGTTACCGCTACAGCCGCAGTTGAAACTCGGTATTTATAAACAAGCATCCATTTTGAACTGTCCTCTAACTTCGGCTTGTTGTTGAAGTGGTCCCAACCTGAATTAGTTTCAGTTCTTTGGATTTTTCTGTCAAGAGTTTCTTGTTAGTTACCGCTCAGGTTTACTTCGTTTTAGGCATATTTTTGCATGGTTATCAACTGGATTTCTTTTTCATGATTTTTTAGATCTCAAACAAGTTCCTGAAATTATGTATATTGGGCCTTTAACAGGACATAAAACAATCAAAACAAATCAATTGTACCAACAACTTTCGCTTCAGGGAAGACGTTGATTAAATGCAGACGATAAAGATAAATGAAATACTGAAATTGATTGTATGCTGAATTCAGTATACTATCAGTGTCATGGAACCTCTGAATTGTTGACAAATTGTACCTACAATGTAGCTATTGGGAGCATGTCCGTCGAGGATTGCGTCGATGTCCTTGTTTAGACTGAATCCGTCTTCCAGACCCCTGCAGTCGCACATTTGAAAGTGAAGATAGTTTCTGTTATCTGAGCCGGTGACAGGATATTGGCGATACTGCAACACACGAAATCATGTCAAGCCATATCAGTTTGTCATATCTAAAGATGACGTAACACACACATGTGCTGCACCTTTTAAATTTAGTAATATATACTGTATGCAAAAAAAAATGATTTAAACTAAAACACAGAAATTCGGAATAGTATTCTTCAGTTTTGTACGAATAATAAAATGTAGATTTGTTTTAACTGAAAACTTATTTCGCAACCTTTCGAAAACGTCTGCTTTCTTCATCGATCAATGGTGTTGATGACTGAACATGGTGTCTCGACTCTAACTAGTGAAAGGAACGGAATGGGTAAACATGTTACCCATCCCATGGCTGCTAATCGTCTTTGTGTCCTATTGGTCCACATGTCTATACGGTAGGTGCACTGTAGTTAAGTGAAGTGTTTTCATCTGTTTAGAGTTAAGACACCAGTGTGTAACTACACTCTTTGTTGGACAAAGGAAGCAGACGTTGTCGAAAACATGCAAAATGAATGTTCAATTCCTGTGAATGTTCAAAATAAAATTTGACATTGTTCCATGCGATTGAGTAAGTATTGTGATTGACTTCAAAATAAATGTTGCTAAATATTTCAGATATGGCTATTAAGTGTTTGAAAGAATGCTACTATAGTAAAACATTCTTATGAAGACCACCTTACGAAACGCACCAAAATGGTCTTAATAGCGGGGGGCCTACTAGTATGACCATACAGGCAGATTTCCCTGAAGTCCACCTTTAATTAAGGATCTGCTCTTGTGAGGTTTCAATCACGTTCAAATCTCGTTTTGATCTCACCTGAGATATGTGTGTTATATCTAAGAATGGATTATCAATTTTGATAGCAAATATGCATCTGAAAAATGTATCAAAAAATGAGATGTCTGTTGTTTGTAGAACTTTTTTTTATAAGAATTTTAAAAAATGCCAATAATGGCGGCCATTTTGAAAAAAAGTATTTCTGTTTATTTCTTGTACTTCACGAATGGCTAAAATTTTATGTTTTTTGGGCTTGATTTATCATTTAAAATCGTCAGTGTGTCGCCATTTGTCATCATAGCAAGTTAATTTTTGCTGTACAACTTCTTTGTGTTCATTATAAAGCAAGCATTATGCAACATGAATATTTTATTTACATTTTTGATATTTTTCAGATTTTTAGTGTAACTGAGCTATTTTGATTTTAGTTAAAAATAACACATTTGATAATGGGACAAAAAAAACAAGCACGCTACCCCCCAGTTTTTATGACTGCTTTAGAATAAGAAACCCATTTCCTATTGATCTGCAAAATATCTAAAAAAGTTTGTCGCTAGAATTTTTTCTATAAAGCAATAAATCTGCAAAATATGACGAAAAATGGAGTATTTTCTCATTTAAAAATAGGGGTAGGGGTAACTTAAATTCATTTTTTATGCTAAAAGAATAATTTAAAGACCTTTTATTTTCATAATTAATAAGAAAATACCATTTTTGTCAATTCTGCAAACATTCATACATATCCGATCACAAATCTGGAAAATATTGAATGAAATTGTCCTGCAATTGGCCAAAACAGCATTTTTTACATAAATCACGCGTTTTGCTCATTTTGGTATCTTTGACCGAGCATAGCACAAAAACGAGTTCACTACCATGTATTTCTTTTTGCATTTTCTGCTATGCATTGGACTCCCTTTTTCAAAAATTTTGACTTTTCACAAGAGAAGATCCTTGACATATTTTCATGTTCTATTAGTTAATATGTAGGCTTTATATTGTTGAAAAATGTAGCTGATTAGCCAATTGCACACCAAAATACAGCTTACTGATCTGACACTTGACAGGTGTACACAGTGGAATACACACCAGGTGATTTTGTGTTTGGTTGGTGGTCTGAGAACGAAGTGAGGTGAACCTTAGTGCAAAAGTGTTATTTGGGACGTTTCCAAACTTGTCTTAATAGTGAGGTGGTTTTATAAGTTAAACTAAAAATACAAAGGTATATTAGATATTTTTGCAGGACTGAAATGAAATGGTCTTAATAGCAAGGTGTTCTTTAAGTAGTGTTTCAATGTAATTAAATATTGTCATCTTTCTTTCATGATCTGGCTTATATCGATAATAGCACGGGGCACAACTGCTATAGCTACTCGGGCCTCTTTAATACTTATAACCACGTTTTCAGCAAACACACATACCATTGACGTCACACTTTTTCCTCTACTTCCGGCAGCAGCACTCATGGCCACGTGACCCCTGAATACAGATTCCACGGAGTTTAAGAAACTGGATTTGCCGGCGCCGATCGGTCCGATAAAGAGAATATTCACGTGCTGAAGAGCTTCCTCTGGCACACCAAATTCCTTGAGAGGCCAATAGGATTCCACGTCGTCCATGAGTTTATTCAGGTACTGACCAATGAAAACAGAGAACTTTTGTTGGTCAATCCTGGTAAATCAGGATACAAAAACACTTTCTTATGCACGCCATTTTCTATGCTCTGTTAGAAAGTTCAATTATTTTATTTTTACGTATTTACCCAATGGACAATTCATAGAAAAATTAAAGATTAGGTGTCCGCCGTCATAAAAAGGACAGGTATTTCTTCAGCGATTGGTCAAGTTTTCTTCACCAGTGGCCAATCCAAGAGCTAGTCGCGTGCATTCAATTTTGCTTTGATATATGCCTGGGATATTGAAAGGAAATGTGAACAGATGCACCATGTTTCGGCAATTAAAAAAAACTAAAAATGCTTTGATGAAATGAAGTGTTAACTTATATAAAATACAATTTGTGATAGTTCGCCGGGTTACTAATTAATTGTCAGTATCACCTCTTTATCGAACCTTGGCTCATCTCTCCACTGTTTTGTCATGACATTCTGCTTAAAATCTGCAAAATATTGAACATTGAGCGTTATAAATAATATTATTCCCATCAATTTATAAGCATTTTCTTCGGGTTGGAAAGCATGATTTATGTGAAGATTATTTTACACAACCAAAATATGTTTTACTGTGACGTTTGGATGACTAGTACGATATGTACCATGTCACCTTCATCAATTGTTGACATATCGATTAATATTTTATTATTTAAGCAAGATGGTACGAGTGTTAACAACCATATCATTAAATTTTTTAAAACTTTTTAAAGTTTAATTGCACTACTGAAATTTATACATAATTCCAAAAATTATAAACATTCACAGAACAACGATGAGATCAACTATCGTCGCCTTAATAATATATGTTTAGAGTACTTTAGACATCTAGTTGTCCTGTTTATAATATAGTATATAAAGACATATGGACTTGCCCGGTTTGTCTTCTATGTATATTCTATCAATAAAGTCTGCACAGTGAACTTGAAGGACGACGACATTTGAGCCTGCCAAATGTACCTTTCACGCTTTTCAATGTCACTTTACTTACTTTCCACGCTTTACAAGGACATCTTGACTTACCTTCCAACCTTTACAAAGACATTTCTGCCTACCTTTCACGCTTTACAAAGACATTGCTGCCGATCTTCCAACCTTTACAAATAAATTTCTGCCTACCTTTCACGCTTTACAAACATTTCTGCCTACCTTCCATGCTTTACAAAGATATTTCTGCCTACTTCCCCGCTTTACAAAGACATTTCTGCCTACCTTTTATGCTTTACAAAGATATTTCTGCCTACCTTTCCCGCTTTACAAAGACACTTCTGCCTACCTTCCATGCTTTACAAAGACATATCTGCCTACCTTCCATACTTTACAAAGACATTTTAGCCGATCTTCTAACCTTTGCAAAGAAATATTTGCCTACCTTCCCCGACTTACAAATATATTTCTGCCTACCTTCCACGCTTTACAAAGACACTTTTGCCTACTTTCCACACTGTACAAAGACACTTCTGACTATCTTCCACACTGTACAAAGACACTTTGCCTACCTTCTACACTGTACAAAGACACTTCTGCCTACGCCTACCTTCCACACTGTACAAAGACACTTCTGCCTACGCCTACCTTCCACACTGTACAAAGACACTTTGCCTACTTTCCACACTGTACAAAGACACTTTGCCTACCTTCTACACTGTACAAAGACACGTCTGCATACCTTCTACACTGTACAAAGACACTTTGCCTACTTTCCACACTGTACAAAGACACTTCTGACTATCTTCCACACTGTACAAAGACACTTTGCCTACTTTCCACACTGTACAAAGACACTTTGCCTTCCTTCCACACTGTACAAAGACACGTCTGCATACCTTCTACACTGTACAAAGACTCTTTGCCTACCTTCTACACTGTACAAAGACACTTTGCCTACCTTCTACACTGTACAAAGACACGTCTGCATACCTTCTACACTGTACAAAGACACTTTGCCTACTTTCCACACTGTACAAAGACACTTCTGACTATCTTCCACACTGTACAAAGACACTTCTGCCTACGCCTACCTTCCACACTGCACAAAGACACTTTGCCTACCTTCCACACTGTACAAAGACACTTTGCCTACCTTCTACACTGTACAAAGACTCTTTGCCTACCTTCTACACTGTACAAAGACACGTCTGCATACCTTCTACACTGTACAAAGACACTTTGCCTACTTTCAACACTGTACAAAGACACTTCTGACTATCTTCCACACTGTACAAAGACACTTTGCCTACTTTCCACACTGTACAAAGACTCTTCTTCCTACCTTCCACACTGTACAAAAACACGTCTGCATACCTTCTACACTGCACAAAGACACTTTGCCTACCTTCTACACTGTACAAAGACACTTTGCCTACCTTCTACACTGTACAAAGACACTTTGCCTACCTTCTACACGGTACAAAGACACGTCTGCATACCTTCTACACTGTACAAAGACACGTCTGCCTACCTACCACACTGTACAAAGACACTTCTGCCTACCTTCCACACTGTACACGACGACATCCACCACGGGTATAGCTGTGTTAGTCATGTCCCCCAAAGACACTGGAATATGATCGTAACTGAACACGTCTGCGTCCATTTTGGAGTTGAGGAGAAAAGTACCATCGTCTTCTTTTGCAATGTTTCCAGTAAATACTCCTAGGTCTGGACCACTCCCGAAGGTCGGGCCAAACTGTTCATCATATACAAGGGCCGAGTCGAATCTCCTTATGGGAAACTTTTTCGCTTGTTCATCTCCGTCACCTCTGAGACAAAAGAGGAACGCATTTCTATCGTAGACATTTCCGATGGAAGTTGACTGCCAGCTGACCGTCGTGTACCCTCCATACACATGTCCTTCCTCACTATATATCACGGTCACTGCGAAAGATACCATACATATATTTATCACTTAGATAATCTTTCATGGGTGTCAATGTAATTTGGAATTCATTAAACGAGTTCAATACGTTGATATGTCACAAGCCTTTATTTAAGGATTAACCTTTGATTTTGTTTAGTTTATGAGATCATAAATCCAATGGAGCACGAGGTAAATTGCGTAAACGCGAAGCGTTTACGTTAAATTTACCGACTGCTCCATTAGATTTATGATCTCATAAACTAAACAAAATCAATGGTTAATTCTTATATTTACAGTATTTTCCTGTAAATGGGTCATAATTTTTCTGTTCAATTTAGCCCAATCTGCAGATATTTTTTCATTTCAAAACATACAAACGTGAAAACAGTTCAATAAATGTAACAGCATGAAATTTGCATAAGCGGTAGCTAGCTCCCCCATGTTAATTGTTGATGACGTCATACAATTGTGATTCGAACGGGATAATTTGCATAGCTCCGCCCTCATTTTGTTGTATTGTTGTCGACGTCATAGAAATTTTACACGTTCTCAAGTATAGTTATTGGAAAATAACACTAGTTTGCAGTACAATGGTTATCGAGTGAATATCAGTGTAGACTGTAAATATTAGAAGATAACATACATTGGGCCCATTAGATTCATCTGGTCTTTGTGCAACGGAAATGTAAGCACATTAGATTGGTAAAAGAACTATCACCGATGAAACCTTTAGAACTGTTCTATAGTTAGGGGTTCACTATTGTATCATGACATGATACGGTACCATTAAAGATCACTTTTTGTGTAACCAAAACATTTATCTTGGAACTAGTTATACAGAACTAATTTAATTTTACTTCTAAATTAATAAATCAAAGGGGTTTTACGCACCTGACCCTTCTGCTTCTACATTAGTTTAGTTTAGCATCACTGAAGAGTCCTAGGAGGACGAAACAGCTGTATGGTGCAGTTTAATTAATTTTTTCGGCATACTGTATCTATTACTAAATTTAAGAGGTGCAGCATATGTGTGTGTTACGTCATCTTTATGATAGAGAGTGGCAGACTCTGCTGGTGGATTTTTTAGTCCCTGAGGTTTGCTGGAACCTCCATGGCCACAGTTAATCTCATTTGAGAAGTGGCACGGTACTTAATATACACACTCCTAAGTGTCATATGTTAAATGCGTCGGAAGGAGGATAACATAAATACTTAAATTAAATATCAATATTTACAGTCTACACTGACATTCACTCGATAACCATTGAACAACAGACTATTATTATCACCGCATAACTGTACTCAAACACGTGATAAATTTCTATGACGTCGACAACAATACATGTGGGCGGAGCTATGCAAATCCAACAGTTTGAAACACAATTGTGTGACATCACCAACAATAAACGTGGGCGGAGCTTGCAAATTCCATGCTATTATATCTATTGAACCATTCCTACGTTTATTAGTTTTGAAATGAAATCTGTGTCCGAAGATTGGACAATAATGAACAATATAGTTAAGAACATTTCACAGAAAGATACTGTAAAAATAAGGATAAACTTTCTATTTTGTTTAGGTTATCGGGGGATAACTATAATGGAAAACGGGTAAATTATACATAACCGGCGGTTATTGAATTTACCCGTTTTCCATTGTAGTTATTCCCCGATAACCGAAACAAAATAGAAAGTTAATCCTTAATAAACTATAACAGATGTGTGTGACTTACGTGTTGGTCCATGGTTATCACACCTCTGATGAAATACAGCGGCTGAACATCCATTCTCCTTGGCACTGTACAGCTTGTTGAAGCACTTTGGACCGTCACCAATGTACTCCTGTAGCACGTCCTTGTCTTGGTCAGATAGACTGGTCATAGTCAACAAATTACTCGTTCGTTTTTTGTTATACGTTCTGAAACAAAACAAAAAAATGAAGATATTACTAATGTAACAAAAGAGTATACGTATTGTGCATAATATTTACAGGGACAACATGGTGAAGCATATTTTCCGTCTACCACATAAACAATATTAATGAAATCTCCTTATGGTCAATCACGGTAAGATAATTTCGAAGTATCATTCAAGATTTCGTACTGTGGGACCAACATTTTAGCTTGGGAATGCCAACCTATTAACACAACTAGCTTATTGGGCCGTTTCATTGCAAGCAATGTGTAAAATTCGTACCCGTGTCAGCTGAAAGATTGCAAAGCGATACTTTTGTCAAATGTACAAAACATAATAAGAATTCATACTTCTTTTTTTAAAGAAGGGCAAATAAAACAAAGCAGGCTTTGTTAAGGGTCGGTTTACCTGCCTTGGTGATAGATGAATGATCACCAAACACAAATTTTTTATTCGGGGAATGAGTCCTTATATATATTTTAAACAGATTGTATAACTCTATAAGAGTTACGTATTAGTTAGCAACGGGCCCAGAGCTATTGTGTCTGGTATATTTTATCTCTCAACAGATATCAACAGGTAGCAGGAATTCTAACTAGCTGATTTACACATTAACCGACTAGTTATTATATCTGTCATCAAATGGACAGGCTAATTTGGTGTTCACCGATACCTGTTTGCACACGGATGCATTTTACATTTTGCCCACGTTCCGTTGAGTTTTGACAACATGCAATAGAGGGTAAGAAAGGGCAGGCCAAACCAGGGCGGATTGGTCAAGTGGTTAACACTCCGGCCTTCCATGCAGACGGCCGGGGTTCGATCCCCGTAATCGTCACACGCATGGAACATTCAGAGAAAGTATTTTTCTCCTGCCCACACAACTCCAACAACCCAGGTGGATTATGAAATGGTCTGGGGTGGGTGTTGCAGTATCTGTGCTGTAGCATTTAAGTGAGGTGGTACTCTAAAAGATGCCGTTGGAAACACGGTCCCACTACAAACAGAACACAATTCACCTCCAGCACACACACATACATACACACACATATGGAGATATCAGACAGGTGGTATAGGACAATTAGTAAGCGCCTGATAAGGCAGCTCTTGCGAACTCCTCAGAATTGCATATGATAGAACTGTATGTGTTAATTGTATTGATTGTATGAGAATTGTATATCTATGTACTCTAAAGCGCTTTAGAGTGGCTTATGTTACATAGATAGGGCGTTATATCAAATGTTTTATATTGTTATTATTAAAGAGAGGCCAAAGCGTAATGCTTGCAGAGGAGGTTACGATATATATACCAATAGTAGTATCCGTGTCTTAGAATATAATAAGTATGTATAGATTCAATACAGCATAAGTTACTTAGCTGTAAAAATTGAGATAATGACCGGAAATTTTGAGACACAACGCTATGGAGTACTCAGTTCGAATTCGTATTACTGTACTTTGATGATAAGCTGTTATCACCTGCATAATTCATATGTATTTGTATTATAATGTCACTGTGATTCAAGACCATGAATAAACTATGGATGTTATTAACTATACCGTGTCGTTACTGCTAATGTGAAACATTAATAATATTTAAAAAAAACCTGCAGTTAACATCCAATGCTAAACATATATTATATTTTTTTTTAAATTTAAATAATATTGCTTAAACCGAATGAAAGCATCCTAGCCCAACATGCAGTACGCTTTTAAGGGGAGATAGCATTGTAGGTAGGTGAGGATCCTTTTATTCGTGGAACTGTTTATAAAAATCCATACTTAGTGAAAACCTGACTCATTGCATAACATCCGTAATACTGAGACTAGCACGTGTCTACTATACCGGTAATGAAAGTAGACGGCCATTTTGAATTTTTCGGTTCGATACTTATACACGTTACAATAATATTTCTGTTTAATTGCTCTTATTAATGGGGAAATCTCTCACTTAAGTTATGAGGAAGGGTTTGATGTAGCTTGAAAAAAACATACAAGAAAATGAACGAGTCAGATGACAGATATATGACGTCATGGCAACATTGCATGAGGGAGTCAGACAAATGAAATTAAGACAAACTAGTGTTATTCAAGACTTCTCGCACTTTTTTCACTTAACATTCATTGTTAATTTCTAAATTTGTTGCAAGAACTTGAATTCGTACAAAAAAAATTTGTAACTCCACAGGGCTTGCAAAATGAAAACGTCGATACTTGTTTGGATCGAACTAATATGAAACAGGAATATTACTGTTGTATTAGAAAATACATGAAAATATTCTTTAACTATTACATATACCTGCACAACTCACCTCGTACAGTCAGGAAGACGAAGTCAGAATAAGTGGTTTATCTTCAACGATGCTGGACAATCTCCTTGTCAGAACTAAAAGGCAAAACCCAGAAAGGAAAAGTGAAAAATCCCACTGAAATAGGCCTTGTGTGTAAGATAGCCGTAAAACGAAAGTAAAATACACAACATGGTTCTATATATATATAACTTTACACTGAAAACTGAGTAGAAGCGCTCTCACCTATACTTAAAGATAACTAATAAAACGAAAGTAAAACTTAGCAATAAGCATAAATTCAGTATAACCATGCGTGCCTTGTAACTAAGCTCTATATATAGCATAGTAACTAAAAGCAAATATAATTCACAAATAGATTTTTTTTATTTATATATTAATTTTATTTTTTAGTTTTTTTTTCAATACAATGTAGTCTTAATTACTCACATACAAAGTTAATCCAAAATATATACCAGAACAGGTAATTTCATAATAATTAAACTTTGCCAGTACTGCAATACCAACAACAAAAACATTACTGGATAAAGTATATGCATACTTGCTTCACAGGCACTTGTGGCCAGGAGAATAACCATCTATATATATAATATAGCGAAATTTGAAAAAATAAAATAAAATATATAAACTAATTTGTTTAATTTTCTTTTTATGTTATTAATCATCTAAAACCATAAAGAAAAAATTGCCAAATTTCAGCTTGATACGTCAAGCGATAAAATTTCACAAAAAAATCGACTATCAGACACTGAAAAAGAGACAGGAGGAATTTAAAACATCATTCCCACTAACTAATCCAATACCGCGAGACTTCCGAAACGATATATGACATCCAGTGTCTGATAGTCGATTTTTTGTGAAATTTAACCGCTTGACGTATCAAGCTGAAATTTGGCAATTATTTTCACTATGGTTTTAGATGATTAATAACATAAAAAGAAAATTGGAACATTTAGTTTGTATATTTTACTTTTTAAATTTTGCTAAATTCAATATATCATATATATATATGGTTATTCTCCTGGCCACAAGTGCCTGTGACTTGCTTTGCACTTATACATAACATCATGTAAATTAATTATTTGTATGCACTTTTAGTGCTGGTACGATGATGATCAGATACAGTTGATTAATCAGTAATTGACCTTCTTCCGATGCCAGTATCAGTTACAATGTGTAATCTCTAATGATTGATTTAACTGGGTTTACATAGAACAATTAAAAGTCATTTTTTTCAAAATAGAGAAAATAATTTCCTTATTACTTGGACGTTTTATTTCTGCATATCTATTTTTCAATTTTTAAAGTTCTTATTGTATTTTGATATCATGTACTATTAATAGAACACACTGAAATAAACCTTCTGTGTAAGATAGCGGCGAAACGAAAGTAAAATAAACAACTAGGTTCTATATATAACTTTACAACGAAAACTGAATAGAAGCGCTCTCATTCATACTTAAAGATAAAACAACAGTAGGTTTGATATAAGATAACTACTAAACGAAAGTAAAACTTAGCAATAAGCATAAATTCAGTATAACCATGCGTGCCTTGGAACTAAGTTCTATTTATAGCATATAGTAACTAAGAGAAAATAGAATTCACAAAAAGATTCTATTTATAACTATATGTAACACACGACACAAAGTGAAGGGAAACCCAACAAAAGGCTGAAGTATAGTATGATAGTTTATAGATTCGAGCTAAAACGAAAGTAGGATTAAGTCACGTACGCACTTTGATTAAAACTTAATATAAATCGCGATCGGCGCATTTTATGACAAAACAGAAGTAAACGTGAATCCAATTTTATATAAGATTGGTTAATGCATGTTTTCCTGCATAAAAAGTGTTTTTTTTATTATCTTTAACATCGTTTTTTGTTTATTTATTTTTACCGATCTTGTCAGTACATAATTATATACATTCGAGAGACAACATCACACAACCTCATCACAAGGCGTTCAATTATCATGTAAACCATCATCATCATCATTATCATCATCATATCATCATCATCCTAATCCGCACACGCACAGTCGTAATCATATCTATAAATTGTGGATGTTTGTCGAGGTCGACACGTTGTTATATGAACCTGATTGAATGATATCAACCGAGAACGCAGTCCAAAGTCGATATATAAGTACTCTTTCAAGGCCATATAAAAACGTATTGACAGAGAAAAAAATTTGAACTTCATATTACTTTACTAAAACAGTATCAGTACATACCTGTGTCTAACAGCGGAACGAATAACATGATCACAGGGGCTCGATAAATATTATCAATACTTTTATCCGCTGTTTACACACGTTCTTCAACCTTGTAGGGTTCTGAGATATTAAAACGAGTTTCGCGGCATTCAAAAGTCTTCTCTTTTTTTATTCCTCAATATCCTTAATTTTCACAAGGTGTAAGAACGTTTATAAACAGTGGAAAAAAGGTGTTGATGATATTAACGTGCGTGCATAGGGAAATTTTAAGAATTAATGCCACACACATCACTGAAAAATCCCGAAACCGATCCCCTGTGAACCGGATCAAGTTGCATGAGATCGTTATATTATCGCCAAGTCAAGATAATTAGTATTTTATCAGTGAACCTGCAACAGACACCAAGGACGAGCGAGTCAGAATCGAGGAAAACGAGACACTATGCTTCACTGGGGAGATAGCCTGCATGCAACATAATATTCCTCCTGCATTATTCTGTTGGTTTAGGTTTGTTATCCTTTGATTATTTTTTACACTTTTTTCGGTGTGAAACCAATGTTATCCCTATGACTACTGGGCCACAAGGACCTGAGAATTTGTTACAGCTGATTTTGGACCTACAATTGTAAACTAGAGTGTTTAGAACAATTTTTCACGGTTTGGGAGTTTAGATCAATTTTCAATAAAAATGCCCCCCCCCCCCCCCCCCCCACATAGTCATAAAATAATGGTTTTATGATGCTCAGGTCCCTGTGTACTGGGCGTATGCGACTCTTGTATTGTAAGATGGGGGGAGGGGGGGGGGGGGTGGCTGTTATCTCTCTAACTCCAGTGTGGGTGTGTTCCCTCTTACTGTGCTATACCATTGAAATTTAAGAGAAAGAAATAATCCGTCTCATAAACATTATAATATTATATTGATTTTAAAGTAGGAAAACAACATTTTATAGTAACCAATTGAAATTATTTAGGAGTCAAATTGACAGTGTTATTAAGCTAAAATTTATTGTTTATCAGCTGACACCCGGGGTCCGACGTTATCAGTTACATCATCCTTAAACCTTGAACGTCTGGCTGGGAATACCAAGCCATTTATATTAAGGTATGAGAAACAGCATTCCGTATTGCCACAAAAAGAAAGTGTCTTGTACATTGTATACCTAAAACGAAACGTGACCAAGGTAAGTCATTCATAATTGAAGGAGGACATTGACATTTAATATATTTACGTTGTAGGTAATACATGTATTTTGTATTTTTATCAGTTTCTTTTATGAATATCTTAACTATATGTGTCGTTTTGACGTCATACTTTAATTCAATTATTATAATTTCGATTCGTTTAAAAAACACTGAAAATCTGGACAAATTAAATATTTTTATAATCGAACGAATCACTGGAAGATTAAAACGAGAGGAAGCTAAAATAACGTTGGAGTAACGTTGGACACTTAGGAGACCACTGAAAAAGGAAAACAAAAGCAATTGCAATTTATGTTTTTATCAACGATATTTTGTTTATCTTTTAAGTTGAGGTCTATTGATATGCTGCAGCAATCATCAAATATAGAAAATATCGCGGTAAAAATAAGAAACTTACCCCCTTTTGTTTGATGCAGAAAACACTGGTCAGGTCTTGTTTCGCTTTAACATGGATTTTCCTGTTTCTTTGTTAAGAACTGAAAGAAAATCACATAAATTACGTCACTGTGGGTTAAGAAAATGCAAAACGAAAGTACGGGGTTTTACCATACTTGTGTACACAAGCTACAGCTAGATCGTAACAACCTTTGGTCCAATACACTCACATAATCTGTGACCAGTTATCTTGTAAAAGGTAAGTATTATTTCCAGTTAGTTCTAAATATAGTTTTATATATAAGTGCATATAGTATGAATGCAATTAACTGCTCGTTAGAAACAAATGTGTCCCTTAGATGAAAGCTAATCCATTAGATAAACTCCATGTGTAACATATACACAAAACGAAAGTACGGGTTTTACCATGCATGCGGCCTTCAGTATCTTCCACGTGTTAACTATCAGTGAGATTAATTGTATTGTTAACTGTGTAATATAAATGAAAGTTAATAGTGATTAATACAAAAATGTATATTACGCAAAGTAATCAATATTTTGTCACTCCGTGCTATATATTAGTCACTCTTGTGCAATAAATTGGTCAACCTGTTATATTTCGTTCACTCCATGTTATTATATATTGGCCACTCGATGTTATATGCTATATATTGACCGGATGGTCGGATGGTGCAGTGGATAGCGCACTTGCCTTTCACCAAAACGGCCGGGGTTCGATTCCCGATAGGACGTGAATAGGTATTGGGGTCGACCCTCTGCCCGACCATGTTGATTTTCTCCGGGTACTTCGGTTCCCTCCCACAATAAGACCCCGCCAACGCCAACATCATGGCAAACAAGAGTGATTAATATAAGCTGGATACATGTAACTTGTTTCATAATTATTGTAAAAGTTTGTATTTGTTTATGTACTGGTCACTCCATGTTAAATATTGGTCACTCCATGTTATATTTTGGCCACTCCATTTTACATGTAATTATTGCTCACTCCATGTTGCACATCGGTCACTCTATGTTATAAATTTGTCACTCCGATCAATTCATAGCCAGATTTGTAGGAATATTGATAGTAAACTTATCTAATTTCTGTTCTATCATTGTATTGTTGTCAAATTTCCAGCAGGGAAACTGGCTGAAGGTGGACAAAGCTGTCACAATGGGGGCGTTTTTCTCGTCACAGCATCTGACAGACGTTACAGATGCTCTCACGGTAAATGATACCTAAAGTCTTAACTTCTACACAATTTAATAAAGTCAGGATATCTCAAGTATTAACTTCTACACAATTTAACAAAGTCAGGATATCTCAAGTCTTAACTTCTACACAGTTTAACTAAGTCAGGATATCTAAAGTCTTAACTTCTACACAAGTTAACTAAGTCAGGATATCTCAAGTCTTAACTTCTACACAGTTTAACTAAGTCAGGATATCTCAAGTCTTAACTTCTACACAAGTTAACTAGGTCAGGATATCTCAAGTCTTAACTTCTACACAATTTAACTATATCTCAAGTCTTAACTTCTACACAATTAAGTCAGGATATCTCAAGTCTTAAATTATACACAATTAAGTCAGGACATCGAAAGTCTTAGCTTCTACACAACATAGTCAAGATGTTAACTTCTATTAACTAAATCAGGATATCTCAAGTCTAAACGTCTACAAAATAAGTCAGGATATCTTAAGTCATGACTTATAACTAACCAAGAAAGGATATCTTAAGTCTTATCTTCGACACAAATAAGTCATCAGGATAGCTCAAATATTAATTTCTACACAACTTAGTCAGGAAAACAAATGAATTAACTTCAACAAACTAATACAGGATATCTCAAGTCTTAACTTCTACACAAGTTAACTAAGTCAGGATATCTCAAGTCTTAACTTCTACACAGTTTAACTAAGTCAGGATATCTAAAGTCTTAACTTCTACATAAGTTAACTAAGTCAGGATATCTCAAGTCTTAACTTCTACACAGTTTAACTAAGTCAGGATATCTCAAGTCTTAATTTCTACACAGTTTAACTAAGTCAGGATATCTCAAGTCTTAACTTCTACACAAGTTAACTAAGTCAGGATATCTCAAGTCTTAACTTCTACAAAATTTAACTATATCTCAAGTCTTAACTTCTACACAATTAAGTCAGGATATCTCAAGTCTTAAATTATACACAATTAAGTCAGGACATCGAAAGTCTTAGCTTCTACACAACATAGTCAAGATGTTAACTTCTGTTAACTAAATCAGGATATCTCAAGTCTAAACGTCTACAAAATAAGTCAGGATATCTTAAGTCATGACTTATAACTAACCAAGAAAGGATATCTTAAGTCTTATCTTCGACACAAATAAGTCATCAGGATATCTCAAATATTAATTTCTACACAACTTAGTCAGGAAAACAAATGAATTAACTTCAACAAACTAAGTCAGGATATCTCAAGCCTTAACTTCTACACAACAAAGTCAAGATTTCTCACATACCAACTTCTAAACAACAAAGTCAGGATATCTCAAATACCACTTCTACACAACAAAGTCAGGATAACTCAAATACCACTTCTACACAACAAAGTCAGGATAACTCCAATACCAACCTCTACATAACAAAGTCAGGGTACCTCAAATACCAACCTCTACACAACAAAGTCAGGTTAACACAACAAAGTCAGGATAACTCAAATACCAACTTCTATACAACAAAGTCAGGATAACTCAAATACCAACTTCTACACAACAAAGTCAGGATAACTCAAATACGAACTTCTACACAACAAAGTCAGGATAACTCAAATACGAACTTCTACACAACAAAGTCAATATAACTCAAATACCAACTTCTACACAACAATGTCATGATAACTCAAAGACCAACTTCTACACAATAAAGTCAGGATAACTCAAATACCAACTACTACACAACAAAGTCAGGATAACTCAAATACCACTTCTACACAACAAAGTCAGGATAACTCAAATACCAACTACTACATAATAAAGTCAGGATAACTCAAATACCAACTACTACACAACAAAGTCAGGATAACTCAAATACCAACTTCTACACAACAAAGTCAGGATAACTCAAATACCAACTTCTAAATAACAAAGTCTGGATAACTCAAATACCAACTTCTACACAACAAAGTCAGGATAACTCAAATACCAACTTCCACACAACAAAGTCATGATAACTCAAAGACCAACTTCTACACAACAAAGTCAGGATAACTCAAATACCAACTTCCAAACAACAAAGTCAGGATAACTCAAATACGAATATCTACACAACAAAGTCAAGATAACTCAAATACAAACTTCTACACAACAAAGTGAGGATAACTCAAATACCAACTTCTACACAACAAAGTCAGGATAACTCAAATACCAACTTCTACACAACAAAGTCAGGATAACTCAAATACCAACTTCTAAATAACAAAGTCTGGATAACTCAAATACCAACTTCTACACAACAAAGTCAGGATAACTCAAATACCAACTTCTACACAACAAAGTCAGGATAACTCGAATACCAACTTCTACACAATAAAGTGAGGATAACTCAAATACCAACTTCTACACAACAAAGTCAGGATAACTCAAATACCAACTTCTACACAACAAAGTCAATATATCTCAAATACCACTTCTATACAACAACGTCAGGATAACTCAAATACCAACTTCTACACACCAAAGTAAGGATAACTCAAATACCAACCTCTACACAACAAAGTCAGGATAACTCAAATAACACTTCTACACAACAAAGTCAGATAACTCAAATACCAACTTCTACACAACAAAGTCAGGATAACTCAAATACCAACTACTACACAACAAAGTCAGGATAACTCAAATACCACTTCTACACAACAAAGTCAGGATAACTCAAATACCACTTCTACACAACAAAGTCAGGATAACTCAAATACCACTTCTACACAACAAAGTCAGGATAACTCAAATACCAACTTCTACACAACAAAGTCAGGATAACTCAAATACCAACTTCTACACAACAAAGTCAGGATAACTCAAATTCCATCTTCTAAATGACAAGGTAAGAATAACCCAAATACCACTTCTACGAAACAAAGTCAGGATAACTCAAAAACCACTTTTACACAACAAAGTCAGGATAACTCAAATACCACTTCTACACAACAAAGTCAGGATAACTCAAATACCACTTCTACACAACAAAGTCAGGATAACTCAAATACCACTTCTACACAACAAAGTCAGGATAACTCAAATACCAACTTCTACACAACAAAGTCAGGATAACTCAAATACCATCCTATAATTGACAAGTTCAGAATAACCCAAATACCACTTCTACACAACAAAGTCAGGAAATCTCAAATACCAGCCTCTACACAACAAAGTCAGGATAACTCAAATACCATCTTTTAAATGACAAGGTCAGAATAACCCAAATACCACTTCTACACAACAAAGTCAGGATAACGCAAATACCACTTCTACACAACAAAGTCAGGATAACTCAAATACCACTTCTACACAACAAAGTCAGGAAATCTCAAATACCAACCTCTACACAACAAAGTCAGGATAACCCAAATACCACTTCTACACAACAAAGTCAGGAAATCTCAAATACCAACCTCTACACAACAAAGTCAGGATAACTCAAATACCATCTTTTAAATGACAAGGTCAGAATAACCCAAATACCACTTCTACACAACAACGTCAGGATGACTCAAATACCACTTCTACACAACAAAGTCAGGATAACCCAAATACCACTTCTACAA
The DNA here is from genome assembly GCA_947623455.1 of Mimachlamys varia. Classification (NCBI taxonomy): domain Eukaryota; kingdom Metazoa; phylum Mollusca; class Bivalvia; order Pectinida; family Pectinidae; genus Mimachlamys; species Mimachlamys varia. The sequence continues at coordinate 54,848,649 of OX392528.1, forward strand.
AACAACGTCAGGATAACTCAAATACCACTTCTACACAACAAAGTCAGGATAACTCAAATACCACTTCTACACAACAAAGTCAGGATAACTCAAATACCAACTTCTACACAACAAAGTCAGGATAACACATCAAAGTCAGGATATCTTTAGACTCATAATTGTTTAGCACAACCGACATACCAACAAAGATGGACAGGAAAGCGTTATTCATAACGATTTTAAGTTCGGATTATGGCTTTGTTGACATTTCGGTATTTTCTATTTTTATCCCTATAGATTTATTAGAATATTTTAATAACTCTGCAAATGGCTGGTAAATTATCATGTAATCATCAATTGTAACTTACCTTGAACACACTTTAATAATGAAATAGAAACATTCAATGTTTTTCAAGTAAATTTGAACTCCTAAAAATTGTTAATGTGCTTAATATTAAACATATATCAATTATGGACCTTTGCTGAGATCAATATGGTGTAATACCAACCTGGTAGAATCAAATATTGACCGAGGTCGTTAGCCCGAGGTCAATATATTGAATTCTACATGGTCAGCTTAACACCATATTGACCGAACCAAAGGTCCTTAATTTTTATATTAGATGTGAGACTTGTTATATCTGTCTTGATAAAGAATGAAATTTATAGTTGTATGCATAAGTACTATAACATCACACTGATTATGACGTCACAATTGCGATATTGACTCGGTGTTTCTAAAGATAGAAACATCAGGTCGATATCACAAAATATGGACTCCATGTGACCATATTTAAGCCAATGACAATTGAGGAAAATCAGACCACATCTAATTTACGAAAATAGTGACCGAAAACTACTAGAATGTTAAAGGTACTTAAATGAATGAGGTATTCTACATTAATTTATATACATAGCAACAGGCATGTCGTAGAGGTATATATAACTTTATGAACGTGTTGGCGTTCTTTATGAAACGAATATTTCCTTTATGATACTAGTACACAATTTATCTAATCTAATTTACACGGAATACGTTACATTACAGACTGTCCAGGAGAATATTGTAAGTCAGAAGACACTCGGGGATGCTGCTTGGCTGCAAGTAAAGAACATTCATGACCGATTAGACGAAATGAAAACAATGCTTTATCACAAAGCTTGTTCAAAATGCAAGCCGAAAATCCAGAAAATCCTCGGCGAGACACCAGCACGCATACGCAACATGGTTAATGACTTGCCAACAGAAAATCAAGTGTTACTACAAGACATAGCCCGCATCATGATCGAGAAGGAAATGTCAAAATCCGGAAATAATGACGTCACTGATGGAGATATAAACCTGACACTTGGATATGTTGATGAGAATCGGTATGCTAAGATGGAGGAGGCGCATAAGGCAAACATAGAAGAGTATGAAACGAGGCTGCGTGATGCTAAAGAAAATATCAAAGTTTTAGAGTTCAAAAATGACGAAGCCTCTGTACAGGAATTGGCGATGAACCATAGGCTTGAAAGGAAGCAAGAGGAAGTTGATAAACTACAGACTAAGATAGAAGAACTAGAACGTAATTTACAAAACCGCACCACCGAGGGAAGTAAATTAGCAGCTGCAAATGCTCGTCTCAAAGACCATACTGATGTGCTTCAGACTAAATTTGATGCACTCATGAAAGGTCTCGACAACCGGGAAAGAGAAGTCAAAGAAGTTTTACAACTAAGGCAGGAAAATGAAGAGATGTCAACTATCATTGCCAAATTGCAGAAGAACCAAGGTAAGAGCTTACACATTATTAGATGTTCTAATTTCTGCGTATTTAATAGCGTTAGAGTCCTTTCGGGGGCTGCAATTATAACACCAAATCGCAATTGAAGATTGTTTTCCATGTTAATTTGTGCACATAATTACCATACCCATCAGTTTCTTTCATATCAAATATTGAAATAATCGCGATTGCTGTATATTATAAAGGTGTACAGATTAAAGGGATTCAACAAGAACGAGAAGAAGCAAACACCGATATCCGAAGCTTTGAAGAGGAAGAAAATTTCATTGAACAGGAAAATGCAAAATATGTGAAACAAGTTTTCAGTTCAGCAGAAGAAGAAAGAGTAAATAAAAAACCATTTGAGAAATCAGAAATACAAACAAAACAGTCAATGACATCATCAGCCCACTTGGAAATAGACGCCGGATCACAGGACAGCATGGAGAATCGAATAACCGCATTGCAAGATGAAAATGCCAGATACTCCGAGGAAATCTCAAATTCTGCGGAGGAGGTCAACGAACTGAAAAGAAAGTTGACATCACTTGAAAATGAAAACGAAACTTTGAACGTAAAAATTACTGATATGTCCAAAACCAAGAATGAGCTGGAATTGACAAAAGAAAAGCAAAGGCAACAAATGGAAGAATCTACGGAAGAAATAAACAGAATGAAAAAAGAAATGACTGCAGCAACAAAACAGAAAAGAACTTTGAATAAAAGACTAGCCAGTTTGTGGCAGACACATAACGAACTCGAAAGGACAAAAAAACAACTAGTAAAGGAAAAGCAAGAATTGGAAGAGTCCTATAAAGAGCAGATGAGAAATCTTCAGGAAGAAAATTCAAGCTACGCCAACGCAATCGAAAATGCTATAAAAGACATTAACAATTTAAAAGGTGAAATGATGGCATTATTAAAACAAATCGAAACTCTGAATGATAGATTAGCCAAAGTGTCACAAACAAATAAAGAACAGGAATTGACAACAAAACAACTAGCAAAGGAAAAACAAGAAATGGAAGATTCCTTTAAAGAGCAGATGAGAAAGTTCGAGGAAGAGAATTTAAGCTACGCCAACGAAATGGAAAGCTTGAAAGAAAAGTCAACCAGTTTGTCACAGGCACAAAAAGAACTCGAAATGACAACAAAGCAACTAGCAAAGGAAAAACAAGAAATGGAAGATGCTACAGAAAAAGAAAAAGAGAAGCTGTCTAAACAAGTTTCTTATCTCCAGGAGATCAACGAAAACATCACGTGTAATGTTGCCATGCTCGAAGAAGATAACAGCAAGCTTAGGACGGATCTGAGTATGTTGTTTTTGATAAAAGTTCAATATGAGATGTCCAGCTAAGATATAAAGAGTTTAACATATCTTGCTATTTATTTATCACATAACTGGCCGGTTCAGTCATGTCATACGGCCATGTCATAAAAATGGTATTACACACGTGTAATAACACTATTGTGACATCATAAACAAATGACGACTTTATGACGTCATATGATTGTCTCGGTAGTGAAAATCGTACTGTCACAGAAGAAATTTGCCTTTCTTATAGAAAATTGATATGAGAGTTTTTATGTATTTTCTCATAAATATAAGTTATGTGATAAATAGAATCTTACACTCGTGTCAATGTAATATGGAATTTATTAAACTCGTTAAATAATTTAATAAGTCACTCGCCTAAAGGCTCGTGACATATAAAAATATCTAACTCGTTTAATAAATTCCGTATTACATCGACACTCGTGTAAGATCCTGAAATATATCTTACTATTAAGGATTAATAAATTGACCATGGTGATGTTTTCTTACTATTAATCGAGTATATATTTGAAAAGTTAATGGTAACTATTACTTTTTGATCCTTTTAATCAAACAGTGGGTATGCTATGCATCGCAGATTTAACCTAGTTAACCACTGTTTCTAGATTTTTTTCTTCATTTTACTATGTCAAACGAAGTTATAACTCAAATGAAATTTCAAGAGATTGCCGTATATAATAAGAATATGTCTCTATTGAATATCCAATTGTTAACCTTAAACGTTAAGTATTCCTGAATATAGTTAATGTTTGGTTTTACAAAGCATTGCATCTCTTTTCCCAAATGAACAAGGATAACAAAATCTTTGAATAGTAACCGATCAATTTTACTTAAATACTCCCAATAGGTGCTACCCAAGAAGAAATGAAATCAGCACGAAACGAAATAGGACAGAATCAAGAACTTAACCAACGATTAGAGAAAGAAAATGCCGGACACGTCACAGAAATCCAGAGATCTACAGCAGAAATTCATAATTTAAAAACCGAAGTAGCAAAATCGGACTTACAGATATCTCGTTTAGAAAAGGACATCTCTACGGTTACCCAGTCCAAAGACCAACTCGAAACTTTAGTGCATGCACTTCAAAGGGAGAAGCAAGAAATACGCAAATTATTGACGAAGCAAATGGAACGTTTACCAGACGAAAACGAAGACGTCTTGTCAATAATATCTGGATTCAAGAATTACGTTGATAGGTTACAAATAGACCTGCGTAAGTTGTAAAGATTAAAAAAATACAAACCCTATTACGTTGACAGGTGAATTAGGACAATATGTACAATATCTATCCTTTACTTTAATATATTTTATCACATAACTGACCCTTTTAGTCATGCCATACGGCCGTGTCAACAATACGGTATCACATATATGTGTAATTACACTATTGTGACGTCATAAATATATGATGTATTTATGACGTTATATGATTGTCTTGATAGGGAAAATCGCACCGTCAAAGTAGAAATTTTTGCCTTTTATATAAAGAAATGAATTTGAGAGTGTATTTTCTCATGAGTATAATTTATGTCATAAATATAAATTTACACTCGTGTCAATACAATGTGGAATTTATTCAACTTGTTTAATGATTGAATATACCACTCCTCCAAAGACTCGTCGTGTAATATGAATTATGGAACTCGTTTAATAAATTCCATATTACATGAGTATAAGATCTTCTATTAATGAAATTGCACAAACAATATTAAGTTTTTCATCTTATCATATCATTCAATTGATCATATTATTTTACGTATTCAAAAATACACCTCAAACACCCAATATATGTTTTTTGTACAGGTTCAAAGACGGAAGAGCTCGATTCTGCAGTCAGTGAACTAACAGAAATTAAGAGCAGAAGGAAGTCGGTTGGTAAGTAAATGTTTAATGACCTCAGTGCATGATCTTGAATTATCCTGTTTTTCACAGATATTTCTCGTCTTTTACCTGTCCAGGATTTCTCTGTCATCCACTAGGGTATAACAGATAGCACGAGCTGACAACAATGTAATGACGTCACCACAATCAATGTGATGACGTCACAACAACAATATAATGACGTCACAACAACAATATCATCACGCAAAGTCAACAGTTTAATCAGGTCAAGTCAGCATTGTGTTGCATTGATACTTTCGTAAAAATAAAATGATGGGAGAAATATCATCATTTCCTACCATGAAGTTCCTACCTAGATGTTGTGACAGAGAAATCTCCAACTCTCGGGGTGATATTTCTTATTGGGTTAGATAACCAAGAATATCACCCCTTGGGTTGGAGATTTTTCTGCCACATCCTCAAGGTAGGGGAAGATTATATTAGCCCATATCATTTGATTACTATGACCTTATCAAAAGAGATATTTACACGGATAGCATTGGAAATGTGCATGGAAAATGAGACCCGGTCATTGAAGGTATCAGTCTCATTCCCATCAAGACACATTTCAAGTTAATATAAGTATTATTTAAGCAACGACTAAAGGAGGGATGCTGGTCAGTAAACCAGAAAGTACAAAAAAAAACCAACCAAACCAAAAAAAAAAATAAAAAATAAGAGTGTCGAAATTGAAATTTTGCACAAATTAATCAAAATATTTGCAATGATGAATTATGAGTTATGAAGACCATTTATATCGTGCATTATCTTCACCAACCACCTTTACCAGAAACCCAGTATAAGTTTGCCTGTCATCATGCAATATTAGCAAGGGGGCATTTAGTGTTGTTTCAAGCAACTCCGTGAATCACCTGCAGCAATTTATTCTATGGGGTCGGGATCACGGGTGAAACTGCCAGGAACAGGACAGTTTACGATGATTCTTACTGGTAAACGGCTGATTTAGAAGTGTCCCTGATTCTCCTAGGGACATTCCACACAGTATAAATTGTCACTTACATTTTGATAAAATATTTCAAAACAAGAATTAATTTTTATGGTCGCCATCTTTGTCTCATTGAGAAGCATTCTGTATCTTTAAGTGATATGAAGATGGACGTTTTTGAGTATGGTCATTAGAGTGTTTACTTTTGATGATTAACAATGATACTCGGTTCTCATTTTGGGGTGTCCGTATTGATGTTAAGTGATGGGTGTCCGTATTGATATTAAGTGATGGGTGTCCGTATTGATGTTCAGTGGTGGGTGTCCGTATTGATGTTTCAATTATGGGTGTCCGTATTGATGTTAAGTGATGTGTGTCCGTATTGATGTTAAGTGATGTGTGTCCGTATTGATGTTCAGTGATGGTTGTCCGTATTGATGTTTAGTGATGGGTGTCCGTATTGATGTTCAGTGATGGGTGTCCGTATTGATGTTTAGTGATGGGTGTCCGTATTGATATTAAGTGATGGGTGTCCGTATTGATCTTCAGTGGTGGGTGTCCGTATTGATGTTCAGTGATGGGTGTCCGTATTGATGTTTAATGATGGGTGTCCGTATTAATGTTTAGTGATGGGTGTCCGTATCCATGTTTAATGATGGGTGTCCGTATCCATGTTTAGTGATGGGTGTCCGTGTTGATGTTTCAGTGGTGGGTGTCCGTATTGATGTTTCAGTGATGGGTGTTCGTGTTGATGTTCAGTGATGGGTGTCCGTATTGATGTTTAGTGATGTGTGTCCGTATTGATGTTTAGTGATGGGTGTCCGTATTGATATTTCAGTGGTGGGTGTCCGTATTGATGTTTCAGTGATGGGTGTCCGTATCGATGTTTAGTGATGGGTGTTCGTATTGATGTTCAGTGATGGGTGTCCGTATTGATGTTCAGTGATGGGTGTCCGTGTTGATGTTTCAGTGGTGGGTGTCCGTATTGATGTTTAGTGATGGGTGTCCGTATTGATGTTCAATGATTGATGTCCGTATTGATGTTTATTGATTGGTGTCCGTATTGATGTTTAGTGATGGGTGTCCGTATTGATGTTTAGTGATTGGTGTCCCTATTGATGTTTAGTGATGGGTGTCCGTATTGATGTTTTAGTGATTGGTGTCCGTATTGATGTTCAATGATGGGTGTCCGTATTGATGTTTTAGTGATGGGTGTCCGTATTGATGTTTAGTGATGTGTGTCCGTTTTGATGTTTTAGTGATGTGTGTCCGTATTGATGTTTAGTGATGGGTGTCCGTATTGATGTTTAGTAATGTGTTTCCGTACCGATGTTCAGTGATGGGTGTCGGTATTGATGTTTAATGATGGGTGTCCGTATTGATGTTTCAGTGATGGGTGTCCGTATTGATGTTTAGTGATGGGTGTCGGTATTGATGTTTAGTGATGGGTGTCCGTATTGATGTTTCAGTGATGGGTGTCCGTATTGATGTTTCAGTGATGGGTGTCCGTAATGATGTTCAGTGATGGGTGTCCGTATTGATGTTTAGTGATGGGTGTGCGTATTGATGTTTCAGTGATGGGTGTCCGTATTGATGTTTAGTGATGGGTGTCGGTATTGATGTTTAGTGATGGGTGTCGGTATTGATGTTTAGTGATGGGTGTCGGTATTGATGTTTAGTGATGGGTGTCGGTATTGATGTTTCAGTGATGGGTGTCCGTATTGATGTTTCAGTGATGGGTGTCCGTATTGATGTTTCAGTGATGGGTGTCCGTATTGATGTTTAGTGATGGGTGTCCGTATTGATGTTCAGTGATGGGTGTCCGTATTGATGTTTCAGTGATGGGTGTCCGTATTGATGTTCAGTGATGGGTGTCCGTATCGATGTTTCAGTGATGGGTGTCCGTATTGATGTTCAGTGATGGGTGTCCGTATCGATGTTTCAGTGATGGGTGTCCGTATTGATGTTCAGTGATGGGTGTCCGTATTGATGTTTCAGTGATGGGTGTCCGTATTGATGTTCAGTGATGGGTGTCCGTATCGATGTTTCAGTGATGGGTGTCGGTATTGATGTTTCAGTGATGGGTGTCCGTATTGATGTTTCAGTGATGGGTGTCCGTATTGATGTTTCAGTGATGGGTGTCCGTATTGATGTTCAGTGATGGGTGTCCGTATTGATGTTCAGTGATGGGTGTCCGTATTGATGTTTCAGTGATGGGTGTCCGTATTGATGTTCAGTGATGGGTGTCCGTATTGATGTTTAGTGATTGGTGTCCGTATTGATGTTCAGTGATGGGTGTCCGTATTGATGTTTAGTGATGGTAGTCCGTATTGATGTTTAGTGATGGGTGTCCGTATTGATGTTCAGTGATGGGTGTCCGTATTGATGTTTCAGTGATGGGTGTCCGTATTGATGTTCAGTGATGGGTGTCCGTATTGATGTTTCAGTGATGGGTGTCCGTATTGATGTTCAGTGATGGGTGTCCGTATTGATGTTTAGTGATTGGTGTCCGTATTGATGTTTAGTGATGGGTGTCGGTATTGATGTTTCAGTGATGGGTGTCCGTATTGATGTTTCAGTGATGGGTGTCCGTATTGATGTTTCAGTGATGGGTGTCCGTATTGATGTTCAGTGATGGGTGTCCGTATTGATGTTTAGTGATGGGTGTCCGTATTGATGTTTCAGTGATGGGTGTCCGTATTGATGTTTCAGTGATGGGTGTCCGTATTGATGTTTTAGTGATGGGTGTCCGTATTGATGTTTAGTGATGGGTGTCCGTATTGATGTTCAGTGATGGGTGTCCGTATTGATGTTTCAGTGATGGGTGTCCGTGTTGATGTTTTAGTGATGGGTGTCCGTATTGATGCTCAGTGATTGGTGTCCGTATTGATGTTTCAGTGATGGGTGTCCGTATTGATGTTTAGTGATGGGTTTCCGTATTGATGTTTAGTGATGGGTGTCCGTATTGATGTTTAGTGATGGGTGTCCGTTTTGATGTTTAGTGATGGGTGTCCGTATTGATGTTTAGTGATGGGTGTCCGTATTAATGTTTATTGATGGGTGTCCGTATTGATGTTTAGTGATGGGTGTCCGTATTGATGTTTATTGATGGGTGTCCGTATTGATGTTTAGTGATGGGTGTCCGTATTGATGTTCAGTGATGTGTGTCCGTATTGATGTTGAGTGATGTGTGTCCGTATTGATGTTTAGTGATGGGTGTCCGTATTGATGCTCAGTGATTGATTTCCGTATTGATGTTCAGTGACGGGTGTCCGTATTGGTGTTTAGTGATGTGTTTCCGTATTGATGTTTAGTGATGGGTGTCCGTATTGATGTTTAGTGATGGGTGTCCGTATTGATGTTAGGTGATGTGTTTCCGTATTAATGTTTAGTGATGGGTGTCCGTATTGATGTTTCAGTGATGGGTGTCCGTATTGATGTTTAGTGATGGGTGTCCGTATTGATGTTTAGTGATGGGTGTCCATATTGATGTTCAGTGATGGGAGACCGTATTGATGTTCAGTGATGGGTGTCCGTATTGATGTTCAGTAATGGGTGTCCGTTTTGATGTTTTAGTGATTGGTGTCCGTATTGATGTTTCAGTGATGGGTGTCCGTATTGATGTTTCAGTGATGGGTGTCCGTATCGATGTTTAGTGATGGTTGTTGGTATTGATGTTTAGTGATGGTTGTTGGTATTGATGTTTAGTGATGTGTTTCCGTATTGATGTTTAGTGATGGTTGTCCGTATTGATGTTAAGTGATGGGTGTCTCTATTGATGTTTAGTGATGGGTGTCCGTATTAATGTTTAGTGATGGGTGTCCGTATTATTGTTAAGTGATGGGTGTCCGTATTGATGTTTAGTGATGTGTGTCCGTATTGATGTTTAGTGATACGTGTCCGTATTGATGTTAAGTGATGGGTATCCGTATTGATTTTTAGTGATGTGTGTCCGTATTGATGTTTAGTGATGGGTGTCCGTATTGATGTTTAGTGATGGGTGTCCGTATTGATGTTTCAGTGATATGTCCGTAATGATGTTTAGTAATGGGTGTCCGTATTGATGCTCAGTGATTGGTTTCCATATTGATGTTTAGTGATGGGTTTCCGTATTGATGTTTAGTGATGGTTGTCCGTATTGATGTTTAGTGATGTGTGTCCATATTGATGTTTCAGTGATGGGTGTCCTTATTTATGTTTAGTGATGGGTGTCCGTATTGATGTTTAGTGATTTGTGTCCGTATTGATGTTTAGTGATGGGTGTCCGTATTGATGTTTAGTGATGTGTTTCCGTATTGATGTTTCAGTGATGGGTGTCCGTATTGATGTTTACTGATGGGTGTCCGTATTGATGTTCAGTGATTGGTGTCCGTATTGATGTTCAGTGATGGGTCTCCGTATTGATGTTTAGTGATGGGTGTCCTTATTGATGTTTAACGATGGGTGTCCGTATTGATGTTAAGTGATGGGTGTCCGTATTAATGTTTAGTGATGGGTGTCCGTATTGATGTTTCAGTGATGTGTGTCCGTATTAATGTTGAGTGATGTGTGTCCGTATTGATGTTTAGTGATGGGTGTCCGTATTGATGTTTAGTGATGTGTGTCCATATTGATGTTTCAGTGATGGGTGTCCGTTTTTATGTTTAGTGATGGGTGTCCGTATTGATGTTTAGTGATGTGTGTCCGTATTGATGTTTAGTGATGGGTGTCCGTATTGATGCTTAGTGATGTGTGTCATATTGATGTTTCAGTGATGGGTGTCCGTATTGATGTTTACTGATGGGTGTCCGTATTGATGTTCAGTGATTGGTGTCCGTATTGATGTTCAGTGATGGGTGTCCGTATTGATGTTTAGTGATGGGTGTCCGTATTGATGTTTAGTGATGGGTGTCCGTATTGATGTTAAGTGATGGGTGTCCGTATTGATGTTTAGTGATGGGTGTCCGTATTGATGTTTCAGTGATGTATGTCCGTATTAATGTTGAGTGATGTGTGTCCGTATTGATGTTTAGTGATGGGTGTCCGTATTGATGTTCAGTGATGAGTGTCCGTATTGATGTTTAGTGATGTGTGTCCGTATTGATGTTTAGTGATGTGTGTCCGTATTGATGTTTAGTGATGGGTGTCCGTATTGATGTTTAGTGATGTGTGTCCGTATTGATGTTTAGTGCTGTGTGTCGGTATTGATGTTTAGTGATGGGTGTCCGTATTGATTTTCAGTGAAGGGTGTCCGTATTGATGTTTAGTAATGTGTTTCCGTATTTATGTTAAGTGATGGATGTCCGTATTGATGTTTAGTGATTGGTGTCCGTATTGATGTTTCAGTGATGGGTGTCCGTATTGATGTTCAGTAATGGGTGTCCGTATTGATGTTTAGTGATGAGTGTCCGTATTGATGTTTTAGTGATGTGTTTCCGTATTTATGTTAAGTGATGGATGTCCGTATAGATATTAAGTGATGGGTGTCCGTATCGATGTTTAGTGATGGGTGTCCGTGTTGATGTTTAATGATGGGTGTCCGTATTGCTGTTTAGTGATGGGTGTCCGTATTGATGTTTAGTGATGGGTGTCCGTATTGATGTTTAGTGATGGGTGTAATAATGATGTACAATATTTGATATAGCGCCCGATCTAACTAACATAAGCCACTCTAAAGCGCTTTACAGTACATAGATATACAATTCTTATACAATCAATACAATTAACACATACAGTTATATCATATACAATTCTGAGGAGTTCGCAGGAGCTGCCTTATCGGGCGCTAACTACTTGTCCTATACCACCTGGCTAATATCTCCATATATGTGTATGTATGCGTGTGGGCTGGAGATGAATTGTGTTCTGTTTGTAGTGGGAACGTGTTTCCAACGGCATCGTTTTATAGTGCCACCACACTTGAATGCTACATCACAGATACTGCAACATCCACCCCAGACCATTTTTATACTCCACTTGGGTTGTTGCAGTTGTGTGGGCAGGAGAAAATAACTTTCTCTGAACGTTCCATGCGCATGACGATTACTGTGATCGAACCCCGGCCGCCTGCATGGAAGTCCGAAGTGTTAACCACTCGACTAATCCGCCCATAAACATGTCCGTATTGATGTTTAGTGATGGGTGTCCGTATTGATGTTTAGTGATGGGTGTCCGTATTGATGTTTTAGTGATGGGTGTCCGTATTGATGTTTAGCGATGGGTGTCCGAATTGATGTTTAGTGATGGGTGTCCGTATTGATGTTTAGTGATGGGTGTCCTTATTGATGTTCAGTGATGGGTGTCCGTATTGATGTTTAGTGATAGGTGTCGGTATTGATGTTCATTGATGTGTGTCCGTATTTATGTTTAGTGATGGGTGTCCGTATTGATGTTTAGTGATGGGTGTCCGTATTGATGTTTTAATGATGGTAGTCCGTATTGATGTTTAGTGATGGGTGTCCGTATTGATGTTTAGTGATGGGTGTCCGTATTGATGTTTAGCGATGGGTGTCCGTATTGATGTTAAGTGATGGGTGTCCTTATTGATGTTTAGTGATGGGTGTCCTTATTGATGTTTAGTGATGGGTGTCCGTATTGATGTTTAGTGATAGGTGTCCGTATTGATGTTAAGTGATGGGAGTCCGTATTGATGTTTAGTGATGGGTGTCCGTATTGATGTTTAGTGATGGGTGTCCGTATTGATGTTTAGTGATGGGTGTCCGTATTGATGTTTAGTGATGGATGTCCGTATTGATGTTAAGTGATGGGTGTCCTTATTGATGTTTAGTGATGGGTGTGCTTATTGATGTTCAGTGATGGGTGTCCGTATTGATGTTTAGTGATCGGTGTCGGTATTGATGTTAAGTGATGGGAGTCCGTATTGATGTTTAGTGATGGTAGTCCGTTTTGATGTTCAGTGATGGGTGTCCGTATTGATGTTTAGTGATGTAGTCCGTATTGATGTTCAGTGATGGGTGTCCGTATTAATGTTTCAGTGATGGGTGTCCGTATTGATGTTTAGTGATGGGTGTCCGTATTGATGTTTAGTGATGGGTGTCCGTATTAATGTTTAGTGATGGGTGTCCGTATTGATGTTAAGTGATGGGTGTCCGTATTGATGTTTAGTGATGGGTGTCCGTATTGATGTTTAAGTGATGGGTGTCCGTATTGATGTTGAGTGATGGGTTTCCGTATTGATGTTTAGTGATGGGTGTCCGTATTGATGTTTAGTGATGGGTGTCCGTATTGATGTTTCAGTGATGTGTGTCCGTATTAATGTTGAGTGATGTGTGTCCGTATTGATGTTTAGTGATGGGTGTCCGTATTGATGTTTAGTGATGTGTGTCCATATTGATGTTTCAGTGATGGGTGTCCGTTTTTATGTTTAGTGATGGGTGTCCGTATTGATGTTTAGTGATGTGTGTCCGTATTGATGTTTAGTGATGGGTGTCCGTATTGATGCTTAGTGATGTGTGTCATATTGATGTTTCAGTGATGGGTGTCCGTATTGATGTTTACTGATGGGTGTCCGTATTGATGTTCAGTGATTGGTGTCCGTATTGATGTTCAGTGATGGGTGTCCGTATTGATGTTTAGTGATGGGTGTCCGTATTGATGTTTAGTGATGGGTGTCCGTATTGATGTTAAGTGATGGGTGTCCGTATTGATGTTTAGTGATGGGTGTCCGTATTGATGTTTCAGTGATGTATGTCCGTATTAATGTTGAGTGATGTGTGTCCGTATTGATGTTTAGTGATGGGTGTCCGTATTGATGTTCAGTGATGAGTGTCCGTATTGATGTTTAGTGATGTGTGTCCGTATTGATGTTTAGTGATGTGTGTCCGTATTGATGTTTAGTGATGGGTGTCCGTATTGATGTTTAGTGATGTGTGTCCGTATTGATGTTTAGTGCTGTGTGTCGGTATTGATGTTTAGTGATGGGTGTCCGTATTGATTTTCAGTGAAGGGTGTCCGTATTGATGTTTAGTAATGTGTTTCCGTATTTATGTTAAGTGATGGATGTCCGTATTGATGTTTAGTGATTGGTGTCCGTATTGATGTTTCAGTGATGGGTGTCCGTATTGATGTTCAGTAATGGGTGTCCGTATTGATGTTTAGTGATGAGTGTCCGTATTGATGTTTTAGTGATGTGTTTCCGTATTTATGTTAAGTGATGGATGTCCGTATAGATATTAAGTGATGGGTGTCCGTATCGATGTTTAGTGATGGGTGTCCGTGTTGATGTTTAATGATGGGTGTCCGTATTGCTGTTTAGTGATGGGTGTCCGTATTGATGTTTAGTGATGGGTGTCCGTATTGATGTTTAGTGATGGGTGTAATAATGATGTACAATATTTGATATAGCGCCCGATCTAACTAACATAAGCCACTCTAAAGCGCTTTACAGTACATAGATATACAATTCTTATACAATCAATACAATTAACACATACAGTTATATCATATACAATTCTGAGGAGTTCGCAGGAGCTGCCTTATCGGGCGCTAACTACTTGTCCTATACCACCTGGCTAATATCTCCATATATGTGTATGTATGCGTGTGGGCTGGAGATGAATTGTGTTCTGTTTGTAGTGGGAACGTGTTTCCAACGGCATCGTTTTATAGTGCCACCACACTTGAATGCTACATCACAGATACTGCAACATCCACCCCAGACCATTTTTATACTCCACTTGGGTTGTTGCAGTTGTGTGGGCAGGAGAAAATAACTTTCTCTGAACGTTCCATGCGCATGACGATTACTGGGATCGAACCCCGGCCGCCTGCATGGAAGGCCGAAGTGTTAACCACTCGACTAATCCACCCATAAACATGTCCGTATTGATGTTTAGTGATGGGTGTCCGTATTGATGTTTAGTGATGGGTGTCCGTATTGATGTTTTAGTGATGGGTGTCCGTATTGATGTTTAGCGATGGGTGTCCGAATTGATGTTTAGTGATGGGTGTCCGTATTGATGTTTAGTGATGGGTGTCCTTATTGATGTTCAGTGATGGGTGTCCGTATTGATGTTTAGTGATAGGTGTCGGTATTGATGTTCATTGATGTGTGTCCGTATTTATGTTTAGTGATGGGTGTCCGTATTGATGTTTAGTGATGGGTGTCCGTATTGATGTTTTAATGATGGTAGTCCGTATTGATGTTTAGTGATGGGTGTCCGTATTGATGTTTAGTGATGGGTGTCCGTATTGATGTTTAGCGATGGGTGTCCGTATTGATGTTAAGTGATGGGTGTCCTTATTGATGTTTAGTGATGGGTGTCCTTATTGATGTTTAGTGATGGGTGTCCGTATTGATGTTTAGTGATAGGTGTCCGTATTGATGTTAAGTGATGGGAGTCCGTATTGATGTTTAGTGATGGGTGTCCGTATTGATGTTTAGTGATGGGTGTCCGTATTGATGTTTAGTGATGGGTGTCCGTATTGATGTTTAGTGATGGATGTCCGTATTGATGTTAAGTGATGGGTGTCCTTATTGATGTTTAGTGATGGGTGTGCTTATTGATGTTCAGTGATGGGTGTCCGTATTGATGTTTAGTGATCGGTGTCGGTATTGATGTTAAGTGATGGGAGTCCGTATTGATGTTTAGTGATGGTAGTCCGTTTTGATGTTCAGTGATGGGTGTCCGTATTGATGTTTAGTGATGGTAGTCCGTATTGATGTTCAGTGATGGGTGTCCGTATTAATGTTTCAGTGATGGGTGTCCGTATTGATGTTTAGTGATGGGTGTCCGTATTGATGTTTAGTGATGGGTGTCCGTATTAATGTTTAGTGATGGGTGTCCGTATTGATGTTAAGTGATGGGTGTCCGTATTGATGTTTAGTGATGGGTGTCCGTATTGATGTTTAAGTGATGGGTGTCCGTATTGATGTTGAGTGATGGGTTTCCGTATTGATGTTTAGTGATGGGTGTCCGTATTGATGTTTAGTGATGGGTGTCCGTATTGATGTTTAGTGATGTGTGTCCGTATTGATGTTTTAGTGATGGGTGTCCGTATTGATGTTTAGTGATGGGTGTCCGTATTGATGTTTTAGTGATGGGTGTCCGTATTGATGTTTAGTGATGGGTGTCCGTATTGATGTTTAGTGATGGTAGTCCGTATTGATGTTTAGTGATGGTAGTCCGTATTGATGTTTAGTGATGGATGTCCGTATTGATGTGTAGTGATGGGTGTCCGAATTGATGTTTAGTGATGGGTGTCCGTATTGATGTTTTAGTGATGGGTGTCCGAATTGATGTTTTAGTGATAGGTGTCCGTATTGATGTTAAGTGATGGATGTCCGTATTGATGTGTAGTGATGGGTGTCCGAATTGATGTTTAGTGATGGGTGTCCGTATTGATGCTTTAGTGATGGGTGTCCGTATTGATGTTTAGTGATGGGTGTCCGTATTGATGTTTAGTGATGTGTGTCCGTATTGATGTTTTAGTGATGGGTGTCCTTATTGTTGTTTAGTGATGGGTGTCCTTATTGATGTTTAGTGATGGGTGTCCGTATTGATGTTAAGTGATGGGTGTCCGTATTGATGTTTAGTGATGTGTGTCCGTATTGATGTTTTAGTGATGGGTGTCCTTATTGTTGTTTAGTGATGGGTGTCCTTATTAATGTTTAGTGATGGGTGTCCGTATTGATGTTAAGTGATGGGTGTCCGTATTGATGTTTAGTGATGGGTGTCCGTATTGATGTTTAAGTGATGGGTGTCCGTATTGATGTTGAGTGATGGGTTTCCGTATTGATGTTTAGTGATGGGTGTCCGTATTGATGTTTAGTGATGGGTGTCCGTATTGATGTTTAGTGATGGGTGTCCGTATTGATGTTTTAGTGATGGGTGTCCTTATTGTTGTTTAGTGATCGGTGTCCGTATTGATGTTTTAGTGATTGGTGTCCGTATTGATGTTTAGTGATGTGTGTCCGTATTGATGTTTTAGTGATCGGTGTCCGTATTGATGTTTAGTGATGGGTGTCCGTATTGATGTTTAGTGATGGTAGTCCGAATTGATGTTTAGTGATGGGTGTCCGTATTGATGTTCAGTGATGGGTGTCCGTATTGATGTTTAGTGATGGGTGTCCTTATTTATGTTTAGTGATGGGTGTCCGTATTGATGTTTTAGTGATGGGTGTCCGTATTGATGTTTAGTGATGGGTGTCCGTATTGATGTTTAGTGATGGGTGTCCGTATTGATGTTTAGTGATGGGTGTCCGTATTGATGCTTAGTGATGTGTGTCATATTGATGTTTCAGTGATGGGTGTCCGTATTGATGTTTACTGATGGGTGTCCGTATTGATGTTCAGTGATTGGTGTCCGTATTGATGTTCAGTGATGGGTGTCCGTATTGATGTTTAGTGATGGGTGTCCGTATTGATGTTTAGTGATGGGTGTCCGTATTGATGTTAAGTGATGGGTGTCCGTATTGATGTTTAGTGATGGGTGTCCGTATTGATGTTTCAGTGATGTATGTCCGTATTAATGTTGAGTGATGTGTGTCCGTATTGATGTTTAGTGATGGGTGTCCGTATTGATGTTCAGTGATGAGTGTCCGTATTGATGTTTAGTGATGTGTGTCCGTATTGATGTTTAGTGATGTGTGTCCGTATTGATGTTTAGTGATGGGTGTCCGTATTGATGTTTAGTGATGTGTGTCCGTATTGATGTTTAGTGCTGTGTGTCGGTATTGATGTTTAGTGATGGGTGTCCGTATTGATTTTCAGTGAAGGGTGTCCGTATTGATGTTTAGTAATGTGTTTCCGTATTTATGTTAAGTGATGGATGTCCGTATTGATGTTTAGTGATTGGTGTCCGTATTGATGTTTCAGTGATGGGTGTCCGTATTGATGTTCAGTAATGGGTGTCCGTATTGATGTTTAGTGATGAGTGTCCGTATTGATGTTTTAGTGATGTGTTTCCGTATTTATGTTAAGTGATGGATGTCCGTATAGATATTAAGTGATGGGTGTCCGTATCGATGTTTAGTGATGGGTGTCCGTGTTGATGTTTAATGATGGGTGTCCGTATTGCTGTTTAGTGATGGGTGTCCGTATTGATGTTTAGTGATGGGTGTCCGTATTGATGTTTAGTGATGGGTGTAATAATGATGTACAATATTTGATATAGCGCCCGATCTAACTAACATAAGCCACTCTAAAGCGCTTTACAGTACATAGATATACAATTCTTATACAATCAATACAATTAACACATACAGTTATATCATATACAATTCTGAGGAGTTCGCAGGAGCTGCCTTATCGGGCGCTAACTACTTGTCCTATACCACCTGGCTAATATCTCCATATATGTGTATGTATGCGTGTGGGCTGGAGATGAATTGTGTTCTGTTTGTAGTGGGAACGTGTTTCCAACGGCATCGTTTTATAGTGCCACCACACTTAAATGCTACATCACAGATACTGCAACATCCACCCCAGACCATTTTTATACTCCACTTGGGTTGTTGCAGTTGTGTGGGCAGGAGAAAATAACTTTCTCTGAACGTTCCATGCGCATGACGATTACTGGGATCGAACCCCGGCCGCCTGCATGGAAGGCCGAAGTGTTAACCACTCGACTAATCCGCCCATAAACATGTCCGTATTGATGTTTAGTGATGGGTGTCCGTATTGATGTTTAGTGATGGGTGTCCGTATTGATGTTTTAGTGATGGGTGTCCGTATTGATGTTTAGCGATGGGTGTCCGAATTGATGTTTAGTGATGGGTGTCCGTATTGATGTTTAGTGATGGGTGTCCTTATTGATGTTCAGTGATGGGTGTCCGTATTGATGTTTAGTGATAGGTGTCGGTATTGATGTTCATTGATGTGTGTCCGTATTTATGTTTAGTGATGGGTGTCCGTATTGATGTTTAGTGATGGGTGTCCGTATTGATGTTTTAATGATGGTAGTCCGTATTGATGTTTAGTGATGGGTGTCCGTATTGATGTTTAGTGATGGGTGTCCGTATTGATGTTTAGCGATGGGTGTCCGTATTGATGTTAAGTGATGGGTGTCCTTATTGATGTTTAGTGATGGGTGTCCTTATTGATGTTTAGTGATGGGTGTCCGTATTGATGTTTAGTGATAGGTGTCCGTATTGATGTTAAGTGATGGGAGTCCGTATTGATGTTTAGTGATGGGTGTCCGTATTGATGTTTAGTGATGGGTGTCCGTATTGATGTTTAGTGATGGGTGTCCGTATTGATGTTTAGTGATGGATGTCCGTATTGATGTTAAGTGATGGGTGTCCTTATTGATGTTTAGTGATGGGTGTGCTTATTGATGTTCAGTGATGGGTGTCCGTCTTGATGTTTAGTGATCGGTGTCGGTATTGATGTTAAGTGATGGGAGTCCGTATTGATGTTTAGTGATGGTAGTCCGTTTTGATGTTCAGTGATGGGTGTCCGTATTGATGTTTAGTGATGGTAGTCCGTATTGATGTTCAGTGATGGGTGTCCGTATTAATGTTTCAGTGATGGGTGTCCGTATTGATGTTTAGTGATGGGTGTCCGTATTGATGTTTAGTGATGGGTGTCCGTATTAATGTTTAGTGATGGGTGTCCGTATTGATGTTAAGTGATGGGTGTCCGTATTGATGTTTAGTGATGGGTGTCCGTATTGATGTTTAAGTGATGGGTGTCCGTATTGATGTTGAGTGATGGGTTTCCGTATTGATGTTTAGTGATGGGTGTCCGTATTGATGTTTAGTGATGGGTGTCCGTATTGATGTTTAGTGATGTGTGTCCGTATTGATGTTTTAGTGATGGGTGTCCGTATTGATGTTTAGTGATGGGTGTCCGTATTGATGTTTTAGTGATGGGTGTCCGTATTGATGTTTAGTGATGGGTGTCCGTATTGATGTTTAGTGATGGTAGTCCGTATTGATGTTTAGTGATGGTAGTCCGTATTGATGTTTAGTGATGGATGTCCGTATTGATGTGTAGTGATGGGTGTCCGAATTGATGTTTAGTGATGGGTGTCCGTATTGATGTTTTAGTGATGGGTGTCCGAATTGATGTTTTAGTGATAGGTGTCCGTATTGATGTTAAGTGATGGATGTCCGTATTGATGTGTAGTGATGGGTGTCCAAATTGATGTTTAGTGATGGGTGTCCGTATTGATGCTTTAGTGATGGGTGTCCGTATTGATGTTTAGTGATGGGTGTCCGTATTGATGTTTAGTGATGTGTGTCCGTATTGATGTTTTAGTGATGGGTGTCCTTATTGTTGTTTAGTGATGGGTGTCCGTATTGATGTTTTAGTGATGGGTGTCCGTATTGATGTTTTAGTGATTGGTGTCCGTATTGATGTTTAGTGATGTGTGTCCGTATTGATGTTTTAGTGATCGGTGTCCGTATTGATGTTTAGTGATGGGTGTCCGTATTGATGTTTAGTGATGGTAGTCCGTATTGATGTTTAGTGATGGGTGTCCGTATTGATGTTCAGTGATGGGTGTCCGTATTGATGTTTAGTGATGGGTGTCCTTATTTATGTTTAGTGATGGGTGTCCGTATTGATGTTTTAGTGATGGGTGTCCGTATTGATGTTTAGTGATGGGTGTCCGTATTGATGTTTAGTGATGGGTGTCCTTATTTATGTTTAGTGATGGGTGTCCGTATTGATGTTTTAGTGATGGGTGTCCGTATTGATGTTTAGTGATGGGTGTCCGTATTGATGTTTAGTGATGGGTGTCCGTATTGATGTTTAGTGATGGGTGTCCGTATTGATGTTTTAGTGATGGGTGTCCGTATTGATGTTTAGTGATGGGTGTCCGTATTGATGTTTAGTGATGTGTGTCCGTATTGATGTTTTAGTGATGGGTGTCCGTATTGATGTTTCGTGATAGGTGTCCGTATTGATGTTTAGCGATGGGTGTCCGTATTGATGTTTAGTGATGGGTGTCCGTATTGATGTTCAGTAATGGGTGTCCGTATTGATGTTTAGTGATGTGTGTCCGTATTGATGTTCTAGTGATCGGTGTCCGTATTGATGTTTAGTGATGGGTGTCCGTATTGATGTTTAGTGATGTGTGTCCGTATTGATGTTTAGTGATATGTGTCCGTATTGATGTTTAGTGATTGGTGTCCGTATTGATGTTTACTGATGTGTGTCCGTATTGATGTTTTAGTGATGGGTGTCCGTATTGATGTTTAGTGATGGGTGTCCGTATTGATGTTTAGTGATGTGTGTCCGTATTGATGTTTAGTGATATGTGTCCGTATTGATGTTTAGTGATTGGTGTCCGTATTGATGTTTACTGATGTGTGTCCGTATTGATGTTTTAGTGATGGGTGTCCGTATTGATGTTTATTGATGGGTGTCCGTATTGATGTTTAGTGATGGGTGTCCGTATTGATGTTTTAGTGATGGGTGTCCGTATTGATGTTGAGTGATGGGTGTCCGTATTGATGTTTAGTGATGGGTGTCCGTATTGATGTTAAGTGATGGGTGTCCGTATTGATGTTTTAGTGATGGGTGTCCGTATTGATGTTTAGTGATGGGTGTCCGTATTGATGTTTTAGTGATGGGTGTCCGTATTGATGTTTAGTGATGGGTGTCCGTATTGATGTTAAGTGATGGATGTCCGTATTGATGTTTAGTGATGGGTGTCCTTATTGATGTTTAGTGATGGGTGTCCGTATTGATGTTTAGTGATGTGTGTCCGTATTGATGTTTAGTGATATGTGTCCGTATTGATGTTTAGTGATTGGTGTCCGTATTGATGTTTACTGATGTGTGTCCGTATTGATGTTTTAGTGATGGGTGTCCGTATTGATGTTTAGTGATGGGTGTCCGTATTGATGTTTAGTGATGTGTGTCCGTATTGATGTTAAGTGATATGTGTCCGTATTGATGTTTAGTGATTGGTGTCCGTATTGATGTTTACTGATGTGTGTCCGTATTGATGTTTTAGTGATGGGTGTCCGTATTGATGTTTATTGATGGGTGTCCGTATTGATGTTTAGTGATGGGTGTCCGTATTGATGTTTTAGTGATGGGTGTCCGTATTGATGTTGAGTGATGGGTGTCCGTATTGATGTTTAGTGATGGGTGTCCGTATTGATGTTAAGTGATGGGTGTCCGTATTGATGTTTTAGTGATGGGTGTCCGTATTGATGTTTAGTGATGGGTGTCCGTATTGATGTTTTAGTGATGGGTGTCCGTATTGATGTTTAGTGATGGGTGTCCGTATTGATGTTAAGTGATGGATGTCCGTATTGATGTTTAGTGATGGGTGTCCTTATTGATGTTTAGTGATGGGTGTCCGTATTGATGTTTTAGTGATGGGTGTCCGAATTGATGTTCAGTGATAGATGTCCGAATTGATGTTTAGTGATGGGTGTCCGTATTGATGTTTTAGTGATGGGTGTCTGTATTGATGTTTAGTGATGGGTGTCCGTATTGATGTTTAGTGATGTGTGTCCGTATTGATGTTTTAGTGATGGGTGTCCGTATTGATGTTTAGTGATGGGTGTCCGTATTGATGTTTAGTGATGTGTGTCCGTATTGATGTTTAGTGATCGGTGTCCGTATTGATGTTTAGTGATGGGTGTCCGTATTGATGTTTTAGTGATCGGTGTCCGTATTGATGTTTAGTGATGGGTGTCCGTATTGATGTTTAGTGATGGTAGTCCGTATTGATGTTTAGTGATGGGTGTCTTATTGATGTTCAGTGATGGGTGTCCGTATTGATGTTCAGTGATGGGTGGCCGTATTGATGTTTAGTGATGGTAGTCCGTATTGATGTTCAGTGATGGGTGTCCGTATTGATGTTTAGTGATGGGTGTCCGTATTGATGTTTAGTGATGGGTGTCCGTATTGATGTTTAGTGATGGGTGTCCGAATTGATGTTTAGTGATGGGTGTCCGTATTGATGTTTTAGTGATCGGTGTCCGTATTGATGTTTAGTGATGGGTGTCCGTATTGATGTTTAGTGATGTGTGTCCGTATTGATGTTTTAGTGATGGGTGTCCGTATTGATGTTTAGTGATGGGTGTCCGTATTGATGTTATAGTGATCGGTGTCCGTATTGATGTTTAGTGATGGGTGTCCGTATTGATGTTTAGTGATGTGTGTCCGTATTGATGTTTAGTGATATGTGTCCGTATTGATGTTTAGTGATTGGTGTCCGTATTGATGTTTACTGATGTGTGTCCGTATTGATGTTTTAGTGATGGGTGTCCGTATTGATGTTTAGTGATGGGTGTCCGTATTGATGTTTAGTGATGAGTGTCCGTATTGATGTTTGGTGATGGTTGTCCATATTGATGTTTAGTGATGGGTGTCGGTATTGATGTTTAGTGATGTGTGTCCATATTGATGTTTCAGTGATGGGTGTCCTTATTTATGTTTAGTGATGGGTGTCCGTATTGATGTTTAGTGATGTGTGTCCGTATTGATGTTTAGTGATGGGTGTCCGTATTGATGTTTAGTGATGGGTGTCCGTATTGATGTTTAGTGATGGTAGTCCGTATTGATCTTTAGTGATGGTAGTCCGTATTGATGTTTAGTGATTGGTGTCCGTATTGATGTTTAGTGATGGGTGTCCGTATTGATGTTTCAGTGATGGGTGTCCGTATTGATGTTTCAGTGATGGGTGTCCGTATTGATGTTTAGTGATGGGTGTCCGTATTGATGTTTAGTGATGGGTGTCCGTATTGATGTTCAGTGATGGGTGTCCGTATTGATGTTTTAGTGATGGGTGTCCGTATTGATGTTTAGTGATGTGTGTCCGTATTGATGTTTAGTGATGTGTGTCCGTATTGATGTTTAGTGATGGGTGTCCGTATTGATGTTTAGTGATGGGTGTCCGTATTGATGTTTAGTGATATGTGTCCGTATTGATGTTTAGTGATGGGTGTCCGTATTGATGTTTACTGATGTGTGTCCGTATTGATGTTTTAGTGATCGGTGTCCGTATTGATGTTTAGTGATGGGTGTCCGTATTGATGTTTAGTGATGGGTGTCCGTATTGATGTTTAGTGATATGTGTCCGTATTGATGTTTAGTGATGGGTGTCCGTATTGATGTTTACTGATGTGTGTCCGTATTGATGTTTTAGTGATGGGTGTCCGTATTGATGTTTAGTGATGGGTGTCCGTATTGATGTTTAGTGATGAGTGTCCGTATTGATGTTTTAGTGATGGGTGTCCGTATTGATGTTTAGTGATGGGTTTCCGTATTGATGTTTAGTGATGGTTGTCCATATTGATGTTTAGTGATGGGTGTCGGTATTGATGTTTAGTGATGTGTGTCCATATTGATGTTTCAGTGATGGGTGTCCTTATTTATGTTTAGTGATGGGTGTCCGTATTGATGTTTAGTGATGTGTGTCATATTGATGTTTCAGTGATGGGTGTCCGTATTGATGTTTACTGATGGGTGTCCGTATTAATGTTTCAGTGATGGGTGTCCGTATTGATGTTCAGTGATGGGTGTCCGTATTGATGTTTAGTGATGGGTGTCCGTATTGATGTTTAGTGATGGGTGTCCGTATTGATGTTTAGTGATGGGTGTCCGTATTGATGTTTAATGATGGGTGTCCGTTTTGATGTTTCAGTGATGGGTGTCCGTATTGATGTTTAGTGATGGGAGTCCGTATTGATGTTTAGTGATGTGTGTCCGTATTGATGTTTAGTGATGGGTGTCCGTATTGATGTTAAGTGATGGGTGTCCGTATTGATGTTTTAGTGATGGGTGTCCGTATTGATGTTTAGTGATGGGTGTCCGTATTGATGTTTTAGTGATGGATGTCCGTATTGATGTTTAGTGATGGGTGTCCGTATTGATGTTTAGTGATGGAGATCCGTATTGATGTTAAGTGATGGGTGTGCTTATTGATGTTTAGTGATGGGTGTGCTTATTGATGTTCAGTGATGGGTGTCCGTATTGATGTTTAGTGATCGGTGTCGGTATTGATGTTAAGTGATGGGAGTCCGTATTGATGTTTAGTGATGGTAGTCCGTATTGATGTTCAGTGATGGGTGTCCGTATTGATGTTTAGTGATGGTAGTCCGTATTGATGTTCAGTGATGGGTGTCCGTATTAATGTTTCAGTGATGGGTGTCCGTATTGATGTTTAGTGATGGGTGTCCGTATTGATGTTTAGTGATGGGTGTCCGTATTGATGTTAAGTGATGGGTGTCCGTATTGATGTTTTAGTGATGGGTGTCCGTATTGATGTTTAGTGATGGGTGTCCGTATTGATGTTAAGTGATGGGTGTCCGTATTGATGTTTAGTGATGGGTGTCCGTATTGATGTTTAAGTGATGGGTGTCCGTATTGATGTTGAGTGATGGGTTTCCGTATTGATGTTTAGTGATGGGTGTCCGTATTGATGTTTAGTGATGGGTGTCCGTATTGATGTTTAGTGATGTGTGTCCGTATTGATGTTTTAGTGATGGGTGTCCGTATTGATGTTTAGTGATGGGTGTCCGTATTGATGTTTTAGTGATGGGTGTCCGTATTGATGTTTAGTGATGGGTGTCCGTATTGATGTTTAGTGATGGGTGTCCGTATTGATGTTTAGTGATGGTAGTCCGTATTGATGTTTGGTGATGGATGTCCGTATTGATGTGTAGTGATGGGTGTCCGAATTGATGTTTAGTGATGGGTGTCCGTATTGATGTTTTAGTGATGGGTGTCCGAATTGATGTTTTAGTGATAGGTGTCCGTATTGATGTTAAGTGATGGATGTCCGTATTGATGTGTAGTGATGGGTGTCCGAATTGATGTTTAGTGATGGGTGTCCGTATTGATGCTTTAGTGATGGGTGTCCGTATTGATGTTTAGTGATGTGTGTCCGTATTGATGTTTTAGTGATGGGTGTCCTTATTGTTGTTTAGTGATGGGTGTCCGTATTGATGTTTTAGTGATCGGTGTCCGTATTGATGTTTAGTGATGGGTGTCCGTATTGATGTTTAGTGATGGTAGTCCGTATTGATGTTTAGTGATGGGTGTCCGTATTGATGTTCAGTGATGGGTGTCCGTATTGATGTTTAGTGATGGGTGTCCTTATTTATGTTTAGTGATGGGTGTCCGTATTGATGTTTTAGTGATGGGTGTCCGTATTGATGTTTAGTGATGGGTGTCCGTATTGATGTTTAGTGATGGGTGTCCTTATTTATGTTTTAGTGATGGGTGTCCGTATTGATGTTTTAGTGATGGGTGTCCGTATTGATGTTTAGTGATGGGTGTCCGTATTTATGTTTAGTGATGGGTGTCCGTATTGATGTTTAGTGATGGGTGTCCGTATTGATGTTTTAGTGATGGGTGTCCGTATTGATGTTTAGTGATGGGTGTCCGTATTGATGTTTAGTGATGTGTGTCCGTATTGATGTTTTAGTGATGGGTGTCCGTATTGATGTTTAGTGATAGGTGTCCGTATTGATGTTTAGCGATGGGTGTCCGTATTGATGTTTAGTGATGGGTGTCCGTATTGATGTTCAGTAATGGGTGTCCGTATTGATGTTTAGTGATGTGTGTCCGTATTGATGTTTTAGTGATCGGTGTCCGTATTGATGTTTAGTGATGGGTGTCCGTATTGATGTTTAGTGATGTGTGTCCGTATTGATGTTTAGTGATATGTGTCCGTATTGATGTTTAGTGATTGGTGTCCGTATTGATGTTTACTGATGTGTGTCCGTATTGATGTTTTAGTGATGGGTGTCCGTATTGATGTTTAGTGATGGGTGTCCGTATTGATGTTTATTGATGGGTGTCCGTATTGATGTTTAGTGATGGGTGTCCGTATTGATGTTTTAGTGATGGGTGTCCGTATTGATGTTGAGTGATGGGTGTCCGTATTGATGTTTAGTGATGGGTGTCCGTATTGATGTTAAGTGATGGGTGTCCGTATTGATGTTTTAGTGATGGGTGTCCGTATTGATGTTTAGTGATGGGTGTCCGTATTGATGTTTTAGTGATGGGTGTCCGTATTGATGTTTAGTGATGGGTGTCCGTATTGATGTTAAGTGATGGATGTCCGTATTGATGTTTAGTGATGGGTGTCCGTATTGATGTTTTAGTGATGGGTGTCCGAATTGATGTTTTAGTGATAGGTGTCCGTATTGATGTTAAGTGATGGATGTCCGTATTGATGTGTAGTGATGGGTGTCCGAATTGATGTTTAGTGAGGGGTGTCCGTATTGATGCTTTAGTGATGGGTGTCCGTATTGATGTTTAGTGATGGGTGTCCGTATTGATGTTTAGTGATGTGTGTCCGTATTGATGTTTTAGTGATGGGTGTCCTTATTGTTGTTTAGTGATGGGTGTCCGTATTGATGTTTTAGTGATCGGTGTCCGTATTGATGTTTAGTGATGGGTGTCCGTATTGATGTTTAGTGATGGTAGTCCGTATTGATGTTTAGTGATGGGTGTCCGTATTGATGTTTAATGATGGGTGTCCGTTTTGATGTTTCAGTGATGGGTGTCCGTATTGATGTTTAGTGATGGGAGTCCGTATTGATGTTTATTGATGGGTGTCCGTATTGATGTTTCAGTGATGGGTGTCCGTATTAATGTTTAGTGATGGGTGTCCGTTTTGATGTTTTAGTGATTGGTGTCCGTATTGATGTTTTAGTGATTGGTGTCCGTATTGATGTTTTAGTGATTGGTGTCCGTATTGCTGTTTAGTGATGGATGTCCGTATTGATGTTTAGTGATGGGTGTCCGTATTGATGTTTAGTGATGGGTGACTGTATTGATGTTTTAGTGATGGGTGTCCGTATTGATGTTTTAGTGATTGGTGTCCGTATTGATGTTTAGTGATGGTTGTTGGTATTGATGTTTAGTGATGGGTGTCCGTATTGATGTTTTAGTGATTGGTGTCCGTATTGATGTTCAGTGATGGATGTCCGTATTGATGTTTAGTGATGGGTGACTGTATTGATGCTTTAGTGATGGGTGTCCGTATTGATGTTCAGTAATGGGTGTCCGTATTGATGTTTTAGTGATGGGTGTCCGTATTGATGCTCAGTGATTGGTGTCCGTATTGATGTTCAGTGATGGGTGTCCGTATTGATGTTTAGTGATGGGTGTCCGTATTGATGTTTAGTGATGTGTGTCCGTATTGATGTTTAGTGATGGGTGTCCGTATTGATGTTTAGTGATTGGTGTCCGTATTGATGTTTAGTGATGGGTGTCCGTTTTGGTGTTTCAGTGATGGGTGTCCGTATTGATGTTTAGTGATGGGTGTCCGTATTGATGTTAAGTGATGGGTGTCCGTATTGATGTTTTAGTGATGGGTGTCCGTATTGATGTTTAGTGATGGGTGTCCGTATTGATGTTTTAGTGATGGGTGTCCGTATTGATGTTTAGTGATGGGTGTCCGTATTGATGTTAAGTGATGGGTGTCCGTATTGATGTTTAGTGATGTGTGTCCGTACTGATGTTTAGTGATCGGTGTCCGTATTGATGTTTAGTGATGGGTGTCCGTATTGATGTTTTAGTGATCGGTGTCCGTATTGATGTTTAGTGATGGGTGTCCGTATTGATGTTTAGTGATGGTAGTCCGTATTGATGTTTAGTGATGGGTGTCCGTATTGATGTTCAGTGATGGGTGTCCGTATTGATGTTCAGTGATGGGTGGCCGTATTGATGTTTAGTGATGGTAGTCCGTATTGATGTTCAGTGATGGGTGTCCGTATTGATGTTTAGTTATGGGTGTCCGTATTGATGTTTAGTGATGGGTGTCCGTATTGATGTTTAGTGATGGTTGTCCGAATTGATGTTTAGTGATGGGTGTCCGTATTGATGTTTTAGTGATCGGTGTCCGTATTGATGTTTAGTGATTGGTGTCCGTATTGATGTTTAGTGATGTGTGTCCGTATTGATGTTTTAGTGATGGGTGTCCGTATTGATGTTTAGTGATGGGTGTCCGTATTGATGTTTAGTGATGTGTGTCCGTATTGATGTTTAGTGATGGGTGTCCGTATTGATGTTTAGTGATGGGTGTCCGTATTGATGTTTTAGTGATCGGTGTCCGTATTGATGTTTAGTGATGGGTGTCCGTATTGATGTTTAGTGATGTGTGTCCGTATTGATGTTTAGTGATATGTGTCCGTATTGATGTTTAGTGATTGGTGTCCGTATTGATGTTTACTGATGTGTGTCCGTATTGATGTTTTAGTGATGGGTGTCCGTATTGATGTTTAGTGATGAGTGTCCGTATTGATGTTTGGTGATGGTTGTCCATATTGATGTTTAGTGATGGGTGTCGGTATTGATGTTTAGTGAAATGTGTCCATATTGATGTTTCAGTGATGGGTGTCCTTATTTATGTTTAGTGATGGGTGTCCGTATTGATGTTTAGTGATGTGTGTCCGTATTGATGTTTAGTGATGGGTGTCCGTATTGATGTTTAGTGATGGGTGTCCGTATTGATGTTTAGTGATGGTAGTCCGTATTGATGTTTAGTGATGGTAGTCCGTATTGATGTTTAGTGATTGGTGTCCGTATTGATGTTTAGTGATGGATGTCCGTATTGATGTTTCAGTGATGGGTGTCCGTATTGATGTTTAGTGATGTGTGTCCGTATTGATGTTTTAGTGATGGGTGTCTCTATTGATGTTTAGTGATGGGTGTTCGTATTGATGTTTAGTGATGGGTGTCCGTATTGATGTTCAGTGATGGGTGTCCGTATTGATGTTTTAGTGATGGGTGTCCGTATTGATGTTTAGTGATGGGTGTCCGTATTGATGTTTAGTGATGTGTGTCCGTATTGATGTTTAGTGATGGGTGTCCGTATTGATGTTTAGTGATGGGTGTCCGTATTGATGTTTAGTGATATGTGTCCGTATTGATGTTTAGTGATGGGTGTCCGTATTGATGTTTACTGATGTGTGTCCGTATTGATGTTTTAGTGATGGGTGTCCGTATTGATGTTTAGTGATGGGTGTCCGTATTGATGTTTAGTGATGAGTGTCCGTATTGATGTTTTAGTGATGGGTGTCCGTATTGATGTTTAGTGATGGGTTTCCGTATTGATGTTTAGTGATGGTTGTCCATATTGATGTTTAGTGATGGGTGTCGGTATTGATGTTTAGTGATGTGTGTCGATATTGATGTTTCAGTGATGGGTGTCCTTATTTATGTTTAGTGATGGGTGTCCGTATTGATGTTTAGTGATGTGTGTCATATTGATGTTTCAGTGATGGGTGTCCGTATTGATGTTTACTGATGGGTGTCCGTATTAATGTTTCAGTGATGGGTGTCCGTATTGATGTTCAGTGATGGGTGTCCGTATTGATGTTTAGTGATGGGTGTCCGTATTGATGTTTAGTGATGGGTGTCCGTATTGATGTTTAGTGATGGGTGTCCGTATTGATGTTTAATGATGGGTGTCCGTTTTGATGTTTCAGTGATGGGTGTCCGTATTGATGTTTAGTGATGGGAGTCCGTATTGATGTTTAGTGATGGGTGTCCGTATTGATGTTTCAGTGATGGGTGTCCGTATTAATGTTTAGTGATGGGTGTCCGTTTTGATGTTTTAGTGATTGGTGTCCGTATTGATGTTTTAGTGATTGGTGTCCGTATTGCTGTTTAGTGATGGATGTCCGTATTGATGTTTAGTGATGGGTGTCCGTATTGATGTTTAGTGATGGGTGACTGTATTGATGTTTTAGTGATGGGTGTCCGTATTGATGTTTTAGTGATTGGTGTCCGTATTGATGTTTAGTGATGGTTGTTGGTATTGATGTTTAGTGATGGGTGTCCGTATTGATGTTTTAGTGATTGGTGTCCGTATTGATGTTCAGTGATGGATGTCCGTATTGATGTTTAGTGATGGGTGACTGTATTGATGCTTTAGTGATGGGTGTCCGTATTGATGTTCAGTAATGGGTGTCCGTATTGATGTTTTAGTGATGGGTGTCCGTATTGATGCTCAGTGATTGGTGTCCGTATTGATGTTCAGTGATGGGTGTCCGTATTGATGTTTAGTGATGGGTGTCCGTATTGATGTTTAGTGATGTGTGTCCGTATTGATGTTTAGTGATGGGTGTCCGTATTGATGTTTAGTGATGGGTGTCCGTATTGATGTTTAGTGATGGGTGTCCGTTTTGGTGTTTCAGTGATGGGTGTCCGTATTGATGTTTAGTGATGGGTGTCCGTATTGATGTTTAGTGATGGGTGTCCGTATTGATGTTTAGTGATGGGTGTCCGTATTGATGTTTCAGTGATGGGTGTCCGTATTGATGTTTAGTGATGGGTGTCCGTATTGATGTTAAGTAATGGGTGTCCGTGTTGATGCTTTAGTGATTGGTGTCCGTATTGATGTTTAGTGATGGCTGTTGGTATTGATGTTTAGTGATTGGTGTCCGTATTGATGTTCAGTGATGGATGTCCGTATTGATGTTTAGTGATGGGTGACTGTATTGATGTTTTAGTGATGGGTGTCCGTATTGATGTTGAGTGATGTGTGTCCGTTTTGGTGTTTTAGTGATGTGTGTCCGTATTGATGTTTAGTGATGGGTGTCTGTATTGATGTTTAGTAATGTGTTTCCGTACCGATGTTCAGTGATGGGTGTCGGTATTGATGTTTAGTGATCGGTGTCCGTTTTGATGTTTCAGTGATGGGTGTCCGTAATGAGCGAAGTGGGATTGGTAAGGCTATGATGGACATGGTAACCATGGAGTTGACAAAGCGGTTACAATGCATTCTGGGAAGGGAAGGAATAGATGTTACTATAAAGCTTTGCCAGACACCGGGAGAAGTACCAAACGGGCCACTGGTGGTTCTGTGTTTGAACATGTCACGTGTTGGTACCAACATCATCTCTGCTCTAGAAGGAATAAAAAGTAAGTCGTCCTCATTTATCAATATACCAGTTTATGGTGGTACGTCAGCGAAAGTCACGTGATACGTGAATGTTTTGTTATGATAGAATGATCTTGTAAAGTTTGTAATCAAGATAAGATTTGAGCTGAAGATGCAATTGTAATGCATAAACAATTTAGTTCAGACCGAGAAATAAGTTTTAAGAAATAGCAATGCCAAATTGTCAATAAGTGTGTCATGATAAGCAATTTGGGAGACAACATTTGCTAAAACCATTCCTTGCTTATAAATGACAAATGGTTTAGGTAAATGACATCATTGATATATGTTGAATGTGTCTGACATCATTTCATGCTCGAAACTACAAAGGTAAATTTCATTTAAATCCAGTCAATCAAGACGTCTTTGTGCTAGTGCTACACAACACAATCAAGGACAATTTATCGTCGTTGACACCAACTAGCCTCCGTATTACTGGAAGTGAGTTACGGCAGCTCGGCGGGATCATGGATATGGTCTTCAGTAGTGAGGATGGTGTGTACGAATGTGGCCTGAATTCCGGCGCCGTGGACAAGATGGCTACGACTCTGAGGAAATACGCTCGTTAACCAGATAGCTTACAACCATATCATGCCATCTTTAGGAATTGGAATGATAAAAAATAGACATTGTTTCAGGTTCACTGATAAATAAATACTATTAGCTTGATTTTATACAAGTGGTGAATTAATAATAATATTGTCAGGCACCTAATTCAATTAATTATCAAACTTTAGACATTTTGGTTTTAGTGTTTTGTTTTGTTGTTTAGCTTTGTTTGTTTGTTTGTTTTTACGATTTTTATTTCCAAAATTAATTTTTATCTTAATTATAGGTTATATTATGAATGTAGGATGATACAACTAGACAACGTCAGTCTGGAACCAAGAAACGTCGTTTCTAGCAATGCTACGTGTAGCATTTTGTAGAGAAACACAATGAAACTTGTATATATATGAAAACAATAACAGCAAAGAAATTTAAAATTTAAATGTCCATGTGACGGTATAAATATATATAAAAGCACAAAACATGAAGACTACTTTTCGTTAGCGCTTTCGCCCATCTTGGGGCTCTTCAAGTGACTTGAAATCAAATGAAATAAAAAAGTCGCCTGAAGAGCCCCAAGATGGGCGAAAGCGCTAGCGAAAAGTAGGCTTCGTGTTTTGTGTTTTTATTTATATGAAAACAATTATGTACATAATCTGTTTATGTTTTGTACATGTATGTAACATGTATTGAAGTTGATACTCAAAGTTATATTTGTGACTCAATTTGAAATCATTTCACAAATAATAAGACCATTTATTCAATATACGGACAGACATCTACTGTATAAAGATGTGAGAACTGATAACTTCTGTCTGTGACACGGATGTTTGTTACGACAAATGTTAAATGGCCCATTATACGTAACTTTCGACAAAACCAAGCCTAATGACTTACTCTATTTATAAATGTAGTTAAGATTAACTGATATAAGCAATATTCAAGATGAATTCTTACGCGGTTACCAGTACAATAGCAGTTGAAACTCGGTATTTGTAACCACCCGTCCGTTTTGAATTGTCTTCCAACTTCGGCTTGTTGTTGAAGCCTAAATAATTTCCTAATCTTTGAATTTTTCTGTCAAGAATTTCTTGTTAGTTACCGCTCAAGTTTACTTCGCTTTACTTATTTTTGTATGGTTATCAACTGGATTGTTTTTCATAATTTTTCAGAATCCCGAAAAATTTTCTGATGTTACACCGTACTTATATTGGGTCTTTAATGAAAACAAATGTAATTATAGAAGAAACTCCTGGAACTACTCAATATTGGCCTCGAAAACTATCCATATATTGACTATCTTAAAACACGGCATCGTAAAAAAAACTTCTTTCGTAACTATTTCACGTGTATTTAAAGATACCTGGTTATCAAAATCTCATTGTAGTGCGGTTCATTCTATTTTCCTGTAATGCAATTACCATTTATCTTGACTTTTCACCTCATCTGAAAGCACCAAAATGCTTAAATATGGATATTTCTGTATAATATAATTGACGAATGTTAATGTTTTTGATCGCAGATGGTTGTATTGATTTAATAAGTAGTATGCATATCAAAATACTGTAAGGCGTATTTAAGTACGTATTTTCTTCCAAGTCCAATGTTTTACATTTATGGGCTAAATTGGGCATTGTGTCCAATGTTGTATTTATGAGCTCGATTGGGCATTGTGTCCAATGTTGTATTCATAAGCTAAATTGGGCATTGTGTCCAATGTTGTAGTTATGAGCTAAATTGGGCATTGTGTCCAATGTTGTATTTATGAGCTCGATTGGGCATTGTGTCCAATGTTGTATTTATAAGCTAAATTGGGCATTGTGTCCAATGTTGTAGTTATGAGCTAAATTGGGCATTGTGTCCAATGTTGTAGTTATGAGCTCGATTGGGCATTGTGTCCAATGTTGTAGTTATAAGCTAGATTGGGCATTGTGTCCAATGTTGTAGTTATGAGCTCGATTGGGCATTGTGTCCAATGTTGTAGTTATGAGCTCGATTGGGCATTGTGTCCAATGTTGTAGTTATGAGCTCGATTGGGCATTGTGTCCAATGTTGTAGTTATGAGCTCGATTGGGCATTGTGTCCAATGTTGTAGTTATGAGCTCGATTGGGCATTGTGTCCAATGTTGTATTTATGAGCTCGATTGGGCATTGTGTCCAATGTTGTAGTTATGAGCTAAATTGGGCATTGTGTCCAATGTTGTAGTTATGAGCTCGATTGGGCATTGTGTCCAATGTTGTAGTTATGAGCTCGATTGGGCATTGTGTCCAATGTTGTAGTTATGAGCTCGATTGGGCATTGTGTCCAATGTTGTAGTTATGAGCTCGATTGGGCATTGTGTCCAATGTTGTAGTTATGAGCTCGATTGGGCATTGTGTCCAATGTTGTATTTATGAGCTCGATTGGGCATTGTGTCCAATGTTGTAGTTATGAGCTAAATTGGGCATTGTGTCCAATGTTGTAGTTATGAGCTCGATTGGGCATTGTGTCCAATGTTGTAGTTATGAGCTCGATTGGGCATTGTGTCCAATGTTGTATTTATAAGCTAAATTGGGCATTGTGTCCAATGTTGTATTCATAAGCTAAATTGGGCATTGTGTCCAATGTTGTATTCATAAGCTAAATTGGGCATTGTGTCCAATGTTGTAGTTATGAGCTAAATTGGGCATTGTGTCCAATGTTGTATTTATGAGCTCGATTGGGCATTGTGTCCAATGTTGTAGTTATAAGCTAGATTGGGCATTGTGTCCAATGTTGTAGTTATGAGCTCGATTGGGCATTGTGTCCAATGTTGTAGTTATGAGCTCGATTGGGCATTGTGTCCAATGTTGTAGTTATGAGCTCGATTGGGCATTGTGTCCAATGTTGTAGTTATGAGCTAAATTGGGCATTGTGTCCAATGTTGTAGTTATGAGCTCGATTGGGCATTGTGTCCAATGTTGTAGTTATGAGCTCGATTGGGCATTGTGCCCAATGTTGTATTCATAAGCTAAATTGGGCATTGTGTCCAATGTTGTAGTTATGAGCTCGATTGGGCATTGTGTCCAATGTTGTAGTTATGAGCTCGATTGGGCATTCTGTCCAATGTTGTAGTTATGAGCTCGATTGGGCATTCTGTCCAATGTTGTAGTTATGAGCTAGATTGGGCACTGTGTCCAATGTTGTATTTATAAGCTAGATTGGGCACTGTGTCCAATGTTGTAGTTATAAGCTAGATTGGGCACTGTGTCCAATGTTGTAGTTATGAGCTCGATTGGGCATTCTGTCCAATGTTGTAGTTATAAGCTAGATTGGGCACTGTGTCCAATGTTGTAGTTATAAGCTAGATTGGGCACTGTGTCCAGTGTTGTAGTTATGAGCTCGATTGGGCATTGTGTCCAATGTTGTAGTTATAAGCTAGATTGGGCACTGTGTCCAATGTTGTAGTTATGAGCTCGATTGGGCATTCTGTCCAATGTTGTAGTTATAAGCTAGATTGGGCACTGTGTCCAATGTTGTAGTTATAAGCTAGATTGGGCACTGTGTCCAGTGTTGTAGTTATGAGCTCGATTGGGCATTGTGTCCAATGTTGTAGTTATGAGCTCGATTGGGCATTGTGGCCAATGTTGTACATGCATTTTAGAGTAAGATTGGTCACAATGTCCAATGTTGTATTCATGAGCTGGATTCGGCACAATGTCCAATGTTGTATTAATGAGCTAGATTGTGCACTGTGTATAAATTGGATTTATGAGCTAGATTTGGCAGTATGTCCAGCGTAGAAAATATTTATGCTTAGTTATCTGAGGCATTACACGACGTCGATATCCCATTCTCAATATCCTGGTTGAGTTTCAGCAGGTGATTACTGTAATTAGTGTTTACATTTCAAATATGACGATGCATCTTAATTTTGAATTTCAATTCGTAAGTATGAAAAGGCAAGTCATCAGTTCAAAGGGTCAGTTCGGTGGTTCAGCTCATTGGTCCAGTAGTAATAGCAGAGTTGAAATTGGTAAGGTCACAGGTTACGAGCATCCCTTCTCCCCAGGCTTCTTTTAAGGACGTACTAGATTTGAGTGCTGTAGGAAAGATACCCCCAAACCGACTGTCCTACGTAAGTCTCGAACCTTGGGTGGTCGCATGGTGCAGTGGATAGCGCATTTGCCTTTTACCAAGGCGACCTGGGTTCGATTCCCCGACCGGACATGAAAAAGTATGGGGTCACCTGTCCGACCACGTGGGTTTTCTTCGGGTACTCATGTTTCCTCCCACAATATAACCCTCGCGCGATAACATCCGGGCCAACAAGAGTGATTAAATATAAGTTGGATAACTTGTTTCATAATTGTTGTAAACTAAATAAAGTATATATTTTTAAATCTCGAACCTGTGACCCAGCGAATGCTATTTTTAGTAAATGATGTCATCGGCTAATTAATGTTTGAGTATATTTAGTATTTGATGTCATTAGCTAGTTATAGTATGACTTTGAGTGTAATTAGAGTATGACGTCATAGCTACTTTTAGTATGGCTTTGTGTACATTTAGTATAAGATAGAGAGTATTTACGAGGACTCGTGGAGTATTTTGAAAGCGTACGATGAGCAAATATGTACATATGCGTAGATACATTTTAGTTGAAGTAGTGTTTACATCGGTCATAATGATACTTTATTGTCACTAATATTACGGACTTTATATAAATGTGTCCTTTAAAGGCCCAACATACGTAACTTTCGGCAAAACGTGAAGCGAAAATCAAGCTTAATAACTTATTATATTTACAGATTTAGTGAAGATTAACTGATATTAGCAATATTCAAGATGAATTCTTACTCGGTTACCGGTACAGCAGCAATTGAAACTCGGCACGCGTCCATTTTGAACTGTTTTCTTACTTCGGCTTTTTGTTGAAGTGGGCCCCACTTGAATGATTTTCATTTTTTTTTTTTTTTTTTTGCCAAGAGTTTCTTGTTAGTTACCGCTCAAGTTTACTTCGTTTTAGACTTATTGTTGCATGGTTATCAACTGGATTTTTTTTCATAATTTTTCAGAATCCTGAACAATTTCCTGAAGTAACGATTATTGGGCCTTTATATAGCTACTTCTTAACATTTCAAAAGGATATAACCACCGTAGTAATCCGTTTGTAATAGTTGGTTTAGTTTGAGTTATACATTTTTTTCTTGGAAATACTTTTAGAAACAATTCTCTGGATATTGTTTCAAATTCTTTGATTTGAAACCGGGGAGGGGGGACTCTAGATTTCCTTCGTTTGTCCGTCCGACCTGTACTTATAAAGGACTATAATGTCTTCGACGAGTTACAGTTTCAAGGTTGTCGGGTCAAGGTCACTGCTTACTATTTATAGAAATTCATTGTCAGCACTCCAATGGCTTTGTTTCTTCATTGATTTTCATCAAACTGCACATTTATATAAAAATCACAATATCTTGGACGTGTTTGAGTTATAGGGTTGCAATTTATTTTATGAATCATTGCATCTTGACTTGCGGGGGCCGGCGCTTCAGCAATACTCAGTATGCTTGTTTCCGTAAATAAAACTTTAATTGACCTAACGAATGCGTGTTTATCATTTGTCAGACTAACTGAACTTCAGTTACTAGTATAGTTGTATCAGAAATGGAAAAATCTCAAATTGGTGTCAGAAGTTGGATGCCAAAAACTGCACAAAGTTACAAATACAACAAAAATCTGTACATTGTATATTTGGGTTGGTTTATACTGTTTTGCGTCCTTTTAACAGTAAAGGTCATTTAAGGAAATGCCAGGTTTTGGAGATGGAGGAAAGCCGGAGTACCCGGTGAAAAAACACCGATCTACGGTCGGTCAGTACCTGGCAACTGCCCCACGTGGGATTCGAACTCGCAACCCAGAGGTGGAGGGCTAGTGGTAGAATATCGGAACACCTTAACCACTTGGCCACAGCGGCTCTTTTTGCTATACAATGTATGTATTACAACTACAAACTATGGCAAATGAATCATAAGGGCGTGTTAAATTGCAACAACACCATAATGAACTTTCCAGTTTTGTTAATCAAAATGTACAGTTGTTAGTTCCTTAGCATTATTTACCACTAATTAGCGAAGTAGGCTCATAATAAAATTTCTAAATACATTTTTTACGTAAATCTGCAAAAAATAAATAAATCTACATAAATAAAACTGTAAAAAAAAAACCATAAACAACATGTTAAATAATATACAATGTGACACTTTTGACAACAATTTAACAAAATAAAACTGTAAACAAAAACATAATATACAATGTGACACTTTTGACATCAATTTAACAACAATTCCTAGTTGTGTACATCGATCATTGTTTATGTTCTATATTATCCAATATATCATGATTCAATGTTTGCTCGATTCCATTTCCCGTTGAATCTGTAGATGATTTCTGAAGAGAGGAAACATCAGCAAGTGACCTAACATAGGTTTATATGGGATATAGCTATAGATCGTTTATATAAAACAGAAACAGTAGGGCCCTGGTACAGAGCCCCGGGGAACTCCTGCTATAATATGTTCATTATTGAGGTACAGTAGTTTGACAACGAGGATGACAAAGTTTAAACAAGAAGCCTTTGTACCACACTCTTTGACAAGTCACAGAAAACAGGAATATTCGTTATTTTCAACAGCATCTTCAATGCATTGGGTGACTATAGGAAGGAATCTAGATAGGTATTTATTAAAGAAATCATTGTCCCCAAGCTGTAGCATTCAGCATACGATGACTTATCGTATCAGGACCGACTCCCTGTCTTAGATAAATAATTGATAAACTGTCATAGACTTTCTTTTTCGTCTTTAACAATACTGAAAAGTAAGTTTTTGACATTTTCTGAAGAAGTCTGGTGAAGTGACATTGGATTCATCAATATATGGAACTTGAGTGAAATATTACTTCTTTTTCCTGGTTGCTATATACCACGAATAGGGAAAGAGAATACAGAAATTCCCTGGAAAATGAGTTCGAATGACACTCGTCATGCTTCAAAGACCCGCAAGTTGACGCAACACTCAAAACTAAAATAAAGGATCCTACACGAGTGTCGATGTAATATGGAATTTATTAAACGAGTTGAATAATTTAATATGTCACGAGCTTTTAGGCGAGTGACATATTAAATTATTTAACGAGTTTAATAAATTTCATATTACATGGACACGAGTGAAAGATTCTATTTATCACATAACTTATATTTATGAGAAAATACACAAAAACTCTCAAATTAGTTCTCTATGAGAAAGGCAAATTTCTTCTGTGATAGAACGATTTTCCCTACCGTTTATGACGTCACAATAGTGTTATTACATGTGTGTTATACCATTTTTATGATATGGCCGTATGACATGACTGAACGGGTCAGTTATGTGATAAATATAATTACTACACAAACGATCATCGTCGGAAACCCATCGTACACTACTCTGACGTTTGCATGTGTACCATGGGTTTCCGAAGGTGACAAACGATACAACATTTAGATTGTGGTAGAGAGATTTAGTATGTAGTCAAGATAAACATGAGAACTTAGCGATTCAAAGACAGCCTGAAGGTTTCTCTAAAGATTTTGAGATCAACACAGATACCAGGGAGACTCTCGCTGCTGATCGCTTTTCCTGGAGCAGTTCAATAACAACAGGAGCTAAGAGAGCGGAGGAACGGCGTTCTCGTCAAGCTGACCAGAAAAGACAGATGCGTAAGTCTAGAGCTATCAACAACAACAACACAGCGCCTTCCCACTTCCGCCATACCTGTTGAAGAAGTTTTCTTGTCCAGAAAGGTCTAACCAGTCACCTTCGAATTCATCAAAACAGCTCGACAGCTAAACGATGTTATGGTCATCTTCGTTTACAAAGGACGGAAAACAAAACAAACCACAAACTTATGTGGACCTAAACTAAAGTGTAGATTGACTTTCAGAAAAAAACACCATAATGGCCATACTCGTATATATGGTCATTGCGTTTGTCAATTTTACCGAAAGTCGACTAAATTGACAAAACTGTTAATATTACTCTGAACATCTTAATTCATGGCCATAAATGTAATAAAAGCGACTGAAACAAATTTTCAGGCCCCTGTTTTCAAGCATGCCACAACACACGCGTAGCTTGTCAACTCGTGCACACGATCGTGCACGCTACATATGTTACACCAATACACTCTAACTGATAATAAATTGCACGTTATTTCGAATATGTTGGCATGCAGACATCTTTAATTAGCATAACTTAGAGAATGTGTAAGTTTTGTAGCATATTTATCTTGTGACATTGAATTTTTACCATCATAGGCCTTTTAATTGAGTTTCAGGTTTATTTCTTTTCCTTTGAGTTTTATTATTCAATATTCTTAATATAAAATATAATAATATAAAAAATGTCCTGGAATTAGATTCTCAAACCAGTGCGTCTCAAAGATTTTAAAAAACAATTCTCAGTTTCAGCATAATACAAGTTTAATTTTAGGGTGGTCGTGTGGTACAGTGGATAGCGCACTTGAATTGCTTTTCACTAAGGCGGCCGGGGCTCGATTCTCCAGTCGTACGTGGAAAGGTATGGGGTCACCAGCCCGATTACGCGAGTTTTCTCCAGGTAAAAGGTTTTCTCCCACACCGAGATCCTCCTGGCTAACAATTCAAGTGTGATTTGTATAAATCAAATAACTTTAACCGTTTCATAATTGTTGTAAATAAAAATAGATAAAGTTTATACATATACTTAACTTTATATAAGCATATCACCAAATGATGTGTTTCATATATATTTTAAGAATGGTTAGGTTCATGCTTAAATATCTGAAAAAATGCCTACTAGATACACAAAATAGTGACGAAGATAAATCACATTGTATTTCATGCTGTACCTGCAGTTGACATCTCAATAATGGAGTGACAGGTGAACGAAAGAAATGTAACATTGCATAGTCCGATAAAGGGATATGTAAAGGGTAACCCGGGTGTGCAGATTTTCGGACGAGTTCCGAATCTTTCGTTTTTTTTTCTTCGTGTTTATCATTATTGTAAACGTTTCAGCTGTTAGTATTAAGATTCGTTCACTTGAAAATTAATTTCATAATGAACAAAATATTCTACATGTATTTCATTAATACGGATATCAGATGAGAAGGATATACGGATATCATACGAGGCGGAATATCAGGACCACAGGGACCTGAGAATTTGTTACAGCTAGTTTGGGATCTAAACTAGGGTGTTTAGAGTAGTTTTACACTTTAGGGGGGTTTAGATCAAATTTCGATAAAAATGCCTTCCCAATGGTCATGAAGCCTTAATGATCATTGAGGGGGTATTTCTTTTTATCGAAAATGGATCTAAACCCCCAAAAGTGTAAAATTACACTAAACCTCCTAGCTTAGATCCAAAACTAGCTGTAACAAATTATCAGGTCCCTGTGATCAGGACGGGTAACGGACAACTTGCCTTATCTTTAAATATCACTTTCAGGTATATCGACGATGTCTGACTGTTTGTCTATATAAACAATAAGAAGTTTGCTAACAACGTCGACCGTTGGTTTGGTTTAGTTTGTTTTACGTCATATCAACAGCTATGGTCATTTCAGGGCGTGCCAGGTGTTTGTGGTGGAGGAAAGCCGAAGTACCCGGAGAAAACCACTGACCTATAGCTACTGTAAGTACCTAGCAACTGCCCCAGGTGGGTTTTGAATTCGCAACCAAGAGGTGGAGGTCTAGTTGTAGAATGTCGAGACAACTTAACCACTCGGCCACCGAAGCCCCTCACGTCGATCTTACAATACTCTTCTTAATTTGAAATAAAAGATACGCCATACTCTTCTTCGTCAGCTTCTTACCTCGATTTTTATATTTAAAGGCCCAATATACGTAATTTTTGGCAAAGCTTGAAGTGAAAATCAAGCCTAATAACTTGTTATATTTATAGATTTAGTTAAGATAAACTGATATCAGCAATATTCAAGATGAATTCTCACGCGGTTACCGGTACAGCAGCAGTTGAAACTCGGTATTTGTAAACACGCGTCCATTTTGAACTGTCTTCTACCTGCGGTTTGTTGTTGAAGTGGGCCACACCTGAATTATTTTCAATTCTTTGGATTTTCCTGTCAAGATTTTCTTGTTAATTACCGCTCAGGTTTACTTCGTTTTAGACTTATTTTTGTATGGTTATCAACTGGATTTTTTTCCATAATTTTTAATTCTGAAAAATTTCCTAAAGTTACGTATATTGTTTGGCCTTTAAACTATGACCAACATGGACAGTTTACGTCTAACGCTATACGATAAACGTGACGATTTCAATTTCATAATCGTTAACTTTCCCTTTCTTGATAGTAATATAACATATCTGCTTCTCCAACCTATGGTGTTTACATGTCGTAGTTGATCCGTTATACTACATATACACATGTACATGTATATAGTAGCTATAGCTAAAAGGATTGTTCAAAATATCGAGAATTTTGTAATAAGACAAACGAACTACAAAGGGATGCGAGAGATGCAGGTTGATGAGAACTATGAGCAAGTTTTATGGTCGCCATCTTTGTTTCATTTAGAAATATTTTGCTTCTTTGTTTGACCAAGATTTACATGGCGACTGTCGTCGATGAAGCAGAAGACACTTACACTTCCGATACACCTGGTCTTATTCTCTTGGTTTTTTTTCACAAGGGTTTCCATGTAAATCTTTCATTAATTCATATTTTGGTCCTTGTTTAATCGAGTTTGAGTTTGGATTATGGTTTTGTTGACGCTTCAGTATTGTTTGATTTTTTTTTATTGTTTTTCAAGTAACAACAACTTTGTTCCTGACTTTGACTTTTAATATACTTATTGTCCAAAATAAGGTACAAAGGATTAGGCACAAGTTATGAAAACTTGTGTGATCATCTCCTATCAACAAAATATCTGATCCAAGTACATG
Organism: Mimachlamys varia; assembly: GCA_947623455.1. Classification (NCBI taxonomy): domain Eukaryota; kingdom Metazoa; phylum Mollusca; class Bivalvia; order Pectinida; family Pectinidae; genus Mimachlamys; species Mimachlamys varia. The sequence goes on from OX392528.1 coordinate 54,891,864, forward strand.
TACATTCATTGACATAATCGTTATACAATTGTACAAATTTATGCAAATGCATGGTAAGTACTATGCAGATACATTCTCCATATAACGACTCTTTTTTCTCGTAATAGTAAACGACTTTTATCACAATGCAGACGTTTTTTTCTTGTTATAACATCGTAACGAGTTTATCTCATCATAACGACCATACGGCTTCCGTAATAAAGTTGATGACCTTGTGAAGTCCAGAAATTTATTTATCCGGAAGCTACTCCTTTTTCACTGGAATATTAGAAAATCCTATGGAGAAATCATTTACAGAAATCAATTTAAATCTTTCTATTTTTTCTTTAATCAATTACAGCAATAAATTTTAAAAAATGCCTTATAATAAATGTTGATGTATAGTTGATAAAAATACAATAAAATGTAATCAGAATCATATTTCAAAGCTTTTTGGACTTTTTTTAAAAAACAGATCGCTCCCACCACTGATTAAAAAAAACATGGCGACCACCGTTGGATCGATTCTAACTCCGCGGATTTTCAAACAGACAGGACCAGTGTGTAATGCCGTGGTTTTGTTCCTACATGGATCTGGTATGTTTACACTACAGAACTGGCACAATTAGCAGCACGTTCTATCGTGGAGTAGAGAAGTTCCATACATTACTTATCACGCTAAAGCTGGTTGTAAGTAAAACCCGGAACGGCTTGCCAAACTGAATATGGAAAACCCGGAACGGCTCAAATAAAACATGAGTTAAACAGGGACGTATACGTCCCAGGTTAAAATAAAAATAAAAGCGTAACAGTGTTTAAAATTATAAAAATAAAAATTGCTTATACCTTTTAATAGTTATGAATGGTCATGAAACACTGGTGGTAGATACATATTTATTCAATAGCAGTTTTATTTTTTGATAAAAAAAAGACACGAGAAATACATTAAGCATCTAAGAATATATTCGGTTATTTATTCCTAAGTATGACCACGGACTATCTAAGTCCGTGGTGTGACAGAATTTAATGTACAAATCGCATGAACTAAAATATCGGCGCTTCCTCAGAAGAGATTTTCACTGGGACGATATCAAAACAGGAAAACTTTTTTTTGTTAGAGTTTAACTTGCTCTGTCAGCTTAAAGTAAATTTACATCTAACATATATAGGGAAAAAATTATACGGAATATTAATATAATCAGACTAATTCCTTCAAAATAATAACATGTTTTGTTACAAAAGTCATAAATCAACTATATTATATTTCTTAGCAATAGCCCTCGCTTTGATTCTAAACTCAACCTGACAGTCGTGATAAACCATTAATTAATATCATGCAAGTTTTATGCAAAAGTTTGCAAATGCTAACAAAAAATCAGAAATTACCTATATTGTACTTTTACACAATAATCCCAACATTCTGGTAATTGTACGAGAGATAAATGTCAACCTGACTGAACAGTAATTCACAACTAATAAAGATAAAAGTTTAGTTTTTTTGTGATGTTCTCCAAAGGGGAAAAACTCACCTAAATCTCTAAAGAACGTCAAAAATCTTCGATTGGAGGCAGACGGCTTAGTTCCAAGTTAGGTCCTGTATTAAATAAATAAATATAATTATTGAAAATTCTCAACTTTAATAGTCATTATTTAAATAAAAACTTTTAATTTTTTAATTTTACAACAATTATGAAACAATTATCAAACTTATATTAATCATTCTTGTTGGCCAAGATGTTATTGCGCGAGGGATATTATTGTGGGAAAACACTATATATACTAGAGTGGAAAAAGTCTCAGAAAACCCACGTGGTCGGCCAGGTGACTCTATACCTACAGTATTTACGTCCGGTCGCAAAGCCGAACCCCGGCCGCCTTGGTGAAAGGCAAGTGCGCTATCCACTGCACCACCCGACCCCCAGGTCATTAATTGCCCTAGCTGGCCATTCCATGGCAGGGACATAACTTTCATGTATATATATTAAGATATCGGGTTCATAAACATTAACAAATGAATCTTTTACATTCAATATTGGAATTTTAAGGGTGATAAAACACTAAAAAACAACGTTGAATTCCAGTTTCAGTATACGAAGTGTACAAAGTCAATTGGTCCAATGTCAAGGTTATGTGTGCGATACATTTTGTACAATGTGTGAACGTATAACGTCTGTCATTTATGTAGGTGATACAGGAGACGGGGTTTCAGAATGGGTAAAAATGGCGTCCAGAAAAGAGTTCCACTTCCCCCACGTGAAGGTGTTGTTTCCTACAGCTCCCGCTAGGTGAGTAGGCTCTCCTTGGTAACCGAACTCTTAACCGATTCAGCGTCGTACCTTCTCAATCCTCGATATACAGGGGTTACTTGACCTACGCTCTCTATACCACTGAGGTATCGTCATTGCACAACTGAAGGCTTCGTGTGCGCCACCTTGTTGATGAGGCAAGAAGACTGGTTCGACCTTTTGCTGTACAAGAAGTGTACATCGAACGAATCTCGTGGTTACAAAAAGATAAAAATATACAAGCTTTGAAGTCGGTTGCGACTACTTTGTAATCTACAAAAGACAGGAATCAGCCTAGCAGTTAGTCAGTGTTTGTTTTAACCTGAGTGTACCTTCAGTTTTGCCATGACATATTCCAGGGGTAGAGAGAGCGTAGGCGATCGTAACCCCTGGATATCGAGGATCTACCTTCTCTTGATCAGGGTTCTTTTACTACATAAAATTACGTTTTAGAAATTACAATTTTCTTGTGAAAACCGGCAACAATATTGTGTTTGAAACATTTTTACTTATCACAAAATTAATTTTTCCGATAAGTTTTTAAAATATAATTAATGCTTCTGCAATGAATTACGATTTATAAATGAAACAAATTAACGTTTGCGGTACAAGTTCTATTCACTGATATTTATCAGTCGTGTTGGCCCACGTACAGGCTCCCAATGTGACATAACTGGTACTAATATAAATAAGGTAACCACAGTACCCGGATGAAACCCACGTGGTATGGCAGGGAAGTAAGCCCAGATCTTTTTATTGAAACTCGGTTGTCTAAACGAACAGAACCTCGATCTTTGTTCAAAAATACGTAGTTACTTTCTCGTTTCAAGTCAACGTTTTGTCTTCAGAAGCATTGATGTAATTTTCTTTAAACAATTCTATCAATCTTATGTTGCAATTATGACCCATTTTGTTCAGAATTCTGGCTTTCATACAGGTCAAATTATTGGTTGAAGTATCGTTATGGTCAGCTAAACCATACTCCTATAGTAGCATACTGTGATTTTACGATCAAAGCCCCCTACAAAGGCATTTTTTCCTGGTGATGTTTATAAAACAATGCATAGGAACTCATTCAACGGATATTTTCACAGACCCTACACACCGATGGGCGGCGCCATGAGCACTGTTTGGTTTGACCGGAAGCAGATATCTCCTAACGTACCGGAACATGCGCAGTCAGTGGAGGACATGTGTACCAGCCTCTCGACCCTGATCCAACAGGAAGTGGACAACGGTATCCCAAAGTCAAGGATTGTCATAGGTAAGAAGATGTTTAAATTTTGAGGCACTATGTTTTTCTTTTTTTGTAGGACGCCGGCCTCGTGATCGAAGGGTTACGAGTTCGAGTATCGGTCATGGCACTTGCGTTTTATCCTTGACAAGATACTTTACACTGCTTGGTTCAGTATACTCATCTGCCAAGTTTGGTCATGTCGTCACATCACCCTGATCATGAGCTGTCACAGCGATCCAAAGGAGGCCAATCATCTCTGGGTATCCTTTTGGAAATGACTTTTGTCTCTCTTCAATGACATTTCGTTTAATTTTATTAATGCCATAAATCAAGTTTTACGTGAAATCTATACATGAATTATCGTCTATAATGTATGTCTAATCAAACAACATGGTATTAATACTATATATCTGTCCGCTACAAGTATATCGCTCTATGAACAAGTTGACTTAGTGTCAATCGACCTTGTACTCGGTATGGAGGAGTGTGTATGGAATACTGGAGGATAACGTTTCTGTGTTACTCCAAACAGTAAGAGCGCATATATATGGTCTATAATGTTACACGTATCATTCCGTACATATGTATGTGCGTTTGACTAATCATGGTGCAACCTGCGTCCACGTACGAGTGAATGAGTGCATGCCAAATACACTTTGTATGGCAAATGTTAATTGTAAATATGTAAAATATATTGAGCGTTAAAGGTGCACGTTCTACAGCAGCAGGCCGCTGCAGTGGGAGCCACCAATATTAATTACCACCATGACTATTGGAGGTAATATTCCACATTTTGTAAAGTTTTTCGTTTGTTATTTTCCCATTTCACAAGTTTACGGTGCGTCGGTAAAACACGCACCTTTGTTATTCACGTTTCTTTTTATATTATCAATGTTGGGGTGTTGTGTCCATATACATGTTGTCTACTCTTACATATACATGCATGTCATACCTAAGTCTCTTTTTATCTGCATTGACCTACCATTGTCTCATTTGTCTAACTGTTTGAATGTTTTTACCATATATACTCTCGTTCATTTCGACAAAGTCTATCATACGGGAATAACTTAGATGCCTTTAAACAACATCGTGTGTAGAACGAGAGTTGGTGTATTCTATAGCAAAGCAAGTAGACTAAGTAACAAGTATTTAATTTCTAGTTATAATGAGGGTTTAGTCTCCATACTTTATGTAATACACGGTGCCAAAGCACTGCCTATTCTTATATATCTGTTGGTTATAGTTAGTGGTATCAAAAGTGTAAATGTTTTAAGTGATCGTGATCATAATAATTTGAATATAGGTAGCGTCCTTGTTTTTATCTTATCTCTTGCTTTCAGTTTCTTAGTGATCATTTTGTTATTGTTTATAAGTGGAGATGTCGAAATTAACCCTGGCCCAACGTCCGATTCTGTCTCGACTTCCTCGTTAGATTTATCTGAAGATTTTTCAAACGTTGGTAAATTTTCATTTGTTCACTTGAACGTCCAAAGCCTAAAACACAAACTGGATATATTACACACAGAATTAAGTGAATGTAGCATCCTGTCTTTTACTGAGACATGGCTCCACGAATCAGATAGTGATATAACAGTAAATATTCCTGGTTATCACAACCCAGTATGTTTTTATCGTAATGATAGAGCAGGTGGCGGGGTTTCTGTATATGTATCCAATGAACTAATATTCAAATCTCGTTATGATCTTAATGTTGATGGCGTCGAAAGTGTTTGGATTGAAATATCCTTCAAAAAGTCACATATTTTGTTTGGAACATTTTACAGACCCCCTAATTCCAATATCCAACTCTGGAGTAAAATTGAGCAATCCATTGATCGAGCTTTTAACACCGGAATCTCTGATATTGTTATAACGGGAGATTTTAACGTAAACCTGCTTCAAAATCATCCCCATAAGGGCCATTTATGCGATATTATTAATACATACAACCTTACACAACTAGTAAATGAATGTACCAATTTTACAGAAAATACATCCTCTATGTTAGACCTTATACTTGTCAGTAACCGTTCAATATTACAACGAACATTTGTCGGTGAGTCATTTCTAGACCAACCATTACGATACCATTGCCCAGTATTTGGAATATTTAACGTCACTAAAAGCATGGCTAAACCATTCAATCGCAAGATATGGCTGTACAAATATGCAGACTTCGGAAAGTATAAAAAGCTGGTATCAGATACTGATTGGTCATTTCTCGACTCCGATGACATAGATGAATCTTGCAAAAAACTAACCAACGTACTAGATTCTATTTCTCGTGATTGTATCCCTAGTAAAACGATTATGGTTAAAAGTAGAGATCTGCCTTGGATGTGCCATGCCATCAGAAAGTTGATAACTAAACGTAAAAAAATACACAAAAAGGCGAAACAAACTAATCTAAATCATGACTGGCTAGAATTTAAAAATATTCGCAATAAGTGTGTCAACCTAATTAAGCAGACAAAAGTTAAGTATTTCAAAAAACTGTCATCAGAATTATCTGTCCCTAATCGATCCAAATCATGGTGGAAAATCCTCGCAAAGTTCACCTCTAAAGATACAGGCAAAACTAACATTCCTGTTATTAGTAGTGAAGGAACTCTTTATAATGAAGATAATGATAAAGCTAATCTTTTTAATATTTATTTTTCTAGCCAATCTAGAGTTGATGATTCTGCTACCCTACTTCCAGAAGATAACTCGTGTATCTCGCCTACCAAGCTTAATCATATTATGTTGACATATAATGACGTCAAAGATGTATTAGTTAATCTTGACCCGTCTAAAGCAGTCGGACCAGACTTAGTTAATCCCAGAGTCTTAAAAGAGACAGCAGATGTTCTTTGTATTCCTCTGGCTACTTTCTTCAACAAATGTCTTTCCATGTCAAAATGTCCGTCGTCATGGAAAAAAGCTAATGTCATACCTGTATATAAAAAAGGTAAACGTGATGACGTCAAGAATTATCGTCCGATATCCTTATTGAGTGTCTTAGGAAAAGTTTTTGAACGATGTATATTCAAACACTTGTATAATTTCCTTCATCAAAATAGTCTTCTCACCAGCTGTCAAGCAGGGTTCATACCCGGTGATTCCACCATTAATCAATTAATTAGTATATCTAATGACTTTGGTAAAGCTCTAGATTCAGGAAAAGAAATCCGTGCAGTATTTTGCGACATTAGTAAAGCTTTCGATCGTGTCTGGCATCGAGGCCTTCTTTTCAAACTTCAAAGATTAGGTATATGTGGGAAGCTGCTATCTTGGTTTGCAGATTATCTTCTTGACAGAAAACAGAGAGTTATATTAAACAGTTGTAGTTCTAATTGGGAATCTGTTAATGCCGGAGTACCCCAAGGTTCTATCCTTGGGCCTCTGCTATTTTTAGTGTATATCAATGACATTGTTTCCGACATACATTCCATTATAAAATTGTTTGCCGACGATACGCCTTTGTATATGGTTGTTGATAATCCTATACTGACACATGAACTATTAGAATCGGACTTAGAAAAAATCAATGCATGGTCTCGCCAGTGGCTTGTAGTTTTTAATCCAAATAAATCGGAAACCATCACTATAAGTAGAAAAAGAAACCCACCAAATCACCCCAATCTTCATATGAACCAAGTTCCAATCAATAACGTATCCTTCCATCAGCATCTCGGAATTTTTTTCTCTTCAAACGGCAGTTGGATAGACCATGTCAACTACATTATCTCTAAAACGTCACCTAAACTAAATTTCTTGCGAACATTAAAGTTCCAACTAGATAGAAATACTCTACAAACAATATATTTTTCATTTATAAGACCTTTACTTGAGTATGGCGATATTGTGTGGGGAAATATACCATATGAGTTAGAGAAGAAACTTGAAAACTTCAATATTGAAGCAGCCCGAATTGTAGCAGGTGCAACCAAATTAGTAAGCATTGAAAAACTTTTCAAAGAATTAGGCTGGGTCAACTTATTCGAACGAAGGCAAATCCATAAAATTATCCAGTTCCATAAAATGTTTTATCAATATACACCAGAATACCTAAACAGCCTTATCCCAAGTACTGTATCTGAAGGTCACCGGTATGATACTAGGAACTCGGATTATACCTTTATTACGCCAATATTATGCAAAACCTCCTTTTATAAACATTCTTTTCTTCCTTCTGTTATAGATCAATGGAATAATCTTCCCAAAAATATCCGCTCAAATCCTTCTACTACCTCTTTAAAATCTTACCTTGATAAGCAAACCACTCCGAAAACACCTAATTATTATAGTTTTGGTACCCGCAAGGGCCAAATATATCATTCACGATTACGAATGGAGTGTAGCTCTTTAAATGGCCATCTATTTGCTAAAAATATTTCTCCATCTCCCTTATGTATATGTGGTAAAGTTGAGGACAATAAGCATTTTTTGTTAGAATGTAAAAGATACGATAAAATAAGAAGACGCTACCTACACTGTATGACTTTTAATATAAATCTTGAACTTTTGCTTTTTGGAGACAAATCTTTTTCTTTAGCTGATAATAAAATAATATTTTTAGCCGTGCAAAATTATATACTTAAAACTGGTAGGTTTTCTACAATAGATTAATAAGACATGCAACATCTATAATAGGATTGAATTTCACCCCATAACTTTACTTTGTATATGTTTAAACAATTAATTATTAGTAGTTACTGGTAACACGTGTACCATTGAGAGTTTGTGTATAAATGGTGTTAACAAGTACTGAAGATACAAGTTGCTGTTTAGTCCTGGTGATAGGTTTACATAAGTGTCTGCGACACTTGTTCCTATTTTCCATTGTCATTCTGTTATTTGTTTAAATTGCTTATAATGAAATAAAAGAAAGTTTAAACTAAATGAGTACGTGGTTGGGTAGTGCTAGTAAATGTAGAATGTTAGATGTGAGCGCCAAAATGGCAGCACCGGTTGTATGCTCCCCCAGGGAGTTGAGAACGATATTGGCTGGTTGCTAATTATTATCATATAACCACCGATAATAATTTGTGAACCGCTGTTATACAACCCATAGATTGTAATAACGCGGTATACTGTAAACCAACTTATTTTTGCCGTGACCTATTTTCGCGTTTTCATATGAAACGACTATTTCGCGGCGATTTAATTTTGCGATAAGTACGGTTGTAAATCCTATTTACTGTACAGTACAGTACTCTTACAGTTGGCATACCTATGATTGAAACTTTTTCGCGACGATTGATTTTTGCGAATTTTAATCACCCGCGAAAGTTAATCGCACGCGAAAATAAGTTGGTTTACAGTATTAGAACCTCGAGTTATTTTTATTATTTAATTCCAATGTGGGGGGAGGGGGATGGGGAAGCTTTCCCACGCCAAAGTAAGAATATAAACAGCTCAGCTCTCCACACACACATTATCTTCTCTGCTCCATGAAGAATATCTCGGCAAAAAATCTTACACTGTGTAAGCTGTTTAATGTTACTGCGATTGGGGATATTATTTTCTATGAAATATAAAGATGCGTTTGACTTATAGGGATTTAGATCAACAAGCAGAATGTATTCCCGTTATACAAAATATAACTTTATTCATGTTTTATGAACACCATGTGCCTCTTTGCATTGTTAACTCACAGTAGGATGCTGAGAGCAGCAGCAGCAGCAGCCCTTCTCTTAATCTTGTCGAATTACCTTCCCTTAAAATATTACATTTATTGATGCTTGGCCCAAGTAGATCTTTTGAATTGCAACTGATCTTGCCGATGGCTCTCCCTAGTCTCCCATGGGCGGGGCTATGATAATTGTCAATATTATGAATTGTAAATTTTGATCTTCAGGTGGCTTCTCTATGGGCGGGGCTATGGCGTTGCAACTTGCTTACAGATTTCATCGTGATGTGGCAGGCGTATTCGCTTTATCCTCTTTTCTAAATAATGGATCAGCCGTGTATAAGGTATGTCACACTTGACAACAGAGAAAAAATATAATAGAAATTCTAAAAGACCTTGTAGTATAACTCTGTTTATTGTTCTAACTACCATCATTCCAAGCCTAAAGCTTTATTTGAAGTGTTACTGAAGTATATTTGTTTGAGTGACAACGTAGGTCGGTTTAATGATGTTTGTATTTATGTTCCAGGAGCTTGAGGCCCTCCCCGAAAACTCCAAATTACCTCCCCTGTTCTATTGCCAAGGCGATAGAGACGACCTCGCACTTCCGGTCTGGGCTGAAAACACATTCACTCAACTCTCTTCAGTAGGGGTCAAAGGCATATTTAAAAAATACCCAATACATCACGAATTAAACAGAGCTGAGTTAGGCGCGCTTAAAACTTGGATAAATGAGCGAATTCCAGAGAGTTGAAAAGCGACGTAGAATCATGGGGAAGAATGTGTTTGTGTCTGTGAATGTTGGACAGAAGGACAAAAATACTGTTTTTTTAATGTACAGTGTACAATATTAAGATGAATAAAATGTCTGTACTTTTTGCGTAAGATTTTATTGTCGATGCACTACATTCAATAATATACCGTTTATAATTTCATTTTCTTTATAAATATACATTGCTCAATTTTAAATCCTGGTTTTGTTCTCCGATGACAAAAGTTCTATTTTCTTCTTTAAATATACTGTGCCATTCTACACTCCATCATAACAAATATTTTAAATGAGAATAAAAATATGGAACATCTTTGATTTAAACAATGAATTTGATGCTTATTCAAATATATGATATCATATAGTTTTGAAGTCGCAGGAACACGTCTATCAAAAATGTTTGAACTCAAATGAAGATAATGTAAATGTGTGATGTTTAAGGTAATATGAATACATTTAAGTGTTATTTCAATTTTAAAATTTAGGTATGTCTCGTAATGTAATTAAATGTAAATGTGTGATGTTTAAGGTAATATGAATACATTTAAATGTAATTTCAATTTAAAATTTCAGGTAGGTCTCGCTTTCATACAACATGTACATGTACATAAGCTTGTGACGAAATGACTAAACACAAAAAATAGGATTATGCAAGCTTTTTCACCAACACATTCAAGATTCTAAAAGTGGTAATTTAATTGGTTAAACCAAGAGGTCACCAAAACAAGACCTCATATGGGACGTTGTCAGATCCTTAGATAACGAAAAGAGAATAGGGATCTGCATTTTGATTAAATCGATACTAGACCCACTGAGGCTAAGCTAGATGTTTTCAGCGCTGTTTTATTTTAATCAAATCGATACTAGACCCACTGAGGCTAAACTCGATGTTTTCAGCGCTGTTTTATTTTAATCAAATCGATACTAGACCCACTGAGGCTAAGCTAGATGTTTTCAGCGCTGTTTTATTTTAATCAAATCGATACTAGACCCACTGAGGCTAAGCTAGATGTTTTCAGCGCTGTTTTATTTTAATCAAATCGATACTTGACCCACTGAGGCTAAGCTAGATGTTTTCAGCGCTGTTTTTAGTCAAGACATCGGACATTTGACCATTTGCTTGATAATGGAAATCAGACGTTTTCAATAGCTCGCAAAATCTGTAAGTAGGACTCGCGATCTTTTCGCGGTTAGAATGAGATGTTAAATGCACACAAAACACACCAGGGTGATGCAGTCCTAGTAAATAAATGAACTGACAGAACACTGGCACTCTTGATAGCATATGTCAATCGTGGTGTATTGTAAATGACCGGTGTTTGTTTACTTAGAGCATAAAGGTCAATGTCTCAAGCTAGAATGTACTTCATAGCACTGACATATCGACAAGGACACCGCCCAATGTCCACTGAATATAAGATGTGGTGAAGAATAATTAAGATTTTGAAGAACTATTAATAAAGCATTACACATGCTTCTAAATATTAAACCAGGGACCATTGTTAAAAAGTGTCGCGCGCTCCTTGAAATGGTCAATCCCAATTCAAATTGGGTGTAATTTCCTTTAAAACGCATGTATTTTTACAAGCGATTCGGCGAACGTTGATAAGTCGTTAGCCTCAAAAACATTAAACCGGTTATCTGGATCGCTCTGTGCAAGATTTCTAACCGCCAATCAAAGAAGTAGATAATAAGTATTATATTAAGGAATATCGCCGGAAGCCCACGGTACACTTCCCTTTCTTTTGCACACCGTGGGCTAAAACAGACAGGTAATCTCATGTCCTCGAATAGATTTCTATTCGGAGATTTCGACCAATCAGAATGGTCGTTTCTCGTGTCATTCGGTTAGATAGTTTAACCTTGGTATATTTCTGTAAGCATGACACCGATGTCAATGTCAGGTAGGACTAATTGTCACTAATTATATTGTTCAAACATAACCGTACACAGCCCACAGGATTTCCTGACAGGCGATGCCGCCACCATGTTGGTTTGTATCGTAGAGCTACAAACAGGATATCCCATCTGGATGTAGCCACAGATGAAAGAAGCGATAATTCTGGCTACTGTTTTGGTGCGAAAACGAGATTACCTGTCTGTTTTAGCCCACGGTATTCTTCCGACGATGATTAAAGACATAGATAAGCCAACGTTAACTATAAATGTCATGCTCAATTTTATTTATTATATACTTAGCTATTATTTTACTCTGTCTGCTTCAGCTCTGCTGAATGTAGTGGACGATGATGTCATCACATACGTACTGAAGGTCCGCCGTTCTAGCCAACTGGTGCTCATGTGTTCGAATGACTGCCACATAATGCTTCCGAGAACTTACTCGAGCATAACAATTGCCAACCTTGATTTCGGTGAAGGTATAATGACAGGAATGCTGTAGCTTCTAGCTTCAATGGGGGAAGAGAATGCAATTTTTCGTTTAATGATGTATAGATAAACCCTGTTCAAATAATTAGTTTCTCTCCGCTATAAACTTACGTAACACGAGGAGTGTTGTAAACGTACAGTTTAACAGGAAGGAAATTGCTGATGTCAGCCACAATGATTTGAGGTCCAAATTTTCAGTTTACATGCCTGCCGCCTCCAGGCAAAAACGTTTCTAATAAAACAGATAAAAACACTGGATTTTCTAGAAGCTGTTTATACGGGCAATATTACCGTTTTAATTCGTGGTACTCGGCATTGGTTTGTAATGTTTCAAAATCAATGCCTACTAGCACTAATTGAAACGTTCCTATTGCCCGTATAAACAGCAAGATAATATGGTGGGAGAAATACTGCCTCACTGGCAAGCCAGCGTTTCCAGTCAGGCGCGGTAACCCAGGGACTATAATAATAAAACCGAGTTCTTGTGACCTTGAATATGGGTCAAGGTAATTTCTTTTCGCAAACTTTGTTGGGCTTCATACAAGGAACCTTTCAGCCAAATATCATGCTTCTAAAGCTTTTGGTAAATCAGAAGAAGTCGTTTAAAGGTTTTAACCGATTTGACCCCTGTGACCTTGAATATCAGTCAATTTCTATTTATAGTAACAATAACCTTGTGTTTGACCGCAACAGGTTAAAACGCATACTAGTACAGGGGATGATGTTTGTGAACACTTTTGCGATGTTTCATGTCAATCGGTCAATAATTTCAGCCTGTAGAGCGGTGACGAACGTACGTACGGAAGATATCCCTATATACCACGACGACTCGTGGCGAGGGTATATTAAAACATATCTATGGTGATTTCATTCCTGATGTTGTGAGAATACTTTACTAATTCATTCGATTTTGTATTGTTGAAGTTACTTGTGTATAAAGCCGTTTAACATCAAGAACGACAAACAACTCGACAAGATTTTTGCCTTTTTCATGGTACAATTCATCCAAGATTTGAAGTTCAAGGAGCACTTATATAGAATCTAACACCTATGTATTCGAGTTGTTTCTTTTGAGTGACACAGCCTTATATAATAATACCAGGAAGTAACCAACCAGTTCAACTGGTACGGACTTTTGGCCTGGTCGTTTCATCTTGGCGCCCATAATCTAAATGTTTCAGACTCTCGCCCCACTAGTTCACTGGTTTCATTTATTATCTTTCCGTAAACTATTGCAACTTAACCTTATCAGTGCGTTTGTGTGTTGTGGTTTCACAATTACCGATTTTCTTTTTTTAAATCCAACGTCGGGAACCCGCGAGACACTGTTGTATCGTTTATTTTTTGTGGCACTTGGTTAGATCATTTGACCTTGATATATTTCTGTAGGCATGACGCTGATGTCAATGTCTGATACATTATTGTCCCATCTGTTGTTCAAACACAATCCACAAGTTTTCTTGGAAGGCGATGCCGCCGCCATTTTGGTGTGTATTGTATACCTACAAATGGGATTTCCCGACCGGATGTAGCCACGGATGAAAGAAGCGATATGATTTCCCGACCGGATGTAGCCACGGATGAAAGAAGCGATATGATTGGCTACAATTTTTAGTACGATGGCAATATTCTCCGTCTGTTCCAGTCCACAGGACACAAAGGTAAGATCAGTGTCACGTGGGCTTCCGACGACGATGATTTAATTACAGCCCTGGTTCCTATTTCAGTGTTACGTGCTACCTCGTGACAGGTCTGGTTTAATTTGTGTGTCTGTCATGTGTTAATATATTCCGTCACAATTGTGCCCTATGGAACACCAATATCACAACAAATATAGTCTTTCTCGTAAAACATAGTGTAACCAAAAGACGAACAAGTTTTGTTCACTTACGATCTTTCCTTGTCGCGTACATGCTGTGGATAGGACTTTTCAAGATGGTTATCCGGTCAGAAACGAAAAGGTAGGCTCTCGTTTTTAATCAACAATATTCATACTTGATATCCTTATTAGAGTAATGACAATCAGTACCTTTTCATATGATTTTGCTAAGGATCGGTCTCATAATTTGGATATACTACATGAAGGGTGAAAAATCTGATAATACCAAAGCGTCTATTTAACCAAAATTGGAACTCAATTGATTAAATTAGGGACAGAATATGAACAAAATAAAGAATAACACGGAGACGTTTGAATACAGGTCACATCTAGGGACAAAAGGGAGTCTCATTGTTATTGCAAAATCCAAGATGGCCGCCTATCGGATAAATTCATTTTCGAATAAGTCCGCATATTAGACAATGCATAACTAAGGCCAGGGTGAATCTTCACGTGGAATTGGAAAATGACCTATTTAGTATTTCCCAAGGAATTGAGATATAATATAGAATACAAAATATAACTGTCAAAATCCTAGATGGCGCCTATATTGCTTTTTAAATCAGTCCGAAAATGGGACAACGCACAACTTAATATTTCTGATATATAATAATTGTTTTGTTGAGTTCGGAGGAACGAATTTCCAGTAGACTGTTGGCATTCCCATGGGAACAAATTGTGCCCCACTCTTAGCTCTTAGTTGTTGTTTTCATACGAGGCTGAATTTGTGGAAGGGCTAAGCAGGACAGGTAACAAAAACCTTGCCAATCTTTTAATTTCGTTAATCTATGAACAACAAGTTTGCAGACCACGTCGATAGTATATACCCTTCTGAACTTGAAATTAATGACACAACATACTCTTCTACATCAGCTGCTTATCTCGATCTTTACTTAAACTATGACCAACAAGGAGAGCTTACTACTAAGCCATACGATAAACGCGACGATTTCAATTTTCCGATCGTGAACTTTCCATTTCTTGATAGTAACATCCCTGTTTCTCCAACGTATGATGTTTATATGTCGCAGTTGATTCGTTATTCTAGGGCTTGCTCCAAATATCGCGATTTTCGTGATCGATGTCGACTTTGACAAACAAACTAACAACACTGGGATTCGAGAGATGCAGGTTTATCAGAACTATGGTTAAGTTGTATGGTCGCTATCTTTGTCTCATCGAAAATATTCTGTATCGTTATGTGATATGAAGATGGACGTTTTTGAGTATGCTCATTAGTATGCTTACTTGTTGTGATTGACAATGACTCGGTTCTTATTTCGAGAACTTGATGTTTACTTGGATGTGATCAAGACTTACATGGCGGGTGTCGTCGACGAAGCAGAAGACGTTTTCTCTTCCGGAACACCTGGGTCCGGTCTCCATGTAAATCTTGTCTTTGTTCATAATTTGCCCCTTGTTTAATCATTAAGATTTTGAGTTCGGATTAAGATTTTGTTAACGCTTCGATATTCTCGCAGTTTTGTTTACGGATTAAAGGCGATTTGAACTCTGATAATGGTTGGTTAAAACTTTATATTTACCGGGTAACCAGTCAATACTGGATTTCAAGGATCTACGCAAATGGGATCTGAGAAATAAAATTACGAGAAAACGTCAAGCATGTTATATAGCATTTAATATGCACGTTTCAAAAGCACAAAATACCATTCAAATCACATGCAATATTTACATGTATTTTATTAACAATTTTGTATTTGGAACAGACATAAATAAAGTATGAACATAGCGTTGCTGTAAGAGAACCTAAAAAAATATACATATGAACACCATGCCAATTGGCATTTTTTCAACAGAAAGTAACACAACTCTATCCGTCCATTATCTGCTACTGATTACTCATCAAAATAACCTTGTCACCATATTGTTGGTTGCACTGAAAAATGCCACTTTATACTGTTTATAATTTTCCACGATCCGCCAAAATCAGCTTTGCCTTAACGACTAAACTCGTAACACCAAAACAGTGTTGTTTCACGCAATGATGTTTCAAAATTTTAACTTTGTTCTTGTTTGAAACTGGATCTCATATTGAATTCTGATTATTTATACCCTTTTACTTACTGGGAAAATTGATAATTATTTTTAACCGAATTGCTTCCAAGTAAATAAAAGTTAACACAATATGTTATGTAATCTTAGTTACCTGTAATGATTCTGAAGATACTGGTATCCATTTTTTATCATCAGATTTTAAAAACGGGATTATTGGTTCGATGACAAGGCGTGTTTTATCTAATGCTTGCGGCCTTTGAGCGACTCTAAAGAAAATCAAAGTCTGTTGAGTGAGGATTAAGAAGGGTTATAAACCGATGTTACTCAATATATGTGGACCGTTCCGCGGATCGCTAGTACACTCACCTATGTTAACGCGTTAAATATGACGGGTGTGGGTCACTCCATGGATTGCTAAAACACTGTACCCATGTTATGTTAAGACTTTCGATATGACGGGTCTGGATCTTTCCGCGGATCACTAGTCCACTGACCAATGATAACGTCTGTATTGCGGGCGTGGATCACCCATTATTACGGATTTGGATGATTTGGTAGATTTGATGTATCCACTTTGATCATTAGATAAATGGTGTCCTCCTGCAGATACGCTGGCATCTCCAGACGATTGTGGGATATGAACTTTGGTACACCAGACGCCACGTTCATTTCAGTTTCTGGTTTTTTGAAACTATTACTAGCCGCGTTTGGGGTGAACGTGTCGCAAATATCCTGAGTCCTGGTATCTTGATCTTTCAACATCAATGACACTCGCTGTTTAAACGGCCAGGGCAGCAGAGCATCATAGTCTCCCTTCATCAGGACAAAGAAGAAGGACAGATGGGTTTCCTTACCCATCCCGTCTCCGTTCAGATAGACGCGCCCACACATCTTGTATCCATGGCGACCTGTGTAGAACGGTTGACTGAATAACGATAAAGTCCTACCACTAACGGCTTCTTGACGTCGCCGTGTATAGTCTCTGATTTTCCACATCAGAACTCCGTCGTAATTTGCTGTCTCCAGGATTTGAAATCGAAGATCAAGTTCTGCCAGTCTGACATCGTGCAGTGTAGACTGTTTATCCAAATGTTTCAACTTACTGTTCAATTGAGCTGAAATGCAATTGGAAAATTTGTTCAAAACAAGAGAAAACAGGATGTTGCAATACACAATCTGAACTCATAGGAGTAAACCGTGTTGTGAGAAGAGCCCAAATGAGACCGTGCAAGAGATATAATCTGAATAAATAAAAATCTAAAAGAATTCGCTGGTTCCTGACAAGCAGCGGTATGGAGCGGGAAGCCATCAACATAAATCTAGCCCAAAACACCAGTAATCAGTTCCAAGGTAAAACTATCCCATAAAGATTCATGACGATCCCTCCGGTAATTTCAGAGAAACAGTGGTAACAAACTTTAACAACCAAATATAATATTGTAGTCGAGCCACTTTACAGGAAATACGAAAACGCTCAAAACGTGACATGCACGTTGATTTCTTGCCGTCTTTCTGTGATGCAACAGTCAAAAACTTCAAACATAAAACGTTTTCATCTAGTTTTAACAAGAATTCCATGGATGTAGATGTGGTTCCTGTACAGCAAGCTGGGAGATGGATGAGTTTTAAGGAACAAGCTATACATATTCATTGAATCAATTCCAACTTTAATTTGCATAAGCCTGATGGATTCCCATGCAATGAATACACTTGAAGATTATGATGTTAAGGTTTCTCATGACTTCCCATGGATGGTTTTTGTAACTGTAATAAGAGATGTAAGTGTTTATTCAAGACTTTTCATACATATTTCCCATTTATTGAAACAGTGACCTTGACCTTGAACATGAAAAGCAATCCCAAGAAAACACTTTGTGAAAGTTAGAACTGCACCAAGGTTGAGTTAGATCAGCAAAAGCAAACTCGATTTAACACACGGAAACTAATTTCCTATTTATAGTAAAATGACCTTGACCTTTGACCTTCGAATCTGAAAAGCAATTGCAAGCAAGCACGTTTGGTAAGGAAGCACTGTGTAAAGATTTATCGTGATCAGCAAAAGCAAACAAACTCCGAGTTATCGCATGGAAACCGATTTTCTATTTAAAGTAACAGTGACCTTGACCTTTGAACCTGAAAAGCAATCCCATGCATGCACTTTTGTAAGTAAGCACTGTTTGAAGTTCGAGCTTGATCGGCTTATGCGAACTCGAGTTATCGCAAGGAAACCTTTTTTCTATTTAAAGTAATAGTGACCTTGACATTTGACTTTCGAGCATGAAAAGCAATCCCAAGCAAGTACTTTAAGTAAGGCAGCACTGTATGAAGTTTGAGTTCGATTGTCCCAAGGGAAACCGTTGTTGTGACTCCGTCGACGACGACACTGACATCGTGATGTATATATGTCAGCTTTTCAGGCGACACAGATTAATGAGGAAAGCTTAACTAGACTCCATATTAAAGATGTTTGGTTAGTTAAATGAAAAGCTTAATCTTACAAAATAAACACTGCCAGCAGCACATAGTGAAAATGCCGATATGAATATAAGCCCTCTTTATATGCGGACAAGAAGAGTACCACGAAATGCAATGTACGCCCCTCATTTGCCATGTAACATTTACTCCATAATGGTCAGTGACTGAAGAGTAAATATGAGGATAGGGTGGATGGACAGCAGGACTGATTCACAGCAAAGTAAATGGAAATATCCAAGAAAAGTAAACGGAGGGCTCATGGATACATCTGCAAATTGTGTGATTCTCGAGCACTGACTCCTCGGGAAGGGTCCCGCTATGTTTATGACCCTTAAGAGATAATAATTATGAGCTTGTCTATGAATCCGATTAAAAATTGAGGTTTAATCATTTTACTCCTTCTGACCAAATTCGTCTGAAAAGGTGCCATCGTGACTAGGAATCATTACTTTCCAAGTAAATCATCATGTAAACCACTTCAGGCAAGTAAGCTAATTTGCTAATGGCAAACCTCGGCATTTTGGTTCTTAGAAGAAGCTTTTCTGAGGATCTTAAATATCCTACTCCATGAAAGCAAGATAAAAAGCCACGCAACAAGGCTTGAAGTCATTCAAGTGTTTTTCAGAAAAAGTCATTTTAGTGTTTTCTATGTGCCATTTGTATACCTACAAATATAAATTAGGTAGCATGCCATCCAAAATGCTCCTGATCAAAACCATTCTTCTATGCAATGCAGAACATCGAGAATTTGTGCACCGACCATTTTAATATATATTCCCTTCCCTTTTTAAAAAGGGACTATTTCAATTCAAATGCAACATGCTCTTTTAGAACATGTTCTATGCAAGATTGTCCGATCCATCCAGAATGTGAAGATAAACATACAAACGAAATCATGCAGCACCAATTTCTCATTATTATTCTCCAATAATTTACTTGCATAATCAATGTGATCTTGGATATACATGCAAGTTCAAGTTATCCTATTCGAAAACATTTTACATGTTATATTCCATGTCAATAACCATATCGAGCAATGAATCTTATTTGCTATTTTTCATGACTTGATCTTCGGTTCTTCAGAAGAAGTTATTTGAGGATCCATAATCTATTAAGTTTTGCCATATTCTGTGCAACAAATGTCTAACCATATGATATGGTTATGCCAGTTCTTTAGAAGAAGTTGTCTTTATTTCATTGTGACAACAACTGACATCAATTTCGAAATACGCCTTCCAGTAAACTTCAGTCCAAATATCACATTTCAATGTCATGTGGTAAATTGCAAAGAGAATACAGACGATCCTGGCACCGGCCATTGAAACAACAAAGCCTTCTTTTGGCCTTTCGGTTCTTAAAAAGAAGTTACACAAGAAGACATAGTTCCTGTTAGCTTTGTCACATTCTCGTTAAATCAAACAAAATGGCTTTGGGCCATTCTAGTTCTCCAGAAGAAGTCGTTTTTATTGCCTCAATGAAGCTTTAAATGTAAACACATAGAACACAGATGATCCTGGCGTCACTGTTCTGTTTTTGGATATCGGTTCTCTCAAACTACTAACAACTAACCTCTAAAGTAAATAGGTTTGCCATGCTTTGTCCACATCATAGTCACAAACTTGATGTCCACAAATGATTTTACTTTTGGGTGCACAACCGAGTTCTCACCTGGACCTATCATTTCTCCGATTCCTACCAGCGGCCCAGCCCTCTCAAGGTTGGTAACTCTTGCGCTCAGAGCTTGGTTAGTCTCTTTGATGGCGGTAACTTCACGGACAAGATTGTCTGCGACTGATTTTGCCGCTCTATCCTCGAACTTCCTGTCCAAGTTAATCACTCGCTCTCCATGTGATGCAATCAGCAACTGACAAATGATAACATAGACATGTTCTTATTCATTAATAGAAACATTTAATAGAAAACGGTTTTGTTGATACTAGAATAATCACTGAAATGGAGTTCAAAGTTCAAAGTTCTAGTTTGGTACCCTTGAGCCTAACAAAATGGTAATGACTTATTTTCATGATATAAGAAGCATGCAGAATATTAGATCGAAAATGTGGTGTATCGTAAGAGAACATTGAGAGCACCGCAATGTTTAGGGAAATAGTATATTTCATTTACATTTTCCCCACTTCATCCAGCGATACCAAATATATATATACTAATAAAAGAACAATAGAAACGAACGATATAAAATTAATTATGTACTCTTAAATTGCCATAATGTAAATTATATGTTTGATACAGATAATGGGTCACGTGATATTAAGACAGGAAATTTATTTTAATATTTACAATGTGCATTCACTGTAAATATTTACAGCTTAACATGATTCAGACAGTAAATGCTATTAGTGTCTGGTCATCAGAGGATCTCATACTAAACTTAGATTTAAAGACAACGGCTGTGACAAGTAAGACAGTAAATGCTATTAGTGTCTGGTCTTCAGAGGATCTCATACTTAATCTTAGATTTAAAGACAACGGCTGTGACAAGTTAAGTCAATAGCATTAATTATATTTATCAGTTTAAACCGACTTTTTAATATACTAATTCTTTATTCAAAGATAAGGCAATTTCAATTACAATTTTAAATTTGAAAATGTATTCCAAAATGAAACCGAGACGGCCATTATGCTAAATTAACTGTCAAAGCTTCCAAATGCATTTTTCTCTTTCAGTATATTGTTG
Source organism: Mimachlamys varia (assembly GCA_947623455.1). NCBI lineage: Eukaryota > Metazoa > Mollusca > Bivalvia > Pectinida > Pectinidae > Mimachlamys > Mimachlamys varia. The sequence goes on from OX392528.1 coordinate 54,913,201, forward strand.
AAGTGAAAAACTGTGACTAAATCTGGTGTACACTATGTTCATTAAATTAGAAAGGCGAAAGTAAATATTGAGCTGGACAAGTATGGTGCCACAATTAAGCGTCACCACAAAGAAGCTAATTTCGGAGAGGACAATTGTAGTTTCGACTTTGTATTATGCAATATGATGAAAAGGTACTTGATTTCTATATCATCCTTTCTTTACCTTTAGTTCGTTCCCAGATTTCTTCGAAGCCGTACTTTCCTTTTTAAGAAAGCTTAATTGTCCCTCCAAGTCAACGGCCTTCAGCTGCCATTTTTCTTTCTCCTCTCTGAGATCCTAAAAAATTAACAGAACGATTTACAGTCAATTCTGCTGGAAACCATCTCTATCAAAAGACCTTGTTCGGTAAGAGACAATGTTTCAATCCATTAGATATCCCAATGGCAAATGTATGTTTATTTCAGAGACACTTACGTGTTTTTAGATGTCATTTCATCAGTACTGAATAATTATACGTCTCCAAAAGCTGTATATAGGCATCAAAGTACACTTATATATCATCAGTGTTTAGATATTAAACCAGCTCCATGTTTTATACGGAGCGGGCGGATGGATAGCGATACGAGGCAATATTACCTGAAAGATGTACTTTATTTGTGCTTGTGATCAGGCCCCGGGATCATGAAACAATTAAACTTATACCTTAGACATAATTTGAACTTATAAGTTTGAAGTTTTGACATTCTTAAGTTGATCATGAAACGTGCTAAGCAAAATCGTAGCTGAGACTGAAGATGGCGTAATAAATACATGTGCTGCATCTTTTAAATTTAGTTATATTAACAGTATGCCGAAAAAAATGAATTAAACTGCACCATACAGCTGTTTCGTCCTCCTAGGACTATTCTCGGCGAATTTAACCGGGTGTCGGATTGCGAAGCTCTTTTCGATTTAAGAAAATGGAGATAAATTAACGTACATCAGTGAAATAAAGGAGTGTAGTATTTTACATTTTTTTTCTGTTATACATGTATATTGACTAAGAAGGAGAAACTATAGTTCGTTTCGGGAAATGTTGACGGTTGACTTCATGTAGAAGGTTGGAAATTTGACTATTCCAGAAGGGTGATCATTGACGGGTCATTAATTTCCTGGTACAGATTCATCTTAGAGAATCGTTCTGTTGTATCTTTTTAGCTCTTTGTTCCAACCGATAAGTGTTGCCATTTCCCATGGATATTTATTCAGAAATCAATGAAGCACATATTAAGCTAGAGCCTTTCATTGATGCACTAAAATATTTGGAGTATTTTCAGGATAAACAACGGACTTTTTTTTCACTTTTACTTTAATGACTTCGTAGGCATTTTGAACATTGGGAAGGTAAGGATTCAAGGTGAACCCACTCTGGAATTGAATTAAAATTTCGCTGATCAGCAAATCGGAAGTCAGATACTGGGTTGCTTGAGCAAGTTTAGTCCCAAACATTTGATTATTTATTTTTGTAACATAATATTTTTTGTTAGTTCACATATAAAACGTCTGATTCATATACTTTACCACATACTTCAATTTATACGTATTCAAGAAAGAGAAAGAGGTAGGCCTTTTCAAGTTAGAAGGGACACTGACTGATGTCGGGTGCATATATTTGGAGAGCGTTTTTTAGTAATGTTACGGTAGTGTCAACACCGGAAACGACTGAAAGTAATGCGAACGTCTGTTTGTGGATGTGATCTATAACGTGCAATTATGTTTTTTATAACGAGTTACATGTCTACAATAAATTGAGACGCAAGATTAACTTTTAAGCATATCTTCCTGTGCATGCTATTGATACAGCGGCAAGGAGGGATTCTCGAACAAGCCGAGTCAGGGAGTGAAGGCCTCATGCATGTACGTCAGAACTTCGTCCACGATCTTGTCGGATTTCGCCTATAGTCGTTTAAATGAAACATCACATTTGTAATAATTGGAAATAGTTCCCATTTGATTCTAAAGTTTTAAAAGTAAATAGTGACGAAACAATCCGGACGAAATGTCTCTTCCTTTCTCTCAATGAGCAGACGGACACCTGAAGCGTACGATATGTAAGATAAAATTCAGACTCAAGTCTGCCCTGTAGCAGTATCAGGATTTAAGACAGAAATTCAGACTTTAATATGGCCTGTAGCAGTATCAGGATTTAAGACAGAAATTCAGACTTAAGACTTTAGTTTATTTCCATGGTCCCCAAGCTAAGTTTTAAGACTTGAGTCCAAGTCCAGTCATATTTCCGGGGCCAGGTGTTACTACATGAAGTTTGTTATTACACATATATTAAGTACTTATTTTTAATGATATTTGCTAATTACGTTTAGTTCCGTAAGGATATCTGTATTTTGGCGCTCCATAGTTGATGTATATCTGGACAACAGTTGCAAATGGGATGCAAGGTCAATCTTCTCGTGTTGCTTTACCTCTTCCTGTGCCCCCTAAAATAAAATACACAGGCAAGAATGGTCACAAAATAACATCTAAGAACAATAGTAAGTTTCATTTTAGATTTCTGAAATCATACTTGATCTGTCCAGTTCAGCATTTTAACATGATCCAAAGGTTTGTTTAATGAACTCGCATTGATATATGCTTCGTTGAATTTGTCATCTTTTAACAATACAGAAGGGCTATCGACATGGCTATGAGGGCCTGTACGCCGAGTATCATATCTGTTATCTGATCGTCTTAGGTCCTTGTTTCCAATTGTTCATTTACAGTTTTGGTGGTTTCAACTTACCTTGAAATCGCATCCAATACAAGAAAATGCGCAGAGTGTTGGCTTATTGGGACACTGTTCGGCATGAACTCCAAGCTAGAAAGGAAAAAGAATAAGGATAATTAAATTGGCGATCAGGTTAATTGACGATTGAATTGACAAATTGTGCACAACCAATGCTTTTTAACTAATGAAATTGCTTCATTTGAGATCATTAATTAAGTCATATGGGCTGAGCACACTTTAAAGTCAGTATAAATGTCAAACTGCGATCGAGCTTCATATGAACGGATCTGTCCTGACCTATCATGTCTGAAAGGGAGGATGATTTCCCAAATACTGATAGTTCTTCAAATGCAATTCTATTTGTATATTATACTTATGCATTTATCAACTCCTTGTTCGGCAATTGTTGTAACCACTGACCTAAAGGTCACTGTTATTCAAAATACTGTTACCTTGAACAAACTTCAAAGTCACACATTCAACTAGTCTTCTTAGTCCTCTATCCCAGCTGTCTAGATATCTGCTGGTAAAATAGTATTACCCCAGACATGCTGGATGACAAGTCATTCAAATCTCAATACAACTGACCTATATTACTTTAAATTAAAGGCCCAATATACGTTACTCCAGGAATTTTTTCGTGATGCTGAAAAATCCAGTTGATAACCATGCAAAATTTAGCCAAAAACGAAGTAAAACTGAGCGGTTACTAACAAGAAACTCTTGACAGAAAAATCCATTGAATTGAAAATAATTCAAAGAATTGGCCCACTTCAATAACACGCCAAAGTTAGAAGACAGTTAAAAATGGACGCGTGTTTACGAATACCGATTTTCAACGGCTGCTGTACCGGTAACCGCGTAAGAATTCATCTTAAATATTGCTGATATCAGTTAATCTTAGCTAAATCTATAAATATAAAAAGTTATTAGGCTTGATTTTCTCTTCAAGTTTTGCCGAAAGTTACGTATATTGGGCCTTTAAAGTATTATATATTAATTTGAAATCAATATCCATTATACCAGCTAACTACTTACTACTGATAAAATATCACGACCCCCAGACCTTTTTGGTCTAAATGATGTCTCAAAAATGTCGATTGTTGTTGGACTACGGGCCATGGACGATGGGCTACAAATGACACACGAAGACAGATAACAAAATGACATTGCGTCTACGACTCAGGTGACATTGCATTAATTTTAAAGTAATAAGCTTAGGAAGACTTACTTGTTCTCGGAGAAAGTTTGGCGCCCCGCAACGATACGGACAACTTATCATGACTTTTGGGCAGTCGTTATTGAGATGCATCTACAATTACATCGATATAAAATAAGCATATCAGTTAACAAAATAGGAAAATAACATTTTGTCTTAGATATTCATTTGGTTATTCTTGTTTTACCCAAGTGATAAACGATGTGTTACCCGAAGAAATATTTCCTCATTCTGAAAGGTCAAAGTCCATACATTGAACGTTATCAGCCGTATAAGTAGTCCTCGAAAATGATAAGATGAAGGCACGAGGAAGTTGGAGCGTACAATGTCCGGTCACGGCCTACTGTGATGCATGTATGAATCACAGTTCCTATATCTAGACTGGAAAATAATCGCCTATCATGCAATTAAAAGATGACGTAACACACACATATGCTGGACATTTTAAATTTAGTAATAGATTAAGTATGCTGAAAAATGAATCAAATTGAAAAGTAAAAGAACACTTGTGAATGATATGCGAGAACATGAGTGTGCGAAACACTTGTAAAAATAGATATGTTGTATTGTTAGGCTTAGTCATATTCTGGGAATTTTTATATGTCCACTGTATAACCACCTACAATTCTAATATCCCTACATGTCATGTCTATTAATAAAAATAGATATACATACGAAATGAACACTTGGAACACTAAGGCTTACTTTTGAGCTAGGGCCTTTTCTGTGATGCATTAAAATAGTTCGAGACTTGAACTTGAAAAATAGGTCTTAACAGACTATTCTACATTTGCTGTTTACCTCGATCTCTACTTAAACTATGACCAACATGGAGAGCTTACTACTAAGCTAAATGATAAACGTGACGATTTCAATTTTCCGATCGTGAACTTTTCATTTCTGGATACTAACATCTCTGATTCTCCAACCTATGGTGTTTACATGTCGCAGTTGATTCGTTATTGTAAGGGTGTCGTCACAAACACGTATGCTGCACCTTTTAAATTTAGTATGGCCTCCTCTAAATATCGTTATTTTCGTGATCGATATCGACTGCTGACAAACAACCTAACAACACAAGGATTCGAGAGAAGCATGTTGATCAGAACTTTGGTTTATGGTCGCTGTCTTTGTCTCATTGAGAAATATTCTGTATATTTAAGTGATATGAAGATGGACGTTTTTTTAGTTTGTGTATTAGTTTGCTTACTTCTTGTGCTTTGAAATGACTCGGTTCTCATTTCGAGGACTTGATGTTTACTTGGATGTGACCAAGATTTACATGGCGGGTGTCGGCGATGAAGCAAAAGACGCTTACTCTTCCGGAACACCTGGTCTTGTTCTCTTGTGCTTTTTCCAGGATTCCAATAAAGATTTTTTTTTTCGTATTTTGCCTACAGTTTAATCGAATATTGAGTTCGGATTATGGTTTTGTAGACGCTTCGGTTTTCTCTGATTATTTTTCATAGACGTCTGTTCATTTCTGCAACAGATTTTCTTTTGGTGTTTGCAGTGTCATATGATATGTATAAAGACGGAGGACTATATATTTACCTGGAATTTGCCCTTGAGAGTGACCTGTTTACAGTGGTTACATGTGACAGATAGGAAATCACAACCCTCATTAACATGGACATCATACTGGTCTCTGGACAGCAACAACTCTGGACATCCTTCTGATGCTCGGACACATCGAAGCAAGGCGAACTCGCATCGAAGAATGTGTTTCTTGAAACAAAACAAATTCAGTTTTACCTATAATTACATAGATAGTTCAATCGTGAAAAAAAACTTGTTTTATTTTTAAACTCAATCCTCGACAATCAAGGGTCAAGTAACGCTCACTTTAGCACCCTGTACTCTAGGATTATGTCATAGCAAAATAGAAGGTGAGCGACTTGCTATTTGACTGATCTGGGGTGAAAAATCCTGACAAAACGTTAGGCTGATACTTTTTTGGTTTTGTTTGTTTGGGTTTTGTTTCTTATACAGCCTGCACATGAATTTTAATTTAGAATGTTAAAAGTCAAATAAGTTAAAATCTTGACAAAACGTTAGGCTGATACATTTTGGTTGTGTTTGTTTCGGGTTTTTTTTTGGTTTTTTTGTTATACAGCCTGCACATGTATTTTAGAATGTTAAAAGTCGAATTAGTAAAAAATCCTGACAAAACGTTAGGCTGATACTTTTTTGGTTTTGTTTGTTTGGGTTTTGTTTCTTATACAGCCTGCACATGAATTGTAATTTAGAATGTTAAAAGTCAAATAAGTTAAAATCCTGACAAAACGTTAGGCTGATACATTTTGGTTGTGTTTGTTTCGGGTTTTTTTTGTTTTTTGTTATTGTTATACAGCCTGCACATGTATTTTAGAATGTTAAAAGTCGAATTAGTAAAAATCCTGACAAAACGTTAGGCTGATACATTTTTGGTTGTGTTTGTTTTGGTTTTTGTTTGTTTGTTATATAGCCTGCACAAGAGCCTGCACTAAAGCTATCAATGATAATTGTCACTAGAATTTATAACATGAAATTCTAATCATCTCCAGCAATGATTTCGATGCATAAAGACACTTAAATGTAATTGTCAACTTTAAGAAAATCGTACAAATCAAGGGCGTCATGCAACTCTCCTTTTAAAGACCAATTAAAAGGTCCATTATACACATATTTACTGAATTTTTCGTCATTCTGAAAAATTCTGAAAATTTACAGTACAGAAATTACAGCCATGCACAAATAAGGCTAAAACGAATTATACCTGAACGGTTACTACCAAGAAACTCATGAGAGAAAATTAAAAATTTTTTTTTTAGGTGTGGACCACTAAAACAAGCCGAAGTTAGACGACAGTTCAAAATGGATGCATGTTTACCAATACCGAGTTTCAACTGCTTCTGTACCGATACCCACGAAAGAATTAATTTTGAATATTGCTGATATCAGTTTATCTTAACTAAATTTATAATTATAAAAAGTGATTAGGCTTTATTTTCACCAAAGATTTTGCCGAAAGTTACGTATATTGGGCCTTTAAATGGGAAGTCCAATTAGTAAACTCTTCCCTAAAGCTAAGATAGTTAACACTAGAATGTGTAACATAAAACCTTGAAATGATAAGAGTAACTCTTATCATTTCGCGCATTAATTCTGCTTCATTTATAGAAGTCGATAAACCGTATTTGTTTTAGGAGTAACCACAATTTATTTTAGGATTATACAGTATATACCGAAAAAAAATGTGTGCACCTAGCATAAATCCACGAAGTGGTTTATGCAAAAAAAAATTGCATTTTTTTCGGTATATAACATATAACCCTCGGGAAAATGATGGTCATTCCTTATAATTTCATTTCTAAATTTTAATTTCATTTCTAAATTTACATATATAAGACATTGGTGGTCTTATATAATGATTTGGTATTAATTGTGACAAAAATCGAATGGTTTTGCAAAATACACTACTATGTGCATAAATGTCACCTCTAAACAACCTCAAACAATCAGACGTTTGATAACAAAATACCGCGTAAAACATGGCGGTATATGACGTCATCAGTTTTTCCGTTGTCTGCTTTTTGAGGTTTTACGATATAATAACTTGAAAAATTAACCATTGGGGGAATAGGCAAAATTAAATTATCAACTTTTAGACAAAATCGTATAAATAAAAGGTGTGATGCACTTCTCTTTTTATTTCATCAACAGTTTAGAGAAATTTAAATTGTACTGTTTGGTCCCTAGGGTCGCCGGCGAGTCGTAAAAGAATTGAACAGCTGCATGGTGCAGTGAGAATTTTACTTTTGCAAGGGTCTCCATGTGAATCTTTCCTTTGTTCATATTTTGCCCCTGGTTTAATCGATTTTGAGTTTGGATTATGATTTTGTTAACGTTTCGGTATTCTCTTATTTATGTTTGACATGCTTTATCGATTACTAAATTCGTTAGGAGTAATCTTCGTTGTAGATGCATTACCTGTAGATCTTTCCATGTCACTACAGCGTCACAACCACGGTACTTAAAGGTACAGAAAACCTTCTGATTCAAAACTTCTCGTCGTTTGAAAGCGTCTGGGAAAACCTATAAAGGAAAAAATGAAAATATCTTACTAAACCGCTAACACTGAGTTAATGTGTTGAAATTTTGTATGGTGACTTTTGTTTTTGTTTTTTGTCTTTGTCAATGAAAACAATTACTTTTCTTGTTATTAAGCTAGTTACCGTTTTTTCCTGTTTTTACACTGAAAAACGACATTGTTGCTAATCGCATTTTTGCGGTGTCAAAATATTAAAAAATTGAAAACTGATAAAACCCAATTATTATGACATTTTCAGATAGAGATACATAATCAAATAAGCAACTCGTTAAACTACAAATATGCAAGCACTACAACAATAATTCTTGTCAAATATTGATTATTCAACACTAGCTTTGATTAAGCTTAGGTATATCAAGTACGTCATTGATGCAAATTGCTTGGTTGTTGGGCATGTTATATATATTTTATATATTTTTCGTCTGTGCTTAAAAAGAAAAGTTAAAACAAAATATTTGGTAATCGAATATCGAAACCGTTTCATTTAGAAAACAACTTGTATACTTTGTAAAAGTTTATAAATCCATGTATTCACCTGAACTTTGCTGATCTGATAGCCGCAATCATCAGCGGAGCACACTTTAACCTCCTGGTCACCAAACAGGGGGTCCAAACAATGGCTGCACACGTGGTGGCCACACACAAGTTGTAGTGCTTCTCGTACGACACCCTTACAGTGGATACAATAGCATGACGGGTCGAGGTGCACAAACACAGGTGTGTCCATAGGAGTTCCGAGCGAACTGGACAAACTTAGATTCTCCAGGTTTGCCGTTAAATGGTCAGAGCTAGACAGTGTTAATGATGGGCCCAACACATTTATGGAACTATCTTTGGAGCTATTTGTCATGGTAAAAGATAGGTCTGATTTTACAATGTCAAAAAATTCAAACAATACTGAAATGGTTTCGAGTTATGTAATATATCTCTTCTTGGTTTTCAAAACTCACAACTCAACGCTTCAATCTTCAAACAAACATTCACAGAATTGGACTGTTTTTCAGTTAACTAATACAAATGATCAAGCGATATCAACAAAACACTATTACTGTCTGTGTTTTAATTTGTCGCAAACTAAACGCTTCCAAAGTACGTAGTATTGAGCAATATTCTCCAAGCAAGCTGAATTGTATAAACGCAGGTCAGGTAGCTTTGTCCAATGGTCAGGCAGGCTGGTTGTAAGGAAAAATGACCGTCCGTCTGAGTGGTCACTATATAAGATAAAGTCCACTCACTCTTCCCCCTGTATTTGATTTTAACTGATGGCTTACGTTTATATGGTCTACTGAAACCCCATGGCCGCAATGTTTTCCCGATGTATAGTACAAGAAAGACACTACATAATGTTGCCCATGGTGTTGCCATGAATGCCCATGGTGGCTTTTATCGTCCGGAGATTCATCGAACCTGAAACGATAAGAACGAGACATTTTCAATCAAATATCTTAATAACGACCCCGGGTAACTTCTGCCACGTAGAATAATGACCACTACCGTCACCACTGGTAGATTTTTGATGCAGGGTCACTGTTTCACGCTACACTGACAGAATCTTATATTTTCACTGCAACATCTTTTATTTTCACTGCAAAATATTACTGTAAAATCTTATATTTTCACTGCAAAATTTATAGTTTCACTCCTGATCATTGCAGTTTTATCAATTTATTATTATTTCCTATTAATTTTCTATATTTCACAGACAAAAATGTGATAAAACATTCCAATATTAAGTGCAGAATGTTTTGCAGTGTTATTTTATTTCGTTTTTGTGCCTTTTACATATAACACTGTAAATATGTTGAGAAATAATCAGAATATTTGGAGATATTCGATCATCTCAATCATAATCAGTAATCTAAAGTTATTGACTCATTTCTTTGAAATGATTACTGAATATATCATAAATCGTATAGCACGAACGCAATCGGGAACCATCGGCACTTTCCGACGGTTCCCGATTGGCTGGCACGTCGACCAGATCAATAGCATTAAACTTTAGGAATTCTATCGAAGTCATGGTTGAATTATCTCCCTTGTCATTATTTCCTGGAATACATGTATAATAAGCACGATTTTCCAACTGACGGTCCATATGTATATATATGTGTGTGTATATATATTCTAGTATCATATCTACAATGTGTTTGTGCGTGTATTCTAGTGTCATACATACATTGCATATATAATGGACCGTCAGTTGGAAAACCGCACCCAGTTTGTGACATGCGGTGCATATAAAACACTTTTCCTTGCATTGAATCTTTTCATGTTCCTTTCATGGAATCTTTCCCTTTTCCTTTTATGGAATCTGCTACTTTTCCCTTTTCCTTTTATGGAATCTGCTACTTTTCCCTTTTCCTTTTATGGAATCTGCTACTTTTCCCTTTTCCTTTTATGGAATCTGCTACTTTTCCCTTTTCCTTTTATGGAATCTGCTACTTTCCCTTTTCCTTTTATGGAATCTGCTACTTTTCCCTTTTCCTTTTATGGAATCTGCTACTTTCCCTTTTCCTTTTATGGAATCTGCTACTTTTCCCTTTTCCTTTTATGGAATCTGCTACTTTCCCTTTCCTTTTATGGAATCTGCTACTTTTTCGATTTATTGTACTGTTATTGGGAGTTTTTCTCCCATATCATGTCAAAAACTTGAAAAATCCAGCGGAAAAAAAAACTTTCCTACAAATTGGAGATGGAAATGTATGGTGGTGTTCCAGAGAATATTTACTTTAAACATTATTTTAGCAGGTCCAGTTGAAAGTAATATGTTCATGTACTAGGAAAGGGCCAAACTTCCAAGACAATGTTTATTGAAAGTTGCGAATTACGTAGACCTGTACAGGCAGAACAGGAAAGTGCAGTGATTACTGTTAAGAGTATAATAGCATATCAGTCGGTTTTACTCAGATAAGAAAATGAATTGAATCAGTTTCACCCAGATAAAAAAATGAAATGAACAATCTTTAAAAGACATGTTCAATACCCAGGGATTCCTCTCACCTTTCCTTTCTGTATGTGAGGGGGGGGGGGGGGGAGAGAGGGGGGCGGTCACAATGACTAATTGACGCTTCTCGTTATGTTGTATGAAATAAATATTTTTTTTAAACATTAAACAAATAATTAAAATAAACGTTGAAATAGCCGTTAAATGAATAAACAATGTCAGCCTGTTTATAAAATTATAACACGATCATCATTATAGTAAACGTTGAATACCGTATGTAAAAAGTATTCAATCTGCAAGCTGAAAATGATTTGCTGTACCTCGTGTGATTCAAAATGTTTTCAGGTTGGGCGGCTCGCTTGTTTTCTTTTCAAGCAGTACCAATGCATTGCAACATTGTGAAAGTCCTACTGTGTGTGCCAGGCTAGGACACCTACTTTTATCTATGTATATAACCTATATTCGTTTACCTGAAAATCAAGCCGGAAACAAAGTAACGAATCGTTTAATCTAGTGCTGTGAAAATAAATATAAATTTACAGAATTTGGGTTTTTTTTCTTGTTTCACCATTGGTGCATTTTGTTGACATTCGTGTATCTTATGATGAAACGTAAAAAAATCGAAATTGGAAATTGGCAAAATTTCGGGGATTTTAAAACGGAAAAACCTTCTACCTGTACAGGAACATGCGTAGCTGAAAACGTAACATGCATGTGCTGGATTTCAATATTTTCCGGATATATCCGGACATACAATGTATATCTGTCAAAATGTTATATTATTTACAATGTACATCTGTCAAAATGTTATATTGTTTACCTATCAAACCATTTATATGTCCAAGACTGGTGTCAGGGTGGGGAATTTGTGAAAATAGAAATACATATCAGCTATTTAAATTTATAACAAGAAGAATACAGAATATTTATGTTCAAACATTTTATACTCATTTGTTGTATATTGTGTTAAAATCCAAGTTGTAAACACATTAGTTGTATTATATAATCATTATAATTCCTCACCTTTGGATATTGATATTGTTAATTTCGATTCCCAATAATAAGGTCACTGTTCACTATGTGATATTTACTTGTGCTTATTTCGTGCAAGGCTTAGATAAGTATCTTATAGATTACAGTACCTTGCCTGTGTAGGAACTTCCACAATTAATGTTCAGTGAGCGATGTCAACTTGAAAAAATAATCCATACCAAAAGTGAAACCAAAAACTTGGAAAAACCACTAACGCGATGATAATTAACCCAAAAATATTTACACTTAATATTGCACGATATGCATTTGTTAATTATATAAAACTTAGTCATTACAGTTTGAAGCTGTGACGGTCCAACTCGGTAAACTGTTGAACAAATCTAAAAATGAAACGAAAGTAAAATGGCCCAGGAAACTGTGTGATTTTAAACCCGGAAGAGTTTTTTTATTCAAATAAAAGAACTATCAGAAAGTATCAGTATTTCTCAAAAAAAAATAACCAAAATATCTTCAGATACTGGCAGTTTTTACTTGCGTCATGGGGGGTTCGAAGGCGTTCATCGAGGTCAAACTAATAATAGATATGATGCGTGTGTGTGTATGTGGGTGGGTGTAGTCAGCTCAGTCCTATCGTATAGTCTCAATGCAAGGTGCACACCAGAACGCACACCAGACACGTATACCACACTGCAAGGTGCATTTCAGTCGCAAGTATGAAGACGATTGGTTGGGATTACAAAGAAAACAGATACCGAAAAATAGCTACACAAAATATCAATTACATGTGAAAAATAAGCCTTATGTGCACATATTTCTTACCTGTAGGTGAAATGTAACGACCTGCGATGCGGATCGCGGATTCACAGAATGTGTTGAAAAAGAGTTACTTGCCCTTCTGATGATACATGGAATGCATGTCTGCGCTTTCTTTGTTACATTACATTACGATATATACATATTTTTTTCCCGCGAAAAAAACATTTTGTAACGTCTTGAGTCGACGAAACAGACAAGACAGAATAAAAGAGGTAAGACATTACTTCCTAGCTACTTCCAATATACGTAACTTTCGGCAAAAGTTGAAGAGAAAATCAAGCCTAATAACTTATTATATTTATAGATTTAGTTAAGATTAACTGATATCAGCAATATACAAGATGAATTCTTTCGCGGTTACCGGTACAGCAGCAGTTGAAACACGCTATTTGTAAACATGCGTCCATTTCGAACCGTCTTCTACCTTCGGTTTGTTGTTGAAGTGGGCCCCGCCTGAATTATTTTCAATTCTTTCGATTTTTTGTCACGAGTTTCTTGTTAGTTACCGCTCAGGTTTACTTCGTTTTAGGCTTATTTTTGCATGGTTATCAACTGGATTTTTTTTCAGAATTTTTCAGAATCACGAAAATTTCCCTGAAGTTACGTATATTGGGCCTTTAACCATATTTTTCATATCATTCATACACGTAGCTAGTCATGTACTTACATGTACGGCGTCAATTAATTATTGTATTTTGACGTACATATTTCCTTGTTATATAGAAATACAATCGATGGTAATTTTATAAAAAACAATAAAAAACAATAAAAAAAACATGATGATTTCTAATGACTGGAAATTACCCTTTTCTGCAAACAGGAACAATTGTATTTCTTTTATACTTTTTATAATGTATTAGTGAATGCGTTAGTATTGTATTGTTCGTCTATTTACTGAGTTTTAAAATTAAAAAACGATTTTACATCGATCCATATATATCGATATTCTGTATTATAAATATAAGTGACATACTAGACACCATATGGTGTAACAATAAGTAATACAACTTGTACATTCACATTGTGCGTTTTGAGTGACGTGTATTTATATATTAAATGTAAGTATTATATAATCGCATGATTATTCATTTATGATGATGAATTTGATGACTACGAACAAACAATAAATCGGGAGAACTCTCATACGACTGTCTCCTGGTGTCATTTTCACTTTCAATCCACTTGGTTTATTTTCGGTGTAACACAATATACATCTACTTGTTTCTATGGTAGTGACATCCACAGGGACCTGAGAATTTGTTACAGCTAGTTTTAGTCCTATAATAATTTTTATCGAAATTGATCTTAACCCCCCAAATGTGTAAAATTACGCTAAACACCCTATTATAGGTCTAAAACTAGCTGCAACAAATTCTCAGGTCCCTGTGGTGACATCTGTCAGATAGCTATCCATTCGTTTTAATTGTGGTTGATAATTAAGCCTTTTGTTCTTGTGGCATTAAAACTGATGACTTAAGTCATACTATTTTTACAATAAATACTTATAAAACAATAGTTTGACCAATGATTTCTTGGTGTATCTATAATATTCCATATCACAGGGACCTGAAAATTTGTTACAGCTAGTTTTGGACCTAAAATAGGGTGTTTAGAGTTATTTTACATTTGGGGGGTTAGATCAATTTTCGATAAAAATGCCACCCTCAATGGTCATAAAAGCTAGCTAGTTTTTATGGCCATTGAGGGTGGCATTTTTATGACAAATTTTTACAACAAATTCTCGGGTCCTGTGGTCCATATCTAAATTATCAATTGAAATGTTTCCTTAAGTCAAATCCTTGCTTTGACCACGAAATTAGAATCTAAGTCAGTGCTTTGACTGTGTGAACAATACTAAGTATTTTGAAAAAAATAAAAATGGATTAATAAATATAAACTTGATTTATTTTACAACAATTATGAAACAAGTTATACAACTTATATTAATCACTCTTGCTGGCCCGGATATTAAATGGATTAGAAGAATATCTTCGCAGGCAATAGTATACCATATAAATAGGATACGAAAGTTCAGTGTTGCTTTAAGATTAACATAGTGTGCATACTTGTACAGTGGGTGATATTAGCAGCAAAATGAGAATAACTGCAAGGTCATAAATGATAGTTTTTATATGTTCCTGTACATGGTAGCCTCCAAAGACCAACTTTATACAGGTGTAACTGTATCAAGTTTGTTGAGTGATCCATTCCATTGTATAAGTTAAAAATATCTACCCCAACCCTACGTAAATTAAAGTTATGAAGCGGGCATTAAAATGTACATATCTACTGTCTACAATACGTCTTTTATTCCATCTCTTCTCTCCGTTTTGCTTGTTTAATTATCAACTCCTTTTCTTTTCCTCCTGTATGTCTGTAGGTCGTTTCGTATCTGAACGGTGGAATATTTTAATTGTATGAGTTGTTCGTTCCCTGAAAAACTTTAAAAAAAAATAATGTATGCGTGTGTTTTCTCCTTGTTGCTTGTTGTTTCTTTATTTCCTCAGTCATTTTATGCATGCTGTAATAGTTCGTTTTTATTGTTATAATTTTCTATTTGTATTTTACTCATCTTTTATTAGCTGTTTAGTTGTAAAAATAGCTCTTCGGAGCTATTGTTCATTGTGTTAACATGTACGACTACAAATAAATTTTAATTTTCTTGTACATGTACCTTATATCTTGTATTTTTATTCACATCGATGCGAGGATAACCAGAATAGTTGTCTATAGCGCTAGCCCTACCCTTCAGTCAACAGTGCCTCGTAAAATGTATCTTTTGTCGTATATAGGGTCTAACCACAGTTGCTGGAGTTTCTGTCAGTATATAAAAAATGTTTATATATATGGAGCCGCGGCCCATTACAGAATGTAATGGAAGACATTACTGTAATGGGAGGCTCATTTCACACATATCTATTTATTATTTACTGACAGAAACTCAAGCAACTGTACTTGTGGTCTATAGCTAACGTATGTACACGTGTACGAGTGACGACAAAACATTTCTTCGTAACTTAGGACAATACTCATTTATCACGTCTTTCTAATTTTCCTATCAGTAAAGAATGAGCTGAAAGAACGTGTATCCACATAATAAACCTATTAAACACATTACATGTTCAATTAGTAAAATATAAGCATACTTACAATACATGTGCTTGCAGTACATATGCCGGAAGTAAATAACTTTATTCTAAAGAAAAAACCCAATCCGGATTGCACGCCCTTAGGACTAGTTGCAACAAAGTACATGAATGTACCTGTGTGTACATGCATTTAAAGCTAAAGAAAGATTATTCACAATTCACCGACCATTTTCCAGCAGGTTTTTTTTCCCACTGTAAAACATTTTGATAAATAAGTCGCCATTTACTGGCATTCATACTATGTATATCAACAACTGTAATTCCCAGGAATTTTAAGGATGGTTATTGAGTCATCCTGCATAGGGTGACAGAAAGGAAATCTACGAAAGCCCTAGAGAGACGTTTTTTGTTACCGCTTATTAGTTATGACCAATAACAAATAACTAGAATTCAATCCGTTTATAAACCAAACGTATTAAATTGTAAATTATTTGATTAATACACGCCCCCATTTTGAATTTCGTAGAATTTACAAAGCTTCCTGTTTAGGAACATGACATATATATATGCAGTTTTTAAAATGAAAAGTCAATAAAAGTCAATGAATATCCTTCAATTTCGGTGATTTAGCCCGTTAAAATGGTATTGGTTCCACATTTTCAGCTTCGTATTACGTATGTCGTGTCTTTTATTCTTAGATTCGACTCATACGTAAGTCTTAACTATGTATATAACTGTTAACTATGTAGATGATTTACATTTTTTACTATAATTCAATAGTGTATTATCTTAATTACATATGTAATAAAAGTATAGGCATAAATTATCTATTTGATAGCATTCACATGTATATCTTAACCAAAACTTATTTCGTCACATATAATTTTAAATGTCGCCCGTTATTTTGAGCGTTCGTCCGTTACGAATATCACATAACACAGGAAGTTATGGAAACATAACACAGCCGACGTAAATGACACGTGACTATACGTTGCTATATTCATAGCTATAGGTCATACTTAAATATAGCACAACGCAATACACAATATATCTAGTCTAAACGGCATTTGCCGATCATTTTGTCAGTTGACGTACATACAAAAAATGTATATCGCTTGCAATGACGTTAACAAACATCATATCCATACTATATACGGGTTATTTTCATATCATAAATGGTATTATATACACGATCTCCTCATGATCACTGCATGTACTGTGGTGCTTACCTTCACGATACCGCCTATACACCATCCCAGTCTAGAACAGTCTATAACATATACGTGTAGGCGTAACTACATGTATTATAAACATTACGGGCGAACATATGACATAAGCACCCATTTTTAATACTTAATACAATTTAATAAAGACTCGAGGAATTACATGTACATACAGCTTTGTCCTGGTAAGCCACATCCTCGATATCCAGGGGTTACGATCACCTATGTAATCTACACCCCTGGAATATATCATGGCAAAGTTGAAAGCTCCGGGGTCTGCCACCTAGCGGTCGGTGTGCGTTGTGTCCCTTTGAATCACGTAATCACCGACCAATCAAAATTGCGTGTAACAAAACGGATTCTGCAATGAATGTAAACAAGGAAGAACATCTCATTCGGTTGATCTATGAAAAATTCAAGCTTGATCAAATTAGACAGCATCAGGAAACGGCGATCGACGCACTGAGTCCTTGCCGTAAATGTGTCGTTGAAGATTGTTCTTCTCTGTTTTACTGGTAAAGATCCACGACACAGTCGACACTGTGCCATGTTTGTTTACATTTTTTTCTGTCCCATAAGAAGAGTGCGTGATCAAATGTAAGGTGAGCTCTGATTGGACGCAGCCAGACCTAGCTGCATCCAATGAAAATCCTCGTCGCGGGATTTACGAAATGTGGTCTATATATGCCAAGGGTGAAGATGAGTGTGCGGATCGTAACCCTTGGCTAGCGAAGATGGGTAAGCCACAATTAATATTCCATCCATGTACGTGATTCGGAATTATGTTTTTTTACATATGCATTTTTCAAATATGTGTACACATTTGCTCCAGTATAAGTAACACATCACATTAATATGAAAATTGGTGATCGATGGTGTAAAAAAATCAGACAGGGCTGGTATGAATCTGCGTCAGCTAGGAACGTCAACTCTGCGGCGAGGGTCCAACCGGACGCGGCGATGCGGCCTAGTTCGAGCGTCGACTATTTACAAAAGTAGGGCTGCTACATTTAATGTGTTTACGCCAACCAATCGCTGCCTTGCTTTTAAAAAACCACGCATGCGCAGGCGACCGCTATTTGCTGTATGCCGACTAAAATAAAGGTATACTGTTTGTACTATATATAGTCGCTAGACATGCGCACAGTCTATCTCTTGTTTCTATACACTTGTGCAACTCGGCTTCAGAATGAGGCGGTATACATAAAATCTGTGACGTAGTACACATCTATATGTGTTATATATATATATATAGAATAGAACTTGAAAAACAAAAAATACAATTTACTTGCTACTATCATGGTTTTTATGACCACTGAGGGGCATTTTTATCGAAAATTGATCTTAACCCCCCAAATGTGTAAAATTACTTTAAATACCATATTTTAGGTCCAAAACTAGCTGTAACAAATTCTCAGGTCCCTGTGATATTTGACATGAAGAATTGTCTCAATGCACACCTTATTAGTGCGTGTTCGGTCAAATTTTACACGGACTTTAATTGCTTTTTTATTTTTATATTCTTCAACAAAAACAAACATGTACACATATAACGAATACATACAAATATCATACAGCCAGGATACAGGTAGATGTACACACAAACACATAAATATGTATAAACACATAATACACACATATACATACATATACAGACATGCATGCATGTGCACATGTAAGTACACACGTATATGCATTAATATTATGACCCATTACACAAGGGTTCATACAAACATGCACATACACATTAATTCACACATGTACACACACACTACCACAGTAGCACAAACACACATGCACACACATATGTATGTATATGCCTACATGCATGTACACATACACACATTCATGCACACACCAATCCACGGACTTAGATAGCCGGGATTAGGCTGAGTTCGAGCGTCGACAACTTTAGTGGCTGAACTCTAACTACATGTATAGTACGTTTAAATCGCATTTCACTGCTTTAAAAGGTAAAGATATACAGCTTTTATATATAATTTGGTGAACCGGACATCCAGACGGAGGCCATTTTGAATTCTCTCGTCGACGTCTATACGTGTCATGCCTACCAACTGAACATGAATAGGAACAATTTATCTTTCGGTCGTCACTACTCTCTCGAGCGATTGCATCACCGTAAACAGACCTGTGACATAGGTAACTTAAAAAAACTTATTTGACGTGTACTTTATAATAAATAGAGACCACTTGAGAGAACAACATGAAGTTATAAGAAAAACAAAATTAAGAAACAAAATTATAACACCACAAAACTATTCTTTAATTTATAAAACAGATACAAGAGATCTATATTAACGGTGTATTGAATGCCGACATCGCGAGCCAAATGTGTACTACGTACATGCATTGTACACACTTGGCTTGCGAACCTAACTATAATTGAATGCTGGCTTGTTAAAAGCATCAGGTCCCAGGATCATAAAACAATATTCTTAGACTTAAGATTGTGATTGTGCTTAGCCAATCATGTATGACGTTACTTTTTGAATCGTTAATCCTGATTGGCTAAGTCAAAACTTGAGACAAATTTAGACTTAAGATTGTTTCATACAATGTAATTCTGGGACCTGGCCCAAGATCATGAAACAATCTTAGACTTAAGTTTGTGCTTAGCCAATCGCGCATGACGTTACATTTTGAAACGTTAATCCTGATTAAGTCAAAACTTAAGACAAATTTAAACTTAAGATTGTTTCATAATCCTGGGACCTGGTAAAGATATAAATTATTTAAATGTCCACGTGCACAATATGTATATATTTGCCTTTGAATTGCCTTGTAAGAGTTAGAAACATGAAATCGGTTATGTTTTAACCTTTTTATTGTCCGAGCCTTTTCCTTGCCTTAAATTTTTAAAACGAATTTTATGTCGTAGGTATCGTTTAATATCTTCAACAGCGAGTCCGACTTCATCAACGAGATCCCTATGCTGCTCATTTAAATCATAGAAGATTATACTGAACAATTAACTAAACAGCTTCCACTCAATGTAAGAAACGTGTAAATATCTGCACCCATTTTTTTACTAGAACCGTCTGTCGTCGGTAACATAACTAATACCTCGCATATATACATTCGTATATAGTTTTAATCGTTAAGTGATCTTCGTGTCAACTTACGATCTTGACCTTGGGTCAATGTACTATAATGGAAACGCGTTCTGATTTTGCCCTTTTTCTTCATTAAGGGACGTATATACTTCAAACGGGCTTAAATATGAAAATAACATGCATGTACATCACGCACTCATACCCATTAGGCCGGTTGGCATATTATTATAGGCAGCAACAAAGTTCCCTTATAGCTTTTTTGCTGTGTCAGTAACTTGTTCTTTTTTCTGGAACAGGGTTGTAAGCCTGGTGTCCAATCCCTAATCAGGAGGGGGACCAGTTGGTTTTGGGCTCGGAGTTTTCCTTCTCCTAGATATAGGCGGACTGCCTACCAAGGATATCGAGCTCCCTCTACCCGGCCTATGTGGTCCGCGGCACCCTATTCCAGTATTCAGGTGCTACCCTCCCCAAAAGAGGGGGCATCCCTCTATCCGCCACCCGAGGACGCGCCCGATAGCTATATATAGGCTCAGCCACGGGATGCATGTGCATTACTACACAGTATGCTGATAATTCAAGTGACATTTCAATCATAAAGGGATAGTGGAGTGCTCTGGAAAAATTGTCTACAAGCGGGTAAAAACTTAATCAAACATTTTATAAAAAAATGTAATCCACTTGGTATTTATACAACATACACTCAAAGAAATTATAGATATGCTCTGTACGACGATAGACAGGTTCAATCGAATCGGGGACATATTGAACTTAATTGACGATAGCTAATCAATGTAAATAGATAATGCGTAATAACGGACATTTTTTTTCGGAATTTCAATGTTTTGAAAATTTTACGGAATTAAACAGAATAAAAAATAGATTTTGTATCACTTCGTCTTGACAGTCTTAAAAATAATGCATTATCTTAAAGTCGTCCCTGATGACGTCACATGCGTTCTGTGACGTCACATCTATTGTTCTAGCTATGACGTCATAATGGTGCCTTAAAAACATAATTAAAAAACTTACCTTCATTGTAATTGATCAGTAACTGTATAAAAGAAACATCGTGCATGCATATGTTAGCCTTCCCACAACACAAATGGTATCTGTATTGACTATGTTTGTATTGTAATTTTAGCATCTCTGTAACTACATCCGGGTCATACAGCTAACCTTCAAACACGTACCCAGTGACATGGCATATGGCCATGGGGATGTCGTGATATACTACATCAACCTCTTCTCGTGGCGAATATACCTATATAAATGCAGCGTGCGCGTCGGTGCAGGCTGAAATGCTAGGCCATGCTATTATTGATAAGTATAGTAAAGTGGTACTTAAACATATAAACAAACCATATATGATTATGCATTGATTGTATCACCATTCAAATACATGTCTAGACCAACGTTGGTATACGTATTAAACGTCAAATAAACGATAAACATTCAGAACCTACATTAATATATTGAAGATTGGTCAACAAATTATGTCCAATAGATACATTTATTTATTGAAGTAAAAAAAATGTTTATTTGAAAGATAGTTAAAAAACATGTAACCATGACGCGTACGTCGCGCTATTTTTAGACCCCAGTAATCGTCACGTTCCGACTCACATTCGGTTTCGTTACTAAGACAAGGACGTGCATTGATGATAAAAATACTATACAAAAAAAATCGAAGCCTTACATTTTTTTCCCGTGATTTGATTTCCTTGTTTTTAAAGATAATCCGGGTAACAACAACATACTTATTATCAAAGTATAGTCATGCAGCGACATATTTAGATATCTGAGGTTTATTTGCGTCCGTGTCTGGCACACATGTATAGTCATGTTTTCTTCCGTGTAATCCACGTTAAAATGTTGAAACGTTCCTAATAAGGAAAACATGTCGATAATTATTTCTTGATTTCACAAAGGATCAGTAATCTTCCAATTGGAAAAGAACATAACTTGTCCGGATAGGTACGAACAAAACTGTTTTAACGCAAAACATGTACAAACAAATATATTTTAAAGGAAACCACGCGGACCACGCATATATATAGGTTATCTTTGATCACGTGATTCTTTTGTTCAAAACTGGTTTGCACTGGGCCTTGACAATTTGTTACAATTATATTTCAACCGAAACCGACGTGAACGATCCTGTCCAATTCCACAAAAGATTATAAATACTGAAATTCAATTATGATGCTGGAAATTATAATATTGTTTGAATCTTAAAACAATGCGATGTTTTAATCACCAATTTTGTATTTAACCAATCCGTCACCGTGCCATTCCGTATTCCGCTGTCGAATCCAAAAATAGGAAAGGGTATTTCCAAAAATGCAACTATAACTAAACATAGCGGTGATAAAAATAGACAATTGGAATTTTGACGGAAGTACTCTCTCAGATCATTATTTGACTATATGAGTTATAAAATAAGATTGTAAAAAGCCAGAGAATTAATTAATTTTTAGTTGGAATAAATAAAGTACATAGATATATAAATTTTGAAATGTTTGCTATTTGATATATTATTAATGTTATGAAGAAAATAATTTATTAGTACCACCATTTTTCCTTTAACGATGATGCTCCCTTGACAGTGTGTAAAACATCCAACGGATAACGGTAGAAGGAATACGGATCGACTTGCTATAGAAATAACAACAACAACAGTGATAGAAACAACAACTACAATTATGATAATGATAATGATAAATGATAATTAAAAACAAAAATGTAATAAAAAAATAATAATGATAATAATTAGATGTTTTACAGTGTCACAAATTTTAAAATACGATGTACATATAAATAATAGTATAAAATACACAGCAAGTGGTGACTTAAAATTGTATAACGAGACACAGAACATATTGTGTTAGCAATAATGATTAAAAAAACCGACGTTTGCTCATGCAGTGTAAATAAGGTGAGAAATAAACCAGGGTAAAGCCTACAAAATAACAAAGGATCTTTGTTTAACGATATATTTATAAGTAAACAACAAATAAGAAATGAGGATCTAGTAAAAGCAACGTTCTGTACTTACAATCATTTACTGGTGGGAAATAGCAATTAAATTCCCATGTTATATCCTGCGAAATGTCCTATTCTCATTAGATTATGTAGTTCAAACCATATAAGGCAGAGTAAACGTGTAATAGAATCCTCGTGGACGTGTGACCCGTTATTTACAAGTCCAGCATATATATTTACACCTTAAAATATAGGTCTAGAACATTCTTGTAGTATATATCCATATATATAATGGTATTGCAGAAACGAGCAGAATGTTCCAGATGCAACATGACACAATGCACTGTCGAACCTCGTTAAGGATATATACACCTCTGAGGTTTCAGTCACGTTCAAGTCTTGTTTTAATCTAATTTAAAGATTTTATGTTATATTACAGAAAGTATGATCAACTTGAATAGCATATTTGCATCTGGAAATAGTGTCAAAAATATAGATGTCTGTTATATCAACTTTGTTTATTTTACAACAATAATGATACAA
Source organism: Mimachlamys varia (assembly GCA_947623455.1). Lineage (NCBI taxonomy): Eukaryota > Metazoa > Mollusca > Bivalvia > Pectinida > Pectinidae > Mimachlamys > Mimachlamys varia. The sequence goes on from OX392528.1 coordinate 54,936,920, forward strand.
GTTATCCAACTTATATCAATCACACTTGTTGGCCCGCATGTTAGCGCGCGAGGAGTCTTATTGTGGGCGGAAACCGGAGTAACCGGAGAAAATCCACGTGGTCGGACAGGTGACCCCATACCTTTCCACGTCCGGTCGGGGAATCGAACCCCGGCCGCCTTGGTGAAAGGCAAGTGTGCCACCCGATCACCCATGTCTGTAGTCCGAAGGGTTCTGACTCTCTGACCCGCTAAATATTTTGACGACAGGCGGGTGGAGAGTCAGAATTCCTCATTAGTTAAAAAGTGGAAATTTTACAAACCCGTGCACGGGTCACTGTTTAAGCTGTGTTTATAATATGAAACATTTTCGATCACATGTAAAATAGGTAGCAATGGAAAGAACAGATATTTTTCTACTAACCTACACATTTAATCAAGTCAGAGGTGGTCGTAAACTAACTGTCGCCACACATTTCTAAAAAATAACCAGTTTCCTCACATCTGTTTGAAAATGGCCGCGCGTCGCGAGATCCCGCGAGAATTATGTTCTGAACTAACCTATTTTGATCACGTGATGTTAGGCGGCGGCCATTTTCAAACAGATGTGAGGAAACTGGTTATTTTTTAGAAATGGATGACGACAGTTGGTTTGCGACCTCCTGTGACTTGATTAAATGTGTAGGTTAGTGGGAAAATATCTGTTCTTTCCATTGATACTTAATTTACATGTGATCGAAAATGTTTCATTTTATAAAACACGACTTAAAAGGCGACCCGTGCACGGGTCGGTAAAATTTCCACTTTTTTACTAAGCAGGAATTCTGACTCCCCACGTGCACCCGCCTGTCGTCAAAATATTTAGCGGGTCAGAGAGTCAGAACCCTTCGGACTACCATGTCTGTTGCTGTTGCTTGTAGAACTTTTTATACATAAATTTTAAAAAATGCGTATTTCTATGTACTTTTTGCGGTCTGCAAAAGGCCGAAATTTCATTTTTTATGCTAGATCGATCTCTTGAAAATATCAGTGTTTCGCCATTTTCAATCTTACCACGTTAATGTTTGCTGTACAACTTTATAATGTTCAATATTATAGACATATTATGCAACAAAGTGAATAATAATAAAATTTTAGTATTGTTTTTCTTATATTTAGTGTCATTCGAGCACTTTCTATTTTTGAACCCGAAATTGTGAAAAATAACATAAATAGTAACGGGACAAAAAATGAAGCACACGTACCCCCCATTTTTATCTGGGGAAAAAAGTCTGGGGAAAAAATGGTGAAAATTGAGATTTTCCCTTTGAAAATAAGGTTTAGGGTTAACTCAAAATGCTTTCCTAAGTTAAAATAGTAAGTAAAGTTACAGAAACTTTAATTTACTTCCATAACTAAAAAGAAAATACTATTTTTGTCATTTCAGCAAACTTTCATACATTTCGGATTACAAATTCGGACTTCTCAGAGGTGTAACGTTACATCCTTAATCCGGACACATTGGTCCCATAAAAATTTTGTTCGGACTGCGAATCATCCGTCAAATGTCAATTTAGTCGCATTTTGCTTATCTGATTCACAATATTCAACACATGTTTCGACTTGCCTCCCTTTTCTGACCTAGTATGTTTAGTTTCGAATTTCTTTGAAAATATTTGTTTCATATAAAACTATGTGGGAAAAAAGTATGTCAGTTAATTATTAATTCCTGTTTTTTTATATAAATGTTGTTTTACTAGCTAGTAAACCTAAAAACTAAAATAAATCTTATAAATCCGTGTAGGTACGAAACTCATTATTCTCTGTCAAATCCAAAATGGCGAAGGTAAGAGCGAAGTAACAAAATTTGAAACCGGCATGTGTCGTCTTTATTCTTTAACTCGGTGTGTTCTTACTTTAGGACATGATACATTAAATCATACTGGTAAACATACATTAGTGTTTACCTTTTCAATAAAAAAGACAAGCTGTATGTCTCCTGGCAATAAGGGAGGGCTTTTTCAGTTGGTCTATAAAATTGTTAGTGAAAGTTAGCTACTGAGTAGGGATAAATAAAAGCTGAATATTACATGTGTTGACCTTATTAGCTTTATGAATGATAAGTTAAATGAAATAATTTAGCAATGTGATATTGAACTGATTTATTTTGAAATCTGTATTTTTGTCTAATCCATGTAAAGGGAGGTAACTCGCATGTTTTTTATAATCGAGATTTTTTTTTCTTTCTAAAGGGAGGAAACTCCAGCAAATATTTGTGAATCAATAATTTTGTAAATAATTATTTTATCATATATACTTTCAGGTTAACTGCATTATTGAAGGTGTGCTTATTTTTGTCTGTATTTTCACTATTCTGTTACACAGCCTGTGCTTTACACATACTTTCGGAGTTCCTGCTCATGGAGAGTAAGAATTGGTACGTTAAGATTTTAATTTCTATCTTTATTTCATAAAATAACATAAAACAGCTAAACTTTGGAAAATATTATTAAACATTTTTTTTTTTTTTGAATTTTCAAAGCTGAAACATTGGTAACATTTTAAATCTCTTTCTCATTTAGGGGATTATACACATTGTGTATTTGAAATCATATTTTAATTTCGTATATATATGTGAACACTTATAGTTAGTTTACACTACTAAGAATTACAATATTTAGTCTATATATAAATGCTATTTTATTAAATGAACCAAAATTTTTTAAAGTCTCATTAGTAAAATAATAAAACCTTAGAGTGATGATGCCTTGGTATCGATGTATTTTTCAGCACTAGCATGGAAAGGTATTGAGTACGAGTCCCAATTTGTAAACTTGGTGAAGGATGGAGGACAGCAGGTAGGTAGTACTGTATACTGCCAGAGGTTAATAAATAGTAAATACGCTCAGGTCTGCAAGGATTTCATCGTCAGAAACCCACATTACACTTCTCTGACGTTTGCATACTGTGGGCTCGAATAGATATACAATTTAAATCTTTGTTTCCCCGACCAGTATATTTAGTAGGCATGACGCCGATGTTGATCGCCATATAGCAGGACCTTATATTTTAATCACAATCGACTCCATCATGGCACAATCAACAGGTTTTATTTACAGGCGGTGCTATACATTTATTGCCCTGGTTGTAGGGAGACATGACGATTTGTTTACCCAAGGCATGTCATATTTTCCTGAGGGCGAAGCCCGAGGGAAATATGACTTGCCGCGGGTAAACTGATCGTCATGTCTCCCTACAACCAGGGCAATAAATTGTTTATTATACCGAAATACAGCATCAATGAAGACTATATTCATATGATTCACAAACAATACATTTTTTAAATAACAATATGTAGAAATAAAGAGTTCAATTTAAAAAAAATGTTATTCTATTAATCTTCTTTCAGTTTAACTTGGGTCCAGTGTCACTGTGTATTATCATTTTGAGGCCCGTTTTGTGTTTCCTGCAGAATATTGTTGATTTCATCGGCGTCTGCTCAATGAAAACGTCTGTCGTCTGCCATGTTATTGATCGGAACGCCTCAGAGAGTTCTGTACCACGAACGACAACTCTCTAGAGAATCCCGCGAGGGGCTCCGCATGAGGGAGACATGAGAAATTGGACATGATGCACGCGAGGGAGACATGAAGTGTAGTCTCCCTGACACGTGACGGCTCTCGACCAATCCCTGACTGTGTTATATAATCGAGGTATAATAATACAAATTAACTGGGATACCCCGGCTGGATGTAGTCACGGATGAACCTATCGATATGAATGGCTTCTATTTTAGAATGAAAACGAGGGTTTCCAGCTATTTTAGCCCAAAGTATGGTATGCAAAAGTTAGAGAAGTATACCGTGGGTTTCCGATGATGCAAGGATTTATACTGCTGCTAAAAGTTTCTGGTTATCTCCCTAAGCTGTATACATAAAGAGCAAAGAAATACATGTAATACCAACAGGGTAGACAATCTGGTGCTGTCAAATTCGGAGCAATCCACTCCTTTATCAAGACACAAAGAAACCTAAAACAATTACATTACATAAAAAAAAAAATATTTAAAGTATAGGAATAAGTGGTTTTCGGTAATTTGAAAACAATAAGCCCTTTGGCTAGTATTAGCCGAAGGCAGAATTTAGGATGACCGTATCATCGTCAACTGAGTACACTCTGTGTGCGAACAACGACAAAGAGATTAAATTTCCCGGGAATACCGAGGCGGGGGAATATGGCTGAAGCTGAAATAACAGCATGGCGATTTGTCCCAAGATGGTAATAGGGATGAAGCGTGGTAAATCCTTAAGATATTTTTAGAACAGTAAATATATGGTAAAAATCAGTTTTAATGAAAAAAATATCTCTTTATATTAAATTTTATACATACAGTCAAACCTGTCTACAAAGGACACCCAAGGGACAGAGCAAAAGTGTCCTTTATAGACAGGTGTCCTTTATACAGAGATCAATTATATAATAAATTGCACTGTATGGGTATGATGAGTCTGTCCTTTATGTCAGGTTTAACTATAAAACAAATTACTTTTACAGAATTTGCTTATTTATTTAGAGAAATTTTTCACTCTAAAAGTTAAAGGCCCAATATACGTAACTTCAGGAAATTTTTCGTGGTTCTGAAAAATTCTGAAAAATTATCCAGCTGATAAAACGAAGTAAACCTGAGCGGTAACTAACAAGAAACTCCAAAGAAAAATGAAAAATCCAAAGAATTGAAAATAATTCAGGTGGGGCCCACTTCAACAACATGCCGAAGTTAGATGACAGTTCAAAATTGACGCGTGTTTACAAATACTGAGTTTCAACAGCTGCTGTACCGGTAACCGAAAGTTTTGCCGAAAGTTACGTATATTGGGCCTTTAAGTTATAAACATTTATGATTTGAGTGTTGTCCAAGATCAATGTATCTCTTACAGAAAAAAGATGAGTATGCTGCCGTCAATCCAATGAAACAAGTTCCGGCACTTGTGATGAATGGAAGTACGATAACACAATCAGTAAGTATTACGAGTATGATTGACTCATATTAATATGCGGGACAAAATTGTACTTGGAATCATTATTAGTCCCATACCGTCGAAGCTTACTTTCAGTTTATTTGCCGTCTGTCCGTCTGTCTGTCACCATTTTGGGGTTTCCGAGCATTATTTGGTATACAGATACATCATGAGAATATCTAGGTCAAGTTCTAATTTGGTTACAGTTGAATGGTTTTTTTTACAGAGTTGCGACCCTTGGACTTAGAAAAATTCTGATAATTCAGTTTCCATGCATTATCTCTGCAACATGTGCACATATTGAACTGACATTTGGTATACAGATATATCATTGGGATATCTAGGTCAAGTCCTGATTTGGTTACGGTTGAATGATTTTTTACAGAGTTACGACCCTTAAACTTAAATTTTTTTCGATAATTCAGTTTCCGGGCATTATCTCTGCAACATGTGCACATATTGAACTGACATTTGGTATACAGATACATCATGGGATATCTAGGTCAGGTCCCTGTAATTTGTTTAATGAATCATTGCATCTTTATAGCTTGTGGGGGCCAGTAAGGGACATGTATTGCTTCAGCAATACTCATATGCTTGTTTTTGTGGAGCTAGTGCTTTATTGTATACTGTGTTCAATTAAGGATTACATCACCACTACAGCATATAGATTTATTATGTCAGTATGAATTCAGGTAGCAATGATGGAATACTTGGAAGAAGTCCATCCAGAAAAGCCCCTTCTACCTGAAGACCCCCTGGAAAGAGTCAAAGTAAGTACAGTGTACCCTCGTTATACCGCCACCTTTCGTCCCCATCAATTATATGGCGGTATAACGAGGGTGGCGATAGTATCAAATTATGAAAATTATTACCAAGAATTAAATTGCATAATAGATAGCATTTCCAACATTTTATTAAAAACAAGCTTAGTATTATGTCATTATATAGATCAACATTTGCACAAATTTATATCTGAAAATGGTTATTGATCTATTTTTGCCGCATGCCATTCCAAATGGAACGCTAAAGATTTCCTCAGTCTCCAAAAACAGAACAATATGGTGTTACTATCGAAGGAAATGTATAGCGATTCGGGACGTTTGTATTTTAAAGGGTGTGGCGGATGGCGATATGCGAGGGTGGCAAACTTAACGAGATAGGTAGAGGGTACACTGTATATATTTAGTAGGTATATGTGTGTATCGTATAAACATGTAAATTGTATACCAGATCAGGAGTTGTTGGAAGTATGAAAATATTTACACATTGATACATATAAAGTTTACTCCTTTTGCACTTGTCTCCAAAAGATCTAAAAGTTATTACATACACCAGAAAACACAATATTTGATTGATGCCAAATGTCTCTGTGAGGACTGGCAGGGAGCCGATGTAACAATCCCCCTACTCTATCAAAGTTTCTTTTATAAATATTTTATACACTGTTAGGTATCCATCACTATTTGGAATGGTAGAAGTGTTGGTTCTCCTATCTTTAACAGTTTTACAATTTATGAGGAAGTTTCAAGTCTACTTGTTAAGCTATGACTGAGAGCATGTTTGAGTTGGTCTGGATATATACATATATGTACTCCCTTGGAAAATTACAGAGGAACATAAAAAACCATGCCTTTTCCTAAAAGCACGTGATGAAAATTGAAAAACATTGAATTAAAACTTAATATATTTTTTTAATCAAGGTGCGAGAAATTGTGTCAGTCATAAGTGGAGGGATTCAGCCCCTTCAGAATCTCAGTGTGCTGCAGAAAATTGGGGACGAGGGTAAAATGGAATGGGGCAAGTTCTGGATAGACCAGGGATTTGTTGGTAAGTTTTAGTTCTGTATGATCTCCCATAGCAAGTATTGTATTTTATTGTTATGAAATTCCACGATGAGATGATTATATGCTTTACTGCAATTTACAGTAATCCCATTAGGGGTATGGGTGATATATTTATAACCACCCACTTGTGTGTAGTTACTAAAATAGTTTAGTGGAAGGGAAACAACTCTCAGTGGGGGAGGTGGGAGGCACCTGTATTAATATATCATGGGTGGTGGGGTTAAAACCAGATCTTCCAGTTATTACTTATATTAAATCACTATTAATACATATATTTGATGTGTGGTGGGGTCTTCGAAAAAGTGCCTCCCTGGACCCATAAGGTTAATTCTGGAACAGCCCTAAAGAAATGTTTACCGTGTGTGTGGGCAATATGACGATTCAATGCTCAAGCATGTAACCAATATCATCCAATCAGGCATGTTGTTATATATAATACATGCAGTTGGGGTATGATTATATGGCTCGTAACACTGAAGGATTTTGTGGTAAAGTCAGTTATGGACGTTATACTACATCAAGGATATACATATATGTTCGATTTTGAATTTTAGGCCATGTATAATGCGCTTTTATGAATACTACATGTTTTCTATAAATATTTGCATTTAAGTTATTTCATGATATTTCGATATTGCATCTTCAGCTTTGGAAGCGATTCTGAAACGTACTGCAGGGAAGTACTGTGTAGGAGATAGTGTGACAATAGCTGATGCCTGTCTGGTTCCTCAGGTCTACAACGCAAACAGGTAAAACAAATGGTTGTCTACGCAATCAAGTGAAAAAATCAAACAGGTATTGAAAAAAAATCGTCTTCCATGCAAACAAGTAAAGATAACAAGTTGTTTTACACTAACAGGTAATTGGTTTATTGGATATTTCTATAACCAGTTCCTTCATGTTGATAATTATGTGTTATGAAAAGATTCTTGCATTACAACCAATAGTAAGTATTTCTGTGTGGTTGTTTTGATGTCTAGAAGTCTAGAACTTTATACCAGATAAATGACCAATGGAGCATATGTACACGAAAGTTTTACTTGTGTACTCATATACCAAACTAGTCATTGAAATGTCACATAGAAACACCTGTAAGTTGTGTAAAAAGAACCTATTCATCATGATCTATCAGACGTTTTGTTACTAGAGTTATAAAAACAAGACATTGACCCAGAATGCAGAATATTTAGATTGCAATTCGTTGGTTGGTAATGCATCCAAACATATAAAGAATTTACGGTGGAGCTCAATATAAAAAGAAGTTGATGCCAGAATGTAATCAAACTGAATTGAATGTTATATGCATTGGAATGAAAACAGCTTTTTCCAGCAAAACTATTGCTTTGATTAATCATTGTTGAAAAGAAAGTTACCGGTATACCTTGCAGAATTTTTAATTATGAATACAAATGAAATAAACAAAATGTTATCAATGACAGTTTAAAAAATTTGGATTTAAATTACAGACTCAAGATCATGATACTGATCTGGTTGATAGATCTACCTGGGGGAGAAGTGTCATATGGTGACTTCATAGGAGTTCACCTCTGAAACCTCCAATGAGGGAGATCTTCCTCATTCCACATTTCCAATGAAGGAGAAAGTGTGTGAAATGCGACTGAAACTGCATTGCTCAGTTTGTCTTTCCCTTTTTATGAATCAAAATAACTTCAAAAAGTATTCATTTGATCCAGATACACCTATTATGGTCATTACACATATCATGCAATATAAACTATGATCTCATTTGACCACAAGATGTAGATTTTGAGTTATTTTGGGTTTGGACTTAAATGAGGGAGATGTCAAGGGAGATTAGTAAATTTTGGTCAAAATGTTTTCTTAATGAGGGAGGGTTGACAAGTATGTGACTCAACTGTATTGATGAAGTTGTAGCTAGGCAGATGTTAAGGGGAGGTAACTGAATGCAGGGAAAAAAACCTAGTACAGTGGGACAGGAATCCTTGAATTCTTTTAGTTGGTAAAAGTACTAATAGATTTTGATTTTACCACAGACCTTTGTTCTGTGTTACAGGTTCAAGGTGGATATGGAACAGTTCCCTACCATCGCTCGTCTCAATAATGAACTTCTCAAACTCGAAGCCTTCCAGGAATCTCATCCTTCCAAAATGGAGGACTGCCCAGAAAATCTTCGCAGCTGATGCGAGTTCATCATTACAAAAACAAAAACAAAAAATGTAGAAAGAAAAATCATGAGAAAGATGCAATGGAAAAAAAAAATGAGACCTTAAATTAGTGAATTAAGAAAAAAGGTTACTGGCTTCATATCAGTGAGGTTTCACGTTTTACAAGAGTTTAACGAGTAATCAGAGACCTTAAGTGGGAAAATTTGAATGTTATTTGGACCTGATGACCTTGGTATCTGTGGTTACAATGGTGGTAGTCTTACTTACATGTCTTGATATCTAAGTTTTCTGCAAATTTTTGATAAAATTATATATCGTGCCCTCAGTAAAAACCAACAGAGTTTTATGTAAAGCCTTACCTTTGAGGAGCACATGTAGTTACTAGATTATCAAAATTTTGTTAACTTTTTATAGGTATATATAATGACAGGTGGTCACTTTTGTTTGGTTCTAGTGTTTATAGTCAGATGGTCCCTATAAGCTTTGGATTCATTATTATGTAGTGTTTATAGACAAGTATAAAGTGGTCTTTAAAGTCAGATAATCTATAAGACAGCTGGTCCGTACAGATAGCTGGTCCTTATAAACAGGTGATTTCATTTTGTAGTACACTGTATTCACCAGTATATTGCAAGTGTGGCCTTTAAGGCATATTTTATTACATTTTTAATGAAATTATATAAAACGTGTGAAATAGCACTTTAAAATAGGTTACAACTATTTAATATAGATACATTTAAAATGTATATACAAGATACAAGTCATACAAGGTAGTACATTGTATTTTACACCTTTGGGGGCAGCATTCTCAGTTCAGTGTGGACAATGATGTAGCTTAAAAATTCATATGATGTTAGCTTAAAAATAGGAAATGTTATACTTCTTATACCATCAACTTTTACATCTCGGTCACCACTGTAACATATATAAATTACCTGGTAATATACTCCAGGTAGGTCTGATGTTAGACATTTGCTAGTTTGTGCATGATTTTCATCATTTATGATACATTCATTTATCTGACCAGCAGAATGTTTTGTTCCATAAAATGTAATAATGTCAAAAATTAATATCGTCACTTAATCAGAATACATGAAGCCGAGGGTGTATATTCAGCCAAACCTCGTTATTTCGTACTCGTATAAATCAAAGACCCTGTTTAATTTGAAGTTGGTCCCAGCGAAGCATTCAAACTAAATAACTCGAATACACAGATAACTCAAAGTTCCCCATGGTCCCGTCAACTTCGAAATAACGAGGTTCAACTGTATTTCTGATGAGTTGCCATGCTCACAATATATAGCAATCACTTACCACAATCTCCCTTCATACATTTCTACATCATTTGAGAGAACAAAATAATGTGTATACACCTTTAAGTATATGTTATTCTAGTTTCTGAAGAAGATCAGAAATACCTGATATAAAATATCAAGACATCAGTATTGATGAACATATAGCTTTACAACGAAAATTTTTATTGATTTATTCTATGTTTTAACAAAGAAATTGTTTATGTGTATATATATCTTGAGCGACTTAAATGAAAATAAATGATGAAAAAACTTCCTGCATTCATTTCATTTTTCATATTCACTTCATATAAAGGACTTAGATAAAGGTGTATTTTTGCCCACAAATGCATCAAAATGCAAAACTTTTGTAGACATGTATTAGATAGCCTCTTCTTTTCATGAAAATATTAACTTGTGTTTCTATTTTTTGTAGCTAATGTAACTGCAAGTTTAGGTTGCATATTCAAAGACTATATATATAGATGTTATTCATTCCCACATTGTCGCCCTTCTCCATATCATCGCTATTTTCTATATCGTCCTCATCAACATAATCTTTCTCCTCCATATTATCCATATCATCGTTCAGATCTATATAATCATTCTTCACATCCTCCTCCTCCATATCTTCATCGTCATCTATATCATCAATATCATCAAAATCATCCTCCTTCATATCACCCTCCTTTTCATTCATATCCTCCTCAACTACATCATTCTCCTCATCATCCTTCATATCAACATTGACGTTTTATGAGTTGACATATAAATACTTTTATCTTCTTGTTATTTATGTAATTTGCTTTTTATAATGACATGTTTGTAATCTTAATAACATTCGGTCATTAAAAAATCTAGCAAAAAATTGATCATTGTTACCAGGCTAGGTATAATTCATTGTCCACACACAGCCTCCGTCATCGATTTCCCTTAAATAAAACAACTTAGTCTTAAGAACGAAAAGGCCTGGACCTACGTAGTTGTTTAAAAGTAATAAGGGATAATAAATCAGTGTAAAAAAATGTCTACCCTCCAATACTTAAGTTTGTAAGTTTACTCCACTATACTATTTGTTCACACAAAGAATATCAATTGTGCTAATGAATTATTAAGCTAATTATATATTATTGTCTTTTGACAACTAGATCCAAATGTCGATTAAGCCCAACTGAAGTTTCAAACAAAAATAACCTTCACCTGCTTTAAAAGTTGCAGGGTCAATTATAAGCAAGAACAGCTCTATCATATTAGTTTTATTTTACAGATTGATAAAATATGTTTTGGGCATATAACAAACAACAGAACGCGGTACGACTCCAACGTTAACTCACACGTAATTTTAATGAGCTGGTGTCTAATTTTAGAGACGGAGATGTTCCGGATTTGAAACTCCCGACTGCGCTAACTCATCTCCACGCTAACAAATCATATTTTACATGTTTCTGTGTTTGCGCTAAAATCTGACTGCGCTGAAATAAGCACATTTGCAGTATTTCTGTGACATACAACTTACCATTCTCGGGTCATACATTATGACTCGCTAATTATTCAGGTAACACAATGACAAGAGGCACAATGGGTCTGCATCATTCACCTGGAATTAATCTCACCATTGTAACCTTAAAGTTGTCTTAAACCTATGGTTTAGTCATTCTAAAGAACATGGTAAGATTAAAGCATTGTGTACCCGTTTGACATTGAAGGTGTTTAATTTTAGTATGCTCCTTTCTAAAAAAAAACTTCAAGTCAAATAATATGTCTTTATAGGCCTGTTGGTATTTCATAAGTCCTTTAAAAGTTTTAACATGTTTGACCCCTGTTATGTTTCCATTTATAATTGCGTCACTGGGCTTTTCTGATCCGACATGTTTACTATAGTGAATGAAAATTGATGCGTCGTAACATCGTAAACGATATTACTGAATCACTATGCCAAGTAAGCGAATAGGAAATGAGGTATTTTGCACCCTTCTCTAACACTGATATTGGGTTATGTGCCGTCGATTGCAAAGAGCGCTATGCAAAGACAGACGGTCAACCATGGTTACAATCGGACAGTGAATGGAGGAATTGTAAGTACATTGTAACATTGATAGTTGCAATATTGTCCGGTGTTGCAGTATTGACTTAGAGCTAAAAAAAAAAAAAGAAATCGTTCTGTTCTTTTGTTTATTGCACAATTAACGACTCAGCAGCGTAGCGTTGTGCAATCAAACCTGGGTATCCGACGATTGAATATAAAGCAAGGATCGATTTTACTAAAGAGGGGAAAATACACATCTCATTTCCATACCAGGGGAGGTTTGTTCAAACATTACGCAAGTTGCCAAGAGAAAATCAATATATATATATAAAGTTTGCAAACGCACATTTTATTCTGGGATAATAGTTAAATACTGACACGGGTGTGATCCATTGTAACAAAAATCCGACCAATAATGCTTTTGGGAAAATTTCCGATTTTCTTCGGAAATCTACTCCCGGAAGATTACTGGAAATTTCCTCGAGAAGTTTCAACCACGGAAAACGTGGATTGCAGAACTCTCAGCAAAAGGTGATCAAAATACACTATCATTTACACAAAGGAGAGAAGTTCTCAACGTAGAAATTGGTGATATATGATAACGAATCAATTTATACATAATTTGTACAATCTTTTGTTGTGATGACGAATGGATTATTCCACTCACTGCCTTCAAACGCCATTGTTGTGTCGTCTTGATAATTCTGAGAGTTTGAAGATGAGCAGAACTGTTCAATCTTTCTCCTCAGTTTTCTGAAATAAGCAAGTTCTTCATAAAAATCAGGAAGCTGGCGCTTTAAATTTTCCTGTAGTTTGCGAAGGAAAAACTCATAAAGAACATAATCTAATCGTGCCCAGCTTTTATAAAGTTTTTCCACTTTCGGCCCAAACTGCAGCCGAGAATCATTGCGCTTATTAACATGAAATTTACCATATAAAACATGCCTCAGATCCCAGTTTAAAAGTCTTCTCATCAATATAACGGACTCGTCGAGATATTCAACTACCAGCACCAAATCCATTTCCTTAGACAGTTTCCGTAAATAGTTCTGTATTTCATTTTGATTATTGTTCCAAAACAACTCCTCGGGGAATCCAAAATCGTACGCCATCTTATTAAATGTGATGTCGATGGCGCCTCCAAATGTCATATATTTTTCGTTGTGGGACAGATATTCCAATACCGGATGTTCGTCCGGTATGTCTAGCACATGTTTTGGACGATAATACCTTATAAGGGAACGGAATTGACTGAAAGGTTCCCTCACGATACCTATATACCTCGTATCGTTAGGTAGCACGCGACTGAATTCTTCTTTATTGTACCTAGCATGCGCACAGAAAATGTCATACCTTCTATTTCTTGGAGGCGGGAAGAAGTAGTTTGGTGACAGAGAAGGACCACCCCCGCCATTTCCTCTTGGAACAGCAAACACGAGATGATTTTCATGGCCGTAACGTACAAATAAATTCCCGACCGTCGTACTAGCGGCCTTGTGGATCTTCAGAAAGGCTATATGTTTCACGGGATTTCCTTTCGGGATGTATTGGCTTTGATTGGAGGAGTTCTTCAAGTTGGTATGGGTTTCGTTTGAAAAGTTCACAAGTGAATAAGAAGGATGATCCAAGTTTTGTTTCCACTCCTGTTTGAATTCCAAGTCCAAGTTGTTGTACGTCCTTAATTTATGCAAAATCAGCAATACAAATAATCCCACCAACAACAACCTATAAAACATTACGTTCTCTTGTTAATATTGAAGAATTTTTTCAACAAAAGCAGTGAACACCATTTATGAATTGAATTGAAATATGTTTCAGTATTACACCATGGTTGTAATTTTTTCAAGCAAAAAATACTTCTAAAAAGATCCCGAAGAAGGTTTGTGAAGCGATATGATGTCAACTGGATGGGAATTTTTTAGTCAGCTGGAGGTTATTAAAATCATCATTACATGTTATCTTGGTCAAAGAAACGTGCCGAGTTAGAACTAAAAAACGCACGAGGCATGTATAATGTATTCGATTATATTCATACATGTAACTAGTTCATGTTATTGTAACCTGAACAATTTTTAAATTAGGTTTTTTAAACACCTAGGGAAAACAGATAATCTAAACAATTTTTAAATTAGTTTTTTAAACATCTAAGGAGAAGAGACTGAGTCTGAATTAATTCACAACCAACATGAAATCCATCCGTGTTATTGTATGTAATGTTACTCTACCGCACGCGTCATATCGATTTCACTTCGAGTAAAACACATTTCTGGAAAACCACGCCTGATACACAGGGACCTGAGAATTTATTACAGCTAGTTTTAGACCTATAATAGGGTGTTTAGCGTAATTTTACACATTTGGGGGGTGAAGATCAATTTTCGATAAAAATGCTCCCTCAGTAGTCATAAAAGCTAAAGGGTGGAAAGCTTTCCAGATCGAAAAATAGACCCCACCTACCTTTCTTGCATCAAAAATCACATTTCTAGTTGAGGTACGAAAAAACGCTTGGTACCGTTGGAAAGATGGATAATTTTTATTTTATAAACCTCCTAAATGCAAGTCAAATGTATCCTCCTTCCGCAGAAATAATCTCCATTTCCTCCAAAAACACGCTAAAATCCCGTGTCTCGGAGTTCTTGGCGGCCTGCGGGCCATTTTCGTTACATATTCATTAGGTTGACGTCACCCCGCGTGCTCGTCTTTTGCTGTCATTGGATGGCTAAATTTAAAGGAAAACCGCCATCCATTGACAGCAAAAGACCAGCACGCGGGGTGACATCAACCTAATGAATATGTAACGAAAATGGCCCGCAGGCCGCAAAGAATTCGGAGACACGGGATTTTAGCGTGTTTTTGGAGGAAATGGAGATTATTTCTGCGGAAGGAGGATACATTTGTCTTGCATTTAGAAGGTTTATAAAATAAAAATTATCCATCTTTCCAACGGTACCAAGCGTTTTTTCGTACCTCAACTAGAGGTTTTTTTTATCGAAATTTGATCTTAACCCCCCAAATGTGTAACATTAATCTAAACACCCTATTTTAGGTCCAAAACTAGCTGTAACAAATTCTCTGGTCCCTGTGGCTACGATACGCAACGTTCATTAGTTTAGTTTAAACATATTTATTGCCAAAAGTTGACAGGGGATTAGGTTATTATAAGTTATTTCAACTTATCAACGCCTTCTCCCATTCATTGCTTAATGTTAATATCGATAGCAGCCCTCGGCCTAAATTGAGTTTTAGTACGGAGTCGAGTACTGAAACTTATATATACTAAGTTTGTTTTGTACACAAACAGGAATTGAAAACTTAATTTGCGAGCTTTCGAAAACGTCTGTTTCCTTTGTTAAGAAATTATTACAAAAGCCGAGTGTCGGTGTTCTGACCGCTGCAATCAGCTCAGCTGTCAAAAACGTAGCGCGACATTTCGTCCAAATGTACTCTAATACTACAGGTAGACAAGAGTACTGAAGTTGTTTAATAAAAACACAATAAACTGTACCGTTTTTTCTCTCTATTTACAAAATTAATTCTCGTAGAGATCATTATGACATATATTGTAAATACGTTAGAAGTATAATTATCAGCAAAACAATAACGGCAAAGAGTCTTTATTCATTGATCCGGGACGACATCGTTTATCGTGATTCTGGGATCGATAACAAGCCCGATTGTTTAAAAGGTGATTAGCTTAATCAGAGATTAGCGCAAATCTTAATTATCCTGTAACTTTGACAAGAAGCCATATATTTAGTTACAATTTTGCAGATATCAGATATCTAATAGTACCAACTCACATGCAAAATTTTAAGATTTTACCTCTTATATTGACAGAATTATTAAAGTCTGAAAAATGTCGTTAAATAGTGATTACGCTAATCACCTTTTGAACAACTGGGCCCAGGTACGTATTGCTATTCATAGATCCATGAAGACCAAGTCATGTGTTCATGAAACCATTCGTCGCGTTCTAGGATGGAATCTGTGCTGAAACCAACGTTTTTGTTTTTGATCAGGCCAAATTACACATGTAAATATTTACAACAACATTAGGCTGTCAGTCTGTTCAATTCTTACCATAACGTTAACAAATTAAGGTTTAGTTATTAATTCATGAAAGACACAATGCGTAACGTTTGAGTACAAAATCCATGCTTGAGAACGAAAACGCTTTCATGAATGAGGATTTTTGTTGTTCACATACCATAGGTATTAATCTTAGGTAACAGTGTAAACAAGAAGCCCAACGGGCCTTAACGGTCATCTGACTATACAATGTATATAATTTTAAGTTGTTTATATTAACATATTTGATCCATGCAGCCTTGAAAGTAGGTCATTCATTTGAACAAACTTGGTAGCCCTTCATCCCAGCATGCTACAAGCCAAATATTAGTACCCTGGACCTTTCGTTTATTTAGAAGTATCTTAAAGTTTTAAACATATTTGACCCATGTAACCTTGAAAGAAGGTCAAGGTCATTCTTTTGAACAAACTTGGAAGCCCTTCATCCTAGCATGCTTTATGTATAATATCAGCATATTGGGCCTTTCGGTTATTGAAAAAAAAAATTATTTTTAAAAATTTTAACATATTTGACCCTGATGACCTTGTAAGTAGGTCAAGGTCATTCATTTGAACAAATTTGGTAGCCCTACATCCCAGCATTCTACAGGCCTAATCATAAACTTGGGTCTTTTGGTTATTGAGAAGAAGTTGCTTAAACACTTTACATATTTGACCCCTGTGACCATGAAAGTATGTCAAGATCATTGATATGAGGAAACTTTGTAGCAATCCATCCCAGGTACCTACTAGACAAATATTATTAACCTGGTCTTTTCGGTAAGGAGAAGATTTTTAAAGGGTTTTTGAACCCTGTGACCTTGAAAGTAGGTCAAAGTAATTGATATGAGGAAACTTTGTAGCACTCTAAAGTAGGTCAAGGTCATTCATTTTATTAACCTTGGTACCCTTCATCCCAGCATGCTACATGCATAATAGCACCACCTTAGGCCTTTAAGTTACTGAGAAGTTGCTTGAAAGATTTTCACTTATTTGACCCCTGTGACCTTGAAAGTAGGTCAAAGTCATTCATTTGAACAAACTTGGTTACCCTTCATCCAAGCATCCTACAGGCCAAATATCATAACCTTGGGTCTTTTTGGCTACTGAGAAGTTGCTTAAAACTTTGTACATATTTGACCCCTGTGACCATGAAAGTATGTCAAGGTCACCGATATGAGGAAACTTTGTAGCACTCCATCCAGGTACCTACTAGCCAAATATCATTAACCTGGGCTTTTTGATTAGTTAGGAGAAGACTGTTAAATGGTTTTACATTTGAACCCGGTGACCTTGAAAGTAGGTCAAGGTCATTTATATGAGGAAATTTTGTAGCACTCTATCCCAGGTACCTACTGGTCAAATGTCAGCATCCTGGGCCTTTTGGTTATTGAGGAGAATATTATTAAAGGAAAAGTTTACAGACGGCGGATGATGACGGACGAAGCAAGATGGCAATAGTCATCCTGACCCTTTAGGTCAGATGACCTAAAAACGGAAGACAGTTGTAATACTTTTTCATTTGATCCATTCTGCTTAAAAGTATCAATTCTACATACATAATTCAAACTAGTTTCACTGGCTGAAAGCATTTATTGAAAATTGCAATTTATACATGAACAACAATATTGTCACATTATTGTAAACAAGATCTTATAGGGGTCCAGTGTATACGTATACGTTGGTACACTAAGACACAATGGAGAATTCCAAAGTTTATAAAGACATACACATGTCCAAACCAGATCAACAGTTGAGTTTAAAAGGGGTACAAACTTTTACATATCATTTCATTGCACTGTATTGCTTGTAGAATATCCCAACAGAAATCATCAAAGGTCAAATTTGTCCAATTACCGTTATCCTTTGTTCAAATGTGACCAATGAAAATCATTCCAGGTAAAATGCGATCAATGAATGTTATCCAAGGTCAAATGTGACAAATGGAAATTATTTGAGGTCAAATATCACCAATGAAAATTTAAACAAAGGTTAAATGATATCAATTGAAATTATCCAAGGTCAAATGTGACCAAAGAAAAGTCTTAGGGATGGTTGTGACCTCAGTAAAATTTAATTCTATTTTTATATTGTACAATATTACTGCATCATTTCTCAATCAGTCCGACAGCACCAAGATATTGGATTAATGTATAAATGAAAAAGTGAAAAATTTTGAGGACAGTGTTCATTAAGTACAACAACAACAATAAAAGAAAATAACATACCTATGTAATTTATTTTGAATGCAGGTATATATGCCTTTATATTCAGATCATAAAGCAGAATGTGATGCTTTAAAACAGAACCGATCATTGACTGTGACAAACACATATAAATTTGACATCAGAAATTCAAAGATTACACCTTATTTTACAACAAATGATATAAAAATATTCTCAATAACAAGTGAAGATCAAGACATGGCCTTATATCGAAGTAACATAGAGAGAGTAAATGCTCTGGCTCAACTTACAAATATTTAAATGCAACACAGCATGCCTGTCGAATATTCAAAATATGGCGCGCGATTCAATTGACCGACATAAAAAACCACTAAGCCAGCATGAAAAACGCTTTTGCTGCAGTAAAAAATAAAACATATTCTGTGATTTTGAAGTTTCCATTTATCATTTTAATTTTGCATTATAAAAGGATCTGACAAGATAATTTATTCTTGTTCTTCTGATGTGAGCACCTTGTACTTCTACATGGCAATCAACCTACCTTGTGATACCAGACATCCCCCCAATGCATTGGGGAGGTCAGAATTGGGGGGTGGGCTTATTACCGAACATGGGTTTATTGGCGGAGAAATAAGGTACTGAGGAATATGTCGATGTTTGAGCTGATGTTTGTCTAAATAAATTCGGAACAGCGGTAATTGTGCAGAGAGGAGATATATCAGGTTTTCAAAGGTTAAACGTAAATCAAAGGTAAACTCTATTGTTATATAAACATGTTT
The DNA here is from genome assembly GCA_947623455.1 of Mimachlamys varia. Lineage (NCBI taxonomy): Eukaryota > Metazoa > Mollusca > Bivalvia > Pectinida > Pectinidae > Mimachlamys > Mimachlamys varia. Next base: position 54,956,240 of record OX392528.1, read on the forward strand.
TGGGGTTAATTCAAAATGCACTTCGGATTTTGGTCTTTTTACATTGATATTTTTTCAGGAAAAATTTCCGATAAGTATAGTGAATATGAATGGATATGTAACACAGTACTGCAAAACCACAAATAAGGAAAGAAAATAATTCTATCAATATACATACATGTATACATGGAATGACATCAAAGTAATATAATTATATAAATAAAAACAACAATTATATATATATAATTATAAATTTACATTTGCTCTGCATTTTCTCATTGACACAATGCTAAGAGGCAGTTGCTGTCATACACTTATAACACCCAGTGCCTCCGACTATAACAGCGGTTGCTATTGCGACGTTATCAATTTCATTGCTGTCTACACTTGATTTGCTGTTCAAAATCAGTACGAAATAACTAAATAAAGCACAAAAATTCTATCAAAATGTAAATATAAGTAATGAACGTTTTAGCAAACATTTTTAGTCTTATAACACACATTGTTAATGGTGACAAACTTACATATTAAGCCCTACATCAATAGCAATGTGTGTTATAGGACTGTAACAATATATGCTAAACACTCATTGCTTAAATATATCATAAATATATATATTGGACAGAGTGCAATCTTATCTCAAACCTTTGTATGGATCAGTATATATCATAAGTTTTCCTTATGACAGGAAAAATAAGACAAAGTATAAAACTTAACTGTATATGTACATGACAGTTAATGTATAAATATAAAAAAAAGAGAAATAGATGTAACTGTTTATAACAATAATATACACAAATGCATTAAACTTTAACCTTATATAAAACAATCATTCACATATAAATCCATTTTCATGAGTTATTTTTCTCAAATCGGATCTTCAACCTGAAGTTGGTGGTTTTTATTTGAGATTTAACTTGCTCAAATGAATATAAATCATCGTAACATTAAAAACGATAACAGATTATTATTGGAGGGAAAGTATGTTTACAAATATTATGATTATTACAGTCGATACAATCTGCATGATGTGGCGATGAGTCGGCGTTATCCTAAATACTGTTTCACCAGTAGAACAGCCGAGTGAGACATCAGTCGCAGGCCTACAAACACACTTTGTCAATAACACTAAGGATGGCGTCAGCCTTGTACAGGCCTTCACCGGCCTACTCGCACACCTTGTCAATAGCACTGACAATCGCGTCATTGGAGTATGGTCGCTCACACAGGTTCACCACAACCCGCAGATGTTTCAGAGAATATCGATTCTACAAAATGGACAGAAAAATAAGAGGTAAAAAAATCTTATAAAATATCGAAACAATGCTGCATACAAACTATTATATTAAATGATTACAAAGACCAAACGTTTAATATGTAAAGTGGGAAAAAAACGACTTTTTTAAAGAAAACAGATGAACTAGCTAACATAAATGATTTTAAAAAAATTGACCCTATTTTCTGATTTTGTTGGGTACACGAGTGAAATTTGTTTGATATTATTGAAGATATTGTTAGATATTCTGTTTATTACATTTTTATAGGAAAATCTATAGTGGCAGCTTCTGATTTTCCCAAACGTCGTTTGTAAGCAGCGTTCTGATTGGTCAAATCAGAAAAAGTGATAATTTTCACTAAAGAAAAATATCACTTTTATAGAATGAAAATTTTTTCAATATTTCACTGGTAAAAATGTAATAAATCACATGTTTTTGTAATGGTACTACGATAACAATAACATGAAATTCATGGAAAAAAGCCTTCACGTGAATTTTACTGTGAATTCACATGATTTTTTTTCACATGAAATTCACATAAATTATTTCACAAGAACTTCTTGACAAACAAACAGATGGCTGGTAAACTAATATAAAGTCCCATTAATTCACATGAAGACATAATGCTTGTGTATAAGACAAAGCTATGTACTCACCGATGGGAGGTCCAAAGCCCCACAGGTGTTCTTCAGGTGTTCTACCACAGGCATGTAACAGTCAAGCTTGAACAGGTCGTTCTCCCCCATCAACATCTGGTTCTGCGCCCTATAGTTCTCATCGCCAGCCACATTTGCTACTATCTGCTTAATGATGATGTCAGTCTCCTCTCGTTTCTATAACAATATAGCATGTTGTCAAAAATTACACAGCAGCTGAAACTCGGTATTTGTAAACACGTGTCCATTTTGAACTGTCTTCTAACTTGTTGAAGTGGGCCCCACCTGAATTATTTTCAATTCTTTGGATTTTTGGAGAAAAATATTCTGAATCAAAGATCTTTAAAGTGAGAATTGTACATAATGCATCGGTGGTGACACCCCAACTTATCTATTGGAAGTTTAGCAAGTACATCATATGATCAAATCTCTGGAATTCATTGGATGGTAAAACATTTTTAACTTTTAGAGTTCTACTTCCTACTCGGACAATTTTGTCATGCAGTTGAGATACCATATGTATGTAGAGATAAAATGAAAGAAATGTGTACAGTGTCAAAGTTTGCTCCAAATTATATAGGAAGGTACTGAAAATTGATTCTGATTTCATCAAAATATGTTTGAGTTGTAATATGTTATATACTTACTTTCATAATGGCTGTAATTTTACCCCAACTCTCTTCCATGTCTTTTTTATTATTTTGCTTTTTTGCAGAGTGGTAAATATTTCTTTGGATGGTAATGTCAACATCTTCTGATGGTACAGCATCCAGCTTGATAACAAAATACACAAATACAGTGTTCAGCTATACAACAAAATACACAAATACAGTGTTCAGCTAGACAACAAAATACACGAATACAGCATCCAGCTAGATAACAAAATACACAAATACAGAGTTCAGCTATACAACAAATGCATAAATACAGCATTCAGCTACACAAAGATATACAATGTACATACCACGTACAACTCCAGTAATTCATAATTCACTGATCTGATCTGTTTCTTCAGTTCAACTTTTTTCAAACAAAGTTTAGGGGGTTTTAATTTTTGGAGCGTTTTCTATGCCAGATAAAGTTAGCACCATATCAATTAATTGGAACAGATACGAGTACAGAACAAGAGGTTCAAGAGACCTGTGTTGCTTGGAGTTTCATCTGAAAGTATCATTATTTGTTCTTATGCTAATGAACTTTTATTTGAATATCGCAATATAGAGAAAGTTAACTTTCATGGCAGACTTAGGCTACATTTAAATCTCACATACACTTTTTTTTTTTTATTTTTTAACTTTTAACACTGCTCCTGCTTCTACTAAAAGTTCTACCAAACATCAACCATAACAAAAGAATTGAAATCTTTTAACCAGAATGACTTGAATTTTAATTCACCGTGAGAAACTTACATTCGGGTTTGGTGCATCCAATACCAGGTGATTGTTTTGCTCCGATCCCAGGAAATTAGACAGCATCAACTGGTTCATTTCCTGAGTGAAAACAGAGGACATGCATATCACACTGCTATGAACATCTTTAGTTTGTTTTCGCTTGCTTTTTATAGTGCTGTTTACATGAATACATGAATTTACTATGTCACAAAAACTGACAACATATGAATTAGTACATGTATCAGTATGCACAACACTAGTGTTGGGATTCACTTGAAAAATCGTGATTGATCATCAGCGTTTCACAAACGACTGATAATCGACTAATGATCGATTATTGAAGAAAAGAAAAATGATGAGTTAAGACATAGTACAGTATAGCCTAAATATCATTCAATGAAATTCCCGATCAGTCAAAGAACTAAACGTGTCACGAACCGAACACAGTATCAGATCAGTCAGAAACGACTGATGATCAACTAATGACACTTTCTGCAAAACATTTAATTAATAAGTCAAAGATTGACACATTCTCAGTAACTAAACCTTAAATGTTTATGACTTTCAAACAGAAAGTCCCAAGATGATATTTATTTCTTCAGGCCTTCAGTTCAGCACTGTCATTTTGATACTGTGTCTCATGCTGCATTGCAAAATGTACATCAAAACACTTGTTCTGAGTGGTTGCTGGATAGAGCACTTGACCAATCAGAGATACTGTTACATACGGTACATATCTATCGGACCACGGTTTATGGTATTTATATACAGACTTCCACAATCATGTTGTCACTATTCATTGAAGAAATTAAGATTGGCCAATATGAAAAGCTGAAATTAGTCAAACCATGATCGATCATGATGAGTAGTGATCAATTAATTCATTTTCAAGTACAAACAACTAGACGTCGACTAAATCAATTAATGGGAACAGCAATACACAACACTTAAAATATTTAAAAAATAAAAAAAAAAATTCTATTTGTATTTACTATAGTATTCATACCTATTCATCCCCCCCCCCCCTTTGTTTCCATATTTTGATATTTAATGCAAATCTCGAATCCAATCAGATAAAAGTTAGCCTCAAAACAAAACCTTCAGCAATGAAGAAACCGCTAATATCATGTTGATTTTACTCTTACCAAATCTCCGAATTCCATCACATGACTCCTGTTTGTCTCCTTCCGTACAATGTGGAATTGTTCATCAATGGTCTCGGAATTCAAATTACTCTTCAAATGAAAAAAAATAGTCATTGAAAATACAGAGAAATTTCACTGCAATTTTTATAGAATTCAATTCTACCTTTAATCGAATAAAAGCGTTTCTCTTCCTCTAACCAAAAGAAATTAAGCACTTATCTCCCTCTAACCAAGTGTAAAGAAACTCCCTAAACTTTTAAACATTGAGTAGTATGCTTTCAAAAACATTGATTTATTAGTTTTCATTGTTTTTATAAAATATTTCTGATGTAAAGCATGTGTGAATTATTCACTGTTTGTGAAATCTTATATAAATCAAATCCTAGTAATTTTAAAAAATTTTTTTTAAAATATCTAGATGAATAATGATCTTCTTCAGTCAAAGCCAAGTTGCCAAATGGCGACACTTTTTCAGGTTTGGCGACAAAAAATTCAGTTTGGCGATATTTTTTGGCGACACAATTTTTAACTACTCTAAAATAATTAAGCAAATACAAACGAGTTGAAAAATAATGTAGTATTGTTTTGTCTGATGGTCTTGTTCAGTTATTGGCATGCATTTGTGAATAGATTTTAAAATGTTGAATGATTCATATAAAATGTTGGGAAAGAAAATGTAAAAGTGAATAACACTATAGTACTGTCTTTTTTCGTTTTTCTTTTGAACTAATATTCTGCTGTAAAGCATATGAAAAAAGAAGTATGGGTATATACGTATAAGTATATATAAGTATGGGTACACTGTAGGTTAGTTCTTCTTAAATCAGTTTTCTGAAGACGACTTTGTTTGACAAAAAATGGCGACATAAAATCTCAGTTTGGCGACACAAAATTTTCATAGCAAAACCAGATGGCGACACAGAAATTTTCCTTATTGTGAGCCCTGAAAGTGAACCAATTGTGTTTGACCAAACATTTCATACTGCTCACCTTGTCTGAATTTTGCATCCAATTAACACTGAATAGATCTCCCAGGAAAGTCCTCCGCTTCTTATCAAAGTAACAGGCATACGAGGACTGTGTGGAGTTAGCGGCAGTTACAGCCAAAACTGTCAATAAAAACTCCACATTTAGTCAACAAAAAATATTAAATGATCATTACTCATAGAGCTGGGTACCACAAAATAAAAAGTACCACGGTACGTACAAAGGTATACCACCTTTATTGAATGTTTCAGCTAGCTACAAGTCTCTGGCTTTTTTTGTTCTGAAGCTAATCAACGAGAGGACTGTCATAAGTTTCTCTTTGTACAATGTATTATCCTTTAATATTGTTTGAGTGAAGCTATGTCTATTCTAGTTGATCAGCAAACTTATGAGAAATTATAATTAAACCATATTGGAATTCCAATTGATCTACGTAACAAATAGTTCTAGATAAGTTAAATGAAAGTCCAAAAAAAACTGGTACAGGACTAATGTACCACGGTACGTACCATCATACCTTTATACCACGGTATACTGGTAAAACCGCCCAGCCCTAATTACTCATAGTCACTAATTTCACAATATCTGATAAGATTGTCAGATCAATGATTTCTAAAAATAGTTAATGACCTTGACCTTGAAACTCCTACTCTAGCCCGAGTTTTCTCTGGCTCCGACACCATACATGATTTATCTGGTTTGGAGCCAGTCTGGGCGCACTGCCATATGAAAACGTGGAATTTACCCAATACAAAATGGTATTTGGTATTGACCAACCATCAAAAAGATGCGACCTAGAAAATCTGAAACAAAAATATCATTACCTATGTAACAGAGGATATTATTATTTCAATGCCTCCGCTAGGAGTCGAACCCGGAACCTCTGGCTACTAGTCTTACACTCAACCGATCGAGCTAAAAAGAAGATCTCTCTAGCTGAGCAGTATATTGCAGCTGGTATTACCAGGGTTACACATATTTTCAATTTCTAGGTTTGGAAGAAATTTTAATTCCTCATTTATTGCCGATTTGCAAGTCTTTTGGAAGTTACAAGTCCAGCATTTCAGAATCTTGCCCTAAGGTTCAGATTTGAACACTTACTGTTGTAGTCCTTCCTGAGCAGGGAGCTGAACATTGAACCAGATTCACAGGTCTCCAGGTAAAACAGAAGCTGTCAACATATAAAATTACTGTAAAAACTCATGTAATCTACATATCAGTGTAATTTACGCACCCTAAAAATCACCCAAAAACTGCTGGAAAATGGTCTGTACCGATGTAATTTACGCACCCAGTTATGTGATTGATAAAAGGGGTAATCTTTAAAATTCAACTTTTCCCCCCAATGTAAGTGATTAAAACACAGAAAAAATTAAAGCAATTAAACTAAATTCAATTCTGGTTTACATTTTAAAGATTTTAGAACCATTTTCATTAATTCCAACATTATGTACTAAACACAAACAGCATACCTGGTGATATTTCTGGTTGTCGTGCATCCAATCCAGGGCAATATTCAAATCCACGGCATGTAGCTGAAATAAGGTCCGATACTTAAGAGTACATACAGTGATATTACAAATCTTAATGGACTTCAAAATTGCAGTTTCTTGCAGCTGACATTTGTAGAGAGATTGGTATTACAGTATACTGAGGTGAAGAATTCCGTGTGGGCTTCATTTCTAGATCTACACCTGTTGATTTCATTTGTGTGTAGCAGAACTGGACTGGGTCGATCATCGGCGACCAGGTAGCTCAGTTGGTAGAGTGTTCGTCTAGAGTTCGGAAGGTCCCGGGTTCAAATCCCGATCTGGACACTACATTTTCTCTTTCTCCTGTTACAAAATTGGCGAGCATGCCAACCCTTGTTAAAAGCATTGAGAGTATGCTTAACAAAGGGATATACAAGCTTGTAGATAATTGTCTTCGGGGGCGAAGACTTGGAGAAAAGGAGGGAGGAATGTAGCGGAACTGGACTGGGTCTATCATCAGCGACCAGGTAGCTCAGTTGGTAGAGTGTTCGTCTAGAGTTCAGAAGGTCCCGGGCTCGAATCCCGGTCTGGATGCTACATTTTCTTTTTCTCCAGTTACATGTGCATACAAGTAACTTTTGGGAAACTCCACCGCCCCCACATACAATTTGTAATTCAAGGTTCCTTTGTTTTTTAATACCTTTTCAATTTAATATTATATCACCTACCATATTCACCAAAACTAGAGCCCCTAGCTCCCCCCTTTTATGGAGGTATTGAAATTATATAAGCTCCCCACTAATCCTGATTCAACTAAATTTTTCTTTTGAACAGTACAGTAAACCTCACAGTGCATTTGTTTACAGGTGAAAAAAATCGGTATCACTTTTGAAAATTGTCCGAAATTGATGGCAATAATGTCACACATCATGTGTACTACCCATTCATGTCACAATGCATCATATTTATTTACTTTATGAAAACCTCATTTTTCTCTCGTCTGGATCCAAGTTTTGTTATCCTATTAAGCGCTTACATTGGAAACAATTTCTTCTGCGCTCTGAGCGCTAATTACAGAGAATACAAAACCCCTTTATTATGCCTAAATTTCTCCAGACAAATGGTTGCAGCACATCAACTGGTCTAACTGTGCTTATAGCCAACATTTACAGTCTGTTACTTTAATAGACATTGACAATATTTATATCTGCAACATTAATATAATGAAAGATTTTAATTCAAAGAGAAATTCCTCCGCATGAAATACCCCCCTTAACATGAGTATTATCTCTTCCAAAATTGAGTAGCTTGCAGAAATCCAATTAAATACTCAAATATTTCAGAGTATCTTGCTAAATTTTAAGCTTTGAGGAAAGGTAACTGGAGCAATCAGCTAATTGTATGGATCAAAAATATTTAAAATACTTACAAACTCAGTTGGGAAAGCAATGAGGCCAGGTGCCCCATGGTCCACAAAGTTGACAAAAACATCATCAGTAGATTTACTGCAAATTAAAAGAAATTTTAAATCGTTCACTTTGCTGAATTGTTTAAAGAAAGTGTTATCTCTTATATAAATAAGTTTATTATTTTCAGATGCAGGAACTCAGCTTATATAGATGTACTTTTGATCATGATCAGTATGAGAACTGAACCTCTCTGCTTTCTGAGACTATATATATCAAACAATAAAATGAAATGGAAATGTTTAGAAACTTGAAAGCTGACATATAGATATTTGATTCCATTTTGTTTAAACTTAAAGGCCCAATATATGTAACTTTAGGAAATTTTTTGGGATTCTGTAAAAATTATGAAAAAAAAATCCAGTTGATAACCATGCAAAAATAAGCCTAAAACGAAGTAAACCTGAGCGGTAACTAACAAGAAACTCCTGACAAAAAAAATCCAAAGAATTGAAAAATATTCAGGTGGGGCCCACTTCAACAATAAGCCTAAGGTAGAAGACGGTTCAAAATGGATGCATGTTTACAAATACCGTGTTTCAACTGCTACTGTCTTCTTCTTTATGAACACTTGAACAATGAAACTCTTTTGTACAAAAATCATAACAATTCAGTTTGTTCTTTTATGAGTTTGATAAGCTAGATTAATGCCCCACCTTTTTAAAACCTTTCCACTGCCGACTCCCTTAACATTTTCCTCCTTTCCTTGAAGTACATCAAGGAATACTTTTGGGTTGACATCCTTCAATCAAACAGAAAGTTCAGAATTAAACATCTGATATATCAATCACTTTACCACACATCAAATTATTGAATTCAAATTCTGATTTTGGTTTTATAATTGAAGAGTGGAAAATGACTAAATTCATAAACACATATATAAATATTGAAAGCAATATTGAGGCTTAAGAATTACCAGAATGTATTCCACCTCCATCTCGGATGTTCAAATTCCAAAACAGGGAATAATGGATATTTTTCAAGTCATAAAAATGACAACCATCCACTATATATATACTTCATGCTTACTGACTAAACAACTAAAAGTTCAAAGTACTTTTCTTCAATGACTTAATTAGAATTGTTGGAAAACCTTTCATTTATGGACTTTTGCAACAAATTCATTTACTGATTCACTCCTAGATTTTCAATAAGGACTATTCCAACCTTTGAATTGACAGAGTTTAAATCATCTTAATTAATGGGTGAAAGAGCTAATTATAGTACAGTGGACTCCACTTAATATCACCCCTGTTAATATCACATTCTTCTTTATTTCATGTTTTCTCAAAGCTATCTTAGCAGTACTTACCTTTCCCCTGTAGTCTATCTTAGCAGTACTTACCTTTCCCCTGTAGTCTATCTTTACTCCCTTGTAAACATTCTCCCCTTCGGGCTGGTTGATTATTTCCCCTTGGTTTGGATTTCTATCAACATGTAAAACAAAACACTTATTACTTCACAAAATTTCTCAACACCAATGACTGCAACCTAAGGTAAAATAAGTTTCATTGAAACACACCAAAAACATGAGTCCCAAAGACTTTGTATTGCTTACCCAAATATTGAAGCAATCATGGGAAACTATTCTCAATGAATCTGCTTTAACAAGCTTCTACACTTATTGAGTCTTCTTGGCTTAGGAAGGTAATATTGCGGACTTAATGAAACTCTATCCCAGCCCACTACTGGTCACACATCAATATAACACAGGGTCTCCTGGTATCGCAAAAGACATTGTTTAAAGATATTTATTTACATATTTGTCTACTGTCACTATGAAAGTGGGTCAAGGTAATTTTGTGGCATTATTTTGTCCCAGGTACCTACTGGCAAATACCGTTACTCTGGGCATCCTGGTTATGAAGAAGAAGTAGTTGAAAGGTTTTAAACACATTTGAACCTTGTGACCTTGGAAGTAGGTCAAGGTCATTGATTTAATGAAACTTTATAGCACTTCATGCCAGTGGCTACCTTCTGGCCTTGACTGTCTATCATTTCTATGGGCATAGTTACAGGTTTAATTCTTCAAAAATATTGTGTAAAGAGTTCAACATATTTGGCCCCATTTACTTTGAAATTAGGTCAAGGTCATTCACTTGAGACAACTTTATGGCAATCTGTCCGAGGCACCTACTGACCAAATAAAATGATAAGACTGGTCCTTTTTGTTGAAAGATGACAGAAAACAAACCAAAGCACACTTTTTGCCATGTGAGCTAATTTTCAGTAAAAACTATTGATAGGTCAAACTGTAAGTATAGTAATGGTGACCTTGAACTTTCATGTTTAATGATGACCTTGAACTTTCATGTTTAATGGTGACCTTAAATTTTCTTGTTTAAGGATGACCTTGAATTTTCGTGTTGAATGGTGACCTTGAACTTGGTTTAATGGTGACCTTGAATTTTTTTTGTTTAAGGTAACCTTGACCTTGACCGATTTTACTTGTCAAATGGCTATATATCCTTCTGTCCTCCTTGTGTATCTAGTCAAATCAAAGGCAGTCAAGAACTCCATTTTTCTTCTAAATAATGGCATCGATCAACTCTAGATCAGGGCTGCTATTTGCTATACATTTGATAACGAATTACAATCTAACATTGTTTTTTTGAAGTTGGCAGGGCTGTAGAAACATCTAGAGTTAAATGAGTTTGAACGTTTCCTGTATATGTGAACTGTTGCCAGGACGGACAAAATACATGTACCATAATTCATCTTGGGTCTTCAAGCTATACAAGTTCCAGATAACAAGGGTTGACTATAGTTTCCAATCACGTCACAAAGTGTGAAATGTATTGAGTTCATTAACAGATTTAATATTAGTGCATATGCTAATCAAAATAACTCTTATCTCCTTACTTAAATAATTATACATCCTAATTACTGAAGCATTTGGCTAATCAACCTGACTAATTGTACTGATAACACCCTATAATAGGAGATTTACTTAACCATATATATAACGAACTGTGTCTTTCAGTATTATAAGGTCTTGTTTGAGAATCAGGGCAGAGACATGTATCACAACAAAGCTGTGTGTGTTGGGGGGGGGGGGGGGGGAGGGTGTTATCAGCAGGGTTAAAAGGATTTTTTGTAGAGGTTTTGTTTTCAATTTACATTTTCTCTCCCAAATGGGCTGGGGGACCCCTTATGTAACCACAGATGAAAGAAGCAATATGATTGGATACTATGTTTTGTACAAGAAGGAGATTCTCCTTTGTTCTTGGGTTTCCGATGATGATAATAATACCTGTACTTACTCTTCATTGTATGCTATATCGTCATACATCATCACGATGATCTGTTCTTCGGGTACGCCATGGCCGCGCACGATATTGTAGGCGTGGCACACATCAGCCTGAAAACAGAGGTCAGGGGTTAGATCATTGACAATAATAAACAGTGGGTCTAATGCCAATAGCACAAAGAATTTTCAATGGACACATTGAATATCATGAATTTATAATTTATCATGAAATCATAAAATCATAACCTCCAAGCTTCTCATCAATTAATTTTAATGATTACCATAATTAGTGATTTAATGCTTGATCCATTTTGTTTCTTAAACAAATATATTGCTACAGGCATTTCACATGATATAGTCAATTCTATTAGCACTCGGAAGGCAAATGGTTCAGGTTTTGGTTAATTGTGCTATGTATTATAAGTCATTATCATACGATTTATAAATACTCCCCTTTAGTAAATTATGAGCCTTGACCATAAGCCAAAGGAATAATATTAATAATAATTTGAGGTTCTCTCACAAGCTATAGGTCGTCTCAAAGCAGTTCTCAACTCCCTTAAGAGCATACAACCGGTGCTGCCATTTCAATGCTCACAGCTTAGCATTCTACAATTTCTAGCAATGCTTAACTATGTACTCATTTACAGCTGAGTAGACTGGAACAATCAGTGTTAAATATTTCGCTCAAGACTACAACACAAGTGCTGTACGTGGCTTGGGACTCAAACTCGATACCCTTCAATCACAAGCCCAGCGTCCTACAACTCGACCGCCGTGCCCAGTTTAAACCATCAACAACTAAATTTTATAGATGTATAACACAATGGACTTGATGTTGACCAAACCATTCCTCAACACCAACCTTCTTGGCTAAACTTGGGGGATTTTTATGAATATATTATAAAAAATATGCATACAAGGATGAAGAAGCCTGAGGGGGCAGAAAGGCCTTGCGGCAAAGTCTTTGTTTTTTTATATTTTTTTCCATACAAGGATATATATATATATACATGTAAGGCAAAACAATTTATAGAGTGAGTTTGAACTGCAAAGACTCACCACAGATGATTAAATTAATCTAAATATAAGTTACAGCTTTAACCTCAATTTTACATAGGCGTTCACCTCTGAAACCTCCAATAAGTGAGAAAGTGTGTGAAATGCAACTAAAACTGAATTTGCTCAACTTGTCTTTCCCATTTTAAGTATCAAAATAACTTCAAAAAGCATTCATTTGATCCAGACACACATGTTAAGGTCATATTACACACACCCTGCAGTAACTAGGATATCATTTGACAACAGGATGTAGCGTTTGAGTTTGTGTGAGTCTGGTCTTAAATGAGGGAGATTTCGAGAGAGATTGGTAAATTTTGTCAAATGAGGGCTCGAGGGTTAACAGGTATGTTCAAAGAAAAGATAAGCACCTTGAAATTAATTTATACTATTAGCTGCAACAAAGATAAAATCAAGTTAATCTGTACACTGTATATATATATATGTATATGTTACTGTTCTTTCTGACACAAGGAAAATATTTGTGTCAAATATTTCGCTAACTAAGGCTGCAGACTGCTGGGTAAATATTTTATGAATATTATGCATACTGATAAGATAATATAAAATCTAATTTTTCCGGGTAGATAAATTTCGCTTAAAGGAGGCCGGTGCCAATTTGAGCTTCCTGGTGGCTATCACAGTTCAGATTTTTTTCTATACATCTCTCCAGTTATTCCATAAGACGGAAATGACAAGAAATGAAGGTCAGTTTGGAGACCATTCGGTAATACAAGGTCAATGCTCCCTGGGGGCTAGGGTTGGGGGGGGGGGGGGGACAATGTTTATAAGTACATTTAAGTGACTGCATCCTTTATTTAGTCATTCATCCAACTTTCAAATATCAAAAAGTAAGTGTTATTACCATAATTACTATAATCTATCACAGTCAATAGTTTAACAATTGACTATGGATTATAAATAATTAATTTCATTGATAATTATTAATGATGGATTTCAACATCTGAAACTGATCTGTTAATATGTTCCGTTTTAATTTCCAGGTCTGATGCTATTCATTTCAACAGAATTCCCTTAATGCATGTTCCCTTTCAGTTTTCAGGGCCAAGGAACAGAGTGAAAATAAAGATAAGTATGTATTTATATTAAATAAGTTTATATAACTGTCATGTACCAATGTACTATAGACCAATAAGACAACAGTTTATTCTGTATCACGTGTAAAGCTACTCCTTATGATCATGAGTGCGGTCAACAGCAACATGATGAAACATACGCCATGTGTGAGAAGGGTTGGCCATCACAAGACTTTGGCAATTCAATCTTCAAAAGCATGAACAGCTTTAAAATCATCAGCTAATTTTTTTCAAATTTATTTATCCAAACTTTTTATAAATTTAAATATTCACAACTAAAAACTTCACAGGTATTAGTGAATATATTAATTTAGTTTGTTTGTAAAGCTCTTTAAATCAATAAAATGACAAAAATTGTGTTTATAGTCTGACCATTTTCATCACACTACATTAAGCTAACAAATAATTCAAAAGTTGGCCCTAAAGTACTTAAATAATGCAATAAATACATTGATAAGATAAAGATTGTAACGGTCATGTTCTGGTAAGGGGAGACCATCCCGTGACAAGGCACAGCTTGGAACAAACATTATATGTTCCACTTAGGCTCAAGTCACAAGCCTCTTTATCTATACATAATCAAACATTTAATTTTCCTGTGTCAACATATTTGTGGTCTTGGAATTAACATATATAATCTGAATTTATTATGCGTGTCAATGTTCAAGTCTGTTATTATCAAGTATAGTACCAGTCCCCAAAATCACTTATAGCTATATATACAAGTAGATATATAATTTATTACATTATCATTATTATAAATGAATGTAGTAATATAGTACCTTGTTGATTGTGTCGAAAAAGAGGCAAAGAGGGCCTATATACCTGCTTTTTGATATCTAAATTTTACAAATTTCTTTGTTGTGAAACTTCGATTCTACAACTGTAATTCTTGCCAATAAGTTATATATTTCATCAACATATATAGATGGGGCTTAATTGCATGGTTTATGTAGTTATATTTGCTGCATATCCATGCAATCCTTTTTGATGGTTTAATTACAGTACTTGTATAATAATATATATCTGTTAGGTATATATATTGGCTGCCATGCAAGAATTCAAATATATTGTACCCGGTAATTAAGTTGGGTTGTAATAGATCATCAACTTATTAAAAAAGCATTTTATGATCATCTAAGATCTAAATTTTTTGGGGGTAAACTTAAAACTCATCATTTCTAACTGTTATGCATTATATCTTTTAATTTCAAATAACTTGAGGTGCATAAAAATTTCATTATTTTGAAGAGCAATTTTCAATATTATGAGCAATAAAATTTGATTTTAGGCAGTGGGAATTGGATTGTCATTCAGGGTTTAACCATATACCTACAATTATATATATGTAAACATGTACATGTATATGGTAGCTATTAGGGTTATGGTTTGGGCAGTAACCCCTGTTTAATGAGGATGACAATCCATCATTCATTACATTAGGAATGACAGCTGTACATGTATATATTTACATTTGCGCTGCAACCCACTATATGAACATTACCAGCAAAAATGTCATTTATAAAACTATGAAAGCAATGGTTCTCGAGACGTAGCACATGATTTCATTATGACGTCATAGATCAAGCTTGTTCAAAGAGAGTCTTGTCGCGCCGCTTCGAATAACATGGAGAATGCCCTTGCGTCAAACCCTCAGATGACTAATTATTATCACTAGCGCAAATTTTATTCAAACTGGGCTGTTCCGCCCATGTCATTTAAATGACGACACATATACAAACGCAGGTAATAAACTATTAATTGGAAAAAATATCAATAAAGTTAAGCAATTGCTCTATAGTAAAAATGTAAATATATGGATTGAAAGTCATTTTTTTAACTTTCATAGTGCTATGAAAGGTCAGCCGTTACATCCATATTCAGCATGAAGCCCTAGCAGGCTTCATTCAATATGGATGTAACGGCTGACCTTTCATAGCACTATGAAAGTTAAAAAAATGACTTTCAATCCTTATATAACTATAGCCTTGCTCAAGTTCAAAATCTATATTTTTAGATAGGGAGGAGCACATCAAATGTATAAGTATTATAAATAATGTTGTATAATCAAGTAAAAACCATCATTTATTATCAGTTTAAGTTGGAAGTACAAACAGATTTGATATTCAATTTAAATAATTAGCTATTCAAAAGCCTTTAAAATGTTTGTGCTAATAATATTATGTATTACAGATCTTATTTGAAATAAAATACTTAAGGGTATGTCTAAATTTGACTTTCAACCAGTTTTCACTTTTGAGTATTTTCCAAAATCAAAAAAACAACAATCTCTTGCGGAAAATTTAAGGTGACCAAAAAAAGAAAATGAGTTTTGGTGTTTTGCAAATTATAATGATCATGAAATATTACACCAATGAAGATCGGAATTGGGAGGCTATGATGATTTAGAGAGGCATGGTGGTCTAATGGTAGGATGCTGGGCTCGTGATCGAAGGGTTATGAATTTAAGTCGCGGTCACGGCACTTGTGTTGTATCCTTGAGCAAGATACTTTACTCTGCTTGTTCCAGTCTACTCAGCTGTAAATAAGTACGTGATTGGGTTAGAAGTGCTAGAAATTGTAGAATGCTAGCTGTGAGTGCCGAAATGGCAGCACTGGTTGTATGCTCCCGTGGGAGTTGAGAACGATATTGGCTGGTTGCTAAAGCCCTATAACTATGGATAAAAAATTTGTGAACCGCTTTGAGGCGGACTTTAAGGTCGTGATAAAGCGGTATATAAGAACCTCAAATTATTATTAGGGCTTTTCACTTTGTGGTGAAAAGTCCTATTGTTTCTGTTCTGTTTATTATTATTATTATTATTATTATTATTCTTCTTCTGCATTTCATTTTTGGCACACTATTATGCAAAAATGGTAAGAGGTATGTCAATTCAGTTAAGCCCATTGTATTTGGCAAGAGCCAAAGGGGTGACAGCAACATAACGAAGTAGGTCCAAAATCCAAGATGGCCGCCATGACGTCATAAGTTAAAAACTTTAAAATAGCCATATTTCAATGACCGTTGGCTGTTCAGAGTTTCTGTAATGATATTATTGTAGACATAAGCCATATCTAACTTTTTTTGTCACACATTTAGGTACTTTGGAGTTGAAATAAAAAAGTTCGCCATTGGGTCAAAAATCAAAAAAAAATTTTTTTTTTTTTTTTTTTAATTTTAATTTTTTTTGAAATTTGTTTTGACCGATCTATACACAATGTCATTCTGATGAATTTGATGTGTTTAGTTTTTATGTAACACATGTGGTTTCCGGTATACGCCATATGTAATTTTCCCCTATATAATCTATATAAAAAACCGTTTCACATTTTAAACTTCTTCTCAAATTCCAACAGTGGGATTCAGCTCAAACTTGTCTAAAATGATCGTGGGATAGTCCCGACTAAAGTTTGATATTTTTAAATTGATTCAAAATCCAAGATGGCCGCTATGACGTCATACTTTAAAATGTTTAAATGGCTATATCTCAATAACCGTTTTATGTGCAGATGTTTCAAAGGTATATTATTGTAGAATACATCTGGGGAAAACTTTTTTCTTCTATAAGTTATAACAAAATATGTCTCGTAAAAAAGCGGGGCAGAGGTCAAAGTTAATCTATTTTTAGAAATTTTTCATTTTTCATTATTTGTGAAAACTTTTTCTACAGATCAATAGAGTATGACATTCCGATGATATTGATACCTTCGGTGTCTTGATAGCACTTCCGGTTAAGGTATTACGCCATTGTGAACATTTCCCTATATATTCTATGTTAAAAACCATTTCACATTTTAAACTTCTTCTCAAATTCCACTAATGGGATTCAGCTCAAACTTGTCTAAAATGATCGTGGGATAGTCCTGACTAAAGTTTGATATTTTTAAACTGATTCAAAATCCAAGATGGCCGCTATGACGTCATACTTTAAAATGTTAAAATGGCTATATCTCAATAACCATTTAATGTACAGATTTTACAAAGGTATATTATTGTAGAATACATCTGGAGACTACTTTTTTTTCTACAAGTTATCACAAAATATGTCTTGTAAAGCAGCACAATAAAGGTCAAAGTTCATCTATTTTTAGAAATTTTTCATTTTTTACTATTTTTGAAAACTGCTTCTATATATCAATAGAGTATGTCATTCCGATGATATTGATACCTTTGGTGTCTTGATACCACTTCCGGTTAAGGTATTACGCCATTGTGAACATTTCCCTATATATTCTATGTTAAAAATCGTTTTACATTTTAAACTTCTTCTCAAATTCCAACAGTGGGATTCAGCTCAAACTTGTCAAAAATGATCGTGGGATAGTCCCGACTAAAGTTTGATATTTTTAAATTGATTCAAAATCCAAGATGGCCGCTATGACGTCATACTTTAAAAAGGTTAAAATGGCTATATCTCAATAACCGTTTAATGTCCAGATGTTTCAAAGGTATATTATTGTAGATTGCATATGAAGAAATATTTCTTGTTCTACAAGTTATTACAAAATATGTCTCGTAAAACAGCGTAGCGAGATCAAAGTTAACCTATTTTTAGAAATTTTTCATTTTTCATTATTTTTTAAAACTTTTTCTACTGATCAATAGAGTATGTCATTCCGATGATATTGATACCTTCGGTGTCTTGATACCACTTCCGGTTAAGGTATTACGCCGTTTTGCATTTTCCCCTATATAATCTATATAAAAAACCGTAATTTTGGAACTCTCCTGTGTTTTCTTTATACTCCTTGGCAACAGTAAATAAAAAGTTGCATATACACACATCCCGATCGACTGTTATTCCAGTTACTAATTGTATGTAGATAGTTTTCATAGATAAAGCAGATCTTATTGTACGTCTAAGGATATTCGTACATTTAGTTGGTAACTTTTTATACAGTTTTATATTGTACAGTGCAATATGATCTTTAGGCCTATCGTTGCTACGACGGCCGATCACAGCTGGACCGATAGAATGAAAGTTGATGGCTAACGCGAAACTTATTGTATTTCATGAAACTAAATTCATATCTGGTATTGTTTGATATTATACTATATTATCTCATCAATCTAAACATAACAAAGTCATCGCAAACGTTTAAAAAAAACAACAAAATAAGTCTACATGTCAGCCAGTACAAACCTACCCGCGGGTCACTGTAAACATTGTGACGTCATCGGAATGTATAACTTGCAACACTGTATCTTTTTTTGAATACACTAATGAGCGACAGAATGAGGAGCAGCATTAACTTCCATGCGTACATGACAAAGGCTTCAAGGGGCATTTTATGAGGAGTTTACTGGCATATTAGCTCGCTACAGGCGTCTGCTTCGGACAACTGGAAATTTACATGTCAAACCAGTGAAATGGTACGGGAACACCCTCTGACTTTTGACCCCATATCAATCCGCCATCACACATCAAAATCTACCAAAAGTATACATTTTTGTAAAGTTGAATATCTATAGATTTCATTCAATGCAGAATATGTCAACAATTACCTATTCAAATTACTCAGAATCACTGTACTTAGCCGGAACAAATTTTCATTAGGGGACTACAAACGTATGAAACACGCCGTGATTGGCTCATTTAGTTGTGCGAGTCCTTAAAAGTGTAAAATAGGTCTTTGTCACTGAATTAACGGATGAGCATTATAACTAGCCGCTTTGGCTCATATGGTAAGGCTATAGTTTATTACGATGGAGACCCGGGTTCGATTCCCGGCGGAACACTCAGCAGGTTTTTTTTTAATTTCTTCTTTTTTTTCGTTGTAATACATCTATACACGTTATTATCGAGACATCGTAGCAGAAATATCTCATTTGATTATCGGGACATGTTTAAACAAATCTCATTTGATTGTCGGAACATATGAAACTGGAGGAGAGATTTTCCCATTGTCGGGACAAGTGCTTTTACGACCGGGAGATACTGAAAATCTGTTAACATTTGATAATTGGAACATACATTTCTCAGCAACTATATATATCACTATCTGATCATTTTGTGCGCTTTAAACGAACCGTAATTAGGGCTTAAACTGAGGAAATGTAGTGGTATTATTGGCTTAACAAAACCTTTTTAACGACTTTGAAAAGCTTTTCAAATGCTTACACTTAATTTTGCATTGAACAGCTTTCAGCGGGCATTCATATTGCCTTTGAATGCAAACTTAACGCAGTTCAATACTCATACTTACCATTTTAAGAATCTGTTCATCCCATCAAATTTTAAATTAATTGATCCTTAGATAGTCCCGACAAAAGTGTGCAATTTTAAAGTTGATTCAAAATCCAACAGAAATGATATAGATTATAGGTGAAAAGCCCATCAAATTGTTAGCCAACAATTTCTAGTTATTATATATATTACTTGCCAGTTAATGGATTCTTATCTATTATTAATTAACAATTCAACACTAATTAGCACTATATCATCAACTACATTTATAATTTATAAAAATTCAGTTTCTGGTGGTGCCAGATATAACCGATTTGCTTTGTGTTCTGAACCAATCACCATTTGGTGGGGAACTTCTAAATATAACAAACAGCTTACAATGATTGTAATCAATGATCTTACAATTGAAGAACTGTTTATTTAAAATGAATTTGCCACGAGTGACATAAGAGCCCCTGTCGACAACCAAAGAGGAAGTGATGGAGCTTTTCAGTGTCATTGACTAAATTTAAAGGTGCATACAAA
This sequence comes from Mimachlamys varia, assembly GCA_947623455.1. Taxonomy (NCBI): domain Eukaryota; kingdom Metazoa; phylum Mollusca; class Bivalvia; order Pectinida; family Pectinidae; genus Mimachlamys; species Mimachlamys varia. Next base: position 54,976,732 of record OX392528.1, read on the forward strand.
GTTTGTTGGTATAGTTGAATCAACAGATTTTGTCCGGCTATGCAGACACTTTGCAGAGAGTTATCCCCCTTTTTATGCAACAGATGAACACAATTTTGTACAGTTATGCATTCACTCATTTTTCAATGAATCTTGTTAAAATTTTGTGGGAATAAGCCAGTCTTTTTTACCCTTTACAAAGAGTCATGATCCCCCCCCCCCTCCCTGGAAATGAACACATTTTCATCTGGCTATGCAATCTCTCAGTTTTCAACATATCTTTTATGCAAAGGGTTAACAGAATGATATGAAGATAGTAGTAGATAGCAGAAGTAATTTTCCATTTCAATTGACTCCTTTTGAAAGAGTTATATATATACCTTTAATTTATTTTTCACCATAAAGTCACTGGGACCAAAAGTTTTGGCCAGTTAACACAGGTGTCTGGTTTGTAAAGTTTCCATGTGTAGGTATATACGTAGGTATAATGATAAAATAAATTAAAAACAAGACAACCAAGCCCATAACAAGACTGTATACAGTATTCTATATGTGTATGTTTTAAGAACAGAACACATCACATGCTAAAAGGATGTTAATCTATATATAGTTGTGATGTCACAGTAATATGAGGTGTGACACCCACTCATTTTCTGCTGTATGTCATGTGATGTTTGTCCGTGTGCATCAGACTGTAACATGCTATCACAAATCAAAGTTTAAGGAAATAAATTAAATTCAAGAGGATTTCAAATATAAATCTCGGTATAAAATTTCAAATAAAACAAGTGAATTCTAAGGTGCCTATATATAGAATCTTGATAAAATTTATAACTATCCAAACTTCAGTCTGAGAATCGTTATATAATTAAGTACATGTAATTACTGACTTCAATATATAAGTCCACATGCACTCAGTCTGTTACATGTATATGCAACAGTACAACAAATTCAGTCTTGTTGAGGGATCGAGGGATATCTTATTTCAATGTTTTCTCAAATACGTTATGTTGGGCCTAGTTCTGCCACGGGATCTCTAAGAGTTAAAAGGAAATTTTTGATCCACAGGCACTTGTTATCAATCAATACCATACAATCTTCTAGTAGTGGGGTCAACTTTTATTTGTATATATAGAAGCTTTAAGGAACAGTTGAAGAAGAAAAGCACTGATTCACCTTATTGCAGACCATTAAAGTTGCGAATTGGCAACTTTGGTGTAAATTTAAACAATGCATGAGATGTAATTTGACAAGTCGGATACCATTGGAGATCCATTAGGCGACTCGTTTTGGATAGTTATAGTGATGACTTCAGGCAAGACATCCAACATGTCACGCTAGTGTGAGCCTTGGTCAGTCAGTCTACACCTTATATTAATCAGCGCGTCAGTGAATACACAGGTTTTTACAGCTTTGCTCACTGCCGTTTTCGTATACCATTGTAGCCTGTATTGGTATATTATCATTGCCATTACAACAATATTGCAATTAAATTTCATTGACTCAATATAATTCCATACAGCATTGACACAACTTATAGTGCAGATATATTATTTCATTTTATAAAACAAAATACAGCTGTAGCTAGATCAAATGCCAAAATGGGGATGACAATTAATATCCAGGGACTGTTGAGGCTGAGGAAAGTGGCAAAATGCTTTTGACCGTATGATTATAGATTGTAACAAGTGCCTGTGGTTTGAAGAAGAAGAAGAAGAAGAAGATGATTTCAAAATAAGTAAGATGTCACAACAAACTACAAAGGATGCATGCCTACCTGGTGTCTGTAATTTCCCCAGCCATTGGATCCAGCAACAAGCACAGCCCATTGTGTTCCATCTTCTTTCACTTTCGGGAGTTTGAAATCAGAAGGAAGGGCGAATGTTACGCTGACCAAAAAGAACACAACGTTCAGTACTGACAACATCCTGGTCGCTTTCCTTATGATGTCTTCGCTCGACTGCAGTCGATCACATGCTTACCAAACGCTTTTGTTTACAAATATATCGGAACTCCTCGGGCTTTTCCATGATGACAAGGATAAAGAGACATACGTTCCGAAAAAAGGGTGTCCCACCTACTTTCGATTTGTCACATTTTAGCGAGTCATGTTCTGTCATTTTCTTTCTTTCTATCTATCCTAAAGCCACATTTCTTGATCATTGTTAAGATTTTGTAACACCCTATAAAATGTTTGCAGTTGTTTGTTAATCATAAATGGCAATCGCTTCAACTGTCATGAGACAGAAGCTTTTACAAATTACATTAAATGTACTATAATATTAAGGATATACAGTAAAACAAAGATTTTAACAAAGTATTGAGTTGCATCTCAATGGTTGCCACTTTCTTCATCATAAGAATGTTTCATTTATTTAATAATTGAGTCAGCATATCGATCTGGATTGAAAGACAAGAGGCCCAATTGGCCTGAATCATTCACCTGCTCATAAGTCATTGACTTAATTACATTTTTAATAATTACATGCAAACTTGAAAGCCTATACTTCAAACATATGTACATGCTATCACACGATATAATATAACCAAGAGCCTATCTATTATCTGAAAGAAGAAGCTTGAAATTTGAAAAAAAATCAAATTAACACATTTGATTATTGTGACCTTCACAGTGGTCAAAGTTATTCATTTAAACAAATGACGCTGGCTGTTAATAGAATGTAAAACAAAATAAACCAAACAAAACCAAAATCATTTAAACAAACTGGAAGACTTTTAACTAAGTATGCTACAGGACAAATATCTGTATTCGAGGCCTTTGTGTTATTTAGAAAATGTTGACTGAAGCTTTTTTTACACATTTGACCCATGTGACCTTGAATGTCGGTCAAGACCATTTATTTGAACAAACTTGGTAGCCCTTCATCCTCAGCATGGTGCAAACTTAATATCGGTGACCGAGGCCTTGGTTATTGGGAAGAAATTGTTGGAGGATTTTTAGCACATTTGACCCCAGTGACTTTGAAAGTTAACAGAGTCATCCAAGAGAACAAACTTTTTAGCCCTTCATAATCATCCCAGCCATCATCAATATCCAGGGGTTACCCTCGTGTATGCCTTCAAAAGATAGGCACACAGCCTAGGGATAAGTCAGTTTTTTTTACCCCAAACATGCCTTCAGTTTTATCATGATATATTTCAGGGGTGTAGAGAGCATAGGTGTGTGTAACCCCTGAATATTGAGGATGCATCCCAGCATGCTGCAGGTCAAATACCAGTACCCTGGGGATCTCATTTATGGAGAAAAGGTTGCTGGAAGATTTATATACACTACACCCGTGACCTTGGAAGAATGTCAAAGTCATCTATTTGAACAAACTTGGTAGCTCTTTACCCCCAGCGTGCTTAAGGCCCAATTAATATCAGTATTCTGGACCTTTCATTCATTGAGAAGAAGTCGCTGGAAGATTTGAGCACTTTTGACATGCGACTTTAAAAGTAGGTCAAGGTCATTCTTTTGAACAAAGTTAATAGCCCTTTAATCCAGCATGCTACAGCCATAATATCAATATCGTCATCCATCCAAAAAGTCACTTAACACATTTGACCCCCATGACCTTAGGAAAAGGTCATTTAACTGAATAAATTTGGTAGCCCTATTCATTCTAACATGCTACAGGCTGAATATATATTGATGAGTTGACCTTGAAAGTATAGATAAAGGTCAATCATTTGATCAAATGAAATATAAGCTTTTTATCCCAGTTTTGCTACAGCCTCGAAATAATAATATCAAAACCATGGTTCTCTTGGTTCGAAGTTGATTGAAGATTTTAAACAGCCCTTCATCCCAGGATGCTTATGGTCAAACATCATTCTAGGCCTTTTAGTATTAAAGAGGAAGTTGTGTGAAGTATGATATTGATACGGGACAACATATATACTGCATCCTCGCATAAGTTCACCTGACCTTCAGGCGGGTTACCTAAGGATGTTGTACAGTGAAAGATAATAGTTGATTGAAAATAAATCGCTTTTCCTTCTAAAAAAGACAAACCAAAGGCCATCAATATTGTCATATATTTTAATAAACATCCATGCATTTTTGGTTGAAGCCTAGCTCCTCACTATATATACACAAAGGAAACACGTTTGTCACGTCAGCAAATATCATGTCCCTTGTTTTGTGCAACAGTTACGTATACAGATCCATGCCATTTGACCTTCTGATTAGGGTATCCCATCTTAATCAACCCCAAGAGAATCCACGACATCATGTATTGAGAAAGAGAATCTGTCCAGGAGTGTTATTTAATGTCCTATGTAAGGGTGAAATATGTTCTCTATGGGGAACATATAATTATGTTGAAACTGATAATCAGTCATTCGATGAATATGAAGGGAAAATAATATTACATTTTTCATACACTGTAGTTATATGCAAGGTACAACTTAATAAATGCACATAAAAAAACATGGGTCAAAAACAACTCCTTGGGTCAGTCATTCAAAATTATATTAAAATGTTCATGCCTTTTTTTCCCCATTTTTTTTCAATAGAAAACTGATATGTACCCATAATAAAAATGATTATTTGAAATAACTGTATGATTTTAAAGGCCCAATACACGCAATTTCAGGATTTTTATGGGATTCTGAAAAATTCTGAAAAAAAAAATCCAGTTGATAACTATGCAAAAATAAGCTTAAAACAAAGTAAACCTGAGCAGTAACGAACAAGAAACTCTTGACAGAAAAATCCAAAGAAATGAAAATAATACATGTGGGGCCCACTTTAACAACAAGCCAAAGGTAGAAGTCGGTTCAAGATGGACCCGTGTTTACAAATACTGTGTTTCAACTGCTGCTGTACCGGTAACCGCGTTAGAATTCACCTTGAATATTGCTGATATCAGTTAATCTTAACTAAATCTATAAATATAATAAGTTATTAGGCTTGATTTTCGCTGCGTTTTGCCGAAAGTTACATATAATAGGCCTTTAAGTATTGGTTGATCAACTGCCTGTTTTCTGAATCATTTCCCATCGATTTAGTTCTCATTAATTAAAGTAGTTTGTGTAAAGAAATTTCAAACTGTACATAAATCAAGAAAATACAAAGGAAATTTTCAAACCAAAAATCTGTATAAAGAAAGTGGAGACAACACGTTCAGAAGAGAAAACATTTGGGGTTATTCAAAATAAATCCAAACACTGAATGACGTCTGAGATTCAAAACAGACTCCAAGAGTGAATAAGGTTAATATAAGTAATTATACGGAGGAATTGTAAAGATACAAATTATCTAAAACATCAGTATCAATAGATGTACTAGAAAATTGTTACATTAATTATTAATAGATGAATCAAATTTTATTTTTTTCATTTTCTAATTTTTTGAAAGCAAGTACAGGAAGAAAATGTTTGGTAGTTATTAAAGGACTTTGCAATGTACAGTAATTTGTGTAACATGATTGTACACCCACAATAGATCACCAATACACTGAAATAATCAATGGTTCTGTTATATTTAGATGTCTATAATTATAGAATTACCTCCAATAATACCTAATTTGCAGAAACAACAGCCAGCGTAACTTTCTGCACACAAAGTCTTTCAGAGTTCAGCCAGCGTAACTTTCTACACACAAAGCCTTTCAGGGTTTGTACCAGCCAGTGTATCTTTCTACACACAAAGCTTTTCAGAGTTTGTATTACAAGACTAGTTTTTGAATGAGAACCTCATCAATCTGTGCCTTTCATCTTTTTAATATTACCCAATGCGATATAGAAAGGTATAACCAAATTAGCAAATGGTAAAAAACAGCTACTAATATAGACCAGCATTGTTCATCTTATTAAATCTTCAGATTCCAAGGGGGGAAATGTATATCTTAGAATATTAAAACTACATTTTTGTAAAATACATTTCTAAATGTGTATCCAGCAATTGAAAAACCCAAGAAAAAGTGAGGAGAGACTTCTCTTTAATTTCCAAATCAGTTCCTGGATAACAACATTTTAAGTCCAAGGCCTGTTTCATGAAACTATTCTCATGCTCAAGAATGGATTCTGTGCTTAAACCTGCTTTCTTATGACACTCCTTTAATATCGGTAATCATGTAATCATAGATAAATTAGTAATGAAAGAAGAAAAAAGACTTCAGCATAAAATCCATGCTTGAGTATGAGAATAGTTTTATGAATCGTACAGACCCAGGTTTTTACAGTTGCAACTACAATATATGGCAGTGATGAGGGTCGAACAATACAAATATTTGTGATCAGTTCTCGGACCAAAACTTCTATCAATGTTTTGGCGTTTGATATCTGTTTACAGTTCGCCGACTCCAATTCTTATTAATATAACATATATCAAAGCAGAATAATATAAAACACAGCTCACAATACAACAGTAGAAACCTCGGCAAGAGGCATAAAAGGCTGCCATGGGGGTGGTATGTTTATTGAATATAATCTTAAAAATATTGTCATGAAATCATTTTATTAATTATGTAACTATGTACAATGTTTAGAAGTTTAAAACATTTTAATCTGACACTGCATGGGAAATAGGAGGCCCTTTGTTATCCGGTCAAATTAAAAATTTCTAAATTAAGATCAAAATCACCATGTCAAATGACAGACCTAATATTTTGTATCCTTCGTGCTATTGTTTCATTTATATCGAGAAAAATTAAAAAGGAAAAAAAGAAAGAAATTAAGATTGATTTAATGTACTTTGACAAATACTCAGATCAAACAAGAACACAAAATGGCCAGCCAACTTGCATTTATATATCAAATGTCTTGTTTTGTTAAAACTTACTTCGACAGAAATATATACATGTATATATGTACATTAGAACGGACACATACCACTGACAACTTCACAAGTTCAGGTTACCGTTACATCGTACACATTAAAAATATTGAACACTTTCAGTTTTTAAAGTGGCTTCAAAATTTGATTACCGTATTTGCTGTAATAAGTGCCTAGGGCACTACATGGTGGGTGGGTGGGGGGTGGGGGATCGCTTATTACATTAACAATAGCATACTGGTATCCATATTCCAGGTAGAGAGTCCGAAAAATAATCAGAAACTATTTATTTCATGACTTGAGATTCTACTATCAAGTTTAACAGGGTAAGTGCCGTAAATCTCGGTCCAGACCAAGACCACAGGCAGAACACTGAAGTGGTGGGGCATTTTTGTTTAGGTCCCAATCTTTCTTTAACACTATTGTGATTAAACTACATTTAACCTACATTAAACTACATAAGGAGGAGGAGAGGTCCCAGTGTAATCTTAATACCTACCGAAATTGTAGAGGAGTGCTTATTATAGGGGAAGGGGGCACTTATTATGGCAAATACGGTATCGTGAATCAGAATATTTAAAATCCATACCCTTTCCTTAATATCTACATAGTTACTGTACAATATAAAATTATGTTTTTGAGATTTTGACACCAATTAGCATTGTCCCACCTTAAAATATCTAGATCACACTGATATTCTATTTCAAACAAGTTTCACATTTTAATCTAGGGCCGTTTTCGTTTAAGCGGTTGAACCGGTCGGACCACAGTTGTTCGTTTATTTTATAAGGTCGGACCTGGTAATATGATGCTGCTTTCAGGCGAGCCTTTAGGAAGCCTTGCAGGGCCTGTATAAACATTTGCAGGTCCGCCAAGATTTCCACCCGAAAACGTTACATTTATAGGTGGACAAACCGGTTCTTCCGCATAAATGAAAGCGGCCTAGATCTGATGATCTGCAGCTTCGGCAAGATTTTCTGGTATTGTCACTTGTCAATAGTACTGTCACTAGACATGCTTTGTAAACACGGCTCCATTGTCATTTTTCAAACGTCACATACAAGTGTCAGAATGTGTGATCTTCTAGAACACAATAATCAAACTCATACACTCAGAAATCCCAAACTATGTCCCAATAAAACTGTCCAGAAAGCCTTCATTTAAATAAACAGATATCATGATCATGGAACTTAAAATGTCCAACTTTCTGTATAAGTTAACAAATTGGTCAAAACAAAAATGACTTCTGAAAATTTTGGAAAAATTGGTAATTTTTCAAATCTGAGGAAAATCTTATCAAGAAACTATTGAACCATGTTAAAGTTAATTTGGGTTAGACATTTTGCAAAACAGGGAATAACATCCAACAAAAGGATTTTTACAAATAATTTTAGAAATAATTTGTATCAACATTGCTGTGACAGAGAGATTATTTTTCACATGATCGCACAATTCCTCAGTTTGGGCCTCATCCAGTTAAACGGAAAAACTATCATCAACGAAATTAAAAACATGAAAATTTACTTTAAGAAGCTAATCATGAGATAGAAAATTACCCAAAAATTTAATACTGATACAAATATGTATATGTTATACACACTGTGGTTTAATAGTTTAAAGCAACTACTTCTACCTTTATCAAACATCTAGGAAACATAACATTTTACTGACATGACACGTTATTAAACTTTTTTCCATACAAATAAAAATGTACACAAAAACACAAGTTTTCAAAAACAAGCCTTAAACTTGAAGATTACATCTTACGCATTTACTCCAGAGGGAAACATTTTAATTGTTTTCCTGCATCATATTTTAAATATTGAACAAATTGTTTCATAATTACTCCGATATTTTCTCAAGTTAATAAAAGACTCTTTCATATCTACAGTAAATTTTTCTTAAGTGACAATCGTTTCCCCTGCTATCTCATTTAAAACCTCCCTATAGTGCCAATTGTTTCCCCTTCCATCTTATTTAAAACCTCTTTATAGTGCCGATTGTTTCCCGTTGGTACCGTTTTCTTTTTATTCTGTTTTAACATCATTCATAACAACAAATCCTTGAAATGGTAAATCTGTGTAGGGAAAATAATAGCAATATGACAAGATTGACAATGTAGGGAATTGAGGAAAGGGTAGATTCCACTTATATATCCCTCCCTCAATGTGTTTACAATATCAAACTTGTGTAGGAAATATAAAGATTATGTAACAAAGTTTAACATCAAACATCATCGCCACTAGATTTGATATATTACATAATATTGAAAAAAAAAACAACCTTCAGACAAATCCAAAAGGCTTTTAAACATTTTAAAGTCCAATATCCTTTCCCATTTGATAAATGCGTATGCAAAAACTTTACTTTCGCTCAAAATTTTTAAATGAAGTGAAAATAAAAATCAGTTAAAGGAAAATGCTGATTTCAATATGGCAGTCATTGCGTGATAAACAACATGTTTCCACTGCCTGTTATATGAAGTAAACAAATGATTGATACACTCAATGATGAGATAACATTTACAAGTATGAGAAAAAATGTCCATATATTCTTCTTTAAAAACTGTCTGATTTACATCCATGCCTGTAGGTTTACTTTAATAAAAACATCTGCCGAAAAACGTGTAACAATTCTGACTTAATTAGGATTTTACATTCTGCAATTTCTTATTTTTGATGAAACCTTTGGCATCCTTGACAAGTTTGCGGATATCTTCCGAATTTTCTGGGTCAAAATCGGAATCGGATTCTTCGGGATTTGGTTCCGACTCGTCACTATCCTCAGAGTCACGCGAATCATCAATAAAAGAGTCCTGATAATCGTACGTGTTTGGAAGACCGTCGTCATCGTTCAGAGAATCTGTCTTTCTACCTGTAAACAAATGAACAAGTGAATAATTAATAGAATCTTTCTCCACCCAAAGGGAAAGACAGAAAAAAAATCAACCAAAAGTGTAGAGTAATATTGTTTAATGGTCAAAAGGCCCGACATTTCAGAACCTTAACTCTTCTGTCATCCCTGCAGACACATTTGAACTCTTCCAAATCAAAAGTAGGAATAGTTCATAATGAAATTTCAGGGGTGAAAGAGTCGAGTTAAACAGTTAACCGATAAGTTGAGATTTTAGTTTTTACTCCTTAGTTGGGGATAACTCTTTTTTCTCCCACAATGACTTCTAATACCGAACTTTAATTTCCTATAAATGCAAACATTGACTTTATGATTTCCAGCCTATGAGAGTTATCTTCCATAATTTGATACATCTGACATGACTTCATTACATTGAAATATCAGAAAAAGTTTAATCATTCAACTGGAATTGGAAATGTTTTGTTTTTACACCACTCCTATGAATGACCAGATGACTTTTAACTTTTGACATGTTGTCCCTGACCTTTTGACCCAAAGATCAAACCCTCTGACCTTGATCTTTGGTCAGTTGACTTCTTGTTTAATTCTGACCATTTTTGCTTTATAATGCATATGCCATAACAAAATGTTCATCAGTGAAAATCTGCAAAATTTGACCTTGACCATTAACCCAATGACCTTGACCTTTTTGACACAGTGACCTTGACTTTTAGTCAATTGACTCCATATTTGATTCTGAGTCGTGCTTCATGTCAGAATAGAATGGTGAAAAGCTACCAAATTTTACATTGACTTTTGTACCTAATGACGTTCACTTTTGACCTTGCTTTTTGATCTCTGCATTGTATTTTCGTGAACTGAACATCTTGACCAATTTTCATGTAAATCGGTCAATAAATTCTCAAGATATACTTGCAGTTAGGAACTGAATTTGTGGATAGATGGACAGAAGGACAGACAGACAGGAACTACTATAGGCCTATCACAAAAGTGTTGTTATCTCCCTTGTTTGCCATATCACAGCTTCGTTGTAAAGTGTCTTTGAAACAAATTTGCGACATGTTATTATGATGTCCTAAATAAAAGGGTATTACCTCATCCGTTTGTCACATGGCACCAAATCATCAAAAAAACACTTCCTGTAAGTCCATCTTGTATCCACCATTGTGGCTTATCAAGGGGAATAACAACACTTTTGGGAAAGGCCTTTTGGAAACCCATTATTTTGTTGCCCTGATGAGCAATATGCCTGCATACATAGCTGCCCAGCTGGTGGGTGCTTGGTCGGAAAGCATGAACCAATCTTGACCCAAGTCCAGAGACAAGAATAAAATCAGGTAGCCTTTAGAAGCCTTTTACATCATGCAATTTAGACAGCAGTATTTTCTAACATTTCGAAATAAGGAAATCTCCATACAGCTAAAGAGAGGTTAAAAAAATATATCCCCAGAAAAAATTTCTAATTGTATATTTCTATATCTCATGAAACAATTTGTATCACAATATGTTTAAACTCAGGTTATGTGTAAAAATTTAAAGAAAAAAAAAAAAAATAGAATTCCCCTCCTATGAAAGCAATTCTAAATTCTACAGTAGGATTAAGTTGCCAACCCAACTACAATTATTTCATTGACACAGTATATAAATGAAAAAGTTATGTTCGAGAAAAGTTGAGTTGAGAAGGTGGGTGGGGGCGGGGGTACGTTGAAAAAACAACAGTACTCACTTTTTCTATTCAGTCCTGCCTTTTCTTTCATATTGTCCTTGTACTTAGCATATTTTCTAGAATGGATGAAAAAAATAGAATTATTATTGAAGTACTGAAGTGAAACTTTAATTTGTATGAATGGTCCTATAATGTATCTTCAGGAAGGGATTTATTTGTGTAGAAATGAATTCCTTACCATAGTCACACCCTGCCTCCACCTAATATCCCAAAAATAACACAAGGAGATATTTTGTCCTTTAAATCTTATTATTAAAAAAAAAACAAAAAAAAAACAAAAAATAATACCAGGTATCTAAGTTCTAACTAAAGATAGGTCAGCCCAATTCCATGTTTTCCTTAATAGTGAACCATTTATCATCAGCTGAAAATTGTGATAAAACATTACAATCTGATTAAGATACAGATCCTCACTATTACTATCATGTGTAGGATCTGACAGCGACCAGTAGAAGATCATGTGCAGATGACCTTTATTATTTCCATATCTTGGAAATGAACAGCCAATCAAAATGCACTTTGTTAACAGTGTTTGGTAGACCAAAAAAAAAAATGGCGGCGGATTTCTTTTCTCAGAAAATATCTTTATATTTTGTCTTGAAATGTGTCATCATATAATTATTGATCAGCTGTTTCCAGCTGAGAGGGGGTAGTAAATACAGTGGACTCCACATAATATCACCCCTGTTTTTCCCACGCACAATTTTTCTCTCTATATAATCTATGTAATTTTATTTGGTTAATATCATCTTTTTTTAAACAATCACATAAAATATCCAGAAAATGATGTCATTTCCATTGATTTCAGATACAACTTGTACAAAATGTTGCATAGAAAATAAAGAACAACCCCAAAAATATTTTTTAATTGAAATAATGTTATCTTTATATTGAAACATCTTCATAAGTACATTGAACAGCTTACTTTTAGTTATGGAGATTGGAAATGCACTAGATTTAGTGGAAAAAACATGTTTCTCTTAATGTCACATTCCTGTTCATATCATGTTTTTGTCTGACAAATGCATCACGATATAAAAAGGAGTGCACTGTACAAGCTTTCAAATGTGTCATTATACAATTTGATACATACTTAGCTAACATATCATCCGACATTTCACTGTCCTCCTCATCAAAAGTGTCGTCTCCAGGGTGGCAGAAGTCAGCGAAGTGAGCAGGATTTTTTCTACCGAGTTAAAAAAAACAGTCAGAAAATCAACCTTTTACTAAGTATATTTTACATCGCAAATGTTGGTTCTATATTACATATACAAGATAACTATCATGTTATTTGCCATAGCTAAAATTTCATCAAGTTGATATTGGTTTTCAGATTTTGGTCAAATTTCAGAAATGTGTGGATATCTGATAACATTTAGGCAGGTATCAACTGAAGAAGTTAGTTTACCAGGATATCTGTTATAACTTCAGCTTTTCTTATGATCACTGCTATTAACCAGCTGGGGGCTTATAAACTCAGCCAGATTAATGACACCTTGTTTACCACGGGAACATTCGCGGCACCGGTCGAACTAGTTGAAACTGGAGCAAGAACACCAGGCACAAATCTGGACCGAGGCTGACCTCTGGAAAACCTGGCACGTGTGGTTTGAGGGGTCCAGACGAACCTGGCCCAAAACTAAATTGCTGACTATTGCTAGTTTGTGTAATTTATTTCTTAAACAAGCATGATTCGTATGTAAATATATGCTATATAATTTAGTGTACGCTTGAAATAATGGCACTTTACTCTTGATATATTACATGTTTCTCCTTCGAAACTTTGGATTTTTAGCTCTGCCTTATGGTTCGGTCCAAGTGCGTTCGTTTATCGCGGAATGTTTCTGTGTCTCCAGTGCCGTTTCACCGGTAGCGCAAATGTACCCCAGCTCTATGGTGAACAAAGGGGAAGTAACTAGTGTCACCAGTGACCAAGCTGGAAGTATGTCTGTGAAACCATCTTGGTAAGAAATGTTAATAGCAGTGATCATAAGAAAAGCTGAAGATATATAACGGTAGGCAGGTGCAGAATGTTGAAAGAAATTCATAGCATTCAATATTAAAGGCTTATTTGACATGTTGAAACCTTTGTAACTTCTCAAGACCAAATCCAAAAAGACTGTTGGTCATGTTGATTAATCAGTTTAAATTAGCCTAAAAATCAAACATACAGAGAAAATAGCAATAAAAAAAATCAAATATACCGAGAAAATAGCTTAAAATCAACTATGTCGAGAAAATTTTATGAAAATCAAAGCATTCCTTCAAAGGTTATTACACTGGAGCCCTTTGAGGTGCTGACATCATAGACAGCTATCGGTGGCCACATTACATTTTGAATCTTTAATACTAAAGATCACAGTTGAAGTCTTGGAATTTGCATGATCCAATTCATAAAATTCAAACCTTTCATTTTAGACTTGTCTGATCATGACAGGGGCTGAAATTCAAGATGATATCTGGTAGCCAAAAGAACTTTAAAGATTCAGGTCAAATTGAACTTGAGTCATGAAATCAAATGATTCTTTAGGCCATACCAATTTGATTTATTGTTCTTCCGAAAATGAGATTTCAAAATAGGAGCGAGCGGGCGCAATTTTTTTGTTTTTACAAAAAAACTGAATTCCTTAAAATTTCTAGCGAGCGGTAATTTTGAAAGACTAAATTAATGTTTAATTGTTTGACTATTAATATCATGTACACCAAATAGTAAACGAATTTTAACTGTTGTAGCGGTTTTTTTTAAATCATTTTCATGATATAACTACTTGCATAAAGCTATGCAATAAAACAGCATTTGAGTGAAAAGTTTTCTTAAATTACCTTCTTAATAGAAGACCCAAGGTCATTCATTCAAGTTTAGCGATTGAACCAAAGCCACAGGAAACACCTTTTAGGAACCACATTTGTTCTTGTATGCTTCTGTTCATGCAGAATGCATATGTTATCGAACTGATTTAAATTCGTATACTAAAGAAGACAAAATATATGTATGATATACCGCTATCAAAACAAACCCTGAAGGCTAAATGTATGGCGCTAGTTGTTTTGTTGATATAACCTTTGAGAGTTTGAGTTACAATAATAATAATAGTAATATTAATGGACACATGCATTATTTGTGTATTATATATCCAGATAAGAAAGAATGATATCAGTTTATAAGCTGAGGTCCCATATAATATTATGAATAAGTTCATTATTGTTTTTCTCGTGGTTGAATACACATCATGGGCCCAGTGTTAATCAATTCCGGATTTAAATGTTCAGACTACTGGTGACTAGGTAACTACATCATCTGAAAGAGAGTTTGAATGGTAATACCTACATAAATATTTCAAAGTATTAATAACAAACACGTTTTTAACTATCAACAGTAGGCCTATTCTATTAAAATAAGACTGATGAAATGACAATGATGTCTGCCAAATTGGGTCGATTGCTTGAGAAGAATATCGATTTGAAATTTAATATAGGTGTTATTATAGTCATATTTTTGTATAAAAAACATAACTTTTGATGTCGCTTACTTAATTCAGGATTTCTAAAGATATTTGCTGATGACGCTTGAAGTCGCTTTTTAGTTAGACTACTTGAGTTCCGTATCTTGTTTATTTGATCAAGAGATCTGGGAACGATAAATCATCTATTGCGGTATTTTGCAAATATATTATGACGACTGGATTATGTAGTGATCAACACGATAAGAAAGCAATTTTGACACATTTTCAGTTTTCTTCAAAAGTGAAAAAGCCTCGTCGCGCATTTCCCTCGTGTTTCTGCCGAAAAAACGCTTGAGATATTATTTCTACCTTCATTTCAAACATCCAAATGATCTGGAATGGCACTTTCTAAATTTTGAACCATTGTTAGATATATCCGGATTCGTCATTTTTCGTTGAGGCTAAACTTGGAGCGGTAATTTTTTACCTTTACTTTTATTTTATTTTTCCAAATCAGGAGCAGTAAATCCGACGAACAATAAATCAAATTGGTATGGCCTTAAAGAGTTTTTGCAAAGAAACTATCGCAGATGATAAAATTCAAGATGGCTACTGGTCTGGCCTTCTGAAGATATCAATAGGGCTCTCCCTATAGCTAACTGACCATTGGTCAAACAGGTCATGTGATATACTTACAGCCTTACAAAATATGGGAGCAGAGTTTAGGGTGGTAATTTAAAGTTAGTTACAAACAATTATTTAATTAAACCGAAATAAACAATATATTTCTAACTTACTTAGATTATTTGTGTGAAGTTTCATGAAAATTACAGCATTTCTCTTATTAAGAGATATTTGACAGAGTAACCTATGAGTATTAGGGGAGTCTCTTTCATTTTTGACATAAGAATATACAATACCTGTAGCACTTCTTTCCAAACATGCATTTCTTCCTCTTTTTCACTTTTGAAGCACCATCATCATCATCATCTTCGTCACTGTCCTTTTTTTTCTTTGCTTCTGGCTTTTCTTTTGCTTTTGCTGCTGCTGGTGCTGGTGCCTTTGAAGTCTTCTTCTTTTCCTCCTCCTCATCAGATTCATCGTTATCCTCACTTTTTGCCTTTTTCTGAGGTTTACGTGCCTTTGGCTTTTCCTCCTCAGATTCATCGCTTTCTTCACTTTTTGCTTTTTTCTGAGGCTTACGTGCCTTTGGCTTTTCTTCCTCAGATTCATCGCTTTCCTCACTTTTTGCTTTTTTCTGAGGCTTACGTGCCTTTGGCTTTTCCTCCTCCGATTCATCGCTACCCTCCTCACTCTCGCTCTGGTACTTCTTTTTTTTCGGCCGCCCCCTTTTCGTTTTGTATTCCTCTTCCGACTCTTCTTCCTCACTACTTTCCTTTTTACGGCGCCCACCACCTCGTCGCGAGGATGGTCTGGGTTTATATTCCTCCTCAGAATCCTCATCAAAGTCTTTGAACTTTCTCGTTGCAGCAGCACTTGCTCGTCGCTTACTGACACGCGGAACGTAACTCTCGTCGGAATCACTGTCAGAACCCTTCTTCCGTCGTCCCCTCTTACGTCCTCCTTTTTTCTTTTGTCCTTTATCTTGATACTTTGACTGAATTAAAAAAAAATTATAAAAAACATACAAAATTATGTAGTTGCTTATTAAACCGGACAAACCTGAGCTAAATAAACTTAAAATATAGCAGCAATATACTCTGGCCAAATTCAAGAAACATATGAAGACGTACCTTTTCACATCTGCATATTAGGGTATCAGCTTAGACGACATGTATATACTGACATTTGTTTATCTAGTTCGTGTTTCTATGTATTTTTATATTATCACATTAGCTTAGATTGTAATAACTTCTTTATTTATGCATTGTAAGTATCAAATTATTATCTACATGTTGTGAAGCACTTTAGTGTAATTTCACAAATTATATAGAGTGCTATATAAATGTTGTATATTATTATTAAGTGATTTCTATATACACCACTTACCTAAGTGGGGGGTTTAATGAACGAAAAGTGAGCAGGGGCTCACATATAGATATATCCCGCCACAAAGCAGTCAAGTGTGACCTTTGACCTTTACCTTTGAAGTAGAGTTATGACCACCAAAATCTTATCAGGTGTAGACTGTCAACATGTGACGCTATGGTGTGAATATAAACCAAATCTGACCACAGGTTTTGAACATATATTGTACACAAGGTCTGACCAACACATAGACAGACGGACGGACGCCATACAGACAGTCACCAGACAGACAAAGTGATTATTATGTATCGTTCTTATTTAAGTTGGGGGGGTGGGGGTGGGGGGGGGGGGGGGGTGGGGGGGTGGGGGTGGGGGGGTGGTGGTGGTGGTGAGGTGGTGGTGGTGGTCGGTATAGTTACAGAAATACATTTTTTATTTTCTTTAGCATGATGCAATTTCTATAACAATATCGAAATGAAATTATTAAAAAAAGTAATGACATTAAGTTAACAATATGTAACTAATATATGTATGTTTTATCTATATTTGAATTCAGTAAGATGTGTATAAACTGTTTATAACTGTAAGGAAAGGGTGCTAATGGCTTTGCCCGTTGCCCAATCCATTGTATCAAAGATCTGAACAATAAATATTCTGAAATGAAAAAAAAAAAGAAATAAATATTTACTTTTCGATTAGATGCTTCCCAATCACTGCCGGAGTCATCATCCTCTAGCACAAAGTCACTGTCCTTTTCATCGGATATATCCTCCTCCTCATCTGATAGGTCATCTGGTGCAACAAACTCATCTACTAC
Organism: Mimachlamys varia; assembly: GCA_947623455.1. NCBI lineage: Eukaryota > Metazoa > Mollusca > Bivalvia > Pectinida > Pectinidae > Mimachlamys > Mimachlamys varia. Next base: position 54,994,344 of record OX392528.1, read on the forward strand.
AATAAAAGGACAAAGAAATGGCCCAATGGGCCTGTACTGCGCACCAGGTATAACTCCAACATTGTTTAGTATCTGTAATGTATATAAAGGAGGCCTACACAACACTGACCATCTACACCAGGTAACAGACAAGGTAGATATTGTTATACACAGGTACATTCATCACTAGGATGATTTCAGTGGGCAAGGAGATTGAACTTAAATGCATGAATGAAAGGTTTTTAAGAAAAAACATTCTTTTTAATAAAACGTGAATACTGGCTGTAGCGTATCAAGGAATTCATTTTATACCATCATTAATGTTAAGAGCATGCATTTTAATTATAAACTTTCATTTTTTTTACAACAATTATCAAACAAGTTCTGCAACTTATATAAATCACTCTTGTTGGCCCAGATGTTACCAGCCGAGGGGTCTTATTGTGGTGAGGAATCTGAAGTACCCGGGGGAAAACTACCATGGTCAGACAGGTGACCCCATACCTTTTCACGTCCAGTCAGAGAATCAAACCCCGGCAACTTTGGTGAAAGGCAAGTGCCCTATCCACTGCACCACCCTACCACCCCACAAAACATGAATTTTAGTTATCAAATACAGCCATCAAATACAGCTACCTAACCAGTACTAAGGAGTAGATGTACTGATGACTATGACATACCATAACTGCCCCTCTTTGTTGCCGCGGACCTCGCTGGCCGACTAGTTGAGGGTGTGTTCCAGTCCCGCACTCGTCTTACTCGTTTAAACGGCTTCTTCTTTACTTCCTCCTCCTCAGATTCCTCCTTCTTCTTTGATTTCTTTGGCGATTCCTCTTCCGACATTTCCTCCTCGGATGAGGAATCCTTCTGTTTCTTCGCTCGTTTAGACGGTGATTTGACTGCAGGTTTCCGCCCTCTACCCCTGCCAGTATTTTTAGGTTTATAATCGTCCTCATCATCATCATCTTCTTCTTCTTCATCGCTATCATCTTTTTTCCTCTTTTTGGGATTAGCTAAACAGAATTTAAAGTAAAATTATACACTTTTCAATAATATATTTTTTTATTTTTTTTTTATTAGATTGCTTTCCGAGACATGGTATCTTCAGGATACATGATATATTTTCATTTGATTTGGACAACTTTTCAAGGTAAGAAATTGAATACAACTGATCCAGATTCGGGACCAAATTTTGTATCTATACCCCGTCCACATGATTATCTTCTTCCGTACTCTAGTCAGGAAAAATGATCAGATGAATTAATGAACCTACCCTTGCCATGTGAGATACTCAAGAGGATTTTATATACATTGTACCCTCGACCTAACGCCACCCGAATCTACCCCCACTTTCGCATACCGCCACCTAAACCTCTAGAACAGATTTCCCTCCTATATAATTATCTCGTTAAGTTCGCCACCCTTGCATACCACCATCCATCACACCCTTTAAAATACAAACGTCTCGAATTGCTATATATTTCCCACGACGATAACGCCATATTGTTCTGTTTTTGGAGATCGTGGAACTCTTTAGTGTTCCATTTGGAATGGCAAGGCGGCAAAAGCAGATCAATCACTATTTTCAGATACAAATTTGTGCCAATGTAGATCTATATGACAATATAATACTAAGCTTGTCTTTAAAGAAATGTTAGAAATGCAATCAATTTATTTCATGGTTATAATTTTCATAATTCGATATATTCGCCACCCTTGTTATACCGCCACAATTGCTGTGGACGAAAGGTGGCGGTATAATGAGGGTACACTGTACCTACCCTTGCCCCGTGATCGAGGTTTAGGTTTGTACTCTTCTTCTGACTCCTCTTCTTCTTCCTCCTCTGATTCTGCTGCCTTCTTTTTCTGACCTCCTCCTGTATAACAAAAATAACATGCGGTACTGGTTTTTTTTTTTTAATTTCAATTTTAACTTTAAGAATTGATAAGACCGTTTAAGAACTGGAGTCATGGTTGCCTGACATACTTTTTCTGACCTCCTCCTGTATAAAATAAATAACATGCGGTACTGTATTTTTTATTTTTTTTTTAAATTTAAATTTTAACTTTAAGAATTGATAAGACCGTTTAAGAACTTGTATCACGGTTGCCTGACATACTTTTCTGATCTCCTCCTGTATAACAAAAATAACATGCAGTACTTTTTTTTTTTTTTTAATTTTAAGAATTGATAAGACTGTTTGAGAACTTGTGTCACGGTTGCCTGACATACTGCACCATACTTTTACTCTAACTGCTACCAAATCTTGCCTTTCATTCACTCAAAATCTTTTACTTTTATATATGAAATATCCAACGTTTCTGATTTTGTTTCTGGAAAAGATAAACCTGTCTTGTTTTACCTTTAAGTCTAAAAAGTCACTATTGCATCATCACTTTAGGCAGCATATCCAGAGTAGCATTATCAACAGATATTGCATCTGCCATTGATGGCATTGTTTCTGTGACATCATGGCATTGTTGCCATGACGCCATGCAATTGTGGAGAGCATGTGATGAGCATGTGTAGCTTGTCTCAAACCCCAACGTGAAATAAGAAAAGCTCACACCAGTGAAATTATGGATATCCCTGTCCAGGGTACGAGAAAATCATATCACCTTACCTCTGCTTCGACTAGTTGCTGTGGGTTTATATTCTTCTTCTGATTCTTCTTCTTCTTCTGATTCACTGAAGTCTTTCTTTTTCTGGACTGCTCCTATATAACCAACACACCAGAGAAGTATACACATTTAGAACGAGCAACAGACACAAGAAATCCGGTCGAAATCAACAAAATGTAGTCCATGTACCCAGTTTGTATTTCCACTTCAATATCTTAATAAAAACATATCCGAAAAGAATGTTTTATGGAACATTTAAATTTCTTTTGACATTTTTTAAAGCTTTGATGAACTGATGGGGGTGGAGGGGGGAGGCTTTATGGAACATTTAAATTTCTTTTGACATTTTTTAAGCTTTGGTGAACTGAGCTGGATGACGAATTATAGAATGAAGGTAAAACTTGCTGACATAATCATATCTAATTTGATCTCTGAATTGGCCTATCTAGTGAAGTTGACCTTAAGCTAATGAGGAGAGTGATTAATGTTTTCTAGTCGCCTTGGGTTACATACACATACTGAATAACGCAGTTCATCGTAATATTCTATCTTATTTAGGTAAGTTAAAAGCCAAGAAGACAGATAGAGTTCGGTAAAGAAATTTCTGATATTCTATACAACAACATCAACATCAACGTAAACAAAATGATGAAAATATGTACAGTACACTCCTCTTTATATCATGTTGCATTTGTAAGACAAAACATAATATTAACAGGAATGTGACATTAAGAGAAATGTGTTTTTCTACTAAATCTAGTGCATTTCCAATTTCCATAACTAAAAGAAAGCTATGCAATGTATATGTGAAGATGTTTCAATATATAGGTAACATTATTTCAATTAAAAATTTTGTTTTTGTTTTTATTTTTTTATTTTCTATGCATCATTTTTACAAGTTGTATCAGAAATCAATGGAAATGACATCATTTTCTGGATATTTTATGTGATTGGTTAAAAAAAACATGATATTAAGAGGAATTCACCTCAAAATACATGATATTAACCAAATAAAATAACATAAATTATATAGAGAGAAAAATGGTGCTTGGGAAAAACATGATATAAAGAGGAATGTGATTTTAACAGGGGTGATATTAAGTGTAGTCCACTGTATCATCACATGTTGATTTATTATGTACAACTTGACATGTTTCTAAATTTCAACAGTCTATTTTTGTTATGAAGTTGTTTAATCATGTCAAATATATCCCATAACACCTTAGATGCTGCAAGATTTTTTATACAAACACATGTATATGTACACTGCAAAATTTACAGAGATGTATAATTTTGTAAATATTTCATTAATTGTACAATGTCAATATCAATATCAATAAGATTTTTAACTGTTAATATTCATTATAATCAGCTATATGCTGAAACGAAGTAAACCTGAGCGGTAACTAACAAGAAACTCTTGACAGAAAAATCCAAAGATTTGAAAATAATTCAGGTGTGATCCACTTCAACAACAAGCCGAAGTCAGAAGACAGATCAAAATGGACGACGCCTGTTTACAAATACCGAGTTTCAACTGCTGCTGTATTGGTAACCACATAGGAATTCATATTGATAATATAAGTTAATCTTAATTAAATCTAAAAATGTAATAAGTTATTAGGCTTGATTTTTGCTTCAGGTTTTGCCGAAAGTTACGTATATTGGGCCTTTAACACCAAATTTTGCAAAAACCTTTTTCCCACAAATTCTTACCTCTGCCTTTTTTCTTGGGCGATTTTTGTTCTTCATCAGAATCAGCTGCTTTTTTGGGTGTTGCTGTAACACAGTAAAACCATTTTATGCTTTAAGCTGTAATTCAACATTTAACGGCTTTATCAATGAGTCATTCACAAAAAAATTATGGAGCCCTATAGATCTATTTCAAAAGTGTTATCTCCCTTGTTTGCCATATCATGACTACACTGGGAAGTGTTTTGAAACAAATCTGCACCATGTAGGTATGACGACGTCATAATGGGAATTGCGTCATCCGATTGTCACATGGCGCCAAATCATCACAAAATCACTTCCTGGAAGTCCATCTTGTATCCACCATTGTGGCCTACCTAGGGGAAGAACAACACTTTTGGGAAAGGCCTATACATACCACTGCAAGAAATGTAAACTCATAAATGTAAATTCTAGTGAAAAATGTAGGTAAAATATGACATCCGAAACAGCATGTGCTATCTACCTTTAGATACATCAGTCATGTAAGTTTGGTTGAGGTAGGACTTATAGTTAGTTACCTCACAACTGACTAAGGGTAAAGCAATACAATTCGGTTAGTTCACGATTATTTTCGGCAGCGGTGCCCCTGAAGACACTGATTATTGATTGGACTAAATCGTACCTGTTTTTTTCGGCTCAGATCTAGCAGGAGCCTTCTTGGTAGGACTAGAACCCCCGGATACTTTGGCGATCTGTACCATCCAGTTTGGAAGTACTCGCTTCTTGTCAGTAGGCAGGGTCATATCCCCTTTCCCTGGGGGTCGAACTGTCTTCTGCAATTGTAAGATTATTTATATTTATCACACAATAAGGTATCCAGTTTACCTCATAAATAAAGCATTAAAAGGAGATATAGCATTCCGTTGCTGGGATGCAGAAATTATGATGATGTTTCAGGCAATTTCTGAGATAGATATGAAGATTAGAATGGGATGAATATTCTGTGCCAATAGGTAAATAGAATAGGAATTTCCAGCCTCAGTATTTTCAAATTGGTACAAAACCTTTGACAACAAGTTTTTGGTAATACCCAATGTGATAACCTCCAGGCTAGGGGAAATGTCTCTTTACTAAATTCCTAGGCATTAGAGAGCTGTGGGATACCAAGTACTGTTCTTACATAAACTGACTTTTTTCATTATTCAGTTGTTAACAAATTTAAAGCGTAAACAGAACAGGAACAGACTAGCATTCAAAAATCTATCAAAACAGAAAAAAGAAATAACAACATAAAGTACAAACACAAACCTTTTTTGCTGGACTACTAGTGTGTTTGTTGTCATCTTCATCCTCATCATCTTCCTCATCTTCCTCCTCTTTTTCTGACTCTGAAAATGAATATACGTTTATATGAAAATTTCATGTGAAAAGCTCAAAAAGGGGAATAGAGGTTTAATAATAGCTATATCATATGCATTTATTATACAACCACACTGACTGTCAAGAGCATTTCACAAGTTTGTGATTATATATGTATACTAGGCTGAATGTGATTTATGTCCATTTTAGAATGTGCCAGGCTTCGATATTGGAAGAAAGCTAGAGTTTCCCAAGAAAAAAAACACAAACACATTGTACGGCCTTGAACGTAGGCCTTGAACCCTTGACCCAGAGGTGGAGGGCTAGTGGTAGCAGAATGTCAGACACATTTACCTCTTGGCAACCAAATCCTTATAATGTAATAGTATATGTTACATCAATATTATTTGCGCAAACAATTTGAATCTTTACCTTTTTGCCGTATGATATGAATCAAATTGTTCTGAAAAAAAATGTACATACCTTCTGACTTTGCAGCTGCAGTATCATTTTGAACTCCACTGGAAATAAAAAATACCATTGTAATAATTAATTCTATAATTAGAATCAAGAGCAAAAAGAACAAATACCCGGTACAGCCCATTTATAGCTAAAATGAAAAAACAATGACATACTGTAAACCAACTAATTTTCATGTGTGATTAATTTTCGCTTATTTTGCGGATGATTAAAATTTGCAAAAATTCATTGCCGGAAAATAGTTTTAATCAGAAGCATGCCAACTATATAAGAGCACTGCATTGTACATAGGATTTACATCCATATTTATTCAGAAAATTAAATCGCCACGAAATAGTTGTTTTATATGCAAACGCGAAAATCAGTCACCACTAAAATAAGGTGGTTTACAGTATATTCTATAAGAAAAGCAGACAAGTACAAGTTTATAATTATTTAAATTTCAACATTTTTTAAAATACAACCAACATATTTATCTGTCATTTATAAACTCATTGATATCATTTATAACACACGCAAACAATATTCACCCTTTATTTGCTCCATTGGTAATCTTGTTTGTTTTCACTTTGAAGAAAAGTTTATCTGGAAGTAAACCAAACACATCCCCTGCTCGGAGACATCGTTTCTCGTCCTTAGGGAGAGCTACAGCGGAACCTCCGCCATTCTTCTTGAAAAAGCATGGATTGCTGTGTGTCTTTTAAAGAGAAACCAAAATCAAACATGAATATTCATGGCATATTTAAATTTACCAAAATCAACATGAATATTCATTGCATATTAACCAAAATCAACATGAAAATTCATGCCATATTTACCAAAATCAACATGAATATTCATGGAATATTAACCAAAATCAAACATTAATATTCATGGCATTTATAAGAAAAGCTGTCAACACTTTATATTTTTAGTTACTACAGTATTCCTAGTTTCTTATTCTAAAAAAATCAAGCAGATTGTGATCAATTAGATTAACTATGAGAATTATTTTATGATATACTCAACTTTAGCATGCTGAATTTCAAATTCTATCATTTTCAAAACAGGAAAAATTGAAGTAACATCATCAATTTTGCCACAGCCAAAAAGATGTGATATAACTGTAAGAAAATTTCACCTGTTACTGATCAGAAATTTATGTTAGGATGATATGACAATGAATCATCACATCGAGCTAAGATATAGATTAAATTTCTTCATGTTACATTCAAAATTATGGATCTCTGGTTGAGTAGTCCAGATCTGACTGTTGGTGACTTCCCCAGTTACCTATCTAGAAGCTCTTGTTTATACATTGAATTTGTGTATCTTCCACATGAAGACCTATAGCAACTAAATCTAAAACATTCACCAAAAGGTCGCACTGAGATAAACCACTTCCATACGAAACCAGGGCTTTATCAGGGGGTTTTGGGAATCGGACCCAGAGATCAAATTGGGAAAAAATTGATCAACATAACAGCTATTTGGGAAATTTTGACAAACACTATTATAACAACTACATGTAAATACATTGTACATTATTTCTTTTCTAAATTACTATTTAAAGCACTGTCACTACTCATGACATTTACAGCCCATCTTTCTAGTTTCTTATTAAAGTTATTTATGTTACAAGAAGCTCCTCAAGCATGTTAAACCACCAATTTTTTTTCAAGTGTCTGAATTGGGAATTTTTAAGAGGAAATTTGGGAAAATCACACTTTTTCTTCATTGGGAATGGGTCCGTTTACCGGACCTAAAAAGAGGAGTGATAAAGCCCTTGAAACATTAGGGTCTGTTTAATGGACAGGAATCAAACTCATGGTTATGAGCACACAGTGGAGTACATCACCATCAAATGCTCCTACACCTCTCATAGCGAACTGGGGAAGGTATATATGAGGTGAACAGAAACAGCAACAGAGGAATTGATATATTTAAACACATGTATGTGTATACCAAGAATAAAAGAATACAAACCGGTGTCAGATACAAGTCTCCATTTTCCACTTCTAGTATGCCATGGTTCCTTGAAACTCTCTTATCAGTGACCTGAAATAATTATATTGAGAACATTTTAATTTTAATGAAGGAAGTTTCAATCTAAACTTTTGTGTTTTTCTCAAATCTTCCAGGCATAAATAAAACAGTTCAATTTAACTTTCCAACATTTAGTTAATATTTGTTTTTCATTTTTTTTTTGTTCATGCAAATTAAAACAATAGGACATTTTAAAACAAATTAAGTAGCAGGTATACCAGACCCTCAAAAGGGCCTTATTTTTGACAATCATGCTCTCAGGGATTATGACTTGACCTTTGTAATTTCTAATTTTATGCATGTTATAAGGGCCAACTGCAAGTCCCAATTTTCTGGAAATTTTAAAAATAAATCTTCAGGGATGCAGATCTATGAGTATATAGGGGCCCAGAAGCCAGTTGCCCCTTAAAATATGTCTGCATGGTCCCCATAGATTTTCTGAAATTTTGTCATTTATTACTACTGCAACTTCTCTTTTGAAATTGACTGGGGCCTGGCCCCTAACTCAAAACATTTGATTTTTATCTCTGATCATTTTGTGTTAACTTGTAGTTAATATGATTTATAAGCATACGTTTTTTAAAATGTGTACTCATATTACCATGAATGCCAACAACGAAGACAGATAAATCTTGTTACCTGTAGGAATGGCCCCCTTCCTATGACTGTCTTTGTCAGTGGTACGTCTATCACATCACTGCCCTCCAATGACAAAAGAGTTATACCCGACATTGTTTTTTTTCTGAAAAAAAAAATGTACAAAATACACTTGTTTTAAAGTTTTCTTTTCCAGTGATACACCCTATTTCAAGAATAATAAGTATATACCGGGTACTAACATTTTTTTATCAATCATTGTCAAAAGGTGTATTTATTTAGTAAATTAATTACTATTTTATCACAAGTATTTCGTTGTCGTAAGATATATTGTAAGAAAGTCACGACTAGATATTTGTATTCAACAAGTTTGTTTTTAAATACCTACAGATTCCTATAGTGAAATAAGAAAAAAAATCTTGGAAATGTATTTCAATTTGTTCTGTACGTTTTGCACCAGTATTATAATTTATTTTAAGATGAAAAGATAGTTTCTCTAATGTTGTATTTTCATAATATAAGGTGCTTGTAGAAAACATGAGTTGTTTAAGGAATCAAGCAACTTTACAAGTTTAACAAATAGCTGACTTTGATTTCTTCACTGTTTTTTTTCGGATTACAAGACTTGCCCCAAACCATTTGAGATTTATGTCAACATCTAATATCAATCCTACTAAAGCTCAATTAATTGAAGTGTAACGTTAGTTTGATATGTAGTCAATCATCCATTCTGAAAAAATCTTGCTTCCAAGTTGCAAGTAGATCTATTCAATTTACAACAGTTTTACTTATTATTACAAAAAAGAATTAATTCATTTCATAATGAAGTGAAACTATTTCAACTTTTGAATCGGAGGAGTTCAAATGTATCTTTAGGGTTAAATGAGTTCAACAATTTTAACTTTTTTCCTGTACATCACTAAAAAAATAATCTTGAAGTTGAAATCCTGATGTTTTTTTTAATAAAGATGGATGGGCCCTTAGACCTTTCCAAATCAGTGGATGGAACCGGAGAGCGAGAAGTTTCGATAGATTTAATCACCCTCCAAATGCACATCGTTTTAATTGCAACATAAACAATGTTAATCTGAAATAAAAATTTGAAGGAATTCAGACTCTTTACAAGCTAAAGAAGAAGATGAAGCTGAGAAGCGTGTCGCCGGTTCCGACCGGACAATGCCGACGGCGATGGTGGATGGTAAACAGACAGCTGATGTGTAAACAAATGGACGATCTTTTGGATTATATGACCATTGAACTCATAACAATAATTATTTAGATACCATGCACACAAAGTAATAAATATGCAATTACATTTAGTTCGTCACACCATGGAATACGATGATCAAAAACTCGATTCTTCTCTTCACCAACGCATGTTTCTTGTTTTCCCCTGCATTTTTGTTGCCTCCAAGCCAGAAGAGTTCTTCGAAGGAACGATAACGAAATTGATTTGCTGCCGCACTGCAATAAACACCAACAAGTCCAAGCGTATAAAAATTGACAGTGATTTGTACATTTTTATACAAAATGTAATGATATTAATAATAATATATGTTTATTTTAAGCATCCTTAGCCTTTAATTTGTAACCAGAGCTAGGTTTATTGCCGAAAAAAAATATCCTGTACTTATAAAGTAGCATGCATATATACTGTATACGAAAGAAAAAAATCAGATTAGATTTTTTTCTGGAAATCATAAAAATCGTTATTAAAATTGGCTTGAAATTAATTTCCTTATGCATTTTAATATAAATAGTCTGTCATATAATTATGAATCATAAAAAGCATAGTAAGCTTTAATTTTACCACTAAATAATGGCAAATACTAAGCAAAGGAAATCATTTTTTTTTTATTTTCTTTCTTAGTCCTTTAATTATCTCTAATTATATTTTTTAGTTTTTATATGATCATTATTTGTACAAATATATAGATTCGAGTTGAAATTGATCATATTCATTATATACATGTATATAAAACAAATACAAATTCATTTTATTAAGAATAAGAAATATTTTGAGGATTGACAATTCTTTCCAGGCACATACACTTTCTTCATAATCTGCCCGTTTTCCATTTGAAGTTGCAAGTGCGATACAATCTCGATACCAATCTAGAAGACGGAGCTTATAGCAGTCCAATAACTTCCCAGGCTTGGGAAATATTGTAACTACATTATCTTAATTCCCTGTACAGTGAGTTATCGAACTGTGAAAGCCACACATGACACCACATGTATCCTCGATATCCAGGGGTAAATTACATAAGGTGATCGTAACCCCTGGATATCGAGAATGCTGACAGTATCTATAAAAATTCACGATACCTGTATGTAAAAAGCAATAAAATGTAATTATCTTCCGTAATTTTAATCAAGTATAGAAACTCGACATACGCAATCAGACGAGTGTCCTTTTTGATTCATAGCAGTTTTGAACATTTGGTTTACACCAACGACCCGGTTTCCATAACGAATGGGGGTTTCTTCTCCAGTCCAAGAGGCCTCATGTGAAGTGTACATTTCAAAGTAGTCTGCATCAGCTACAAAAGTAAAAATAAGCAAATAAACAAACAAAACAAAAAACAAACAAAAAACAACAAAAACAAGTTATGACAATAACTAACATGGTTCTCAGATTCGACAATATTTTTGTTTTAATTTAATACCATCGCACGCAACCAGTTATCCCAATCCAAACCTAAAAAAAACTATTTATTTTAAAACTGAAGAACTTTTTGAAATGCGAGTATCAAAAGTATCATATTCATATTGATCTGATTAAATGATGTGAACTAAAGGGAAAAGTCACAAAATAGTTGTTTACGCCGATTTTGGATGAATCCCCCAACTAACGGCACAATTTAAATATTTTTTATCTTGTTGGTAAACGAATTAATTCGATCAATTAGTGATGAAACAGAAGAAAAGTATTTTAAATATTGTCAAACGTAACTTATTGTCGCCGTTTGTTTTAATTAACATTCTTAATAAGTATAGTCAATGGGGTTGGGGTGGGCACAGGGACACGTAGCTGCGATCTACCCCCTCCCCCCCCCCCAAAAAAAAGAAAAGTGTAAAATTACTTTAAACACCCTAGTTTAGGTCTAACACTAGCTGTAACAAATTCTCAGGTCCCTGTGATGTTGATCAGTGTCGACGACAATTAAAATTGATCACATTAAAAAAAAAAGTACGACGTCCACCGTGTCCACGATGGAGCTCACATCTAGCTGCTTACAAGTCCTAGACGAAAACGATGAGAAATCGGGGGGGGGGGGGGTGTTGAATGTCTAATTGATTTTGAATGTTTTTGGAGGGAAACTTACTTAGAACACGATACGTTCATTTGCGAGTTGCTTCCCTTTAAACCCAAAACTTTAGCATATGGCTTCACAAAGTAACGATTGGAAATGTCCAACATTTGACTCACAACACCATGGCGAAATAAATATGGTAGAAAAACTTGAGGGATGGGGGAAGGGTCATTCTCGAAATCCAGGGTTACAATCACCTACGCTCTCTGCACCCCTAGAATATGTCATAATACAACTGAAGAATCCGTGTGTGACACCTTGTTGACGAGACAAGAAGACTAGGTTCGACCCTTTGATGTACATCAAAATAATATTGTGGTCACATTATGATAAAAAATTGACAGTTTCTTTTAAAATGGCGATTGCAACTCCTTTGTTATCTTCAAATGAAAAAAAAAAAGGTATTGGGCGAAACACTGTTTGGTATTTTTTTCCCCCAATCAGACTTTTTTTTTAAGTTTTAAATCATGAGTTGTAACTTATTGTTTTTCGTCTTCTGTATCTTCAAGAGATTTTTAAGTTAAGGAATACCTGAAGTTAAGGAACGTTCATGAACCGGGGTCAGGGAATCTGCGCTATATCATTGAAATCGTTTAAATTGAAGAAAAAAAATCAAATCGGAGGCCATATCCGCATGTTTCTGTATAAAAATCGATTAATTTATTGAAAGTTGTTAGATCTACATCCGGCGGAATCTAAAATGGCAGCTTCCATTACTGGCATGTATGCTAGTTCTAGGGGATTTCATGGTTGGTTTTTGACTGGAGTTTCTAAAATTACGTGTATGTATTTCGCTTACATGTACAACAGTTTACGTCATCTAGAAAGGACGCGCCTTCACGTGCTGGAGACGGGGTATGTTGGTGTATGTGTGCTTGAGACATGGTATGTTGGTGTATTTGTGATGGAGATATCGTATGTTGGTGAATGTGTGCTGGAGACAGAGTATGCTGGTGTAGTTCGTATTTTGAAATTATCAAAAATATGTATACTTCTAGCAGTAATAATGCTTTTGGTATATAAATTTAAGGTCCAATATACGTAACTTCAGGACATTTTTCGTGATTCTTAAAAATTCTGAAAAAAATCAAGTTGATAACCATGCAAAAATAAAGCCTAAAACGAAGTAAACCTCAGCGGTAACTAACAAGAAACTCTTGACAAAAAAATCCAAAGAATTGAAAATAATTCAGGTGGGGCCCACTTCAACAACAAGCCGAAGTTGGAAGACAGTTCAAAATAGACGCGTGTTTACAAATACCGAGTTTCAACTGCTGCTGTACCGGTAATTGCGTAAGAATTCATCTTGAATATTGCTGATATCAGTTATTCTTAGCTAAATCTATAAATATACAAATTTATGTGACTTGATTTTCGCTTCAAGTTTTGCCGAAAGTTACGTATATTTGGCCTTTAACTAATAACTTACTAAAAATAAGTACAATTTTGATTCTTTTGCGATATTCTTCAAACCGTTTGACTTTTCTTACACAGTGTAACAAAATAGTGCAGCTTATCGGAAAGAAAAATATATAAGAACGGAATATTCTTCTGTTTGATCAAGCTATATTTTTTTCTTTTCAAAACTGTAGAATAAGCTGATGTTTTGGTGCTTGCATGAAAATCACATTTTCTTTCCCCAATAGATACTATTTATGTAAGCAATAGATACTAAATTGTAGCAGAAAATGTTAGAATTTCTCTTGGTATCTCATTCAAATAGCTCTCTGTCTGTCGGTCAAGCGTGATGTAAAGTAACAACAAATAAGAAAAAAGTTCAAATATTATACATTTTATACTTTATTGCAAAAGTACATTGTATTCTCAAATAATATCCATCTAGGAATGTTTTCGCTAATTAAGTCCGACATGTTCATAAAAAACAAAAAACACATGCAGATTATACTAAAAGTAGCAAAAGATATATCAATCTAGTTATTGTTTTATAATGTAATTTTAGTTGAATGTTGTGTTGAAGCGTTTCAATGTAAATCAGAATGTTCCTATAAAATGTTCAATTCAGCTTCTATCCGACTAAAACTTCCTGGACATTTTCTGAATTTCGTTTGAATAGAAGTCTAATAGGACAATGCGAAACGCTAAAAGAACCATTCCGTTTTTTTAGTCTTTTTCTTTAAACTCCGAGAAAAATATCAATTTGGTGAGTTTCATTCTGAGGCGGGTCGGGTCCGACAGTCCCACATGCATCTTGTTGCATCCCATATGTGGCTAGCGCGATCGAGTTCTCAAAGTTCGTTTTGAGAACTCAGATTATTGTCGCCAGGCCGCAGGCATACCGTCACCATATCCCCAATCTTCACAGTCGGCATACAGCCGGATGTAAGGATTATACTCCTCCTCCTCATCATCATCATCATCATCATCATTGTTCATCCCTTTCTCCAACTCATCCACCAAATTCTGTTCTTCAACCATCTTGTTTTGTTCCTCATCCAAGAAATCTGGGATTCTTAATTGTTGCTCGTCGTTTGTGTAGTTAAGTTCGACCTTGTCCTCCAACAAGAAAGTAACCCACATGTACAATCCTTTTGACCGTGTCCCTCTCAAAAATCCATAAACATCTGTCGGCCATCCCTCCAATACGTCAAGGAACTGATTGTTGTTTCTGTTATCCATTTTGCTTTAAAAATCTTGTCTGTTTTATCAAGAGAAAAAAGTGTTGTCGTTTCAGCTAGCCGCTTGTTGTGAAGGGGATACTGAACAATTGACGTTACGTCATACTATTGTTGCGCAGAGTTATCTCCCTGTATAAAGTATGACGTTGCAGTTATCTGCCCATTTCTAATATTCAAACGTCGCGGAAACACTGTTCGAGGTCTTTAATGGAGTTGGCAGGGCTGATGTGATTGTTTCATTTTTGTATGTAAATATCTTGTTTACAAAACATTTATTGACAAAGACAGATTAAAATATGTTGTTAAAAAGATATGATATGAATTATGCGTTTGAAAACATGTTTAAACTTCATTATTTTTTTGGAATGTCACAATTTTGCAAATAAAAGACGTTTTTTGTTTCAAAATTTAGATAATTTGGATGTTACAATACGTTTAGAAAAAAAAAATTGTTTGACAACTCAGAAATTTCCGTGGACCTTAACACAAATAGTTTTAGAAATGTACACAGTTTTATCAAATCCAGTAATAGATTTTAAGATCAATTGTGATCTCAACTATGTACTTTTGTGAACTAATTATTGTAATGTCATGTAAAATATATATTGGGAGAAGGCGTTGATAAGTTGTAATAACTTGTGCCTAATCCCCTGTCAACTTTTTGCAATAAACATGTTAAAACTAAAATAAAAGAATGAAAATCAACAAAATTATATAAAATAAAGGAGTAAGTCAAGGGGATGTTTTAGATACTGCACTTTTGAATTATATTCAGTTTGAGAGTTATTCAAACGTTTTTTATCATAATTATTTCTTTATTCAGATTTTTTTTCACAGCACACGCATTCAATTCCACATTACAATTAAGTTCTGCATAACTGAAATCAAATACACGCACACAAAGTATGAGGCCAACCTCACGCACCTTACACAACATATGGATCAATATATTTGCACTAACATACTTACACACTCATGTAGAGCTAAAGAGCAAAATTATCCGATATACTTATATTCCGCTCAACATTTGCATAGACATGTTATCTGTTCAGCACACTTTTACAAACCATTATGCATACACGCCGTAAGCATGTCATATATATTAATATATATGTATATGTACATCTTCAAGTAATTAAAAAAACAGCTTGTGGAAATTAAGTCAAGTGTTATCGTTTATACGATCGAAAGAGAGAAAGAATAGAGATATCTGACATTCAAATAAACTGATGGACATACAGACAAACTAATAATATATATTTACAGACAGACTGACATACATGGATGAACATACACAGACCGACACACACAGACAGACGTACACACCCATACAGACAGACGAACAGACAGACAGACTGGTTGTTTCTGAGCAATCATATGTATTAAGAAACTATGTTGTTCTCACAGACATGATTTCTCCTTCAAAAAACTGTCAGGATCTAGGTTGAATTTGGTTTAGTATATAGCCTTAGTTTCGATTACATGTATAATCATAATTAAATAAGTAATAAGTAAATCCATTTTCTCCAATCCAAGTTAAAACCTTCCAGAAAAGAATCACCTTTACTAACTGCAATATATTTTTTTAACATTTTGATGATTTTTAATTGAGTTAACTAGTGATTTTAAGTTAAGAAAATTGTGTAAACACCTAGTTCTATATACCTGATATATAGTGCTTAATTATGAAGTAAATGTCATTATCAGTCTTATTATACTTGTCTGTGACCAGAAACCCGAAAATCATCGATTGTTTATTAATTATGAATGGAATTAAGAGTGATTCCAAAAGGTATTCTAGACTCTGAAGTAACTTTTGAACCTCTTGACATTCCCAGAGTATTTGTGTTATTGTTTCTGTCTCTAAATGGCAGAATGAACATAATGGACTTTGAACAATACATATTTTTGTTTATTTATGTTTACCATTTTTAGCCCCCCCTTCCATGTAAGTTTTTGTAACAATTTTCCTTTTAACTTTATCAGTTTTTCCATTCCGAAGAGTGTTAACAAGCAAAATGTTAAGTCTAGAGAGAAATATGCCACTCAGGTTTGGTAAAGCGATGAACAAGTGATTAAATTGTGAGATTAAGAGGGATTTAATAATATGTATTTTACCAATGGGAGTGAGTATTCTTCTGCTCCACGTACTAATTAGAGATTTAAGCTTAATTAACTTTTTATCAAAGTTTAATTTAGGTATTTCATGTAAATTTATACTAAATTCCATCTCCAAAAGTGTGAATCTTTCCTTGCGTCACTGCAAATCTAAATCTAGTTAAAAAGTGTCCTGGCTGATTTTTTTGCTTCCAATCCATATAACCTGAATTTTGTTTGTATTAATCTTCAAACCAGAAATACTGGCAAATCAATTCAATTCAACTATGGACTCATGAAAAAAAAATTAAGACCCATCAAGAATTAAAGAAGAGTCATCTGCGTATTGTGATAGAAGAATCGGACAATCATTTACGTGTATACCTTTTATATATTCGTTATGTCTTATCCTTACTGCTAATATTTCTGTACACAAGATAAAGATATATGGAGCAATTGGATCTCCTTGTCGACCACCGCGTTTAACCTTGAAGAATGATGAGATATTTCCACCCTGATTTATAGTTGAATTAATATTAGTATGAAATGTTTTTACCCATTTTCTAAAACTATTCCCAAACCCCCGACAAACTAAGTGTTTTGTCAATAAATTTCCACGAAACAGAATCAAAAGCTTTTTCAAAGTCTATCATCAAAAGCATTCCAGGTATGTCATTTTCTTCTGCAAAATTCATTATGTCATAAATAAGTCTGATATTTCCCCCGATGTAACGCCCTGCTAAGAATCCTGTCTGATCATTATCTATAAGTTTCCCTAATACTCTTTTTAATGTACTAGCTATAGCACCTGAGGCAATTTTGTAAACAGTATTTAAGAGAGACATAGGTCGCCAATTTTTAATAAAATGTCGAGGTTTATCCGCTTTTGGTATGCAGGTTACAATACCGTTTCTTTGTGTAATAGAAAGCTAACTTTTTTCATTCCCTAAATTAATGGATCTTACAATAAATATGGCCTAAGTTATTCAAACTTGAAAAATATCAACTTGAGAAGAGTCCAGGGGCTTTCACTCAGCATGAAACAAAAAAAGATTGTGAAGTGAATAATCGTTCTTAGTAAGTGTACAAAAGTGAGTAAACACATAAAGGATGGAAGCCAATTCGGGCCTTCTGCATGGTGGCTATCGCCAATGACTTTTTGTATATGAACACCTTTGGGTAAGGTGGTCATGAAATGAAATTAAGGTCAGGTCGCAGAGCATAACGACTTATGGGAGGGGGTGTCAAAGCGGGGGTTCAGATTCATAAAAGGCCCAATTTTGACAAAACTTCATGATATCTTTGAAATCATTCTACATAATTTTATGAAATTCCAAAACAGTAAAACACACCTTTTTTGTAATTTGCTTATATTGTCAAATATATACATTGTTTTGTGTCTTGATCTGAACAAGAACAATACATTTAACATTGTCACAATTGGGCCTGTTATGAATTTTCCTCTGTTTATATTTTGCCTCATTGGGTTCACTGGTTAAGAGATTGAGATATTATTTCGTTTACACTTTTGTTTTTTCTTACTTAGTTTTTTATTTTAAGAAAATAAATTAAAACAAAAATCGAAAACGTTTTCAGAAATAAAACTATTTTGTTTATAACATCTATATACGTTTTGCGAGTTGCTTCCCTTTAAACGTAAAAACATACAAGATACAGTACAGTGACTTCAAACACGTAGACAGAAAATGGTATTGTTTGGTTTAAAGATACTGTTGATAACCATGCAAAAATAAGCCTAAAACGAAGTAAACACGAGTGGTAACTAACAAGAAAGTTTTGACAGATAAATCCAAAGAATTGAAAGTAATTCAGGTAGGGCCCACTGACTTCAACAACAAACCGAAGTGAGAAGACGGTTCAAAATGGACGCGTGTTTACAAATACCGAGTTTCAACTGCTATATTGTACCGGTAACCGCGTAAGAATTCATCTGGAATATTGCTGATATCATATATATATATCTATAAATATTAAAACTTATTTGGCTTGATTTTCGCTTCAAGATTTGCCGAAAGTTACGTATATTGGGCCTTTAACAAGTGGATTCGACGAAATTATTCTAGAAAATATAGCTTGAAACCAAAGTTAACTCAAAATCCTCTCTGACAGACTTGATCACACATGATGCGACTTTTAGTCTCTCCTCCTTTTGGAGTTTACATAGCTTTATCACCTAGTCCGGTTTTTCTAGGTCACATATTCACGGAATTGACGCCGGATTAGCTACGGATACGATCCGGCATCATTCGTAGCAATCTGTATTGGTCTGTATTTGTAGCTTTGCGTATTGATATTGTAGCCGTTGTCATACGTAGTACATGTACATTCGCACTGTACACTACGTGCATGTCCAAAATTTGACCACGGATCAAATAACCTACAACGTACTGAACCGTTTTAGTCCCTAATAATCCGTACTTATTACTAGTACAAGTTACACCACGTATTTGTGAAGGATACAATACGGTTCGTTATACAACGATCTCATTACGTTGCATTACGGATCGCTCCTTGGAGGTTCGTAGAATTCCGTATCAAACCGTTCTTATTCGATTCGTACTGACCCTATATCCGCAGTGCAAACGCCCTGACACGTGTCGTTCGGTATAAAACCGTATAATTTCCCTATTAAACCGTGTCGTACCGTAACAATCTGTATCACTCACGTCGCCAAATGGTCGCTTTCCTACCTTGTCCTTGGTAAATATACATATACTTCGAAACCCGTAGTCACACCGTTGTACATCCGGCTGTATCGGGCCTGCAGAAAGTGGCATGTCCGGGGTCATCCAATCGTCGGTAATCCAAGGTCCTGACGCTGTCTGTGAGCGTCAGGACCGTGGGTTACCGATGATGGGATCATCCGTGAGATTGAACCCGTAGTGGAACCGACGAGGTGATTCGTAAATGTGTGACCTATAGGCATAATGATTGGATATACGCTATCGAACACTATTATGTACTACATGTAAACTTGATTTTCGGTGTCTAGACTATAATGTTCAAAATGTCTTTTAAAAGTCGCTACATCTAAGATATATCCAGTGGTTACGCTTACCTAAGCTCTCTTCATGAGAGCGTTAGGTGAGCGTAACCCCTTGATATAGAGGATGAGATCGCTACTGCCCTGTAAAACGTACCCAACATTTGATTCATGACACCGTGGCGGAACCACATATGGTACCCCTCTGGATCACTTTGTTTCGCAACCTTTTAAGATGGGTTTATGTTGTCTTTTCTTTTTTTTCGGTGTCTCCTCAGTTCTGATTATTGTACCTCATTATCAATTTCGCATCCGATTTTTCTTCTTCTTGGGGAATTTAATGAGCCATCATTGGTTAAGAAATAAGAAATGCGTAGCGGATCTTTACCGGGTCAATCGACGGCGACCAGATAGCTCAATTGGTTGAGCGTCCGTCAAGAGTTCGGAAGGTCTCGGGTTCGGACCCCAGTCTAGCCGTGCATTTTCGCTTTCCTGTTACATTTGGCTCCCGGCGAAATATACCCATATAAGGTGATATGGAGTCTCGTGAGTTTCGTGTGTGTCTTCGGGGACGAAGACTTTGTTTAAGGTGGGAGGAATGTAGCGGATCTAGACCGGGTCGATCGTCGGCGACCAGGTAGCTCAATTGGTTGAACGTCTGTCTAGAGTTCGGAAGGTTCCAGGTTCGAACCTCGGTCTGGCCGTGCATTTTTCCTCTCCGGTTACATATGTATTAAGATGTGAGATATATCATAGGTGACAATAACTTAGAAATAATGGTTCACAAAGCATTTCTTTGTCATTTACGATTTTATAAACCATAAAGAAACATCAATTTTCTGTTCAAAAATGTAGAATAATCGATAGTTCAACTCCTCAATAGATGCTATATATGTTAACAAAAGACATCAAATTCACGGTAGCAGAAACTTTAGAATATCTGTTGGTATCCCTTTCCGTGCTGCTATTGTCAAGTGTGATGCAAAGTAACAAAAAAGTACTGTATATTTCATATTTTATTGACAAATAAGTGCAAAATATTTGTGCAAAGTAATTTCAAATAATATCTATCTCGGAATGCTATCGCAAATCAATCCCGACATAATCATAAAATACAAAATACATACACAGACTATATTAAAACAATAACAGTAAATATATAAATCTATGATTATATAAATAAATGTTGTTTGGTAACCTTTTATAAAAAAAAATAGAATTTTCCTTTAAAATATTCACTTCCGTTTGTATCCGACTCAGTCTTCATAAACATTTTCTGAATTTCGAATAAATAGAAAGTGCAATGACAAAAGTCTGAAAAAAACTATTCGGACTTGTGTGCTTTATAATAGTAATTATACGTCCTTTTTTAACAATATGAAAATGTCAATTCATTTGTTTTCAGTTTCGGGTTTTTCTTCAGTTGAGTTTAATTCTGAGGCGGGTCGGGTCGGGTCCGACAGCCCCACATGCATCATGCCGCATCCCATATGTGGCTAGCGCAATCGAGTTCTCATAGTTCGTTTTTGAGCTCCTCTTATTGTCGCCAGGCCGCAGGCATACCGTCACCATATCCCCAATCTTCACAATCGGCATACAATCGAATGTAAGGATTATAATCCTCCTCATCTTCCTCCTCATCATCATCATTGTTCATCCCTTTCTCCAACTCATTCAACAAATTCTGCTCTTCGGCCATCTTATCCTGTCCCACATCCAAAGAGTCAGGGAATCTTAATTGTTTCTCGACGTTTGTGTAGTTAAATTCGAGCTTGTCCTCCAACAAGAAAGTAACCCACATGTACAATCCATCTGACCGTGTCCCTCTCAAAAATCCATAAACATCTGTCGGCCATCCCTCCAATACGTCAAGGAATTGATTGTTGTTTTTGTTGTCCATGATGCTGTACAAATCTTGTCTCTTTTTCTTCTTGAGAAAAATGTGTGTTGTCGTTTTAGTTAGCCGCTTGTTGTGAAGGGGATATTGAACAATTGACGTTACGTCATACTATTGTTGCGTAGAGTTATCTCCCTGTATAAAGTATGACGTTGCAGTTATCTTCCCATTTCTAATCCAAACGTCGCGGAATCAATGCTCGTGCTTTGATTGAGTTGGCAGGTATGATGTGATTGTTCCGAACTCTATGTTAATATTTTGTGTACAAACAAACTTTTTATTGACAACGACACGTACAGAAATTCAAGCAGGTTTTCCCACAGGAGTTTTCTTATTATTCACACAAATCCAAAGTCAGAATTTATTCTATTCGGAAGCGGCGACACGGTTTACATGCACATTTCGATGAGATACATAAGGATTGAAATTCCCCATTTTCTAAAACTTTCATAGATAAAAAAATCAATACCTGTATTTTCATTTTTACTATAGAACAAATTGTATTTTTTTTTTCATATATTCCGTCGTCAATTAAACGATATTTGCTGAACACCAAACTTGGCGCCAATGATTAACAATAGTCATTTGAGCGTTTGACATAGGGGCGTTCTCCGAGTTATTCGAAGCAAAGCGACAAGACTCTCATTGAAGACTCTCATTGAACAAGCTTGATCTAAGACGTCATAAGTAAACCCAATCGGACAACCTCGGGCCTTTCCGCCAGGCCCGGAAAAACACTTCTTCTTGAAGAATACCCGAGGTGTTCCGATTGAAGTAAACCACGTGTTACGTCTCGAAAGCCCTTTGTTTTCATACTTGTATGAAAAACCTTATGTTCATATAGTGGGTTGCAGCGCATATGTAATATAATTAAGCCCGCTGTATTTTTTTCCCGGGCGTACATGTACGTCACCAAATTACCACTGAGGAGTATGTGTTTTTAATTAAGCAAGCATTCTGAGGACCAAGATGCATTTAAGGTTTACAAAAAATGCCTTTACACAGGAGGGCTATCACACTCCACAAACATCATTCATAGTTATCAGAACTTATTCTTGAATGTACCATAATTTTTTTAACACTTTCATCAATGAAATTTAATAAAGGACTATTCCAATTCCAGCCTACATAATTTGTAATATTTCATAATATCATCTTAGCTGTGATGTGACCCTATCGCCTTTGGACACCTTCGTTATATGATCTTAGCTGTGGTGTGACCCTATCGCCTCTGGACACCGTTATCATATGGTCCTGGCTGTTGTGTGGTCCTATCGCCTCTGGAAACCGTCATCATGTGATCATGGCTGTTGTGTGGCCTTATCGCCTCTGGACACCGTCATCAAGTGATCCTGACTGTTGTGTGGCCTTATCGCCTATGGACACCGTCATCATGTGATCCTGACTGTTGTGTGGCCCTATCGCCTATGGACACCGTCGTCATGTGATTCTGGCTGTTGTGTGGCCCTATCGTCTCTGGACACCGTCGTTATGTGATCCTGGTTGTTGTGTGGCCCTGTCGCCCCTGGACACCGTCATCATGTGATCCTGGCTATTGTGTGACCCTATCGCCTCATGACACTGTCGTCATGTGATCCTGGCTGTTGTGTGGCCCTATCGCCTCTGGACACCGTCATCATGTGATCCTGGCTGTTGTGTGACCCTATCGCATCTGGAAACCGTTACCATGTGATCCTGACTGTGGTGTGGCCCTATCGCTTCTTGACACCGTCGTCATGTGATCCTGGCTGTTGTGTGGCCTTATCGCCTCTGGACAACGTCATCATGTGATCCTGGCTGTTGTGTGGCCTTATCGCCTATCGACACTGTCATCATGTGATCTTGGCTGTTGTGTGGCCCTGACGCCTCTGGACAAAGTCATCATGTGATCCTGGTTGTTGTGTGGCCCTGACGCCTCTGGACACCGTTATCATGTGATCCTGGCTGTTGTGTGGCCCTATCGCCTCTGGACACCGTCATCATGTGATCCTGGTTATTGTGTGGCCCTGACGCCTCTGGAAACCGTCATCATGTGATCCTGGCTGTTGTGTGGCCCTATCGCCTATGGACACCGTCATCATGTGATCCTGGCTGTTGTGTGGCCTTATCGCCTCTGGACACCGTCATCATGTGATCCTGGTTGTTGTGTGGCCCTGACGCCTATGGACACCGTTATCATGTGATCCTGGCTATTGTGTGGCCCTATCGCCTCTGGACACCGTCATCATGTGATCCTGGTTATTGTGTGGCCCTGACGCCTCTGGAAACCGTCATCATGTGATCCTGGCTGTTGTGTGGCCCTATCGCCTCTGGACACCGTCATCATGTGATCCTGGCTGTTGTGTGGCCTTATCGCCTCTGGACACCGTCATCATGTGATCCTGGCTGTTGTGTGGCCCTATCGCCTCTGGACACCGTCATCAAGTGATCATGGCTGTTGTGTGGCCCTATCGCCCCTGGACACCGTCGCCATATGATCGATGCTGTTATGTGGCCCTATCGCCTCTGGACACCGTCATCATGTGATCCTGGCTGTTGTGTGGCCCTATCGCCTCTGGACACCGTCATCATGTGATCTTGGCTGTTGTGTGGCCCTATCGCCTCTGGACACTGTCATCATGTGATCCTGGTTGTTGTGTGACCCTATCGCCTCTGGACACCGTCATCATGTGATCCTGACTGTTGTATGGCCCTATCGCCTCTGGACACCGCCATCATGTGATCCTGGTTGTTGTGTGGCCCTATCGTCTCTGGACACCGTCGTCATGTGATTCTGGCTGTTGTTTGGCCCTACCGCCCCTGGACACCGTCATCATGTGATCCTGGCTGTTGTGTGGCCCTATCGCCTCTGGACACGGTCGTTATGTGATCCTGGCTGTTGTGTGGCCCTATCGCCCCTGGACACCGTCGTCATGTGATCCTGGCTGTTGTGTGGCCCTATCGCCCCTGGACACCGTCATCATGTGATCCTGGGTGTTGTGTGGCCCTATCGCCTATGGACACCGTCGTCATGTGATTCTGGCTGTTGTGTGGCCCTATCGTCTCTGGACACTGTCGTTATGTGATCCTGGTTGTTGTGTGGCCCTGTCGCCCCTGGACACCGTCATCATGTGATCCTGGCTATTGTGTGGCCCTATCGCCTCTGGACACTGTTATCATGTGATCCTGGCTGTTGTGTGACCCTATCGCCTCATGACACTGTCGTCATGTGATCCTGGCTGTTGTGTGGCCCTATCGCCTCTGGACACCGTCATCATGTGATCCTGGCTGTTGTGTGACTCTATCGCATCTGGAAACCGTTACCATGTGATCCTGACTGTGGTGTGGCCCAATCGCCTCTGGACACTGTTATCATGTGATCCTGGCTGTTGTGTGACCCTATCGCCTCATGACACTGTCGTCATGTGATCCTGGCTGTTGTGTGGCCTTATCGCCTCTGGACAACGTCATCATGTGATCCTGGCTGTTGTGTGGCCTTATCGCCTATCGACACAGTCATCATGTGATCTTGGCTGTTGTGTGGCCCTGACGCCTCTGGACAAAGTCATCATGTGATCCTGGTTGTTGTGTGGCCCTGACGCCTCTGGACACCGTTTTCATGTGATCCTGGCTGTTGTGTGGCCCTATCGCCTCTGGACACCGTCATCATGTGATCCTGGTTATTGTGTGGCCCTGACGCCTCTGGAAACCGTCATCATGTGATCCTGGCTGTTGTGTGGCCCTATCGCCTCTGGACACCGTCATCATGTGATCCTGGCTGTTGTGTGGCCTTATCGCCTCTGGACACCGTCATCATGTGATCCTGGCTGTTGTGTGGCCCTATCGCCTCTGGACACGGTCGTTATGTGATCCTGGCTGTTGTGTGGCCCTATCGCCCCTGGACACCGTCGTCATGTGATCCTGGCTGTTGTGTGGCCCTATCGCCCCTGGACACCGTCGTCATGTGATCCTGGCTGTTGTGTGGCCCTATCGCCTATGGACACCGTCGTCATGTGATTCTGGCTGTTGTGTGGCCCTATCGTCTCTGGACACCGTCGTTATGTGATCCTGGTTGTTGTGTGGCCCTGTCACCCCTGGACACCGTCATCATGTGATCCTGGCTATTGTGTGGCCCTATCGCCTCTGGACACTGTTATCATGTGATCCTGGCTGTTGTGTGACCCTATCGCCTCATGACACTGTCGTCATGTGATCCTGGCTGTTGTGTGGCCTTATCGCCTCGTGACACCGTCATCATGTGATCCTGGCTGTTGTGTGGCCTTATCGCCTCTGGACACCGTCATCATGTGATCCTGGCTGTTGTGTGGCCCTATCGCCTCTGGACACCGTCATCAAGTGATCACGGCTGTTGTGTGGCCCTATCGCCCCTGGACACCGTCGCCATGTGATCGATGCTGTTATGTGGCCCTATCGCCTCTGGACACCGTCATCATGTGATCCTGGCTGTTGTGTGGCCCTATCGCCTTTGGACACCGTCATCATGTGATCTTGGCTGTTGTGTGGCCCTATCGCCTCTGGACACTGTCATCATGTGATCCTGGTTGTTGTGTGACCCTATCGCCTCTGGACACCGTCATCATGTGATCCTGACTGTTGTATGGCCCTATCGCCTCTGGACACCGCCATCATGTGATCCTGGTTGTTGTGTGGCCCTATCGTCTCTGGACACCGTCGTCATGTGATTCTGGCTGTTGTTTGGCCCTACCGCCCCTGGACACCGTCATCATGTGATCCTGGCTGTTGTGTGGCCCTATCGCCTCTGGACACGGTCGTTATGTGATCCTGGCTGTTGTGTGGCCCTATCGCCCCTGGACACCGTCGTCATGTGATCCTGGCTGTTGTGTGGCCCTATCGCCCCTGGACACCGTCGTCATGTGATCCTGGCTGTTGTGTGGCCCTATCGCCCCTGGACACCGTCGTCATGTGATCCTGGCTGTTGTGTGGCCCTATCGCCCCTGGACACCGTCGTCATGTGATCCTGGCTGTTGTGTGGCCCTATCGCCTATGGACACCGTCGTCATGTGATTCTGGCTGTTGTGTGGCCCTATCGCCTCTGGACACCGTCGTCATGTGATCCTGGCTGTTGTGTGGCCCTATCGCCTCTGGACACCGTCAGTATGTGATCCTGTCTGTTGTGTGGCCCTATCGCCTCTGGGCACCGTCATCATGTGATCCTGACTGTTGTATGGCCCTATCGCCTCTGGACACCGCCATCATGTGATCCTGGTTGTTGTGTGGCCCTATCGTCTCTGGACACCGTCGTCATGTGATTCTGGCTGTTGTTTGGCCCTACCGCCCCTGGACACCGTCATCATGTGATCCTGGCTGTTGTGTGGCCCTATCGCCCCTGGACACCGTCGTCATGTGATCCTGGCTGTTGTGTGGCCCTATCGCCCCTGGACACCGTCGTCATGTGATCCTGGCTGTTGTGTGGCCCTATCGCCTATGGACACCGTCGTCATGTGATTCTGGCTGTTGTGTGGCCCTATCGCCTCTGGACACCGTCGTCATGTGATCCTGGCTGTTGTGTGGCTCTATCGCCTCTGGACACCGTCAGTATGTGATCCTGTCTGTTGTGTGGCCCTATCGCCTCTGGACACCGTCATCATGTGATCCTGGCTGTAGTGTGGCCCTATCGCCTCTGGACACCGTCGCCATGTGATCCTGGCTGTTGTGTGGCCCTATCGCCTCAGGACACCGTCATCATGTGATCATGGCTGTTGTGTGGCCCTATCGCCTCAGGACACCGTCATCATGTGATCATGGCTGTTGTGTGGCCCTATCGCCTCTGGACACCGCCATCATGTGATCCTGGTTGTGGTGTGACCCTATCGCCTCTGGACACCGTCGTCATGTGATCCTGGTTGTTGTGTGACCCTATCGCCTCTGGACACCGTCCCAATGTGATCCTGGCTGTTGTGTGGCCCTATCGCCTCAGGACACCGTCATCATTTGATCCTGGCTGTTGTGTGGCCCTATCGCCTCTGGATACCGTTATCATGTGGTCCTGGTTGTTGTGTGGCCCTATCGCCTCAGGACACCGTCATCATGTGATCCTGGCTGTTGTGTGGCCCTATCGTCTCTGGACACCGTCCTCATGTGATCCTGGCTGTTGTGTGACCCTATCACCCCTGGACACCGTCCTCATGTGATCCTGGCTGTTGTGTGGCCCTATCGCCCCTGGACACCGTCGTCATGTGATCATGGCTGTTGTGTGGCCCTATCGTCCCTGGACACCGTCATCATGTGATCCTGGCTGTTGTGTGACCCTATCGACTCTGGACACCGTCATCATGTGATCCTGTCTGTTGTGTGGCCCTATCGCCCCTGGACACCGTCATCATGTGATCCTAGCTGTTGTGTGACCCTTTCGCCCCTGGACACCGTCATAATGTAATCCTGACTGTTGTGGGTCCCTATCGCCCCTGGACACCGTCATCATGTAATCCTGACTGTTGTGGGTCCCTATCGCCCCTGGACACCGTCATCATGTGATCGATGCTGTTGTGGGTCCCTATCGCCCCTTGACCCCGTCATCATGTGATCCTGGCTGTTGTGTGGCCCTATCGCCTTTGGACACCGTCATCATGTGATCTTAGATATTAGTTATTGTCTGTTTTCTGTTGCCATGGTGATGTGATCATTGCCGTGGTGTGAACATATAGCTATCGTCTGTTACAATTTTGGTCATGTGATCTGAATTGTAGTGTGAACCTATCGTCTGTTGACACTATGGTCATGTGATCTATATGAGACTCCATGACATGTACAAAATATCCACAGGAAGCAAAAACCTCCTTGATTCTAGTCAGTGTTATACACATCATCCTCAAATCTGATTCAGCCATTTTGACGCTTATAATTAACGTACGACATCCATTGCATCGATTGTTAAAACTCTTGACTGGTCAGAATTACACTTTTACACGTATAGCTGTTATAGCACATTCAGTATAACGTGTGTATGACATAACGGAGTTTATTCGTTTCACTTTATCTAAAGTCCTGTTTAAATGTCTCATTGTTGGAGTAAATGTACTAGATGTTTCAAAAGCTCTCTTCACTGTCAAGCTTTCTTTGTTCGGAATGAGTTTTCTACAAATTAGGTCAACGAGGAAGCATTTTTTCAATATATTGCAGATATTAAATGAAACAAAATATCCTCATTAGGGTTTAGCTAGCACCTGCGCGAGGCGGATTTATAGAGGATCGGGTCGGGGGGGGGGGGGGTCCCGTAAAGGGGAAGGGGGTTAGAACCCCTACCCCAATTGAAAATGAATTCATGAGTTTATGAGCGAGTTTTAAGATATATTTTGGCTCATGCTAAATTTTTCAGAACTTAGATTGCTTAAAGTTGAGATAGCCTACGATAAAACCCTTTCGTAACTGCATACATCATTTTCTAAATCATATACTGTATATATACATATAAAGTTTAGTATTTATGTACGAAGTCAGAATCAGCAATTTTCAAAATACGAAAGTCATTTTATTTGGTATCTCTAAAAACCTTGTTTATTTTAATTAAATATTAATTGTATTGATTTGTCTGGTCATTCCGTCAGATTTTTCCAATTTGTAATCTCTCCTCCACTTTAAACATTGAAAAAAAACTAATTTAAAACAATTTGCTTGAGAGGAAGGTAGCGTACCCAAGGGTCGTCTGCTCAGATAACGTGCGTCACACGCGCGTCACGTGACCGACCCTCTTGACCTTTCGTTCGTGAATCACCGTCCAATAATCGACACTCGGATTCTAACCTAATCAATTTTTTTCTGTAGATACCGAGTGAAATCACATTAGATTCGAAAATTTCTGAACCAGGAGTAGAAACCACCTTTAAAATTGGAGAATTGTATTAACCGTCCCTTTAGAGGTGTTTTACTAGGTGGAGCAGGGCCAAGGATTACATTAGAAATTTCTACAGGGTCACATATTACATTTTACGATTGATGAAGACCTCTGGTTTAGAAACTTGGGGAATCGATTAGCGGTGTAAATGATGCGCTAAAGAAACCAGCATGAGAGGGTAGAGAACAGTGACGATTTTAATTAACTTTTACTCTGCCCTGTTAATGTCAGCGCTCCCTCTCCAAGGCCCTTAATCACATCAAATATCTGCATTCCACTGTCGACCCGTTTGTACTTATGTCTGAATTTCTCTGAAGACTTTATGAAATCCTATCTGAGTTTGAGGTGCCATTTTCCCGTATGTTTTGAGCGAACAAAGAGAACTATTAAATGAGTATGGCAGTTATGGAGTATGCTACTAATTTATATAATTACTTTTTTTGTCTATTTCCTGCCGAGTTCGCCTCGTTACTTCGGTAATAATTGATAATTATTTGTTTTAGTATGACGCGCAAGGGTTAATTGTATCCCGATAGTGTTGTCAACTAGATATTATTACACGAGATATGTTAGATATGTATCAGTTTTATATCCGACAGTTCATCTATTATTAAACATTGAAGATGATTGAATTATCATATATATATATGTAATGAGGGTAAAACATTTATGAGACGAAATTGAAATATTTTCAAAACTTTTAAATTGATGAATGTTTAATGTCGTTTTGGGTTTACAGAGAACGTAACTGAATGTTAGGTATTAAATATTTTGAGAATATCTAACAGTGTCGTCAGTAATACAAATATATTTCACGAGTGGGGCTAATATTTTGATACATTGTATCTTGTGCACGAGTGAAAAATATCAAAATATTAGCAACACGAGTGAAATATGTTTGGTATTACTCAAGATACTATTAGATATTCTGTTTATTACATTTTTATAGCAAAATATACTGTGGCAGCTTTTGATTTTTCCCAAATGTGATTTGCAAGCAGCGTTCTGATTGGTCAAATTAGAAAAAGTGATATTTTTCACCAGTGAAAAATATCATTTATATAGAATGTATAATTTTCGATTTTTCACTGGTAAACTGTAATAAAAAGGAATTATCAAGTCACTAGTAACTCTACCTTATAGCGCTGTAATTCAGCTGTTAAACTTGACAGAATGTTAACCCGAGGTCTAAAGTGTAAAACCATTCAAAGTGTTATGACTTATAATAACGCATATTTAAATTTTCATTATCCTCACCGGAAAAATAAAAATGAAGTACCTGGAACCAGTATGCATATTACCTTGGTAATTAGATCAGCTCATCTCTCGGCTACATTTCAGATTGTAATTAAAATATAATGATTTTTTTTTTGAGAAATGAAAGTGATAATGGTTTCATAATCCTGATCGTGTCAGGCGAAAACGGCCCATTTCAGCTTCCAAACGAAATTATATAATGTCAAGTATTCTACATTTGCGATGTAAAATTTTGCAATGTCGGAGAGTGCAAAACATGATGAATAATTTTGAAAAAAGGACATCGACACAGCTTGCAGTACAATGTATAAAATATGTTCGGTAATATTAAGAAGTTACATTATCAGTTATATCAATTCGGACGAGTTGCTGTCAGCAACGGTTTTTTTTTCAAATCCTAAATTAACTGTATAACGACCTCACCTATCGTATTAACGATTGATCTAGCCAGTCGAGGGTTCGAGTACACTGACCGATCATGAGTACGAGTGAACTGACCAATCATGTGTACGAGTGAACTGACCAATCATGTGTAAGAGTTAACTGATCAATCATGTGATCGAGCGATCTTCCCAATCGAGAGATTCGAGTGAATTGACCAATCATGTTCACGATATCTCTGACCAATAGTGTGTGAGAATGAAATATCATGTACAAATTGTGTGTACGATTGAGCTTATAACTCGTTCATACAAGTGAGTTTATAACTCATGCGTACAAGTGAGCTTATAACTCAAGCGTACAAGTGAGCTTATAACTCATGCGTACAAGTGAGCTTATAACTCAAGTGTACACATGAATTTATAACTCATGTATACAAATAAGCTAACTCATTGGTACAAGTAAGCTTATAACTCATGTATACAAATAAGCTAACTCATTGGTACAAGTGAGCTTATAACTCGTGTGTTCAAGTGAGCTTATAACTCAGGTGTGCAAGTGAGCTTACAAATGACGTGTACAAATTGACGTATCTATCGTAAGAATGATCGACTAACCAATACTATATAATAATTATGTAAGAATGAACTTACCTATCGAGTATATGTGTGAACAAATCACATGTACATGTAAACAAACTTCTCGTGTTTTAGAGTGAACTAACGCATCATGATTACACGTGAACTATGAACTCATGTATGAATGAGCTGATCAATTATGTATACAAGTGACGTAACAGATCGTGTCTTATCATAGGGATCAACATGGACACAGATCAACAATTATCGTGTATACTGATAAGCTGTTGCCATGGATACTGATCAATAGTAACTTTGGATGCAAACTATTAGCACGAACTCATATCAACAGTTATGTTTTAACATAGATTAACAGTTTCCATGGATACTGTTCAACAATTAATTTGGATACAGACAAACTCATACCACGAACTTATTTCATCATTTATAGTTTAACTCGTAGATCAACATGACCTTACCATACATACATATTATCAATTATTATACAGATTTACAGAAACACGGACTATACAGTGTATAGGGCGATAATTGTTGTTTGATGGTCGCTTACGGTAACGGGTTTTTTTTACACGCGAGGAAAGAAAACCAATATCCTGAAGTATACGTTACCTTGGAAACTTAATACGATTTACAACCTCTGCAGTTTTTGTGTATTCGGAATTATTTTTCCCAGAGGTGTGTACTGTATACTTCAGTGGTAGATGTAGAAGGTTACCCCTGGCGACAATAAACTTCCCAACTATACTCTAGTCGAATGATTACCTGGTTTTATGGAACTAAAGTTGAACGAATATTTCATGGACTGTTTGATGTTTACGCGACAGGACGTTTTACTTTCACCGTGATTAATTTTGAACCCAATTCCGTACTTTAGGTGTCCCCTTACGGATAGATTTCCTCACTTTAGTGTCTTCCTTAATGGTGGACGAAGGACCATTGAAAATTTAA
The DNA here is from genome assembly GCA_947623455.1 of Mimachlamys varia. NCBI lineage: Eukaryota > Metazoa > Mollusca > Bivalvia > Pectinida > Pectinidae > Mimachlamys > Mimachlamys varia. The sequence goes on from OX392528.1 coordinate 55,027,068, forward strand.
AACGTTTAGTTTTGCGAACTTTAACTAGCAAATATAAGTAAGGTCTACTCTTTGCAATATAAACAAAGACGTTTATATTTTTGCTTTATATTTACAGAAAGTCTTAAAACCTGTTTTAAATTTGAAGTTTTGTCATTATGATGTATTTAGGCGTTGCTATTGACAACAGTTATGACCTTGGTAACGTTGACGTTGTTATAATATGATAGTTAAACTGTCAGTTTGTTTTGCCTAGTCTTAACTAAGAGATGGCAAATAAAAAAACATGAAACAAAAACCGATATTTCAGAGGCAATACCTTTGCTGCACCGTATCACTTATTTATCAGCCAAATATGATTATTCTGAAAAAAATCCATTTAAAAAATATACAAATTTTTGTCTTTCATTCTATATCAATTTGATTAAAAGTTGAATACAATCCTCACATCTGTAAACACAGCTACTTATATGTAGTAGATGGCTTCTTCATTAATGACTGTTCGTTCTTGTCCACTTCAATGATTCAAGTAATATATATATACATTAAACACCGACAGCCTCATCAACAATCTTTAGCCGAAGAAATTTCCTTAACTTAGCTAAAACTCTCCATGGGAAAGCATTACAGAATTTAAGAAGAAAATCTTTGATAAACTTCTGTGATGTTTTCCTATGGAAAATTCTAAATTAAGGAATATCCATAAGTTTATTATATAAGGATATTTGATGAAACCGAGGCCAGAAATAATTTTTTTTTTGTTTCTATAGCAATTATCGAAGCAGTCTTTATCGCAATAGAGCTTACGGAAAGACCTTCCATGGAAAGAAGGTTGTGAAGAAGTTTACAACAAGATCAAGAACGACGAGTTGATGGCAACGTGCAGTGACAAAGGCTGGACTGCATGACTTTTCCCAGTGGAGGTGGACTGCAAAGGGTTTCATGTCAAATGCTTGTGGAGGATGTTGCAGCCACTAGGAGTCACGGGAAGAGATGAACGTGCAGCCATTAGACGTTTGGCAGAAGCTACTGGGAGGGCATCGTGCTGGCAAGTCATCATACTTACATAATCACTCTCTTGGTCCGTAAAATTATTGTTGAAGGAAACCAGAGTACACAGGGAAAACCAAGGCTGATGGCCACATACATTTCAACGTCCGGTCGGAGAATCGAACCGCGGCCGCCTTGGTAAACGGCAAGTGCGCTATCCACTGCACCACCAATAGCATTCTTTTTAAACAGTAAGACATTCCAGAAATTAAGAAACCACCCAAATAATGAGAAATAGTATATGAGCCATCGATACGTTACATGCAGTTTACAAGGTTAACGAAATCACTTAAAATTTCCAACGCTTGAAATGTTTGCATGTGCTTCAGATATTTTAGCAGTCTTTGGCCAAATGCGCAAAAGACTGATCAAGTCTAATACCTTGGCATTACGAAAAGCTTTGAGACTAACCGTCTCAATTCCACTGAAATATCGTAGGCCTTTACCACTATGCTAGTTTGCCCATGTGACCTCATATCCACGTGACCTCATAAGACACCGATGCCAAAAATCTGCAACGTGCCTCTTAGCGGAGTGAAGTTCATTTGTGTAAGTTCATTTCGATTCGACCCAAATATGTTCTAAAATATTCATTACATTTATATTTACATCATTATTAATGTTTTAATGCTATACGAAGATAACACATTCGATGCTGGTTGCTACGATGGAAATCCCGATAGCCGTGGTTACTAGGATAATATTGTAGTCCCTGTTAATCTGCATCGATGTATTGGTAAATTAGATAAAAAAAAAAATACGCAGTGAACAACATTTTTCTTCTTTTAAAGGCCCAATATACGTAACTTCAGGAAATTTTTTCATGATTCTGAAAAATTCTAAAAAAAAATCCAGTTGATAACCATGCAAAACTAAGCCTAAAACGAAGTAAACCTGAGCGGTAACTAACAAGAAACTCTTGACAAAAAAATCCAAAGAATTGAAAATAATTCAGGTGGGGTCCCACTTCAACAACAAACCGAAGATAGAAGACGGTTCGAAATGGACGCGTGTTTACAAATAGCGTGTTTCAAATGCTGCTGTACCGGTAGCCGCGAAAGAATTCATCTTGAATATTGCTGATATCAGTTAATCTTAACTAAATCTATAAATATAATTAGTTATTATGCTTGATTTTCGCTTCAAGTTTTGCCGAAAGTTACGTATATTCGGCCTTTAGTTACATGTAAACTTTCAATTTAATAATATTACCAGCATTTCGAATATACTAATTCACTTACAATGGTCGTTATGAACACGCATTGACACACTGATCTGGTAGTGACGCGGTCGAACGTCACAACAGGAAGCCGCCATTATTTGATTAATGTCAAAGAATTTTGAATGTGTTCCACGTTTCAAGATGTCGAAGGAACCAAATAATGGCTGTCATCAAATAGTTATCTTTCCGAAGAGTTAACGGTGTCATATTTGAAACAGAAATCAATTTGCTGAGCCTTTTTATATTAGGTATAGGCTTATGTATACGCAGTCTGTTTTACTAAGCTGAAAATATAACGTCATTCAGTTTCAAATGAAAAGAATATTATTAATCAGTGTCTGACGCAGAATGAAGGATACCATGTCTATGGATATTCATCAACATTCCTGGTTCTTTTGTCCGGAATGTTAATGAATATTTATGAATTTATGATTGTTTTATATAATGCGTGAGATAATAGTTTGAATTCTCTGGCATAGATATTTATATTATCAATTATAATAGTTATGAAATAAAAACCAATTTACATTTCACCTGAATGTGCCACTAATGTCCGAGGTGACGAAACAAACAACTTATAAATATTCATTAGATAAATGAATCCCGTTGTCTTAATAAGCAAGCGTGTCATGATCTTAATATTTGTAACACGATGATGAATCCGTAGAAAATAATTCATAAATATTAATTTTATTCATGCTGTATACTAGATACATGTACATGTATATTTACAAGTTTAAGAAAAACATGTACACTATAACGCATCATACATTATTTTGAGAAAACAGCAAGATATTAAATGACTTCGATATCTCCATGTGTTGTGTAACGATAAAACTACAATACTTTGTATTTAGAATGTAAAATGTCTCATATACATGTGTGCTGTGACCTATATCCCTACACTAGGGATTGGAAGGGATTTTCTTGTTTTAAATATTCATTCCGGTATAAACGCAATTCGGTTGCATTCATGTAGCATGAAGACTGGTCAATTATATGAATGAAAAAAAATCCGTTCAATCTATACATAAACATTTTTACTACAGAACAATGATCTAATTTTAGATAAAATTTCTTAACTATTTAATTATTAACTGCGTCTGTATCTGCATCGACTATGGCGGAATCGCACTAATTTTGAATTACATTTGCACCTATAACCAAACATTGTAATTTGAGCGTTTGATGCAGGGGCGATCTTCATGCTACTATTCCAAACGAAGCGACCTGACTCTCGTTGATCAAGTTATTCTAAGAATTTGTTTCGATGCTCAAATGAGAAGCGTTTCTGCTAGTAATATTCATTATTAAAGTGGGTAGCAGCACAAAATGTAATTATATCAGATATTAAGATCAGTAAATATTCATCACATTTTCTGTAAAGGTTTGTTTAACCTTTAAATACATTTTTATCTCCCGTTTCTCGATAATGATGGATTCTTTTTTATTGTTTGTGCAGAAGAGCTGTATTTTATCAGATTGAAACAGCAGAAACATTTGGTTTATTGCTTAAACGACCGACATACTTATAATCGTTTGCTTAAACAACAAATTAAACGTATCATTCGTTCAACAGTGACTTCTGCCAAATTTTGTGTAAAACTAAAGAAATTAAACATATTTAATTTAGGTTTTTGCGTAAAACAGTACAATGTACCTTGATACAACAGATATAATATAAACCATAATTGTTTTACCAAATTATCCAACTTATATTAATCACTCTTGTTGGCCCGGATGTTAGCGCACCAGGGATCTTAATTTGGGAGGAAATCGGAGTACCCGGAGAAAACCCACGAGGTCGGGCAGGTGACCCCATACCTTTTTTAGTCCGGTCGGAGAATCGAACCTCGGGGAATCGAACCCCGGCCGCCTTGGTGAAAGGCAAGTGCGCTATCCACTGCACCACCCGACCACCTTATACACCAGATACAATTGATCATTGGTTTATGAGGAAGATGTTTAAAATACCAACAGCAGACTTGATAGGATGTTGTGTGATGTCTAAAGGTAATGAATGTTTATTATAACGCACAATGTCAAGTTAGTGCAAGATGTGCATTTTCTGCTGAAACCAATATCTACATCTCAAAATGGATTAAAAAATGCAAACAGGCGTCGAGGGAACAGAACGGAACAGGTAGCAAACCCCGTGGTCTCGCAAAACACCGCGCGAGTATGAAAACGAGGCCGTCAAAACCTCATTATACTTAAGATTCAAGGAAGTAAGCCCGTAATTACTAAATTATTGTTATAAATTCTCCTTTATTGCTTAGAAAAATGACATTTAGGACTTGGGATTGGAGTAGGTATACCGTCAGCCATCAATCAGCATGACTTCCCTTGTCACGAGAGAGCTCGTAACTCATCGCGCCAAGCCGTGTGCGTCTATACGTGATGTACCAGTCGACGTCACGGCGCATACATCATACTGCCCCGTTCTTTGAATGCGGCTCCAAATTGGGATACAGCCGAGAATTTCGCCTTTAACCATCGAGGAAATGACAGATATGATTTATGCCTGGGGAACTGTCATTTGACGGTTATGTCCATTTTTTTACCGACATTTGGATGGGGTGACATATGTTCGGTGTTGTTTTCCTGTGTAGAAAGTGTCAATGTTGTCGCATGCCTTGTAGATAATAAAAATCAGTTACAAAAAGTCGATAATTTAATGAAGTTTTTAAAGATATTTATTTTGTTTTTTTTTCTCCCGATTTAAAAATTTGTATTTGAAAACAGTATAGTATATCTCATAAATCTAGATGTATGAAAAGATAACTGTATTTTTTGGTATTTGATAACATCCATTTGTAGTTACCTGGTATGATCATTTTAAGATATTTTTTTTTAATAAATTTCCGTTTTTGTCTAATGCGATCTACATGTTCATTTCTGGTAGTGAAACATTTGTATGCTTCAATTCAACTTTTACATATTCTGTCTTAAAGTGATCACGTATTTTCTTAATGAGATATCTTTTAAATCAAATTGTATATTGCACAATGATTCAAGTCAAAAGTATGATTTTTTTTATTTATTTTGTATCTTGTTCTCATGGATATTAAAATCAAGTAAAATATTCCAGAAATCAACACACGATTGCGATCTTCAAAGCAGTATGTTGGTGTACCGGTCCAGATATTTCCGCCAGTATAGATCGCGTTCATGATTTCTTTTACATGTATTCTCATTTTTGTGCATATTAAATGTGTTAGTTCATTTATCGGCTAAAACAGTAAAGGTTATAGTGTAGCTATGGTTTGTGCAATATATGCTGACGTCATCCGCGAATTAAATGTTTGTTTTTGTTTTGTATTGGCTGAGAAGCATTTATAATATGTATTATTATTGCTCCTTTATAAAATATACGTATATATTCATTATCAAAATATGTCTCATACGCAATATGATCATTTATGAAAAATATAAACTGTAAGCAATTTACTCATTCGCGCATTCTTTTTAAAATAATTTCATATTATATACAATTCTTTATGATTATTTGATCAAAACTTGATGAAGAAAAAATCTCCCGTTATTCTATGACCTAACGACCAAACACACGTCTGAATGTTTCTTGTGTTTATTTGACCAAATTTAAAACAGTAAACATCTGAAAAGAGGCAGACAGTACATGAATTAATTCATTTCAAAATATTTAAACTTCATGTTGACGTCAAATTAAAAGTACACTTTACCTAGTCTCCTTTTCGACTTAAAAAAATAATGCATGGTTTGCATATCAAATACGTAATGCTGAAACCTCAAAATAAAGCCGAGAATATTTTTGTCCTGAAATAAAATACACAGTAAAAAGAGTTTCAACTCGTTTCATTAAACAAGGGAATGATTGATTTCGCTTAAGAAAATTAAATCTTTCAAAAAGATTTTTTTATTATGTTGTCTGTTCTGTTTGTTCATTGTCACAAAACTGACATACATTTCCATAATTTATTTGAATTCAGAAATAAAGGTGACACAAAGTCCATCAGACATTCCCTGTCAGCTCAGGTGAACATGTTTTCCCGACGTTAATGACAAACCTACCTACCTTTTTACAGGTATATCAATTTTGATATACGTCAAAACCGTCGCCAATGTGAACTTAATTCAACCTTTCTGCTCCGCTGATTGAAACACGCACTTATATGACTTGAATCTAAATGTTAAAATCGGTAAATATTATAGTGCAAAATGTTTACATTCAAATCAGAATTCTGTTGTTTTTGGCGCGAAGCACATCATGTGCGAGTTATGTCCCTTACTCTGGAAAAACGACGAAATTCACCAGTGTATAGCGTTATCTCTATATTGTATTGCTTTGCCGAATTCAGTTGGCCATTCATAGGGCCATGAATACCACTGGCCGATTGATGACGTAGTAATATTTACGTTGGATACCGCTGATCGTTCCCGAGCGATTGGTGTTGTTCTATTATTGAACAAGCATAACCGACAGAAACATTGTTTGAGCTAAATGCTAAGGAAAAAAGGTGTAATTGAATGAGATGAAGATATATTCTAAAAATGGTAAATAGAAGTATTGAACTGTGTTCAATTGATATTCATAGTCATTATGAACGCCATATGAAAGCGGTTCAATGCTTAAATACTAGCCGATGGTACATGTACACCTAAAACAGTTATGATAGAAATCACTCTGAAATATACGTATTTTGTACTTTACCATTGCATGCTTTTAAAACAACATCAGATCAAATTATTTTCAAAATGCACTGACACCAAAATGTTCTTGGTATCGTCACCTAGTTCTATGGTATCTATAGAAACAATCCGTTGCCGAGCAACCTAGTCAGTTTGCAATGACAAATGCATCTATATACGTATTCAGCAATGAGACATAGTCAGTGATTAAAACATAAAGCAATGCATTTTTTGTAACACCTTATGATTTCGGAAATTACAATTTTAAAGGCGTTGAAACTCCCCAACAACATAGAACTCAATACCAAGTCTGATACGTCAGTTGTCTTCCCTGTCAACACCAACTATATACCTAGTTAACCGATGGTGTCGCCATTGACAACCCGCGCCAGAAAGTATGACAGCCATGACAGTTGATATGAGTTTTCCCTCACACGTTTTGCTGTCTTCGGAACTGTCATTTCGGTAACAGATACTGTCCCAAAAATAATTAACGTACTTATTTCTGCTAGACATTTGACAATTATAATGAAAACTATGGACGTTTGGGAGCAGGTCACTTCTAAAACATATAAATTAGTGCTTATTCCACTCTTATTACAATGCACTTGTCATATCTGTGAGTTGACGGCAAGAGAACTATATGATGTATCGGAGAAATCTTTAGTATGCGTTGTCTTTCGAAGACATTAGACGGATAGAACGGCAATATTTTCTCTTCTGTTAAGACTATACAGCATGCATATTTATACTTATATGAAATATGTACTATTCCATATCTTCAAGTATGAGTTACGGCTTTGTATGTTTGATTTTGTTTTTGTTTTTGGTTGGGTTTTTTTTTGGGGGGGGGGGGGGTAGCAAATATGATGTCAGCATTTCATCAGCAGCATCGCATGTCGTCTTTGAATTTGTTAAGTGTCCGTGTTCTATTCTATCAGTTTTTGAAAACAATTTCTTTTTCCCCGATATTATGTAGTCGACGAGACAAGTGATCAGCTTATTTTGGATATCCATGTGCAAACTTAAACGACATTGGACATATCTGCCAAATTTAATCTTACTTTGTGTTTCAGTCGTACATGTGTTCCATGGTAAAGAACATGTATCAACGCAATAAAAATGTTTTGAAGTTCCTAGTTGTAATAAAAATGGGGGAAATGATTGACTTTTGGTTGAGTGGGCGCAGGCGGTCGGGGGTACAATACCCAATGTCGTCTGAAACACGGAATATTCATACCTGTCTACACTCAACAACTCGGGTGGAGTATTGAAAGGTCTGGGGTCGATATTCCAGAACAAGATGATGTGGCACTTAATGCTGCTATTGGAAGCACGGTCACACTACAAACAGAACACAATGCTTCTTCTTTAACACCAACGCAGGCATACACACATAGGGATAAATTAGTCAGGTGGCATAGCAGTTCATGCGAAATCCTCAACGATGTATTGATTAATGTCTATGCTAATTTATTGATTGTACAATTGTATCTGTGTGCACTGTGAAGCGCCTTTAGGTCCTCTTATTCTAGAATGAGAGTGTTTATATCAAATATTACATATTTATACGACTTTTCGCATTTAAAATTTTGCACAATTGAATTTTCTTCGGCAGTTGAACATGGAATAATTGACAATGTCTAATTGTTCGAGGTGCTTCATTAATATACATGTATATATATATCTGTCACAAACACAAAATATGATGTCCAAGGGCGATTTCAATGAAATCAAATATGAACTCGTATTAAATCTCTTATCGATTCTTGTACGATGCGGTACTTTATATTTTTTATACAGATTCAAAACGGGAAAAAGTTGAAGACTTTGAGTACTTTTTGATAGCTAGATTCGTGTGGAACAAAATCCTTTGTTTTACCACCTTCTTTAGGACGCTCTAATCTAGCGGTTAATTGCGAAAGGGTCGAGCCTCCTTAATATCATTACATGTATGAAGACCCTCGGTGCATCCGGGCAAACAAGACCGATGCTTCCTCAGTTTGGGTACATTTATTATTTATATATCCGGGTTTAAATTTCTAACTTTTGATAAAAATCAAAATAACTAGTTTCATAATTGTTTTAAATTAGAGTTAACTTTTTACAATGGTCTGTTCTTGGCCTGTTGTTAGGAGATGGCTATATAAGTTGTACAGATCATTTGTAGTCATTTTGGACAGTGAGATACATGTTTAACGGCAACTCTCGCGATCACGAGAAGATAACACACCCTCAAAGGATACCAATGGAGAAGATAGCATCGGGAATGTCAATAGAGAAGAGAAAGGAGAAAATATTACAATGGTTACAGTGGCTGAATTTTCTGTTAACTAAGCACTGCTATGTCAGCATACACCGGTCGTATATACCGTTAACGACAGGATCCGTATGATACAGTATCCATGAGTGCTTATTTAAGCGTTGAGCTGCTTTCAGTTAGCATTCATAGGCAACATGAATGCCACCTGGACAAAGGCAATTTTAATGAAGCTCGCTGGCAGCTCAATACTTATATTCAGCATTTTAAGAATCATGATAATGATGACGCCAGCATTGGGTCAGTGGCATCTATGGCCCTATGAATGCCAACTGAATTCGGCATGATTATATAGAGAATATACCAGGCAATGGTAAATATGATACCTTGACTGGAGCTATCGGTCTGTCATTTAAAGACCGATTCTTTACCAGACTGAGCACATTTGAAAGTTTAAATTTCTAACTTTTAAATATTGATGTTTCTAATTACAATGCAAAAGTATATTAAAAAAGAATTTTTGGGGATTAAAATTTTACGCTTTCATGAATAATTACTTTTTAGTGTTCTTCTCTTCTAGACAAATAATTTGCGAAATTTTCAACAAATTAATCAGACATCGATGCGTCAGAACACAGTTGCAATTGACATTTTCCGCTCTAGATCCCCAAAATTTCTATTTTTATTTCCAAAATATAAGCGATTTGCTGAATATGTAAGTAAAAACCGATTTTCAATATATTTATTATTTTATCAACAAATTTAAATCATCATATAAAATTGCTCTTTACTTACAGAACCTACATTTTAACTGTAGCGGCAACATGTCGATCTATTGTACGTTGCTAATTTATCAGATCGTTTCAAACCTCGGCGCCAGCAAATTTGTGGACGATATTTCTGGAGAAAGAACGGGTTTTGCTTTGAAACCTTAGCTAGTGTGTGATACTGGGCCATACATGTGTTAGTTTCGGTGACTACATACCGGAAACACCGCTGTCTCTATTGCTACTTCTGCTCAAACCGAATCAGCGTGATGTTTGTGTCTAGACGCTGGGAGTCTTTGGCCGTTTCACAAACTTCTGGAACCAATTAATTCCCCCTATTCTTATTGTGTAATCATATTAAATTTCCAGCGCTTTTTTACAATAAATTTGCCACTTGATACACCAGAGAGGCATGAAATGCTGTCATCGTTACCAAAATGGCGACCTATGTCGTGTACAGTTTACGGTTTAGTCACGTTTACCCGTACTTCCGGTAGAAAACGTTTGTTTTATGATTATTTTTTTCTTAAAGTTTATGACCCATAACTCAGAGCTTGATGGTGTTGACTGGCGGTAAGGAACACTGTTTGCCTCGCAAAGGAAGCGAAACTTAACGGTGTCGATTGTATTCACGTGCGAGCATTCTATACAAACTGGACGAGTCTTGGTCGTGTGAGCGCTCTAGTTGCGGCTGTGCCTCATTTAGCGCAAGTAATAGGTCGAACAAATGGTGTGTATCAGACTTGCTACAAATAGAAGCCAGTGCTGACATGCCGACAACCCAACTCTCCGGCTCATTTCCCCGGCCCCTGGCGCTCGGGAACCCGAGTGCGGGCCCCTAAAGATATATACACACCGACCCTGTCTTGGCAAGATGTCTCTGTGAGAAACGCTGGTAGGCGAAATGTCATGAGAAAAACTTCCCAAGTTCTCTTTAATATGCATGCATATCTACACTTGGATGTAGATAATGTGTTGGAATCTAACGAGATTTCACAAGCTCAGGTTATGCATGGATAAGCGTCGATGTGATTTGTAGCGATGGGGAAATACTTCAGTACATTTTTTTTTGCTGAAGACTTTCACCCGCAAAAAAACCGTAATGATTTCCCTACTGTTGTTGAGTTCGTTCAAACACGCTCATTTTTTTAAAAAAAAAAAGGTGAATTATTTTTAGATGTCAAATTGGTACATATGTTTACAAATGTTATTTAAAAGTCGCAACTGTTTAAATAAATCTATCAAAATCAATTCAAACTTGCGACCAAACCATATAGTTAATAAATGTTCAGGTAAAATTTTTAATTTGGATTACCTCCCTTCCTGCGTAAATCGGTCCCGAACGTTTGATGGCAGACGGACACATGACCGCGGTCCTATTGGGCCATTATCTAGACAGGTCAACCAGCATATAAACACATTACCTGTGTGATACCTGTCGGCACGAGCTGTAAAACTGACATGCGTATGATGTATGTATCGGACATATATGTGTGTAGATGTGTGTGTGTACTTTTATTGGCGGATATTATTAGTGAGGGAACAAATCTAGTATACGATTCTATACATACTTCGCCATTCTTCCATATAATTTTGATACCTTGATTTCACGTGATAATATAGCGAACAAATGCGAACGATGAGTTGAAGAAAGTCATATACGTAAATAAAGCATGAATATTTGCTTTCAAACCGTTGAGAACGTACATGTTTCTACGAAAACAATACCCCAAACAACAACAACAAAAACCTACAAAATCAGAATTTTCTTCGATTTCATTAAGATGTAAAATATCTGATATCGAAATATGGAATATTTCATTTTTGCAGATGTGGAACCATTTCGTAAAAGTTATTTTTTTTTGTCTTTCAAAAACCGTTATGCGGAGATTCTTATCCGAATTCGGATTTAATTGAATACAATTAGAAAACTTCAAAGAAAAAAATATCAATGAATTTAGAAAAAGAATAAATTTATAATCTTCAAAACGGCACTGTTTGCCAATCATACACAGTTGTCGAAAGAGCAGACGACATGCGTGCTCCTTCGGACGCGTGGACAGACATCAGACGAAGCATGGACGCGATGAACCTGAATTATCGAAGATTTTTGAGGTGCACGTAAAGACCTCTGACGCGTCAACGAGTTTCTGTTCACTGGCTCTAGAAGTCGTTAGCTAGTCGTGGAAAAGAAATGGGGCGGAAAAAAATTCACTTTTAAACCGTTTAAAGGTGAGAGGTTGCCTTTTTATAGTTTGTAATAGTCTAGCTATCCGTGCGATCAAATGGAGGCAATTTTAATGGTAATCAATACCAAAGACAGAAAAGAGAGAAAAACCCGACAAAATTCCTGTAAACCATCAGAGTTGCAGGCAAACAAAACGTTGCTGAATATTGTCCCGTGAATCTGACGATCATTGGATTCTTACCATTCAAAACTATCAATTTTTAGATTTATACAAATATGATAATTGTTCTACATGTATTTGTTTATGTAAGTATAACGATTTCATCAATCACAAACATCGAATTCATTACTTAAATCAGAGATACAAGTGATTTCTATCACTACCCCGACTACTGACACACGGGATGTCTAACACAACCCCGACTACTGACACACGGGATGTCTATCACTACCCCGACTACTGACACACGGGATGTCTATCACTTCCACGACTACTGACACACGGGATGTCTATCACTACCCCGACTAATGACACACGAGATGTCTATCACTACCCCGACTACTGACACACGGGGTGTCTATCACTACCCCGACTATTGACACACGGGATGTCTATCACTACCCCGACTACTGACACACGGGGTGTCTATCACTACCCCGACTACTGACACACGGGGTGTCTATCACTACCCCGACTACCGACACACGGGATGTCTATCACTACCCCGACTACTGGCACACGGGATGTCTATCACTACCCCGACTACTGACACACGGGATGTCTAGTACTACCCCGACTACTGACACACGGGATGTCTAACACTACCCCGACTACTGACACACGGGATGTCTAGTACTACCCCGACTACTGACACACGGGATGTCTAACACTACCCCGACTACTGACACACGGGATGTCTATCACTACCCCGACTACTGACACACGGGATGTCTAGTACTACCCCGACTACTGACACACGGGATGTCTAACACTACCCCGACTACTGACACACGGGATGTCTATCACTACCCCGACTACAGACACACGGGATGTCTATCACTACCCCGACTACTGACACACGGGGTGTCTATCACTACCCCGACTACCGACACACGGGATGTCTATCACTACCCCGACTACTGACACACGGGGTGTCTATCACTACCCCGACTACCGACACACGGGATGTCTATCACTACCCCTACTACTGACACATTGGATGTCTATCACTACCCCGACTACTGATACACGGGATATCTATCACTACCCCGACTACTGACACACGGGGTGTCTATTAATATCCCGACTACTGACACACGGGATGTCTATCATTATCCCGACTACTGACACACGGGATGTCTATCTCTACCCCGACTACTGACACACGGGATGTCTATCACTATCCCGACTACTGACACACGGGATGTCTATCACTACCCCGACTACTGACACACGGGATGTCTATCACTACCCCGACCACTGACACACGGGATGTCTATCACTACCCCGACTACTGACACACGGGATGTCTATCACTACCCCGACCACTGACACACGGGATGTCTATCACTACCCCGACTACTGACACACGGGATGTCTATCACTACCCCGACTACTGACACACGGGATGTCTATCACTTCCACGACTACTGACACACGGGATGTCTATCACTACCCCGACTACTGACACACGGAATGTCTATCACTAATCCGACTACTGACACACGGGGTGTCTATCACTACTCCGACTACTGACACACGGGGTGTCTAACACTACTCCGACTACTGACACACGGGTTGTCTATCACTACCCCGACTACTGACACACGGGGTGTCTATCACTACTCCGACTACTGACACACGGGGTGTCTATTAATATCCCGACTACTGACACACGGGATGTCTATCATTATCCCGACTACTGACACACGGGATGTCTATCTCTACCCCGACTACTGACACACGGGATATCTATCACTACCCCGACTACTGACACACGGGTGTCTATCACTACCCCGACTATTGACACACGGGATGTCTATCACTACCACGACTACTGACGCACGGGGTGTCTATCACTACCCCGACTACTGACACACGGGATGTCTATCACTACCCCGACTACTGACACACGGGATGTCTATCACTACCCCGATTTCTGACACACGGGATGTCTATCACTACCCCGACTACTGACACACGGGTTGTCTATCACTACCCCGACTACTGACACACGGGATGTCTATCACTACCCCGACTACTGACACACGGGATGTCTATCACTACCCCGACTACTGACACACGGGATGTCTATCACTACCCCGACTACTGACACACGGGATGTCTATCACTACCCCGACCACTGACACACGGGATGTCTATCACTACCCCGACTACTGACACACGGGATGTCTATCACTACCCCGACCACTGACACACGGGATGTCTATCACTACCCCGACTACTGACACACGGGATGTCTATCACTACCCCGACTACTGACACACGGGATGTCTATCACTTCCACGACTACTGACACACGGGATGTCTATCACTACCCCGACTACTGACACACGGAATGTCTATCACTAATCCGACTACTGACACACGGGGTGTCTATCACTACTCCGACTACTGACACACGGGGTGTCTAACACTACTCCGACTACTGACACACGGGTTGTCTATCACTACCCCGACTACTGACACACGGGTGTCTATCACTACTCCGACTACTGACACACGGGTTGTCTATCACTACCCCGACTACTGACACACGGGTTGTCTATCACTACCCCGACTACTGACACACGGGATGTCTATCACTACCCCGACTACTGACACACGGGTTGTCTATCACTACCCCGACTACTGACACACGGGTTGTCTATCACTACCCCGACTACTGACACACGGGATGTCTATCACTACCCCGACTACTGACACGCGGGATGTCTATCACTACACCGACTAGTGACACACGGGATGTCTATCACTACCCCGACTACTGACACACGGGATGTCTATCACTACCCCGACTACTGACACACGGGATGTCTATCACTACCCCGACTACTGACACACGGGATGTCTATCCATACCCCGACTACTGACACACGGGATGTCTATCACTACCCCGACTACCGACACACGGGATGTCTATCACTACCCCGACTACTGACACACGGGATGTCTATCACTACCCCGACTACTGACACACGAGATGTCTAATCACTACCTCGACTACTAACACACGGGATGTCTATCACTACCCCGACTACTGACACACGGGATGTCTATCACTACCCCGACTACTGACACACGAGATGTCTAATCACTACCTCGACTACTAACACACGGGATGTCTATCACTACCCCGACTACTGACACACGGGATGTCTATCACTACCCCGACTACTGACACACGGGATGTCTATCACTACCCCTACTACTGACACATTGGATGTCTATCACTACCCCGACTACTGATACACGGGATATCTATCACTACCCCGACTACTGACACACGGGGTGTCTATTAATATCCCGACTACTGACACACGGGATGTCTATCATTATCCCGACTACTGACACACGGGATGTCTATCTCTACCCCGACTACTGACACACGGGATATCTATCACTACCCCGACTACTGACACACGGGTGTCTATCACTACCCCGACTATTGACACACGGGATGTCTATCACTACCACGACTACTGACGCACGGGGTGTCTATCACTACCCCGACTACTGACACACGGGATGTCTATCACTACCCCGACTACTGACACACGGGATGTCTATCACTACCCCGATTTCTGACACACGGGATGTCTATCACTACCCCGACTACTGACACACGGGTTGTCTATCACTACCCCGACTACTGACACACGGGATGTCTATCACTACCCCGACTACTAACACACGGAATGTCTATCACTACTCCGACTACTGACACACGGAATGTCTATCACTAGTCCGACTACTGACACACGGGTTGTCTATCACTACCCCGACTACTGACACACGGGATGTCTATCACTACCCCGACTAATGACACACGGGATGTCTATCACTACCCCGATTTCTGACACACGGGATGTCTATCACTACCCCGACTACTGACACACGGGATGTCTATCACTACCCCGACTACTGACACACGGGATGTCTATCACTACCCCGACTACTGACACACGGGATGTCTATCACTACCCCGACTACTGACACACGGGATGTCTATCACTACCCCGACTACCGACACACGGGATGTCTATCACTACCCCGACTACTGACACACGGGATGTCTATCACTACCCCGACTACTGACACACGAGATGTCTAATCACTACCTCGACTACTAACACACGGGATGTCTATCACTACCCCGACTACTGACACACGGGATATCTATCACTACCCCGACTACTGACACACGAGATGTCTAATCACTACCTCGACTACTAACACACGGGATGTCTATCACTACCCCGACTACTGACACACGGGATGTCTATCACTACCCCGACTACTGACACACGGGATGTCTATCACTACCCCTACTACTGACACATTGGATGTCTATCACTACCCCGACTACTGATACACGGGATATCTATCACTACCCCGACTACTGACACACGGGGTGTCTATTAATATCCCGACTACTGACACACGGGATGTCTATCATTATCCCGACTACTGACACACGGGATGTCTATCTCTACCCCGACTACTGACACACGGGATATCTATCACTACCCCGACTACTGACACACGGGTGTCTATCACTACCCCGACTATTGACACACGGGATGTCTATCACTACCACGACTACTGACGCACGGGGTGTCTATCACTACCCCGACTACTGACACACGGGATGTCTATCACTACCCCGACTACTGACACACGGGATGTCTATCACTACCCCGATTTCTGACACACGGGATGTCTATCACTACCCCGACTACTGACACACGGGTTGTCTATCACTACCCCGACTACTGACACACGGGATGTCTATCACTACCCCGACTACTAACACACGGAATGTCTATCACTACTCCGACTACTGACACACGGAATGTCTATCACTAGTCCGACTACTGACACACGGGTTGTCTATCACTACCCCGACTACTGACACACGGGATGTCTATCACTACCCCGACTAATGACACACGGGATGTCTATCACTACCCCGATTTCTGACACACGGGATGTCTATCACTACCCCGACTACTGACACACGGGATGTCTATCACTACCCCGACTACTGACACACGGGATGTCTATCACTACCCCGACTACTGACACACGGGATGTCTATCACTACCCCGACTACTGACACACGGGGTGTCTATCATTACCCCGACTCCTGACACACGGGATGTCTATCACTATCCCGACTACTGACACACGGGATGTCTATCACTACCCCGACTACTGACACACGGGATGTCTATCACTACCCCGACTAATGACACACGGGATGTCTATCACTACTCCCGACTACTGACACACGGGATGTCTAACACAACCCCGACTACTGACACACGAGATATCTATCACAACCCCGACTACTGACACACGGGATGTCTATCACTACCCCGACTACTGACACACGGGATGTCTATCACTATCCCGACTACTGACACACGGGATGTCTATCACTACCCCGACTACTGACACACGGGATGTCTATCACTATCCCGACTACTGACACACGGGATGTCTATCACTACCCCGACTACTGACACACGGGATGTCTATCACTACCCCGACTACTGACACACGGGATGTCTATCACTACCCCGACTACTGACACACGGGATGTCTATCACTACCCCGACTACTCACACACGGGATGTCTATCACTACTCCGACTACAGACACACGGGATGTCTATCACTACCCCGACTACTGACACACGGGATGTCTATCATTACCCCGACTACTGACACACAGGATGTCTTTCACTACCCCGACTACTGACACACGGGATATCTATCACTATCCCGACTACTGACACACGGGATGTCTATCACTACTGACACACAGGATGTCTATCACTACCCCGACTACTGACACACGGGATGTCTATCATTACCCCGACTACTGACACACAGGATGTCTTTCACTACCCCGACTACTGACACACGGGATATCTATCACCACCCCGACTACTGACACACGGGATGTCTATCACTACCCCGACTACTGACACACGGGATGTCTATCACTACCCCGACTACTGACACACGGGATGTCTATCACTACCCCGACTACAGACACACGGGATGTCTATCACTACCCCGACTACTGACACACGGGATGTCTATCACTACCCCGACTACTGGCACGCGGGTTGTCTATCACTACCCCGACTACTGACACACGGGATGTCTATCACTACCCCGACTACTGACACACGGGATGTCTATCATTACCCCCACTACTGACACACGGGTTGTCTATCACTACCCCGACTACTGACACACGGGATGTCTATCATTACCCCGACTACTGACACACGGGATGTCTATCACTACCCCGACTACTGACACACGGGATGTCTATCATTACCCCCACTACTGACACACGGGTTGTCTATCACTACCCCGACTACTGACACACGGGATGTCTATCACTATCCCGACTACTGACACACGGGATGTCTATCACTATCCCGACTACTGACACACGGGATGTCTATCACTACCCCGACTACTGACACACGGGATGTCTATCACTACCCCGACTACTGACACACGGGATGTCTATCACTACCCCGACTACTGACACACGGGGTGTCTATCACTAACCCGACTACTGACCCACGGGATGTCTATCACTACCCCGACTACTGACACACGGGATGTCTATCACTACCCCGACTACTGACACACGGGATGTCTATCACTACCCCGACTACTGACCCACGGGGTGTAAAATGGAAATGCGTAAAGTACTTTTTCCATGGTTCAACGTTCGACGTTCGGCCGTTGTCCGGCGTCAACTTTTTTCAAAAACCAAAATGCCAAATACCATGATATTGGGCCAGTCGCATGCTAGGGTGAAAGGCTAGAAAGTTTGTCCAAATAAATGACCTTGACTCACTTTCAATGGCATAATGATCAAATGTCTTAAATCATTAAGTGACATTTGCTCTATAACCAAAAGGCCCAATTTCCTGATATTGGGCCTGTAGCATGCTAGAGGGTTACTTAGTTTGTTTAATTGCATTGCAATGACCCACTTTCAAGGTCACATGGATCAAACGGTTTAAAATATCCAAACAACTTCTTCTAAATAACTAAAAGGTCCAGGATTCATATCTGGCATGTGGATGGTAGCATAAGTGGTACAAACATTGTTAGTATAATGACCTTGACCCACTTTCAAGGCCACAAGGTCAGAAATTTCAAAATCTTTGAACGACTTCTTCTAAATAACCAAAGCTCCCAGGTACTGATATTTGGGGGGGGGGGGGATTCTAAGTTTGTTCAAATGAACGGATTTAATCCACTTTTAAGGTGAAATGGGTATTATCAAAATCTTCAAGCAACTTCTCTATAGCTAAAACGCCAAGGGTACATGTATGTTTATTGATATTGGGCAAGAATTGAAGACTTAAGAATCAGTCTTCTATGGTGTCATATGAATTGTACACAAATATTATGTATATAGCTGTATTTTAGTCCACAGTTAAACATTTCATGTATGAGATTAAAAGTAGGTAAGCGATTCAGGCCCATTGGGCCTCTTGTATTCATTTTTTCCTGAATAATTAATTAATCAAACATTTTTTTTGTATATATTTGCGTTACTTTAAAGTAAACGACATTGACGGAACAGTCATGATTTGAATAAATCATGCGCCAATAATAAACGTGGTCACTTGATCGTTTGACGCAGGGGCGTTCCCCGTTTTGTCCGAAGCCAAGCGGCAAAACGCTCCCTGAGCAAGATTGATATATTACGTCATAAGTTGACCACTTGACCGGTTGTACATGTATCGTAGGTAGCTGTTTTCAGTTGTTTATTCATGTAAAGAAGAAACAATAATATTCAACGGAACAGATTCATGTAACATTTTTTACTTTTGTTTTCATTTTTTTCGGACGCTGTTAAACGCAACAGACATGCCAACGCAATCGTCAACGATAAATTGATACGACCCATTGTTCCTTGAACGAAACGTTTCGCCCTGAAATGGAAACCTATGTACCATTTTTGTTTTACATTTAGACTATGATTAAGCTACCTCGGTGTCACGACAAAAACACGACCACGACCAAATCTAAACACACGTACGTCATTTCTTTTTTAAATGGTAAATCGAGAATTTAAATTGTGAAACGAGAATCCAGAAACTGCAGTTTTCGTTGCTTCGTGTTGTACTGAATTTTAAAAAAAAAGGGAATTCTGGTACTTTCGCCATTTCACCCTAAAAGACGAAACAACGAGAATTAAACTACATGTAGCTATACTTTTTTTCTCTCTCATTACTGGCCTGTCTAGGGCAATACATATATGATCGCTGTGGTTGTAATAAATACACACCTACCCATGCACTACAGCATCGGGGGGATTGGTCGAGTGGTTAACATTCCGGCCTTCCATGCAGGCGGCCGGGGTTCGATCCCCGTAATCGTCATACGCATGGAACATTCAGAGAAAGTGTTTTTCTCCTGCCCACACAACTCCAACAACCCAGTACAGGTGGAGTATAAAATGGTCTGGGATGGATGTTGCAGTTTCTGTGATGTTGCATTCAAGTGTGGTGGCACTATAAAAGATGCCGTGGGAAACACGGTCCCACTACAAACAGAACACAATTCATCTCCAGCACACACGCATACATACACACACACATATGGAGACATTAGCCAGGTGGTATAGGACAAGTAGTTAGCGCCCTATAAGGCAGCTCCTGCGAACTCCTCAGAATTGTATATGATAGAACTGTATGTGTTAATTGTATTGATTGTATAAGAATTGTATATCTATGTACTGTAAAGCGCTTTAGAGTGGCTTATGTTAGCTAGATAGAGCGCTATATCAAATATTGTATATTATTATTATTATTATTATTATCGGCGTGACGTCACAATGGTTCAACAATGACTTGACCTCACGAATCCACGGTAAACTCTGATGTTTAAAAGAGAAAAAGGGCGATGTGATGAAATTAAAATTAAAATCTTTCACGATATTTGAACCATGTATCATCATTGACATTAGAGATTATTTTTCCGGCACAAACTACGTTTGCAAAATGGGGTATGCTTATTCTCGCTGACGCATTCGTTTTCGTAAAAAACGCTCAAAGGAAAAGTTGATATTTTCAAAATGTTAGACAGTCAAAAGGTATTTTCATGGTATTTGAGCTTATTCAGATAGTTGAAAGGGGAGAAAAATTATCTTTCCTGACCAAGGTGTAAGATAGGGAAATTCCACCCACGGGCTTTTCAATTTGGCAAAACCTTCGGCAAAGCCTCGGGTTTTACCAAATTTGAAAACCCCTCGGGTAGAATTTCCTAATCCTGCACACCCCTGGTCATGAAAGATTCTTAGAGTAATCTCGAGGTCAAAAGACGCAACAACGAGCAGGTGCAAATCAGGCACCGTATACAAGACAGTTTAACACTAACTAATCATGTATTTGCTAATCATGTATTTGGCCCCAATGGATTCGTACAAGTATTGAGCTCTTAGGGATGTCTCACAATGACCGAGATATATCAATTATGTAATGTGGCCGGTCCGGGGGAGGGGGCGTCTCACAATGCAAAATAAAACAGCTTTGACTTTGAGAGGACGTACGTGTCTCTATAAGCAAAATAAAAGGAAATAAATCGGGGACGGCTCGAAATGACAAATAACTTTACCATGCTCGAGGGGATATCTCAAAAATGACATACAGATGGTCGCTCATCAAGTCCGCTGCCGCCGCAAGAACAAACACTTCATCTTCAACGAGGCAACTTTCAATTATTAGAAGGATGCATTACTGGCTACAGTGTTAATATTTACACAACTCGCCAACACTTCATAGCAATATCATAAGAGAGGAAATCAATCTTTCAATTGTACAAAATTCATTACGGGAGAACGAATTCTAAAGAAATTGCATTAACAGAATTAAACAAGGGAGATAACTAGGTGTATAAATGTAGGTGATTTCATCATGCAAAGAAATGATATTATATACACATTAAGAAAACATTAATGTCCGGAGCAAGCGAGCCGACAAATCACCATATTACTTTTGTTCTCTGATGGAAGGTTATACGATATGAACAATATTGCCATCCACGCCACATAAAGTAGAAATACCTACTGAGGCGTGCAATCAAGAGCTTCCCGTTTTATCACGTATACCATTCAAACATACAAATGACATGATGAACGGAAGTGAATGAATGAGAAAACATTTGCGTGAGTCAGATCATCCGTGCCGATAAAGCTATCCGTGTACAATAGTCATATGTACATATAGTGTTTTCTGTTCCCTGGTAGCTAATAGTGATAATGTTACGTAAGCCATACAGAGTGTGAGTCTTGTTAAAGATTTTATTGTCTTCTTCTTCTTCTTCTTCTTCTTCTTCTTCAACAGCATCGTGATCATGGCTGCCCTGACAGACAACAGACAGGCAGACAGGCAATTAACACTTAGACTACACAAGAATGCACAGCCGTGTGCCAGTTAAAATTGATAACGCTAATGACAACCTTTCTTTAACACAAGGTATAACGGATTTCAGTGTTTATCCTCTTGAAAAGAGCAAAGCAAACACCGGTTTGCACTACCTTTGTCACGTTTTGCTCAAAATAAATGCAGAACCCTTGATTTGAACTTCATGTGATAACGAAATTTAAAAAAAAAATATTGAAATCTTACTTTTTTTCTCTTGATATACTTTCTATTAATTTAGATATTTTTCTTTTAATACATTTCAACATTTTGATAATTTCTTGCTTTGGTTTTTGTTTATTTTTCTATTTAACCTGTTTGATTTTTTCTTCACCGAAGAATGACGGAATAAGTTGATATTTCATGTGCATAATTAATTAATTATCAACGAAATGAGGTCACAGTAAAGGCAAAGAGGTTTGAAAATAGACTAATGTCACAGATTATCAGGAGTAAGAAAGGGCAGATATAGTTGGTTATTAAACGTTTTTCTATATTATGAATTTCATTAATCCTTCCGCTCAAATGTTGCAAAGCTGCACTACCATTTTTTTCAGAAAGTTGATCTTCAAAACGTCAATACAATTAAAATGTCAAACAATTTACGCATACGTATCGGGCAATGTGGGTACTACAAGTTCTGTTCGCAGTATGTGGGGTAATGAAGACTAAACGATGATATTAAAAAGATGACCTTTTTAAAAATTCGGATTATAACAATAATTTATATACCACAACTTCATATCGTGTAACACGGGGTAACGACGGTAGTTCCTTGTCACTGCTAGAGATAGATGTCACTATCTATGTTGTGACAACCTCACTTCCGGTCTTGATTAGCCACGTTCTAATACACTCATTTCTAATATACATGTTCGACTGCTTTTACAATTAATCAATGTAGCATTCTAAATTCAGAGACACACTGGAAATTCTTCCACCAAAAATCTAGACATTTCTGTGTACCACGTACAATACTTTTGCTTTTTTTTTTAAATATTTCGAATTACATCGAATGCAACTGATATTTCTCTTAGGTCGTTGTTTTGTTGTTGCTACGTCATTGCTGTTGTCGTCATCTGTGTTTTTGTGATTATTTCTATTTCTGCGCATATTGTCGACGTGTCGTTGTTGCTATTGTTTGTGTTGTCGTCGTCGACGTTGACGATGCTGCTGTTTTGTGTTGTTTTTTCAAACATTCATTTTTAATAACTGACTGCAACAGTTTTTTTTTGTGGTTGACCTCGCCGAGTAATTCCTTACGTTATATTATTGTATTACTCTTGTACGAGTACACCTGGTTTCAGATTCTTTCATTTGCTATCCCTGACGGCCGACCTAGACTAGTGGTCAACATACATCAGTCTCGGATTCTCGTCACAAATGGTCCACATTCTCTAGTAATGTGGCAAACTTTTCACGCGATATTGTGTGAAGGTGTTGGATATTTGTACCTTTAAACTGTCGACAACAGCGTTTAATGCCGGCTTGTAACCAACATACATTCAAATCCCATTCAAATCCCGGACGTTCGAAATATGATACATATTCAAGTATATAATTATCGTCAATTTAAACTAGTTGGCCGACTGACTCGGTGTCATTGACACGGAGTCGGTATTAGTAATGAAATACCGGAGTTGCTACTCATCCACGGTATCGCTATCGTTCCGCATTCCGTACCATGTTATGGTCTAGTTACAAAAACCACAAATTAGCCTACGATACCAAGGTGACGTGTTTCAAGTACATAAAAAATACGTGACAATTTTGCAATACACGTTGTTGACAGCATGCCAAACCACGTTTTTGCATATCTTGCTATAGAATTCTAAAACCGAATATATCTAAAACAACCCTTAAAGGCCCAATTCGCGATTCTGGAAAAATTTCGAAAACAAATCTAGTTGATAACCATGCAAAAATAAGCCTAAAACGAAGTAAACCTGAGCGGTGGTAAACAAGAAACTCTTGGCAAAAAAATCCAAAGAATTCAAAATAATTCAGGTGGGGCCACTTCAACAACAATCCGAAGGTAGAAGACAGTTCGAAATGGACGCACGTTTACAAATACCGAGTTTCAACTGCTGCTGTACTGGTAAGAATTCATCTTGAATATTGCTGATATCAGTTAATCTTAACTAAATCTATAAATATTATAAGTTATTAGGCTTGATTTTCGCTTCAAGTTTTGCCGAAAGTTACGTATATTGGGCCTTTGAATAAATGATTTAACTTTTGACATTTTCATTGGAACTGTATTGTGCTTTATTTTTAGAAATGCTGCCCTGGAGGAAGGGCGTTAGAATTGTACCTGCTGCCCTCATTGAATCATCGTAAGAGGCGACTAAGTTTGGGACTTATCTTTTCCATTCTTTCTATTTAACTTCCTCCTTCCTAATGTCTCCCTTGGCATTACCTCGCTTTTGGCGTTGAGTTGATCGTTCGCCACTGTAAGGAAGGTAATGGGTTCTGTCCCCAAGCCGAAACATCTCTCCTGCGCCTCCCAAATACGCACGGTCTCAACAAACAACCACATCGCTTACACCGGGAGGCCGTCCTTAAATTACCTCGGCTGTTAATAGGACGCAAAACAATGAACCAAACCGAACCAATTTTAGAATTGATGTCAAAATCTATGTTTGTGACATTCTGTATTCTACCACCTGTTTTAACACTCCTCAGTGATCGATGCTAGGGGCCAAAAGGTGGGAATTCAAAATTTCTCTACTCAAATGAGATAAACCATTTTGCATTGTGTACCTTTTTATTTCACACGCTTCTTCCCTTTTCCTTTTTATTTCACACCCTTCTTCCCTTTTTCTTTTGTTCTATTTTGCATTGTGTACCTTTTTATTTCACAATATTCTTCCCATTTTCTTTTGTTCAATTTTGCATTCGTCGTCTCGTTGTTATCAAGCATCATAAACCATCGTGACCAAATGCAGCTTCTTTATTATTTTTTGTCTTTTAATCGACTAACATATGTTTCATATCAGAACGGGGTAGCATTTCAGTTCAGAAGAGGAGGAGGACGAATTCTCCATATTGAGGACAATCAATTTAAATTGTGGAAAACTAAAGAGACGATTTCGAGAAATTCATTTGACCTCAAATTTTAGCGCTAATTAATACACGATACGTCATTGTGACGTGATATTGTGGCGCTGAAGATTGAAACATTGAATCACGTGCCTTCGTTCCGATTCCACTACTGAAACTTCGAATCGAAAAGTGGCGGAGGGTAGAAACTTCCTTCAGGGAATCTAGTCTATATTTCAAATGCAGGTTGATCAGAATTATGGGCAAGTTTTACGGTCACCATCTTCGTCTAATTGAGAAATATTCTGTATCTTTAAGTGATATGAAGATGGACGTTTTTGAGTATGCTTATTAGTGTGCTTATTTGTTGTGATTGACAATGATACTAGGTTCTCGTTTTGGAACTTGATGCTTACTTGGATGTGACAATAATTTACAGGTGTCGTCGATGAAGCAGAAGACGCTTACTCTTCCGGAACACTTGGTCTTATTCTCTTGTGCTTTTACGAGAGTTTTGTTTTGTTGACGCTTTCGTATTCTCTGATTTTTCATGGCTTGAGTTGCTATCTTAACTCACTGAACAGTTTTATATTTTCACTTGAAAGACAATTTTACCTGTCAGTTAAAATTCCGAACCGTCAAATTTGTGTTCGAAAACATACTAAAGTGGATGTTACTTTTAATATGACTTCATACCAAAAAAGGCTGATTTCATATCACCTCTACTTGAGGCTTAATAATCCAAATAAATGAAACATCAATATTGCCTCTTTATTGAATGTACACTTTCATATTATGCAGTCACGTCATTATCTTCAGTCACATCTTCATATATATCTCATATTTAAACCGTCGTCAGTTGTTGCATATCAAATTACTCGCCAAACTGATTTCTAGGACGTTAAACATTTGTCATCAGGTGCTCTTTTGTCTTCCTTTAATTATAAAGATCCACTACAGCAGGAAATGTTCAGCTTTGAGATTTGTTTTTTGCTAGGTAACAAGATGTGACAATTTTTATTTTAAAATTGACTGAAGAATGCGCGACGTTTGGGAGACAAGGCTTAATCGGTTCTTTTTAAAAGGAAGTAAAAAAATAGGGGGAGACCACTCTTAATACACCTAAAAAACTTACCGAACACAGCCAGACATCGTTTTGTATATAACGATATAGCGTTGTCGTCTTGGGGAGAAATTGCTTTATAATATGACGGTACGTTTTATTCGTATACGGGTCATTGCATGCAACATCCTAGTCTCGTCCATAAACGGCGCCAAGGTGTCAAAACTTGACATGTACGCTAGGTGGCGCCCGACTAGAGTGGGTGTGGTTATGCGCGTGAGTGCGAGCCTGGATAGGTACCATTATTCAAGGCAACGCAAAAGTGCCCATAGAACCGGTTATTTCTACTCATTCACACAAAACTTTCCCCCAATTTCACAATTTGCCAAATTGTAAGAATTAAGAACAGGCACGTCAAAACTCCGACCTTACCGTTCCGTCATGTCCTTATATATATCCGTGATCCGTGCGAGAGTCCCTAATTTGCATGTATTATGTACGTACTTATCCTTCAGATTACACGGTACGGACTGCGGCACGCGTTATTACCCAACACTCCCAGAACCAAGTGCCATTCGGAAGCGCTTGCCGGAGCACGAATAGTCTTGGTAATTCTTGGCAGATAAATAACAACTTCTTTGACACTTTAAGGTTTGCAAAACGTATGAGGCGTCAGCGTCATCATTATTGTCTAGGCTGGGATTAAAACGTTGCCTACAAATAATTCACGTGCATATATTTCCTCTTAAAACGGAGATGGCGTGACCGATGGCGAACGCTGTGGACGAAGCAAGCACAGGAGATGTCGCAATGTACGCTGTGTTCTAGTCTGACAGCAATTCTGGAATAATAAAATCGGGCCTTTATTTAAAAGCTTTTATCGTCCAAAACTGAAAATAAAATTGCACTTTACCAATGGGTATATGAGTGAGTGCTGGTGAGCGAAGCCAGTATGCCCGAACTGAATGAGCGTCATGAATGGTTTTCTTGCATGAAGATGCATTGAAAAGAGCTGTATTGATATTCTCCAGTTTCCCTGTTCCAATTAGAAGCGTAAATCGTGAGTTTTTAGGTCAACTTTAATGTTTGTTGAGATAGATTGTAAAAGATGGTTAAATACAAAACATGAATAAATGCAGGTACTTAACCAGGCATAAGTCACATATATCTCGCGCTGTCACACGATGCAGGTTTAAAGATTGATATGGAAGGTCCCGAGACGAGCGCACTTAAATCTAGGTTAGAATATGCTGCAATCCCTTCCCAATCAAAAACTTGCAATTTTGCATACATACCTATTGAACTTACATGGTAGCTGTTTTAGTCTTTATGATCAGCTTGTGATTGTAATTTAAGCTTTTCATGTTGACAATATCGTTGTTTATGACAACTCATAGACGGGACGATAATGATGATAATGATGATGATAATGATGATGATGATGATGATGATGACGATGATGATGATGAATAAACAACATTTATAAAGCGCTCTATATAATTTGTAAAATTACTCTAAAGCGCTTCACAACATGTAGATAATAATTTGATACTTACACAGCATAAATAAAGAAGTTATTACAATCTAAGCTAATGTGATAATATAAAAAAATGCATATAAATAAGAACTTCATCTACTGTAGATAAACAAATGTCAGTATATACATGTCGCTGGTACCCTAATATGCAGAGGTGAAAAGGTACGTCTTCAGATGTTTCTTGAATTTGGCCAGAGTATTTGTTGATGATGTTATGATGATGATGATGATGATAATGATGATGATGATGATAAATGACGACGACGACGACGACGACGATGTTGATAATGATGATGATGAATTACGACGACAATGATGATGAATGACGACGACAATGATGATGATGATGATGATGATGATGATGACAAAAATCATATTTTATAATTCAAAATTTGAGTATTCCAGAATAATACGTTGGACATCTTAAAGGGAAAATTAGAAAAAAGTACCAACCCCGCATGAATTTTTTACACGTGGGGCATGCGATAACTGTTGGTATGACAAGGGTTTTCCTTACTGGTACCAGTTAACATTGAATTGTGTTGGAATCAAGTTAGAAGTACACCAAATATGTATTACATGTACTGTGTGCCTTTCAAATTCGAATTAATTCATTTTTCGTCAGGTTTTTTACAACTCTGTAATTAAATTGTATCTTAATAACACTTAAACTGTATAAAGAATTAGAGGAATTTTAAAGGTTGGAAGTGGTTATACTCCAGTGTGTACAACTTAATGGCTTCATAAATACCTTTATTCGGTGCGTTGATTTAGACTCTGATCGTATAATTTTCTGTCTAACACTGTAACCCGGCTTTAGAAGTGACATTTTAATTCTATTTTATATATCCTTGTCTATAGGTAGGCGATTTGGGAGTCCCCATGTGGTTTCCTTCTCCTGAACTACCCTTATATTCTATATCTTAAATAGATTGACTTAACTTGGGAAATGGTTATTTTAAATCCCCTATCAATTAAAAAAATGCAATTACTGAACATGAACGATTTTTTTGTATTCCCATATTTCTATTTTTTAATCGGGTTTAAAGACAAAATTTCTCATACCTGCATATTTCGTGTAAATTGTCCGTACATTAGCTAGTATCTCGGTGACTAGATGTCTCACGTGCCTTGGCCTAGCTCCAGCACGCGTAAAGGTCGGTCAGCGGAAGGACGGGCAGAAAGTGGTTTGAAAAAAAGACCGCCACCTCCTTTCCCTGCAAACAACTGAAATAATCTTGAAAACATTGTCGCAAAAAATATTTTGGGAAAGAAAAGCATATATGGTTCCTATGGCTTCAAAACTAAATCACATTGTATGGTAATGAGTTGTAACGTTCTGTATTGTATATTGTATTGTGTGTAGTGTATTGTACTGTATATATATGCGCAACACATTCATATATTTATTGTTTGTATTGTTTATCTAAGGAAAAGGAATTTTCATAATCATATTATTAATAATTCCAAAATAGCTTTTGTGTCACGCCTTACTTGTCAGTGATACTTACACGTATAATGTATCATCATCTAAACGCTCTGAACGTATAGGCCTAGAGCCCAACTGGTTCAAGCGCTTCACCTGCCGAATGTCAACGAAATGCTTATCCAAGATGGCGACGACATGTTGACTATGTTGTGTTACATATTAAAATTTTGTTAAAAAAATCTATTTGAGGTAATTAGTATAACTGTCAGCTCATTAAATTGTATCTGTGTCTTAATCAACTTCTTTTTTTTTAAAGATTTTCTTTTTTACATTTATTTTGATGATAAATGTGCTTTCTTCTTCCATCTTTGGCAACTTTTTTTTAAAGCGTCGGCTATGTACAGTTAAGATCCCAAAATACACCATTATTGTTTTCTGTTAGCTATTTTGTTGTTACATTCATGCAGAATTGTATAATGCATGGCATGCAATTCGTATGGAAATATGCTCCTTTGGAAAGTAGTTGCGCAATTGTTTGACAGAAATGACAATATTATGATATGATTTCATTATTTTTGCCCTGCAGTTATGGCGTAAGGACCACATTGTATGATCGTAAGCGGCGACTGAATTTAGAATCTTGTCTTTTCTTTTCCTTTTAAACAACTTTCTCCTTCCTGTTGTCTCCCTTGACAAAACCTCAATTTTGACCTTTAGTTGAGCGTTCACCCCCGTGAGGAAGGCTTTGGGTTCTGTCCCCTGGCCGAGACATATACCGAAGTCTGAAACAATGGTAGTTACTACTCCCTGTGAGGAAGGCTATGGGTTCTGTCCCCTGGCCGAGACATATACCGAAGTCTGAAACAATGGTAGTTACTACTCCCTGTGAGGAAGGCCTTGGGTTCTGTCCCCTGGCCGAGACATATACCGAAGTCTGAAACATTGGTAGTTACTTCTCCCTGCTCGACGCTAACCATTATGGAAGATGACGTAACACACACATGTGCTGCACCTTTTTTATTTATTTATTTTTTAAATTTATTGATAGATACAGCATGCCAAAAAAATGAATTAAACTGCACCATACAGCTGTTTAGTCCTCCTAGGACTCTTTAGTGTTGCTAGGGGCCAAAAGGTGGGAATCCAAAATTTCTAAACTAATATAGAAGCAGAAGGGTCAGGTGCGTAAACGACTGGTTCATCCATTGTAAGTATAATGTGGCCGGGTGGGGGTGTCCTGAAGGGGGGGGGGGGGGGGGCTCCGGCGGTATACTTCAGTACGGGAGCACTTTACATCCGGGCTATCGCAAGGAAGCTTATCCAACACACAGGCACTCAACACACACTTCGCGTACCCCGGAATTCTGTCCTTGAATGACCTTGGCTGTTAATAGGACGTAAAAACAATCAAATCGAACCAAGCTCTGTTGGTCATGTACTTTTATCTTAATTTTCTTTTATGGTTTGTCTCACGTTTAATTAAGATTTATACTATTTCACGTAACGTTGAATATCTAGGCTGCCATTTTTGTTTACAGAAATAACTTTAATTTTTCAACAAGGGCAACGAGACTAGGGTAGGCTCCATCATCACCTTTCTGTTTGTGTAGATCTAAATGTGATTGCAAGCGTAGTTTTGATGTCCTATCTCCGATATGTTGGATACCAGCAAGGTTAAGGCAACGAAAGCATTGGGACAAGGGGCAACTAGTACAATAATTCTAATGCATTTATGCTTCATATTAATCACAAAAATTCATCTACTCAAAACCACATAGGAATTTCGAAACTATTATTAATTGAGCCACAAGTAAAACGCAATCGATGTTTTTTTAAACGTGATGGCGTCTGAAGTCTCAAAACAGTGAACATTTTGTTCAGATCTTAATGTGGAAACGTTATTTTGCCATCCTCCCTGAACGTATTTGATCGTATAGGGTATTCCTGTTTCAAACCATCAAACTTGTCTCTCGTTTTTCATTTCGCGTTGAAAGTAAAACATGTACAGTCAATTCGCCGAACGTCAATTTATCCGAAAACTTGCGCATCACACCAGTAAAAAACGGGCCTTTAAATGCATTTACGCTGAGTAAAGGTGCTGAAGAAATTGGAACCCCATTTTAATTACCGGATCTGTCGGGTATTGTCAAGCCTTAGTCGCTAACGAACCAAGTTGCTTGACAGTTCTGGACACGATACGTTTTTTTTATTCCATTTTTTATTCAAACTTAGCCTGATGTTGTTATCTCCTTATGTAATTTGCCGTAATGTTTTCGACGTGACAAGCGAAGAATAAATTCAATAATAAAAAGCAGCAGAATTGATAAGACCGTGATCCAAGTCTAGCGGCATCACGCGATATAAGTATTAAAACGAAATGGAAATACTTATAAGGTGGGGATGAATTAATCACGAACCTTCTAAATGTTATAAATTAAAGCTAAATGAAGGACAGAAATAAACTTGATAAGCCTTGCAAAGATTCAATTTAATACAAAAACATACAAACCCCCATTATACCTATATATCTACTATATAACTATATTATTTACAACAAATATTTACTTAGGGTCGGTTTTCGTATCCATTCAAACAATTTCTGATGGAATGGGAGAAAAAAAGAGATGAAAAAAATGAGAATTTCTTATCGAGATGAAGGAGTGATAAGCCTGCCCAGTGGGATTCCTCAGCCGCCACGGAACGCCGAGATATAAACTGACGGGATATGATGATATGATAAGTACCTGTAAATGACACACCGAATCCAGTTAACTGACGTTAATGGGGGAATGTAATGGCCGCTAGTACATCCTCCGTGCTACCATACTCCCACCCTCCCTCTTCTTAATATTTCCTCGGCAAATGCCTTGCTACAGTATGATTCTCTAACCCACATTCTCTTTTCAAACTTTTGTTTGCCGACAAAACAATTAGAGCCAGTTTGGTTATCATATTTCGCATATATTCGTCTAAGGTTTGCAGTATACGTTTTTTCACAATCTCGATTCCCTCTTCAAATCATAGCATTTAGTTTTGAGATCGTCCCCGATGTATTTTTCTTGACTTTCCGTACAAAAGAGCTCCACTAGTACAATGTCACTCAAGCTCTTGAAACATTCAAAACTGGAAGTTTGCACGCAAATTTGAAAAAAAAAACCGAGTTGTTTCCTTGCTCAGTCCTACAATGTACGTTCAGAAATTGTTTGAGGTCGCCTTTTTCTTTCTCACATGCAGTTCCTTAATTTTCGCATCCCTAAGCTCAAAAACAATATCAAAACAAATCTGTCGGTGCATACCATGCCATAGTCCAGAAAGAGGTCGAACTTCACCTCCCAGTAATCCGCCCCTCCTTTTCTCAACTTTACATTCACACACTGTGTAAATAATTTATTTCACTTCCTCTCAGATATCAGTCAAGATGGAGTTAAGATTTCTACCCTGTACCATATGTCAGAAAAAAAACTGCCTCTATTCCGTCTATCTAACTTCTTGACATTAAGGGACGATGGAAGTGTCAGATTATGGCCGGGTCGGGTAAGGATCTACACTACGAGTGGTGTACTTATATCTGGCCTAGACAAAACAGACAGATATGTTTTTCTAGCTGTTGTATCTTTCTCCTTTACTATTCTGTTGGGTAATACGTGAGCTTTGTAACCTTATCCTGAAATCAGGTACTCTCAGCCTTCTTCTCTACTTTTTTTCTTTTTTTGACCGTTTGGTTTTATATTTTAGATTTCACACTAAACAACATATTCACATTTAAAAAGATGACGTAACACACACAAATGCTGCGCCTTTTAAATTTAGTAATATATACAGTATGCCGAATAATGAATTAAACTGCATTGTACAGCTGTTTCGTTCTCCTAGGACTCTTCAGTGATGCTAGGGGCCAAAAGGTGGGAATTCAACATTTCTAATCTAATGAAGAAGCTGAACGTTCAGGTGCGTAAAATCCCTTTATTTTATGAATTTTGAAGTAAAATGAAACTAGTTGTGTAAAATAAACTAATTGTGTATAATTTCAAATCGTGTACTACGAAAATGTGTATATGATGTACCGTGCCGCTACTCAAATAAGATAACACGGGCTATAGAGATTCCAGTAAACCTCGGGAACTAAAATAAAAAATTCACCAGCAGAGTCTTCCACCCCCTATCATGAATGCCATATCAACAACAAGTGTTGACAAACAAAAATAACAATTAAGACGTGTGTACAAAACAAAGCTTTATGACAATTATTTACACGTGTAAACAGATAAATAAAACTAAGATTTATCTGAACAGTATCAATGTTTTCATACCACAAAGCTAAGATACAATATCGATCTTGGAAAACCAAGAAGACGTTTCTTAAAATAAACTAATGTTTACATTCTATAAACATTTACAGATATGCTGACCTTATCCCTACCAATTTTAAATATACAAGTGTGTATACCGTTTTATTTTCGATCATGAACTTTCCTTTCCTTAGTGGTAACATACGATACCACGCTTTGCAGTTTCGAATCATTCAGTTCAATAATTTTGATTCATGAACGTAAAATATGCCTTACTTTATGCTTTATGAAAGTAAACTAGAACAGACATCCACAGGCTAGCAAATAACCCCAGAAGATGCTGGTAGTTCATACATCATTAAGTGACCTTGAACTTGGGGGTCAACTTAAAGAAATGGGAACTCATTCGAGATATTTTGGCCCTTTTTTCTCGAAGGGGGCTAATACTCCCAAAAGAGTTGAAATTCAAAATGAATATAACTGTTAAAAACTACATAAAATAATGATTATTTTACTGAAGTTTCAATAAAATCAGCCAATTAGCTAACATTGTGTTTTCCGGGCATATTGTTTCGAATAAGTGCCACAACTTGGGTTGAAATCTAAAGCCAAAAAGCTGGTGCACAAAATATTATACTGATCATTCAGGTGAAGTTTCAATAAAATATGCAAATTAATTAAGTGAAACGGTGATAACCAGAAAAAATGTTTCCCATAAAGGACCATAACTCCTTAAAAAAGGGACGAAACCTGAAACATAAATGCTGAAGCACAATTACATAATACATTGATCATTCAAGTGAAGCTATATAATAGACGTGATAATTTCAA
This sequence comes from Mimachlamys varia, assembly GCA_947623455.1. Lineage (NCBI taxonomy): Eukaryota > Metazoa > Mollusca > Bivalvia > Pectinida > Pectinidae > Mimachlamys > Mimachlamys varia. Next base: position 55,062,108 of record OX392528.1, read on the forward strand.
TCTTCTGATCGTGAACTTTCCGTTTCTGTATAGTTACATCCCAAATTTTCCAACCTCTGGTGTGCATTTTCAAGGGCTTGATCTAAACGAGATTTTCGTTATAAATGTCGGCTGCTGACGAACAAAACTTACGGCACAGGAATTTGAGCGATGCAGCTTGACGAACTTACTATAAACAAGTTGTTTGAAAGTCATCCTGGTCTCGTTGAACAATGTTTTGTATCAATGGATATTTTGGAATATGCTCTTTGGTATTCCTTCAGGACGTGACATTTATTTTGTTGTGACCTAGACTTACATAAGGGAGTCCTCGATTAAGTAGTAGAAACTTGCGAAATACCTGGGCCCGTATTCATGAAACCAGTCTCATGCTCAAGCATGGTTTCTATGCTCAAGCCAGCTTTCTTTAAACCCATCTAAAATATGTCAGCGATCAAGAAGTCAATTGTACATGTTGAAATTAGCATTCTGCTTCATAGATCTTCATTTTCCCCAAATACTTTGACAAAATATGAATTCTTAAAAATATTATAGCCAGAACAAGACTGCAGTGATGAGCACAATTCCATGCTTGAGCATGAGAACGATTTTCATGAATACGGGTTCTGGTCTTACTCCCTTGTAATATTTTCAAGGATTTCCGTGTCAATCTTTCCTTTGCTCAGATTTTGCCCCTAGTTTAATCGAGTTTGAGCTTGGATTATGGTTTTGTTGACGTTTCGGTATTTCGTTATACTTTCTTCTGTATCGCTTCTTACCTGTTGTCGAATCTTGACTTTTACTTGCTTTTCTGCGCTTGCTGAAAACATGATTAAATGACACATTGATTATTAAGTGCAAAATCAATTTGAAAACACAACTCTCTTTGATGCATGTTATTAGAAATTTCATATTTGAAACATCTTATATGGTAATGAATTGTTCGCCATTTTTGTGAGTACTGGAGATTAATGTTGTAGAATTTGACACTTTGGACATTTGTTATTTTAGTATTGTTGCAATAAGGAAATAAGCGAATTGGATAAAAAAGATATATCATTGCATAAAGTGATCACTTTTGTATCTTCCTCGTTTCTTATATAATCCAGAGTGATATGCCCTTGACGGCTACACGTCATTTCCTGTCATCCTGTAATGATCTTATTTTCTGACAAAGACTAGTTTCGATAAAATGTAAATAAAATCCATAATGATGTACATGTAATAAAATATTTTTCGCCATTTTGGCGACAAATTTATGAGACAAACGTTCATTCGAAAATTTAACAAAATGCAATAAATGTTTGATATATGAGAAATATGATAGACTTAGACAGTGTGGATACGACTGTCCCCGCCAACAGCATCTAGCACTGACGGTGTCATTTTTCGCATAGATCATCAGCTCGTGAAATGAGAAAAAAAAATGTTGCTGAAAAAAAGAAGACATTTCCTTTAAGCATGATCGATTATTTCGATCGAATTTAAAATCGAAAAGGTTAGATCTTTCCTAAAATAATTGAGTAAGCACGATCATGATGTCTAAATATTGCATCACTGTTTTAAATTATCTAACAAAACGATGATTAAACGATTAACATAAAAATGACATTCTTTAAATGTACAAAATACATGAAAAAAAAAAATTGAAAAGTCAAAATAAGGCAAAAAGCCCAGAGTGACAAGGCATGATACATGATAAGAGAAAATCAAAGAATACCAAAACATCAACAAAAACATAACCCGAACTCAAAATCGATAAAACTAGGGGTCTCTGTGTAAATCTTTCCTTTCTATAAACACAGGAAATATTTACACGATGGAAACCCTAGAAAAGTATAAGAGAACATAACCAGATATTCCGGAAGAGTAAGCGTCATCTGCCTCAGCATCGATATCCACTATAAAGATCTAGGTCAGATCATGATAAAATCATTAAGAAAAAAAACCTTAAATGATAACAACAGACAACGTATTAAACACAACACAGACTAACAATTGACAATACATTACAAACTTATAATATAAAAACAGGACAGAATTAGATTGAAAAAAAGACAAATTAATCTACAGGTTGACAGGTTGAAAATACTAACAAAGTTATCAACTTCAAACTTACGATGCACGAAACTTATATTGAACCTCAGGTTTTGTTGGGTGATGGACTGACCAATAGAGTTGGGTTTTCCCCCTCGCAAGTGAACAGGTTTTCTAAAACAACCAAACTATAATATATAACGTAATCTGAAAATAGAACGGGACGTCGACGACATCCATGTATTTACATCGTAACGGTACTTGTCTAAACAGCATTGAGTCACTCACAGCTAGAACAAAAGACACATCACCGACTATTGAAAGAAACCAAAAGTCCTAAAGATTTAAGTTAAACAACACCGTTAACCATAATCGTCAACGTTTGTTGAATTGATTTTTTAATAACCATAAAAACTATTATTATAATATATAGTAATTCATCAAGAGAGATTCTATTTCTTTTGAAAAATGCATTTATTCACACAATGGAAACAATAACATACGAAAATGTACTCTCAAAGAAGGGATTCGGTAAAAAAAAAAAATATTATGCTGCTGCAAAGTTAAGTATTTAGCATAACAAATTGAAAACACTTTTTTGATTTTTGATATATTACAACCCTAACAAATAAATATCCTTTTTGATAATTCTGATACACTTTTATATGTTTTGAAAGAAGACTAAGCTTTCGATAAGATGCTACTATCGTAGAATCAGTGTAACAATTTGCAAATTGCCGAACGACTCTGTCGAGATAATCAACATACATTTTTGTTTACTTTCCTCTGTAAATATTTTCATTCGGTTTGTTCCCTAATGAAAATATTTGAGGATGAAATGAGCAATATTTGTGCAAACTTTAAGCTTTATCCAAGAGAGGAAACAATTAAATAAAATAATAGTGTGATACGGGCCTTTGTTTACATTGGCAGTGTCCCGTTGTTGATTTAGTGTTGGGTTCGGAAGTCAGCGGATTAAGGTCCCATGGCCGTTCGGACTCCATCTGGACATACTGACCACTACTGCCCTTCATCATATGACGTACTGTCCGATAAACAAGCATGCTCAACTAGAGTTAAAACAAGGTAAGCTTAATATACTGCATGCAGTATACAAAATATAATTCTAAATAAAATATTATTAATATTTTGAATATCAAAATGATTGAAGGACAGAAATTCTTTTCAAAATCTAATTTGTCTTGAACAACAGTTTATGTTTTGCTATAATGCAATCTTCATGGTTCCCCGGTAAAAGCAACAAAGCTTTTGAAAATCTAAATCAAACCGCTACGTTGAAACAGACAGCTATGGTAGGCAAACTAACGTCTCCGATACCATGTTGTCCCTGCAATATTAATGTTAGAGATTTTCCTGGTACTTAAGTTTACTCAGACACTAAATAGGATGTTTTAGTCTAATTAATATGTGGCAAATTAACCAAGGGACTACGATAAACCAGGAATTTGTCGACTAGGATCGAAGAAAAAGAATTAAATAGAAAGCGCCATTATTCTAACTTGACGATAATATTAATATTCTAAATGTTTATATTTTATAACGCAATAAAAACAAAAGATATAAACTCAAGACATTATTACCAAGATATGAAATCATGATATTTTATAGCCAATCAAACTAAAACCATTCAGTATTGTCTGGTTCAATAGCGTGGAAAATGTCCTTCTGTTAAAGAATTTTAAATGTAAGTTATAAGACACTTCGAGGTTTTTTCCTCCAGAGGTCATGTTTCTTCAGATTTTTATTGGTATCAATACAATTTAACTATTATGATTTTTTTTATTTTATTTTTACTATATCTTTATTATTTATTTATGATTTGAACAAAGATAAATAATGGTATACTATGTTAGGTTTTGTGGATACATGTAAATAAACAAAAATGGAATTCATTTATGTGCAATTTTCGTGAAATAAGGTGTGATCCTAGTTTGTACTACCGCCCAGCTTCTATCGTCACTTTGTTTATGTATTTTTTAGTACTAGGTGGCCTTGTATAAATGGACCCTCCACATAACAACGTAGATCTTAACAGCCAATCAATCAATCAATCCATCAATCCATCAGCGTTTAAGTCAAACAAACATATCCACCTATCTTATCACATAAATGTCATTGTAAATTACTACACAGTTAATACGTGATTTTTGGTTTATGCATTTTATTCAAATATAAAGTTATTTGTCAGAAATTCAATTCAGAAATAATGATAATAATAAGAAGTTTATAAAAGAATCCAAGTTTTCATAAATTCCCAGTCATTATTATGCATACCATGATGATGTAAACACATTTTTTTAGTTATCTTTTCATCTTAAAAAATGTTAAAATATTATTTACTTATTTTTTATTATTTGAAATAATTTTTGTTGTAAATATAATCGTATTACTGATAGCGTATTCTAAATAGGGATTAACAAAGGTGATGAACATATTAATTTTTAACAAAACACACAAACTACATATATGTATATTATAAATCTGAAAAAAATACAATATCTACTTACTTTATCAAACAATATTTTTCTGATTAACGTTAATAAAATAAATATTGTTTATGATTTATTCTCGGCAAACAACAAATGAATATTTATAACCCGTAAAAATCTCTTTACAAGAAACATATCTATGAGGTTCACATATGGTCATAAATATATTCATACTTTGATGACAATTGTTTTGCGATGAAATAACTCTTTATAATCATGCCGTTGATATATAATTTAATAAAAATTATATATACATCAATTAGATTTCTATAAAAATGTTCTTCCGCAATATAAATATTCAAAGGGTTATCTCGACTCAAAGCAGGTGTTTAAAATCATAGCCGTACACGTATTTACATAATATTCTTATTTTAAAAAAATCTTGTATTTGATTAATTCGTTTTGATAACATTATATTCTGATTTATACATGATATATTAAAAATCATAATCGTCCACAAAAGTCAAACATTTAATTACATTGGAAATTATCAATCTAAATATCTCTTATCGGAGTTTAGGAAACAAGATTGGAATACAATGGTAAATTCTTCAATCAATTATTTAACACGTTCCAATGAAAGTAATACAAAAAGAAAAACAAAAGCATTATGACACTACCATAGAGAACGGTAGCACTACAATTAGTTACATCAGTACAGATTATTGTCTTCATGTGGCAGTTTTGACGCCAATTTTACGTATTCTGTGACAGTGAAATTGCTTTACACAGAGGAAGAATTAAACCTGTATGCTTTTTTTATCCTAAGTAATTCTTTGGTTGAAATCGTTATTGTTGCATCTTCGCGTAATGTATATTTGTCACGATTTCCTTGCAAGGAATTAGTGTGATTTAAATCTATTTACCTTGCTACAAAATTTGGCGGCGCTGGAGGTGTCTACTTGATTAGAAACGGTTAAGCTACACCAAGTCAAGGACAGACTGTATTTAATTAAGATACTAATTAATCAAGCCGCGTAAAAGAGTAGCATATAAGTACCTATATTTAATGTTCCTGACATTTGAATTCCAAAAACACATACGCTTTTAATTGAATATATATATATGTAATTACTTTCTAAACATTCAAAACTTATTTTGGAATGCGAAGCAAATTTTTTTTTCTTTCATTCTAATCAACGTGGATGCCGCTTGATACTTATATTCATTTGATTACGTCATGAAAATCAATTTCACTGCGAAATGTGTTACAGATTGAGACAGTAGACGTCGGCTGAGGAAGGGGTATGTATATATAAATGTCAGTGTTTATACGGTTCATAATTACATTGGGCAATCACTTACGGTGTAATAATAGCAATTTCTTAATCAGCTTAAACTATCCGTGACATAAATTGTCTTGAACATATACGCGTAATAACACATTGGACGAAAAAGTTTTATTTCAAGTTTCAGATTCAATTTTGTAATGATTATAAACAAACATATATTGTTTTATTTTATGTAGACTAAGAAACTGTTTTTATTTTAAATTATTTTTGTACTTAAATTTCTTGTTTCACGTTTCGCAGATTATAATTAAACTAGGTAAATTATTTTGACAAAAAATATATATAAATCTATTAGAAATCGCTGATAGAATAATGCATTTTGTCTATGAACACAATTTCAGAGAAGATAATGATGCATAAACATGAAATTGAAATGGGCAGACCTCGCGTGTTACGGTAAGACATTTAGTTATTTTCGTCAGTGTAAGAAACCTCCGATACCCGAAACTCTGGCTTTCGATACTGTGTGATTATATTGAGAAATAATAGGTCGGCAAGGAGGATCTTTGAAACGGGGATTAATATATCACATGAAACCAAACTCATAAGATTCAAAAAGTTCCCACGAGAATGGCTCTTAATGAAATATTTCGCATCACTCTTTCATTAAAATCAATAGTCCCCACCAAAAAATTTACATTATCTTCCGGTGGAAATCTTTTTTATTCTTTAAAGTGAATCAGCCATTTCCTATGAACGAAATCAGAAGGGTTCGGAAAGGAATGGGATAACACATATCATTTGTTGATGTTAGCTAAGCGGGATAAAATGCTTCTTCGCAACCACAGGTTACATCAACCAAATTTAGATGATTTAAATTACATATTTTATTTTAAAATAAAACTGCAGTTATTGTTGTATATTTTGGAACTGAATATACATGTTTTTTAAGAAGAGTGCGGTTTATCTAAGTCCTTACACAGTGTAATAATTTGATGTGACTTTTTTCCTATCAAATTGATAAAAGCTCATACATTTTTTGCTATTAGGTCTGAGGTCTGGGTACTCGTAATTTAAACTTTGATTAACTGGTCACACAGAGTCATACAGTACTCACTGGGCCCTGGCTCAAAAAGTACAGTATACCTAATTACTAAAGAAAATACATAACCTTATATATAAACTGCATGTACAGCCTCTGTAACTTGAAGAAAGTTCATATTATTAATAGGACTGTCTTTATTTCTAGGAAAATAAGCCAGGAACCGCCGCGAAGAATTAACGATTGTTTTTAGAGTAAAACAGCGGAAAGAAAATATACATTCATTTCATTTCCTCAGAGGGTCTGGACAAAGATGACAAATGGTGTGTTCTCGAGGTTGTCTTCGTTACTCTTTACAATTAATGACTTGTCAGCGGGGGTAAAAAAACTAAGCACGAACAGAGACAAAATGTAGAAAAATTTGAATTTGTCCTTTTAGTATTTAAATTAAGACATTTCAGATAATTTTTTATTTATTTTTGTATTTATTTTTTTTGTTTGGTCATTATTTGTGTTTTTAGATCACATGCCGGGTGACAAGAATCGGTATCGCTTTTGACTAATATCATACCAGCTCGTACTTCCTGTTTCTCTCTCCTTGATGCAAACATCACATGTTGCCTGTGTGGTTCCTAACTGGATAAATGAGTGATGGATGAGGCGAACCCTTCTCTAATAGCTCCCCAATACTTGTCTGACAGAAACGGAGTGAATTTTTACGAGAATGTCAAATCGGTTCCTCTACTGAGATTAAATATCGGAGGAAAGATAGTTTTGTGTAATGTCTGAAGAAATGAGATGGAAGTCTGAGCAAGCCATTAAGCCCGGAAGTTCGTCAATACGAGACGTTTCTATTTACAGGGCGTTAATTGAGTTCCACAGGTATGTTTGGTGGCTTACTCATGCTATTTTACAGGTATTGCCCTATTAACACTTAGAAGTACATTTTGTAGACAGGTATGTCCACGATCCATCAAGGGTGACCTTATCATTCAAACTTAATGTTGACACTGATTTTGTTTACAACACTTTGTTATATAAAAAAAGTCTATCCAAACGATTTTAGTCGATGGCTTTCATTACATTCTGATTTTGTCCATTTTTATGTATTGAAAAGGATGGTATGCTACTAATATAATAAGCAACACATATATGCATGATGACTAGCTTTATCAACTTAACGTAAGTATATTAAGAAAACATCAGTCACTATAGGCCTAATACAAATTAGGTAAGTGCGTTGTTCGATAAAGAGATCCGTTGTCTAGTTATTTGAACTCGCACAACATTCATGTTTACCATGCTGGTTTCAGAAGGTGAGTTTTGAGTTCATTCGGCATACTGTATCTATTACTATTTAAAATTTGCAGCATATGTGAGTGTTACGTCATCTTTTCTCGTATTATTATTCTTGTTCTATTTTTTCTTTTTACATATCTAATCATTATCATCTATACACAACATCTGACCAGTAGTACATTACATGATTTTGTATTTATCGCGCTTTGTATTTCAAAACAGTCTAGTACCATTTATCTTATACGTTTATATTTTGCTGTCTGTGCTAATTTATTGAATCGAAATCGATATATGAATTTCTACATGCATTTTTCACTATATTCGTTTAATATTTTGAATTTTAAGATATAAGCTTTTGCACGATATATCATCTGTATTATTAAAAAACTTATTCATGTGATTGTCTTACCAACTAGAAAGGTTATACTGTATTTACTTTCGATTGAATATTGTTTCCTTTGGTATCCTTCTTACATATATTTTATCAAATTTTCCTTAAAAGTTTCGAGCGACAGAAGCAACATTGAACCAAAGAAAAGGTCTACCCTGATGGGAAAAATGTTGTTCCATGCCAACAAATTAAGATTGCAACTTTTTAAGTGTGTTGTTACATATATGTACTCTCCTATGTTAATTGATGTGCTTCGTGTTGTTGTATTGTTCTATTGTGTGATTATTTGTATATATTTGTATCCAATGAGTCGAATAAATGAAGAACTTGAACACTGGTTGATTAAGGATATCACTCTTAAATTTGGGATACCCTATACCTACATCATGCTTTTAGATAACGCCAAAAGGAGAGAGAGAAAAATGTTTCGTGTTCTTTAACGGTATCACGATTAGATGTAAGCAAATTGACGGAAATTTGTTTTTTTCTTTCATTGAAAAGAAAAGGTTTCAAATTGGAAGATGATGTAAGTAAATGAATGATACTGTCAAAATTTGATTAAACTTTTACTATTTGTGCAACTGGTTAAGTTTTATAATGTATAAGATATAAATATACCTTTAATATTGACATGTGAATCAAATATGTATTATTGTATTGTATTACATTGTAATTACAATATAAAAGCATTTCACTTCATACATGTCACATATTTACTGTTGAATTGACATATTCTGGCGTTTCACTTTATATCCGACACATTTCATTTTAACTTGGCACATTTCGAATTTTATCTGACATATTACACTTTTTATCTGACATTTCATTTTTTGCTTGACATATTTCATATTTTATTGGAATGTTTCTTTTTTTCTTATTGACAATGGTTTTTACTTTTAACTTGACATATATTTCACTTCTTTTCATTGATATATTTAAATTTTAATATACATGTATTTCATATTTTGCTTGATATTGTACTTTTTACTTGACATATTTTATATCTTACTTGACATATTTCATATCTTACTTGACATATTTCATATCTTATTTGACATATTTCACTTTTCAGCCTACATGCTACTAATCCCTGTGTCAATGTCATCAGAAATATGTCAATGTAGACATACCGGTTTATTACTGTTCACTTGACGAGATACTGACCGAAAACAAACTTACCTCTAGATTCTATTCCTTTGTACTTTGTTTGTCATATATTTTCACTCGGAATTAAATAAATTGTGTTAAGTAGATACCGCGATATTTCTACCACTAGATATAACTCTACATTAAACTGACGTTAAATTATGTTCCTTGTGTATACTTCTCTTCTCACAATGGAAGAAAAAAAACACTGTGTCAAAATTAATTAATCTGAAATATAATATACAAGTTTTTTTGTGTCGATGACCAAATTTTGCTTATTATATAACAATACATTATTTCTTGTTTGTATTTACTTGATTTATATCGAATTCATCTGAAAACGTAAATTTTTGTTAGCTTTGCGAACATAACTCAATAAACTGGTAAGCGATGTACTATGAAATGAAATGATATTAAATAGTCATGACTATATAAACGTATATTCTTGCCATTTTCGACGTAATTAAATGCTTATTGTATCGTTTGCTTCTCTTATATTTTCTTTTTCTTTTATTTATTTGCATTTGGATATCAACGAACGGCGATTTGAAATCTATATCATGACCGAGACATTCTAAATGACAGACCCAACCATCTGAACCTTTATCCGGACACAATCGTAAACTGGATATTGTTGTGTGTCTACATGTTAAACTCTAGCCTAAGGGGGCTGAGGTAGAAGTCTCCTCCAAAGTCCAACCTGTACATTACCATTTAACCGCTGTTCCTTGAAAGACGATCATAATAAATCGGTTATGGAGGTGTAATCATGTGCAGAAACAATGTACAGGGGGCGCTTCAGTGCGAAGTCCCTTGCGTAATTTGAAACCCACGATCCCGTATTTCATTTGTTTGAGAGTGACAGCCACCTATTTACCCAAATTATGGACACAATTTATTCTCCCTAAAGAAACTAAGTTTTGTATATTGATCCCCGTTGAAATTCCCCGAGAAGCCAATCAGATAGCGCTTTGCTTGGTTGATTGGATACACAATACTACGGAACGGTTCATGTGATTCAATAAAGACATCCTTACCGTCCAGTCCCTTTGTCGCTGTGAAATAAGCGACATAAAACTATTTTCTTTTCAAGCTTTTTTTTTTTATAAGAGGACGGATTTCATGATCCCCTGAACAAAACTAAACATGGGCGATTTAGGGTGTAGTACTCATTCCTTTCGTTATTCATTGCTCTCAACGGGGAATATCTGAACAGAGTATCAATTACAAATTAATAATCAACTACCAATATTCAATTCACGGTTTAGGCGAGAAAATAGATTTTGTGGTCATAAATCGCAGACTATGGTATCACTAATCAAGAACGTTTGAAATAAGAGGAAGTTGGGAAACTTAGAAACGATCACACCAGATGGCTTGAGTTTCCATGTGACAAATAAATAAGAAATATATTGTTCAGAAAGCCGAAAAAACAAAGCACTCTCTATCACCCGAAGAACCTCACAGAACAAATCGTCCTTACTAGGGCTTTATTGCGCATGCAACATGGGAACGCTCGCGTGGGGTGATGGGTAATTAACCACTGGTTCATCACCATAAACAAGATGGCTGCCTGACCAAAATCGGAAATGAAAAAAAAACTTCGACGGAACTTTCTGAAATGAATTGCGCAAGAAAGCTTCGGCACAGTAAACTAGTCTGCAGGTGTCAGAATCGGGATAAGAACCTGCGTATGTGAAATACTTCCTTTTTACAGTTTCAGATATATTAAAAACATTCAATTAAAAGTTGTTCCGCTGTTGGCGGTCTTGTATGTATCGCAAGCATACGGCTGATTTGTCATATGTTCACAAAGGCAATGATTTATGTTGTCTTCTCATGTGATGAATCGAGATCGTAAAAAAAAGATCCAAGTATTTTATATATCATATCCATGGCATGGCTCCTATAAGGAAATAAATACGTATTGTGATATTCGCACTTATTCACCATTTTCTAAAAGGTTTTTGTAGCATTTTAGTGCTTCCCGAAATTGCTTCCTGATTCAAAGAGGAATTAAGATGAGTCATATATTTGATATAATTTCATTTATTAAACAGTGGTGTACTTACATAAAACAATAGGCAGGCTCATGAGAGTTGTTTTGGAATCATGTTCACCGTAGTAATTTCTCTTGAGAGACGTCCGGAAACATCGTTACCTGTCCGGTTTGTATGTTAATTATGACTGATGGCCACCGGTTTCCGCATTGGACTGACATACCATATTAAGTCCTCATCACTCAGCAACCGACACTAGTGAAGGCGCGGTCCCTCCCCTCCCAGCCCCTCCCTGGGGACAAACGAAATACTGAGTAACGTTTGGGGTAGATTGGAAATCGACACCTTGAAATAAACAGACTGGGATGATATTTCCGTTCATTATTATCTAAGACTGGAAAATACGGAAAACTCAAGAGCTATCATACTCTTTAAGTATTACAGCGACTCATTTTGTAGGATCAAGTCAAACATTGTATCGTGATCCATATTGATCAATTGCCTTTTAAGAGTAAATGAACTAAAATGTAAGGCAGAAAGACAATAATTAAATAAGAAACTAAAGGAACTCATTTTTTTTTTTTTTTTTTAAATTTTTATTGTTTTTTTTTCATTCAGAAATATAGGGTCACAAATAAAAAATAAATGGACCTTTATATTGGTTATGACTTGGAAACAAAAGGAGAAAACCATAACACAGCCGATGTAAAACGGACGGAACGAAAACAAACAAAAGGTTGACGATGGTCCAGAAACAAGCAGAACGAAAACAAGGAACAAAATAACAGTATTTAAAAGGGGAATCATGGAGCAGACATGTTATGAAACAATAGAAACGAAACGAAAACGAGGAGCAGACGGAAGATATTCATATTCAATATATGAATTGGACAAAATCATTGACAAAATTGACTTTGATTCAGACATAACGAAAACAAATACAAAGACAATTTTTTTGTACACCAAAGGAGCAAAAGCTTGGAACAGACAAAAAAGTATAAAAAATACCATGAAAAAATAATGATCAAAATAAGAAATGTTAAAAATAAACCCGAACAAACAGAGAATACCAAAGCGTAAACAAAAACATAATCCGAACTCGAAATCGATTGAATTTGGGGCAAAATATGAACAAAGGAAATATTTACATGGAGATCCTAGCAAAAGTACAAGAGAATAAGACCAGGTGTTCCGAAAGAGTAAGCGTCTTCTGCTTCATCGACGACACGTTAATCAAGTTCAAATCCAAGTTAATGCCATGACCTCACATTGAGAACTGGGGCATAATTCCCAATCACAACAGGAAGACATACTAATATGAGTATACTCAAAAACGTACTTCTTTATACTTATTATCACACAAGGATATCGAATATTTCTCAATGAAACCAAGATGGCTGTCATAAAACGTGCCCATAACAATATGTATCTGTGCCGTGAGTATGTTCGAAAGAAGCTGACATCTATCACGAAAATCTCGACATTAAAAAAAAATAAAAAATAACAAAGCGTCAACAAAACCATAATCCGAACTCAAAATCGATCAAACTAGACGCAAAATAGGAACAAAAGAAAGATTCACACAGAGACTCTCCTAAAAGCACAAGAGAATAAGGCCAGGTGTTCCGGAATAGTAAGCGGCCTCTGCTCCATCGACGACACCCGCCATGTAAATCTTCGTCACATCCAAGTAATAAAGCTATACAATAACGAATCAGCTGCGACAAAGAATCATAATGTTAGGACAAATAACGTTGGAGTCACAGCCTGGATGGTAGCTGCACAAAAACACCGTGACTTCGGGACGAATGAAAAACAAGTATGACATGAGAAAAGAAAAACTCGAAAAAGATTATAAAGAATTTTATCCACAAAAACGGATTAATTCATTTCTCATTGATGCAATGCTTGACAAGCAAACAAAATAATATTAATCATAATAATATACAACATTTACATACCGCTCTATATAATTTGTAAAAATACACGAAAACTCTACACAACATGTAGAGAATAGCATTGCTTGTCCTTCTTAAGTAAAAAAAGATTTACAATCACCATTATTCATTTAGCAAGAACATAACAATATCAATGTGCATATATAAATAAATAGATAATTTCCGCAGTGTGGCGGAAACTTTCCCAAAACACCGATTAACATTGGTCACAATACAATACTTTAGTCACAGAACAATGATTCTGTCTCAGACCTTAGTAACTGGGACGGCTGATACAGGATAGCAACCTCTCGTAAGTGTCTTGTATGTGTACACCAAGATTTGGTACTACGTCCAGGTAACCAGTGCAATGAATATAGCAAAGAAGTGATGTGCTTTCTCTTTCGACCTCGAGAAACGGGACGTGTTGCAGTGTTCAGTAGACGACAAGCTAGCATTACCATGAGATAACAAGTGAATGCACCAAAATCTTGAATGCGTTTGCAGTTACAAACTGCCGGATATATCTAATATTCTTGATCTGGTAGTTACATGACTTGGCAATAGCATTTACTTGTTTTCTTCATGTTCAAGGACTTATCAAGGTAATCACTAATATTTTCCTGGAACAGTCTCAATAGTCTTGTTCCAAAATTGAGCTGAAAGCCATTGTTTGCTGAGACTTTGGAGAAAGGACGGTCATTAACGTCGTTTCATGATTTAGGTTAAGCATTAAGATGTTCATCCAGGTACTGATGTATGTCAGGTGACAAGCTTCCGGAATTTTTAATACGGTTGTCCTAGCTGTCCTGTGATCTGATGATTTCATCAGCATAACAGTGATGACGAATGCTATTGAGACGGTGAATCATTATGATTGATTTGCAATACAGCAATAATTTTGTGGTCCTTACACCGACCTTTGAGGAACTCCAAGTACTTAGCCATGAGATTCTGAAGATCTCAAGGCAACATACTGTCGTTGATCACTTACATAGGACTGATTTTAGCATAGGGCATCATCAGTCACTCCATACGAATATATCAAACGTTCATGGAGTATGTTATGGTCGATGACATTAAATGCAGCCGACAAGTCGAACATAACAAAAACGCTCTGCACTTGGTATTCAATTCAGAAGCTATGTGATTTTACACACATATGAGGATCGTCATAGTTGAGTATCCCATAAAATGGGCCAATTTCAGGTAGCCATGAAAATTATTTGCTTCGAGATGATCATCTAAATGCCGGGACACAACCTTCTCCAAAATCTTAGACGGAAGAGATATATTTGATACAGGGCAGTAGGCCTTCCCCTCCTTCCTGTCTATCCCAGGCTTCTTCAGCAATGATCTTAAGTGCGCCTTCTTGAAATTCATTGTAAAGTCTGAACCAGCCAATGATTTGTTCATGATGAAAGTTACCAAAGGAGGCAGTGCTTCAAGACCTTGGTTCAGAAGGTCTGAAGGAAGTGGATCAAGCTCAGGGAACTTCGTTTGCGATGTCAGAATGATTACTTTGATTATACTATTTTCTATTCGTAGTACTTTTATTCGAAAAACTCGCTGAACTTGTCAGACAAGTCTTTTAAGCATAACTTGCTAAACGTTGCATGTGGTCCCTACCAAATTCCTTGATCTTTTCTAAAAAATCAATTTCTTTGAATGAATGAGAAGTAAACCAACTAGCCGCCATTTGAACTTATGTTGATCCTTTGTCATCTCAACACGTTTCTACTAGATCAATTGAAGGGTTGAGGAAGACTGGATAGCATTGTATAAACATAGATTAAAAAATATGTAAAATTTTGGGAAGGTCACCCTTTTCCTTCATGGTCTGGCTTGCAGCTAAAAGGTAACCAGACTCATCAATCTGAACAAATCAAGGCAAGGTGTCCCCCACTACACACCACCAACAACAAAGATATAGACAAGGTGTCCACCTCTATACACCGCCACCAACATCATAGATATAGAAAAGGTGTCCACCTCTAAACACCAACAACATTATAGATATAGACAAGGTGTCCACATCTATACACCACCAACATCATCATAGATACAGACAAGGTGTCCACCTCTATACACCACCAACACCATAGATATAGACAAGGTGTCCACCTCTATACACCAACAACATCATAGATATAGACAAGGTGTCCACCTCTATATACCACCAACATCATAGATATAGACAAGGTGTCCACCTCTATACACCACCAACATCATCATAGATACAGACAAGGTGTCCACCTCTATACACCACCAACACCATAGATATAGACAAGGTGTCCACCTCTATACACCAACAACATCATAGATATAGACAAGGTGTCCACCTCTATACACCACCAACAACATAGATATAGACAAGGTGTCCACCTCTATACACCACCAACATCATCATAGATATAGACAAGGTGTCCACCTCTATACACCACCAACATCATAGATATAGACAAGGTGTCCACCTCTATACACCACCAACATCATAGATATAGACAAGGTGTCCACCTCTATACACCATCAACATCATAGATATAGACAAGGTGTCCACCTCTATACACCACCAACATCATAGATATAGACAAGGTGTCCACCTCTATACACCACCAACATCATAGATATAGACAAGGTGTACACCTCTATACACCACCAACATAGATATAGACAAGGTGTCCACCTCTATACACCACCAACATCATCATAGATATAGACAAGGTGTCCACCTCTATACACCACCAACATAGATATAGACAAGGTGTCCACCTCTATACACCCACCAACATCATAGATATAGACAAGGTGTCCACCTCTATACACCATCAACATCATAGATATAGACAAGGTGTCCACCTCTATACACCACCAACAACATCATAGATATAGACAAGGTGTCCACCTCTATACACCACCAACATCATCATAGATATAGACAAGGTGTCCACCTCTATACACCACCAACATAGATATAGACAAGGTGTCCACCTCTATACACCACCAACATCATAGATATAGACAAGGTGTCCACCTCTATACACCACCAACAACATAGATATAGACAAGGTGTCCACCTCTATACACCAACAACAACATCATAGATATAGACAAGGTGTCCACCTCTATACACCACCAACAACATCATAGATATAGACAAGGTATCCACCTCTATACACCACAAACATCATAGATATAGACAAGGTGTCCACCTCTATACACCACCAACAACATCATAGATATAGACAAGGTGTCCACCTCTATACACCACCAACATCATAGATATAGACAAGGTGTCCACCTCTATACACCACCAACATCATAGATATAGACAAGGTGTCCACCTCTATACACCACTAACATCATAGATATAGACAAGGTGTCCACCTCTATACACCACCAACATCATAGATATAGACAAGGTGTCCATCTCTATACACCACCATCATAGATATAGACAAGGATCTACCTCTATACACCACCAACATCATAGAGATAGACAAGGTGTCCATCTCTATACACCACCAACATCATAGATATAGACAAGGTGTCCACCTCTATACACCACCAACATAGATATAGACAAGGTGTCCACCTCTATACACCAACAACATCATAGATATAGACAAGGTGTCCACCTCTATACACCACCAACATCATAGATATAGACAAGGTGTCCACCTCTATACACCACCAACATCATAGATATAGACAAGGTGTCCACCTCTATACACCACCAACATCATAGATATAGACAAGGTGTCCACCTCTATACACCAACAACATCATAGATATACAAGGTGTCCACCTCTATACACCACCAACATCATAGATATAGACAAGGTGTCCACCTCTATACACCACCAACATAGATATAGACATGGTGTCCACCTCTATACACCACCAACATCATCATAGATATAGACATGGTGTCCACATCTATACACCACCAACATAGATATAGACATGGTGTCCACCTCTATACACCACCAACAACATCATAGATATAGACAAGGTGTCCACCTCTATACACCACCAACAACATAGATATAGACAAGGTGTCCACCTCTATACACCACCAACATCATAGATATAGACAAGGTGTCCACCTCTATACACCACCAACAACATCATAGATATAGACAAGGTATCCACCTCTATACACCACCAACATAGATATAGACAAGGTGTCCACCTCTATACACCACCAACATCATAGATATAGACAAGGTGTCCACCTCTATACACCACCAACAACATAGATATAGACAAGGTGTCCACCTCTATACACCAACAACAACATCATAGATATAGACAAGGTGTCCACCTCTATACACCACCAACAACATCATAGATATAGACAAGGTATCCACCTCTATACACCACAAACATCATAGATATAGACAAGGTGTCCACCTCTATACACCACCAACAACATCATAGATATAGACAAGGTGTCCACCTCTATACACCACCAACATCATAGATATAGACAAGGTGTCCACCTCTATACACCACCAACATCATAGATATAGACAAGGTGTCCACCTCTATACACCACTAACATCATAGATATAGACAAGGTGTCCACCTCTATACACCACCAACATCAACATAGATATAGACAAGGTGTCCACCTCTATACACCACCAACATCATAGATATAGACAAGGTGTCCACCTCTATACACCACCAACATCATAGATATAGACAAGGTGTCCTTCTCTATACACCACCAACATCATAAATATAGACAAGGTGTCCACCTCTATACACCACCACCAACATCATAGATATAGACAAGGTGTCCACCTCTATACACCACCACCAACATCATAGATATAGACAAGGTGTCCACCTCTATACACCACAAACATCATAGATATAGACAAGGTGTCCACCTCTATACACCAACAACATCATAGATATAGACAAGGTGTCCACCTCTCTACACCACCAACATCATAGATATAGACAAGGTGTCCACCTCTCTACACCACCAACATCATAGATATAGACAAGGTGTCCACCTCTATACACCACCAACATCAACATAGATATAGACAAGGTGTCCACCTCTATACACCACCAACATCATAGATATAGACAAGGTGTCCACCTCTATACACCACCAACAACATCATAGATATAGACAAGGTGTCCTCCTCTATACACCACCAACATCATAGATATAGACAAGGTGTCCACCTCTATACTCCACCAACATCATAGATATAGACAAGGTGTCCACCTCTATACACCAACAACATAGATATAGACAAGGTGTCCTCCTCTATACACCACCAACATCATAGATATAGACAAGGTGTCCACCTCTATACACCAACAACATCATAGATATAGACAAGGTGTCCACCTCTATACACCAACAACATCATAGATATAGACAAGGTGTCCACCTCTATACACCAACAACATCATAGATATAGACAAGGTGTCCACCTCTATACACCACCAACATCATAGATATAGACAAGGTGTCCACCTCTATACACCACCAACATCATAGATATGGACAGGTTGCCCACCTCTAAGCCAATATGATGTCAGCTTAAACCTCATATATACAGACAAGGCGACAGTCTCCAAATACATTTCTTTAAAACCTCTTAAATCAGTTCGTGATGAACACAATTGTGTTATTCCGGCTAAAGTTTGCGTATTTTTCTTACCTGTCATTTGATCGCTTGAATTATAATAAAAGTTTTTAAGGAAGCAGAAAATTATTAGAAATAAATCGACTCGTATAATATCATATTCGTAAGATTACACGGCTCACTTAAGGATCAGGCGACGTCAGTTTAGGCTGATTACGTAATAAGGCTTAAGCTAGAAGCATTTAAGCATAAACCTGCACGGTATGTTATGGTAATTTTATGGAGCCGAGCTGTTAAAACAAATGAGACCATATCAAAGAACAATCGGATTGTAGAGCGAAAGAAAGGCCGCGCTAAACGCTGTGTTAAACTTTGCATGCTATAAAATGTTAATAGCTATAATACTTAGTTTGTCAAAAATAAAATGTTCCCCATTTTTTATTACATGTGGAATGCGCTGGGGGGATTGAAATTATACTCCGGAATGGGAAATACTTTTTTTCTGTAATGGCGTGGTGCCTTATACATGCTTAACTTTCCAAATATCGATACGGCATATTCTTATACACGAAACCTGGTTATTCACGTACAAAAAGCGCCAATTTTACCAAAATGGTGATATTTTAAGTCCTCTAGGCATATCGTTTATGGGTCTTTGTCATTTATTATGCATGCTAATCCTTTGCGATAAAAATTTCTAATGTGATATACACTTCCGCTTTCGCAGCCAAGTTTCTCTTGAAATCTTATTAAATTAATTCGAACGCTCAATAAAACGGCAAGAAGTAACCATTCTAAAAAAATATGACAGAAATTAAACCTGATTTCGTCCTCAGAATGTCACGCGCATTGGTCGTGCGCTGTCCATGCCTTACACGTGCCGATGCACGTACAGCGCCACCTAACGTGTTATTTTTTCAATCATAAACTTCTCTGAGTTAATGAAATTTCCCGCAAGCTTTGTTTCTCAATTTCACTTAATTAATCGAGAATAACTCGGAACGGACGTGAATGAGAGTGTGTGCCATTTGTATTTTGTTATTTTAGGTGTTTTTCTTAGACTTCTGTTTAAAAATCTTTCTGACCTTAGAACTGGCAATGGTCGAGTTGCAATTGAATTTGCGTTAAACAAGACAGGACTCGTGCTGCATTGCGATAGCAAATATGCTCGTTGCAAGTTATTGAATGTGCGCATGTGCAGGAACAGCAATGGTGAGCACAGAAATAATTTTTCAAACTTAGAAATACTCTCAATTAAAGTGAAATGATTGTTTTTTTTATTTATACTTTCTCATTATCGTTAAAGGTATCAAGAGCTATATGAAGCAGAGAATACCGAAGCGTCAACAAAACTATAACTTAAAACTCGATTTAACTAAGGGCAAAATAAGAACAAAGGAAAAAATTGCATGCAGATCCTTGTAAAAGTTCAAGAGAATAAGACCAGGTGTTCTGGAAGAGTAAGTGTCTTCTGCTTCATCGACGACACCCGCCATACAAATTATGATCACATCCGAGTTGATATTGTCAAGTCCTCAAAGTGAGAACCGAGTCAACATTCTCAATCACAAGTAAGCACACTAATGAGCATACTCAAAAACACCCATCCTCATAAGCATTGTATTTAAACGAAACCAATCTAGCCTATGACCTGGTTTTCCAACCTCATATTGGGTTTTGAAAAACAGCACAAATAGAGTCAATGGAATGACTGTATCTATTATTGATAGAGGAACCGACCTGATTACTGTAGGTCTTACTGGGGACACCTTAACTACAGTACATCCCCTACCACCACCCCCTCCCCCGGGATCAGTGTGTGGTAGACGGTAAAGAGAAACATTATCTAACTAGGTTTTCACAGTTCCGTCCCCGAGTCATCTGGTTAGAGAATCCGAGATGTACATACTTTAAGGTCTGAGATTTGTTTGTTTTTTTTTCAACAAAACGCCCGATGTTTTGATATATAGATATTTTAACAGATAAATGTGACTGTAGTCTTAAGGCAAACAGTGTGACAGACATTTGATGCTGTATCTCCAACGAGCAAGAGTTCCATTTCCCCTGCAGTTTCTCCTGACATTGCGTTACCAGTAACAAAGTGATGTAAACAGAAAATATCTTACTTTTTGTAAACGGAATACGAAACTGTGTCGGTTGTACAGAAAATATCCTAGTTTTTCCGTGAACGGAATACGAAACTGTGTCTGTGGTACGGAAAATATCATAGTTTTTTGTGAACGGAATACAAAACTGTGTCTGTGTTGTGACAAAGCTAGTCGTGCACCATTTCCGTCGAATCTCAACCAGCCTGATCAAGCTTAATAAATTTGGAGGTAAAAATGTCTACTATAAAAAGGATGATGTACATAACTTAATTTTAGATTGCTTCAAAAATGGAGCTTCTTTCCACATATCATGTAAATGTAATATTCAATTTCTGTAGCTGCAATTCAGTATAAACTATAGTGTAGAAATATCGAACAACAGCAATGCGCATGCGCCGATGTTCGTTTTGTCGTTGTGCAACATGCCCTAAGATCACGCGGGGATATAACAAAAAACAGTTTGTCTCGTTATCAAATCGTTTTATCGTACAATGCTGATGGGTCGTTAAATTTGAATTTCCCACTCCAAGGAAAAAAATCTTGGTCATATTTCCGTTGCCCACCGATTTCATTATACATGTAATATAAAATCGTTTTGTAAACCTGTCTGTCAAATTGTCTCAAAGCCGCTTCCATATTTCTTTTCAATTCCTTATACAAATATGTCATATACTTTAACACCCCAGTCTTGCTTTCAAGACATGCCTACGAACGATTTCTTTCCATCATGTGTATGGCAAAATGAAAATTATAACATGATTTATCATCTACTTTGTTAAACTTATCACTCAAATTGCATGTGTTAATAATTCAAACCGTCCATAGCTCTCCTTTGTAAAGCAACTTTTCCATATCAGCCCGCATCTGAAGATATCGTCTGCTTCCGTCAATATTGCCCGCATTCGTATCTTATATTAATTTAACTGACCTCGGTCCGGCCGGCTTCTGGCTCCGCCTCAAATTTTAGAAATTTGTTCCTACACGGGGGACAAAGAATGAAAAAAATATCAAGTAATCTTCAACGTTTTCCGGAATTGAACACTGTGAAATACACGTACAATAATTAGAGATTAAATTAGAAGACTGATGCACTAGGTTAGCAGAAACAGCTTAATGATGCAGATTGTATTAAATGTACATTCCGTGTTGCCTTCGCCTAGATTATTACTTAACCAAATTCTAATATATCACACTGTATACAACAATTTGCAATCGGGGTCAAATGACGTTATTTTCTACGCCGTGTTGGACTACGTAATAACAAAGCTTTGCACTCCGCCTCAGATAACATGTATAATGTCTTTGAATCAATCGCTTAAATGACACTGACTTAAATCAGGCTATTGTGACGTCATTTCTGGCGCCATGTTGGACTACGTTACGTCAACGCTTTGTACTCCGCCTCAGATAGCATGTATGATGGCTTTGAGTCAATAGCTAAGATGACATTGATTTAAATCAAGCTCTTCCAATAGAGGAAAACACAAGAAAAAGGAAAAACGGTTATCGACTACATTGTATATCACAAAGAAATAAAACATGGACATATTTTAAAAGTATTCGTAATGTAAAGATAAATATCAAACTGTTACCAGATGTAGTATATAGTCGATATGAATACAATTTGGGTGACAAGTAAAACTCATGTCAACATTCTGTTTATCTATCACCCAAATTGCATTCATATCTACTGTATACTACATCTGGTAACAGTTCAATACCTTAATCACCGCTGAAGTATATGTTTAAGTAATATCGATGTTATCCTTTACTTCAGAATTTAATTTCAGTTTTGATATTGTTCATACGTAAATTTGCAAGAGAAACATATTTTTTAAAGTGTATGTTTCCTTACAGCTCTTTGGACCTTGTGCCGGAAGTAGGTAATGAAGCATAAGCAATGGCGTTGGTTTATATCGGTGGTTGATTAGGGTCATTTCATTGTTTCGTCATTTCACCCATAGAGGATGAGATTCAGCCGTTTGGTTTGAAATCTTTTAAAAGTGTTCCGTCCTGGAAAAATGGGAAAAAAATACGTTAATTGACGAAATTTAATTATCGTCACTTCTGAGTGTTTTTTTCTTTATATTTTTTCGTATTTTCAAGCTGAAAACACTGGTTTTAACACATCTCATTGACAGTTTGTAAACCCTTGTCTTTCACAAAACAAACGAAAATGAGAATAAAAGTGTTTTAAAACTGGTCATTTTATAGGAGGGAGCAGATAGAACAACGAAAATGCCCCGTCTGCATATAAAAACAGCAACAGAACATCTGATGGGTTAGAGTGAGTATATCAGATGCCTATCACGGTGACAAAATTTACGAGCGCCAACTCAGCGACGCAACTTTGCACTAATTGACAATCAACAAAAATGTCAGCCCTCTAATCACTTTTAACAAATGTATTTTTTTGTTTTCTATCAGTGTTGACATTTCCATCCACAAATTTACTAATTTTCGTGTTACTTTCGCACCATTCCTTTCACACAAAATATTCATTCGTTTGTTTTTCGCCCGTTTCGAATTTTTTGTCAATCCTGTCAGTTCCGGTTATGCGCTGACGTCACAGCCCTGCTCTGGACCGTCCAAGGCCGGGTTTGGTGTACCACGTGATACCACAGGGGTGTCAAACACGGTGACAAGCCCGCCCTTCTCGACTGATACGATGACACAATGATGATCAAATCTCTATCAACGCTGTCAACATCCCCCAAATGGAACGACCGGTACATTTGAAAACTGTCACAGTTGTCGATTGCGTGGAAATTGATGATATTTGCGTTCGGAATCCCAATTGTTTTTGTGTCATTTTGTACTTTATGAGCAATATCCCGTTGTAAATGTGTTTGTTTCAGTGTGAAATTAGAACAAAGAAATTATCTAATATATATACTCTGTTGTATTATGTTATTTTTTTACAAATAACTAGACTTTTTATTTATTTTTCATTATTATATAATAATAAATAACATATTAAACCGAAATCATCGTAAGATTTTACTCGAAAAAATCCTTAATTTCAACAAATGAACCACGTGACGACGGGGACATTCCTAACCCAATGCGGAAATAACTTTTCTCTCTGTTTTGAAACGTCTTTGGTGGGATAACCTGTATTCCACATACATCATACTCGTCCATGATCAAAATGACAAATCTAAGATTTATGAATATGACAAATATTTTTCTAAGACAAAAACAAGACACCGTCTGAACCGCATTGCGATGATAAAATATATTCGTTTAGTCTGGTGAAACGATACTGGCACGTATCTTATGAAAAAGATAATTTTGATGGTGACGACTAGAGTGTATCCTATAGGGGCCGCATTGTTAAGGGGTCTCTTAAGGGTTTGATTCATGGCCCCATGAAGCACATCCATCACGGCGCGAGGGAGCCCTCCCTCCGGAAAAGCCCGTGCATCGCCGTGAGTGTGCGCTGGGGAGAGCGATCTTGTAGAGCAGGCGCCCACACCACCGCTAATGGTTTAAGTGTTAATGGGATTTTGCTTATGGACAAAGACGAGCATATACATCATTCCAGTAAATGGATGGATGGTCGGACGAGGTGATCTGGTCACTGGTGTGAGAATTTCTTCACGTCGCTGGTGACCAGTTTCCATCCGTTGAACCTCATGCTACAGTGGCTGACCATTGCTACAGTGATGTATGGTTTACTTTTCATCTCTTTGTGTTCCCCTTAAAAAGATTGTCATCACGCGTTTGTAATATTCCTTTTACTAGGACTTGTGATTTTAAATAGTGTATTGTTTTCTTTACCTATATGATATCATAGTCATAGTATACCTTCATTTACGACTAGTTTTGAAGTAGCTGTATTTTCTTTTTTTTAATCTTCTTCAAACATTGACAGGACATAAAAATCAAGACATTTCAGCGAGGCTGAAAAACGTCTGAAATGCTGAGAGTAATATCACTTCAAAAAAGCTGCAATTTTTTTTAACTTGGAAAAAACTTAACTTTGACATTGCTTGGAGAATGTTACAAGCTTTTAAAAACATAATTCTTTGCACGGACATAATAAAAATATTACTTTTTGATCAAATTTCTTGAAAAAGGGAGATAACTCGAACATAAAATGGGATGTAAAATGTATACAGTATATAGCTTTAACGTTACACAGTGATGTACTCGTTTTGACCACGCTAGGTCTACTGCTAATGAGGTTTGCATTTTTTTTCTACCATCAACACATGAGTCAATTACTCTAGTCGGGGAAAAAAGGCAATTCACAAGTAAGGCTTAATCTTGATCGGGACGAACTACACCTGCTCGTGTCGGGGACTTTGTATATAAGATTGGGGTGTTGTATTTGGGCGCTCCAGAGTTCCAAAGACACGGCTAGGTCCACGTACTATAGGCGCCAACTTACCTCCACCAGGCTACAATGTGAACGACTGATAATAAATCTTACAAAATTGCGTCACACTTTTCAATCCATTTCTAGGGACTACTTTAGACCGTTCAGAGAACTTACTTCATGGACATATCGACACTTTGGCGAATGTGTTGATATTTTTTTTCGTTGAGGTTGACGGATGAGTTGAGGCCTGCGACGCATGCGCATTAAATGGATCAAGGTAAAATGCGTCCATTTTTCTCCCTCGTACCTCGTTTTGGTCGAAGTCTCAAGTAGGCAAATGCTCGCGTTACGTGAGTTTAAATTACGAGGTGTTAAAATTTCGAAAATTTATGTTTTAAAAAAAAGTGTCAGTCCCGAATTGAATAAAAAGAATGAATATATAAAATAGACGTCATCATTTTTTCTGCAATTTATTTTTCAAGTATGTTGTTTTTATTTCAATTCGTCTGATTTTCTTTAAAATTATCAATATGTTTGTCCTTGTTTATTTATTTGTTTATTTATTTATTGTTTATTTTGTTAATGTTTTGTTTCGGGCTGCAAAAGCTGCAAATGTATACGTCATCTTTTGAGTTTCTATACTACATGAATTTGATAATTGCTAAATTTCATATTAATTTGCGACATACCTTTAAACTCGGATAATTTATGGAATCACATCAACAAGACTGGCTTCGATAAAAATAACAAAAATGTGAAATTTTAATGAAAATCACCTTAAAAAAAGAAAATTTGTTAAGTTAAGACTACATGTGTCGCCTTACTGAGATTAAAATCTCCTTTCCAAAAGATTTCTACATAAACATGTAATATACTATCATATAAACTATTATCTGATTAAGTTAATGAAATAATGGGGGTTTTTTTCAAGAATGAACCTTTATTGAAGAAATTCTGAATTGCTTTAATTATTTATTAAAAGATAACGGGGGATAACTCTAATATCACAAGTATAACATTTTAGTGTACCATACGCCCTTAATACAAAACCGTCTAAACATATGACTATCTGTTTTACATTTTATGATACTAGTACACACAAAACCATAGAAAACTTGTGCGACGTTATTTTTCTCTTTCGAAAATGTCTTTCCAAGAAGATATTTTTAAAAATATATTTCTTCTTGTGTGATCTAGGGGAGTTTTTCGCTTAGCGTTTAAAGGTGTATATCTTCTTTGCAAATTATGGCTCTTTCGGAATGGGCTCATGTCTGACAGAATGATCTGTACCGAGATATTCTTGGTTTACGTTGATATAATATGAAAAAAAGACGTTTTGTTTGAAATATATTCACACATTCCATGGTGGCCTACATTTGCTTATCAATCTCGAACTTTTCACTAACAGTTTTATATCCCGTTTTGACGTAGGTAAACTCGCTTATATCACGAGTTTCATAAGTGGCCGCTCCCGAGATAAATGTAGTTTAAGATTTGACAAAAGTCATATGTTTTGTTATCAAATATCAACGTCGATTTGAACGAACGTAATAATATCAATTTATGTTTTCTGGGGAAGTATTTTTTACCATCTCCTCTCCTGACACGTAACCCGAGGATTGAGTGTTTGAGCGATAAAGATCTTTCTTATGTTTGGTAGGACGAGGCGGGGGCAGGGGAGGCGGGGGGGGGGGTAAGCCTGCCATTATTTCGACTGTTGATGGGTAGTCTTGTTATTCCGTACATATGACAACCTCTACACGTGCATGTCAGTGGTAGATACGTAACTTGTTTTACTTGACACGAAGCATGTATTGTCATGGCAACAACAGATGTAGAAAAGGAGGGAAGACGGAACTCTCGTGTAATGGCGGTAGGAAATGGCAGCTGGAAAAATATACTCTCCCCACACCACCGTCCCTGGTCCATGTTCCTTGAGAATGGAGAACAAATATAATTATATCTATTAAAGAATTCTTTTGTCAATGTGTTATTTTCATCCTAATGTTCTATTAACAATGAAATTCTTCTCAAATTTCCCTATCCGTGTAGCTGTCAGATCCCCACTGCGCCGATCCATCAACCGAATGGCGGCCCAGACCACCGACCCTGCCATCTCCCGGCTGACGGAGTGGAGCCTACGTCTGAGACGGAAAGATAGATCGTGGAGGGAGAGAGAGGAGAAAGAACGAGTAAGGAGAGGAAAAAAATGTCTTGAGTGGAGAAACAAAATCCTATGAAAGAGAAGTTGGAACACGAAATAAGCAAAAATAGCTCTAATGCCTGGGTGGAGATAGATCGCATTGAGAGAGAGAAAGGAGTTGTAAGTAAAAGGCAGATGCCGTGTAAGGCTTGGTTGGAGAGACAGATTGTCAAAAGGGAGAAAAACAGGTAGATATAGGTGGTGTCTCGGCAATTTCTGGGACGGAGAGATAGAGAGATGGAATGAGATAAGGTTCATTACGATAATGACTTTGGCGGAGAGACAGATCGCTAGATACCGAGACATACTGGAAATATAGAGACGTGTCTGGATATAGAGATATAATAAATATAAAGAGAGTAAAGGCTAGATACCGAGACATACTGGAAATATAGAGACGTGTCTGGATATAGAGATAAAATAAATATCAAGAGAGTAAAGGCTAGATACCGAGACATACTGGAAATATAGAGACGTGTCTGGATATAGAGATATAATAAATATAAAGAGAGTAAAGGCTAGATATCGAGACATACTGGAAATATAGAGACATGTCTGGATATAGAGATATAATAAATATAAAGAGAGTAAAGGTTAGATACCGAGACATACTGGGAACATAGAGACATGTCTGGATATAGAGATATAATAAATATAAAGAGAGTAAAGGCTAGATACCGAGACATACTGGGAATATAGAGACGTGTCTGGATATAGAGATATAACAAATATACAGAGAGTAAAGGCTAGATACCGAGACATACTGGAAATATAGAGACGTGTCTGGATATAGAGGTATAACAAATATAAAGAGAGTAAAGGCTAGATACCGAGACATACTGGAAATATAAAGACGTGTCTGGATATAGAGATATAACAAATATAAAGAGAGTAAAGGCTAGATACCGAGACATACTGGAAATATAGAGACGTGTCTGGATATAGAGATATAATAAATATACAGAGAGTAAAGTCTAGATACCGAGACATACTGGAAATATAGAGACGTGTCTGGATATAGAGATGTAATAAATATAAAGAGAGTAAAGGCTAGATACCGAGACATACTGGAAATATAGAGACGTGTCTGGATATAGAGATATAACAAATATAAAGAGAGTAAAGGTTAGATACCGAGACATACTGGAAATATAGAGACGTGTCTGGATATAGAGATATAATAAATATAAAGATAGTAAAGGCTAGATACCGAGACATCCTGGAAATATAGAGACGTGTCTGGATATACAGATATAATAAATATACAGAGAGTAAAGGCTAGATACCGAGACATACTGGAAATATAGAGATGTGTCTGGATATAGAGATATAATAAATATAAAGAGAGTAAAGTCTAGATAACGAGACATACTGGAAATATAGAGACGTGTCTGGATATAGAGATGTAATAAATATAAAGAGAGTAAAGGCTAGATACCGAGACATACTGGAAATATAGAGACGTGTCTGGATATAGAGATATAACAAATATAAAGAGAGTAAAGGTTAGATACCGAGACATACTGGAAATATAGAGACGTGTCTGGATATAGAGATATAATAAATATACAGAGAGTAATGGCTAGATACCGAGACATACTGGAAATATAGAGACATGTCTGGATATAGAGATATAATAAATATAAAGAGAGTAAAGGCTAGATACCGAGACATACTGGAAATATAGAGACGTGTCTGGATATAGAGATATAATAAATATTAAGAGAGTAAAGCCTAGATACCGAGACATACTGGAAATATAGAGACGGGTCTGGATATAGAGATATAATAAATATAAAGAGAGTAAAGGTTAGATACCGAGACATACTGGAAATATAGAGACGTGTCTGGATATAGAGATATAATAAATATAAAGAGAGTAAAGGCGAGATACCGAGACATACTGGAAATATAAAGACGTGTCTGGATATAGAGATATAATAAATATACAGAGAGTAAAGGCTAGATACCGAGACATACTGGAAATATAGAGACATGTCTGGATATAGAGATATAATAAATATACAGAGAGTAAAGGCTAGATACCGAGACATACTGGAAATATAGAGACGTGTCTGGATATAGAGATATAATAAATATACAGAGAGTAAAGGCTAGATACCGAGACATACTGGAAATATAGAGACGTGTCTGGATATAGAGATATAATAAATATAAAGAGAGTAAAGGCAAGATACCGAGACATACTGGAAATATAGAGGCGTGTCTGGATATAGAGATATAATAAATATAAAGAGAGTAAAGCCTAGATACCGAGACATACTGGAAATATAGAGACGTGTCTGGATATAGAGATATAACAAATATAAAGAGAGTAAAGCCTAGATACCGAGACATACTGGAAATATAGAGACGTGTCTGGATATAGAGATATAACAAATATAAAGAGAGTTAAGGTTAGATACCGAGACATACTGGAAATATAGAGACGTGTCTGGATATAGAGATATCATAAATATAAAGAGAGTAAAGGTTAGATACCGAGACATACTGGAAATATAGAGACGTGTCTGGATATAGAGATATAACAAATATAAAGAGAGTAAAGGCTAGATACCGAGACATACTGGAAATATAGAGACGTGTCTGGATATAGAGATATAACAAATATAAAGAGAGTAAAGGTTAGATACCGAGACATACTGGAAATATAGAGACGTGTCTGGATATAGAGATATAATATATATATAGAGAGTAAAGGCAAGATACCGAGACATACTGGAAATATAGAGACGTGTCTGGATATAGAGATATAATAAATATACAGAGAGTAAAGCCTAGATACCGAGACATACTAGAAATATAGAGACGTGTCTGGATATAGAGATATAATAAATATAAAGAGGGTAAAGGCTAGATACCGAGACACACTGGAAATATAGAGACGTGTTTGGACATAGAGATATAATAAATATAAAGAGAGTAAAGGTTAGATACCGAGACATACAGGAAATATAGAGACGTGTCTGGATATAGAGATATAATAAATATAAAGAGAGTAAAGGCTAGATACCGAGACATACTGGAAATATAGAGACGTGTCTGGATATAGAGATATAATAAATATAAAGAGAGTAAAGGTTAGATGCCGAGACAAACTGGAAATATAGAAACATGTCTGGATATAGAGATATAATAAATATAAAGAGAGTAAAGGCTAGATACCGAGAAATACTAGAAATATAGAGACATGTCTGGATATAGAGATATAATAAATATAAAGAGAGTAAAGGTTAGATACCGAGACATACAGGAAATATAGAGTCGTGTCTGGGTATAGAGATATAATAAACATAAAGAGAGTAAAGGCTAGATACCGAGACATACTGGAAATATAGAGACGTGTCTGGATATAGAGATATAATAAATATAAAGAGAGTAAAGGTTAGATACCGAGACATACTGGAAATATAGAGACGTGTCTGTATATGGAGATATAATAAATATAAAGAGAGTAAAGGCTAGATACCGAGACATACTGGGAACATAGAGACGTGTCTGGATATAGAGATATAATAAATATAAAGAGAGTAAAGGCTAGATACCGAGACATACTGGAAATATAGAGACGTGTCTGTATATGGAGATATAATAAATATAAAGAGAGTAAAGGCTAGATACCGAGACATACTGGGAACATAGAGACGTGTCTGGATATAGAGATATAATAAATATAAAGAGAGTAAAGGTTAGATACCGAGAAATACTGGAAATATAGAGACGTGTCTGGATATAGAGATATAACAAATATAAAGAGAGTAAAGGTTAGATACCGAGACATACTGGAAATATAGAGACGTGTCTGGATATAGAGATATAACAAATATAAAGAGAGTAAAGGTTAGATACCGAGACATACTGGAAATATAGGGACGTGTCTGGATATAGAGATATAATAAATATAAAGAGAGTAAAGGTAGGATACCGAGACATACTGGAAATATAGAGACGTATCTGGATATAGAGATATAACAAATATAAAGAGAGTAAAGGCTAGATACCGAGACATACTTGAAATATAGAGACGTGTCTGGATATAGAGATATAATAAATATAAAGAGAGTAAAGGCTAGATACCGAGACATACTGGAAATATAGAGACGTATCTGGATATAGAGATATAACAAATATAAAGAGAGTAAAGGCTAGATACCGAGACATACTTGAAATATAGGGACGTGTCTGGATATAGAGATATAATAAATATAAAGAAAGTAAAGGTTAGATACCGAGACATACTGGAAATATAGAGACGTTTCTGGATATAGAGATATAATAAATATAAAGAGAGTAAAGGCTAGATACCGAGACATACTGGAAATATAGAGACGTTTCTGGATATAGAGATATAATAAATATAAAGAGAGTAAAGGCTAGATACCGAGACATACTGGAAATATAGAGACGTGTCTGGATATAGAGATATAACAAATATAAAGAGAGTAAAGGCTAGATACCGAGACATACTGGAAATATAGAGACGTATCTGGATATAGAGATATAACAAATATAAAGAGAGTAAAGGCTAGATACCGAGACATACTTGAAATATAGGGACGTGTCTGGATATAGAGATATAATAAATATAAAGAAAGTAAAGGTTAGATACCGAGACATACTGGAAATATAGAGACGTTTCTGGATATAGAGATATAATAAATATAAAGAGAGTAAAGGCTAGATACCGAGACATACTGGAAATATAGAGACGTTTCTGGATATAGAGATATAATAAATATAAAGAGAGTAAAGGCTAGATACCGAGACATACTGGAAATATAGAGACGTGTCTGGATATAGAGATATAACAAATATAAAGAGAGTAAAGGCTAGATACCGAGACATACTGGAAATATAGAGACGTATCTGGATATAGAGATATAACAAATATAAAGAGAGTAAAGGCTAGATACCGAGACATACTTGAAATATAGGGACGTGTCTGGATATAGAGATATAATAAATATAAAGAAAGTAAAGGTTAGATACCGAGACACACTGGAAATATAGAGACGGGTCTGGATATAGAGATATAATAAATATAAAGAGAGTAAAGGTTAGATACCGAGACATACTGGAAATATAGAGACGTGTCTGGATATAGAGATATAACAAATATAAAGAGAGTAAAGGTTAGATACCGAGACATACTGGAAATATAGGGACGTGTCTGGATATAGAGATATAATAAATATAAAGAGAGTAAAGGTAGGATACCGAGACATACTGGAAATATAGAGACGTATCTGGATATAGAGATATAACAAATATAAAGAGAGTAAAGGCTAGATACCGAGACATACTTGAAATATAGGGACGTGTCTGGATATAGAGATATAATAAATATAAAGAGAGTAAAGGTTAGATACCGAGACATACAGAAAATATAGAGACGTATCTGGATATAGAGATATAACAAATATAAAGAGAGTAAAGGCTAGATACCGAGACATACTTGAAATATAGGGACGTGTCTGGATATAGAGATATAATAAATATAAAGAGAGTAAAGGTTAGATACCGAGACATACTGGAAATATAGAGACGTGTCTGGATATAGAGATATAACAAATATAAAGAGAGTAAAGGCTAGATACCGAGACATACTGGAAATATAGAGACGTGTCTGGATATAGAGATATAATAAATATAAAGAGAGTAAAGGCTAGATACCGAGACATACTGGAAATATAGAGATGTGTCTGGATATAGAGACGTGTCTGGATGTAGAGATATAATAACTATAAAGAGAGTAAAGGCTAGATACCGAGACATACTGGAAATATAGACACGTGTCTGGATATAGAGATATAATAAATATAAAGAGAGTAAAGGCTAGATACCGAGACATACTGGAAATATAGAGATGTGTCTGGATATAGAGACGTGTCTGGATATAGAGATATAATAAATATAAAGAGGGTAAAGGCTAGATACCGAGACATACTGGAAATATAGAGACATGTCTGGATATAGAGATATAATAAATATATAGAGAGTAAAGGCTAGATACCGAGACATACTGGAAATATAGAGACGGGTCTGGATATAGAGATATAATAAATATAAAGAGAGTAAAGGCTAGATACCGAGACATACTGGAAATATAGAGATGTGTCTGGATATAGAGACGTGTCTGGATGTAGAGATATAATAAATATATAGAGAGTAAAGGTAGGATACCGAGACTTACTGGAAATATAGGGACGTGTCTGGATATAGAGATATAATAATTATAAAGAGAGTAAAGGCTAGATACCGAGACAGAAATATAGAGACGTATCTAGATATAGAGATATAATAAATATAAAGAGAGTAAAGGTAGGATACCGAGACATACTGGAAATATAGAGACGTGTCTGGATATAGAGATATAATAAATATATAGAGAGTAAAGGCTAGATACCGAGACATACTGGAAATATAGAGACGTGTCTGGATATAGAGATATAATAAATATATAGAGAGTAAAGGCTAGATACCGAGACATACTGGAAATATAGAGACGTGTCTGGATATAGAGATATAATAAATATAAAGAGAGTAAAGGCTAGATACCGAGACATACTGGAAATATAGAGACGTGTCTGGATATAGAGATATAATAAATATAAAGAGAGTAAAGGCTAAATACCGAGACATACTGGAAATATAGAGACGTGTCTGGATATAGAGATATAATAAATATAAAGAGAGTAAAGGCTAGATACCGAGACATACTGGAAATATAGAGACGTATCTGGATATAGAGATATAATACATATAAAGAGGGTAAAGGCTAGATACCGAGACATACTGGAAATATAGAGACGTGTCTGGATATAGAGATATAATAAATATAAAGAGAGTAAAGGCTAGATACCGAGAAATACTGGAAATATAGAGACGTGTTTGGATATAGAGCTATAATAAATATACAGAGGGTAAAGGCTAGATACCGAGACATACTGGAAATATAGAGATGTGTCTGGATATAGAGACATAATAAATATACAGAGAGTAAAGTCTAGATACCGAGACATACTGGAAATATAGAGACGTGTCTGGATATAGAGATATAATATATATAAAGAGAGTAAAGGCTAGATACCGAGACATACTGGAAATATAGACACGTGTCTGGATATAGAGATATAATAAATATAAAGAGAGTAAAGGTAGGATACCGAGACATACTGGAAATATAGACACGTGTCTGGATATAGAGATATAATATATATAAAGAGAGTAAAGGCTAGATACCGAGACATACTGGAAATATAGACACGTGTCTGGATATAGAGATATAATAAATATAAAGAGAGTAAAGGCTAGATACCGAGACATACTGGAAATATAGACACGTGTCTGGATATAGAGATATAATACATATAAAGAGGGTAAAGGCTAGATACCGAGACATACTGGAAATATAGACACGTGTCTGGATATAGAGATATAATAAATATAAAGAAAGTAAAGGTTAGATACCGAGACATACTGGAAATATAGAGACGTGTCTGGATATAGAGATATAATAAATATAAAGAGAGTAAAGGTAGGATACCGAGACATACTGGAAATATAGAGACATGTCTGGATATAGAGATATAATAAATATAAAGAGAGTAAAGGCTAGATACCGAGACA
The DNA here is from genome assembly GCA_947623455.1 of Mimachlamys varia. NCBI lineage: Eukaryota > Metazoa > Mollusca > Bivalvia > Pectinida > Pectinidae > Mimachlamys > Mimachlamys varia. Next base: position 55,097,587 of record OX392528.1, read on the forward strand.
TACCGGAAATTTAGAGACGTGTCTGGATATAGATATATAATAAATATAAAGAGAGTAAAGGCTAGATACCGAGACATACTGGAAATATAGACACGTGTCTGGATATAGAGATATAATAAATATAAAGAAAGTAAAGGTTAGATACCGAGACATACTGGAAATATAGAGACGTGTCTGGATATAGAGATATAATAAATATAAAGAGAGTAAAGGCTAGATACCGAGACATACTGGAAATATAGAGACGTGTCTGGATATAGAGATATAATAAATATAAAGAGAGTAAAGGTTAGATACCGAGACATACTGGAAATATAGAGACGTGTCTGGATATAGAGATATAATAAATATAAAGAGAGTAAAGGCTAGATACCGAGACATACTGGAAATATAGACACGTGTCTGGATATAGAGATATAATAAATATAAAGAGAGTAAAGGCTAGATACCGAGACATACTGGAAATATAGAGATGTGTCTGGATATAGAGACGTGTCTGGATATAGAGATATAATAAATATAAAGAGGGTAAAGGCTAGATACCGAGACATACTGGAAATATAGAGACATGTCTGGATATAGAGATATAATAAATATATAGAGAGTAAAGGCTAGATACCGAGACATACTGGAAATATAGAGACGGGTCTGGATATAGAGATATAATAAATATAAAGAGAGTAAAGGCTAGATACCGAGACATACTGGAAATATAGAGATGTGTCTGGATATAGAGACGTGTCTGGATGTAGAGATATAATAAATATATAGAGAGTAAAGGTAGGATACCGAGACTTACTGGAAATATAGGGACGTGTCTGGATATAGAGATATAATAATTATAAAGAGAGTAAAGGCTAGATACCGAGACAGAAATATAGAGACGTATCTAGATATAGAGATATAATAAATATAAAGAGAGTAAAGGTAGGATACCGAGACATACTGGAAATATAGAGACGTGTCTGGATATAGAGATATAATAAATATATAGAGAGTAAAGGCTAGATACCGAGACATACTGGAAATATAGAGACGTGTCTGGATATAGAGATATAATAAATATATAGAGAGTAAAGGCTAGATACCGAGACATACTGGAAATATAGAGACGTGTCTGGATATAGAGATATAATAAATATAAAGAGAGTAAAGGCTAGATACCGAGACATACTGGAAATATAGAGACGTGTCTGGATATAGAGATATAATAAATATAAAGAGAGTAAAGGCTAAATACCGAGACATACTGGAAATATAGAGACGTGTCTGGATATAGAGATATAATAAATATAAAGAGAGTAAAGGCTAGATACCGAGACATACTGGAAATATAGAGACGTATCTGGATATAGAGATATAATACATATAAAGAGGGTAAAGGCTAGATACCGAGACATACTGGAAATATAGAGACGTGTCTGGATATAGAGATATAATAAATATAAAGAGAGTAAAGGCTAGATACCGAGAAATACTGGAAATATAGGGACGTGTCTGGATATAGAGATATAATAAATATAAAGAGAGTAAAGGTTAGATACCGAGACATACTGGAAATATAGAGACGTGTCTGGATATAGAGATATAATAAATATAAAGAGAGTAAAGGCTAGATACCGAGACATACTGGAAATATAGAGACGTGTCTGGATATAGAGATATAATAAATATAAAGAGAGTAAAGGTTAGATACCGAGACATACTGGAAATATAGAGACGTGTCTGGATATAGAGATATAATAAATATAAAGAGAGTAAAGGTTAGATACCGAGACATACTGGAAATATAGAGACGTGTCTGGATATAGAGATATAATAAATATAAAGAGAGTAAAGGCTAGATACCGAGACATACTGGAAATATAGAGACGTATCTGGATATAGAGATATAATACATATAAAGAGGGTAAAGGCTAGATACCGAGACATACTGGAAATATAGAGACGTGTCTGGATATAGAGATATAATAAATATAAAGAGAGTAAAGGCTAGATACCGAGAAATACTGGAAATATAGGGACGTGTCTGGATATAGAGATATAATAAATATAAAGAGAGTAAAGGTTAGATACCGAGACATACTGGAAATATAGAGACGTGTCTGGATATAGAGATATAATAAATATAAAGAGAGTAAAGGCTAGATACCGAGACATACTGGAAATATAGAGACGTGTCTGGATATAGAGATATAATAAATATAAAGAGAGTAAAGGTTAGATACCGAGACATACTGGAAATATAGAGACGTGTCTGGATATAGAGATATAATAAATATAAAGAGAGTAAAGGTTAGATACCGAGACATACTTGAAATATAGAGACGTGTTTGGATATAGAGCTATAATAAATATACAGAGGGTAAAGGCTAGATACCGAGACATACTGGAAATATAGAGATGTGTCTGGATATAGAGACATAATAAATATACAGAGAGTAAAGTCTAGATACCGAGACATACTGGAAATATAGAGACGTGTCTGGATATAGAGATATAATAAATATAAAGAGAGTAAAGGCTAGATACCGAGACATACTGGAAATATAGAGACGTGTCTGGATATAGAGATATAATATATATAAAGAGAGTAAAGGCTAGATACCGAGACATACTGGAAATATAGACACGTGTCTGGATATAGAGATATAATAAATATAAAGAGAGTAAAGGTAGGATACCGAGACATACTGGAAATATAGACACGTGTCTGGATATAGAGATATAATATATATAAAGAGAGTAAAGGCTAGATACCGAGACATACTGGAAATATAGACACGTGTCTGGATATAGAGATATAATAAATATAAAGAGAGTAAAGGTTAGATACCGAGACATACTGGAAATATAGAGACATGTCTGGATATAGAGATATAATAAATATAAAGAGAGTAAAGGCTAGATACCGAGACATACCGGAAATTTAGAGACGTGTCTGGATATAGATATATAATAAATATAAAGAGAGTAAAGGCTAGATACCGAGACATACTGGAAATATAGACACGTGTCTGGATATAGAGATATAATAAATATAAAGAGAGTAAAGGTTAGATACCGAGACATACTGGAAATATAGAGACGTGTCTGGATATAGAGATATAATAAATATAAAGAGAGTAAAGGCTAGATACCGAGACATACTGGAAATATAGAGACGTGTCTGGATATAGAGATATAATAAATATAAAGAAAGTAAAGGTTAGATACCGAGACATACTGGAAATATAGAGACGTGTCTGGATATAGAGATATAATAAATATAAAGAGAGTAAAGGCTAGATACCGAGACATACTGGAAATATAGAGACGTGTCTGGATATAGAGATATAATAAATATAAAGAGAGTAAAGGTTAGATACCGAGACATACTGGAAATATAGAGACGTGTCTGGATATAGAGATATAATAAATATAAAGAGAGTAAAGTCTAGATACCGAGACATACTGGAAATATAGAGACGTGTCTGGATATAGAGATATAATAAATATAAAGAGAGTAAAGGCTAGATACCGAGACATACTGGAAATATAGAGACATGTCTGGATATAGAGATATAATAAATATAAAGAGAGTAAAGGCTAGATACCGAGACATACTTGAAATATAGAGACGTGTCTGGATATGGAGATATACGTAGACGAGACTAGATAAAAAGACATATCCAGATATAGGTGTGTCCGGATACAGAGAAACACTGGATGTAATTATTCACTGAGATAAAAAGGATGATCATTATATAGATATTAAATGAGATATAGAATACAAACACCTCAATAAAACATCGTTTCTATACATTAACAAATCTTAAATGTACTAAAAACTGAACTGGCGTCCCTAAGTTATAACATCAATTATGGTACTGGTTTAACAGGGGAGATAACCTGTACAGAGATATAGCCACCACTGCAGCACAGAAATAGAAGTTAGAAGAGAGATGAATTTACGAGGTTTAAAATCGTGATCTATTATATGGTTACAAATACATTTATGATGTATTCTTCAAACAAGTCGAGAGTCCCTCAGATTGACAAAGGAGACATGAAACGGAACCCAAACTTAATATACAGCCTACTCTCTACTACAACCGCTGACTCAGGGCTGAAGGGAGAATTCAGCCAGTATTTATTTTTATTTTAAATAAACGTTATGATATCAATAAATTTTGTAATTCTGTAAACGTCAGCTTATATCATATTGAGCCGTTGGGTCATACCTGAATTGTTTTCAATTCTTTGGAGTTTTCTGTCAAGAGTTTCTTGCTAGTTACAGCTCAGGTTTTCTTCGTTTTAGACTTATTTTGCATGGTTATCAACTGGATTTTTTTCATAATTTTTCAGAAACTCGAAAAACGTCATGAAGTAACATGGAGCTAAAATTAATACCTTTTTTACAGACACCTAACGATTGTCCTAAGCAAAAAACGTCTTTATGACAAGCGAACAAAGACATTTTTTGATAAAACCGATTAACCAACATACCAACTATCTACATTAATTTTCCCATAGCTTCATCACATAATTGACCTCAGAAATTGTGTCTCCTTGAATCAAAATTCAGCGGCATATTCTTGATAAAGGTCCATTCAGGAATGTAACATTTATAATGATGTAATATTAAATGTGCCAAGGTCATTGGAAAGTTAAAATAGTGTCATGGCGGCCAAATTACAACACCCGAGAATCTAAAGAAATTTACAGATAAGGAGCAGGCTTTATTGAGTAGTCTAAAGTCAGTGTGAGATATAGTAGCGACCATAACACACGTGACCCCGACCAGGAAAATCCTCGTTAGCAAGACGCTTTAGAGTTTATTAAGCATATTTGTTTCGAGATCCACCCCGTTCCGACAACGGAAAGCATTGCAAGAACGTGCACTTCTAGACTCGCGAGCAATAAATCAGGGATCTGGATCAAAAGACTTCAGTAAATGAAGTAAGCTAAACTGTTACGGCAACGCCAAATCAAGCTTCTCTAGGCAGCTAAGTACCATTTTAAATCCATACATTTTATAAATCATGACAAACGTTCGTTTGATCTTGTGAACAGGGTGATTTACTAGATCGATAAGAGTCGCCATGTTTTATTTCTTATCATCAAGGGTTTCTATATTGGAGCTTGGTAGAGTACTGCGACCACGGCGGGACGGTCACTTTGAATGGTGGGTAAACATTCGTCGGGAAACAAGCGATATGGCGGTCGTGTTGATAGCCACCCAGGCAGACATGTGCAGATATGTAAATAAACGATTAGTGACGTCACACAAAAACGTGCATTGGGGTCAATAAAGTGGTCCTGATTTGACCTCTGCACAAGATTGGCCGTGTTATGAACGGTGAATCGGACCGGGTTTCGTCAGGTCAGCGTTGTTTGTTATCAGCACTCTTGGCAGGAATTCAATGGTGAACGATATGGTTAGGAAAGTCTTCCTTGTGTGCTTTAAAGAAGTCGATTATTGATAGATAGGTGACGAGCGTATATGTTTATATATACGGTTAACCCTCGTCCAGTCGGGTCAGTTTGGTTCGTCTGTAGGTCAGGAAAATGTACGTCCTTCAGAATACAATCACACTGTCTGTATGACTTTGCATTTTATCTGAATTATATTGAAATCATCATTTTTTAATTTAAAAGTCATCAAACCAGGTCCGTTTTTATGTACAATAGATAATCATTTATCTTATAGCCTGGATTTAGATAGCTGTCAATCCTCAATATAGTGCGCCTCGCAAATCTGGACACTTTGTTCCATGTATGAAGAAGAACACTTGTTAGTATGGACACTTTGGTGCCACGTAAATCTGGACACTTTTGTTTGTGTGTACAGTAGAACCTTGTTAGTATGGACACTTTGGTACCACGTAAATCTGGACACTTTTGTTTGTGTGTACAGTAGTACCTTGTTAGTATGGACACTTTGGTACCACGTAAATCTGGACACTTTGGTTTGTGTTTACAGTAGAACCTTGTTAGTCTGGACACATTGGTACCACGTAAATCTGGACACTTTGGTTTGTGTGTACAGTAGAACCTTGTTAGTCTGGACACATTGGTACCACGTAAATCTGGACACTTTTGTTTGTGTGTACAGTAGAACACTTGTTAGTATGGACACTTTGGTACCACGTAAATCTGGACACTTTTGTTTGTGTGTACAGTAGAACCTTGTTAGTATGGACACTTTGGTACCACGTAAATCTGGACACTTTGTTACGTGTATTCAACAGATCTTTGTCAATCTGGACACATTGATACCTCCTAAATATCGATACTTTGGTTTGTGTGTACAGTAGAACCTTGTTAGTCTGGACACTTTGGTTTTTGTATACAGTAGAACCTTGTTAGTGTGGACACTTTGGTTTGTGTGTACAGCTGCACCTTGTCAGTCTGGACACTTTAGTTTGTGTGTACAATAGAACCTTGTCAGTCTGGATACTTTGGTTTGTGTACAGTGAAGCCTTGTTCGTCTGAAAACTTTGATACCACGTAATAGAAACTTTTCAGTCCGGACACTTTTGTTTATGTATACAGTAGAACCTTGTTAATCTGGACATTTTTGGTTTGTGTGTACAGTAGAACCTTGTTAGTCTGGATACTTTGGTTTGTATGTACAGTAGAACCTTGTTAGTCTGGACACTTTGGTTGTTGTATACAGTAGAACCTTGTTAGTCTGGATACTTTAGTTTGTGTGTACAGTAAAACCTTGTTAGTCTGGACAATTTGTTTTATATGAACAGTAGAACCTTGTTAGATTGGACACTTTGGTTTGTGTGTACAGCTGAACCTTGTCAGTCTGGACACTTTAGTTTGTGTGTACAGTAGAACCTTGTCAGTCTGGATACTTTGGTTTGTGTACAGTGAAGCCTTGTTCGTCTGAAAACTTTGATACCACGTAATAGAAACTTTTCAGTCTGAACACTTTTGTTTATGTAAACAGTGGCACCTTGTTAATCTGGACATTTTTGGTTTGTGTGTACAGTAGAACCTTGTTAGTCTGGATACTTTGGTTTGTGTGTACAGTAGAACCTTGTCAGTCTGGATACTTTGGTTTGTGTGTACAGTAGAACCTTGTTAGTCTGGATACTTTAGTTTGTGTGTACAGTAAATTTTATATGAACAGTAGAACCTTGTTAGATTGGACACTTTGGTTTGTGTGTACAACAGAACCTTGTTAGTCTGGACACTTTCGTTAGAACCTTGTCAGTCTGGACAATTTCAGTTTGCGTGAAATTGAAACGTGATTTTAGTATTTTCCATCCATAAATCATATTCTGTTAACTTAACTGGCATTTAAAACACTACTGAAACGATATACAATTAGATGGGTACAGAAAAATAAACAATTGGTCATTATGTCTTACACTGGACATTAGCTGACCATTACATGTCCTGTCTGACCAATGAGCAGCGGTATGGACACCGTAACTCGCCGTATCTGGCCGTAATGGATGGTCATACCGATTGGCCTTTACGAGTTCACAACCTTATCGCTCCATGCGTCGCTCTGGTCTCCGGACACACGCCGGCCGGACTTTAGTGACTCCCGGGGAAGTCCGTCCTGTGAGGGTCAAGCAAGGGGTCAGGCGACAATCTTGTTCTAGTCAGTCGGGGACAAATATGGAACAGGTCATCTTTCCTCGTCACATTACGGACGTATAATGTTAGCCAAACGATTAGCAAGGCGCCATTTTGTTCTGCGCGTGTTAACGAACATTTGTAACTGTCAACGCGGTTTTTTCCCGATCTCGGCTCGAATTTATTCTGCCTTTAACTCGGAAACAAACGTTTTGTTATCTGTTTCATACATTTGTGTTTAAATAATTATAATTCCGCAAAGCAGATTTTGAAATTAATTTGCAAAATGATTGTACTATTAAAAATAAACTAATTAAAAAATAAACGAAAGTTGATCATTCTACTTTCAAAACAATGTTTTGACAAAATACAAAGCAAAAATTATTTTTAATTCAATTTAAGTTTGATAAATGGTGATCCGAAGTTAGTGTCTACAAAAGAAAAAAAATATACAGCAGATAGTAAGATTTAAAAAGAAAAATTCTAAAAACAAAATACTGTTACAACTCGTAGATTCACGCAGGAAAACTACTCTTACTTGAATTATGAAATCATTGCCTATATTCAAAAATCTTTGTGAAATGTGTAGAGTGTTTTATACCATCATAAAAGATGGTATCTTTCGAACAGTCTTTAGTTTAATCTACTACCTCCCGCGCGTGAGGGAATAAACTGCACGTGCGCTCGGACGAAATTTCGAGGGTATTGACCGCCGGCTAATCGCCAGCAGGTTTATTCCGGAAACTAAACACCGGCTCCCAGTGGGGAATTATAATGCCATGATTTAAAACTTTTCGGATCAACTTTAGCTAAAACCCTAAGTATTTACGAATGAGGTGTGTGTGTTTAGTTTGACAATGATTTCGAGTCTTTTGGGGCATGTAGCTTCTTTGACAATAAAACATGTCTGCCAAATAGGCCAAAGGTGTGAAAAGCCTGTCAAATTGTTAGCCAACAATTTCTAGTTAACATTTTGTTTTCATTTATTATACTGTTCTTTTTTTCGGATTAATCATACTTCATTCTAAAATTTAAAAAGCAATCTAAATGACAACTTCAAAGACATTTTTTTCGCATTGTAGTGATATCGATTTATTTGACAAGAAAAATTCAAAAAATAATTACAGATTTCTTACCATAAAGTTTTAATTGTAAAGAAATCGATAAAAAGAAATGTAAGAAGTTGATAATTTCTTCACATTTACAAATTAAAGATTCTCTTACTAGTGTCATTTTTTCCGAAATTTAACCACGGAATGCTGGCCCCGAGATCATGAAACAATCTTAGACTTAAGTTTGTGCTTAGCCAATCAGGAATAATATTACTTCTTGTAACGTTATTTCTGATTGGCTAAGTCCAAACTTAAGACAAATTTAGACTTAAGATTGTTTCATGATCCTGGGGCCTGATCCGTTTCCGTTCAGTATAATTTACAATTTTGATATTGTGATATATAAAAAAATCAATCAAAAAGATCAAATCGATGCTTACATGCACCTAATCACTAAAGCTATGGATATATCATCTGTTTAGCGTAAATTTACCATCTATTAACAACACCTAAAGATGCTTTGCTGATTTAAAAGGACCTACGGCGTCAATCCGGCCGAAGGGTTTATCGGCAATATAAATCATTTATATTGATAACTTTGTTTCATATTGTATGTGTATTTCGTGTATGTGATGTAACGTGTTTTTATTATGGGTCTTGATAAGGGGGCGGGTAGTCTTGAACATTTGACAATTTATGTGTCCGTACTATCGCTATTACTTCAACGAGTATAAGTAATACATACACTGTATGTATATATTTATGCACAGAATTTACCTGAATATTCTTTCACATAATTGTTGAATATTTGTCTCATGATAATTTAAAGGCCCAATATACGTAACTTCATGGAAATTTTCATGATTCTGAAAAATTCTGAAAAAAAATCCAGTTGATAACCATGCAAAAATAAGCCTAAAACGAAGTAAACCTGAGCGATAACTAACAAGAAACTCTTGACAAAAAAATCCAAAGAATTGAAAATAATTCAGGTGGGGCCCACTTCAACAACAAACCGAAGGTAGAAGACGGCTCGAAATGGACGCGTGTTTACAAATAGAGTGTTTCAACTGCTGCCGTACCGGTTACCGCGTAAGAATTCATCTTGAATATTGCTGATATCAGTTTTGCCGAAAGTTACGTATATTGGGCCTTTAAATGCAAATATAGAGTCTAGAGTCAGTTTTTGGCCATAAGTATCGTCGCACCTAAAACTTTCCCATAGACTTTAGAAGTGCATTTCCACCAATTTTGAAGTTGTCATCATGCCAAAACAGCTTGACCGATTTTTGTTTTGTAAATTTCATACTTAATTTGAGTTCCCAAAACATATTTTAAGTGCAGATATAGTATGTATCTTTGTTGTTGAGGTGTTTAAAGGCAAACTGAAATCTGTGAACTGGCCGTCTCCCCTGGCGTCAATTTTCTTTTAACTTTTGACTTTTGGCTGTTGACTTTCGGCTTTTGACATCTGAGGAACAGACTGAGAAAATATCGAGGAAAAAAAGTTATTTTTTTTAAATTCAAAAGTCAAAATTGAAAAGTCGAAAGTCAAAAGGTCCCCTCACAGCTTCCGTAGTTGTAAACATAATTAAGTTGGTTAAATCGGTCACACAGTTATTGTAAAATGACATTTTCAAAATTTGTGGAAATGTACTTAAGTCTATTGGAAAATGTTTGGTGCGATAATAACTTACGGCCAGGTATTTACTTTATATGCTGTATTGTACGTCCGAATGCTGAAAGCCAAATGGCCGGAATTGAAACAGAGGTCATTCACTTGAATGCTTATTAGTGAAAATTAATAAATTTGGGTAATTTTATTTTAAATGTTTCTTTGAAAGCAGTTTAGTTGATGAAATCGCTCAAAGTATATATGCATAGCTATATCAGTACATGTGACCAGAACTTTGACGGGTTTTCTCCTCCGAAATATACACCGCATGCGTATACCAGGTACTGGGTATTGTCTGATTTCCCTGTCAATCACAAGCTGAGTGGTCGATTTCTATAATTGATTTCTTTGAAAATGATAACGTCCTTACATGAATACTGCAAATACAATTCTTGCGAAATGTAGCTGCATATTAATTTAAGATTTCTGCGATAATTATATATTATGTAAAATGTTTATGTATTTTATCTCATAATTTGTCATTATCTCATCCTGCTTATAGATAACTTACTACGTACACACAGTTGACATGTAAAATACATCGTTAATACAGTATCGGGTGTCACAATTAATGACTCATTCAAATTAACTTAAAATTGAAAAAAAAATCCATATTCTTTATTTAATACAATTGATAATAATAAGTCGCAAATTCAGTTTAAAAAATAATTATTCAAAATTACAACTGTTACTTAATAATTTACAACATCATCGAATAAATCTAAAATGCATGTGTCAAGACATCGGTGAACGTCACCTATGATTAATTACTCGTAAATACCAGGTCATTATCACCAAATAATCAACATACCCATATACAAGTCTGAACAGCAAACAAATTGAAAATTAATATTTGACGTAACAGGGTTGATAAAGATTTATTGAAATAATAAAAAAAGTTATACAGTTCTTCAGAGTTTTTTTTTATATTTCACAAATCAATACCTCATCCCCTTATTTGCATATTACGTATATTCATTGTTTTACGTCCTATTAACAGGCAGGGTCATATGTTCACGTGTCAGGTTTTGGAGGTGGAGGAAAGCCAGAGTACCCGGAGAAAAACCGCCAACTTACGGTCAGTACCTGGCAACTTACCAAACGTTGGATTTCGAACTCGGAACCAAGAGATTGATCTTTTGTCTCTACTGTAACATTTGGAATATATAGCTGCCCTTTTCTTAATGTCCAATGACATTGACCTTGACCTTGACATTGACCTTTGCTGTTAAACCCTAAAACAAACAAAACTGATAGCCTCCTCCTTTCTAACAAACAAATTGTTATTTATGTTGGAATTTGAATCGTCCTATAACGAGTAGCTATGACATTTTCAATAAACAAAACTACATAATACATGTCGCGTTACTATGTGTTGACTCGTCAGTCCCTTCCCATTTAAACTGTCGATCTCCATCCCGACTCCCAACTCCCGATCCCCACCACTATCTGCCTATCTCCACCCCAACCCCAACTCCCGATCCCCACTCTAACCCGCTATCTGCCCATTCCGACTCCCAACTCCCGATTCCCTTCCCCACCCCATCTGCCAATCCTCAACTCATCGCATAACTGCCTGCCGACCCCCATCCCCATCCCAAACTACGGATCTACCCAACAAACTCCAAATCCCCAAAACCAAAGACCAATTGCTGCGCCCAATCCCGGCCTCCAACTGTCGATTTTCATCACAGCCCCGACCCGACCCCGACCAAACCCCGACCCCCACCCACACCCTACCCCCACCATCTCTACCCCTTACACACTGTCGATCCCCACTCCCATTCCCTTCTTATCATGTTCACCCAAAACTATACCCGTTTTCGTTTTCCAACATAAGAAAAGAACTGAATTACTGATTCTGATTAAAATGAATATACTAACGTTTTGTTCAGTTTCATTCAAGTATCTGGAGAACATTTGTGTTTTAGGGTTACACTTTCATAAGGTAACAATGCGATAATGTTTGGGAACGTTCTAAGTGCAAACATGTATTGTTGATTGAAATGAACTTTTCCGAATGTCCCCAAATTAACAAATTTATACGGTGCACGTTACAGAGTGTTTCTGTCATTTGAATGCTTAGACAATCCAAGACATACGTTATAATCATTATCAACTGAAATATATCGAAATCAAAGTTCAGTAAAAGTCTAATTGTAGGGACCCAATAACATTGATACCAACTTTGAAATATGGTATTGCAACATACATTGTTTCCTAAAGTATATACATTGTACTATATAGTTTAACTGCATGTTATATAAATATAAAACTTGATTTATTTTACAATAATTTTAAAACAAGATAGGAGGGAACCGGAGTACCAGGAGAAAACCCAGTTGGTCGGGCAAGCGACCGCATACTTTTTCACGTCCGGTCTGGGAATCGAACTCCGGCCGCCTGGTGAAAGGCAAGTGCGCTCTCCACTACACCATCCGACCACCTATACTCCATTATTCCCTTGGATCATTATCTATGATTTTGTAAATGTATACTGATGGTCAAATGGCCCAAGGTTTGAATAAAACTTGAAAACTACTGCATGTCAATAAACTGCTGTATATTATACTTCTATTTTACCTTAACCAAATTGAATTGATATCAATAGTCTTTATTTAAAGGCCTCTTCAAATGTTTTGTCTCGGAAAAGGAGTAGGTTGCCTTGAGAAATTGACAACTAATTAGTTGGAGCGATCAGTAAGGTTCAATCAGCATATATAGACTGTTGTATTTCTCCAGCATGGCGGAGCTGACTTTAATTGAATCAATTAAAATTAAAAGTAGCTAAAAGTTTCCAAAACTTTTAGTAAAAATAAGTAAAATTAAATCATTCGGACATTTACTAAAACACTTACTCTTCGATAAAGCTATGATTTGAATGTACATGTATATAATGTATCCATAATATTTGTATTAATTTTCGTCAAATTATTTTTATGCTTATAATATATATCTGGTACCTGGATTAAGAAAAAAATACGTATTGTCATTCTAAAATATGTCCGTCTTTCAATCAAAACTTTTATTTATTTGTATTTATATAAAAGCAGATATATCTCTTATTAGCTATTTTCCTAGATTTGTAAAAATGTACTACAGTTTTTGATAACTGAAATATGAATTTTCTTTCGATGATAATCTGTTAAATTGTAATGATAATATAGGTATGCTACCCAATACAACTAAAGTCGGGGTGATTTCTTTTTACATAGAAAACAAATAAAATTTCACCAGTATGTGAATATTATTCAGTGGAGAAAACGACCGTAGTTGATATCAAAATCGTGCATACCAATATCAAAATCCAAGTTCTGTGATAAGGAGTGTAGGTTTTGAAATAGTCGGCAATTTGTCTGTTATTGATGCGCGATGGTTTTCTTAAAATGGTGGATTTTGAATAAAAAATATATCATTTATGGTTAGAGTATACATTTGATTTATAGTTTAAAAGTGTAACAAACCTTCTTTAATTCTGATCTATATACTTATCTAAATCAATATTGCATGATTTTGCAAAACTTTTAAATACGATAAATATATATATAAATTACATGATTCAACTACTCAAAAAAAATATTGCTGAACTAAAGATAGAATTTTTCACACTTTCGGAGATTTATGAATAATATCAGGCGAGCGCAAACCTATAGCCATATATAGATAGGCGTTTCTTCGTAGAAAATATACTACTCTCTCTCACATGGTGACTCGGCCTGACAAACGATGATTCTCTACGTCATATATGTGTATATAGATAAATCTAAAACAATGCAAACTTATATACACGTAATAAAACATTTTCACATACATGAAGTTATTTTTATACCGTAATGCAGACTCCGAAAAATCAGTTTCCAAAAATAAAACTAAATACAACATTATTAATCTAATTATTATTTAATGTAAAGTTTGTTTCGTATCTTTTGACGGGCAAATAACAAAACTTTTTATTTCAACATTACGGAAACCGGATTTGGAAACAAGCTTTAAAGCTTATACTAAATAAATATCACTGTTATTTGGTTTGTTTTAATTTTAATGGTTTATCGCTACAATGTACATTTAAATTTATGGTTGGGCTTGGCGAACGTTATTTTCACAAGCTACGTGTTAAAACTCAGCGTTTCGGCGGATGAGGAGGTTGAACACTGCTTGGTCAACCTCCCCGACCCCTGTCAAGCCAGCCACACCCTCCCTGACGAGCCAATTCATCTCCTCTCACTTCTGTTATATATAAAAACAACAAAGATGCCAAACTTTTCCGTTTTTTATTATTTTTTATCACATGCACGACATCCGCTATGTTTTAACTCTTTTTCCCCCTACCCGTTATATCTTAATGATAAACTTGAAATAAATGTCAAAATTTGACGCGGATCTCCCGAAGAATCGCTTTAATTATTACACGTTATATATTCAAGTTAGATGTCATCCCAAAGTCGTCAGGAAATGATATATTATGAAAAAAATGGGATGAATATGTGTCTTTTTTATATATATATAATTGCATGTGAAATGTGTTAATAAATGTATGCATCGCCTCAAAAATACACAAATGTCTTTTCTGACTCGCGCTGTCTTAGCTTATCACGTTAATAAATACGTGTCTGGAAAGAACAATTTATGTCCATGATAATCTACTACATACATGTGTATTAACAGAAAAAAGGTTGACAAACAAAATGGTTTTAATTTGGGTAACGCATTTCAAATGACCTTTTAATACAAAATAAGAAACGATCTTTATTTGTCATCCTTTGAATAATTCAAGATTTTTATTTTTAAAAATGCGTGAAAATAAAAAAAAAAAACATTAATTCAAGAAAATGTTTGTCAAATATATCTCCCGATCTGAAGAAGATTTGTTTATTTTCTAAAAAGATGATACATTTTGTCGTTGATATATTTTTTTTATATTTTTTTTTTATTCCAAGACACGAGTTAAATAAATCTGCGTGCGAACTGATAGTTTAAGCTGTAGTTAATTAATGATATAAATAATTAACGATTTGTATATTGGAAGAAGTCAATTCTTGAGTACTCTCGAACTTTACAAAATATCCATATATTACATCTCGGTACATGGAAGAAATAACTATTACAATTCTCTTTGTTTTTATACATTCAACTTTGCTCGTTTTATTTAATTTACGACAGTCGTAGATCTGGCGAAACGGTAGGTAACCTTTGCCCGTGTCAGCTGTGAGATAGATACCTACCGTCCCGAGGTCGTCCGTCACGGCTCCAGTTCCCGAAAGTCCGAGGTTGTCCGAATGATGAACGACTCGGTCCGTGATGGATGGTTTTTGTCCAGTCTAGCGAGATATGCTGTTTTTAAAATCCGATACAGCCACGGACCACCCTACGGATGAAAAAATAATCCAAAACACCGACTTTCTCACTGACATGGCTAAATATATTGGCGCTAATTCTATAACTAGCTATTTTCGAATGAAACCGATTAGCTATCTTGATACAATATACTTGCTTCCGAGTGGCCTAGGATCTCAAATTTGAATGTTTGATGGATTTCCACTGCGAAACATTCCAGTCAAATGCGATAGATTTATGAACGAAGATGTCAAAGTAAATAATTTGTTATATCATGTATTTTAACTCGGTATCTAAATTTATTGTCTATTATAAAAATTAAATTTCAAATACCGCCAAGGCACCTTGCATTTTTTCCCGTTTTATAGAAATATATTTTGTTTTGTCAGTTTTATTCAGATAAAACATAGATTTTTTTTATATACAAAAATCTCACAGTTTTCAGTAATTTTATCATTATTTTGACACAGATATATGATGAAATAAAACTTTTGCTGAAATTCTTAGAGTTTTCTTTTGGATAGTTTTATTTTCGCTTCATTCAACATGGAATTTTTATATCATTGTACAATTAATTTTCGTTAAAAATGTATATTTATTTATTTATTTTTCCCAAATCTCACTTGATAGATTTTATCTGACAAGTGCTTAAATAGTCCAGAGAATGACAGATTAAAAAACGCAAACTTCTTCTGCATAACGAATATAAAAAAATAGAAACAAAAATAATAAAATATTGCGATATTTTCAATATTTAGCTTTTTCATTTATTATCAGTTAATCATTTTTCGATGAATGCATTTCAGTTGATTTTCTCTTTTTCTCAAGTTTCACGAAACAATTACAAATTTCTTCACTTTACATAATATTGAAACTACATAATGAGATTTAATATTTCCAATTGACATAGGAAAAAATACCGCTAGTTTTCTATCAAACATTTGTAATTTTTTTGCCATTATTTTGGGTAAAGTCTATTAATCAAATTTAACTTGTTACTGAAGATCGTCAGAATCTTCCCATAAGAGATTGTCTAGATAGAGTGATATCGCTATTTAGTAGGTGACAGATTCACGCTTAAGAAGAAGAAGAGTTATCATACCCACTCGACCAAGTGACAACACGGATTTCAGAGGTATTTGTTAGATCCGTGCAGCGAGTACCTCACATCATATTACATGTAACGTCTGAGAGACCTCCACGAATTTTTAAAAATATTTCTAACGTTATTTTTTTTCATTTTGAAATGAAATGTCTCGATAATATAATCATTATTCCTAGTAAAAAAATAACAATATTTCATCGGCTCTTGCTTTGATAATACATAGAATACTGTTGACATAGGATGGTTAATAAATACAATAAATTATCCTGATATGTATTATGTATGTAAAATATGAATAACATTTTCCTACTCAATTCATTTTCTTAGATAAGATTATTTAAGGGAAGAAATATCTTATTAATTTGCGTATAAACAGAGTAAAATTACCTGTGTTAAATAATATTATGTAAAATATAATGTAAATAAAATAATGTACAATACAAGATATAAGGATGTAAATAATATCATCTTCTGCTTAATGCTAAGAATCTTGTAACCCCCCCAAAAAAAAAACATTTTCCCTATAAGTCGAGTTCATGTGTTGTACGCTTGTTAATAATATTAATATTAGAAAACAGATATTGTTCAAATCAATATGAATCAATAAAATCATCTACCGTATAAGTCAATCCAATTAAAATATGAATATTTACTGCCAAAGCTAAAAGAGATATTGGTTGTATAGAAAGATAAGGTTCTCTAAATAATGCCTATATTATCTACCATTTGAATTAACTACATTATCTACGGTAGAAAATAAGATTATCAAAAATGTTAAAAAATGAGTTTATCTATGATGAAATAATATCTGCAGTATAACAAAACTAAGATTATTTACAGTAAAACAAACATGAGATTATATACAGTATTACAGAATTAAAATTAACTACAGCACAACAAAAACAAGATTATCTACAGTACAATAATATAAGATAATCTACAATATAACAAAACAAATATTGTCTTCAGTACAATAAAACAAGGTCATATACATTATAACAAAAATAATATTATCTTCAGGTCAACAAAATAACTTAATCTACAGTATTACAGAATTAAAAGAAACTACAATATAACAAAAAAAAATATATATTGTCTTCAGTTCAATAAAACAAGATTATATACAATATAACAAAAACAAAATTATCTTTAGTTCAGCAAAATAAGATTATCTACAGTATAACTAAAAAAAATAATCATGTGCAGTATATAAAGTCATTTTTGGACATCATTTTATTAAAGTGATATTAGACTTTAGGTTACTCCGACACTACGTCATTATATAAGTATATATGTATGCGCCTTGTTTGTGAAATTTATTGTATACAATAAATATACTGTATATAAGTAATTCCTACATAATTAGATGTACATAAGTAAGGATTATCTACTTATCACGTGGATGGTAGATAAACTATGTAAGAGAGCATTCAGTATAAACATTGTGTCTTAATATTCTTTCATTTACATATTTTATGTCTGATTTATGAGTTTTTCTTTCATAACAATATATTCAGAACATTACACTGATACACAGGCTTATCGAGATTATCTTAAACGTAGCAATCATATACTTGAATATACTTCATACAATAAGATTATTTCAATGTGTCAATAAGATTATCTTCCGTAAACCTTATATTATCATTAATACTATCTTCAGTATAAATTTGATACACGAGATAATCTTCAATCATTTAGGTATGTTTAGTAAAATGTGCTAAATTGTTGATGTTATTCGATTATCTTCAATTTACATTAGGTTTTTACTTAATATTAAATATATTTGCATAATATTCAGTTAATGAATTATACCAACAACATACAAATGTATTTCCTTAACATAAAAATAATAATTCAATCAATAAGGTATTTTAATATGTCAATAAGATTATCTTCGGTCAATCTGATACCATCATAAATACTTTCTTCAGTATAAAGTTGATATAGGTATTATATCTATACTACAAGCTGCCAATAAGATAATGTGGAGTGGAACAGATATATATCAATTGTAACACGTCCAGTATATATATATCTGGCTTACCTAAACCTGCTATATCTGTAAGTGTATACTTAGCCATGGTGCGCAGATGTGGACAAGCCGCTGTGAATAAATTGATGATGAAGTTGAGAGATTCCTTCAGCATCAGATAGAGCGGGACAAATGCAACCAGCCTCTGTACCCACTTGGAATGGCGGGAGCGTCTTTCATGCTAATCTATAAAAAAAAGCCTATCTCATACTTAATCATCCTTTGTTCAATTGTGAAGGGGAGCAATTCGAAATATCCTTCGTGTAGGTATATGTTTAAAAGATCAGAGCATTACTATTGTCATTTAGCGGTACACAAGAGATCGGAAGGGGTAGATAAGGCCAGCGTCTTTCCCCCTTTTTACCGCAGTTTTCCGTATTAATCAGGTTTAATAGTAGGTGATATATGACTTCTATTGAAACTCAACCCGGCTAGTCACAAAAGCCTGGAATTGTACAAGGTTCTGGAGTTAGAATTATGCATGCAAAAAAGCACAGACACTATAATTTGATTAAAGACTTAAATTGTATCGAGAAATTTGAGAGCGGATTTGATTCTTTTCGGCCCGAACTGGCGTGTCTCACCGCTGAAGTGAGACAATAAGACGTGATATGGGAACCTTACCGTCGACCGATGACCATTGTTACCACTAGTCGTGGCTATTTAGTATATAATATTGATTCTAGGCGAGAATGTGTCATATTTTTTGGTTAATTTTCTCGCCTGGTAATGTTGGCTATTTGCATGTGTCAGCTATACCGCTGAATACGCCAATGTTCAAAATGTACAGGAGTGGGGTGGGGGGCAGATTGTATTTCGCCAAAATTATAGTATCACACTAAGTTAAGAAAAAAGGGCCCCCGTCACCTAGAAAACGTCCGTAAAGGAAAGCCTTTAGATTGTTACTCATCTCATAGCGATGTCGTGGAGACGTTACAGATGTGGTTTGTGGTTGAAAATAATCCGAGATATAGGATACTGTACAATTTACTGATCAAATCCTCAGGTTCGTGGTGAGAAGTGTAAGTTATACCTTAAAAAACCTGAGGTACACTTTGTATCTGAAGAGGTAGAGAGACTATAGGCCGAAATGAGCATCATTCATGTTTGTGGAATCAATGAAAACTTTATATTAGGCTCTGGATATATACACGGACAACCTAAATACACCCGAAAAGTATATAAATGTTGATCTACCTATTTAAATTTTAAAGTGTTATTATTATTATATATCATTTTCAACTGTATTCATTTGCTAAATAAAAGATTTTTTCATGAAGAAAATAAAAGGAACACAAATTAATGAAAATGCTTTTACAAAGAATATATGTATATCCAATTTTTTAACTCGACCTTAACCAATACAGAAATTCTCTATTTCAATCCTTAACGCTGATTGATACTGAAGGTAGTACATATTTCAATATAGAAACAAAAATTATTTAGGAACGACGTCAAGACATCATTTGTATGTTTGTGACGTAAATGATCATGCTTCATTATAACAAGCCTTTGGAGGACAAGGTTATGTGATATTTTTTATTGTCCGGATTGGTCGGTCTCGACTGGTTTTCAACTTATAGTTGTTGGCTTGTCTAAATGCAGACTAGGAACATATTTTTCCGGGTTTTGGGGCTTGGGAGATGGACAATATCCCGTAAACTATATGGAACTATCTTGTTTGACAGGATAATTGACTAATGAAATTACAATACAACTCTCTCAAGTTTTGCACTTGCGAAAACATGCGTAAAGCGACCGAATCATAGCCGAATGGGACCCAAGCGGATATTTTAGTTTTCTGTGAATTTGCCAGCTTGACATAGCTTGTTTTTGTGAACGTGCCAAGTGAATGCAGACTTAGCTCATAAATATTCATAACTCACTTGCCCTCATGTAGCATATATATCTCTGAAATATCAATAAAACGGCAAAATACTCCAAACAAATGACAATAGAATTTTTATTTTTATTTTTCCAGAAAATTAAAGTGCCTGCCTCTTTAATACGCGGGTCAACTCCAAATACAACTGGGAAAGGAGCAAGCGAATAAAAGTGAAATAAAGTTAAGTCAGGGAGGTTTTATGACCGACCAATTCTAAGCCCTTGATATTTCTTCTAATTGAATGTTATTTTCTGTGCTTTTGGTATCGAACCTTCATTGCCGCATTCAAATCGCGTATCTAAGAATTCCACAAATATATAATTCATACACATTGGTTTTATATCTTTTGAGACGTGATTTTCGAAGGTAGCTATCCACGTACATTTCTGTATTACAGAAATCTTAAACGCTAGAAAACATTAAGTATTCCTGAACCTATCCCTATATGTAGATTTTTATCGAACTTCGTGTAATCGATTAGTTGAATTAATTTAAATAAAAAAAATCTACAAGTATATGTTTGGTTTTACTGTGTGGAGCAAAGAAGAGTATAATGCATTCAAATTAACTTAATGAAATAAAACAGGACGGCTTGCCGCGTAGCATTCCGTATATAAACACATAGGAAGCGGAACTGTACAAATCTAAGTAAAAAAAAGTGCATTTCATTCGACTTAATGACAATCCCTACGCTATAGAAAATTATCCCAGGAAAAAAAATACCTCTGCTTGGTTTATCTGGGAATGTGCTTAAGGCGTTTTCATGCAAGAAGTTTAATGAAAAGTGTTTAAAACAGTACGGTTATAGTTGTGATGGGTTTCTAGCACGTCCCGATAGCCGTGGTAATGACGATTACGGGTCTACAGAACCTTCTTAATCTACTATTTCTTGTAATCAAACGATAATTGTATGTTCTAGATAAGGAAATGGTACGTACAGTGTTACGAATTCCGATTTGTCGAATGCGTGCCTTTTCAAATTGTTTTCTATTTTAGTTGAAACAGCTAATTTTCAGCGTTTTTTTCTGTTGTTGTTTCGGTTTTGTTTCTTTTTACCAGTGACTTATAATGACAATTATATTTTTTTCAGCAGCAGCAACATATTTCTGAAATGACAAAGCTGCGAATTGAGTTATGTAGTTATTGCATTATTGTAAGTATTCCTCACTGCTCCAATTTTATGAATGAGACAGGAAATATTATTTAGTAGTTTTGTAATTCTTTGACTTTGACTTTAAACATATTTATTATTGTCCAAAATAGGTACAAAGGATTTGGCACAAGTTATGATAACGTATGAAGCCATCTCCTATCAACAAACAATATTTACACAAGTGATGACATAGACATTTACAAGATCAAAGTTGAAAAAAGTCAATTTTACATAATTATGCAAATGAAGATATAAATTGCCCGTTTGAAATCTTTTGCTGGATTTGATGAAGGCCTGCACATGTTCAAATAATACCTTTTACATCCAAAGCAAGGTCTTCATTACCAAATAGTAACAAATTTAGATTAATTTGTATATTCAAGTAATCTAATGCTTTAATTTCTTGCTGTTTTTGATGCATATCTTGAAGGATATGGTATTCATACGGCATTGGTATTTTAATAATTGGTTTCCTTGGTGTTAATACTGAAAATATACTGTGACATCACAATGTAATGCCACGGGGTTATTGATGTTGTCGTCGTCTTTGCTGTTGTCATCGTCGCCATCGTCGTACTTTTCTTGTTGGTAGTGGCCATTGTTTTTGTCGTTGTCGTTGTTGTTGTTTTTGTTGATGTATGGTGGTTGTTGTTGTGTTGTTGTTGTCGTTGCTGTTGTTATCGTCGCCATCGTCGTTAATGTTCTTGTTGGTAGTGGTCGTCGTTGTTGGCATTGTTGTTGTCGTTGTTCGTGGTGATGGTGGGTGTATTGGTGATGTCGTTGTTGTTGATGATGTTGTCGATGTTGTCATTGTTTTTGTTGTTGCTGTTGTTGTTGTTGTTATTGTCGCCATTGTCGTAAATGTTCTTGTTGGTGGTGGTCGTCGTCGTTGTCGTCATTGTTTTTTTTGTTGTTGTTCTTTTTGTTGTTGTGGTGGTGGTTGTTGTTGTTTTTGTTAATGTTTTTGTTTTTTTTGTCATTGTCGTCGGTGATGATTGTTGTATTTGTGATGTTGTTGTCATTTGATTTGCTAATGTCCTCGTTTGTTGCTTTGGGTTGTGGTGCTGAGATGTTCGTTGTTGTTATCGTCTTCGCCATCAGCGTTTTTGTCAATTCGTCATGGCCCTAATCCGATATCTATTAATCTAATTTCAAACATTTTATTGTCAATGCCACTTATACAATATAGTAATACACAGTTACAATATATACACACTTTCCCAAAAAAGCCTGATATCTATTCGACCTTTCATTCTTTTTTAAGAACAAGTTAGTAGGATTGTAATGTTATGCCCCTGACTCTCAGCTCACTGTATCACATTCACTCCTAATTCTCATCTGTATAATTAAATCGTAGTTAGCAGTATGATGTATAGTCCTAAGTGATCTATCTCACCGTCACAGTGATTTTGTCGGAGATGGAACGACCTGGCGGAGAGGTAAGGACATCCCGCGGAGCTAATACCCAGGGTGTACCTTAGTCCTAAATACAACCCCTAAATAAAGAAAATGTTCAACTGATATATACACGTAATGATAGGTTTATTAAGAATCGAAAATTAGACAAATTTGTAGCCGCAGTGAAACTATTCCGGAATTAGTCAAATGTCCGGGTGTAATGTTACAAATGACCAGGTGAGAAATTGTTACAGACCAACATTGTGTAGAGAAGTCGTCAGCCTTTAGGTTTCCCCTCGATGTCGCCATCATCCAGGACTGTACTGTGCATCATCCATTAATTAAATCTAAATTACGTCGGCGATAAGTAATAAAGATTTCTAACAGTCGACACGAATTTGATGACACCGGGTTTTTACGTACAGTGATATGCGATGGCTCATAGCTCCATTAAGAAAATTACTCATCCTTGTTTGCATAATGAATTGAATTGTCAAATTCTCCTGTCAGTGTTATATTAACATTTGGGATTGGATAATTCTATTTCATTCAAATATCTTAAATTGAAAAACAATCAAAACGACTGCGCATAAGTTCTCACGCGTAACTATATTGTTTCCTGACAATGCACTATTAAATACAAAACCTACAGATGTCACGGGATGACAAAAAAACATTAAACATACAGCACTTGTAATTATTACATGAACAGCAAGGAGATAGGAGAATGGGTGAAGTAAAATAAATAGAGACAGAGAAATTGGTGGTTCGACAGAGAGAGAGAGATAATGGTGTAGGAGAGAGAGATAGAGGAATTGGTGAAGGAAGGGAGAGAGAGATAGAAGAATTGGTGAAGGAAGGGAGAGAGACAGAGATAGAATAATTGGTGAAGAAAGGGAGAGAGAGATAGAAGAATTGGTGAAGGAAGGGAGAGAGAGATTGAAGAATTGGTGAATAAAGGGAGAGAGAGATAGAAGAATTGGTGAAGAAAGGGAAAGAGATAGAAGAATTGGTGAAGGAAGGAAGGGAGAGAGAGATAGAAGAATTGGTGAAGAAAGGGAGAGAGATAGAAGAATTGGTGAAGAAAGGGAGAGAGATAGCAGAATTGGTGAAGGAAGGGAGAGAGATAGAGGAATGGGTGAAGGAAGGGAGAGAGAGATAGAAGAATTGGTGAAGGAAGGGAGAGAGAGAGATAGAAGAATTGGTGAAGGAAGGGCGAGAGATAGAGGAATTGGTAAAGGAGGAGAGAGAGAGATATATATAGAAGAATTGGTGAAAGAAGGGAGGGAAAAAGAAATGGATGAAGGAAGAGTGAGAGATAGGAATGGGTGAAGGAAGAGATAAAACAAGAAATATGAGGGAAGAAAAATCAAACCGATTTGTAGATTTCATGAATGAGTGTACAGCCAATATGATATTGATGGAACAATATCAAGGTAAAGCTGACTGATTACCAATGTCAGCACTACAAAATCCTATTTGCTAAATCAAGAAACGCATCATCGTTACCATTTCCACAATCGTAGGTAAGGTGGAATCTACTGTTTTGTTGTATTCTAAGTCTGTCTGATATCACGTGCCACATTTTTTCTGTTAGGCGATTATCATTGTGCTCAATAATATTTATTATTTTACGCAAAAATATTATAGGTGAATGCCTTTGTAATGGTTTAAGAACTTGTGTTTACTCCGTTTGCTTCTTACCATCAACATGAATCAAAACTTACAGATACAGCGTCTGATTTCTATCATTAACAAATTCATGTCGTCCACGTTATCTGAATTATAAAAGTCATGATAAACAACGTTTATTCTTCAGGAAGACTCTACATGTACAGCGATTCTTGCAACAAGAAAAGTGTTTGGAACGAAAAGTTTTGTAAAACGAACTGGGCCTGCTAGATGACCAAGGTAACCCTACTTACACATTGACCGTTTTTTTCGAAAGATGAAATACTATCTAACCATACATCAATATTGCAAGCTTTCAAGGTACCCGTTAGTGAGAAAAGCGCTGACCTACCTCGTCTGTATTAAGTACCGGAACTGCACAAGGGTCATCATAAGCAACGTTTTATTGCTGGCTTTTCTCATTGCTCCAAGCAATTATCAAATCAGGGTTCAGTCTTATTGTGACACTGTATGCTCCAGGAGTGCTTTTAACGTGATGTGGATTTTGAAAACTCCAAATATCTTCTGATCAGTCTTGAGCACACTCTTCTAAACGTCTTCGGTCTCTCATTATGAGGGCTTTCTTTTCCAAGAAAGGTGGACGACGATATAAATATATGACTGTGCGCTATCTTAGAGCAAGTGTAAAACACAAGAGCTAGTTCCTGGTTGACAATATCTTTGTTAAGTTTGGAGGAAAGATTTTCCAACAGATTGTTGGCATTTCAATGGGCACTAACTGTGCCTCACTTTTGGCTGACTTGTTTTTGTTTTCATACGAGGCTGAATTTGCCGAGGAATTTATCAGGATAGGTAACTAAACCTTTCCATATTTTTCAACTTCACTTTCATGTATATTGACGACTTGTTATCTATAAACAAGAAGAAGTTTGCTGACAGAGTTGATCGTTATATGCCCTGAACTTGAAATTAAAGACACTACTGACTCTTTCACATCAGCTGCTTAAAATGATCTCTACTTAAAGTATGACCAACATGGGCAGTTTATTGCTAAGATAAATTGGTCTATGAGAATACTGAAGCGTTAACAAAATCATAATCCAACCTCAAGCCATACGATACACGTGACTATTTCGATTTTCCGATCGTGAACTTTCCGTTTTTTGAAAGCAACATCACTGCTTCTCCAGTCTAGGGTGTTTACATCTTGCAGTTGATTCGTTATTCTATTTGTAAGTTGACGAAGACTATGAAATTTGTTGTCGTCATACCTGTTCTCATTGAGAAATATTCTACATCCTTGTATGGTAATGAAGATGGACGTTTTGGAATATGCTCATTAGTATGCCTGCATGCTGTAACTGAGGACACTTCCTCATTACTCATTTGGAGGACATAACATGTGCTTGGATCTGACGTACATTTACATTTATAACTGGACCGTTTCTTGTAGAAAGATGTAAAATGTAAATCATCTGTATGATATAATGTTTTACACTAGATCGTTTACTTTTAAGATCCGAGCTAAGAGTTAAATTTCACCAACGTAAATCTAAAGCTTAGAAAATTCCTTGACAGAAGCTTCCATGAAAGTTAAGAGCATTTTTTTTGATATAATTGTTCCTAGGAGAGTTAAAAACAAACACCCGAGAATAACGAAGCGTCAATATAACCGTAATCCGAACTCAAAATCGATTAAACCAGGTGTAAAATATGGACAAGGGAAAGCTTTACACGGAGACCCTTGTAAAAATACAAGAGAATAAGACCAGGTGTTCCGGAAGAGTAAGCGTCTTCTGCTTCATCGACAACACCCGCCATGTATATCTTGATCACATCCACACATCCAAGTAACAACAAGTCTCCAAAATGAGAACCAAGTCATCATTCTCAATCACAACATGTAAACACACTAGTGAGCATACTCAAAATCGTTCATCTTCATGTATAAAATATCTCTCAATGAGACAATGATGGCGACCATAAAACTTGTCAAGTTCTCATCAACCTACATCTCTCAAATTTCTGTATAATAAGATTGTTTTTTCAGCAGTCGACGAAAATCTCGATATTTAGAGCAAGCTCTTGAATTTTAACGAATCAACTGCGACATTTAAACGCCATAGGTTGGAGAAGTAGGGATGTTACTATGTTGGTTAAAGTAACATCGAGGTAAGCAGCTGATGTAAAAGAGTCAATTGTGTCCTTTATTTTAAGTTAAAAATGGTATATACGATCGAGGCGGTTAGCAAACATCTTGTTGTTTATAGACAACACATCGTCGATATATCTGAAAGTAAAATTTAAATATTTGGCATAATGCCTGTCCTGATAAGCTCTTCCAAAAATTCAGCCTCGTATGAAAGAAAAACCAATTCAGCTAAGAGTGCGACACAACAAAACAATGATGACAATAATGAGTACGACGATGGGAAAAACAAATAGAGAATGAAGAAACTCAGAAAGGATGACAAAAAAGGCTTTAAATAATGGTTTCGGACAGAGAAATAAGGAAAATGACAGTAATAGAGAGAGATAATGAAATAGATTAGGAGAAGAAAAGGGACAAAAATAGAGAAGCAAATGGACGAGGAAGGGAAGAAGGGGACGAAAAAGAGAAGAAAATTGACTATAAAGAGAAGAAAAGGTACGAAAATAGGAAGAAAATCAACGATGAAGAGAAGAAAGGAGACGAAAAGGAGAAGAAAATCGACGATATCGAAGAAAGGGACGAGGACAGGAAACATATTGAATATTGGGAATGTAGTGTTTGCTGGCCAGGGAATGAACGAAGAAAAAACTTATCAGAGGAAGCAGAAATTGCTAAGGTCGGGTAATTAGTACCTATCAGATTCAACAGGTGTATCATACAGGTAACATTGTGGGTATAAAAAACACCCGCTATGTAGCATATGATTTATGATTTAAAATTTTATCGCTTTTTAACAACATTTAAATGAAGAGAACCTTTTTCTCCATAAAATAGTAATGAGATAGAAGAATGTTATGTATTATTCTGTCACAGTTAGCGCTAATGGGGTGTGTGTACACAAGGGTTGACGTATACGTAGATACCCCTCAGCTGGGGTACCCCACGGGAAACCTGAACAGTAAAAATGATTGTCAATTTATCAAAATTCTAGTGATACCTCTCTTTACAATTAAGCATAATTTTGTGTTTAAAATTTTCGTCAATTCCATCTTATTTATATACTTATTGAAAACAGCATTGTTTTTGTTTTAAAACAAATAATTGGGAATGGAAAAGAGAAAACATTTCTCGGTAGGTCATTTAAACCTGTTTGGAACCCCACTAATTGACTG
This sequence comes from Mimachlamys varia, assembly GCA_947623455.1. NCBI lineage: Eukaryota > Metazoa > Mollusca > Bivalvia > Pectinida > Pectinidae > Mimachlamys > Mimachlamys varia. Next base: position 55,125,761 of record OX392528.1, read on the forward strand.
AAGCGACTGAAGACGGAATGACAGGTTGATTTTTGGTCAAAGGGTTTCCAATATTGACGAGTTTCATGTTGAATAATATATCACGGTCTGGCCGGTACCTACTTTCACTTATAACTATACGAGATCCCGTTAAAAACATACCGTTATCGCTTCATACATCAAGGTGTAGTGTTCTATTTCATAAATAGCTAAAAAAAAAAGCCACAATGAAAAATATTAGCCCACACAGGAAACTATGAGAGTGAAAGGAGACACCTATTTATGAGTCTTTGAATTTTTATCGTTTAAAGCGGTGGGGATCACGACTGAGGAAGGGTATCGATACATCAACACACTGTCTCAGATTCATTATCAAGTGTCATGGTTAGACAAGAACTGGTAGATACCCGGGGCGGACGTGGGTCTCCATTATTACCCCTGAATATACCGCGATACCAGATCACCTTATCGCTAATTTCGATCACAAAATATATTTATGAAGGTTTTTTTAGAATTGAAATTGGCAGCTATCATTTTAAGATAAAAAGCATTTGATGACTGGGATAAATTTATACAATATATATTTAGAGGAAATCAGAGCGGCTCGAGGGAACGGTATGTTCATGGTTAGTTGTACAAATATAAAAGGGGACCGCGTCGAGTCGGGGTAGAATGATGTTATCGTACACCCCTTCAACGCCCATTGTACCTCTCCTCCTGATAATTGATATCGGTGTATATCTTTGTAAGTATATGCTATTATGGCCGATCGGTAAAATCTTAATTTTGGTTTTAATAAACGTGATAACCAGTTTTGACGAGATCGCTGTTCTCCGTCGCTGTTTTTCCCCTAGCCTAGTATAGATAGTATGGGTGAGCGATCGTTAGGTTCAGACAGCTTGGTTCTCAAAGGTGATACCTGGACAGTACGTATGAGAGATATCAGAACTGAGCATATAATGTACTTGTTTAATCTCGCCCATTCACGTATTGCTGACCCTCCTTCACTCGGACGATGGTCAGTTGGTCACTAACTGACCAAGACAACGACTTTATTACATTAAGGACAAACTGGGAGGTACATTTCTGCAAATGTCATCATTTAATTGTGGCGTCAAATAATGCTTCATTTAAAATATTTTCTGCTTTTTGCTACTGCCCTGATGTTGCGATGGTGCATTTTCTGCGTTCCTGATATTCGATAACATGGGAAGACCAATATAATTACCTTACGATCCGTATAAAAGTATTTTCCGGAACATCAAAGGACTTAGAAGCCAAACGAAATACATATGTACTCATCCGTTCAGATAAAAAATAATCTGACAAAACACCAGAGAGAAATGGAAAAAAGAATTGAGGAAAGAAGTAGACCAGAAAGAAGAGTCCATGGATCACCATGGGACAGAAAAGAACATTGAAATACATTTCTGTTTTCTACAATTTGTATCCGGATCAAATTTTAATTCCAGGTCCATATCAAGCCAATTATTTAAATATGGACATAAAGGCATTTGTTTTTCATGCGTCCATCAAGTGTCATAACTCAATTTAAAGCATTGTAATGTCCTTTGTTTTGGTGTTTGAGCTGCGTTCCTGATATTGTCATGTTTTTTTGCGTTCCTGATATTGTCACGTCCCTTCATTTGGTGAATTTGCCGTGTACCTGATATTGTCATGTCCTTATTTTGGTGTATTTGCCGTATCCTAATATTGTCATGTCCTTGTTTTGGTGTATTTTTCGTGTTCCTGATATTGTCATTTCCTTATTTTGGTGTATTTGCCTTGTTCCTGATATTGTAATGTCCTTGTTTTGGTGTATTTGCCGTGTTCCTGATATTGTCATTTTCTTGTTTTGGTGTAATTGCTGTATTGCTGATATTGTCACGTCCCTTGTTTTTGTGTATTTGCTGTGTTGCTGATATTGTCATGTCCTTGTGTTGGTGTATTTCCTGCGTTCCTGATATTTTCATGTCCTTGTTTTGGTGTATTTGTCGTGTTCCTGATATTGTCATATCCTTGTTTTGGTGTATTTGCTAAGTTCCTGAATTGTCATGCCCTTTTTGTTTGTATTTCTTTTGTTTCATCCTGTCAACTGCATTCCTGCTGTCTTTTTCCCCTTTGTTGTCTATTTAGTTGTTGTTGTTGTCATGTCCAACTCGAGTTACAGCTTTGCTGGCCAAGCTGTTCCTTTATGCCTTTCTGAACTTGAAATAAGGACACAACAAACACTTCAACATCAGATGCTTACCTTGATCATTTTCGATTTTCCAAACGAGAACGTTCCCTTTCTTGACCGAAACACCCCTGATACTCCAACCTATGGTGTTTACATGTCGCAGCAACACGTTATCCTAGGGCTTGCTCTAAATATCTGGGTTTTTTTCTTGTTTGATATCGGCTGCTGACGAACACACACAGGGATTCGGGCGATGCAGGTTGATGAAGAATGTTCTGTATTATTGTACCATATAAAGGTGGACGCTTTTGAATATGTTCATTAGTATGTTTTTTTTGTTGTAATTGAGAATGATGCCTCATTTGTCACTTTGAGGATGAGACATTTACTTCAATTTGACCTAGAACACTCTATTCCGAACACAAGTTCTTATTCTCTTGTACCCTTTTAAGAGTCTCTATGCGAATCTTTTCTTTGCTCATATTTTGTCCATAATTAAATAGATTTTCAGTTCACATCGCGATTTTGTTGATTGTTCAGTATTCTCTATTTTTTTTGTGTCCTTATGTGTTGACAATGTTTAATTTATGCTTAAATATGGTATCATTTTACAAAATGAAAACAATATACATGTTTAGCTGTATAACCGCATAAGTTATATAAACAACTAAGAACTCATATAATCTGTATTGTTTTGAATTCCTTATATGCTTTTTTTAAAATGGACATTCTATCAAAACTCATGATGCTCTCAAGGTTTTTTTTCCTTTTGAGTACAAAGGCATACATACAGAATAAAAACACTATACGTTATCAAATATACCGCTCCAAGTGGACATGACGCAGTAAAAATAGCCAACACGGGAAAGCGAGAAAATCCGTGAAAATTGTCCCCGAGCGATTGGTAACGTACTCGTACCTAAACGGGATCTCTTAACACCTTCGTGCAATGAACAGCGGAGGCGACTAAAGGCGTGAACGTGCAACACCTATTATACTTGATGAACTCTGACAGACAAACACAGCACAAGTTGTTCAGCACCTAACAATAGAAATATTTAGCAACCAGCTACTGTATCGGGCTTCATTAGTTGATGATACATCAAGGTAGTATTCCATTTGATTGTTTTAACCGACTTGTTGATGGATAAGCTTTAAAACCTTTATCACTTGATCGTGTTTATTTTGAATAAATAGAAAGGTATATTATATTTAATAATCCATGGCCTTGTCAGAAACTTTGATTTTGCCTGAAAGTGATTAAATCCAATTCTGGTAATTCCAGTAATTCATATTTTCTAATTCGAGATAGAGATTTAAATATGGTAGCAAGCTTTGTACTTTCTATATTGATATTTTTGAAAGCCCTAAAATATTCTAAATAACTAGTGTATATATATTAGGTATGAGGTACTTTTATTTATTGTTTGCATTTGGACGGCATCACTATGATTTGGATTTTATTTGTTTTGAAACCAGTTTATAATTTCGACTCGTTTTAAAGCACTTCTAAGGTAATCTCTTCAACTGTAAAAGTTGGCAGGGAAAGTCTAATACAATCTACAATGTATCCCTAAAAGTAAAACTCCGAGTTAAACGAATATGTCATAGAGCTAGAGTACCACCTTAGCTGTTGGGACATTTCTTTCGCCCGGTTTTGTTTCCGCAGTCTTCCCATAGGCTTTGCCTTTAATGCCCTTGCTTAGCATCATTGACGAGTCCTAGAAGGACGAAACAGCTGCATGGAGCAGTTTAATCAATAATTTTATTCGACTCTATCTTATTCTCAATTACGAACATGCTATTTTCTCGTGTTTTTTGTATCATCTTTTTAACAGAACTAATTGCTATACCCTATTATCTAAACATATTGGTAAAATTCATCGATCGTAAATATTGAGAAGCATTTTCAATCTTTTCATTTTCAGTCTTTCAGTCCAACTGGTAAAGACAAAGATATTTATTCTAATTCTTGAATGACAGTTTTTTTTGTATTATCACATTAGAACAGAAAGACACACCAATACTGTTAGCTGGCGTACTTTGTATATTTCTGACACAATCGTATTTTACGTAATTTCCTCACAGTAGATATATTGCTGGCGATGAGATTGAAGTACAAAGTTTATGCATATACATGTAGTTGGGAAAAAACCGTTTACGGTCGGTTTAAATTGAGCTCAAGCCAAATAGCATGAAAAACAAACAAAAGGACGTGTATGTTTAAAGACAGAAGCTGGAATAATGAAATACGTGAATCCCCAAAGACGAACTGCCAGTAAGAAAGTGACACAATTTCTGATTACGGGGACTTTTGGGCAGAGACACCTCCTGCGTCCGACACCAAAGAAAATAACGCCGTTCATAGGACAACTCCCCAGTGGAAAGGAATTTCGTCTAGAAGTAAACAGCGCCAAGTAGAACAATGATACTGCTCTCGAAAGACAAAGAGAATATGGAGAAAAGTACCAATCTGATTCAAAGAAAAATGCTGTACCTGTATCTTTTGAACTTTTACCGAGAGTCACACTGTTTTATGAGCTAATAACCCGCTATGGACTTGTTTAATGTACACATGAGATGTTCTTTCAAATGTCAAATCTTACATCATTACAGTACTAAAGAGAATATTCCTTTTCTAGTTTTTATATAGCTATTTGTAATTAAAGGTTTTTTATTTTCTTTTTATTATTTATAAAAGTTCAAGGTGTAGAATACTGAAGAGTGATTAAATAAAAAAACATTCCAAATCGTTTTTTTCTGGGGGAAAAAATTAACTTTTATTCTTTTAGATATCAGAACTTTGAAAAACAATACGTATAAGTACATTTGGTACTTGTCACCTTAATTTCTAGTGTTTCCTTATCTTATTGAATGTTCAGTTTCAAATTCTTATCCTGTTTTCCCTTTTCAGGACATTTTTAGGCAGTTGTTTTCATCATAATTTGGAATACTATATTTGTAGAGTCCACACTTGTTTTGAAAGAAAAACACAGATGATTACCTGACACATTTTCCCTGTGATTTATGATAAAGTTCTTTCACATACTTCTTTTATATCTAACATGTAAATTTTGAAATGTGTCAGTGTTTTCTATGCATTAATAAATCCTGATTCATATAAAGAATATGTTTCCTAAAAAATGATAAAAGTATAAATTTAAGAAATGTGGTACAAATAAGAGATTTGTTATTTTGCAATCAAAACCAATTAACGTTGAGTAAGTCACTTTTAAGATACTTTGCAGTTTAGGAAATTTTGCGTCATATCTGGGGTGAAGTGTATGATTTAACATAACAACTTCACTAAAACTAATTTTTAATGCATACCCCTTATATTTTTATAATGAACTATTCCAACTATTGAATTGGAAGAATTAACTTTTGTCTTCTGGGGTGAATGAGTTGATAAAACAAACATATGACCACAATATCTGGTTACCACGACCCACCCGTGTGACTTAACAAAATATAACTATACAACAGGTCAATATATGCACGTTACACGCGCAGTGGCAAATATGAACATAGGAAAAATATAATCATGGTTTAATAATAGATACAATATGCTTCAGTGTTTTTACCTGAAAACTAACAAGCGGGATGGTGTGTGTTACACGAATAATAAGGTGGTGAAATATACATGGCAGAAGAGGACATAACTGTCATGTTCTGTGACGGGTGGAGGACCCGGATAAGTAATGTGAGCTGAAGAGAAACACAGAATCAACAATACTGAGTCGTTTACATGGAAATATCAATTTATTATTTAACAGCAAATATTAGAATTCTCCCATGCCTCATTTATTCTCAAAGCCACAACGACCAGCGGTAATACTCACCAAACACACGGTTAATCATGTGGCTTTAGTTTTCAATAATTATCAGAAAGTTGTTAAAGTACACAAACCACTCTGACAAAATGTTTTATGACTTTTTCGACAAACACAATACAAGCTCGAGGGATGACATCTGCACAATGTATACAAGAAAATGCACATTCAAAAATATGAGAATATTTCATGGCAATTTTGTTTGAAATACAAATCTAAATGTTCAAACACCGAATTCGAGATATATTAACATAATTATAACATTACGATATCGTTATGCGTCTGAAACATGTCGATAACGTTCAATGAATCAGTCATCTGGCGTGAACAAAATTCTTCTGATGATAGATGTGATGTTCACCTCCCATGTAACATCAGTAAAACGTCACCTGACCCCTTCCAATTGTAATTAGTCTATGCATCTTCATATAATGTTTTTCAATGGAATAGCAATGTTTAATTTCATTTTTATCAAACTTGTAGATATAGTCAATAGTCATTTTGTAACGCATTACTATTAAACAGACTAGTATGTATGATATTTTTATGAAGTAACAAAGATCCTTTTGTTATGTCGCGTATATTGACTGGAGTGTAAACAATGTTTTATCTGGAAAAATAAGAAAATATTTAAATGTATATATACTTAGCTTATACAGAATTAATTCAATATGATAAATAATAACACATGTTAAACCTATCAGCAAGATTTGTTAGTTCTATACACAGATGTATCGACTTAATAATGCCCCAGTTGTCACTTTGAGGCCATGGCATTTACTTGGATCCGACCTAGATATACGTTTTAATCTTTTCTTTGCCCTGGTTTAATAAAGTTCTTCTTCTTCCCATACAGAAGATGACTCTTAGTAGAGTATACTTCTCCAGTGACAATTTATTATCGTTTTGTTGACGCTTTGGTATTCTCCAAAATATCCAAATGTTCAAATACCGAATTTGAGATATATTAACAAAGTTTTAACAATTTCGACATCGGTATGCGTCTGTTTTGTTGACGCTTTCGTATTCTCTTATTCTTTTATATGTTTGGTGCAGTATACTGTTCATCGGTATTTTTTTTTGCCAGGTTTTTCCTTGACCAGTGCGAATTATTGCAACCACGAATAAAAAAGACAGCATTATCTAAAGAGAAATAGTATGTGAATGGGCGAAATTGACACTGGATGAACATTTCTAAGTTTATATTATTGCCGACAATAACTGTACATGCTAACTTTAACGTTAATAATAAACTGCATCTATAGTTCTATAGTTAGTAAAAAGCCTCATTTTCCCACATCATGCAACGTCATTATAAACCTTTGAATGAATGTCAACATAAGGTGTGAGGAAACTTCTATTTTTTGTGCATGTTTGTATTTAAATATGGTTAAGTGCAGTCTGCTTTATTTCGAAGTAAACTGTGGCATTTTGGATGAAATGTACTGAAACTCGACAACGTTACAACTATTTTGCGTTCACGTATTGAAGTTTATCTGTTTATCTCAGCATGAGGAATTTTTTACTTTGAAAAGTGGCATTTTCCCCCTTGTTTGCCATATCATGACTATATTGGGAAGAGTTTTGTAAACAAATTTGCGCCGTGTAATTATGGCGTCATAATGGGAATTACGTCATCTGGTTGTCATATTGCTCCAAATCATCACAAAACACTTCTTGGAAGTCACTTATGTATCCACCATTGGGGCCTATCAAGGGGGATAGCAACACTTTTGGGAAAGGCCTATACGAAGTTTGACTGTTTCATTGATAAAATTTGTTCAGACGCATTCCCACTTCAAAATACTGATATTTTTATTAAACTTCCAATAAGTTTAATTGTTTGTTTACTTCGACAAAACAATGCTTAACTTAATATTTGATCAAGCTTCTATATCATTTTGAATATTGGCAATAATGTCAAATGTTTCTGCTTTAAGTAAAACGCGTTAGGAATGTTGACTGTTAATTTGCTAAACCAGCCATGTTAACGAATTCCATGAGCCTGTTCACCCATATCATGATGCTAGTCCCCTGGGTAAATGCATCAGGCATGCCAATCAAGCTTTATATATGTCGACCTAGATATACCAGGCCTCGTTACCTTAATGACATATTAAGGTTTAATTTTGAAAATACGATATTGTCGAATTTTTAAAATGAAAAAGAAAATGTGCGTTTTGGGATTTAAAACTATCTTTTTTATATATCCATAACACAAAAATATTCATTTATGCAAAAATAGTTTGTGATAAAATCGATTTCAAAATTAGGCTTAAAATGTTATTATGCCAATGAATTTTGTTTTCAGCTGTTTAATTGATCAAGATGATTTCAAGTATTGTCAGCTTTCAGACATTGAGTTAATATTTCACTGTATGACCACTGTCTTTATAAATATTAAAGGGACAAGAGTGGTGCATATGAGGATTTATGAATTATCACCAATACACAAAGTCTTCAAACTTGAATAGATATCATTATGAAGCATATCGGTTTAAACAATTTTCAATGAACCACAACAAAGTTCACAAAGCTTCATTTAAAGTAGGCTAACGGTAGACTTTAAGCTCAGCAAACGTCAAATGTATTTTTAATAGGTAATTATAAACATTTTGCAATGCTACAAGTAATTTCGTTTGTCTGGTTAGTATCGCAGACCAATCTAATTTAAGTTTTAATACTAAGGTAATATCATATCTATTTATTTAATGAACTGTGTTATGAAAGCTTACTACATCAGAATACCTATCAGCTAATCATCCATGTCTAATTATCCCCAGTGACGTCACGACAAAATTGATTTCATCCTTGAAAGATCACATAGGTTACTGATCTGATAGGCATATATCACCTATTATTGAGTATAATCATTCACCCATGTCCATTTGTAATATATATAGTAATTAACACAAGTACATCAATTTACCATTAGTGACGACCCTTTTGTTGGTGCTATGATATGAATAGAGGTTTTCACTACTGTTCACCACTGTACGAGAAATGGTTGCGGTATGATTAACTTTTCGAAAAGTGCAAAAGACTTAAGCTGAAATCACTCATGTTATTTATATATACTTGTTTTGTTTATCTCACCTTTGGCGCTACAATACAATATTTATGATGAGAGATAAGCTGCAGTATATCTGTAATAAAAGAGCTATCACAACTTTTATTACAAAAATGTAAATTGCAAAAACCGCTCTTGCCTTCTGATAATGTATTTAAGAGTCATGTAACTTATGTCCAAGTAGACTAAATTAAAATGATAATACACACTAGTGACTCCATCGTGTTGTAAACAGGAGAAAAAGAAAAAGAACACAGATTCATTTTCATTCGTGCTTTTATCCACTGCAAAAAGCTTTAAACGTCGTAAACCTTCTTTATTTTACACTTTCAAAATAAAGCTTGAAATACCATCTGACATTTTAACACTATGTCTGCAGATACTTTGCAGGTTTTTGCATTGAAAAATAAACATTCTTCCCTCCTATAGACAAATATGTTGTTGTAGACACATTGCAAATTAAAACATAAACATAATTAAATGAACAGGATGATACTCTGCAGACGGGTTGTCTTGATACAGGTTTATCTGTGAATTGTGTATGTACACCATTCACACGATTGATTATTGTAATTAATTCAAAAACTACCCACGTTTCAGAAAGCACGAATAAACATTTTTCTACAAGTTAAGCTTTCAAGATTTATTTGCAACTTGTCTACAGGGAATTTATAAAAATCCACGAGCAGGAAATAATAGGTGTTGAAACAAAACATTTTTTATCAGTCATCAAATTTACTTCTTTGTTCTTCATATCATCATTACTTTTATATCTTATTTGGCCTTTCACACAGTTGTTGTATTTGGCCTTTATATTTCACTTCATGTTTGTTCAATGTTTATTGTGTAAATGTTTTCATCAAAATTAACAAAATAAACAAACAATCATTGATTTTAAAGGGATATAATATTATAATCTGTTAAAAGAATAGAGACTTATTAATATGTGATCGAGTTTTATGTTATGAAATGCTTTTTATTTCATATTTATTTCATCAGACAAAGATTATGATAAGGATATTTAATTTTTGGTTTCTTTTTTCCGTAATCCTTCTTTGTTTTCAGGGGAAAGTTTCGTGATCATTTTAAAATGTTCCCCGTAATAAATTCATAAATTAATTCAGATATGCAAATGAATGCATGTTTAGGGCGAAATAATATTTATCCTATCAAAGACAGGCGCCCCTGCCTCATTAACTTATCTAAAAATATATCTAAAAAAATCCCGGTGGTCTAGACTTTCGTAAATGTTTTTGGTATCTTCTTATAAAAAAATAACTTTTCTAAATGTGTGTCATGAAATTTTTGCTCTTTAAAATGAAATTAAACATATTGTTAAAATATAGGTTCTCTTGCATTATGTATTTCTTACCCCGGCCTCGGTTGCCCGCTTGGTTTACTGTTTCCTGGCATGATGATATCATAGATGTAACTGCAATAAACAATTCATCATTTTAGCACTAAAATGTATTATGCATAAGCTTGTGTCATCGTACAGTTTAACTCTGGTTATTATCCCCGGCCATGAAACGTCCAGATAGCCTTCAGTCTTAAATGCTACAAAGTGATAAACAAATTCTACCGTTTAGCATATAAAGCAGTAAGCTTACATATAATACCAAGTCAAAATCACTGAAATTATCTCCATCATTTTTTCATTAACCTGTAAAATCTTTTTTTTTTTGAAAACTCCGATAAGACTTAAGTGACACTTTTATAGCTGTTGGCATTTTGACTTGTTACTGGTTCTAAGTTTAGCAATGTTTTTCTGGTGGCATATTGCTACGGCTGCTGGGAACTGCTACTCATGTTACCATCTATACACTGGGAGGGGTTCCGAACGGCACGCGGAGTAGTTAACGTGCTCTGAAATGGGCGTGGATTTTACGTACTGATAAGACAAACGTTTACCGGGTAGCTGTAGTATACGTATCTATAACAATCCCCTCCTCCCCTACGGCACGAGATAAGCCTATCTCTTCCTCGGAGATGGTGCCTCCCTGATTGTGCCGGGAAAATATTCGGAACAGGAAAGCAGACATAACAAAGTACATGCCATGGATCTGTCATTCTGGAACAATTCGTCTCAAGTTTAGTCAGCCTAAGTTAAGTTTTAAAACAACTCATAATGTTTCTTTTTAAAATAATTTTAATGATGAGGTTTTTCTGTTTAAATGATAAGGTAGGAAAATGCCATAACTTTAACTGCCTTATTCCAAAAAAAAACAGAACTTTTTATTTTAAAGAAAAACATAGACCATTCTTAAAGTATCGTGTAAGATAACTAACCATCGAAATATTGGCAGATTAATATCAACAGTTGCATTTCGGCAACAACGCTGCTGTTTCTCAAACAAGCTAATAAAATGAATGTACAGTTTGATATAATACAAAAGGCACTCGATTGTTGGTGTTTGAAATTTTAAAAAAAAAGTGAAACAAAACCTTCAAAAAATTCATACGCAAGAGATTCAGGTTGATCAGAACAACGGGCAAGTTTTAGAGTCGCCAACTTTGTCTCATTGAGAAATGTTCTGTATCTTTAAGTGATATGAGATAGACGTTTTTGAGTACATGTATGCTCATTAGTGTGTTTACTTGTTGATATTGACAATGATGACTCGGTTCTCATTTTGAGGAATTGATGATTATTTGGATAAAATATGACCAAGTTCTACATTGCGGATGTCGTCGAACAAGCAGAAGACGCTTACTCTTCCGGAACACCTGGTCTTATTATCTTGTACTTTTACAAGGGTCTCCATGTAAATCTTTCTTTTGTTCATTGACTTGAAGCCCCAAGTTTATCAGATTTAGACTTCGAATTATGGTTTTGACAAAGCTTCAGTATTCTCTATTTCTTTTCTTTTTTTAATGAAGCACGAAAATGATATTTTGTCACTGTAATAATAAGATGGGAGTTTTTCTAATATGCCTCTTGATCTGATTCAAAACAATACCTCATTTCTCACTTTGAGGACATGACATTGACTTGAATATGATCTAGATTGAAATGGCGGTAATCGTCAATAAAGCACAATGCGCTTACTCTTCTGGAACACCTGGTCTTATTCTCATTTCCTTTTTCAAGTGTATCCGTGTATATCTCTCCTTTGTCCAAATTTTGTCTCCAGTGTTATCGATTTTTAGTTCATATTACGGGTTTTTTTTCACGCTTCGGTTCCAGTTCTGCCAATGTTAAGGATCACTATGGCTTTGTTTTTCTCCTCAATTTGGGGAGGCTCATTTTGTCTTTATATTTTGTCTTTGTAACTAAAAAATTATGAAGCTGTCGCTTTAAGTTCTAGTTTGGCAGGTGTCTTCGATGAAGCAGAAGACGCTTACTCTTCCGGAACACCTGGTTTTATTATCTTGTACTTTTACAAAAGTCCCCATGTAAATCTTTCATTTGTTCATATTTTGCCCCTGTTTTAATCGATTTTGAGTTTGGATTATGATTTGGTTAACGCTTCGGTATTCTCTTATTTATTTGCATCTTATATGTTTGGAGTTATCGCGTCCTCACTTGTACGTCTTTATTACGAGGACTTCATGAAAAGATGTTCATTTTAAATAAACATCGTGACATTCAAAGTTGACTTATGCTGACGAAAGTCGGTTGCCTTTTAGTATTTGTTTGTGAATGTGACTTAATTAATAAATGTGATGAAATATCAAAGTCATAAATTTTGAAATTCCTTTTTGAAGGTAAATTATTAACAAAAAAAACGTTTGAGCACAAAACATCTTGATTTAAACGTTTCGTTTAAGTATTATATATTTATTGACCTTGGTCGCCCTCTGACAGACGGAACGTATCAGTACAAGGTACAACGAGAAGGCCCTCTCCTTTGTTCTTTGTCCTCGGGCAGGTGTAACTCTCAAGGTGTGTCGACTATAATATCACGGTGGTTATTTTTTTGTTCATTAAGACACTTTCATATTTCATAATGAATATTAAATAAACTTGTCACCGCATCGCGAACAGTAATCCTTGTGTAAGTATATGAAATTGCAAGTCACAGAATGAAAAACATCAAGGTGTATCTACCTTGAAATCTCGTATGATTGTTTAACCATGAGTGAGTGCGTTAAGGGTTTCCTATTTTTAACAGGAGAGTACAACTACCCTAACATCCATCTTGTGTCAACTAACAACGCGTCCACTTGTTTGTTTCAGATGGGAGACATTATTCATAAATGCACGGTTCGTCATACAAGAATGGCCATATTCAACATAACTATTTCCATGAAGCGTGAAATTTCTTTGTCGTTTTCTGTCAGAGGAAAAATGAAAAATAGGAGTATAACGGTAGGACTGTCATCCAAAGAATTGCATGTATCTCTCTATTACAGTGTGGGTAACCTCGGCATCAAGACTCGCCTTCATGGCCAGTTCATCATCCTCCCCGCCCCCTTTCCCTCCCTTGTCTTTACATTCAGCTTCTTTCTTTTCTCCTTCAACCCTCAAATCTTTTGTAAATATGACCGTGTATATATATACAATACATATATCGATATACATCTCCAAAAAAGCCATGAAACTTTTGGAAAAACACCAAATCCATTATTGCATGTAAAACACCTTTCTCAGTTTGAAGACAAAAAGATTAACAGCGCCGAGGCATCGAGATGTGTAATTCCTGAGATAGTATTAGTTACACGGGCCAGTTTTATTATATATGATTCCATGTTTTATGCTAGTTTGCCATACCTTACTATCGCCATTTCGACTCCATTCGACTCTACTGTTACGCAATTATAGAGATGATGCATGGCTAGCGACCGGTAGAACTGTCACCCTGTGAGGAATTATGAAATAGCTCTTAACATATTTTTGCCAGAGGTGTAACCATTCCATTTTCCATGTAACGCTAACTCAATAGAATTCTTCAACACATTCCATTTTCCTAAGCCAAATAAAAACGCGGACGGTAAAAATGTGAGAACTTGCTCTTGGAAAAGTTTCATTGGCCTTCCTAGCGCGAGGCCAACACATTAGCGTCTTGCTAGCATTCCTAGTGCAGTTATCCAGTTTAATTCGCCATTTCATCATCATATTGTGGTGTTATTTCATATCTTTCTATAACAGGTTTTAATATTTAATCGTTTACCATATTAGTCCCTATAGATCTCCATAGCTACAATCTTATCACCTCTCATTCGGCATCAAGGGAATATCAAAATCGGCATATCCGAAAAACTGCAAAATATGTGTTATTTCTGATATATTGCATTAGGAACGCTCTTCCGTGACAGATTGTGAATATTCATCATTGTTTCGGAATCAATAGTTAAATAAAATTCATGGTTTGAGGTTAGATGTGTTTTGGGGAGAATGCGGTTTATAAGGAAAGACTTCAACTTCCACGGGCTTCGTCAATGTAATACATGTTGGATGTCGCAGAAATTTCAATGAAAAGAAGCAATAGTATGTTTAAAATAAATACAGATTTTAGAATATCAATTTTCAAGTTAGATAAGCTTTGTTTTCATTTTTGATATCGTGTTAAGGTTTTGTTTATGTCAATTATTAATGTGAAAAACATAAGTTATGATAATAAAACATTATAGTTTTAAACAAAAACTGTTATGAAATATAAGCAAATATATGTATTTCTGATTTGTTCTTTTGTTATTGTTCTTTCATTTCCATAACTTTTAGGAAGAATATACAAGTCGGTTAGACAGGAAAATTGTTCGTTTAAAACAATTTGATAAAGTATTTCATATTCAAGGAAAAATGTATATTCAAAATTGAAAGGAATTTTGTGGACAAAATTTAAATAATGATATCTTAATGACGTAATAATGAAATATTGGGCATTATGAGATTAAATTGGTCTTTCGATATGAACAGTAATTGACAAATATTTTTTGCTGAAACATACTATATTTAAACTTGGAGAAATCAAGACGTTTGCTTTAACTTAAGCTCTATCATTCTATAGAGCATATCGGGGTTTTTTTGTATAGCTTATATATTTGCATCTGTTTCATATTTATATAAAATATCTAAAGAGTTATTTTATTTATTTTAAACCGTTAAAAAGCAGCCGTTAAGATTAATAATTTGTTGAGAAATTTGCAAATAATGATCAAAATTACAGTTCATTCTCTTTATCTGTCCGATTATTTACAAATACAAGCACATAGATACTAACCGAAATTCATTTATAAATTTCTTCATAATCTTTCATGCTAACGACAATATTACATACAAAAACTGTTTCTGCTAAATGAGAAATTAAAAACAATAGATTTAAAATTATTTTCCTTTGAATATCTTTCACAGACACAACGGCTGGAACAGCTTCTTCTCAGCGGCACTAATGCAGCACTCAGTAAAAAATAACTTGAGAAGCTCTAATTTCAAATTATTTCGATGTTTATATTTCAAGTACAAAACAGTGAATGTTTCCAAATGTTTGATGCGCGAACTATATCATAAAATACCTTTATATGACTTCTTCAAGATTTGTCTTGTGCCAAAATTCCATTACAATGAAATAAATTTAAAATGGATGGACATCTGAAGTGAAATATATTTCTTATGTTTGTTTGCTAAGTAAACGAATCTTCTGTCTTTTATGCCAAAAACTAAAGAAAAAAAAAATCAAACGTATTTAAAAGTATCACTCTTTCCAAAGAATGTAGTAATTGAACAAAACTAATATTAGACTCTCTATATTAACTAATGAGACCGAAAAAAATTATAGACCAATTAAATTCCTGGCATCTCCATCTCGTTCCCCATGTGGAATGATTCGCGGGAAGGCTACGGACGGAAATGACTTAGCATCATACTCATAAATTATAACCAATCAGAGACATGAATGGTCGTCACTGGGGGGCTATAAGTATACAAAACAGGTGCAAAAATAATTCTCACCGGCATAATCTACTTAATTGTTGTTATTTACAACTGCTCGTCTCTTCTAGCTTCCTGTCTCGATCGTAAATAACACAGGATTAGGGAAATCATGAGAGGGACGTTGTCGATACGGGACTACACTACGGACAGGGAGAGATATGGGGAACGGGAAGGGAGAAGATATGGGGAGGGGGATGAGGTTGGGGAGAAGGAGGTCTGCCTAGGGCCAGAAACACAACGAGAACCAGATATATCATTTCTCCTGTTGGGTTATAACTGTCAAAGCTTATTAAAATACAGTTCTGTCTCTGGTGTCAGAATGTGAAGGCGACGCAAGCCGCAGCAACCAGACTCCCGCCCTACAAGTGAACATGTACCAGCTATTTGTTCTACTTCCTCTCCTCACTTCCCTACATAACCGTTAATTCGCTTACTATAAATGTTTTATCCTATTTCCTCACCAATACACATTTCTTAGATTTTCGTTCTTAAATAAAAACGATACATTTAGTTGAGTGAAAGTTTCTCTAAAGTCACTTTTGTATGTATTTATTATGTGAAAAAATAAATTCTTGAGATAAAAGTTGTTGTTGATTTTTTTATTTTTTGTTTTTATTTTTTATCTTTTTATATCAAACTCTGCCAATGTATATAGTTCAGCATGTAATGGACTTTGTACATGTACATTGTACCCTGTTGTGTTCATTTTTGTATTGCATTTGAAACGATTAACTAGGAACAAATATCAAAGAAAAAATACATTTTATGATATTAGAAGAATGCACCTGATAAAAAATAATTGTCCGAAACAAGCATCGTTTTTCGTTATAATAAATCATTTATTTAAATCGTACTGAATATTAAATCAACTTAGAAAGCAATTTGTCTATAACATTCAACACTACAATGCTTGAGATCTACCATATGCCCCTATATCCTTCACATTGCTAAAGACTGCTAAGTACAACCTCCCACTTTTGACATTCCTAATTACTAATTGGAAAGCTGTTCCACATGCCCTCTATTCGATTTTCTAAATTATAAGACGGTTCATAGCAGCGGAGGTTTTTTACTCAGCTCTGACAGCACTTTCCAGATCCTTGCAACATTCATAAGTAATTCTAATTGAATATCAGTAACGACTGGTGCTCTCTGAACATAAAGTACACTAAATATTTTAAAATGCGCAAAATAAACCAATTATGTCAAATTATCATGTCACGAGGAGCGCTGAAAAAAAGGGCTACTCAAGGACCTGTGATGGCAGAACATTAATGCATTAAGTAAAAATGGCGGCAAAACATATTACCGATGTAAACAATGTGCATGAGTATTAGCGCCAGCGCTTCAGACAGAAATACCAAACAAAATATGAGAAACTGTTGTGGATACAAAAATACCGAAACGATGACCAAACAATAATCTGAACTGAAAATCGATTAAAGTAGGGACAACATATGAACAAAGGAAAGATGTACATGGATACCTTTGTAAAAGTACAAGAGAATAAGACCAGGTGTTCCGGAAGAGTACGCGTCTTCTTCTTCATCGCCGACACCCGCTATGTAAATCTTGGTCACATCAAAGTAAAAATCAAGTCCTCAAAATGAGAACCGAGTAAGCATTGTCAATCACAACAAGTAAACATATTAATGAGCTTACTCAAAAACTTCCATCTTGATATCACTTAAAGATACAGTATAATTATCAGTGAGACAAAGATGGCGACCATAAAATTTGACCATAGTTTTGAACAACATTATGGTGGTGCAGAAATACCAAGCAATATAGGAGGACATTTTGTGGATGATTGTGGTGATGGTTGCAGTCTTGTCTTGTTAATGTCTTTGTTGTTGTTGTTGTTGTTGTTGTTGTTATTGTTGTTGTAACGAGAAACAACTATACTTGAATGTCAACACGATTTAATTTAATTTAATTAACATTAGTTGCCGATTAATAAAATAGTACTATGTATAGATATACAGGAAAAAGGTCGATATTATTCAAAATATAAATAAAAGTTAAGAAGAATAGCAAAACAAGTAATTAATTTTTAGTCCGTATTTTTTTAAGTACAACGGGTGCCCATTTTGTGTTTTGACATATCAATCGGATCGTGTCGCGTAAAACAAACTGCGATGTAGATATAATGTCTATCGTAATATATAAAAATATTTCCGACCGGAATAGGGGAGAAATCATTAGCTTCTTTAGGATTTTCATGACGGTGTGTTTTTGTTTTCATAACAATATCCAATGTTTCTTGTATAATGTCTTCATTCTGAACTCAGAGAAAGCTCAAGGCCAAAGACCTAAGCAGCTTACGCGGATTAAAGCAGTATAACCCAATAATATGAGGTATTTGTCACCGTATAACACCGTACTCTACAGATCAGTTGGTACATGGCGACAACGAGGCCGTATCCCGGCCGCTAGGGGGAGCTGCTTGTCTTCCTGTCGGATCGGCCATGTCATTCCTGCATACTTAAATCAGAATGATTCATCCGAAAATGGACGGCAAGCTTCCGTTTTAATGAAGGCAAAATACACTTTAAATACTAGCCCGAAGCAAACTTTAGACAGCTGCAAAATATCAGCAACATATATTCTAAAATTGGGATTGCATGTATTTTTAAATTGAATTGTTATCGAATGGCAACACACACGCTTTTACAGATAAAAACATTGAATTTTATCTTCAATATGAAATCACTTGATAAGTGTTCTCCGCAGCATCGTAAAAACTCTGTTCTGTTATACGAGCACGTGATAGGACCATGTCATATTTCAATCTGTTTCAATATCATTAGAGCAGTAAAGGAGGTTGATGATACCTTTTCTCCTCCGAGCGAACCAAAGAAAGTTATTGTTGAAATAATCTGTATTTGAGACACAACCTATTTCCATTACGATGATGATACTATTGGAAAAATAAGTTCATAGAGTTGTCTCCCTTTTTTGTTTGCTTGCTTGTTGATTCCAAGAGTTTACTGCTCATTTCCTGAAGGATTTTTTTTTTATTCTGCTGGCGATATGTTTTTTTCCATAATTTTGCTTGTGACATCAATTCTTAGATCCAGCTTACTAATTAAAAAAAAACCCAGTTACATCAGCATCAATATGCGAATCAAA
Organism: Mimachlamys varia; assembly: GCA_947623455.1. Classification (NCBI taxonomy): domain Eukaryota; kingdom Metazoa; phylum Mollusca; class Bivalvia; order Pectinida; family Pectinidae; genus Mimachlamys; species Mimachlamys varia. The sequence continues at coordinate 55,144,828 of OX392528.1, forward strand.
ATGCCTTAAGATATGTTTGTGTAACATAGTGCTACGGACGAGATAGTATGCTCTACTTCACATGTTGCACTCGACATTATATAATACCTCGGACCAAATGTCGTGAAAAAACATGTATGTAAGTCATTAAACTTGAAGAATCATTGAACAAGTCTTTATTGCCATCTAACGATCGAAAAGTCTCCGCTTGGCTAGTAAAACTCTTGCTTAGTAAAAAGGGCAGGCATCCGCATTACACCAGAGGCGACTGTTTGCGATGTATTATCTGAAAACAGTATACGTCAGCTGATGTTTTCCACGACATAAAGGGCGTGTGCGATGTCACATGTACTTTGTGCGACATAAAATCTGCTACTTAGATTCCAGCTTTTCATACATATATGGGTGATATGTCTTCGTAAGGTTATGCTCACTGTTTATAGGCACTGTCCTCACGGGTGCAAGTGAGTGGAAGGAAATTTCCGTGCAAACTGCCCTCACTTGGCTTGTATAAGACAGTCAATTGTTTTATGGCTCAAATCTAATTTGTCCTTTGTCTATTGACACGTCAGCGCCGATGCATAATAATTCTTTTAATTTTCCAATATCACTTTTATAACTGTATATATATGGATGGTGTTCCTTGGAAAAAGTACCCTCGTATGTCCTGTATCTAGACCATTATGTTGGGTTTATGACGCAAAAAAAGACGAATTTGTCCTTTGCCACATCCAAATCGAAACATGATAGTTCTATTAATTTTCCAATGATGCCTTCATAAGTGTATATGTGAGGAGGTTAACCTCAAGAAATAGTTCCCTTGCATGCAAAGTGCCGAAACAATAATAGTTTGTTTATGACACAAAATTTTATGTATCTTATTTTGATTAACATCTATGCGCTCAGGCATAATAATATAAGAAATCACCTGGGAAAGATTTCTTTTCAAAAGACTTTTCAGTAGACGGTTATGTCGGAGGTCAAACGAAATGTTGCAGTAGGTAGCTGTCACACAACATCCTTCTGTGTTGAAGTCCATTCCGATTACCCTTGAGGAGAAAACCAGTGTGATGATGCCTTTGATGGAAATACACTTATGGACAAAGGATTTATTAAAGCTGAACAAAATTGCTTGGTGAATTGTCGAAAAGAGATTTGGCTCTGATGGAATCTGTGTAAGTAGAAAAGCTAACTACTAAAGTAAGGACGTGGAAGAAAGGTACTAAGTATATGTACTTTATGAGGATGTTAGTAGTATATAAAACGTACGGTAAAAGGACATAAAGACTGCAAGTCTGAAATGATGACTAATCTTTCTATTTCTAAGAACACTTCCGGTGCATGGAAGAGAGGACAGAGGCTATGAAAGCATGAACTTTGCATCTGATACACCAGTGCAAGCAGGTGTGCCATATAAAAGAACATACGGAAGAATGATGTTGTTTAACAAGTCACAAGTTCACATGTTCTCAGTATCTGACAGAGAAGAGGAAGGCGTCAATGTAGTGTCTCAGTTACAAGCACTAAAAAAGAAGAGGGCCCTCGAAACAAATTCTCATTTAGTGACACAAAAGTTAAAAGTCTCACAAACAACAAGTTTTCACTTATATACGCATAGGAAGGAGGTTCTCTCTCTCGAAAAGCACACTCTTATTTAGTGACACATAGGAAAAAGGGTCTCAAACCAAGCTCTCGGAATCTGACACGTCGGAACACAAGTTCACAGGAAGACTCCTCTGGAAGGTGAGAGTACAGGATACGGACCGAGACTGCGATGCCGTGTTAGACCACTATATCCCGCACCTCTGTGTGCCAAACCCAGCTGCCTGCCTTGCCACTCTGATATTCCGGTGTATTCCGTTCTACGCTCGCAACCGTAATGAAATTTCTCTGAAATCTGCTTACCTTAAATGTCATTATACGTCTAATTGGTCCAAAAATTGAATTTCCCCGCAAATATTTCAAATGAACTAACCTTTGACCCTGGAGAAAGTGCAAAAGATGCACTGAGAGTGACAAAAAGTAATTTTGGAAACTTAACTGATTAGCTGCGCTCCTCAGGGACCATGGGCCTTGGGAAGAAAGTGTTAAATTACCCCTGTTGAGTAAAGCGAATCCAAAGTGTGAACGAGTTTTTCGCAATGCAGAAAACCTTGCAGCTCTCTTCCTGACGAAACGATGGTCCCCAATGTATTGCCAGTGTTCACATGAGAGGTTTCTGTAGAAAATAACACGTTTAGCTGTTGCTGTATTATTTTCTTTCATATTGGTCAAATGGTGTCCCCGTATGCACGCAAACACTCCACTGAGGGATGTAGGGCCGGCAAAAATATGCTCGGATGGGCCAAGTGATAAAATTCTATCAATTTTATCCCTATACCGATGGTTTTGGTTATCTGAGGGAATTAAAGTTTTTGGCTGTCAAGTCAGATTGCTTGATGCAGTCGTCACAAATCCAACATCACATGGTCTCGTTGTAGTCTCATCATAGATGTTTACTGTTGTTGTTTTTGATGTTGGGCGCTTATAGCGTACTTTTTCAGTACATCCGTCTCTCAATTCCAGCATGCGGTTAGTCGTCTACATGCTGGGTAGCCATCAAACAAAAAGCAATCAGTCCTAGATGATAACAAGGAAAAGTTGTTTTCTCTAATTAAGAAGTAATACTGCACATAGTTTTTTTCTTATTCTAGGATATAATTGATATGTAGAACGCTGAATATAGTCATATGTATGTGTAATAAACTCAACTATTCCATTTTTAGATGTCTTGTCGTATTGTTTTTATGTATTGTCTGTCGAGTTTTGTTATGTTGTATGATATATAAATCTATTACACTTGTTCGAAAATCATTTTAACAAGGATGAAAATATTTTTTCAAAATCAATCATTTGAGTTGCAATAATATTTGAATTTTGCTTTTTTGTTTTGTTTATTTGTTATTCATAAATATATAAAACCGACCCAATCATTAAAACATTATGAAAGAGCATCTTTCATGAAACAATAAATTCTCTTAATAATGGATATTTAAGCATAACTATAATAATGATAAATATGAATTTTTAAGAAATATAGAATGCTGGTCAGATTTTCCAATATTAACATACATGTGCCGTTAACCTTTTTCTACTACAATTTTTGCTCAACATCAAAGGTTTATATATGATGGAGGTCTAACGAGCTATGAAATAGAAGTTTTTACAAAACTAGGTAAGAAATCTAACAATTTGTCGGCAGAAAAATGGGCAAGAAATTAAATGAGTAACATTATATGGAGAAATCATTTAAATTTAATATGTTCTAACAGTATATTTCTATATGTAAAATCAAAGACATGCTATTTTTCGCTCTAAATTTGCACTTACGTGTTGAAGAAGTCACATGTTTGCCGCATTATAGCATTCAGTATCTAAATCCAAGATCTAGACTTTGTTTTCAAACAAACAAAAATTGTTTCACTTTTGTACTACATATAAATATGTCATATGAGGTCAAAGTTCAGTCTGTAACTATGGTACTGACACAACACTTTGCTTGTATTATTCGCCTTCCTCTTTATTCAGTGCTGTTTGGCTACTTATCCTGTTTAAAAATCGCACTTGCTGGTCTTGTATCTATTTGATTTGTGCTGCCCTTCTTCCGTTTTGTTGTTCTCTCATTTCTTGATATTCTTTTGTAATGGTTACGTAACACACACATATGCTGCACCTTTTAAATTTAGTAATAGAAACAGTATGCCGAAAAAAAAACAAAAAAACTGCATCATACAGCTGTTTCGTCCTCCTAGGACTCTTCAGTGATGCTAGGGGCCAAAAGTTGGGAATCCAAAATTTGTACATTAATGTAGAAGCAGAAGGGTCAGGTGCGTAAAACCCCTTTAATTTAATTTAATTGTCTTCCTTGAGCGTGTTTTGTATAAGTTTCTATGTAAAATTTGCTCTTAATTTTGGTCGCTAAATATGCATCAAAACTCCAGCCCCTGATGTAAGGCTTGCTTTATATAAGTGATGCATCGATTATCAAAAATTTAAATACATGTTCTTCGAGAAGACAAAACATTACTCATACATTAAAACATATATACATCAATATCCACGAGTCTTTTATCGTAATTATTATCAATATATGTTACCTATTCCTTTTTTCCTATGTGGGACAATTTTATTGTATTTCATATTCAATGACAAGTGGGATTTTGAAATCAATTTTCAAAACGCTTGACGAAGTCATAATTGAACTTATAAAGTTAAGTGATTAACGAAAAAGTGGAGTTAAGGTTTTCCGTATTTGTGGTACATCAGTAGAAAAAGTTTCGTCCTATTATAGTTTAACGTCCTATGCCAGCTTAGGACATGTTAGGACGTGCTCTGTCCTAGGTAAGCGTATAATAAGCTTCAACAAAAGGAACACATAATTATCCTTGAGTTAATTGTATGATATCAAGGACTAATATTATGTTTGTTTTATTGTTGATCCAAAGAATTTAATTTACAATATTTTGTATGATGTATAGCCTTTGCATTTTTAATTAGTAAACACACGACCTTAGTTGTTGCGAGGTCTAAAACCCCAAACAAACAAACATAAACAAATTCCGATGTAAACAATCGGCCAAATAGCCAATTTTGAATTCCTGAATAACACAGATTTTAACAAAGACCTGACGACCTACATTGGCCGGATTGTTTTATATAACTTAACGGTATGTGTTTTGTTCTTTATTCACAAAACGGAGTTTGCATTTATCCTTTATTTTCTATATGAAAATCGTCGGTACAATTTACCATGAAAATGTATGAAACCATGTTTTTGTTGTATAAATGCACACTCACTATCATGTAGTACATTACTTGCTTTGGAAGCATACAACGTGAATAACCGGTCTGACCTTTGCTATTAAGTCTCTAATATGGTAATCTCTTGACAAGCGGGATCAAATTTCAGCCCTGCATAGCATTTAATTCAATAGATGTATCAAAAGTCGAAATTGAACTCTGCAGGTAAAATGCATTGATGAAAACTTCTAATGTGGTCGAAATATTTCACCTATGTTTTGTGCATTTTCAATCGATTCATAATTAGGAGAAATTATTGTTTTTTAGCTTACATGTGTATACTCAGTAATAAAAAGTATGGTTCAAACAAAGTTATCAGTAAGATTTTCGTATAGTAGAAATATCGTCAGATATTTAAAAACGAACGTGTGGTTGGGGGGGGCATGATTTAGTACCTTTTTATTTAGAAATATGATAGGAAATTTGGAGATGATCTTAGAACACTTATTACGATATATTTCAGATAAGGATCATACATTATGATGTATGTGAAAAGGAAAGAAATAAAGATAGTACATTTAATAACATTATTTCAAAAGCCGCAATATAAGATAAACCAAAATGCTTGGTATTTTTAAAAGGCATAAAAAAATATTGAAAAATATGTTTTCGTTACCAATAATGATACAAAGGTAAAACATTAAGAGGTGCCAATGATACAATCAGATCCAGTTTATTACAGGTAAATCAAGATAAAACAAATATTTTATGTACCTGAATTAATTTTTGATCAGTGAATCTTCCTCTGTTGGCTTGTGTATTCTATTTCTCTTTCGTAGCTTGAGCACAGTCTAGGGCTATTTGCCACAGTAAAATGGATTGATGAATCTTTTAAACACTTATTGGGATTTCGCATGATAGCATATTTATATAATAATTCATCTTGATATTTAACTTAATATGCATATTATTTTCGTATTGAAGTATGCCAACAAAGAAATAAAGTTTCTATATACATTAAGGGGATTTTTCCAATTAACACTGAATTTTGAATTTATCTAATGAGTGATGTATACAGAATTTTGTTCTGAAGTGTATTTTAATGTTGCTTTATTGCATTAATGTGGTAATATTTTTTTGTTTTAAGGTTTTTCCGGTACGAGGCTATCTCACATTCAAGTTTATTTATATCAAGTCAAATATTGTATCCAAGTTAACAATTTTGTAAAATCAAATTCTTTAAGTATTTATTGAAGAGAAAAAAGGGAAACTCTGTGCAAGATGCTTTTTTTTATTCTAGGATCCTTCAGTCAAACATTCTTATAGAAATTGATTTGATATTAACAGATAAATCACTATGAATCGTTTTTAACTTTTCATGAAACAACAGCTTACAAACGTTGGAATAGTTGGGGGTTTTTTTATTTGATAAATCTTCTCCGATGAGTGTGTTCTCTTTAACCGTGTGGTTTATCGTGTTTCGGGGAACTTTTTATTTTTTGCTCTACATTTTTGTGTTGAAAATAACGAATGACAAAAACAGTGATATTTTCTAACTTATGGAATTCGTCAGCGTGACACACTCCGGATACAAGAATCGTAAATCAAGTGAACCGTTCATGCCATGGAAGGGCTAGCACCCTTATATTCATGACATCATCATTATTTGTTTCATTGTTTATGGGTTTTCTTAATCAAAATCATATTTTTTGCAGATATGTGCAACGATAGTTGTACCATATTTTACGGACTTTTTACTGCCTGGTACCACATGCGGGGCCGGCCACGCGCAACCTTTAGCGCCACCTGGAAGTTTCCTTGATTTACATTTGGGTTTGTTTAATGCGTCTGAGGAGTTGATATCTATTTAAGATTTGGTTTTTCGTCAGGGTTTTTATTTTCGTTTGTCACTTGTACTATTGCAATTTGCCTCTTTCTTACGTTTTAGAAACTAAGCTCATTTGAATATCGTAACGAGACATCGATTAAAGTAAAGGTACAATTCCTAACAGATTTCCACTTTTCATCATTAATCTATTAAGTGTTTGTGCTACATAAACAAATCATTGACACGCGTTTTATCCCGTAATGTGAAGTATGTGAATTGTTACTATATTATTGTGTAGTATAGACCCTTTGTTTACCCATAATAACCGATCTAGTTATGAGAACTGCCCATGTGTTTACTATACGGCTAATGAATACGGCGGCCATATTTACATAATAACTTTAGACTGTCGTTAATACGAATATAATTGATCACCATGTCAGCAAGCTAGAACTAAATTAACTTATATTTTATGTAACAAGTCCTTAACTTTCAAAAAGCAATAAAGAAACCACGATCAAGAAAGAGTTGGAGTCATGTAAGTGTACATTTGGACGGAAAGTGGTCTAGAATTACTTTTACAGGAACACACTAATGCTGTACATGTCAAAGCACAAATTTTTACTGTGTCTTTAAGGAAAGTGCACACCTTCTGAACTGGGGTTTATGCGGTATTATTAAGGCCCATATCACAGGTGTTCACTCCTTAATGACAACCAGGTAATATGTAAAATTCTACATTAAAGATACTGAAGAGTACACAGTTGACATTAATACTTTGCTGCCACATTAAATATGATTTGTTTTGGTGTAACTACTGACGTCGCTATGTGGTAAGCAGAAACAGGAGAATTTTATACAATTCTTTGGTATTTAAAACAACGAACACATTTTATATCCAATTTGTGTCTATTTTTAGATTTTATGTTTTTTTGAATTAAACTGTTCTTTCATCTGTTAATTCAACGATTCAAATATGCATGGAAAACATAAATAGTATTTTTTAGATACTAACATATATGCGGTTGTAAATTTAGATAAAAGTTACATCATGAGACAACAAATTGAAATTCACCATCCTCTTTATAACAATATACTATCAAACGAATCAATCATTTCAACCTGGTTTAATTACATGACAGTCAATGATATATTTTTTAAGTAAAAGCAAAAATAAATAAAGTTCTCATTTTATCATGTTTTCCTCCAAGTTTCATACACATTATTTTGTAAGAAAAATTCCTTTTAATTGTGAGGTGTTTTAATAAAATCACTGAATCAATAGCGACCTACAGTAAGATAAGATTTAAATAACTATTAACACTGTTATTGTTATTATTCTGTGGAAAATGCGTATATTTGAATAATACACATTTAAACCAGTTCGGCAACGTTTTTGTTGTGATATGAATACATTGATAGCATCTTCACACTGTGTTTTAAACACGTATTCTATGTGGATTATTTAAAATTAATCTGCATGATGTGTGTTATGTTAGTGTTACCAAGAAAGCTTCTTTTTCTTTTCTTTTTTTTAAATTCGTTCTGTAGAACATGATTGCCATAACAGTGTCATGAAATGAAAGATTAGAATAATATACAATATTTTTTGTAAACGACGAAATCAAACATAGTTGTTACAAGCTAATGATGGTATCATCGCAAAGAGATATGACTTTTTGTATTTAAATTTGGAAAAAGCTTTGCATGAATGAATTACGCTTGATTCTTTGTCTAAATGTACTATATTATGATGTAAAAAAAATAGTTTGTTTCCATGTGAAGATAATAAAATCGATAAAATAAATAAAAACAAAACGACTGACTTTCTAGCGCTTTCACCCTTTTCGGGGCTCCTAAGAAACTTTCATGAGGAGCCCCGAAGAGGGTGAAAGCGCTAAAAAGTCAGTCGTCTTGTTTTTATTTATTTTATCTAATATTTTATGTATATACTGCGTGTTGGTTGTTGTACACATCAGCTGTTGTATTTGTGATTATCTTTTGTATGATAAATGCAGCATTTAAATGCGTATGTTTTTTAAACATCATTATATCAAGCTTGGTTAGATATGTTGAGTCCCTCTGATCTTTTCGAGAGCATCAGCAAACAGCCTTTGGGTAAAACACAATTTTGTTTTTCAACAACAGAAAACAAACACACGTAAGGACAGACAGACTATTTATTTACTACAGTGAATCTAAAACACTCTCGGGCAAAATGTAGCCTATATGATAGTGGTACGTGATATCAGCAAAGTAACGAGGGTCGATAAAACTATCAATTTAAAGTTAAAGTTTTCATTATTTTTTAAGGAACCAACGAGAAATATCTCGACATGCAACCTTAATACGTACTCCCAAAACACTTTGGAATGTTATACCTAGGTGATTTCCATATAAATTTCAATACAATTGTCATTAATATGACATGTTATGATAAAAACATAATCTGCATGAAGACAATTTGAATTTTTATATAGTGTAAGCTATATATAACTGACTGTACGCTAATAGAAACGCACCGTTTTATCTTTTCAAATTTGAAATTGTATTCGCAAGCTGTTTCATTAAATATCAAAACCGTCTATTTTCGACATATCTGTATTAAATTTGTATCTAAACAAATATCAGGAAATGTCAAAATTCTTTCCGTTTGCATAAACTATATACTTTTTCTTCCAATTGTTAAAAAAGACATATCCATGAAGATTCATTGCGTGCTATAAAATATTATATTTAAGGGCTCTTAAATTTACAATTTTATATAGTAAGATACCATCCCATATTTTTTCAATACACATACAGATATTTTCAAAGATATATATTACTTGAAAAAGGATAAAAAATGAATGAATTTGTTATACTTATAATTATATTAATATATTTATACAATTATATATATAAATATTTTAACATGTGAAAACAACACCACATAATTGTACCATTTGTTATTAAATATACAATCATTTCTTGATTAGTTTTAACATTTATACAGGTTCAAGTTCAAATATTTTATTTTCTTGTCAAACATATATATTACATAAAACACAAGACTATACAATTGGCTATAAAATATGTATCCGGCCACAATGGCTTATTAGACACGTTATTGAAAGATGCATATAAAACAAAAATGATGCATTATGATCAATTAAAATGTATATATTTATATTAACATTTGCTACTCATCTTCTTGACATACAAAATAATTATATAATACGGTCCAAGAGTGAGAGATGTGTAAAATTGATCGGGGACAGCCCCTACTGACGAATCACCAATACCCCATCCTCTTGGACTAAGATATACTTTATGAAATTATGCAATGTATACATGTGTTTGCTAAATATTACAATCATATTCACTATAACCATCAAGTGTTTTAAAAATTTTGCATATAACCGTCATTTATTAACAAAAATGTTTCACATTATTGCTGTTTTAAATGATATCATTTGACAAAAAACAGGTCATTATATCTAGTTTACTGTCTTTCTTCATTTTTTTTTTCAAAAGTCAGTCTGATTATTGAAGGAAATCATGTAAACATTATCACGAGACGGAAAAGATGAAATGACGCTGAATTGTTCGACATCACACACCTACTCACTGGACCATCAATCATTTGAATTTAAATACAGAAACATTTCAACCCCCATACATCAAACGGGTAAACACAGACGTATCTACATAATAAAAAAGTAATTTGATATAAAAGTAAGGTAATAAAGAATATCTATCATAATTAATAGGCCTTGAATCTTATGCTATGATAATTCTTTTGTTATAAAATATCTAACAATCAAATTTTTGATTTTTTTATGATTGTAAAATTACATTATTTGTGTTTAGAAATATTATTTGACTCTAAATTCCATTGTACGGTTATATCATCATTTTTCTACGAGCATACGGCTTAAAATTATCAATAATAAGAATCGTCACAGTATAAATGATTCTTCATCAATCAGCAATACTTACCATATTGTCTTCCATGTACTTTTTAATGTTGTCATGGCCTTATTACAGAATTTCGTATCGGTATATTTTCTTATTTGTTTTAAAATATCTGTTTAATTCAAAAGCAGGTACACATGTCTTTGAAAAATACAATGTTATATTTAATAGTTAACTATCCTCGTTTTTTAAATCCAATGTCATGTAAAATTGTTTATCATCTCCGTTTAACTTGGGATAAACAATACTCCTGCAACAGTTTTACATACAATAATTAGCGGAGATATTTAATGCCTTTCTAATGTACAATTTTTTCATAATCTATGTTTTTTCTCTTGCCAGTTTCAACGTTCTTTTATTTCAGTTTCTACATAAATTGACTTGAAATAAACTTTATAAACGAAATGAATTAATTGTCTCTTCTTTATCAACAAAACTAAAAACAGAAAAGAATAACTTATACTTTGTGAAAAACCATTTGTATTTGTTTCTAAAGACAAGGAATCCGAATGCACTTCGACTTCAGAAAAGAAAAAAACATACGATTTTAGGTTTAAAACGACTTGCTTTTTAGCGTGTTTTCTCATAAAGTAGAATTATCTGTTTTCGACAAAAAAGAAATTACGAAACCAAGGCTTAAAAATGATGATGTTTTTGGAAGTATTGTGGGTAGATTTGGACGGTGGCTGCCTGCTGTGTGTTGGTCGTGAGATTGAATCTTCAGATATTTGGTAGAGTGTCTGATAGATTTGATGCCATATATTTATACAGCCCTGTCGACCTATGGCGCATAATTAACATCAGTCCATTTCTGCCATTAGATGAAACCTATGACAGGATGAGAATATATTTGTCTTTGCTTTCGTTCATATCCGGAACATATACGTCTTCTCCTTTCATTTGATATCCGAATACGACCTAAATTTCCTCTCAACATCGATTTTCTATTTGAACCTCGGGACAGTAAACAGAAATTATTGCTAAAGCCATTTCCTACTGCATCTAGAGGGCAATTAGTAAAATGAGTCTAGTCCTCCAACCCGTACGCCAAAGCACATCGCTCATCTTGCACAGCAGCGAATTATTTTAAAGAAGAAAAAACTGAAAAAACTAAAACACTAAATACCAAGCCGTCAACGTTTGGTCTGCCAAGGCTTTCACTCTGCAGTAGCATCTTTAAACTTTTTTTCCCCCCAAAAAAACCAACAGCGAATGTCATTTTTTCGACTTGAAAAATAGAAGTTGAAATTGTTTTGATGTTAGTGAGAGTTGAATATCAGTCATCCACTTAAAATTGTAAGTAATGTCAACTATTTATTCACATTTGTAGAACATACTAGTGGTCGTTTGGGCATATATATGTATATACGGAAATACTCTTCTCTCTTCTCAACATTCATCAAAAACACAACCCGGGGTGATCTATGTCATGCATTCCCCGTGTAGCAGTATAGCATGCCTCTCCCTGTGTGAGAACTGGGATGTTCAAACACAAGGCATTGTCCTCGCCACGCAAGGTGAGATATGTGGCTGTTATTGATGGCTAATGATGTGTCCTTTGATTTGCTTTCCCTAAAAATGACCTTAGTAATTCGGTCAATATCCTTTGCGAGATTCATTGTCCGGACGGGCATTTGCTCCTTAACAATGAAAATAAGGTTGACGAAAACAATTAGACCGACTATTCAACAAGACCAATAATCCTATTGCTATACACCAGAAGCAGATAGGGGAGAACGCGTCTGGGCTTATTACCGGTGTATCAGTCTGTAGCCATACATTATTAATATACCTACACTTGTCTCGAGCTTAGCACAAATAGAAACACAGTAGAAATCAATTGTTTTGTTCCTCATACTTATTTGTATATACATCTTACTGAGTCCCTATCTGTAGCCATGATTGTTAACAAAGAACTGAAGAAAATAAATTATATTATTGTTTATCTTATTTACTGAACTAAATTATTGTTTTTCATTCCAAATTTAACTTTCTTATTGTATTTTCATTTCGAAAGTAAGAAACACAAAGTATCAAAAAGAAATGTTTCCGTTTTATAAATACTAGAATCGTCTGTCTTAAAAATATTTTTCGATTAAACAGGGAGAATAAATAAATAAACATACAGCTATATCATATAATATATATGTTCGTTCATTGAGGTTTTTAATAACCGAGGTTTAAAGCTACCGGTCCAACAAAGGTTAAGTTCGAAATGATCTATACCAATTATTCCAACATAAGGCGATTAAGAAAACATTTCAGGATATCAATAAAATAAAATATAATATGAATGAACCATACAATATCAATGACTTCGAATAAGTAGACAAATGTCATCTTATATCAGCTTACAGAAACAAAAGCATCGTCTAATTCCACTGAACCATAAAAAATCATCGACTGTCAAAGATCTGAAAAAATATCATCGACTACCAAAGACCAGAAAAAAACATCTAAATATCAATGAACCATAAATATCATCTTGTGTAACAGTAGGTGTTCCGGAAGAGTAAGAGTATTCTGCTTCATCGACGTCACCCGCCATGTTAATCTAGGCCAGATCCAAGTAAATAACATGGCCTCAAAGTGAGAACTGGCACACATGTATATTAGATATTATTATATATTTGTTTGACGATGTTCACATATTTTGTTTTTACATGAAAAACATGAGATACTTATATGATCGAGTTGTTTCGTTAACAAATATACATTTTCATTTGTGCAAAAACGAATGAGGTATTATGACCTTGAAAGCAACAGACAAAAATATTGATACTGCTTCGACCAATCAGTCAATACTTTAAAGAATACTTATAATCTAGCACAACAGTAAAGTAGTCAAACTGAACATATCATGCTATCACACAAAATATATGCTTTAAAATATTGAAAAGTTCAAGTTAAGTTCATATATCATTATACACCATAACGGTTTTATGATTCAGTAAATTTATATTCCTTACCTAAGAGTAGCTCATTCTCAAACAACGAAACATTGCAAAACAGTATATATATGATATAATAATACCTCGTCACGTCGCCACCTTCTGTTCGATATGTAATCATGGATCCAAGTTTTCATCAAACTTTTACTAAACAATAAATATTTCACCGAAATATTAAAGCTCACCTCGTAACGTTGAAACTTACTATACAGGTCAAACAGAAGCTCAAGTGAACTTACTTTTACTATCATTTTGTGTGTTGGTTTCTTCAATAAACTAATATAGACACAGGCATATCTGTGTAGAAAACCAAATTACTTAGGTAAACATTTAATAAAATGACAACATTTAAAAAAAAAACATTTGAATACGAAGTCGATACTTATAGAATATTCCAGGAAGAGATAAAAGTCCAAAACTAAAGGAAAGCTACATTGAACTGAGGTTTATAGCAAATCCTGGATATCATTAGTCGATGGCGATTTTAAACAAAACTAAACCTTGTAGTCTTTGGGGGGAAAATAGAGAATGCTAAAGCGTTAACAGAATCATAATCCGAACACAAATCGATTCAAATATGGGCAAAATATGATTAAAGGAAAGATTTACATGGACACCCTTGTAAAAGTACAAGAGAATAATAGGACCAGGTGTTCCGAAAGGGTAAGCAACTTCTGCTTCATCGACGACACCCGCCATGTAAAGTACTCAAAAAAAGTAAATACACTATTGAGCATACTCAAAAACGCCAATCTTCATATCACTTAAAGATACAGAATATTTCTTAATGAAATAAAGAAGTCGACCATAAAACTTGCCCATAGTTCTGAACAACCTTCACCTCTCGAATCCTTGTATTGTTAGTTTGTTTGTCAGCAGTCGACATCGATCACAAAAAATACGATGATATTAAGAGCAAGCCCTAGAATATCGAATCAACTGCGACATGTAAACACCATAGATTTGAGAAGCTAGGATGTTACTACCAAGAAATGGAAAGTTCATGACAGGAAAATTGAAATCGTTACCTTTATAGATCGAGGTAAGCAGCTGATATAGAAGAGTCGGTTGTGTCCCTTATTTCAAGTTTAGAAAGGTATAAAAAAATTATACGATCGACATGGTCAGCTATCTTCTTGTTTATAGACAACACATCGTCAATATATCTAAAAGTAAAATTAAAAGAAAAAGGTCGGCTAAGATTTGGGCAAAGTTTGTTCCAATGGGAATGCCAACAGCCTGCTGGAAATCTTTACTCCGAACTAAAAAATATTGTGACCAGGAATTCAATCATCCTTACACTTCACAGTTCAACATGGCAGAAATACTCTTCAACATTGTAGACACGCAATTAGACATTGAAGATTATGGAACACGTTTAAACAATTGTAAACTTTGGGACACAGGAAACAGTATAGACTATTGGACACAGTTCATCATTGTAGACTATGGGACACAGTGGAACAGAATTAAGCTTTGTAGACACAGAGTTCAACATTGTTGACACAATATTTAACATTGCAGACACACAGGTCAACATTGTAGACACACATTTCAACATTGTAGACACACAGGTCAACATTGTAAACACACGGTTCAACATTGTAGACACACAGGTCAACATCATAGACACGCAGTTCAACATTGTAGACACACGGTTCAACACTGTAGACACACGGTTCAACATCGTAGACACACAGTTCAACATTGTAGACACACAGTTCTACATTGAAGACAAACAGTTAATATTTGTAGACAATGGGCACAGTTAAACATTGTAGACTGGCGTACAAATTTAGCACTTAAATTATAGACTGTGAGACAAAGTTCAACATTGCAGACACACAGTTAAAACTTGTGGACACTGGGAAACATTCAAACATACTTTATTGTGTGACACGATTAGATATTGTTTGCACAAAAACATGATGTAGGGTGATGACCGCTTAATTTGATAGTGTAGATTGAAACCCTTCTTTTAGAAAACTTGGTATTTGAATTTAGTATATATCAATGCGACGCTCTGATTTTTATATGCATTATGAAAGGCGCTGGAAAAGTAAATCTACAAGCATTATAGAAACTGTAAACTCTACATCCAATTAAGTAAAAAAGGTTGTAATAAAATCAGAGGGGATAAAAACATAACCATTCACTGCTGTTCTACTTACGATTGACAAAGATATTAGTTTCTCTTCCAACTTATGATAAAATATAGTTAAATTCAATGGGTGTTTATATAAAAATTTGTGCAGGTAATGAAGAAGGCTTTTTAGGTCTTGAATTAGCATTTGTCTTCTTTAACTTTTTACATTGTATTGTAAACAAAGCCATTGTTTTTCAATCTACGTTGAAAACCCATACTTTCCTGATCAAGATCCTAATTCAAACAATATTGTTTCAGAATATACCCTGATTAAAACGTATCTTTTTTATCTCTCAGGATGACCTACAAACCTTGCTGTAATTGCCGGAACAACTCTTGATGTTTGCTATATATGTGATACATACAGGAGAAGCCTTTCGGAACAACTCGTTTCTTTTGGTTAGTTTATCTACTTTGTTTTAATGGTGATGTTTTGTCTTATAGTATTGACATTGAAATCCAATTTTTCTTTGTAAATTCCATTACAACCTGACTTATCAACAGGATATATTTTGTTTATGTGTAACTTGTATATGATGTATTTGCAAGAAATGGTCATTTTGTTTAAGAATTATAAAACTGTAATACAAAAATGCATTATGATGACCAGAAAGAATGCATATGTTTGTATTATTCAATATGCGACCTTTTTGTAGCTTAGTGAAAATCTTCAAAATTTATCTTTTTCTTCAAAAAACTGTAGGTATATAAAGGGGTGGGAAAATCTTTGATCGTATCATTATGAACGCCTGAGAATAAAAGGAGTTTAATGTGTAATATTGCGGATGTATTTGTGTTTGCTTATATTTTTCAACAGATATATCCATTGTAACCGATCATAACAATTATGGTAAAACTCAATTTTATTAAAGGGCGTCTTTCAAATGAAAAAAAAAAGAGAATAAGAAGGTAGGCCTATAAGAACCAGTATTACATTCACAAATGAAATCGCTCAGTTTCAGCAGCCAGATCCTCAAAACAATCATCCCTGACACCGCATTGTTACTGAACATATAATACATTATATATGCTCATTCTGGCGCATTTAGTATTACTAGATAAACAAAACCGTTGAAATTGTATCAGCTTTAGAAAAATATTTCTAAAATTGCATCAAAAAATACTAAATCCAATTGGTGTGTCGTTATCCCTCTACTGAAATACATTAGAGTACTCTATAAACCAATTCTAATCGTACGCGGGATATTGTTCGGTGACAATTTGTCTGTTTTGTTACAGAGATATAAGGCAGTTAAAACAGAAAAACGACATAGATAGTTCTTAACTTAGTTTAGGTGTAACAGCTATTACTATACCGCTAAGATGCAGATACTTGATAGCAGTGTCTAACCCGTATGTCTGACTTTTCTATATCATTCCAGCTTCTGATATCAAATGGCGTACCCCTATGTATGACATCTTCATTGACATGTTCTAAATCCCCATTGTAATTGTAATATCATGCTTAAGATATGAGAACAAATCAATGTTTATTTCTTCAAATGTTGATTATATTTGTTTACACCTCGATAATAAGCCCCCGCCATGTTTGTTTGAAATCTGTATAATTAATTATGGCCGGCGCCTGTAGCCTTGCCTGGAGCATATGAACGGTATAAATCACTAAACCCTCTGGTCGGTATTGCCATGCCTGACATCGCCATTGTCATCGACAACGTTGATAACTTCATCATCAAAGTAGGATTATCCTTGATTAGAGAGGTCCCTGTCGATGTGTCACGTGATAGAATCAAATATGGCGGCCAACCGTGACCACGAATTTTGAAAAGTCGGAACAGAGCTCCCTAAGGTGGCCCCAGCGTCACTATTCTCTGTCAAGTGACGTCACAGCTGAATGTAACACATGTCTTCGAGTTATTGGACCTAACACAGAATAAAGGACACTCCAAATGTTTTTAAAAATATTGTTCAAGCCATAAAGTCGTTTAAAATATGAGCTAATAGAGCAGTCATAAAAGATTTGGGGGAGGGTATGTTTGTTTGTATGTCCTTCCGTCCGTAATGAAAGAATACAAAACAAAATAGAAAATACTGTAAGGGTCAAAAAACTATAATCCTAACTCAAAATTGGTTAAATTATGGGCAAAATATGAATAAAGGAAAAGTTGTTTCTGGCGCAGCATTGCAGTAAGATTGATACTAGTTCATTATCAAAAAATACTAATTATTAAAGAGTGCTTAGTAATTTCTATATTTATTACATTAACACAACTGTCCTTAGACGATACGTCAACGCATAATTATTATATCCACTTCAACATCTGTCAGACGATTGCAGAACAGTGTTTGCTTGTATATCTAAATGTGATATTACATGTGTGGTTGCGTCACGACTAGCAGATTGTTTTGTGAGTTTGAGCAGAGTCGTCTCCCATTTTACACGTGCGAGACGAAATTGAGGAAGATTCTTGTGAAATGCTTTACATAAAATAGCCAAAATTTGTGTGAAGAGTTGTATATTATTTTTTATCACTAGTATAGAATCTCGAATTTGTTACGTCGTTAAAAATAACCGTTAATTACGGTTATGGAATTTATAAAAAGAATTAAAATAAATTTGTTCAAATAAAACAAAATTACAACTATTTTTCATATATATGTACTTTTACGTTGTTATGATGAGTAGGTTCCCTATTATCACTGATTATTCAAAACCAATGCATCGTCGTTGCTAATGGCAAATTAAACACACTCAGCATGCACGTGAATCGGTACAGGTAAAATGTCTACAGGTAACTGCTTCCTGGCTCGGTCGATCAAACCAATCACCGCGTTACAAATCTGTCCGGATCTATTGGTTTTCACTCGACGGTTTTTATATGATTATGCTGGACAAACTTCCGTAAATCATTCTTGTCCACGGAACATGCTCGTGTGGAGAGCTTCGGTCGGTAGGATTGGCTTCGGTTTCAGTGTTAAACTCGCATCTGGTTTTATATACGTGTAACATATTGTTTCGTGGACATGGCAGCACTGTTTATTGGTCAATTAACCGCTATAAATATCGCCACGAACAGTAAATACGATCCTTGTGGCTGATTTTCATATCAAATTCTTTGCAATGATGTTGAATTATTTAATTAAAGTCAAACTGAGACATATGTTTTTAATGATTCCCATTCTGCTAAAAATGTGAAATTTGATATTTGTTGTGATATCCAAAAGGTGAATAATCCTTGAGTTCGTATTTTTTCGAAAGAGGAATTAACCCCCCAGCCTATAAAACACCTGGATTTATGATATTCAGTTGAGCCAGAACAAATTTATTTCAGTGCATTTTCTAATTAAGGGAATACAGTTTTATCCAACCATTGTCTTTGACACCTGTAAATGTCTTTTTTTAAATATTCAAGCATGGTACAAACACAGATAATAAATAACAACATTTATCTGAATATTGATAAACATTGTTCTGTTGTTAAAATAGGTATGACGAATACCTCTTTATTTCCTTTGTTTTATCTTGTAATAAAACTAAACTTGTGTACAACATAAACAAAACACATCCTTTTTCTCGAAAACAACGTTAATTTAGCAAGTCGGATTCACAGCATTAAGTTGAGCAATCATGCAAATAGAGAAACAGCCTATAAACTCGTGTGGGTTTTATATATTTTTTATATTTTTCACGCCTGCTTGCCATGGAATGGGTCGGCTATTTAGAACCCGACCTCTGACCGCAAACTATAAAGGCAGTTTTCATTTAACAGGTATATATCCTGGCCATTGAATGAAGGGTTTATTTGTGGCGATAAAAGAGACAAACCGTAGTAAACCTGTCATACTGAGAAATGATGAGACTGTGCAGTGATATACAGGCCAACAATATGTTTGTATCTTTATAGCTACGTGCCCAGTATTTGGTCTTCGTGCCATGCTTGCTTACTCATCCAAGATAAGAAAAAAAATCGGATAATCTCATCGAACGAGGTTTGTTAAATACACACACACACACATAAAGGAAATAGAAGATATCTGCCTAACAGTCTCTAGACAAAAAGACAAGCAATTTTCTGTTGTCTATTTTTGGATCAGGGAATGTCACAAATCTGAAGGCTGGTTTCATAGTTGTAATACCTGCCAGATTAAACGCGCATACACGAAGCTTTCAATTAGAAGCGCATATCATATTGTCCGTAAGTCGCATATCTAATGTCCGAAATCGGCATGCATTGTGATGTCCAGACTACGGCCAATGTCGTCCCACGCTGACTACACGTGTTATCTAGACGTGCATCTCGTGTCCAGTCAATATTCATTCATTCTCGGTCAATAACAGGGGTGTGGAATCAGATTGGCTAAACCTATTTGATTAGCTTATTAATTCTACACGTCCTGTTTGGCGTACAAATCTACATCTGCCGACATCACCGGAGCCGCGTCTAAGACGTCCCGGGATTGTCGGCTTTGTCTTTTCCCTTATCACTCCATAAGACAATTTCCATAATTATTTTTTTCATTGATTTACAGATATGTATCGTATTTCAATATTGTTCTCTGTATCATTACAAAGAAACGGTCCAGGTTTATCCTATGTTGCTCTCCGACACAAGAGACAACAGAGTTCGCTTTGTTGAAGAGTTTACAGTTGTGCATTCTATCTTATAGATATATATGACTGTTGTTTATTGACACATAAACATGATAAATGCTATTTATTGATACATGAATATAGACGCTGAATCTTTTGTATCATCGTTTACATATAAAGCAATGTTAAGATAAATGTCTTTTACATTTTTTTGTTTTTGTTTTGTTTTTTCTATTTAGATCTCTCTTATTATGTTGACAGGTTGCTGAAGGAACCGCACGCATTGCATGTTCGAAGAAGATTTCATATTTTATTATATCTTGTATGCAGAAATATATAAACATCTTCCATTCCATAAAACCCCCGTCATTATTATACATAAACCATATCATGTATATGAATACATATCTAGGCAGGTAAAATTCGATTTTGTAACTCTCAAAAACTATACAATAACAAAAACAATTTTAAAATATTGATGCATTGAGAAAAAATAATGATACATTATATGAAATCATAAAGAATCAACTGTAAAATATAAGAAAATAGTTATCATATTTATTATAAGAATAAGATATTTTTCTCATCTGAGATCAAGTCAAAAATGCTATTATGATGAAACTAAACAGATTTGATGCTGATTTCCGTTAAAGGTCAGTATATAACCCATGGTAAACTGAAGGGGCAGTTTTTGACCCGTACCTCTTATTTATTCATTAATACAATCAAATGCTACGGACATAGGTCTAGATTCGAGTAAGATGGAATGTCAAGAGGAGTCTGGGAACCAAGCCTCGACCTTTGCTGCCGCGGGAATTTTAGTAACAATTGTGAAGTTTACATACACATACCGATAACAGTACGGGCTGACAAATTCCAGAAACGGCAACATAGTTTTATCAATAAATAACTTTCTAAATACACACATTTCTGATACGTCAGAAGGAGCCAAATATATTGAGGGTCGGTCTGGATCTTAAACTGTATCAGAGTTTGTGTAGCGGTATGTTTGTTCGTATTTATAATATATTGTATCTTTTGTTGATATATTTGTAACTTCCGATAAATAGAAAGGGATTATAAACCTTAATTTCAAATATTTCAATGGTATTTTAATCAATTTTCATGTCAAAGATAACTTGACACACACATATGCTGCAAACAGAACACAGGGTACTTATTACAAAATATACAGATTTTTGTTTCATATTTGTTTTGATATTCTTACTGATCTTTTTAATTCTAAAAATACTATAAATTCATTTGCATTCAAGAAACGCCGATAATTACTGATTTCAAACCGAGAAGCCTAATTACATTTTATAGGGCATTAATATTTATTGCTAAATAAACTATCTTTATTATCTATATAAACCTGATCACGTGCACACGCGCACTTAAAATTTAAAGCAGGTGTCCGTTTAAGACACGGGTTATATTTTTGTATATTTTTTTCACGCCTGATTAGTATTTTTATGTATTTAAGGTATTATATTAAATTATTGATAACGCAATATCACAAATTAAAGTAAATTTAGAAGAAGTCTCAATGATAAAAACAAAACCAGAAGTTTGTTGTATTCGAAATTTCCTCGTTTTTTATGTAAATTCTCTAGCAAAAAAAAAATCAACAATGAAAACTGATTAAATTGTTTTATTTTGAAACGTGAAAACATACAAAAAAACAAGTGAAAGCATATAATAAATAATTGATCTGTACATTATCGGAAGTGCTTTGCAGCATGTAACAACGCGATTGTGGGAGAATAATATTACCGATGTGCCTTTTTACAAACCAGATCATCTCGAATGTTCACAGTAATATTACACTTTATAACAAGCAAGCATTTTATTATGGTTGTCGACTTTTGCTATTTTGAAGATGTTTCTCGAATTTCTATACAAATTTAGCCTCTTGGTTGGATTAATGAAGATACTGATTAATCAACGGGAAAGTTTTCTATCGAGGTTTCAGCCGTGCTGATAATTCAAATGGAAGTCTTTCTCAATAATGTTAGTACAGTATTACACGTGTAAGGACTTCCCAAGAGAGCAATACCAACCTAATTTCATTTATCTTGCAATGCACGTAACAAACAATCGGCGAACTCCTGACAGTTGGCCTGCACTAAGCATTTTTATTTCCATTACTTTAAATATTAGTTGTCGATATTCTGTGACATGGTGTTAACACGAAACACTGTTAGTAACACCGGAAAATAAATATAACTAACAGTTCTTCTCACAAACACAGGTCGCCGTAAATAGGAGGTTATATATTTCTATTGACGAGTAAACTAAACAACAATTGTTTAGATAAACTTGTAACAATAACAGTTGTTGTCTTATGCGATGGTGATTTTAATGGGTATCATATCAACGTTGCAATAATTATTGCCAAATATACTATAACTTATACATAAATAATATTCTATCAAGCATGTATTGGGCTATATCGTCATAAACATTGTTATCATATATTTCTGAAGTAAACTATCTATAAGATGTGTAGCTCTTTGTTTTTAATATCTGCTTAGCTTAAAATTAAAATATTCATGTTTAAAACAAAATATTTGAATGAAGCACCAATTTAAGTCTCCGTTTGCTTTTAATATTGTTTTCCTTTCTAAGGCACTCCAACAGTTCTTTTAACTATACAGATAAATAAACAATTAACTAAAACCAACAAAATATATAAATAATACAATCAACATTAAGATGAAATAATACGCAAATGAAATATATAATAAATATATATATGTATATGCCCTTCCGTTACGTTGTACATGCAATAACGACGCATAACATTGGTTTGAAGTGTGGGTATATAGTGAACCATACCGTCGATATTATTTACTAGACTATTTATTTCCTGAAATAATATATTTGTTTGTGATATTTGTTACTATTATTATTATTATTTAATGAAGGGTTGTCTGCGGGTTGATTTGTCTTATTAAACCGTTTTTAGCTTAAATATTTTAGATTGTTGCACCTCATACTATACTAATTAGATATAAGCAATAAACTTTTACAACAAACTACAATTAATGGCAGTATATATTCCAAAATGTGACACAAAACATGAAAACAATAATAAGTCTCACTGAAAAATATATTGATAAACAAAAGTGGTTACGAATATATTTTACTGTATTTATTCAGATGCATTTATTTTTAGTCAGTAGGCTCTCTTTACATACCATTTGAGCGTAAAACCAGAGCTCACTCTTCGTCTGAACAGAAAGTCATTTGTAGAAAATACCAATTAAGTCTATTATGAATTGAAACTAAAACTACTCAGAGATTTTCATGTAGATTGCAATTTACCTGCTTCGACATGCAAACCTACTATATTTTTTTTTATTTTCTCTTATTCGGGTAATTAACAAAATACTTACAAATATCATAAAGACACTCACAGAAACACAAACGCAAGACCACACAATTTAGGCAAACAAAAGACATATCTATGATCTGATGAAGTGTCAACATGTTCTTTAAAACAGTACAAAAACGGGACATTCTAAAAGGTAGGCGACAACGTAGAGATTGAAGCATGTCAAATGCTAATTTCTATTCAATTCTATGAATGCATGTTTTATCCAGTCCATGGAGCTTATCAATAAGAACGTATCAAAAATGATCATATCAGCATAGTGAAAACTCTCTACAATGCAGGGAGTGATTACTGTGTACATTACTTAGAAATGTATTTAACAGTGTGTGTGTTCATAATCAGCTCCGAGGTCTGTACGGTAAATAAACGGTTATAATATGCTGCGTAACGCGTCCCGATATTATAGTTCTAATGGCTTCTGATCCATATCTCTATATTCAAATCATTACCAAGGACATTTAGAAATTATTGAGTAAAATAGCTCGCAAAAAAAATAGTTCTTTTTTAAAAGATCGTTTTTCCTATATCACCGTTAATATAACGTTTAATAGACTATATCAAGAACGAACCGACCGGTGTTGTAAATAGCTTTAACCGGTGAACAAACTAACGATAAAATATAAAGGTAAATTTAAATCACACATATTAATACTTGGGTGAAATTTAATGCGGACAGTTAAGCGAAGCATGGCGGCGATGATTTGATAATTGATAAAGTAAGCTCCTTGTAATATGATTCGCGCTAGGGGTAGATTTTTGTGTTTAATGTTCCGCGTCACAAGACGAACGACATTTTATTCGGTTAATGGATTTTTTACAATATTGATATTAATATGTACTTAGTATAAAGTTAATTAACACAACAAAATACTTACTTATAATAAAAAAAATACTTAAAGATTTATCAAAGGAACATTAAAATATTAGGTATATGGTGGAAGAAATGCTAGCTATATTTGCTTTGAGGTTCTGGTTCGGTTTAAACAATAAGTAAGTTTTATCAAGCTCTTTATTTTAGTACTTTAAGTGATATAAAATACTTTTGTTTTAGTACATGTATTAAATGTAACTAAAGCATTCTAATTTATACTTGACTATCCACTTGGGAGACGATAAAACGGATTCGAGATATATCAATAAAATTTCATAGTAGAAAATATATACTTAACAATTTTTACACAAAAAAAATGTTTGCACTCAAGTGAAACGTTTCAACTGTTTAACGTTTATGGTAGATCGCGTTCTTGTTCATGGGAAATGATAGCAAAGTACAACGGAAGGAAGGGATATAATATCATGGATTTATGTCAAATAAAGACATATATATATAATAGAAAATACTTCACACTTAAAATAAATTTCTAAAAATATTCTGGGTACGATAAGATTTTATGAAATGATTGTAAAAACTTGCAAACTGGTGTGAATTCACCGTAATACGTTATTGTTGACTCGGGGATGAAAAAGAACAACTGATTATCGCTAGCAGATATTCTACGGACGGATGTTTAGATTGAAATCAAATAACATGTGAAATCAGATGATCACGAAATATCAATAAAAGTCACATTTATTTGATGCCACAATAAATATAAAGATACGAAATCCAGTAACAAAAGTTATTTAAATATATTCATTTGAAATGTATCTTTAGTATTTACAAACTTTAAAGCTGAATAGATATATGACTTAAATATGTGTTTTGTGAATCTGAAATGAAATAAGGCAAAGAATTTGGAGCAAAACGAATGAATATCTTACAGTTCCAGTCTAATATTTGGGTAGAACTGCAGATATGTATAGATGTTTATCCATATATCGCCTAAAGGTAACCTATAGGTGAGGAAATATAATCTAGAGTGTATTTAAATTTTAATCCAATGTATCAAAAATATATATAAAAGAAATTGTAACATATAAGCAGTTTTATATGCATTTGTGTCGACAACCATCAGAATTATCTTTTAACAAGTATATATTCCTACCAAATGAAAAACGGTGACTTGCAATTGTAGTGAAGGTACAAATCTATATAAAAACGAAAATTGTCGCCAAAATACATTTTACCTCTTTTGAACCTTATCTGAAACTTACCTCATTTAAAGCATATATTGTTACAAAATAATGAAAGCTATACATTGAGCACGTCTTGACCATACATAATTTTCAATTAAATATAAATACACATTCTTGACAAAATTCATTATTTGGTTCATGCTATTAGGTCACTCTAAAAAGTCGTTAATATTGGTTTCATATGGTGATCACAATTAATCTTCATGGATGTATTTCCCGCAAACTTGGTTTCAATATTGAAAATACTGCTTATTACAGACATTATTAGTATTCTATGAAATAGCATGATGCTTAAAGAAATGATGGTTTCAAAATTATAAAAACAAACATAATAATTACATATTATCAAAAATTAATCACAAAAATGACATTAACTGCGGATAAAAAAAAAATCTTCATTTTACAAAATAGAACTTTTTACTCTGTACATACAAACGGGACAAATAAAACAGATACATATGTAGAAATAGGAAAAGGGCGCACAGAAGTACAGACAAAATGTACAAAAATACAAATATGAAATACTATTGACATAAAAATGCGATAGCTATTTAACCTAGAAAACTTATCCAACAATTAGGTATTCAAGTATTTTTCGAGATGATATGTAAAACACACAAATAGGGAAAGATGCTTAAAAATAAATAAGCATTTTGAATTTTGACAAAAGGAAGTATATTACCCTATTTTCTAAAATATTCTTCCCAAAACAGATGTGCACTGTCTCCGCAACACAGGCAGAGAGTTTGCTTATTAGCTGATTATGTTCGGGAAGGAAACTGGAAAGCAATTGTCTCGCATACTCAATAGGACAAAAGGACGAAACCGGTAATGGCTGAAGGCATAAAAATCATTTAAATATACAATTATTGCAAAAGTTGCGAAAAAACGAATTTAACAAAGCCAAAAATGACGTAAATTCATAACCCTTACATACTTTATTTTCAAATTGCAGGCAATTGTACAAGTCGGTTGCACCTGTGTCCCCAAACCTATTAGAAATCAAGTAGAAAGCTAGGCTGTGTTTTAATGAGGGTTTTACACATGAAATGGACACTGGAGTTTAGTACGTGGCTATGTGCATGAGTGGAACACTTTGGGGTCTGTTTCATTCCTACCCGCGTTCACTTATCCGTCTCTCTCTCTTACCTCGCCGCCGCTGACAAGCAAACCTTGTTAGTACACATCATCAGCACCACCGTAAATTCCTCCTTTTTTCGAAATAACTACCACACCATAATTTGCATTCTTTTTTAAACTTTTTTTTTCAACGTGTTATTATCCATAGTCCGAACTAAAGACCCTATCGCCGAATTATATCGGAAGGCCTCCCTGCGTGTTTGTTCGGGCCCTCTCTCGCTAGTCGTGCTGGAAAGATCACACCAGTAGGAAGGCGCCAGGGTGAAACGACAAATTTTCTTAATTATTCCTTGTCCAAAACAATTTCTACTGCTCACTTGGTGTTACAAATGCAACTTTACAAGACTGGTGTGCTACATTTACATTTCGGCTGTACACCTGCCGAGAATGAACACGTTAGACCCTCCATCTCATCTCTGCCTGCCTCTTACCGGCATGGCGCTCTCAAGGCTTGACAGCCCCAATTTTATATTTCACGTCGGAAAAAATGACAAGGGGATGTGACAAGTAAACATGTGAGTGTGGAGACCCCGATCAGGCTGGGATAACATATGTACGTAAATACAAGTGAAGGATTTTATATTGAACTTGATGAATGAGTGACCAGTCTGATCTTGGGGCCCGGCTATCGAATAACTGTCCAGCGAGAAGGAGATATGGAGGGGGAGAAGGCGAGGTTGTTCACACTCACCGTCAGACATCAACCAGCACCACCACAATTAATACAGGCATCAATAGTTGTTATCCACATATAGCATATTAAACTCTTTAAAAAGGCGATATAAATCGTAGGGGAACACGCCTAGGGTGGGAACAGGACTGCTTAATGTGACTAGGTGTCTTTCAACTTCGAGAACGTGAGAGAAAAGCCATGCTCTGGCTATTCATGACACTTATAGGTTTTTCTTGTATTTTGGAAAATGAAAAATGACAATCTTTTTCGGCCTTGTTTCTTGTTCTAAATATCAGGTATTTGTATTAAAAATCTATGTGTACGTTTGATAATAGACAAAACCGCCGTGAAAATAAAGTATGCTATCCTTGTGGTCTTGAAAAATAAAAATGTATTCAAGTGTTGTAGAACGATCAGTCATAAAGAATCCGGGTGTTTGGACAGATACGAGGGAACCCACTGTGAACGTATGACTATGAGTTACCCATAGAACACACACAGCGAACGAATACATTTTCCTGAGTTTTGAAATATGACAATTTATTCTTTTCTCATGGAACGTTTTACAATAAATTACCTCCGACCCTTCACACGAGTTTTGAATGTATAACCATAAGTCTATGGATGGAAGGCTTTTAACGCCAAAGAAGAATTTGGAGAAAAAGGAAGAGGGAAAATATATGTTCTACAATTGTCGAGTAAACAAACTGATAACAAAACATTACACTATAGAATGGAGGACATATTATAAATTTTATGGTGATTTGGGATAGATGTAAATACCCTATATACAGTATAAAGAAAGAGATAAACTCACTTGACCTTTCAACTTTCCCTGGGTCTCTTTAGGCGAATATCGCGTGTTACTTGGTTACGAAAATTGATGACGTCACTATATATTATTCTGTTTTTTCTTAGTTCAAATGATGCTGTTCAATCTTTGACTATCAGATTTATTTCGATTCGAATCATTCAAAATTAAAAAAAAAAAAAAGTGTCTCTACTTCAAATGTCTGCCAAACATTAAAGTTTGCTTAGAAACAGACAGGTATAGACTCCATATTGTATAAGCCGAGTTAGAAGACACAATCGCGTGCTTTAGTTCCAGCCTCGTTTTAATATGACATATGAGTGTATTGAATACAATCTTTATCTTCTGTATAACAATTGGATATACTGAGAGTATATCAATCAAGGATCCACTCTCTGATATACCCAAATAAAAACGAAATACACTTGTAAATAACAAGTGTCTTGTATGTTATTTTTATTGATTTGTCTCTGTATAAAACGTAAAGTTTTGTAAATAGAATTTCAATACATGTTTATTGAAATCCAGAATTTTCCACACGGCACATACACTGGGTTTACTTATGAGCACTTGCTCCGGCAAGTCTCTTCTTCACATTTTTTTTTTCTGCGACTTTTATTTCCTGTTGTTGGATCTGCTTAAACTGATAAACACTTTTGCTGTTTTGTTTATCTCTAAAATTCCTTGAAAGTTAATATCAACAAGATAGGATTGATCATATATTTTATTATAAACATTTCATGATAGTAATTGTAAATAGCTGGACAAAGAGCTGATAAATTGGTTTGTATGTTTACTTTACTTATTTACTTATTTACTTATTTTTTTACTTATATTGAAATGAGTAAGTGAATAAATAAAAAGATATATCCGCCTGTATGCCCATGTACTTCCGGCCCATTATAAAATATGTTTATAGTAACAACAAAATAAGTGAAAATATATTTGGTGTTGGCACCGAAAAAAAACAATTTGTACTTTACAAAACACAAGGCAAACGAAAACATGTACAAAAAACATCTTTTACCGTAAACTCCTTCAGATTTCAGATATCAATATTTAGCCAACGCCACGAAATAAGCTCGTTTTTCAAATAGGAATATTTTTAACTGAAAGTTAGTATATGTGTGTGACCCAGTTACGTCAAAGCAGCCTCCGTATCTATTACAAGTTAGAAAGACTGACGACCGTTAGAGCCCGTCAATCGATTCATTAGGACCTGTGTCCGTGGGGACGACTTTGTTTCGTCCCCAGACATCCAGACAAGGAGGAGGGAGGGGGATATTGACACGGTCGTTACGTATAGAGCGATTACTGAACCCTCCTTCCCGAGGGAACAGCCTGTCGTTCGCCACACAATGGTGTCACGACTCTGGAAAGCATCAATAGTCTAAACTCGATATTAAAGTAAGAATTATGTCAGACTAAAACAATGATAATGAAGATTTCAGAACTAATCGCATTGAAAATGTCGTAAGAATTGGACAAATGGTAAAGAGGGTATTGTCGAACGCAAATTGCACATCATTTAGATGAGCACCGTTTAATATGTCACACGAAACAGTCCAGTTTAATTCAGTCAAATGAAATTAAATGAATTTCTATCGCACAAACGATGAGATAACGCTTAAGCTATTATGAGGATATTGAACTCCAAATAAGGTTAACCTCGTCGTATATAAATGTACATGTAACATGGAAAATCATATATTGATATTGTTCGTCGAAGACAACAGCTATGACAGAAATGCTCATTTCTAGTAGATATTTTTAATGCACAAAAATAGAAATCTTTGAATCTTTCTCAAAAAGAACATTTTACTTTTGTTTTTTAACATGTAAGCATCATAACAGCAATACTCTTTGCCAGAATATATTTATTGCTCAAAGTTTACAGAAATGTTTGGATTTTCAAGAATTAATTTATTGGTATTAGACTGACTGTATATATGATGATAGGTCTGTACTTTTACAATGGAACACATTTTAAAGTAGTTGACCGACATGATATCTTCCGTATTCAAATAACTTCCTCTGGTAAACGAAGACTTTCAATTATATTTGATCACTCTTAGTTTTTGTTGTCTTTTATTTTTGTAACCTTTCATTTAATGTCTTCTGTGTAATTTATTGAGTCCTCTCACTTCGCGTTGTCTTTTTATGTTCTTACAGCACCGGGGTGACTTTTTGTACCATTCTTACGTTCCAATTTAACTTTGGTCTTGCTTCTTGTTCCTAATAGCAGGTATTTGTATGAAATACCGATGTGTACGTTTGATAAAAGACTAAACTGACGTGTAAATTAAACAAAATTTTCACCTGAGAATAAAATATCGACAACAAAATCATTTCAAAATAGTGTAGAACCGATTTTGTTTTTGGTGTCCATTCAATATCCCCAACAGACTTTCAAAATATATTTATATAGAAGACGATTTACGCTCACTGAGCTTGAAATAAGAAATATTTTTATCAGCGATATTAAAATTCACAGTCAGTAAATACCATGAAAATAGATGTCATACTTAATAGGCTAATGCATTCGTCTTAATTAATATTAATGGGCATGGTTAAATGCTGGAATAAAGATTGCGTCACATGGGTTCTACATGCCGGTGTTATAAGATAAGTACACGTATATGAAAGATAAAAGAGATGCATACATAATTGTGTTGATCAGAAGAATTTTTTACACCTTATACAACTTCCTTTGTTCTCATTCATGCTAATCCCATGTTTTTTTTTAAAAGATGACGTTACACACACATCTGCTTCACCTTTTTGATTTTATAATAGATACAGTATGTCGAACAAATGAATTAAACTACATCATACAGCTGTTTCGTCCTTCTAGGACTCTTCAGTGATGATAGGAGCCAAAAGGTGAATGTATGATACTATTCTATTGTCATTTGAAAGTTATCGTTAAATACTTCTGGCTTCTGTTATAGTTTAAGGATAATTAAGGATGTTTAAGTTTCCATGTGTTGAAGATATTTTATTTTTCCAAAGTCACGACAACAACGGTAACGTGAAATACAGTAAGTATAAAAGACATTTTGAAAAAAAAATGTTTACGTACAGTAGGGTCAAACAATAAGAGCTGCATAATCTCGATATGATGTATGATATTATGTAACAAAAAACTCATACCAGGTCAAAAATGAAAGGTGAAAGGAAAATACTACTACAGCCACAAAGAACGCACCAAAATAGAAGGAAGAACAACATGGACATTTTCTAAACTCAATAAGCAAAACCGGGGATGGCTTGTCCAGATGATTTTGGAAGCATTGGTGGCTTTAAAATTGCTATCGTGTGAATAACAACGTCTCAGGTAGATAGAAATTAACATGTGTAAGTCATCGAGGCAAAATCTTTCCAGAAAATCTTTACGAGTAGAATGGGCTGTGGCGGGTAAATTTTACAGTCGTGTTTAAGTCGTCAGGTTTGTCACAGTTTGATAGTGAAGTGACCGTTATTACCACGCTGTATTTGTAAATGTCAGAAGATAATGGCTGATTTATAATATGAACCCGTTTTGCCGTAAATATAAGCGTATTGTGAATACATGTTAAACAGAAAAAAGTGTTTGTTAAATATACCTAAATGTGATTTTAAAAAGTATATAATTTTCTTCATGTTTTCTGGTTGTACATCCTAAGTGTCCAAAATAATTCAGAAAATATGTGTATTAATATAAATAAAAACTTAATAAGATGGAAATACTATCGTTCTGTTGACCTTATTTTCAGATTTAAAGTGTTTTTAGAAAATATTTCCTATTGGGGTTTTTTCAGAAAAATGTTATGAAAGCATTAACGAACATTTGTTTTAATTCAGCAGAACATAAAATCTCTATAGTTTGCGACTGATTAATTTTCAAAGTAAAACAATTCCAATTTTGTTAAAAGATATAAACCAATCATAAAATTATGCACTAAAGAATCATTTGTTCGTATGCACAATTGAGATACAACAGGAAGACGTGTTATAACTGCAATATTCTGACATTCAGTTTTTACAAAAATCCCATTAATATTCATATTTATCAATGTTTCCCCGTTATGAAATACCGCACAGTAACAACATATACATATATATATACATGTATATAATGGGTTGGATGCTTAAAGTACAAATAGGATGACAAAACATGTTAGGGAGATATGTAGTTCTTTGACAATTGACACTTCAGTCATCACAATGCTGCCTCCTCCCCTACTCCTAGTGTCACAAAGATAATTAATGTTTAATTCAAAATCGATGTAAAGATGGATTTTCTGCTTAGTATTATTGTCTTGAGTTTTTTTGTGTGTTTCTCTAACTGTAACACAAATACGTCTGTCTTTAACAGTGTCCCGTACTATACTCGTGGCAAAAACTAAAATTCCAATGTGTTTTCATTATTATGAAACGCAAACAAATGTTTCAGGCAGACGACCTGAGATACCCTTTTTCCGGGAATGTTTTGGCGCTGAAAGAAGAGGCCTTCCTTTTGCAAAAACCAAACTTTCACGCCATTTTAATGAATCTAATAATGGCAAAACGCGCACGGACATCCATCCCCATTTAACGCAAGTTCCACACCTTGACGATCACGTGACCAAGTCCTTCCCGCGTAAATCAATAATTGAGAGAACCTAGCTATATGGACGCTCGCGTTTGATTTATGTCAGCGAAGCATTAGAAGCATAGAATTCTCAAAAATGCAAAAACTTGTTAAAAGATGTAGTTGAAAAAATGAAAATTTGTCTCTAGTATTGACAAGTGGAATTGTGAAAATTCTTCTTGAATTGCTGGCTGGGTGAGAAGATAAAGGCCCTTGTGTTATCATTTTTATTATTTTCGCCTCGTCAGTCAAACTAGTTTTGTAATAATACAACATATATCACATTTGTTTTTTTTCTGAATTAGGTTTTGTGACGATTACGTTGGTTTATTGGTAAATTTGTATTTGCTCTTACAATAATAAAACTTACTAGAATAAGAAATGCTATTTCCGCGTTGTTTACCAATCTCACATCTTTCTGTTGTCTAAAATGATCTACCTCATCAATATTTTAAAGAACTTACATGATAAAACTTCAATAAAGTTTCTTTTTCCAACAGAAAATGTCGAATTTTTATGTGAATAAATTCTAGTCATTATCTTAAAAAATCTTTACCGTACACGTTTTCCGGATATTTGTGCGAGTTTGACTGATGTCTTGGTTTATATTGCATACCGGCTGTCCTTGACAAAGCGATTGAGTACGTAATAAGTAAAGTTTATCTTAGTCTCCTACCTCGTTATCATCTTCTATTTGCCTTCACACAAGCGGCCTTCAACGTCTATTATAAAACTGTAAATAATGTGAATGATCAGAGAACATCTATAGGTGGGAATGGGAGCATTTGTGACAGATGATGTAGTATATAAATATATTTATATATATATAAGATTCTAAGGATTACATATATTAATGACATATAACAAATGTTGATTTCAATAACAGGATATAAAAATAGTTGCTGCAGAATATGTGTATTTTGTGGGCAATTATCTTCTGAAACGCATTTTTGGGGGGACATCAATTGGTGTCTCTCAAAACATTTGTGTCTCATTAGCGTGTACATAATAAATAGTTCTCGAGCGTTTAATATCAACGTAAACTTGCGCAAAAATGAATAGAAATATACTATTTGTTTAGAGTTCAAATTATGAAAAACATATTTAAGATTCAATAATTAGACAGTAACATATAATAAAAACTTTTATGTGTACATTCATTTGACGAAAATGTCCAATGCGTCTATTTTGAAATTGGGGGTTGCAAAGAGGATTTAAGATAAATTGTATCGTTCAGAATCATCCGACTCAATATGTGGTTAAGTATTTATACTGATTATCAAACTACATAATTATATATAGGTAGTTAGAAAACATTTTGAAAAAAAGAAAAGAAAAAATTGTATCAACAGATAATTATATATTGATAATGCAATAAAAAGCATCGTTTTCCTTTCTGGTTTATGAATAGTATCTATGTATTGTGATATCACTTTAGAAGGCAGATTTTAAATCTACCTGTCTTTGTTGATTTGCGATGGCAATAATTCGCTTTTCACTCAATCTACATGTCGTATACAATATATAAATAAGTTAAACGCAACTACGCGAAAATAAATTTCAAGTTAATATCAAGAAAATCCTCAGAACTTCCTTACATTTTTTATCATAAAAGATAACTATTTCTCCTGTTTATATAGGTCAAATGCGAGATCATTTAATTTTACAATACAAAACAATATACGTCTTGATATTGTAGGGATAATCTTAATAATAAACTAACGATTCATGCATTAATAATTTAGTGTATGTAAATGCTACTTTATGGTAAATTCTGCACGTACTATTCAACCAAAATGAATCATTTCTTCTAAAACGTTTTCCCATGTCATTTTTTTCAGTCCGGAATTGCTAAATAATGTAAGTTCCATTACGCTGTTAACCACAAATAATTATCATGAATGATTTTAAGAAACAAGATTTTGTCATTAAAATTTATCATCATAAATGTATTTCCTTTGTATGTAACGTATCCGGTAAGAGAGAACTACAGATGTCCTTGATAATATATTGTTTTTTATAATTTGTTAACAAGAGTAAGTTTGTACACGTGTTGCGATAGCGATGTCATTCCCGACCGCTAGACAAGCCACCAACAACAGCCCCGTTGTCTCGGCGAGATTAATTAACTCGGTAAATAGAGGTCATGAAAACGGCATCGGTGGGTCAGTCCACGTAATATATGCTTGAATGGAAATATATCATATGGGATGTAAACCTCTGATGGTGGCGGAAAATACCTATAAATAGCAGTTGCTGTCCTTAGGGTCTGTGATGTCTTCGTTGTAAAGGTGTCTTCTAATACTTGTTTATCATACATAAAACATAGCTACTGTTGTCTTCACTGGCTTTTCACGAAAGCAAAATCCAATTGCTGAATGTACTTTTTTTCCAGCGACGGGAAAATGGTAATTAAATCTGAAAATGGACACGCACTCCTAACCTACGTAGTTTTTCGTTCTGTGATCGTAGGTTTAAAGAAGGAAGTAAAATAACTGAAAATTAATCTAGGGTAGAAAACAAAAGGGCTCATTGACTGTAACTTAATTCTTTTCCTATTTTCAGGGAACGAAATTACCGTGAAATACCCTGGACGTCAAACAGGCATATTTCAGGTAATTAGCGAAATACCGACAAAGAGTGCACCTTTTGTGACGCGAAACGCGTGCAGAAATCAACATTTCTTCTTCTATACTCATCAATTACATTATGGAATTCTACGGCGTTTTTCTTCCAGTGCAGTTGGCGGCTTCAATCATCCCTCGTTATCTTCGGGTGCCCCACATCGAGACGGCCATACCTCGTGATACGTAGAACTCAAAACAATCACCCACAAAATATTTTCCAATCTCCACTCCGTCAGCTGCCTGGAAGATTACTGAAGTTCCACTCATATTGCGTCATGTCAGCTTCATTGAAACACGTGCTTGTGACCGTGCATTGCCTAAGCGGTGGCATGTCGTCGGGACCTGAACATTGATCATAATTGCTATTTTGGGAGGCATTCATTTTTCTGACGTAACATGGGTTACTTCCCTTGTGGGCATTCTTCAATTGAAAGTGTACAAAGTTCAAGTCTAATAACAACAGGAAACGGATTACGAGGGTAGTACTTTTTTGGAAATAATAAAAACGTCTTTTTCGTAATTAATGATTAATCCTTGATTAAAGCTTTCAGTTGTTTTTTTTTATTTAAAGAAAGGAAAACAATTCAAAATTTATCAAATTAAGGGGAACCTATAGATACAACTGAATATAAAGGGGCGAAATTTGTATGGCGCAAAGTTTAAACTATAATATCATAATAATATATTCTATTGTTCTAAAGTTTTAAATCATGACTCTCAAATGATAATCATTTTAATAGCGCATGTTTTCATTTTTACATCACTTGGTGTGTAATAACAGACTTTTGAAACTCGATAACACTTTGTTTTTCTGTTCGAGAATAAAGACCTTTTTACTGAGAAAGCAAAATTCTGAATTTAAAAACATGACACAACAATATTTTGAAAGAAGTTGTTTAAGGACTTTTGGGGTAGAGATAGCCATCATGGGGGTTGAAACATAAAATTGTTCAAACAAGCAATTTATTTCAATGTTTCCTTATTTCTCGCAAAACATGAAATAACTATGTTGAAATTCGACTTTAAACAACAACAAAATAACGTGGAAAAAAAAACAAAACTTATTCATATTAATTATGATGAATTTCACTCATTATAACCCATCGACAAAAGTCACGTTTTGGTTATTTCCAAGTTATTTTTTTTATTAAAAGTCGAGTTCAAACACGGTCCCTTCATGCTTTGCTCGAAATAAATGCAAAAAATTGCTTGTTTGAAAAAAATGATTTCACATCCCCCTAAGATGGCGATCTGTACGTCCATTAACCCTTAAAGCAAAAAGCATAACCTTCCTAGCAATAATGAAAATTATACATAATAATATTAATAATAAGGTGCTTTATTAGGATGCAATAGATGTAATGAATATAAAACATTCTAGCAGTTGTTTACAAAGCAAAAACAAATATATCAGATATCCATAATTAAAGCAGTACCTCTACCATCGTCAATTAAATGTATAACTGATGTTGCCTTCCCCATTGCTTTGTTTTCGGCATCAGGTTGATTCTAATTAGTCTTATTTGCTTGTTGGGCTGGTACCGAAGTATATAGGAAGTTTCGTCTGTACAATTAGTTTTGCCCTGCAGTAATATGTATCGAGTGAAATTCTTATAACCGAAACCTATATTCTTGTGGTCTATGGTCTACCATTACAAATCTTGATGCGCTAATGACATGTTTAATTAAAGAAACGTAACGAACCTTCATACATCTCTTAACATACGTATCAGTTTGCTAATGTGCGCTATACTCGGATGTAGAATTGACTACTTCGTATTAACAACAAGGCGCTCAATGTCTTTCTGACGTAGTTTTATAGGAAGTTTTTCCTGAATTTAATCACCGTCTGAATTATTTTTAAACAAACAAGAAAACCAATACTCCTGGTGAAGCGGATATGTGCTTTAACAATCAAGCAATATGTTATAGTTATCAGGTAAAACACAGGACCGCAGTAACTGTGACGTAAGCAAAGAACCCGGATTGAGAAATAAAACGTCCTAATTGATATCCGTGTTTATCAAACTGAGTAGAATGGGCGAACAATTAACTTCATTTAAGCGTTGATTGGATAGAACCGTTCTTTATATCCATCGGTTTTTATAGGCATTAGACGGCTTATCTGAAATAACCTTGGCTACATTAGGTTCGCGTCCATCTTTATATTTACGACATAGGTAGAAGAAGGTTATAAACTACTGTATATAATATATATCACATGCTATCTTGATTGATACCTAGATCCACAAGCTACGGTGAATGAAATAACAAGGCTTTTCCGTTTTATCCTCGTTTTTCTTTTTATTTCCTATCTATAAGAGATCTATTGAATCCTGCCTGAAGGTTATAATTATTGAAATTAAAATTCAATAAGAACTAGGACAAGTTAGACAGAGAGAACAGCATATGGGTACGAACACTTGTCATTTCCTACATAGGGGGTTTAGAGAAATGAAAACCTGTTGTTAGCGTCCTGTTTCTATCTATCACAGACCGCTAGACGCTCTTCGTTTGTGACGGACTGATCGATGGTGCGTTTTCAATAACCAACGGAACGCTGTCGAGGGAAGGAAAAAAATTACTGATCCTCACATGAATTTTTCACGCGGAAAGAGAAGAATGTTGGCATCCATCGTCTATTTGTCTTTTCTATTAGTAAATAAAGACCACATTCAATATCATTTATCTGAGTAAAGTTTTATTTCTCTCTGAGTGGTGTAGCCCGAGAGACAAGCAGTGGCTTGATGTCTGGTATTGACCAGGATATCACCGAAATGAATTTTGTCAAATAAACCACCATCAGATCCAAATAAAATGCCGTATGTCATCTGCGGGCAAATACTACATGTAATCTTGTTTAATTACACGTGTAGGCAGACTAAAGATGAAACTTAGAAAACTAATTTATCATGTTAGATTCGCAAACATACCATTGACCAAATGTCCCGCCGAATCCATTGGAACAGCGTAATACAGTAATGGACTGATGCCACGGTCAAAGTGAGAACCCCAATCACGATTTCCTACAGCGACCTGGAACACATCGGCATACAGAACCGTCAGCTTTACTGAAATTTAAAAATACAAATATCCTTTTATATTTTATAAAATACAATAATATTTTTAATTCAGTTTTTCAATCTGATCTCTTTCAGTTGAAACACTTCATCATTGTGTGATCATTTTTAACATAATATGTAAATAGCATAAAACATATATCGTTAATTTCGTTGCGTTAAGAGTGATGTCTCTTTCAATAACTTAACCCAGATTATCTTAATGCAAGGCTTCTGGGTGAGGAAAAATGACATCGCTTTTTGCAGTGATATGATAGTTTGGTACTGTCTTGTGTGGACAATATAACCCAGTCAAAGATTGGTCGGGAGCAGGACCAAGACAGATCCCGTTAAGAGTGAGTCACTGTATAGGAAT
Source organism: Mimachlamys varia (assembly GCA_947623455.1). NCBI lineage: Eukaryota > Metazoa > Mollusca > Bivalvia > Pectinida > Pectinidae > Mimachlamys > Mimachlamys varia. The sequence goes on from OX392528.1 coordinate 55,183,794, forward strand.
CCGGCATTGTTAGCACAGCAGTGCAGCGGTTTTGTTAGTGAAGAAGAAGAAAACATCGAAAATGGTAAAGAAACCCACTCACAAAAACTGACAGCTGAAAAATGAGTTGAATAAATTTAATAAAGTAAACTTTTGCAACATTTTTTTACCATAGATAGCCTCCAATTTCCAAATTGCTAATATTTCAGGATGCTTAAATTGCATTCTTTTAATATTAGCAATTGCATTAAGTGGTAAATTTTTCAGCTCAGATAAAAAATATAATAATTGGATGGAACAAATGCAAAAATTGAAAATCACCATACCATGAAAAAATGTTTCACTTACATTCGGGGACAAAATTCTCATTCTCAAATGAATAATGCAATGCCACTTTTATTAAGTACTGCGAATCACTTTAGTGTATTTTATTATGCAAACAATGTATGTAGGTTTTATAAGTAGATGCTTCATTTCGCGATTGAGAGTGAGCTATTGTATTCATATACATACTATTTTAAAGAGTTAATATTCCTGAAAAAGAATGTAACGAATTCACACGAAAATAAAAATATTTTGCGAAAGCATCTTGAGTTGAATGAAGCACATTTCAAAACGATTTACTTTTTGTATATTTTGATTTGTACAAAAACCAAGTCAATAACAAAACATATGACTGCATCATCTGACTTCTTACAGAATAGCAGTAATCACTGGATATATCTATAAAGATATTTATTCCTTTTTAAGCAATTATCATAAATATGATATGATAATAACACAGAGTATAGGCACTGACAGTTGGGCATGTTACTCTGTTGATGTAAAGAGTTACGTTACTGATTGCTTAAAGAGTACATATATCCGAGTGATAATTAGAAAACAGCTCGCCTGACGAAACAGAGCATCACTAGCCACAGAAGTGCATGAAACCTATCGTCTCACGCCTAGTTAACTTCAATCTCCCTTTTTTTACCATTCTTAACTGCCCTTTATAATGTGTGTAACTGGCCTTCTCGTATGTTTCACCTTTGTGTCTTACCGGCAAAAAAATAACAGTAAAAACTTGATTACCTGAAGAAGTTTAAAGAAAAATGGAAGTTTATACACAAAATAATTTACTCGAGAAACGGAATGGTGATTAAGGCGGTATGGTAATTTAGGGGGGTATGGGTTAACGAAATTTGACATTAAAGATCAGAAAAGTTCGTAGCACTCTGAAATATGCAATATTTAGTCTACAAAACGTACATGAACTATCAAAGATTCTTCGGTGAAGCGCCTTCTGGACTCAAACCCAAGGCCAACAATGTAGGCAAATCAAATCAACAATACTCTTCAGATCTTGATCAGTATTTTAAAGAAAACACCGTTTTGTGGAGTCATCTAAACCATCTACTGTTTTGTTGTTTTAATTGTTTCACGTAAACTGAAAAAATTTTCACTGACATTTTGATAATTTTTTAGCATTTACCTATATAGTGATAATAGTAAATCTTGCCAAAACATGCTAAAGGTGAATTAAGTCGCTCAATTTTAATATTCACAGAATAAATCAACACACAGTACGTACACTTCAAAGTAATACGTTATACATAGTACTACGATATATCAATATTAATATACTAATATCATAATTAATAATTTAAATAGTTTGTGTGACAGTATTGCCAAGTACGGTAAGATGATTTTGGCGGGAGTAGGAATGTGGAGCAGGGAGGGGAGTTATTTCCCTACCAACCATTGCTTTGTTAGATTGAGGAAATGCAGATGAAATAAAAAAAAAATCGGTTAGAAAGCTGTTCGGTGATTTGTCGTCAGTAGGAAGGTGGACTTGCGTGTTAAATATTTACCCAATTAATCCTGGTCTCGTTATCTGTGCGAGACTTTCTCAAGTCGACATCGACAGCAAATACCACGGCAAGTTGTGCGGGTTTAATTTGATTAAAGGAAAGTTTAAAGAGATGTGAAGCTCACAGAAACCCTAATATTGGGGGCTTATCACAACCAAAGCTAGATAAGACAGCTTTGGTGAGCATTGAAAGAAAACATCGGTGCAGCACTCCTCGGTGTAGGTGCCGGACAACCGTACGACCGCGCGTTTCCACGCGAGCGCCGTCTCTGAGACTACTAATGGCTTCCGCCTTGGTTTTTGTTGGATTTACACTGAAATTAAAACGAATATTAGTCCGTACAAATACAGCGAAAACATACATTTCCTGCACTACCGAATCTCATGAAAGGCATTCTTGCTTAATCCTAACGATGTTCATTGTAATAGTGAATTATGAGGATGTAGCTCCTATAATGGCGAACATGTATGAAATGCGAGTTTTGTGAAAACCTGACTGTACTAGATAATGGATATCACTCAATCACAGCAACAAGAAACACATACAGGGGACCTACATAGTACAACTCAGGAGCACAGAAGTAAAGCCATTTTTGTTGACATCATTTCAGTGTGCATTTGTAAACAAATTATATACATGATTCACAAATAAATGTGCATAAATAAGTATTTTTACTTACTGCTATTTAAGAATAACTCAACTGAGCACTTTATTACTCTATCAAATCCTATAGATGACCTACCGTGTTAAACTCAGAGGATACAATATTGAAACCATTTTGTTGATATCATTTTAGCATACATATGTATAAAAAATAGAACATAATTCACAAATACGTGTACATGTATAAATATTTTAAAGGCCCAATATACGTAACTTCAGGGAAATTTTCGTGATTCTGAAAACATTCTGAAAAAAAATTCAGTTGATAACCATGCAAAAATGAGCCTAAAACGAAGAAAATCTGAGCGGTAACTAACAAGAAACTCTTAACAAAAAAATCCAAAGAATTGAAAATAATGCAGGTGGGGCCAACTTCAACAACAAACCGAAGGTAGAAGACGGTTCGAAATGGACGCGTGTTTACAAATAGCGTGCTTCAACTGCTGCTGTACCGGTAACCGCGAAAGAATTCATCTTGAATATTGCTGATATCAGTTAATCTTAACTAAATCTATAAATATAATAAGTTATTATGCTAGATTTTGTATTCAAGTTTTGCCAAAGGTTACGTATATTGGGCCTTTAACTTAATGTTATTTAAACTTAACCAAGCACTGTATCAATAGTAACCAAATCTTAAACATAAGAATGCTTTATATAGTAGGAATGAAAATCACTTTTTCATTTTTTCTGTGCTCTACATTTTTTTTCAATTCTCTCCTAATGCATTCTCTCGTGCATGGATTCGATTTTTATTAGTAATCATAATATTTATCACATAGTACATGCTTAATTATTGCGCAACTTTGTTCTGATACAAAGGTGTTCGTGTAATTTGCATACAATGTACCAAGAGGAAACAACCAACAATACATTGACTGGAGCTAATTGAAAGGAGGGGGATAGTTTGGTTAAATCGTAAGAGAGAAGATAAGAAAGGAAAAGGACATAAGAGCAAGGAGAGAATGGAGAGCGAGTTTTTCGACGAAAGCAAAGGCAATTTCTGAAAGAATGACCAAAATATGGCCATAGAAAAGGAATTTTTCATTACTTGACCTTACGCTCAACTGTTAGTACAGTGTCCTGATTTCTGAATCTAAAAATGTACAAACAGTTTTGTAAACGTTGCGAAAACAAGATCATGTGGTTTCGGAATTATAACTGTTCTTTGCGTCATCAACCCCACCTGTCATGCAAAACTGTCAATTGTAAGAAATGTCATGTCCTTAAATATTAAAATCTATTAAGAAAAGGCTAACGAAGATTTCACAGTTTTCCAGGCTAGTGATAATATGTGCTTTATACGTTAAAGGGCAAAAAGTCAAACTGAAGGGATACTAAAACAAACGAAGAGACGGTATGAGCTATACCGAACTATATAGACATTTGAAAGACGACCATATGTTTCGGAAGGGGAAACGTTTCTGTGGCCTCTCTCCGTATCCGTGATGGAGACAAAACTTGGGTACAATCCCTACAATATGAAGGACGAACAGACATTGCTAAAGGATGGAAGCACAAGTGGACTAGCGGAAAAAGTAATAGAATACCAAATCGTTATAAAAACCATAATCTGAATTCGAAATTAATTAAACTAGAGGCGAAAAATGTACAAAGCAAATATGGAGACCATTGAAAAAGTACAAGAGAATAAGTCCATGTGTTCCAGAAGAGTAAACGGCTTCTGCTTCATCGACGACATCTGCCATGTAAATCTATGTCAAATCCAAGTAAATGTTACGTTCTCAAAGTGAGAACAGAGATTGTGTGAAAGAAGACAACCAAACAATGTAACCTTTTAGCTGGGGAGACTGGGGGGTCTGAACGAATGATGGAAATCAATTATAACGATAAATTTATCTACATCACATCACTGCAAGAAAAGACAAGATCACATTTCAACCAAGCGAAACAGGTAAAAAGCAACATTGTCAACAGAAAGAACATTTATCCGAATTCCTAGGTCCAAGTACAAATAGCAAAACTGTTAAACTATCTCCCATTTTTAACTAAATGTTCACAAGCTTTAGACATGAGGCATACCTCCAAATCACTATGATACCCGAGGGCTCTTTATACATAGTTACGAAATGAACTATTGCTAAAGTAAGTCCCATGGCACTTCCTGTGTATCAGTCGAAAGTTGATATGCAAATTATATATCTAGGAGCCATATACAGGAAATATTTACTTAAAGTAACACAAAATATACCACGTACAGGTCTATGCCTTCAGTGGCATCGACTATGGAAAAACGAAAATAACATCATGGAAATTCTCAAGCCTTGACAGTTTCACAGTCAAAACAGCCATCTTTTCTGAGGAACGTGATGTTGTGTTTCCATGTCTTTTGGCTGTATCCCCTTATTATTGCAATAATTGTTTTCTTTCGTTTTTAATTGTCTACAGATAACTTTGAACATATTTATCACGTTATTGTTTGAAACAAAATATACAGAAAACACCTCAATATTCTGCTTGATAAACGAAAAAAAAAGTTTCTGAAAGCACGCAAAATATTTTTTCAATTCCTCTTTTAAAATCACATGTTTCAGTCATTTAAAGATATAAACTTGTGGATTATTATTTAATAAAAAAAAACAATTCTAAAACATTTGTAATTTTTTTGTATATATTACATGTTTTAAGCTTCCTTGCAAGAACCTGTATTGACCGGAAATACGCCCATTTACTTCCGGTTTCAATGTACATTTCGCACCACAATGCTCAATTCCTTATAGATGTTCATTTTGATTTATTTTTAAGCTTCAGCTTTGATAGTAAATCTTTTCAACATGACCCTTTAACCGAGCCAGCCTGGACACACCAGAACGATTCAAACTATAGGAGGGAGCTGAAGATAGGCAAAAACCACCTATGACTAAATGTCGTGACTTTGGACTGTATAGCAAGCAATGTCCGATGCAAAGTACATCCCCCGCGGATCGGTGCGGACAGACAATCGTACCCCGTTAATCTTGTGTAGGTAATACATGTTTGTCACCTTTTGATGACAATCCTTTCAATCACAGCGGCCCATTTTGACAAGTGCCTAAAGGGTCCGGTACTCGCCGTAGTAACTCAGGCTCCTACGTTTAAACGTCACTAATGGCTACTACGGAGAGGATGACCACTCAAGTTAAATTCGGCACCCTGTTAGCGGAATCCAGACCTGCAATCGTCCTCCTTGATAAATAACCGTAACATGTAACATTTATCAAGAAAGCGAAAAGCAATAAGTCCGCATTCAGCGTATGGATACAGGATGGAAGATTAATGCTCCATCCAGCTGTAACTAGGGGTTTTTTGCACGGGCTACAAGAGGAGCCGGGCTCCCTCTTGAGGAAGAAGTATCGCTTTCAACCTTTTTTGTCTGGATTCGCTGTTGAAATTGCATTGTCTGTCTACACCGTATGGAATTCACGAAACAGTTTTGAAAACATAAACTCATTATTTTGGTCAAATTTTGGCATATTTGAATTCAGAACGTTTTTTAATTGAATTATAAGATAATGACATATTTACAATTGGGCATAATTCATTGTTATTTTTCAAATATTATACTGAAGAAAAAATAAGTTAAGCTAGCCAGGCAGAAAAGAAGTGAGCCTTTGGCGATTAATAGCAATTCAATACCAGACTAAAGACAATTCTTTGGAGCTTACGTCAAGCGTAGTAAATAGAAATAGGCAGAATAAGGTGTAAACAAATTGCCCCGGCAACGTCAGGTAATCCATATACTACACAACAATACATATATACCTGCCGACGACCGTTTAATTACAGGTGATAAATTGATATACCTGTACTATGCTAGACTACATTTTTATTCATTTAATGTGGAAGAAGATAGGAATATTTTTTTTTGTAACTATCTACAGACATGCATTCATTGACTTCTATCTAGCGAGAAAGATTTATACATGAGTATCGTTAAATTATGTGTCCACTGGTATACATATAGCCACAACGTTCACGAAAGACAAAACTATATACCATATATCCTGTATATAAATGACCAGGAGATTTCTCAAAGTCAAACAGGAGAGGTCACCGTGTACTTCTATGCTTGATCAGCAATTAAGCTGGCAGCGTCTACGGCTGTGGTCCAATCTATAACGAACTCGGAGCTTCCAATGATAAGCCTAACCTTTAGGTAAGATCCGTGTACACGATTCAATGACTTGAGTTTAAAAGTAGCACTATATAAAAAAGTAAAAAGGCCAGAGACAAATTAACATTTGCAGAGTCGCAATGACATAAATAACGCATTTTAAAAGTCGTGGTCTGATGGCGCAATGGATAGCGCCCTCGACTTTCACCAAGACGGCTGGGGTTCGATTCCCCGATTAGTTGTAGAAAGGTATATTTGGATTACCTGTTCAGCCATGCGGAGTTTCCTTCAGATATAAGTGGCAGATAAATTGGTTTTCAAAAAAAAAACATCATGTCAGTAGAAAATCTCGGTCTAGCTGTAAAATATAAACAAGGAAGAAAGTGTGGTGGAGCTTCGTTACGGAACCATGGCGCAATTTGGAAAACATGTGAAAAATCCCGCTACTAAATCTCCAGGCCACATGTTGTGGTTTACAAAGTTCACTTGAATTCGAACTCGTGACCACAGATGCATTGCTAGTGTCAACACGGTGCGAGAACCGGATCTCAACGAAGCGAGTAAGCGCGTGCCTATATACGTCATACAACATACGTATGAACAAGTATTTGATTAGCGGTCGCATAGCAAACACAATTAACTTCATTTAAACCTGAACAAACCCTCATTCTTGTATTTATTCCTGCCCGTATCTACCTTTCAGTGGTTTGTGGTCAATTTGACCTCATTTAACCTCGCCCAGTTCGTGTTTGTCCAGGTAAACAGTGGCTAGTGTGAGGACCCTGAGTTTTACTGGGATGGAATCCGCTTATACTGACCTGGCGCTGGGGTGGTGGACGGGTCAACTGTCCATCATTATGGGCTACATCAACGGTATTATAACCTCAGACGTCGATAGGCTATAATGGGTTATTAACGGACAGCGGTCAATTATAAAATGCACGTGACTGCACACAGACGTACGGACGGACCTGATAAATGTATATAACGGACGTGACTAGACATCAGGTAATGAGCTGAATGGATAATTTATTAACATAAATACGTTCGTTCTTTTTTTCTGGTGATGATAAAAGTAGGACCCGGATGTAATGACGTATCACAGGTCATTGATATAGACATTCGAAACTACCCTACCAAGACATCGTAATACTTTGTTTAATGTTTATATTTAGTTCAGTTTTTGAACGTATTACAAGAAATTTAAAAGACAATGACATTCACACTCACTGACGAACGTCATTATTATGGCATCATCAGAATTATCAACGTCTTCATCGTCGTCGCCATCGTCATCATCATTTTCATCCAACAAATTTCTCATTCATTAGGAATGGATGAAGAGCTACGAAGTTTGTTCAAATGAATGACTTTGACCCACTTTCAAAACCTCATGTGTCACAAGGTGTCCAAAGTATCCAAACAACTTCTTTTTAAAGGCCCGGGGCACTGCTATTTGGTCTGCAGCGTGTTTAAATGAAGGACATTGACCCATTTTCGTGGTCATTGGGGTCAAATATGTCAAAAATGTCACATGGGACAAATATGCCAATATCTTAAACACTTTGTAATAACAAATAAACAAACAAAATATATAAGTATCTATAGTCAGATGACCGTTAAGGCCCTTGTGCCTCTTGTTAATTATATTTTCAAAACAAGTTAAAAAAGCAGTAAAAAATAAGTGCATTTCTCCATACATAATTGGTTTTATATCAAAGATTGGTTAATATATCATAACGTTGAGGTAATCCAGTGAAAATCAGCAATGCTGGATGACATGTACAAAACAAACGAAGGAAGTTTTCCTGTGCAAGTAGATTATTTGACAATATAGCATTAAAATGGCCGCAAATATGGATGCTTTGTTTTTAGTTCATTTAAGGTCACAATCTAATTTTTTCACGGGCTGATTTCTTTCTAAAATGGACTTCTGGTTTTTGCTAATTGGCCCAATCAAGTTGTTTAGAGTGAACCATTATGTCATACTGAGTATTTCTCTATTTGCTGTGCTAAGCACCTGGTGCACCGTGATTTTAAAGGATAAATCATCCGTGTTAATGGGGCGTATGACGGCTATGGCTTGTAGCAGACAATGGGCAGATATAATATTTATTTTTAATATCGCACTTCATATGAAGATTGAATCCCCTTACATTTCTGAAAAAAAATACTTTCTCTTCCCAGCCGACAACAATAGCCTGGAGATCAAAGCCTTGGTCGGATCAACACCTGCTTGTCTGATTTACAAGGGTCAATAACTGTGGTCATTTGGCCTAATTATTGTGAGGTATTGTCCTTTGTTGTTTAGTAATGGAGTTATTGGAGGACCCGAACGGAGAATCCCCCGAGGCAATCCCCTATCAACAGTATGTCGTACGCAAGACATATGTTACGTCACAGTCGGGACCATAGCAACGCTTGATTGAAACAAAGATGGGTGTCAGAAAAACACCCGCGAAAAATTTATGAATTATTTTTTTTAATATTGGTTTAATTTGTTTCTGTTAAGAGGGTGAATTATTTGATTTTTCCCGGTGATGATGCTGAAATATCGATTCGCACTTTATCAGAAAGATCTGTGTCCACTTGAATCTAACATGATATTATGTAGGAATGCGTAAATGGGCCTTTTGATTCAATGTTTCCCACAATATCAGGTAGCTAACATGTTTTGAGAAAGGGTTAAGAATATGTACAGAGGAAAACCGACAAAAAAAGCCCCCCCCCCCCCCCCCTCCTTCATATCCGCATCCGTGCCCTCGGGCCTACATATATTTGACAAACAAGTTATTAGTACCACTGAATTAAATTCTTCAGTATCCACTTTTAGTAATCAAAGTTTCATTTCTCATATTAAGATTTTGCAGTATTAAGCAAAACGTTTCCAAGCGTGACTTTAAAAACTTACTTAGTAAGGGTGGGCATATCGTTTAGTATTTATTTTATACCCCAAACCATTTAACATGACACTGGGTGCTATGACCACCTATTCGACATAGAAATATTCCTGCCATTATTTGTTTTCATATCATGTCAACTTGACGGAAAGAATATGAATTTCATTTTTGCAAATATACCATTTTTATACTTAAAACACAAACATAAATTCAAGTGTCAATAGTTCATTTTTAATCATCTGTCTTAATTCCGGGTTTCATTTTGTTTATATACTATTTGGGGGGGAAATTAATAAATTAACGGATTACCATTAAGCTGACTAAGTAAGAAACAGTTAACTTAATGTTTTTAACACGCCGGGTATCAAATTTCCCTTTAGAGTACATCAACATTATCATTCTAATCGAAGAAAAACGTCAAAACTGTACGTATTGTACCTTATGTAAATATTTGAGCAATGAATTTAGAACTTTTTCAGAAAATGAAAAGGGCGAAATTATATTTTCTCGCGTAAACTTATCCGCCCATTAACACGAAAGAAGGAATGCACATGAGTTCCACACTGTTAAATGACGGTTTCTATTTCAAGTCAATTTGAAATTTAATTCCTCCGCAAAATATGATAGTTTATGATCTATGTACATGAATTATTGTCCTTCAATATCTGTATACCTGTCGGTTTTTTACCTGTAAAAGCGTGATAGCATTTTTCGTATATATATACAAGTATAAACGTATTTAAAGAGATCACACACGAAGAAATTTGGTATCGTAAAAGTACACCCTACACTACATTTGAAATGTCCTCAGACCACACATTTAAAAAATAAAGGCAAATATATAATTCTGATACATGTTCACTTAAACTTGAAAGGAATTATTTCTCGTACCGCCCATTTGTCTGAACCATCAACGACAAACTATACAGCTGTTCCCGATTGATGGTTACCATTGTCATAGCATTTAATGAGTTTATAGCGCCATAATGGACATATAGATATGAATATTCATGCTTCTAGGAAATATGATTTCACAGTAGTATAAAAAGAACAGAAATAAAATTATGAAAAAAAATCGTACGTCCTTTGTAAATTTCGTTTCACAATTAATCAAAGTTTAGTGAAATGTTCTTTTAATTGCATGTCTCTTGTAAATACAATTTACGATCAATGAACAAAAACAGTTTTTCTCAAGAAATTTAAGTTCAAAATACGTAGTTTTTTTTCAGGTTCTTAAAGATTTATTTTTGGAAACACCAACAGATACAATACAGTCCGCATATGGGAGGACTGTCATTCGTAAACGTAGTTTTCAGTTCATTTCTTTTGCTGAGTTATAATATTTTAAATTTGATCATATTATAATAAATAAAAAACATTTATTAGTTGTTTGGCTAAAAGGGGCCACTTCACATATATGACGTAACAGTCAGCACAATATTAATATGTATTAAAGAAATCATTAGAAATCAGTTCATGTCTATCCCAGCCGTATAATTTGAAGGACTGCATATAACAAGTTTTTTCAACTGTGGAGTGCACAGTTTGGTAACAAATTGTAAATGCGTGAGGACGATGCTACCTTTTAGTTCCCCACTTTACAACCATTGTTCACGTGACTATTTTGCCCTTGGCCATGTGGACACTATCTTCAGTGACCATCAGTTGCCTCTGGGCCTACAGACACTGTCTCTATGTGACCATTGTTGCCCCTGGGCCTACAGACACTATCTCTATGTGACCATTGTTGTCCGTGGGCCTATAGACACTGTCTCTATGTGACCATTGTTACCCCTGGGCCTACAGACATTGTCTTTACGTGACCATTGTTACCCCTGGGCCTACAGACACTGTCTCTATGTGACCGTTGTTATCCCTGGGCATACAGACACTGTCTCTATGTGACCATTGTTGTCCGTGGGCCTACAGACACTGTCTGTTTGTGACTATTGTTGTCTGCGTGCATACATACACTGTCCTTTGCGACCATTGTTGTCCGCGTGCATACAGACACTGTCTCTTTGTGACCATTGTTGCCCCTGTGCCTACAGACACTGTCTCTTTGTGACCATTGTTGTCCGCGTGCATACAGACACTGTCTCTATATGACCATTGTTGCCCCTTGGGCTACAGACACTGTTTCTATGTGGCCATTGTTGTCCGTGGGCCTACAGACACTGTTTCTATGGGACCATTGTTGTCCCTGGGCCTACAGACACTGTCTCTATGTGACCATTGTTGTCTGTGGGGCTACAGACACTGTCTCTATGTGACCATTGTTGTCTGTGCATACAGACACTGTCTCTATGTGACCATTGTTGTCTGTGGGGCTACAGACACTGTCTCTATGTGACCATTGATGTCTGTGGGGCTACAGACACTGTCTCTATATGACAATTGTTGTCTGTGGGGCTACAGACACTGTCTCTATGTGACCATTGTTGTCCGTTGGCCTACAGACACTGTCTCGATGTGACCATTGTTGTCCGGGCCTACAGACACTGTCTCTTGTTACCATTGTTGTCCGTGGGCCTCGAACACTGTCTGTTTGTGACCATTGTTGTCCGCGTGCATACATACACTGTCTCTTTGTGACCATTGTTCCCCCTGTGCCTAAAGACACTGTCTGTTTGTGACCATTGTTGTCCGCGTGCATACAGACACTGTCTCTATGTGACCATTGTTGCCCCTGGGGCTACAGACACTGTTTCTATGTGGCCATTGTTGTCCGTGGGCCTACAGACACTGTCTCTATGTGACCATTGTTGTCCGTGGGCCTACAGACACTATCTCTATGTGACCATTGTTGCCCCAGGGCCTACAGACACTGTCTCTATGTGACCATTGTTGTCCGAGGGCCTACAGACACTGTCTGTTTGTGACCATTGTTGTCCGCGTGCATACATACACTGTCTCTTTGCGACCATTGTTGTCCGCGTGCATACAGACACTGTCTCTATGTGACCATTGTTGCCCCTGTGCCTACAGACACTGTCTCTTTGCGACCATTGTTGTCCGCGTGCATACAGACACTGTCTCTATGTGACCATTGTTGCCCCTGGGGCTACAGACACTGTTTCTATGTGGCCATTGTTGTCCGTGCGCCTACAGACACTGTTTATATGTGACCATTGTTGTCCCTGGGCCTACAGACACTGTTTCTATGTGACCATTGTTGTCCCTGGGCCTACAGACACTGTTTCTATGTGACCATTGTTGTCTGTGGGGCTACAGACACTGTGTCTATGTGACCATTGTTGTCCGTGGGCCTACAGACACTGTCTCTATGTGACCATTGTTGTCTGTGGGGCTATAGACACTGTTTCTATGTGACCATTGTTGTCTGTGGGCCTACAGACACTGTCTCTATGTGACTATTGCTGTCCGTAGGCCTACAGACACTGTCTCGATGTGACCATTGTTGTCCGGGCCTACAGACACTGTCTCTATGTTACCATTGTTGCCCCTGGGGCTACAGACACTGTTTCTATGTGGCCATTGTTGTCCGTGGGGCTACAGACACTGTTTCTATGTGGCCATTGTTGTCCGTGGGCCTACAGACACTGTCTCTATGTGACCATTGTTGTCCGTGGGCCTACAGACACTATCTCTATGTGACCATTGTTGCCCCAGGGCCTACAGGCACTGTCTCTATGTGACCATTGTTGTCCGAGGGCCTACAGACACTGTCTGTTTGTGACCATTGTTGTCCGCGTGCATACAGACACTGTCTCTATGTGACCATTGTTGCCCCTGGGGCTACATACACTGTTTCTATGTGGCCATTGTTGTCCGTGCGCCTACAGATACTGTTTATATGTGACCATTGTTGTCGGTGGGGCTACAGACACTGTGTCTATGTGACCATTGTTGTCCGTGGGCCTACAGACACTATCTCTATGTGACCATTGTTGCCCCAGGGCCTACAGGCACTGTCTCTATGTGACCATTGTTGTCCGAGGGCCTACAGACACTGTCTGTTTGTGACCATTGTTGTCCGCGTGCATACAGACACTGTCTCTATGTGACCATTGTTGCCCCTGGGCCTACAGACACTGTTTCTATGTGACCATTGTTGTCCCTGGGCCTACAGACACTGTTTCTATGTGACCATTGTTGTCGGTGGGGCTACAGACACTGTGTCTATGTGACCATTGTTGTCCCTGGGCCTACAGACACTGTCTCTATGTGACCATTGTTGTTTGTGGGGCTATAGACACTGTTTCTATGTGACCATTGTTGTCTGTGGGGCTACAGACGACACTGTCTCTATGTGACTATTGTTGTCCGCGTGCCTACAAACACTATCTCTATGTGACCATTGTTGCCCCAGGGCCTACAGACACTGTCTCTATGTGACCATTGTTGTCCGAGGGCCTACAGACAGTGTCTGTTTGTGACCATTGTTGTCCGCGTGCATACATACACTGTCTCTTTGCGACCATTGTTGTCCGCGTGCATACAGACACTGTCTCTATGTGACCATTGTTGCCCCTGTGCCTACAGACACTGTCTGTTTGTGACAATTGTTGTCCGCGTGCATACAGACACTGTCTCTATGTGACCATTGTTGCCCCTGGGGCTACAGACACTGTTTCTATGTGGCCATTGTTGTCCGTGCGCCTACAGACACTGTTTATATGTGACCATTGTTGTCCCTGGGACTACAGACACTGTTTCTATGTGACCATTGTTGTCCCTGGGCCTACAGACACTGTTTCTATGTGACCATTGTTGTCTGTGGGGCTACAGACACTGTGTCTATGTGACCATTGTTGTCCGTGGGCCTACAGACACTGTCTCTATGTGACCATTGTTGTCTGTGGGGCTATAGACACTGTTTCTATGTGACCATTGTTGTCTGTGGGCCTACAGACACTGTCTCTATGTGACAATTGTTGCCCCTGTGCCTACAGACACTGTCTGTTTGTGACAATTGTTGTCCGCGTGCATACAGACACTGTCTCTATGTGACCATTGTTGCCCCTAGGGCTACAGACACTGTTTCTATGTGGCCATTGTTGTCCGTGCGCCTACAGACACTGTTTATATGTGACCATTGTTGTCCCTGGGACTACAGACACTGTTTCTATGTGACCATTGTTGTCCCTGGGCCTACAGACACTGTTTCTATGTGACCATTGTTGTCCGTGGGCCTACAGACACTGTCTCTATGTGACCATTGTTGTCTGTGGGGCTATAGACACTGTTTCTATGTGACCATTGTTGTCTGTGGGCCTACAGACACTGTCTCTATGTGACTATTGCTGTCCGTAGGCCTACAGACACTGTCTCGATGTGACCATTGTTGTCCGGGCCTACAGACACTGTCTCTATGTTACCATTGTTGCCCCTGGGGCTACAGACACTGTTTCTATGTGGCCATTGTTGTCCGTGGGCCTACAGACACTGTCTCTATGTGACCATTGTTGTCCGTGGGCCTACAGACACTGTCTGTTTGTGACCATTGTTGTCCGCGTGCATACATACACTGTCTCTTTGTGACCATTGTTCCCCCTGTGCCTAAAGACACTGTCTGTTTGTGACCATTGTTGTTCGCGTGCATACAGACACTGTCTCTATGTGACCATTGTTGCCCCTGGGGCTACAGACACTGTTTCTATGTGGCCATTGTTGTCCGTGGGCCTACAGACACTGTCTCTATGTGACCATTGTTGTCCGTGGGCCTACAGCCACTATCTCTATGTGACCATTGTTGCCCCAGGGCCTACAGGCACTGTCTCTATGTGACCATTGTTGTCCGAGGGCCTACAGACACTGTCTGTTTGTGACAATTGTTGTCCGCGTGCATACATACACTGTCTCTTTGCGACCATTGTTGTCCGCGTGCATACAGACACTGTCTCTATGTGACCATTGTTGTCCCTGGGCCTACAGACACTGTTTCTATGTGGCCATTGTTGTCCGTGGGGCTACAGACACTGTTTCTATGTGGCCATTGTTGTCCGTGGGCCTACAGACACTGTCTCTATGTGACCATTGTTGTCCGTGGGCCTACAGACACTATCTCTATGTGACCATTGTTGCCCCAGGGCCTACAGGCACTGTCTCTATGTGACCATTGTTGTCCGAGGGCCTACAGACACTGTCTGTTTGTGACCATTGTTGTCCGCGTGCATACAGACACTGTCTCTATGTGACCATTGTTGCCCCTGGGGCTACATACACTGTTTCTATGTGGCCATTGTTGTCCGTGCGCCTACAGATACTGTTTATATGTGACCATTGTTGTCGGTGGGGCTACAGACACTGTGTCTATGTGACCATTGTTGTCCGTGGGCCTACAGACACTATCTCTATGTGACCATTGTTGCCCCAGGGCCTACAGGCACTGTCTCTATGTGACCATTGTTGTCCGAGGGCCTACAGACACTGTCTGTTTGTGACCATTGTTGTCCGCGTGCATACAGACACTGTCTCTATGTGACCATTGTTGCCCCTGGGCCTACAGACACTGTTTCTATGTGACCATTGTTGTCCCTGGGCCTACAGACACTGTTTCTATGTGACCATTGTTGTCGGTGGGGCTACAGACACTGTGTCTATGTGACCATTGTTGTCCCTGGGCCTACAGACACTGTCTCTATGTGACCATTGTTGTTTGTGGGGCTATAGACACTGTTTCTATGTGACCATTGTTGTCTGTGGGGCTACAGACGACACTGTCTCTATGTGACTATTGTTGTCCGCGTGCCTACAAACACTATCTCTATGTGACCATTGTTGCCCCAGGGCCTACAGACACTGTCTCTATGTGACCATTGTTGTCCGAGGGCCTACAGACAGTGTCTGTTTGTGACCATTGTTGTCCGCGTGCATACATACACTGTCTCTTTGCGACCATTGTTGTCCGCGTGCATACAGACACTGTCTCTATGTGACCATTGTTGCCCCTGTGCCTACAGACACTGTCTGTTTGTGACAATTGTTGTCCGCGTGCATACAGACACTGTCTCTATGTGACCATTGTTGCCCCTGGGGCTACAGACACTGTTTCTATGTGGCCATTGTTGTCCGTGCGCCTACAGACACTGTTTATATGTGACCATTGTTGTCCCTGGGACTACAGACACTGTTTCTATGTGACCATTGTTGTCCCTGGGCCTACAGACACTGTTTCTATGTGACCATTGTTGTCTGTGGGGCTACAGACACTGTGTCTATGTGACCATTGCTGTCCGTGGGCCTACAGACACTGTCTCTATGTGACCATTGTTGTCTGTGGGGCTATAGACACTGTTTCTATGTGACCATTGTTGTCTGTGGGCCTACAGACACTGTCTCTATGTGACAATTGTTGCCCCTGTGCCTACAGACACTGTCTGTTTGTGACAATTGTTGTCCGCGTGCATACAGACACTGTCTCTATGTGACCATTGTTGCCCCTAGGGCTACAGACACTGTTTCTATGTGGCCATTGTTGTCCGTGCGCCTACAGACACTGTTTATATGTGACCATTGTTGTCCCTGGGACTACAGACACTGTTTCTATGTGACCATTGTTGTCCCTGGGCCTACAGACACTGTTTCTATGTGACCATTGTTGTCCGTGGGCCTACAGACACTGTCTCTATGTGACCATTGTTGTCTGTGGGGCTATAGACACTGTTTCTATGTGACCATTGTTGTCTGTGGGCCTACAGACACTGTCTCTATGTGACTATTGCTGTCCGTAGGCCTACAGACACTGTCTCGATGTGACCATTGTTGTCCGGGCCTACAGACACTGTCTCTATGTTACCATTGTTGCCCCTGGGGCTACAGACACTGTTTCTATGTGGCCATTGTTGTCCGTGGGCCTACAGACACTGTCTCTATGTGACCATTGTTGTCCGTTGGCCTACAGACACTGTCTGTTTGTGACCATTGTTGTCCGCGTGCATACATACACTGTCTCTTTGTGACCATTGTTCCCCCTGTGCCTAAAGACACTGTCTGTTTGTGACCATTGTTGTTCGCGTGCATACAGACACTGTCTCTATGTGACCATTGTTGCCCCTGGGGCTACAGACACTGTTTCTATGTGGCCATTGTTGTCCGTGGGCCTACAGACACTGTCTCTATGTGACCATTGTTGTCCGTGGGCCTACAGACACTATCTCTATGTGACCATTGTTGCCCCAGGGCCTACAGGCACTGTCTCTATGTGACCATTGTTGTCCGAGGGCCTACAGACACTGTCTGTTTGTGACAATTGTTGTCCGCGTGCATACATACACTGTCTCTTTGCGACCATTGTTGTCCGCGTGCATACAGACACTGTCTCTATGTGACCATTGTTGTCCCTGGGCCTACAGACACTGTTTCTATGTGGCCATTGTTGTCCGTGCGCCTACAGACACTGTTTATATGTGACCATTGTTGTCCCTGGGCCTACAGACACTGTTTCTATGTGACCATTGTTGTCTGTGGGCCTACAGACACTGTTTCTATGTGACCATTGTTGTCTGTGGGGCTACAGACACTGTCTCTATATGACCATTGTTGTCCCTGGGCCTACAGACACTGTTTATATGTGACCATTGTTGTCCCTGGGCCTACAGACACTGTTTCTATGTGACCATTGTTGTCCGTGGGCCTACAGACACTGTCTCTATGTGACCATTGTAGCCCCTGGAGCTACAGACACTGTTTCTATGTGACCATTGTTGTCCGTGGGCCTACAGACACTGTCTCTATGTTACTATTGTTATCCGTGGGCCTACAGACACTGTCTCATTGTGACCATTGTTGTCCGTGGGCCTACAGACACTGTCTATTTGTGACCATTGTTGTCCTTGGGCCTAAATTGGTGACCTATGTTGTATTTAGGACAAGACAAACCGAAAACAAACATGTAGTATTACGTTTTAGTTTAGTGAAGATGTTGTATATGTTGTTTTAACATTGCTTCAAAGTACTCCGAAATTTCCTTTGTCAGAACAATTGTGTACCCGGAATGTAACCGAACTTCCATGGTAAATAAGGAAAATAACCAAACGTCAAAAGCCAACACTTCAACATTGTTAACGGAGTGAAGGTACAGGGATTGGTACCTGCTGCCCCCATTGCATGATCGTAAAAGGCGACTAAATTCAGGATCGTATATACTCTCCTCTTTCTAAAATACTTTCACCTTCCTTAGGTTTCCCTAGACACTTGTAACCTCACATTTGGCCTTTAGTCGAGCGTTCGTCCCTGTGAGGAAGGCTATGGGTTCTGTCCCCTGGCCGAGACATACCAAAGTCTTAAACAATGGTAGTACCTCTTCCTGTTTGACGCTCAGCATTATTGGAGTGTAGCGACTGGTTCGTCCGTTGTCGGTAAAATGTGTTATGACCAGGTGCGGTGTTCTGCTGGGGGCTTTCAGCAGTATCCTTCAGTGTGGTAGCACTTTAAATCGGCAAAAGATCCGGACTTTCGAATGAGGCTTAAACGAACATACCACACCCTACCAAATGCACATACTCTCACAACATACATCCACATCGAATACACGGGGAGGGGAAGCCGTCCCAAAATGACCATGGTTATTAAAAGGGCGTAAAACCATCAAACTTAACTAAAAAAAACAAAACCAATATTCTGTCTTACTCGGTTCGAATGCTCAACAGCAAGGGAAGACATCATTGACATAGACTTACAAACATCAAAGTTGCAAAAATGTTGCATTATGCGCAGCAACCTTTTGGGGTCTTCGTTCTCTGCAGATTGCACAGAAGAAATACAGATTTATTGGGGTTCTCACATTAGTTTCTTCTGCAACCATGCAGTACCGGGATAATAGCGGGTTTCTTTTTCTCAATATCAGCCCCCAGGAAATCAAAGACAAGACGCCATAGGAGGGGACTTAAATAGGCTATGTCTGTTGTCGAATCCTTTTGTTAATATGTATCGATATCTGTCAATAAAATCTTATGAAATGACAAAAAAGACAAGACGCAAGAAAAGAGGAAACACCAAAGCAGAAGGAAAGACAAAGGTGACACCACACTAAGCGGAGGATAACCTCAAGTTAGAAGTGACGAAAGAAAAAAAAAGGAAACGAAAAACATTGTACACCAAACGAAAAGGAAAGATAACAACAGGACCCAAGGTTACACCCGAAAGAGAAGAAAAAAAATCAATACGAAAACAAAAGGAAAGAAATAAAACAAATATGACACCAGACAAAAACAGGAACAAGGAAAGTAACTACTAGAAATTTGGACCAGGCGTTCCGCAATAGAAGCGTTTCTGGCACCGTGTGAAGCATCCGTCATGACCTTTTCCCTTCAAATCCGGGAACATCTAAGATAATGACGTATACATGTACTCCCAATAATTGATTAATTCAGATTATTTTGCAATCTTGCTCAATTAGGTTCCTTTGCACCATAGTTTATTGAAACTTATTTTTGTAGACATTATTGCATTCGTAATTCAGTTCATTTAGTTTAAGCGGTAAGTGCGTTTAACAAGGAAAATTAAAACAATTAGGTTTGTAATTTAGATGAATTTTTACCTATTGAGACACGTCAGAATGATATCTTAAAGCTCGTTTGTATCGTCTGTAATTCCGTATCCATCATAAAATCCAAATTGACACTCATATCTATCGGGTCAAGATACTCATTGTAATCATATCCACTCCACATGGAGAAACGGCAGCGTTTTATTACGTCAATAAAGGTTTCTGGTTTATTTCTAATATTGTGATATCATTTGCACGTGCTGTGTGTAGTCTATCACGTGACTGATATAGGTGTATGTTTCATCTACACGTGGTTTTCTATTTACATTGCCGATTCTATCAATAACGTATCAACCACAATCTCACACGAAACGTTTAATAATAGTTTTGTCAACTTCTTTTACGTTTAATCTTTAATTGAGATTCTATCAGGTGTTTTGCTAGCAGACATATACATGTTAAGGTGATTTAAAGAAAGATTTATTTTCGGTCGTTATCTGTTCGCCTTGTGACATTAATGGGTGATCCAGCCATACATTACTCGGAAAAATACAAGCGAGCCGAACCATTCCCCACCAGACTACTACAGCGGTTTACTATGTATTTTGGTGATATTCGTCCCATTTAGCGCCACTTTAAACTAGATTTATTTTCCCAGATTATTTCAAATATTACCGTTTTATGGGATTTTACTTAATGTGTTCACGACAAAAAATGTCATGTTGAACGGTGCAATAAACATTGCCCAAGGTATTACATTAAAGAGTTTAATTGACGGCGTTGTCACGTCTGAAATATAGTTGTCACCCAGACGCTTTGATCTTGGTTGACAGGCAAAGTCCGTCGGCATTCCCTGAGTGGTGCATGTGTTTGTCGACTAGGTCCACATGCTTTTATTTCCTCATATTTCATGTTCTCAGCCTGCAAATTGTGTTTTAGTTTCAGTAAGAAAAACAGCATCATGACGTTTGCTAGACTAAAGCGGTAAGATGCTTGTCCGCTGGGTAGGGGACACGGCTTGTCGAAAATAAATCTTGCAAGAAAATTGATTGACTGAAAACATTTCACCGTAGTGTATAAAATTGTCTCTACTCATTTCATTGTTATTCTTGCTATTACTTACTAGATAAAAATAGGGTGGATTATATTGCAACATCCGGGTTCGAGTCATCTTCACAAATTTTTGTGATAATTGTCCTTTTAGTATTTTTGTTATTGGTTTTCCTCTGACCAAACCACAGGTAAATCTCTATGTTGCGTTCACTGAAATAGCTCCGTTAGATCCAAACTATTTGCTGATGCCGTCAAAGACAATGAATCCAATCTTACTTTAAGAAATGGTGGTGGACGCGAGTAAAAGTCTTGAACATAGTAATGGTAGCTAGTGAAAGCAGGATAGGAAGGATTGAGGCGATTATGAAGGTAAAGGTCATCCCCAAAACAAAATCATATGACAGGCGGGTGCCTAGGTAGTTGACGTCGAAAAGGAATAGGAAAACGCGTGTAGGAAGGTGCTTTTAGTGTGTAGGCAGGCGCCTTTAGCGGGTATGCAGGTGCCTTTAGCGTGTAAACAGGTGTCTTTAGTGTGTAGGCAGGCGCCTTTAGCGGGTAGGCAGGTGCCTTTAGCGGGTAGGCAGGCGCCTTTAGCGGGTAGGCAGGTGCCTTTAGCGGGTAGGCAGGCGCCTTTAGCGAGTAGGAAGGTGCCTTTAGCGGATAGGAAAGTGCATTTTGCGGGTAGGCAGGTGCCTTTAGCGGGTAGACAGGTGCCTATAGCGGGTAGACAGGTGCCTATAGCGGGTAGGCAGGTGCATTTAGTGGATAGGCAGGCGCCTTTAGCGAGTAGGCAGATGCCTTTAGCGGGAAGGCAGGCGCCTTTAGTGGGTAGTCAGGTAAATCCGCCTACTTTAATACTTTGGTGCGGTGCGGTTTGTTTGTATTTGAGTAAAACCACAGACCTATGTCCTATGAATAGGAATGTTAGAAATCAAATACTACAGATCACAGGTGCAACAGCTTGTCATTGATGGACGGCCTCCCGATGTATACGACGCGAGAATTTGTGTTGAGTATGAATTTGGGAGGCTTCGCAGTACCTCCCTGCGACAGTGCGGAGCTGATGCCAATTTTATAGTGCTATCACACTGAAGTACAGTGTTGTACACTGCTGAATGTCCCTTGCAGAACACCCTTCCTTGTTACATTAATCATATTCCAGTCGTTCCACTTCCATACTGCTGAGCGTCAAACAGGGAATAGTATAGCATCACTGACGAGTCCCAGAAGGACGAAACAGTGATATAATGCAGTTTAATTCAATTTTTTCGGCATACTGTATCTACTACTGAATTAAAAAGGTCCAGCATGTGTGTGTTACGTCATCATACATTATGTTACTACTAATTCCTATCTTTGCATGCCGTTTAAACATGTACAAGCATGTACGTGTTTTGCATTTGTTTATAGTATATGAACCTTTATATGCGCTAATATATATAGTGTAACTAAACCACCTTAGGCTTCCGCTCCATGGAATATATCCTTTCATATTGTCATATGGCTATATTAAAAAAAACATAAAACTATCGGATTGTGAATGGGTGTATATATTATAATGACTTAAATATTTCTTATATGACTCTTTCGACACATTTTATTACATTTAATTTATTATTGGACATTTAAGATATTATTTGGAGGCATTTGACTGGTGGCATTTCTGGGCATGCGCATGACTTGGAAGCGAGACGTTGTAGTCTTATAATGTAAATATATAAAGAACTCTCTTTCGGAAATTTCACCTGATTTTTGTATCATATCAGGTAGTATGTTGGTGTAGTATGTCAGTCAACCTCTACAGTCACAGTATTTTTTTCATTTCGAGGTCCGATGTCGTTTACACATAGTGATCTACGCGTAAGAATTGTACCTGCTGCCCCCATTGCATGATCGTAAAAGGCGACTAAATCTTGGACAATGTCTTTTCCATTCTTCGTCTTCCTAATGTCTCCCTTGACCTTGCGACTCTTTTGGCCTTTAGTTGAGCCCCCCCCCCCCCCCCCCCCCTGTAAAGAAGGTTTTTGGTTCTGTCCCCTGGCTAAGACATACCCGAGTCTCTTACAATAGTAGTTATTACTCCCTATTTGACGCTCAGCATTATGAGAGTGAAACGACTGGTTCACTCGTTGTCAGTATAAAGTGATGGGATTGGGTGTTCTGTTCGGCAGTATACTTCAGTATGGTAGCACTTGAAATCGGCAAAAGATCCGGACTATCGCAAAAAAGGTTTACACGAAACAATCGCCGCCACCCAAATACACAAGTACTTAACTTGGCACACGCGTCCACATCTAATACACAGAGAGGCCGTTAATAGAACGTTAAAACAATCAAACCGGACCGAACCAAAAGTAAAAATAAATCAGCTGAAATGTTAAAAAAAAAGTGAAGCATTCTGTCGAAAGCAAATTCAAGTATGTGCCTCTTATAGTTTTATCGGTCCCTGACACCAGACAATAAGTGTGTATAAAAAGTTCGCGTGTGATGAAGGCGACATGGGCCGGTCTGATGCCGACTTTATAGCGCTATCTCACTGAAACCGCCGGAACCTGATGAAATGCAAACGCAGAGCAAAATGTTTCACAGCTGTCAGGACCCGAAGAGAATTAATATACCGGGTATCACATGCATTTGTACGATTTTTCATATTTATCATAAAACGTATGAAAATTGAATTCTTTTGTAAATCTCTCGGTCAAAACGTCACATATCATCACAAAGATTGAGTTCCTGAAGAATTGCAAAATTACTGCAATATCTTGTGACGAAAGCGTCTAATGATAAGACCAGTATGTTGTGTCTCAAATAAAACCCGACATTTCCGCAATTGTGAGTTAAAAGCAAAATTAACCATTTAAAGACAACAGCGTTATTTTGAATTTTAAAATTTTAAAATTTCTTAAAAGAAACAACATGATTTCGTAATATGTGTGTTCCTGAGAGCACCACAAGTGGTTCCAACCGCTAAAAACACTTGACTGCCATCAAGGAAGGTCCATAACACAAATATTTTATCGCTGCTAAGACAACGGGGGAAACTTAAATAAATCTTGTGCGTTCATTTTATGCGCGTGTGTGTTTTATTCCGAGTGACGAGATCAAACAACGAGTGTTGCTTTGAGGGGCCCTCGGAATCAACACCCCTGGATACCTTATTACGACATCGCCGTTGGGGGGGCGAATATAAGCATTACTTTTATTAATGAAAATCATCATAAAAATTATTCCCTTGCTATGAAAGAATTTCTGTTAATTTATTTTATAAAGGCGAAAGATTAATAAATGTCTAATGAAGTTCGCTATCGGAACTTCAGCTCATACGACGCGAGATTGAAACTCTAACTATATTCTAATTATATTTGATAAAGTTTTGCGACTTACAAACTCAAGCATATCTTTATGACGTAGCGATATCAATTTAAGGGGTCATGGTGCTTGTGGGGACGAGAATGCGTACAGAAGAACGCGAGGAAACAGTATCCCGTCATCCTGCTCTCAGAAGCCCAGCGGGACTTAAATACAACCACTTCTTAGGGGCCTTTGGGTCATATTCACTAAGCTGCTTAAAATGTTCTCAGATGTTCCGTGCGAATGCACGTGCCAATCGCAAACAAGGCTGATATATATAATATACAAGTACGTATACATTTCAAAAGAATAAAGTGTCATTTTCTATAACTTTTCTTTGTTTTTACTAGACATATCAATATTTATATGTATTTTAGCGGTTTTTCTTTGAAAGTCATAATAGAATATAAGCAGAATCTTATACGTAAGAATCCTTTAAACTAGATTTCAATGGGCGTCTTGTCAAATTAAACGTTACCTATAAGTGAAAGAAATGTGTTAAATTTGTAGCAAGTCAATCGCCGAAGTCTTGAAATATTATTTAATTGTTTGAAATACACCTGTGTTAAACGCATATATTAATGAAGCAAATCTTGTTATTGATCATTATGTTACACCAAAAACTCAGAGATTATCGAAGTGCCAACTGATACGATTGGAAATGTACACAGAATAAGACCAGGTGTTTCGGAAAAGAGAGAATTGGGCCTTTAATAGTTTGCTGAGCTGAAGAAGGGCGATATGTAAATATAAACATATCTGTTACATTAAGTCGTCAGTAATGGCCGTTATCATTGGCTATATATATCTGACGTTTGCATAATACCAATCTTTCGATGGACTGTCAGATAGGGATTCGAATTTGTACAAACCAACTTGAATCTTAAATCATTCGAAAACGAACTTTCCAACATTCGGGATGAGTTTGTGTGAATGATTTAAATCATTTAAATCGTTCACCCCTGTAGACACATTTGAACTCTTCCAATTCAAAGGTTGGAATAGTTCATAATGAAATTTCAGGGGTGAATGAGTAAATATCATGTAAAAATATATTAATAGAAGTAAATGTGATATTCTGAAGATTGAATTCCATTTATTTGTATATTTTATCATTCATGATGTACAAACTGTAATTAATGCCACACTTTACGTTAAAAGGGAGCATTCAAAGACAACCCCACAGCGAGAGAGGTAGTGGGAGGTGACAAGGGGTGTCTAAAGGGGTTGGGAGGGAAACCCTTTCTAAAATGAAAGGGTTAAACAAATATGTCAAATGGGCGGGTAGTTCAGAAGGAAAATGTTATTTACTTGGCATCAAAAGAAAAATTCTTTTAATAATTTCACTTTTTCTATTGGGGTGGAATTGAGTTCATAGAACTTCTAGAAACATGTTTGAGGCTAGTGATTCGGTAAAGGGGAGAGATATCACAGAGTTCCAACTCAAAAACGTCTCCTCACATAGCAATGTTAAAAGGTTATACTATTCACACGGGTCGTACTGTTAGTGTTGATCTTCAACTCTGGTTTTAAAGATTAACAAAGTTTGAATATTCAGATATTATGGATAAGAACCTTACTACTTTTCTATGCCTTATAAATAGCTCCTGTAAAAGGTATAATAGAACTGATGACACGCTTGAATTTTGCACATAAATTTATAACAAATCTCATTGGTACACATTAATTGATGACAAATTTCAATGTTGCACATTTATTGATGACACATTTCAATTAATGTTGCACATTCATTGATGACACACTTCAATGTTGTACATTAATTGATGACACATTTGAATGGAATAGTAACAGGTAAGGTTATTTAAGGGTGTGCTTCAATGTATTTTTGTCAGAGACAGGGTATGTTGGTGAACTTGCCGCATTATGATAGCATGTTCAAATTGCCGACTTTGTAGTGCTATCTCACTGAATAGCATGCCGAAGGAAACCATCACATCATTCGACCCTGCCAAATTGTACTAAAAATGAACGGAAAACCGGTATAAGTCATTATTCTAAATGCTACCATTATTAAGGACTTTTTCGGAATATTCTGGCCTTGTGAAAGAACCCATTGCATTATTCACCAGGACGGAGGTAAATGACAAGCAAGCTGAACAAAGAAGACATATATGAAAGGCAAACAATAATTTATTTTTTACATTTGAAAAGTATAGTATTAGAATCCATTGCATATTATAGCGTTCATACTGCGATTCAGATGAAAACTTCACTCTTTGTGGTTGTTTTTTTTTACAAACAAAATGCCGGATCATAGTATGGATCTTATTCACTAACAGTATATATACACGATTTTATAAAAAAAAGAAAATCTAGACTTTGCAGTAGAAAGGTATAATTTGACAGACACATCAACGACAAATGACATCGGAATGTTTCAGCCAAACAACTCGCGCCAACATTAAAACACACAACCGAGCACGTGCTAAAGAGAACAGATTGTGTGTAATACTCTTTAGGCCGATAAGTACCCTCCAACAAATTCCACGAAATGTGATTATTTTGAGGAAAATTGTTATATGATAGTTTACGGTTGAGCAAAAGGGATTTTTGTCCGTATCCCTGTGGTCATTTTTACTAAAGGTCAGCCTTACGTAAGCTGTGTTTTGATGACCAGCGGAGATGGCGGGCGTACGAAACCATCTGCCACTGTCTGGCGTTTTCCGTACCCCGGGGGACAAACTCGGACGGCCAGACAGACCCAGGGAAAAGATGGATGTATAATTCAATTATGGATATATCATCGTGTTTAATACATTCCATATTCCTAGGTTATACTAATTTCTGATGTTGTATAAAGTGCAATAATATTGGTAAGATGCTATAACTCGACCAGCGACCCTTTAATTGTATATATCCCGAATATCAGGGACGATAAGACGGTCAGCTGAAGTAAGGGGTATACAGCATGATAGGGTCATCAGATGCTGGAGACAAGGGGTCCACTTACTGGACCCCGGGAGGGTCGGGAACAACTCCAGTAGGGACATAGGCCATTAGGACGCGGCCAGATCGGACTCGGAAACTGTTCCGATAAACCGCTATTCACTTACAGTCACATCAGATACGGCGCGACCAAAAGTATATCGCGGCTGTTGTCTTAATATATACCGGATAAAACCTTGCTTTAAATACGGAATTTGTTTGGATTTCTCTTCGGCTTCTTTTTTTTTATGTTTCTTATATATAATTGTCTGGGAATAAGATTGGATCTTTTGTGATTTGGATCAGTATAAAAAGCTGCATATCGTAATCTTCTCAAATATATAGATTTCTACTGCAAATACATCCAGTCTCCAGTCTTTTGGGAAAATTCGAACATTTGCTTTTTTAAAATGTATCGTTTTATTTCAGACATTAATCTATGATAAGTTTTTATCAGAATGTAAAAATACCATCCTTCCATTATGATAAGCCATGACAGTCTGTCTATCTTTATTTGAATGCTAATAAAAATACAAAAACTTTCATTGTGGATAAAGCTGTTCCAGATTCACGTTTACTTTGATTAAAATCAACCTCCGCAATTCGAGAATTATTTCGGTAGAAAAACTAGTTGCTGAGATTTGGGAAAATTTTAACACAGCCTCGATTTGAAATTATTTGACTCCTAGCGTCTGATCCAACAAAAATCTTGTAAATTAAATATAATATATTTATTGAGACCTGTGGAAATATAAAACCAGTCCCGATAAAAATTTAGCAAGAGAATGCATTCGGGACCTGCACCACGTATTTTTCGTTGCCGGGCAAAATGTTGATTACCCAGGCGAAATCATCTGTAAGAAGTCATTATGCTAGGAAAATGAAGAATTGCATAAACAACGACATATAAAAAGAATCACAGTTACCTGCCTATTACAACTCGTTAAAAACATATTTATAATCCGTCATGTTTAGCTGGATCAAGGTGAGCTTATGCCATGCAATGTCGTCCGTCGTCTGTCAATTTTTTTTTAACTTCTTCTCCATAACCACTGATTGGAAATCAACCTAATTTAGCAAGAAGCATCCTTAAGTGCTTTGTGGTTGTGTGTTGTAATACGGTCCATAGACAAATTGAGTCATTTAGGGCCGACATCCCTTGATGCTCGGGATTCAAAATTGTACTGATGGTAGGACTGACTCCCAAGGGGAGGGGGGGGGGTGAGGGATTATTTACCTATATTGATTTAAGCGACTTCTTCTCTGGAACCAAACAGTGGATATCAACCATATTTCACTCGTGGCATCCCTAGGTGATGGGGTTTCAAAATTATACTCACGGTTACTGTTTGGCTGATCATCCAATGTCATTCGGCTATTTGCTTTCGCTACTTTTTCTCTTGAACTATATATTAAAAATGAACTGATTCTGCTTGAAGATTACCAAGTTGTTGGAATCAAGAATTATAAAAGCTGAAAGATTGAGGCTATGGGATGGAGAAATAAAAATTCTTTTAACCTGCATTTGAGTGCAGTTCCTACCAATAACAATATGCTACGTATAGCATTGATCGGTACAAGCATAATATTTTGATTGGTTCCGGGGTATACCCCGCCTTTGAAGAATCAACTCCCGAGTCAACGATTTGAAATGGTTAAGATCCCCATCACTTAACCATATATAGAGGCACGGTGGTCTAGTGGTAAGACGCTGGGCTCGTGATCGAAAGGTTGGAAGTTCGAGTCCCGGTCATAGCACTTGTGTTGTATCCTTGAGCAGGATATTTTTCTCTGCTTGTTCCAGTCTACTCAGCTGTAAATAAGTACGTGGTTGGGTAGTGCTAGAAATTTTAGAATGCTAGCTGTGGGCACCGGCTGCAATACCGATTTCAGACCGGGTTTCCGGTAAGGAAAGAAAAACTTTGACGTCACACATGAGAGATACTAAAAGATGCCCGTGCTAAAAGAGGACAAATACCAATAAATATATCTTGGATATATATGGAGACAACGACTAGAACGACAAGGATGCAGAATTTGGGAAGTTTGAGATGCCGTGGCTACAAACGAGAAACTTGAACTTGGGTCTTAAGAAATGTTTCCGCAAACAGTGAAACTTGAAATGAAGACAGAGATGGCTACAAGTGGTGGGTCATAGGTATGTTCGGCCTTATAGCCTTGCTAATGATCACGAAGAGAATATATAGATATGCAATTAAAGTTAACAATACCAAAAACCAAAGTTTCCTCAGTGGAAATTTGGTGGTATACAGGGAAACATGCTTTTGCATTAAATTCGTGTTTGTGATTTCTTCAGGGGCGGGGACGATTTAATAAAATCAGCTTGCACATAAAAAAGTTAATTGTAACATACCAAAACAAATTATATACAAGAATGATTGCCTACATTCACATGCTTGATATTAAATAGCAATAAACATATGTAAATACATTCGAATTTCCTGAAAAAAAAATGTGTTGTTTTTTTTTATTTTATTTTTTTTTTCGATTCTGAATAGCTTTATTTAATTTGGCAAGAAATGGCGTCATTTTATCATCAGTCTCGTAAAAATTAGTTCTGACTTATACAGAATCTATCTCAATCCATCGGAACCCTCTGTAATCCCACAGGACGAGGATTTCCGAATGACACTAGCTGTCACATTAGATGTGACATTAAGTGGGAGTGACGCAATACACATTATATGTGCCGAGGAAAACCGGGAAATAATCTCTGGGTCGTAAAACCGAAATAGCAGCTCGTCTCGCGCATAGAAGTAATGCCAAGATACGTAAATGTGTATATGGACTAATATATACAATAGGTTTTTCGTTATGTGATGGCTGGACTCCCAGGGGGGTCCTAAATATGTCTGGGATGTTTTATACGAGGGGAGATAATCGCCTGTTTCCTTTGACTACATGTGTGAATGTGGGCATTGCTTTTGTCATATATATAAAAACCTACTATTTTACAGATTTAATTTGAATAGGTATTTCTTTATATAAATAAATTTTAAATAAAAATTTTAAAAAATGTATGCTAAAAAATACGAAACTATGCCTAATGCGTCCGCATGTGAATATTTTGAGATGCTCGTAAGGTCGCATGGAATCTGTCTAAAATTTCGTGTAAATCTGAATTTAATGGTGATCCCTTCTTAATGCCACGCGAGATCTTGTGACCTAGAAAGGTACACGAAACGAAGTTTGGACACGTGTTTACAACTTGATCCAGACTTTATGACCTCCCAGTGAAAAGCTTGACATGTCGGAGCGATTCCTGTCGAAGTCTTAAGCGGCGAGAAAAACACCCATTCAATGATATAATGTACACCAAAAGCAGTCATATATTCCAAGAGGACAAACGGAGAGAGGACAGACGGACGAACGGAGTTAGGTTCATCTAATGCTACCGGACACGGAAGTAGTATAATATATGCTTAACGAGGACTGCAGAAAGAACAAGCAAGCAAAGAGAATTCAAAAATATCAAAGTGCACTTCGAATGTGAAGTTTGCTTATTCACTTATTTATCTATTTGTTTGTTTGTTTTTGACACATTAATAAACTTTTTATTTATTTTAAAACAATTATGAAGCAAGTTATCCAACTTATTTTAAATACTCTTGTAGTTGCGGATGTTGACGCGCCAGGGGTCTTATTGTGGGAGGAAACCGGAGTACACGGAATAAACCCAAGTGGTCGGGCAGGTAAAGGTACCGGTGTAATAGGACGAGGGAAAGTGATAAAGATAGTGTCGTCGCTGGGGCTCGAACCAACGACCCTTGGCTCTCCAGCCCGATACTCTTTACCGCTGAGCTAAAAGGAAACTCACTACCGCTCACGCTTGTAAGGCAACCAGGTCAATCCATATCTATTTCACTCGTCGAAATTCCGTTTTGATAAAACATATCATTTAGTTCGTTCTGTTCCGACTTTTCAAATGTCATAAGAGGCGGTAAAATTTATACGACAAACTTTCTATCGAAAACCATCAATGATCTTACGCTTGTTAATAAGAAATATTTAAAACATAGATAACGATTTTCAGTCGACTCTTGATAATTTAACGGTGTCAAAAGAAGATGAAAACCGTCATACTTTCATATAGAATAAAATACGTTTTTGTTAAAGTTTCGAAATATCTTCTTATATTTACTAGTAGTATACGTCATGAGTGAATTAAGTTCACTTCCGGTTTACAAACGTGTACTTCCAGTCTCTAAGAGCCAGGAGTCATTTTGATGAAATACATCGCTTGAACTGCCGTGTCAATAGTGTAATATATAAATCAGAATATGACAACAATCCATACATAAACTTATACGTTATGACTCGGGTGTATATTGTACTTGGTTTATACTTCCATGCCTTGTTATATATCTATATAACACCCCTCCCCTGCCCCCCTCCCCCCGTATCACTGTAACCCTATGGAGCCATCCATCACGACCCCCTCCCTACCTCCCCCTCCCCGTTAGAGTGCCCATATGTTCTCCCCAGTTAGCTATATCACGGCGCACTGAGACTGTCGAATCTCGCGTCATGTTTTAATTCGGAAGATTAATATAAATTTACAAAACGCGTGTAGGGTTTAGCTCTGTTTATAGTGCCACCAGTGTAAGATATCGTCACGAGATTGGCGGCCGACGACCAAGCTGATTTGAAGATATTGCGGATTTCCTACTAAATCCGAAACATTTATGTCCCGAAACGTTAGAAATGACACAATCTGACCTGTTTATTAGGCATATTGACTTTGTTAAATTGTATTTAGATAGAATAAGAACATCAGATCCAGTTGAACTCTTGGCGGTTACAACACTAATATCATCCACGCTGATATTTCCCCCTCCCCTCCTCCTCTTCATCTTTTTTTCCCTCCCTCTCCCCCCAAATTCCTGCTATGAGGAATTCTGATATCGCCTTATCTTCAGAATGGAAATCCAATTTTGATGGCAGCTCGCTAATGTCAAACCCGCGACAAAATCTAGCATCTTCAAGATATGTATTTGGGGGGAGTTGATATGGTATCTGACAGTCGGGGTTTCTCCGACTCCAGAACTACAGATAAATGCCTATAAATTGTACAAAAACACGTTCCCTCTTGAGGTTACGTGACAAGCTCGGGCAAAAAATGTAGAGCTGCCAAATCTGCCGGTTTAGATTAATGGAAAAGATTGCAAGCGAAACCGCTACATTGGGGTCCTTCCCTGACTACCTATACCGCCTGGCTGTACCATTCTTCCAACATACCCTTTATCAATCCTGGGAAATGATAACATAGACTAGCACGTGGAATTTTAGAATGGAGTGACGACATTTTTGGCGTTATATATGAAATATCCGGATTAACAACGGTTTTTTCTATTGTTTTACCCTCTATCTGTTTCCGTGATAAGAAGTAATTGTTTTTTTGGTTTTATTTCATACTGGTTTAAACAAAGACACGGACTGGCGGTTAATTGGGCTGTCTACTGCGTTAGTTGTTTGGAATTCCCGCGAGGGGTGGGGTGGGGGGGGGGGGGGGACTCTCCATAATTAAATGTCTATTTACCCATTTTAACATTTACATTTTAATTGTAAATATATGCCTGTAGAATTTGAATAAGTCACAGGTTCGAAGACCTTCTTAAATTTTATTTTACACCTTGACCGCTTGCAATATTTTTTTGGTTGAATTGCATTAAAATGAAGAATTCGTCATCATCTTTTGTTTAAAAAAAGTGTAATATAGCACAGGGACCTGAGAATTTGTTATAACTAGTTTTGGACCTGAACTACTGTGTTTAGAGTAATTTTACACCTTCGGTGGGTTTAGATCAGTTTTCGATAAAATGCCCCTCAATGATCATAAAGGCTTTATGACCCTGTATTAAATAGTTCAAGTATATCGAGATTATAAATTGTCACTCATTTTACTATACTTTATAACAATGTTAAGTAAAAAAAAGAAAGTGCTTCATGGAAAAACATCGCATGAAAAATATTTTAGGAAAGATATATGATGATGCATTGTGTACTTTTTTTTCTGTGGAGACAATTACTTTCAAACTTAAACATACATATATATGTCTTGTGCGTGTCCAAAATATGACAGTGATATTATAAGTTGTAATTTGCATATGTAATTAACCTCGCAATTATCCCTAAAAACTACGTGATTAAGCCTGACAAAATTGATGCATAAAAATATAAATAATAGTTTCGATATCAACCATATCATAAAATAGCATTTATTATCTGTCAAGAAAAAGACTTCACGTTTCTTAATTTCATAAAAACGACATTTATAGCGTTTTCCTTCATAACGACTTTATTTAAATACAGTTTTAATCGGTGTATAAAAATAACCTTAATTACGGCAGCTAATGGGTGCAAAAATGAAACAATTCTTTCAAAAGGAACACGGCTGTGGTATATTATAAATTATTATTTGTAAGCTTAGACGTGTAGAAACATATTCTTATACTCAAGGTATCCGATGTTCAGCTCTTATGTTGCCAACCGAAGCAACGTCCTAGCATGCATCTTATTGAGAACAATGTCATAATCATTGTTCATTTTTAATGTATACTTTTCAGAATAACTATCTTCTTTTTGGATTTAATGAAGGACTTGTTTGGAAAAGGTATTTACTGAAAGTTCGTAGTTCAAAAAGCTCTTTATTGCGTGGAGGGAGTGTTGTTGTTGTTGTTATTGTCGATGTTGTTGGTGTTGTTGTTTACTCGTCCAATTCACGTATCACTACGCACGAAAACATTATCCAGGCAAAGTATTTATGAGCAAAATAAATTTTGCGGAATCAAATAAAAAAAGTGAAACTTAAAATAATGTTATGTTTATCTTTTTAAAATATCTAGCGTGATTATCAACTCATAGTTGAATATGTCTATGTCCATTTTAAGTACCAACTTATTGCAAACACCAAATAACAGTACATGCTCCCAATATTTTGATTTATCGACCTGAGAAAAAATATCAACCTCGGACTTCGTCCTCGGTCGATATTTTTTCTCCGGTTGATAAAACCATGTATCGACCTCATCAGAAGGCTATAATTGTATATGGTTGAGTGAAACTTACAAATGTCTTGAACTTCGTGAGAAAAAGGGGCTACAAGTAGTTTTTTTTATATTTAGTGTCCAGTAAAGCAAACTGTTCTCCGTTTTTAATGAGACATTGACAAATTTCAATTTGCGTTATCGGAATTTTCGAAAAATTGGTCTTGCAATTGATCAAAGTTCCAAAAGCCGCAATATAATATATAAAATTCTAAGAATGTGTACGTCGCCTTACGATGAGCGATTCTGTGAATCACAATTGAATTAGAATAAGAAGTTGCAAGAACAACTGAACCAAAACAGCAAAATACTTTTCTATGACACTTTTGGACCATATCAGGGACGAATACCATTTTCAACGCAGCACTCCGTTTAATATTGCAAGCGAAGCCAAAGACAGGATGGGAGCAGAAAGGGGTAGGACAAGTTACAGTGTGACCGGCTATCCAGGCGAAATCTATTACACTTATCTTTAATAACCTTTCAGTGGTAAGTTGAATTTCGCGGTTCTGCGATAAGTCAAAAATAATTATGAAACAAATATTCAACAGTTTCTCTCAACTTAGAACTACTCCCGGTAGCTTTTTGGTGACATTATATTTGGTTCATTCTCGGGGCCTTAAACAAACGTATCGTCCTATCAACGGAATAAATTGCCATAAACAAAAAATGGTTTTGAGCGTCCAGTATTATTCTCGTGATTATCTAAATATATACTGAGTTAAATTTACGGCTGTCTAAAAAGTCAGGAGAACTTTTGCTTTCACTCTCAAATGAAAAGTATAACTGCTGGTATTCTTCAAATAGTGGGTTGCAGCCAAATGTAACAATAAGCATGAAAAATTGCGACAAGATCATTCCGTGATTGTACCATAGTGCAGTATTATCAGTAAAATTTCCTATCCGCGAAAAATTTCATGTCTGCATTATATACCCTGATTATATAGTTTTTCATCTCTTTTTAATAACGTTGGGCACCTGATAATTCAATGAAATCGTAAATAATGTTTACGACATGTGAACGTTATTTCCATACAAATGAAACATCAATTGCTACAATAAAGTTTATGACACACAACACACGGGTTGATTACGTCATCAAAACATGCATATTAATGTTGGACCACATGCCCCGCTTCAACAGTGTCAAATATCTACTATGGGGAAAGTTTCATCATCATATTTAATAGGATTACAAACAATTGATACTGTTCAATTTTTATGAAGAACGATTTTTATGGAAAGGTAGTGAAATGAATTATTTATCTTTAATTTCAAAACGTGGTTGTAATTTATTAGATCTATAAATATTCAAGTTGCCGTTTATGATTTGATGACAAAGGTGTATATCCGCCTCGTTATGGTATTGATACGATTAGAGAGATTAGGGATGGAGGGGCAGTAGAAGGGGGATGCCAGGATAAGGGGGTCGAGGTAGACCCACGGGGTTAAAGAGGGGGTGTAAAAGTTCGTGATAGGATTACAGAGATTACGGATGGAGGGGCAGTAGAAGGGTGAACGCTAGGATAAGGGGGACGGGATAGAGACACGGGGTAAAAGATGGGGTGTTAAGGTTCGTGATAGGATTATGATGATTAGAGGTGGAGGGGCACTGGAAGGGGAAAATATTAAGGTATGCGATAGAATTAGGGGGGTGGGGGTAGAGAGAGGGATTTAAAAGGGGATGTTAATGTATAGGGTTAGGGAATAAGGGGCAAATGGGGCAGTGGGATATTAAGGTATATAAGGGATAAGGGAGATTGGGGTAGAAAGAGGGGTTTGAAGGAGGCTGTTAATGTTTGTGCTATGATTAGGGAGATTCGGGGTGGGGCGGTTGAACTAAGGCATATGAAAATATTACATAAAAGAGAAGGTAAACTGGATGGAGAGTTGAGTGAGAAGGAAAGGGGATATTATGGTATGTGGCAGGATTATGAAGATCGGGTTGGGGGGGGGGGGCTGAAGAAGAAGAATGCGGCAACAAGAAGAAAGGAAGAGAGTGAGGTTTTCAATATTTTAAAAAAAATGTGTCGCTAAAAGGTATTTAGTGTGGAGGCCGATATAGAAATTGACAACAGAGTTGTGGGGAAAACGGCTCGCAGGTAATTGTGTGTTGAGGTGTTGGGTAAGGGGGATGGAGGGTTAGGGGTTAAACGAAACTACCTTGTAACCGTATACGGATTCAGTAACGAGCTAATATGAGGTTTCAACTCCGCAATGTCGTCTGCCATTCTGTTACATTATTAACAGAATTCTTATTCATATTCCGAAAGGATGATGGAAGCGAATTCCGCTTTATTAATAAGGAAACACTAGTATTTTGTTACTTTAACTGATAATGGAATTTATGTTTTATCTTGTAAACATCAGACAAATTTGAATATTCTTTGAATAACTAAACCATAATGCTTTTCCATTCTATTTTTTTTCACGTGAATAAATCAAACCTTATTTGTTGTATAACCGAACAAACTCCAAGTCGCAACGGTATTAAAACAACAGTGTGTATTGCAGTGATACAGTTGATGATGCCCTTTTTTGCATAAATAATGTTTATATAAAAACTGACTCATTCCAACTTGGAAGAGAATAATCTCGGGTGATGAAACGTGATCTTGTGTCTCTTGATATTTGCCATATGGCGTCAAAGTTTACCTCCCTCTTGAAGAGTTCGGTATTTGATGCATAGTCGTGTCAACGTGTTGGCATTGCCGTTTCATTATAGGTCTGCTGAAACCGAGGAGTTTCCTTTCACATTCTGATCTTATTTAAAGTTATTTTTTTGTTATAGTGCAATGTAATATATTTACCGATTCGACCCTGACCGGCATGTCCGTCCCGCCAAAATCTTGGTACATGCACACACCACAAGTAGCATGACGAAGATGGAGCTAAGAGTTTATTAATGCTGAATATAGAAATCGAAAAAAATACGGAAATCATATTTCGCGCGGTTGATTACAAGGAATGAGCGCGAAATTGTTTTCTCTAATGGTTGCCCAGTAGGTGGCGCACCTATAGGACCATGACAGGCACTTGCAGCTGGTGAGCTAGCAAGTCAGTTCAGGACAACGCATCGGTCAGTGCGGACAGTTGAAATTCTGTTCAATTACATTGTACTGTACAATTTGTCCATTTTCGGGTTATATTTGTTCATCTTTTAGGATGAAAATCTATTAGAAGGATTTGCTTTGCTTGTTTACCTGTTTTAAATGTGATAATTAAATGGCATCATTGGTACAGAGGCCGGTGCGTTGTGAACAGCCTATAGGTGTTTTTTGTTGCCACCTGGCGGGGGGGGGGTGTTATTGGAGAACTAGTAATCACTTTATCAAGGAATAAATATGCAGAAAAATATGTCATACCGAAAATATTATCATGTTCTGGGCAATAATTAAACGTTGACCTTTTTTTATATTCTAGGTACACCATAATAAGAAGACGTCAAAGGAAAGAAAAGCGAAAAGATTGATACCAGTCAGTTTGTCACGTGAGGTATCTGGAAGTAGTAAGTCAAGGTAAGGCATATAAGGTACCAGGAAACATGGTGTATCTGCAAAAAAAAAAAAAAAACCAGGTCACGTGAGGTATCTGTAAGAAAAGCAGGTCACGTGAGGTATCTGTAAGAAAAGCAGGTCACGTGAGGTATCTGTAAGAAAAAGAGGTCACGTGAGGTATCTTTAAGAAAAGCAGGTCACGTGAGGTATCTGCAAAAAAAGCATATATCTTTTTTTCGCCACATTTATAGAGATTCACTATCGAAACAGTTGCATGTCCTTTTTCCCCATGTTCGGTCTATAATATATGCATATATTTGCATGTTAAAAGATCTTATTGCAATAAACATTTTCTAGGATTTTCATGGCGGGTGTCGTCGATGAAGCAGAAGCTGTTTACTCTCCGGAGCACCTGGTCTTATTCTCTTGTGCTTTTATGAGTTTACGAGTAAATCTTTCCTTTGTTCATATTTTGCCTCTAGTTTAATCGATTTTTTAGCTCAGTTTATGGTTTTGTTAACGCTTCGGTATTCTCTAAAAAAGTTCACTCAATGCTAGAAGTAATATAATATGATATAAACTTCATATATTTCATATAACAATTATGAAACAAGTTATCAACTTATATTAATCACTCTTGTTGGCCCGGATGTTAGCGCGCGAGAGGTCTTACTGTGGGAGGAAACCGAAGTACCTGGAGAAAACCAACATGGTCGGGCAGGTGACCCCATATATATCTTTTCACGTCCGGTCAGGGAATTGAACCCCGGCCGCCTTGGTGAAAGGCAAGTGCGCCACCAACTGCACCACCCGACCACCCAATGCTAGACGTTTGTTCATGTCCTCTTGAAGAACGTTAAAATTGGCCTCTCCTTGTATTGGTTTAAACATGTTGGTATCGCCAGCATCATGTATGCTTTTGACTGTGCAGTAACTGGAAGTAATGAATAATGTCGGTCCCACGACTGACCTTTGAGGTACTCCTGGTTTTACTTTCAAGATGGTAGCTTCAATTTGCTAGGACACTCGTTGCTTCTTTTTGAAAACAAAAGCTGGACGTCGTGTAAATAGTGACTTTACTGATTCCTTATGACGTCATCTTCCTGAAATGTCGTTAATGTAAAACCGTATCAAAAGTCTTTCCGAAATACATATATCAATCAACAGTGACTCCACAAGAAGTGTCCAGAAACAGATGCCAACACATGGTTGGATTTCAGAAACATAAAAATCTTCACGGAGAAACCAAGAGAGCATCAGTGTTGGCGAGTGGAGCTAAATGTTCTCATCCAATAGGATGTTTAAAGTGCTAAGCTGAACAACCGGAAATATCCACAACTCGCATTCGCAAGTCACATGATAATATTTATATTTGAGATAAAGCGGGTTACCAAAGAGACAAAATAGCTGTGATAAAATGCAGTTCCGCCATTAGCTTAATCAAACGTTATAGTGTCTTTATTCACTGAAACCTCTCTTTGACAATATATATAGAAAATACAAGTAAAACGAAAACAGTGCTGAATGCTCGTTTATCTAAAATCATAGGTAATTTTCAAAGGATAATAACTAGAATTGTACGAACAACTAAGGAAATGAATTTTAGAGTCAGGATGACCACGCTTGTAAATCAACACAGACTAGACAGTCAAAGACTCGTGTCTGGATAAATAGCAGTTAGGCAAACAAGGGAAAGCTAACACGTGCTTCTCTGGAGTTTTCTGTTTGCCGAACTGAGGGTCAGTTCTTAGAACAATGTTTGCCGAGCTGAGGGCTTATAATGGGCCGAGTACTTGTGTGAAAATCAGTTTAAACACATCCAAGTACGTGAATGGATGTGCCATGCAGCTCAGCATCCTATACGTGGGTACTCTTAGATAATGGATAACTTCTTTTTATGGATTTCCAGAGGAGTATAAATAGTCGAGGTCATCGAGAGCAAATAAGCGCCATATCTGCTCTAGGTATTATTTCCAATGACAAACTTTGGTGTGTCTCGACCAAAGGACAGAACCCTTCCTCACCGGGGCAAACGTTCAACTAACGTCCTAACGTGAGGTAATGTCAATAAAAAAATCAGAGAATACCAAAGCGTCAACAAAACCATAATCCGAACTCAAAATCAGTTAATCTAGACGTAAAATATGAACAAAAGAAAGATTTACATGGAGACCCTCGTAAAAGTACAAGAGAATAAGACCAGGTGTTTATGAAGAGTAAGCGTCTTCTGCTTCAATGGGGGCATTAAGAAGGAGAAAGTTGTTTAGAAAGAAGAAAAAAGATAGGACTCCCGATTTAGTCGCCTCTTATGAACATGCAATGGGAGCAGCGGTGCATTTTTTACGCTCTACCAGAAGGGCGCCTAGGCTTCACATGTGACTTTAAGGATTTAGATAGATGTACTACATTACAGTTGTGGTATCGCACAACGCACCAAAAACTGCGTGCGTGCATCGTGCATACATCGTGCACACATCGTTCGCCCATGGTGCGCCCAACCGGGCGATCTAAAGATCCTGCGTTTATGTGTGCGATTAAATCGCACACACGCACGATTTGGTACAATTGGTCGATACATATTACGGAATGAAAAACATATGGAACCCTCTTGTCCAAAAACCTATTTAAATTCGCATAATATTTATTGGGATTATGTCAATTTAACAATATACAGTAAACAGTATTACAGTGATCATAAGACAGCCGAGTGCGTGTAACGTTGTGCGATCCCACAACTGTAGCTTTGTGTGAAGGTCATTTTTGTTTGGACTCGAACTCACAACCGTTCATGTATTCAATAATCGCATTGGAATTATAAACATCGATTCTTTGATAAGGACGCTAGCGCTTAATTTATACACACAATGGACGATCTGTATACCGACTTCGGGAAATGACATCTGAATTAATTTATCCATTGGGATTTCTTGTGGATTAAGATATCTCGTTGTTAAACTTTCTTATTAATAACAATTCTTCCGCTAATTGCATTAATTACTGTCGTCTTGTAGGGCGGGTCCGTTCGTGTTACCACCCGGGAACAAGTTCTCGGGCCATGTGTAAATTGATATAGTGGAAAATGTGGACTGGCTCTTCTCGACAGGGAAAAATGACTGGTTTGAACTAACTGTACTTTGATCTAGCCGTGTGCATTTTTGCGTGGTGCCATGATATTGATCGTCGTAGAAATTTTTTTTGGGAATCGAAAATGAAATATAAGTAGGTAAGTGTAATCATAAAGAGTCTAGTATGTCGACAAGGCGATTAAATGTTTTGTGAAATAGATGTTTTGTTCTATTGAACAATAGGATTTCCCCGTGCCTATTTATGACCGCCTGGACAGAGGATTTCAGATAGACAATGGTAGATATGTAATATTCTCAATAACTGTCTAGATACAAAATATATGTACGTGTCATTGTAGCGAATCCCTGCTCGTCCGTTCATTTTCTGTACTGTAAATAATAAAAAACAGCGTCACCGAAACGCTTAACATGTTTTCTGATTTAGACCGTGCGCTACAAACATCTATGCGACTTACGCACTCTATTTACATCTGGCAATTTTTTTTTTCTTTTAATTGTATATGGTTCCATCGAAAACACGGAAAAATCGTTGAACACGAAATGACCGATAATCCACTTGGATATGTCAGCATTGATGCAATTATATAGTTTTCTATGTAGAATAACTAATGATTCTCCGTGGTTATAGGGCCTTAGCAACCAGCCAATATTGTTCTCAACTCAAAGGGGAGCATATAACCGGTGCTGCCATTTCGGCGCTCACAACTTCTAATACTTCCTAGCCACGTACCCATTGACAGCTCAGTAGACTGAATCTTGCTCAAGTATAAAACACAAGTGACGTGGCCGGGACTCGAACCCGCAACCCTTCGATCGTCCTACCACTAGACCACTGTGCCATATATAGGACAACATCGTGATAATGGGACAAGTATCTGATTATCGCCTGTTTTGAATTCCAGTCCACCTTTTCCATTATAAATAACTCCTTTTCTGTGTCGCTGGAGACGCATACCGCGCTGATCATTAAATGTGCCATAATTAATCGTCACATCTGAGACATAATACTTTTACTTCGGACCGCCACGACACGCCCCCCTCCCCAGCGCTGCGCCGATATGGCGACAAAGTTACAATCATACAATCTCCAATTAGTTTTCATCATTCTCATATTTCTACGGCAGCTTCAGCTTGGGAAGTTAGAGTAGATCAAAACGTGAAATTAGAAACGCCACGCCAACTCAGCCGGAAAGTTTAATAATTCACCAAGGTCTGTTTGATTTCTGGCCTAGTCTGACTCAGTTTTCTTAGTAACCTGAGTCCGCCTTCTTTCCGACATTTTCTTTAATCCAAGATGTATTCGCTAATGCATTTAGTCATCTCTGAAAGTGGTAAATTAGAGATAAAACTATAATTGGGCTGCTTTATGGCTGCGAAAGTTTTTCTCTAAAGCTATCGAAATTCCTGCCAAGTTAGAACGATGACTGCAGCTATGCAACAGTTTAACGAAATCGTTGTGTTTCGAAAATCAGAATTCACAACTTTTCCCAAAAATAATCACTTTTTTAAGTATCACAAGGTGCTGTAATATAACATGAATTTCTAAGGAATGTCAACCGAAAATTCAACTTATACCACCAATATATAAATTTGAACTTTTAAAGGGGGGCGAATATTTTTAGCATTAAGCTTATTAAGTGTTGCCGATAGGATACTTTGCCGAGTACTTCAGCGAGGTACTCCTCATACAACACTCTTAATACTGAGTATCAGATCCGCGCTATCCAACGGAGGCAAATATACCAACATACCGCATCCAGCGTTAAAGTTGCGTCATGAGCTTCTGACAATATAGGTTTTAATGAGTCTCTCTATAAAACTGGTTTGAAAAACAAGTCAGTCGATTAAAAAAAATCAAAAAATTACAGTAATACGAACTGACTCGAATGCAAAATGAAGTTTCGTAGTTTCAAATGCTTGTATTGTGTTATCAACGGCAGTCATGTGAATATATTGAATTTTTTTTTATAAACTTTGATCATATCGTTACAATAAGCGAGTGGATTCCTCGGGGGCGATCCAGGACAGTGGTAATCGAGCGAATCTGGTGCACAGGAAATACGCTTCATTTCGTTGTGATTTCAGGACTTTCTTTCCTCAGTTTTTTGTTTAAATCATGTCAATTTAAGTAAAGTACCAGATGAAAATGACACAATCGTGTTGTGTCACAAAGACGAAATCTTACCTTCACAAATTTTGGGTTGAAAAAAAAAACAAAAAAAGGAAGGTTACTGAGGATATGATATGCCGTGTTTATTTAAGCATAGAGGTATTCTCGTAGTGTCAGATTTGACAGAAAATTGCAGTAAATACAAATTCAATGTCACGAAATTACAGGTATACGTGACATGACCTCTGTTTGACCTTCAAAGAGATCACTTTCTACCAAATCTACCCGGAAATGAATAATTGCACTTCCTGAACTTGGCGTAACACGGAATATGTAAAGTATATTCGAACGCACCCAGCGTTTCTTACTCGAACGCTTCAAAGTCACTTGGTCAGTAGTTCCTATGGTGTAACTTGAGTCACGAGATTAACATGTTATAAAAATGTGATAAATAAATTAGCGGGCTAATTAAAGTGTGATAGACACTTATTAGATGAGTGTATCCGTTTATAAGCTGCTATTCAGTAATTAATAGGATTCTCTGTTACGCAAACATTCCGTTATGCGGTAGGTCGAAAAGATTTTCAAGGTACTGATTTAGAATTAATAGAAA
Organism: Mimachlamys varia; assembly: GCA_947623455.1. Lineage (NCBI taxonomy): Eukaryota > Metazoa > Mollusca > Bivalvia > Pectinida > Pectinidae > Mimachlamys > Mimachlamys varia. The sequence goes on from OX392528.1 coordinate 55,227,479, forward strand.
ACATGGTAGCTCTTTGTTAAACTCCTCACTGTAAATTAACGCTTTAATAAACACCATTTATGTACGATGAACATTAATTGTTCAAATGTCGTCAACCTTAAAATTGCGTACAGTTTTAAGACGGACGAAGTGAAATACGTATCGTGTTACGGAATATGAAGACCACCTACCTTATCTCTAACTTGCAGTTACCCCCCACCCTACGAGCTAACCGAACGGTTGACCCTGGGTACATAGATACCATGAAAAACCAGATATCATCAGCCATTTGTGGACCGTGTTCCTTATCGTTTTGACCCCGTGACCTTTCTTTTGTTGAAAAGCAAATCAGAGCACGAGATGAAGCAACGTGCGTAAAACGTGGGCTGGCACATCAACACGTCACACAAAGTCACTGCCCCACCCCCCGTACCCCTGACCCCGGGGCTAAGTCAACACGTGCTCATGGTATAACGTACCCTACACTCGTGCGGATTCATTGCATACAACTGTACATCGACACATCAACATCGTGAAAGACATCATTCAACTCTGTTGAAATATTGAAAATTGATATCAACGTGAGTACTGACTTATGAAGGTATAGCACGACAATCTGAACTCGCATCAGTAAACAACGAGCGTGATATGCACAAGATTTGGGAAATAAACAAAACCTTTTTCTTTGTTGTGACGGAGTTTTTGTGTATTTTATATAATCTACCAGGTCATGGAGTCTTGTCCTGATTATCGTTAGCGCTTAAGTAAATAACGGGGTCAAATATAATCATGATGTGACAAAATATGACGCACTTCCGGTTTAAACAGGAAGTACCTTTAAAACTTCATACATTTGCAAAATATTATGCATTAAAATTTAAGATTGTTTTTGTTTGTTAGAATTCATCATAAAAAATAGCGATAAAATAAAATGGTTCGCTTTTATACGTAAGTATTCACTTTACATATTAAGTATATAAATATGTTTATTACCATTTCCTTTTCTTTTTTTAATTCGCAATTTTCTAAGTGAGATTTGCACACTTTTCTAATTACCTGGAGCTGAATAATCATGATACATTTTGCAAGTTAACGTTTATTCTTTATTCGTGGCGGATTAATTTGTTGCAAGTTTAATAATTCTCTTTTAAACTGATCGTTTAAGGAGTTTCAGCTAGGTGATGTTAAAGTCGACACAGAAAGAAGTAGGATATGGGCTATAGAAGATGCCATACGCGACAAACATCCGCTTGGTGGAATTTGAGAAAGTTTTTGATTGTATCACGGTTTATGATTTGTATTTCCTTTATCATGAAATATTTTATTTTACTTTTTTTACTACTTGAAATGAACACTGGCATAAAACAGGGATGTGTCGTGTAAGCGCTTCTTTTCAACTCGGTTCAATCGGTGTTTTAAGAAACCATAGAAACAAGCCCTTTGGAACGAGATTGACTTCTTCCTTCATAGATATCAACCACTAAGAGGAAAGTCTTTATTTGACTCCTGATTTCAGCAGGAAAGTAGGAATACCTGAAGATCAAATGGTGGACCTGTGGCGAGGAAAAGATTAAGAACCGAATTTCAAAAAGTCGGATAAAGAATACTCTTCCGGAACACCTGGTCTTATTCTCTTGCACTTTTACAAGAGTCTCCATGTAAATCTTTCCTTTGTTCATATTTTGCCCCTGGTTTAATCGATTTTGAGTTTGGATTATGATTTTGTTAACGTTTTGGTATTCCCTTATTTATCTTCCAGGTATGGCGTAAGAATATTTCACCTGCTGCCCCCATTGCATGATCGTAAGAGGCGACCAAAATTTGGGATCTTATCTTTTCCATTCTTTCTAACCAACTTTCTCCTTCCTAATGTCTCCCTTGACACCACCCCACTTTTGGCCTGGCCTTTGGTTGAGTGTTCGCCCCTGTAATGAAGGCGTTGGGTTCTGTCCCCCGGCGGACATACCAGAGTCTCTAACAATGGTAGTTACTACTCCTTACTTGACGCTCAGCATTATGGGAGTGGAACGACTGGTTCACTCGTTGTCAGTATAATGTGACCGGGTAAGGTGTTTTGCGGGGGGGGGGGGGGGGGCCTTCGGCAGTATCATTCAGTGTGGTAGCACTTGAATTGGCAAAAGAGGCTTACACGAACACACTACGGTCTCCCAAATACACATGCATGCACCGGGAGGCCCTCCTTTACTGACTCCGGATGTTAATATGAGGGAAAAACAATCAAACCAAACCAAATCATATTGGTATATGAAGATGACGTAACACATACACTCTTAAATTTAGTTATATATATACAGTATGCCGAAAATGGATGTTCATCAGCAAAAATAATAAGTATATAAGCATTTAAGCTTACCTCATCGTAAATTACGCAAGTCATTAACAACTCAACCGGAAGCGGAAACAACAAATGGGATGGGTCAGAGAAATGGATATATAGTAAAAAGACCTTGACGACAGGTAAAAGGTATAATCCACGTGTTCTGCAGGTTTCATGTTTTCTGGCGTTTGTTGTGAAAACAACGGTTTTAAAAAAAATTTACATCACTCTGGAGAATAGCAATCTAAAGAATATAAACTTTGTATTCTCAAAAATAACATATCCACAAAAAGAGCAAAAACAGCAGCTGCCAACTTTGTCCGCTCACATGATGTTCTGACCTTTGATCTTTGACCCCCGACACCTGTCATTTGACGATAGTCTGTCCTTGCCTACACAAAACATAGTCACATTCACAATGACAATCAAATACGGGCTATTTTGGCATTTCTCATTACGATGAATAGGGACTTGTGTTACGGATCGTTTACATTATCGATGTACTGATCACCCGAACCTTATTAAGTATTAAATACCTGCCCTACAGTCAAATCATCACATGGCCAGCAATAAAACGGGTAGAAAAAAAACATGGCCATTTTTAACAATTCCGGATAAAATACCTTTATTTGTATTCCGGCTATTAATTTTCTCTGTGTAATAGGATCCCCTGCTATACTGCCACGGCATAAAAAGATACTCTCAATTTGTAAACATATTCATCGATCTCTATTAATACTCAAACGTGTATTGTCTAAGAATTTTCTAAAAACATTCTATACATATTTTGTTATGAAGGCCATGTCCATTGTGATCTACAGAATTTTTTAGAGTCACCTTATACAGAAATTACCGAAGGTTAACCGTACGTTGGGCGAGAGAGCTCTCCCAAGGGAGATAATCCTTTCTATTGGGGATAAAGCAGTGATACAAGCGACATGTTATCTGTATGAGAATTGATTTCCCATTGACGTCCATGTTTGTTAAAAGCTCACTACCGATATTTCGTTCAGATCAAAAAGGCAGACAGATCACAACCACAAGCTATCCTATAATAACCTTTTATTATCGTCGGTATAAGGTCAAATATGCGGATGTGTTTCCCACGAAGTTTAACAGCCAATCAGATTCCATAGCGTGCGCGTGAACTTATTTCCTGGTAAGACACATAGTTGACTTTAAGAAAACGTAAACGAAAGTAACATCATATTGAAATGAAAACTAAATAATCCTAATTATAAAATCGTGAACAAGAAAAACCTTTTGTACGTATACCGTAATTTCCTGTGTATTGCCCGCGGGCTATACGATTTTTTACATCAGAAGATGCCTAGTGCGGGCTATCTACCGGTGCGGACTATCTGAACCACAAATGCCGCCATTCTGCTTCGTCTCGAGTTTAGAGTCGAAATCGCACACACTAGAATGTCAGTGTTCTAGTTTTCCTTTAACTTTGTATAAAATATTATGACTTGGAAAACTCTGTCCAAGCATCGGGCGACTTTATATTTTAGCAAGAGACACTTTCTCTGATAATTGGGTCAAGTAAGGGCTAAGATAAACGGATGAAACTAAAATGATATATTTTTCTATTTTTCTAATTTTAACCGGGACGGTCCTTTTTCAAATCGTTTTTGGTGTGAACAGATTTATGATTGTTTTAGCACGTTGCAATAAATGCAATATGATTCAATTCTCTTTATTAACGAATTTCGGCCCACAAGGGGCAACACAGGAAATACAATCACAAAGAGTGTCCACAAGACAGATAAATGGACATGTATATATATAAATATAAATGACAGTCACTTAGATAACATGGTTCATACAGATTGTCCATACAAAAATCCAAACACTTTTCATGACGAAAGTGCCAGGGTCTTGCATGATGTCCAAATTTATTAACGGAAAATTGAAAGTACATATAATTTGGTTCAGATATTTTTAAGATATTGACCATAATATGATGACATAAAGAAGCAACTAATAAACAATATCAATAATTTTAACCCAACCTATTTTTCCTGGGGTTTTTTTCTGTCATTGATTCGTAGTGTAGTTGAGGGGGCAAACACTGACAAACACCTTTTTTTTTCATTTGGAAGTGTATTCAAGATTTATACTGAATCTTTTTACAGTTTTCATCTCTGAGTTCCAATATGCCACCTCAGCATACACTCCTTAATAAACTTTCTCTTTCGTCGGTGCTATAATTAGGATTTCCTATGGCTTCTGATTAAAAATGAAAACTGATCACGTTTTCCTGCATGTATGAACTCTAGGTACCTGTCTACCAGTTACATGTCGCGCGCTGCAGAGATGTCAAACATCGCGTTCTACATCGCGTGCCATTAACAGCACCAAGGAAGGTCGTTGATGTATCCATTCCGATCCGCGTCAATTAACTTCCGGTGTCACCGTTCAGACTTCCGGTGTCCGTTTGGTGTCCATGTGAGTACATTATAAGGTCAAACAGCCACACACTCCCTTATATCTTTGATATCGTCTTTTCTGTCTTCTTCCTTCGTCGTTCGTTATCTTTGTTTATCTTTTTTCTCTTCTTCCCTTTTCTGCTTCTTCTTTAGGATTCTTTTGTCCCTCCGTCAATTGCCCACTGTTTTCTTCTCTTTCCTATCTTTCTTTTCAATTTACTTGTGTATTCCCGAAATTTTAGTTTATCCAATTTCGGACATTTCGGTACAATCATAGCAGCTTTTAATAGCTATGCTGTGGTCAGTCTGAACCCTATTATGTCATCATAAAACTACACGTAACCCCAGTGACCTCACCATCAGTAATTCTTGTAATTGTTTGTTTTGTTCCATGTTTGTTTACCCTGCCATCTGCCTGTACGGTTTAAATCAATTTTATTACAAAGACAGGTTGATTGGATAGAAGGTATTTATTATCTTACTTACGTTTTTTTCTTTAAAAATGAACAAAATGATTGTGTCAGGCAATATCTTTTTTATGTTTTTATTAAAAATATTTTTAAGTTTTCCATTTTCTTCAAATCTAAAGTTAAATTTAACTTATTCCACAAGAATTCCTCAAAAATATCCCCTACCCACTCAAGATCAGCCTCTGCCTTCGTTTCCGTCCCTGTCCTTTCTGCCTTCCTTCATTCCAGTGCTGCTCTCTTTCCTTCTGTCTTCCACACCCCATTTTCATCCAATTTTCCTTTATTGTTGTTTACAAAAGCAAGTCTCACAACTTGCTGCGCTAGCGATAAAAAGACCCCCAACGAAGTCCTTTACAATAAAACCTGTCTCAGCCGGTTTCCTTTCATCTCATTAATTTTTTTTCTTTTTTTTTCTTATTGTACTTTTCGTACTCATCAAGCTAGGTCGCGTATTTCTTCAAATTTCTTCAATGATAAGCAATGCTGCATTGATATCATGTCATGGCTCATTGTGGCGCTCGCGCTGGCGCGCTCGTGCGTCTTGACGAGGTAACAAGGACTTAATTTCCATAACAACGACAATTATTACTCGGATTTTGATGTCTTTGACACTGTTTCATCTCGTATCCTTGTGTTACTAGATAATACCTGTATGCATTTCTGAACACGCACAATTGTGCATCAGCATTCTTTTTGGGCAGCCAGTGGTGACGTCATAATCTTTACGCAGTCACGCGGAAAGTGATCTCATTTGCATACGTAACAAGGATGGAGCTATCCACCTCCCCAGGGAAGTGTTCGAGTCTTTTTTTATTAAGTACATTTATTAATAACGATCTTACCATAACTTCATAATTTTCATAACAATCCTATCCCATTCCCGTTCTGCGACCGAGAGGAAACTAATCATCTCCACTAAATATAGAGCCGGAGCCGTGAACATCGGTTTCCGCATGGGAGATTTCTTTGTTTGCCCTTTCACCAACCTGTCAAGTACCCGTGCTACAAACGGCTGGGTTCTGATTTGGGAGCATACTCGGAAGTAATTGAGGATTTTTTTATGTTCTGTGACGGTTAGATGAAGCATGATAACGGGACCTAGGCATAAAAATGAAATAGATCGGGAAGAGAATTATATATATGTTATTGAAATCGGAGCCCGACAGTTAACGCTGAACCTGAATCGGCTCCTACACGTGGTTCTTCGCCAGAGAAAAGCTTCTGTTAAACGTTCATTACCCCCACAAACCGTTTCAGTAATGGACAAATCAATGATCACCGTGTAATATGGTACACCTGTCAGGTCGACAAACAATGAAATATGCCTGTGGTCGCGAGGAAAAACCGCTTGTGGAACTTAAACCAAGTTACCTTCCGGCTGGGGGACTAAGACAGGTGGCGCTGGAAACACCTCCCTGGTGTTAGGGTACCGCTGAATGTGATCTCGATGGCTACTTTCAGCTGAGTAGCTATGACGTCATCATGACATCATACATCAATTAAATGATATTGGCTGTCGATGGATTCGCTGAGAGCTTTTTCAGTCTCTATTTGATTAAGAATACCATACGTTACAAGAGTGTTTTATTTTTTGTTTGTATTTTTACCATCTGTCTTTTGTTTCTTTCTTCCTGGCTTTTTGTCTTATCATTTCAACCGTTGTCTCAATTAAAAATTCTTCGAAATGTCTCAAAATATCTCCTTTTGTCATTTTTACAATGCGATTCCTTTACTTGGTATTACAATCTTAATCTTCATTGTTTGTATTGTTGCGGTCAGAAATCTACATGCGCACATTGAAATGTTTTTAAGAATGTATATCCTTGCAAAATTGTCTATTTTCTACCCATGTCTATTTCAAATGTAAGTTTCGATTATTGCGTTTCAATAGAAATAGTTGATATGATCTATAATCTATATAGTCGATACAGTAAGTATTGAGTTATTGTTACAGGAAATGTGTATGATTGTACTATGACTGCTTTTAATTGTAGAAATCGAATTTATAACCCAGGTAATTACAGAACTTCGCGTTTTATCTGATAATTTCATTTCATTCTTATCTAATGTAATGAGTTTATATTTGACTGTTTTACTTACAAACATCTCGTATCTAATATTGTGCTTTGGGTGACGTCAAGCAAGTCGATGACTTGTGATTGCTCCAACACTCAAATGTGGCAGTTGGTCGGTTAGGCGAAAACGTGCAAAAATGTATAAATTGTATATCACATTCAATATAGTGCTAATATGAACTATTTTATATTTATATTTTGACACATTTCTTTCTGATGAAACCGATTTTCTATACTGTTATAATATTTCTTTAAATAAATTTACATTTCAAAATGAGGTCTTGAATTTGTCCCCCCAAAAAATGCATTATTTTTTTTTAAATCCATTGCGTGCTTATAGATTATTTTAAATTGTAAAGACTCGTATCTGTGGGATCAATATCTGAATGTATTTTACAAATAGACCTGTTTATATAGAAAAGCTTTATTTACCAAACTCTATGTAAAGGTTGTACATTTCGATGCCAATTTCCATTGTTAGACTCTGACAAGTAGGTTGCATCTCGGAGAAACTAAAGTAGTTATGACGTAGGGGCGTGGTGCCCTCTTTGAAAACTTCCCAGGTGCCCCCTATTAGGGTTTTACAAATATGACAGCTTAGACCACCCGACTTTCTACAAGCCTTTTATAAAACAACTATAGGGGAAAACCTTGGCGGTTAATGGCAATTTCCTATTTAAACATTTTTTTTCAGACGAGGTATTTTCATCCTTTTAAATAATAAACGGATTTATTTAATATATCGTTCGACGTAATCGTTTTTTACCATAACTTTAAAACGGTTTTAGTCAATGAAGGTGCAAATATAAAATGACAATGTATACGAATACAAAATAACATATTTAAAAAGTAAATTCCTGTGAGGCGGGTTATCTCCCCTGGTCGATACAACCCAAAGTCTTAAACAACAGTAGTCACTATTCCCTGCCTGTCGCTCAGCATTATGTGAGTGGAATGGGTATTTGGTAGGGGCCTTCGACAGTATACCTCAATGTGGTAGCACTTTAAATTGGCAAATGATCCGGACTATCGCAAGGAGGCTTACAGGAACATGCTGTGGCCTACCGAATACACAAGCATACATATGATGACTTACGACAGTGTGAACTGATGATAGGGTCACACAACAGCTTACGTCATATAATAACAAAGATGGTGACCATAAACGATTAGATTTAAATAGATCCAGCGGATCTGCTCACATTTGTCCTGTCAGAAATTGAAACCGTTTGGACAACTGGATAACTTTCTATTCTCTATTCGTATGGTTAAACTACCAACGCGTCAACAGAACCATAATCCCAACTCGAAATTGATTGAACCAGAGGCAAAATATAAACAAAGGAAAGACTTACATGGAGACCCATGAAAAAGTACAAGAGACAAAGAACAGGTGTTCCGGAAGAGCAAGCGTATGTGTCACATCCAAGTAAATGTAATGTCTTCAAAGTAGGAATCTTGGCATCATTCTCAATCACAACAGAAGGCATATTAATAAGCATATACGAAGATACAGCATATCTCTCAATGCGACTAAGATGGTGACCATAAAACTTGCTCATAGTCTTCATCAACATACATTTCTTGGAAATTTGTGTCGTACGTTTGTTCGTCAGTAGCAAACATATATCACGGGAATCAACGATACTTAGATCAAGTCTTACAATTACGACATGTAATCACTAAAGGTTGGAAAAGCAGAGATGTTGCTATCACGAAATGGAAAATTCACGATCGGAAAACGAAATTGTCACGTTTATCGTATAGCTAAGTAGTAAGCTGCCAATGTTGGTAAAGATCGAGTTCAGCGGCTGATGTAGAAAAGTCTGTTGTGTCCTTGATTTAAAAAAATCAAAGGTAAATACGATCGACTAGGTCAGCAAACTACTTATTTTTATAGACAACACATCGCATCTGAAAGTGAAATTGAAATTTGGCAAGGTTCTTGTTACATGTACCTATCATGAAATGCTCCTCGACAAATTCAGTCTCGTATAAAACAAGTGAGATAGTTTGTTCCCACAGGAAAGGCGACAGTCTTTCTTCCAAACTAAACAAATATTGTTAACCAAGAATTTAATCCCTCGTTTTATATCTTCCTTCGAATATTTTATCTTACAACATGTACTCTTTTTTTATATTTTTTCACAATGTTTAAAGATAGCTTACAACCATATATTTGTGTATTACCGGGTATGAGAGATCGATGACGTTTTTTTCAGGTTGGTATGTGGTATGTATGGTAGTGTAAAAATCAAATGTTTTGATAGACGAAACATTTTTTTACGAGAAGTTGTTCAACATTGCCGAGAAGATCTTTCGAGAATTCCACTTCTAGAGTATACAGTGTCACAATAAGATTGTATGTCTAATCCAATGGCACTAAGAATGTTATTTCATGTTCGTCATTACAATAATTTATCATGTATTAATTTGTTACTTTCAACTATTTTACCTTGTGTTATTGTCGTGGAAACAATTATTCTCTAACAATGCGGTGTGTTAATGTAGTACCAAATACCTGACCCTTCTGTCATGTCATATACGACTATGTCATAATTATGGTATTCCACATGTTTAATAACACTATTGTGATGTCATATGATTGTCTCAGTAGTGAAAATGGTTCCGTCAAAGTAGAAATTTGCTTTTTTTTAATAAAAAAAACCCGAGAATTTCGTGAATATAAGTTATGTAACACATATAATTTTACATTCTTACATTCGTGTCAACGTAGTATGGAATTATTAAGTTATATAGGTACCCTGCTTTGCAAAATGAATAAAAGAATCAATGAAGAAAAGAGAAAGTATCCATGTTGGATAAACAAAAATACACGCGTCTTTTTTGTCTGGACTATAAACCGCGAGGCGGACGTAGCTTTTGTAACATTCGTTTCCTTTACAAACCAACCATAAAACGGACATGGTTTTTATGTGTTTTCGGCCATTTTTAGTGTTTTGCCCTGCCATTTTTATCTGTTCCTCGTCACATTTATAACGTCATGTGACGTGGCTAGTTAGAGAGACTATAGGTTGCCCGGTATTGCTGAGATACCGGAGGGGTGGCCGCCTCCCAGCCGCTGTAACCATTCTTACTGCGCCCGCCAAACACACCAACAAGATTTGCATTGATTTTGGACATATAAACACTATGTTGTGTTAAAGCTGTGGAGAAAGTTCCCTAACCCAACCGTCTGCCGGCTTGTTCATGAATAATGGACATAAAACCATTACCAGTGGGAAGGGAAATTCCCAGCTTTTAATGATAGATGAATATTTTATATACAGATGCGAAGACCGATTTACAAAACAATGTTACACAAATAAGGATGATTACTTCCATCTGGTTGGCGTCATATCCGGTTTTTTCTACCTTTTAAGCCACGCCCCTTCCGGTATAAAAAATGAACTATGGCAATTACAAACCGACCCGTGTTTCGTTTACACCCGGTGACATTGCAATAAAGGTCATTCTTCCTGCGGTTGAGAAATTACATGTCAAAGTAGTTCACATGTAAATAATATATACACAAAATCTATTTACATAATATTAAGTAAAACATCGGTTGAATCATCTTATAAGCCGTAATGTTAAAAGCCCATCCATCCACTGTTACTCGGGAAGTTAACAACTGAAAGCTAGATACTGTTCAAATCGGGTTTATAATTTCACACATTTATATATTTTATTAATTGCGTTCAATGTCGGAGAATCGTCCACTTAGCTCAGTTGTAACATGATATAAGTGTGCGTACATAGTTCAAATCCGTAATAAAAGTACATACTAAAATTTGACTCCGAAACCGGAACTTTTTTTCCGGAATACCTGTGTAAAGTTCAAATGGACACAGAACAGTTAATCTTTTCCCTGGAAAGAACCGAGTACTCCCGAATAGAATACAATCCCGGGAGACGTTTCCTGTAAATACGCCGGCCGCTGGTAACACCGAAGTCTCCGTTATCGGGAAGAGACTGCAGGGGAATCAAACTATACTAATAAACTCTCTCGACTGCAATTTCTACTGAAAACATTAACACACGAACAGCGAACAATTTGTCCCTCTTACCACAAATCGTGGCATTTTCCGAAACTTATATATATATATATTCATAGCAAAAATTGATAATGTTCCTGTGACGGTGCTCGGGTAATTCAATGTCAGAGAAGAGCGTTGTATATATTTACAATTGTAATGAGAAGGGTTGACACGTACGCCGCTCGGCTCCTCCCCACACGGAGACTTATAACGTTTCGGCTAGCTGGCTGGCGCACTGCTCATCACTGTCAAGTAAATCTGATAGAAAAACACCGTATCCATAAAATATTAGAATCCGTCTGACAGTTTCAGGTCTGTGTACAAGTCCTCTTGCAAGTTGACAACTGGGCAGTGTTCCAAACTAACGATCTCAATTAAAGGAATATAAAATCGAGTATTCATACAACACGACACACACTACAATATAAGGTAAGTTTTCTTTTAAAATTTCTTTGCTATGTTAATTGATGTATCTGATGAATGAGAGTTTAATACTTTGTTTATAACAATTGTACGCGAATCTCGCTGTCATGCTCGTGTTTTTCTCACGTGCCTTTAAATTAGAGATTACCCAATCAAGACGATTTACCGAGACGGACTGATCAACGATAACAAGTGTCCGGCAATGATTTAAGTTGAAAGTATCGGGGTTTTGTCAGTTATTGTGTAAGGTTGAGAGGGACACTCGTGAGATCTGACACGGGCTGACAGTTTGCTCCTCCTCTCCTCTTTTACACTTTGGGTTCAATATTTATTAATCTGTTTATTTTAGCCTCGCTCATTTTTTACTAACTAGATAGCTGTAATACATATTTCACGTCTTTATGTTTATGAATTGACATATGATGGCTAACACTTGGAGTCCGACAGTCATGTTGTTAGTTCACACACCCCGATCTCACGGAGACATTTTACCCCACAAATCGAGGACACCCTTCTCAGACGTCATGAGAAGACATCTTGTTTAGCCCTACTCGTCAGCTTAATGGGAACTGTCTAACTATCAGACACAACTAGCCACACGCTATAGACTTTAAAACTCCACAACAAAAATGAATTATTTGAGACCTTCATTAAAACTGAATAAAAGGCTGCTAAATGATGCGATTGAACATAGATTTGGAGTAAGTGTTTTTGAGACTGGATTCATATGACATGCATTTTTAATTCTTAATCAACAACTCTAAAGTAGACGGGACGATTTCATCCGTGAAGAGCCCATTAAGATGTCGAATTTGGTAAAGACTCTGTGTGAATTGAAATATTGGTTTGTTTTTTCTGTTGTAAGAATGCTAATTGGGGCACATTTTTCCTAGTGGATGATTAAAAACTTGGAATTTTCGTTTCGTTTTTTTTTTACATTTCGTGGGTTTTTTTTCAAGCTTGTCACACCCCGATGGTGTTCATTCCTCATTAAATTTTATAGTTGCTGTATTGTAATTCAGGCCGCTTGTGTGTCCTGATAACTGTTCCACATTAATTTTGCCTCGGCCATAAATATAAAGTGTGAGACGGGAATCGATCACTGAAACAGGCAGCCGGTAGATACCTTATCGAGGGGTAGATACATCTATGAAGTTATTCATAAATAAAATCCCAAGTTGACATTTGGAATAATTTTAATGAACTTTTCACTGCTCTGAGTCCCGTGATAACAGTTCTTATCATGTAAATGTGTATTTGTCGTAGGTCGGTCGGAGCGCGCGCTGCTTTCCTCTTCATCTACTGCCCATGCGTTTTTCCTGTTGTAAAATATATGACATTTTGTTTTAATAAATGTTGTGATTTAAAATGTTTTGGTTTTGAGATCAATTACGCCTCACTGGCAAGATTAAACAAACGATATTTGGCCGGTGTGGATACAATAATTGATTATATTTGTTTTAATTCATTTGTACCACAGCGTTATTAGACGTGTGTGAAATATTTGTATCCAGTGTGTTTTGGATAAATATATGTCCAGCATAAAAAAACTAAACACATATCCTTTGAATAAACATATCAGTTTACATATATAGGTATCAACTGTTTATGAATTTGTTTTACTCAAAATACGTACCCCTATAAGAATTACACTGGATGTTATGGTGGCTATTTAGATACGTATGAAATATGGAAAATGAAATTGATATATACCTATTAAAATATTGAATAAATTCAAGACAATTTTTAAAGAATTCGAAGGCAGCCAGACAAATTGATTACAGATATGTATTTCATAGGAATAAAGCTATTTTAGGACTTGACTTTGGCAAAGTTTACGACTTTGGCGAGGAAAGGCTGGTGTCGAGTTATTTTCATATGAAATAACTGGACTGCTATCAACAAATATGTGTTAAAATTCAAACTGTGAGATTTAAAATAGAAAAACACGTGAATAAACGGTTGGCATGGCATACCAGTACGTATGTCACAAACGAGGTGCAGTGCTTTGTGTTATTTATGACAGAAAAATAAAAAAAATCTAATAGTTTGTCTCGCATTTAATATTGAGTTGAATTAAAACATACCTAATTGTGTCTAAAAACGAACGTCTCCTACATATTTTAAGAAATGTAAATAAAATCCTTGCTAAGTCAACCTGGCTATTAGAAAGTCATTAGGCTTATATATATACACCATCAGATAAACACATGCAGTATTCCTGTATTTACATATGAAATAACTGTGATTGCGGTGTATATGTGTATATTCAGCGTGTTTATTGAATATACACACATTTCCGACAGGAAATGCTGCTACATCTAGTAGGATTAGTAATGTTCCTAGCTAACTAGCCTCGGGCTAGAGTTGATCGATCACGTCAAAATATTGATGTATCGATCTACAAACACGTGATCCGGTTGAGGTATTTTCCTTGAATTGTATCCCTGTCTTCTCGCTCAAGGGAGGTCTAAACATGACGGAAAACAGATCGTCTCCCTCCCCGTCTCCGACACTACCAGCGGTCAGTGTTCAGGAGAGGGGGGGTGGGGGGGGCATTCCCGGGCGTGGACCACAGGGGTCCCATGTACAGGTGTAGAATTGCTCATGCTGACAGACAGGTGATCCCAGGCGGAGGTAGTCTCGGGAGCGTATCTCACGGCCGATCGCTTCAGCATCCCTACACTCGCTGTATCAAACGGCGGGAAACTCAGCTATCGCCTTTCATCGGCTGTTTGTCTTACAAAGCTGTGACGAAAAGCAGACTTTTAATTAGTGTCATCCGAATGGAGATATCATATACTTGAAGGTGTATTCGTGTCTTTATTTGTATCCTAGGTTAGAGTAACATATGCCCCGGTGATCATAAACAACGGCTAGAAATAGCTCTAAATATTTGGACTATGTTGTAGAAACAATTGAGGAAGTTCATCTATCCATGTGGTCAGTGTATCAATGCGGTCAGTTTATAGTCCGGACACAATGTTTTGTTAACAGAACCCCCGCCCCCATAAAAATATCAATGAAAACAAAGAAGTATTTTTTTAAAATCATTTTGTAAGCTCAAGCTCGGAATGTGATTAGATCTTAGTCCGTTTATCAAGTTAATATAAGTAGTGGTGGTAGGTATATGATGTGTTCCGCTGGTCCCGGGGGACGGGGTCGAAAAATGCCCGACCCTCCTCTTGGTCTACTGGTCACTCAGGTAGAACTAGCGGACAGTTAGACTCGCTGATGACGTATATGGCGCGGTACCTATGACGCTATGGTTTATTTCTTCTGCCCATAAATCAAATAACGAATGATCCTGTTTACGCCAAGTAAATCAGGTGAGACGTATTAATGTAGCCGTATATTAAATAATGGTGAAGCATATCTTAAACGCAGAGATACATAAATAATCTTTTATTTGTAAATTAAAACCACACAAGTTAAACTTTAAATCTACTGAAATGCAAATAAAATATTCACTTTAATCTTAGGTGTATCGACAATTTCAACTTTAGACTTTGAATATTTTAGTTTAAGTCCGCCCATAATTCTAAATATCTAGAATGAACGTCATAGAAGAGATATTCGATATTTTTCCGTTGTAAATCGATTCTGAATGTTATATTCTCTTTAACCACAGACAATTTTTTTATCTGAAACAAAAACAAATGAAGTACCCGTGGAAGTATTTAAGAGTTTTGTATTTTTTAGTTTAATGAAATGGCACAAAAAACGTGTTTGTCGGCAAACTTGGTAGCAGTCTGTACACACATAGACCAAGAAAATATCATAACAGCAATAGAAATGGACTAAATTTGTATCCAGTTGTTTAAATAAAAATTATTCAATTGTCAGTCCACTTGACAATTATAACTGCAATAGTTTTTTTGTGATCTTGATGTTGATATTGATTTTGTGTCCATGCGTGAAAAATATTCATATTTTAATTTCAATTTAGATATGATAAAATCAATTATCTGTGTAAAATGCAATTCTGCAAGTGTAGGTTTCAACCAGGAAAACATATCAAACGTGAATAAATTTCAGTGATTAAATAACCGCCCAACAACCACACAAATCAATTTAGAACTTTTGTAAATATTTGTTTGTCAGAATTCTCTGTTAAAAGTTTAAGAATAGCCACAATCTAGTTTCAAAAAATGAAAGTACAACATTACTATTTGAGAAATAAATTGGGAAATTATTGGGATTTTCAGATATTTTTTTATTATTGTATATATACTTTTTGGTATTTTTGGCATAAAGAAATGGTGTATATTACAGTGATTTTGAATTTTGTATGCAATTTCCAATGAGAAGAAAGTCAGATCAATTCGTTTATACACCAGTCCATCAACCAATCTTCTCTCTAAATGGTTTGTACTTTTGCATTAATTATTCCTAGAAGTGAATTAAAGAAAACCTAGACGAAAGCGTCTATCAGAATCGTTCTCCAAAATCATTACGGCCATGCAAGGAACACTACATGTGTGCGATCTCATATTGATTTTGGGGCAGGTCCATCTCCAGCAAACATAAGAAACTTAGCTTGTGGGCGTGACAAAATTTGTCTCAGCCTCCAGAAATTAGCAGTGGGACGTCCTTGATTTTCCTAATTAGGTAAATAAACGATTACCATATTTGTCTTTAAAAATTTGCGTATATACATATATAGAATTGAAAGATTTTCAATATTGAATTGCTATGATAAGGCCTTATTTGCTAGCACAGTGTCAGTGATTTAGATATTAAGAAACTTTTTAGTCCATTCCTTTAAAATCCAATCTTTATCGCTTTTGGGGTAGAGCTGAAAAAATAATGCAATATATTAATCATTTTCATCCTATTTAACCTTACAAGTAGCAATTTTTGTGTGTTTATTATGTAACATATTTTTACTTATGCTTATTTATATTTTTCTTGAAAATAATCGAATGAAGGTGTTATTTGAAGAATGAATGCTATATAGAGTTTAGCCTTATATTTGCAAGGTGTCATATTCTTCTGGATATCAGAGAGTTTCTTTAGCTGTAAACACCGTACAATAGTCAGTTTTCCTTTTTAACATTGTTTGTAAATAATGCTGACACAGTTTCGTTCAATATTTGTCATTTATCACTATGTTAATTTTTAAGCGTCGATATCATGTAAATATTGTTATTTTTCTTTGTAATTTATCCAGTATATATGAGAATTTACTTACTTCTAAAGACCTTACTTGCTTCAGATAAGATATTTTACGTATGGACAATTACATAATGAAACAGCATTATCTAAATAGCCATAACGGCTAAATTACGTTTAATTGGTCCTTTAGGTTGAGTGTTGTAGTTCCCTAGGGGACAAGTTTACCGGTTATAAGTCTATAGCCCGCAAGGTCAGACATTTTTACCGGCTGGTATGACACCTTATAAAGGGCTATAGAACGGTGTCATGTCTTTTAAAAATCCATACATCAATAAATCAATACTTGGTTCTATAGAATATAGACCTATTAATTTCCAATTATTGTTTGTGTAAGACATAAAGACCTATTTTATCTATCTTTCTTCTAAATAAACAGAGACTATTTAAGTCTCATAATTTACTTACAACTAACTAGAAATGAATAATGAGTTATGCCAGTTGAGCTATCCAACAAAAAATTGAACTCATTAATATCCATTTAAACCCCCTCCCCACTCTCCCCAAACACATGTAGTTATACTATCTACAATCAGGGTGGTATTCGATTTTTGGTCCGAGTTCGTTTACATATAAACTCAAAATGACCAAGAGGCGAGTAGGACGAATCGAACGCGCCACTTACAGCATTGCGTGTTAGCATTATGAACCATTTCGACCCCAACAAACAGACGCAAGTGTAATGAAAAGCCAAAACTAGTCGATGACTCTTCACTTAATTGGCCCAATAGAATTGAATTATATTAACCAGGGAATTTATCTTTTATGAAAAAAAATAACTCAAAAGGTGGGTGGGCCCAATGTCCTTCCGTGTCGCCATTGACAGAAAAAGTTGGGTTACAATACTACAACTGCCTTTGTCATGTGTTAAATTACGAACTTAGTACAGCCCTCGAAAGAATGCAAAGAAAAAAAAATAGAAAAAATATAATGAGACTTGCTATAAGCCTGGATGGAAATGAACAAATGATAAAGGCAACTGGAAATGGACACCGTTCGAAATTAACACCGGCGCATTAATCTGTCGTATACATCAAGTGTTATACTCTGAAAATTGCTATATTTACATATATATGTACAGGACAGAGTATTTTTCGTGGCACTAATTCCGTGTTATGTTTACACGGACAATGTATCTCATCGTCTCGGGCAACACGGAGGATGGCGTAATAAAACGCCTTACATAAATGGAAAAGTCTATAAGACAGTTACGATATGGGCAGCGGTACAGTTGCGTACCGACACCAATGGACACCGGTCCATCTAGAATTACCGTAAGCAGATACATAACCATAGTTTAAAAAGAATTCAAAAATTAATCCGTTTCTTAAAAATATAAATCAGCATACAAGCGAGATTTCTATCTTTTATCAAATTTCGGGCCACACGTGGATGTTAATTAAATATTTTTAATACACTTTTATTCAATTAACGTTGTTTACCTTGGAAAATGACGCGTCCGTATTAAAAGTGAAATGAAAACGTTTTTAAATGTCAGAATAAAAATCTACAACAAGTATTGATCAAAGAAATCAAAAGAAACATAAAAGGTTCACGCCTTTCAAATCGACGAGGTTTGAAACCGAACCTGAATGTTCAATCGTGATTCCCGTTACTGTCTCGATTGCAACGTTTAACGAAATTAATCGCTATATTAATCGTTGGTGAAAAGGTTAAAGACTGACGTATTTTTAATACATGACAAAAACTCAAATTATGAAACCAGCCTAAATAGCTAGTTTTTCAATGTGTCTTTTGTAAAATGATACCATATTTGATTAAAATATTTTGAAAATAATTAATGTATGTATCAATTTCATAACCTGACATTGCTTTTGATATGGAGAGTTTGTTTTAGAGGAAATGCATATTTATAAAAATTCCAGTTGTTCTCCAGCTGAATTTCTTACAAAGCAAAGGGTGCCTTTGTATGACCAAAAAAACCCAAAACATTTTGACAGTACCCGATACACTGTTGTCAGGTTTCTAATTCAAAGTTGATAAAATATATCTAGTTCAGTCGCTATATACAGAAGAGCTATAGCTAGTGTATTCTAAATCTCTAATAAATATGTTTCCTTTTGATGAATGCATTCGTTAAGCATTGTAAAAAGCATTCCATTTTTATTAGAATACATGTACTAAATATGGTGTCAGTCGTTATACTAAATGATGTTCTTCTGTTGCATTAGATAATCCCATTTTGTACCAAATGCGCTCTTTTTCCGTCCTAGCCGGTCTTTTCCGTACGGTAGTACTAAACGCGGCCTCTTTTCGTTGTACGAAATGCTCTTTTTCATCAATATACTTTCTTTCTGCTGTACATGTTTTCTTTGAAATGCGACGTTTTTTCGTTGTACATTTTGTCTTTATTATATTTAAAAAGTTGTCTTTCCGTTATAGTAGCTACAATCTCTTTCCGTAGTACTAAATGCTTTTGTGCCCCTTCCGTTATTCCAAATGCGATCTCTGCTCTTGGTATTAAGTGCAATCTCTTTACATTCTGCTAAATGCGTTCTCTTTTTGTGGAACTTAATGTACTAAATGTGTTATATTTGTTGTGGAGTTGTCCGTTGTACTAACTGCGTTATATTTGATATCGCGTTGTCCTTTGTACTAACTGCGTTATATTTGATATCGCGTTGTCCGTTGTACTAACTGCGTTATATTTGATATCGCGTTGTCCGTTGTACTAACTGCGTTATATTTGATATCGCGTTGTCTGTTGTACTAAATGCGTTATTTGATATTGCGTTGTCCGTTGTACTAAATGCGTAATATTTGATATCGCGTTGTCCGTTGTAATAAATGCATTATATTTGATGTCGTGTTGTCCACTGTACTAAATGCGTTATATATGTCTGCTTGGCCTTTCAATCACGGTTAGACGGATAGCATGACCAGATCACACCGTCCAGCCAGTCGAATGCGCCGTTACTGATTCGGCGTGACAGAAAATCCACATTATGTAGTATATAGGGGCGAAGATCTGGTCGTAATGATAGCACACCTAATCTTACAGGTTTATAACAAGGGCAAAGGTGACACCTAACCATAGTCACGATAGCTGTACGTCATTTCAAAAGAACTTACCCTTTCAACGTATATGCGGTTGTAATTTTAGTGTATATGTCCTGATAGTTTCATTTTTTTTAGGCACATGCAATTTACATACGTAAAATATGTATCATAATTACTTTCCTGAATTATGATTTCATAACGCTATTCTAAAGCATATTCCAAGCAGTGTTAAATAATTTGATATAAAAAATAAATAAATAAAATTGATGTCCTTATTATAATACATATTAGTTGGTCAAAATTAGGAGATTGTAAAATTTCAATATCCATTATGAAAAGACGAGACAGCTTACATGAAGTTTAAATATGTAAACTCGAGAAATGTACAAACAATTTACATCTATATTTTTAGAACGATTTAAATCTGTATTTTTAGAACAAATTAAATCTATATTTTTTGAATAATTTAAATATATGTTTTTAGAAACATTTTAATGAAAAGAGTGGTGCTAGCAAGTTGAGAGTCGGAGGTTCATGGTTGAAATGTATGGAAAGTTTACATATATGTATAATTTATGTGTGTGTACATTTGTTGATTTGCTAATGGCCTGTTTGATTCGCCCCATTTAGCACATTTATTTTTGGTGAAAAAGTGATACACAATTTGCAATATCTCCCATTAATTTAAAAGTTACAGTAAACTTTACTTTTTGTCGTTCTTATAACGTGACCACTCTTACGAAATGTTGCATATGTATAGTTTTTTGTGTGTACAAGTTTTAGATGAATAATTAAAACTGAACTATAATGAAATTTGTTAAACTTTAATTAATGTCAACATCTATATAAATGAATGCTATACCAACATATTTAATTTGAACGATAAAGAATTTATCATTTCATTTCAATAAATTCTATTGATAAAGATGTTCAATAGTAAATTGAATTGAATAACAGGCAGAAGCCTATATAAATTCTCTCCATAGGTGGCCGAAAATAACAGTAATTTAGTTTATTTAATAAATTAAGAAAAATAATGTGAAATGAAAAGTAATAAAGAATTTTTATCCCGAATTATAAAAGTTAAAGTAAAAGTTAGTTTCCTATCGTATATACATGTATTGTAGATGTTTGTGTGTGTATATATATATAAAAGGTCGCGCTAAGCTTTACCTACAGATTTGCCCGGAATCAAGAACGACCGGAGGGATGTTATGAACAGGTGCAGAATAAGTTCATATTGTCAACCTCATTCATTAACCGCTGACAGTTCATTCATTATACAGCTGAAATTTATACTAGTGTCACTTCTCTGCTAGGATGAGTGTATTTAATACCGCGAGAAATCGCCATGCCTACCTGGGGGCAATTCACCTGAGCCGTTCCGGTATGGCGGCAAACTGCCCGGAGCAAGATTCGCCGTAACGGTAACAGTCCTAATGCAAATACCAAACGTTACGGTCATATACACACCACAAACATAGCCAGGTCTACATATTCCAGATATTATTCATAAAGCATCATCCGGGCGCAAATCCAACGAACGTCGAACAAGTTGTCCCGATCCTGAAAGGCCGATCGACAAACAAGTTGTGCCGATTCACAAGCGAGTGGTTCCGATCCTTGAACGAGTGGTTCCGATCCTTAAACGAGTTATCCCGACCCCGAAACGAGTGGTTCCGATCCTTAAACGAGTTATCCCGACCCCGAAACGAGTGGTTCCGATTCTTAAACGAGTTATCCCGACCCCAAAATGGGTGGTTCCTATCATTAAACGAGTTATCCCGACCCCGAAACGGATGGTTCCCGACCAAAAAAAAAGAGTATTCTTATCCACAAACTAGTTACCCCAAACAAAAAACGAATGGTCGATTCACAAACGAGTTGTCCCAATCAACAGCCGATTGGTGCCGATCCGACTAAAGTTTTACAATCGGTATCTTTTATCACAATTACTCATTGATGCCCAGTGGCTTCGACGGGTACAATACTTTAAAACATATACAGATATCAATGTAAAGAAAATTAAAAAAACTTGCCAAAAAAGTTTCACTCTAGAATCGGTAAAAAACATTGGTGATTTATTAACATAAGATATCAATCTCCTAAGAACGGTTATAACCATAAAATCTCTGGGGTTTTTGTCTGAAGCAGAACAATTTGCTGACGCTTTTAATGGCGTAATTAGTCAGAAACAAACTGCAGTTTTGAAATTGGCTAGTTCATTCATATCAAATATTATTTAGAACATTGTTTAAATGCAAAACTGCATGAAAATGCGTCAGGAGACGTCAGAAAAAGTGTTTTCATATCATTTCATAATCAAACTCGTCCATATAATTAGTGTATTATACAAGGCTGGCAAATAGCGATAGTATCGAATATGTCATTAAAAGTAAGCTAAAGTCCGCGACAATCGGATGGAAGTTAAGAGTTCCGGGGTTTAAACTAAAAGTGTCTCAATCCACTTGAGTCTGCGATTACAAGACGCAATTTGAAGAACCACAGCATACGAACACTTAAGAAATTAGTCCATTCCTCGGCGAAATTAAGACGGACACAGTCCGGCCAAATGGCGGCAGATTATTTGACATCCAAGCAACACTTTCTCGTTGTAAAAACTTGTCCAAACTTGAAACGTATCCAACAAAAAGTGCATTACATATGTCTAAAATTACGTCACCCTTGACGATTTGTTTGAAAGCGAGTAGATCCTATAACAAAACGAACTTCCGGTCCATAGCCTACACCCCAAGCACTTCGGGAATCTGGAGGTTTACGTTCAGTTCTCGACAGATCGTCTGGGACTGAAAAATATCTGGAAGACGTGCCCACTATTACCAGATCACGGGGAAGATCTATCATGGCCGCCGAAGTGTTGTCAGAGCGATATCAATATTGAGCATATTGGTGAGATGGACTGATGGTGACAAGGGTTTGAAGGTCATCTATCTTTCTCTCTATCCATCATCTCCCGTAGATGGTCCGCTTCTAGATTCTACGGCCGCCAATCGCTCCTAGCACCGCAATTAAGAGATCTACCACAAATATATGAGGATTATAACATCAAGAGGGTGTTCCTCTTCAAGGTGACAAATTATGTCCATTGCTCATGGCACTGCATGGATCTATCGAATACTTGGAAGCGTGCACGATAGTTCTGACTTTACGAGACATGATTTAGCTGTAAGATTTGTTTCTTTCTTATGATGTACTTGTTTTCAAAACTATATACCCGGACATGATCAAGGGTAATTCAATAAAATGGTCTACAAATATTGTCTTTTTTCAATATTTGATTTCTTATTCGTTATAATGGGTATGTTGATCTGAGTAACACGAGTGTATTTTTGACCATGTTCTACGCCTGATTAAAATCATTGTCATCCAGTCGTAGACTAATAAACGTACATGAATATCGTTCTAGAATTTAATACCAAAACGTAGATAAATGTCTTAAAAATTGTTTTTGATATGGTTGCTGAACAACAATTTTTTTATTTTAAAATCTGACTGCCAGGTTACTTCATCGGAAATCAACCTGGTTACCAACACTAGAACAGGAAGTTGTTAGTCCGTCTTGTTAATATCAGTCATTATTAGGACAATATTATAACCGGAAGTTGATAAAAAGTGCTGTATGTATTAGTCACAAGTAATATACAGTTTCACAAAACAAAATAATATTAGCCGGATGTCATGATATAACAGAAAATACCAGTCGTAAACCACATCATCAACCCTTGTACAAACAACAAACCAACCGGAAGTCAGTATTATACCAGGGACAGCCGGATATAAACTTCCACGCCACATGTTCACGAACGTTTCTTAACTTTAAAATATCCATAGGAAAGCATTACTGAAGTTAAAGCACATTCATTAACATAAGGTCTTTCCCTTAAATTCTGTATTGCTTTCCTTTGGAAATTTTAAAGTTAAGGAATTTCCTTAAGAGTAAGGAACGGGAAAATTTAAAGTTAAGGAATTTCCTTAAGAGTAAGGACCTGAATGTTCGTGAAACTGAGAAGAGTACCCTTTAATGTATAACGTCTCCTGATATAAATTGCCCCGAGGACAAGAACCTTCGGGCTTTGATAACTTCATGGAGGTTTTAGGAAACGTCTTCAACGGTACATTTGACTGTTTGAATACAGCCATTGTTATCAAACTGGTGGTATTAGATTAGGAAAATCTGATTAACGAATTTGTGAAAAACGACAATTCATATTGATGACACATTTTAGATAACATTGACTAATTAGTTGAATCATTTAAGCTCTTGACAGTGTCCTTAGGCACAAACAAGGAATTGTACCTGCTGCCCCATTGCATGATGATAGGAGGCGACTAAATTTGGGATCTTGTCTTTTCTTTTCTTTCTGAACAATGTTTTCCGATACCTTGTGTCTCTCTTGTCACGACCTCATTTCCAGCCTTTCATTGGGCGTTCGTTTGCGTGTGGAAAGCTTTGAGTTATGTCCCCTGACCCAGACATTCCTGGGTATCAAACAATGGTAGTTACTACTCCCTGCTTGACGCTCAGCATGATTGGAGTAGAACGACTGGTTCGCCCGTTTTTAAGTATAATGTGACCGGATGGGGTGTTCTGCAGGGGCCTTCAGCAGTATACTTCATTATGATAACACTTTAAATCGGCCAAAGAACCGGCCTATCGAAAGGGGGCGTACACGATAATACCACGGCCTCCCGCGCACAGAATACATCGGGAGGCCGTCGTTAAATGACCTAAGCCGTTAGGACGTAAAAACAATAGAACCAAACCAAACAAACGAGGTTTACTGGTAGAGGGATACAGCCGGACAGATCTGTGTTTTGATTCTTTCAAAGGTAATTTCAATTTGAAAAAATGGCAGTTGTATTATGAAATGTACGAAACTACATCCGTCGTTCAGTGATCCTGCTAAAACAGTGCACTTGTGTCGTGTTCAGTGTGTAGGAACAAGAGCGCGTGCTGTAACCGACACCTGTGTAGAGAATAATGAAGGAGTTGGAAGGTGTTGGAAGCTCCGGAATCGGAGGGATTCGTGTTACCTGTGTGGGAAACAGTATACACGGAAGCTTGTATATGTAATAATGTCCGGAAATTGTAGGCCGAATGACTGAACATCTTACAAGTTTAAAACTACCAGTATTTTTCTTCGTTCCAAAAAAAACGTTTCTGAATATAAAGACCGACTAAATTTACTATAAATGGCAGAGGCTATTTAAGTACACATACACATACAGAATTCAACATATGGCGTTTCAGCACATTTGTATCTCGAAATTCACATAGACGGTTTTAACTTGAAATGATGTTATTTTTTTTACGAATTAAATGACAGCCAACAGGTTACTTGTAATTGTAGAAATACAGACAAACATGTATGATCCTTCACGGGGAAAAAGCAAATTACAGTAAAGCTGGTTCGATGTTGGATTTTTTTGACGTTCCGTCTTTTAACAAAAGCAGGATAGGAAACATCGACATCAGAGGTAAATTGCTATCTCCGATCCAACGTACTAACCAACGAACTAACGGCATAACTGAAATGATACGGTACAGTACAGCTAGCATTGTCAGAGTTCGTCGAGCCAAGATGACTACTGTTTTTCACCTGTTTTCGCTTCTAACCGATTGGATATTGTACCTGTATTTTGTATAGCTAGTATTACCTGTATTTGATGGAAGTTGTAGAAACAGTGTCGAGAATAATTGTATCAAGAAGACCCGTACAGTTAGCAATAATTCATGAATGCATATCCCTGGGAATTCCTACGGTTTCAATCCCAATGAAAACTGGAAACTTGAGAACAAAATACGGATTTTATGTCGGTAGCGAAATTAATATTTCACCATGCCATGATTTTACCGACAGATCATCTCCATGGGTTCGATACGCTGGTTTAGCGCTACAGGTTACCAATTCAGGTGCGTGGTCTTCAGGCGGAGGGTTAGGTATGCTGAGCTAGCAAATACACAACAATCTAATAAATCTATGAGAAATACATACAAGTACTTGTTAATCTATCGTGAAATTTGGTACGTTTTTTTTGCCCAGTTCTATATTTGTCTATTGGAGATGCGTATGTTTTGGTCGAGTGGTTAATGTGTCATTCTATGATTCTACCACAAGCCCTCCACCTCTGGGTTGCGAGATCGAAACCCACGTGGGGCATTTGCAAGGTAGTGACCGTAGGTCGTTGGTCTTTCTCCGGGTACTCCGGTTTTCCTCCAGCTCCAAAACCTGGCACTTCCTTAAATGACCATAGCTGTTAAAAGAAGACCAAACCAGCTTCATTTGATATACATTTAATGGTTTAGAGATGTCAACGATTGTTTTCAGAGATACTTACGATATTATTGGGAAAACAGTGGAAATAATAAACATGTTAATAAAAATGTTTTAGAGGCATAATTGACGTTAAACAAACGAATCCTTGCTTTTTTTACCACAGAACGATGTATAGTTGCGAATGCCGAGAATGCAAAACGTGAAAAAAGGCTACATATAGAACTAGAATAGATAATGTAACTGGAAGAGGCTATGTGTTCAAAACGAGACAATGATACTTATGTAATGGGAAGAGTTTATATGTATTTTGAACCAGATAAAGTTATTTAAGGAACCGAAAAAAGCATGTATATATGTTAGTAGAAAGACTTATTTACGTAACAGGAAGAGGCTATGTATATAGAATAAGAAAGGGTTATATTTTGTTTACGGAGGTGGCAATGTATATATAACTAGAATAACTTATTTTTATGTAAGCGGAAGTGGCAATATATATAGAATAAGAATAGGTTATTATATGTAACCGGGAGTGGCAATGTATAATGTATTAGAAAAGATTCATTTAAATAACCGGAAGTGGCAATGAACAAAGAACTTAAAATAGTTATTTTATGTAACGAAAGTGGCAATGCATTTATAATTAGAATAGGTTATTACATGTAACCGGAAGAGGCAATGTATATAGAATTTAAATAGGTTATTTTATGTAACCGGAAGTGGCGATGAATAAAGAAGTAGAATTAGTTATTTTATGTAACCGGAATATACCATGTATTTAGAACTGGATTAGGTTGTTTTTTAACCGGAAAAGGCTATGTTTATAGAACTAGAGTAGGGTATTTTATGTTACCGGAAGTGGATATATATATGAAAAAAGAATATGTTGTCTATATAACCGGAAGAAAAAAAAATATGTTAATTATGTAACCGGAAGGGGCTATTTATATCAAGATATAATATGTTATTTGTGTAACCGGAAGAGGCTTTGGACTTAGGACCAGAATACTAACAGTTTGGGGACAAACTAGAATTTGTTATTCTGAGATAGTTTCCTCCTGGATGTAAGTCGTATGATTTATGATTTTCGCCTAGTAGAATTCTCATTTGTTAGAGTTTATTGTCCTAATACCTGTTTGAATTTTCAAGCCGACTCAATTCATTCGTGTAGTTTAAACACGCGATTGGATTCATTTAAACAACAGAAAATATATTTGATAGATTAAGTACAATTGGCGACCGTCAGGAAAAAAACTAATGAGCATAGATTTTCGTCATCAATCATTATTACAGATATGATTATAGAGTCGTGTTGGTAAATTGAACAACCTTGGGTTTCAATTTCTGAAAAAATTTGAACGTAATCTTGTAGAATGAAAGAAAACATGAATCGAATATAAATTAGAATAGACAAAAAAAGGACAGATAATTTTAATTTCAATTTTGAAATGAAAATAAATAAAAATGAGTAATTGGACATTAATGATCAATAATTTCATGTCCAAATATGAATTCCTTTGTCTCTCTTTCTCTCTCGCTCTCTTTGTAACAATTGGTCACAAAAAGAGAATAGCATCATTGCTTAATATAGATTTGGAACTACAGTGTGATCCCTTCAGGAAGTTGTGCATTAAGGTGGAATCTATACGCTTACCGCTTTACTCTCGTACCTACTAAAACTTATCTGGTGTGTTCTGTTAGAATCTTACGATTAATATGATTTAGTGTTATTTGCGGCGAGCATTAAGTTTAGAGAATTCTAATTGTTTTAAGGGTGTGACACTACGTGAAAGATCCATCTTAATTAGCATTGATTCTAACAGAAGAAATGGGAAATTTTTAACTCCTTCTTTACACTTTATTTCAAAAAGTAGATTCTTTTCCCTATCCAACTTTTTTTTCCTTCGATAGACGTGTTTGCATTCTGCTTAGATTAAGCGTTCGTATTCATTAAATGCAAGTGATGCATTCATTGAGCGTGAAAGCCTAAAGAAAAGTAATCAGGTTTGCGGTGCACGTGATGAATAGGATCTTGTACGTGGAAATAAACACTTCGAGGCCACGCCCACTTTGCGTTAATGACGACACAAATTTGCATCGTTTGTTTTCGCTCCTAAATGGTCCGGATTTGGACTCGCCGAGATTGTCCGGAAGTGATTTGTTTCACAAATCTCCAGAAGGAACTGTAAGTTTTAAAAACAATAAAAATGGCTGGATGTTTTAAAGATGTTTGGTCATCAGTGGTGCAATATTCTAGAGGCGATGTTTTCAATGTGTGATGAAGGAAGCTATGATTTTAGAGGTTATACCACCACTGATCACAAAAAATAAAAACCGGAAATGAAACATGTATTTGTTAACTTCCAGTTTGATTGTATAGATCAACTTTTGAACATAATTTATCAAAAATTATTGTTAAAATTTTACATTTTTGGGGAATTTAGATTAATTTGCGATAAAAATGCACCCAAAATGGTATTTACAGTCATTGAAAGGTTGGCAAGCTCTCAATGTCGAAAAAACAGACCCCACCTATTTTTCTCGCACCAAAAATCACATTTCTGTTTGTTGAACTAAATAGACACTGTTTTAAAAATTGATATTTTATTTGCCTTTGAACAATTCCGATATACATATTAAACATATTCCTTCCGCAAACATGATCCTCGAAAAAACACACGCAGTTTCGTAGTCTTTTGCAGTCATCAGGCAACTTTTTCGAAATTGTGAATCCTGTTGTGTATATTCCAAAAAACGCAACAATGCCCCACATACAATAGTCAGCCAATAACAAGCACCGAATGTTAGCACGTGGCTGACGTCATCCTCTTTAATATTCAAAAAGGTGGCAGAGTGACCGAGAAAAACTTTGTTACCTGGAAACTGTGCGTTTTTTTTTTTTGAAGAAAAAGAAATTGCAGAAGAAGGTACATTTCATGTGCATGTTTGAAGTGTTTAAAAGAAAAATGGTCCATAAGCATTATTTCGTACAACAAATGGAGATGTGAATTGCGAACCTTTCAATATATAGTTTATATACGACATTTGGGGTGGCATTTTTTTTATTGAAAATTTAACTAATCGCCCGATAGTGTCTAATTACTTCAAAATGCCTTATATTCAGGTCCAAATATTGCTGTGGCAAATTCTTTGGTAACTTTGCTGAGGCCAGTATAGGTAAAATGCATGAGCTAGTATATCTGTAAGTATGCCTATACTGTAGAAGAAGTTATATCCAAAAAGCTGTGTTTTATCATTAAGGATCCATGCCCCGCGTTTTTCTCGTTGGACACCATCTTAAATATAGAGAGTTATCAAACACACTGTAAACTGAAATATATAGAAAACAAAGGTGGAAAATTCACATAATATCGAAGATAAAAAAACCCTTATTTAAATACCCCAGGTGAGTCAATCGAGGAACACCTGTAAAAGGAGTCATTAGTGAAGGTTTTTAAATCGTTATAGTATTTCCTAGATCGATCTTTGGGTGCAGGTGTCGTTTGCCTAGCTTTACCTACCACTAAGGAGCCATAAATCTTGAGTGGGGCATAAAAAATCACAGATTATGCACATAAATTCAAGGTTAACGTAGAGACCGGTATAAAAATGCCGGCGTCTTTATATCAAAAGACTTCATCGTTATAGAACTGTAAAAATTCTAATGGATTTTGAATGTGAGACGTTACACTTTATTTTAAATGATTAGGTAGGGACATTCTAAATAGCTGTAGTGAACACACCACATATTCACTATACAAAAAAAAACATCTCACACATATTTTCTTTAAACTTCTGATATCTCAAATCGGATCTTTAACTCACATTTAGAAAAGTAAACGACCCAGAAACGTAATCTGCTTCGGATATCCCGATGAATCTGTAGATAAATGAAATGCATGCATGTCGGGTTATAAGTTGTAAAAGTGTTATTTTTAGCGCAAATTTTATTGTCGCGTTTTTAGTCAACTGTCAATGTCGATTTGAAATTAGATAAATGTTCTATAGATGGCATAATCGCTTTAACACTAGGAAGGTCGTTCGTGAAGTCCAACATTTCCAAATTCATTTCTACAGCTGAGTTATATAAGACTTACTACAATTGGTCTGTAAATAGTCATAAAGGTATGAAACAGTGTCGTAAAGGTCAAGGTTGAAGGTCAAGGTAACAGAAAGCCACGTAAAATGTACTTGCGTGACCTTAACTAAAGTTTATTTAACTCATCTAAATCAAAGATCAGTGATGCTCTAAAGGTATGACCCGAAGAGTGGACATTTAAGTAGTGTTGTGGCGGGCATCTCGCAAGTGTCCTCGCTGTAGTGTTAAGGCGAGTATTGCGCTGTCACATCACGTTGCGGCCAGTTTCGGCTCGCAGAAACGTTTTAGTGAGTATAACCAGAGAAAAAAACATTTTGGTTGTATTGTGACGAGTATAAACCGATCAAAAGATATGTCAGTGATGATGTGGCGAGTATGAACCAAAAAAGGACATTTCAGTTGCGTTGATGCGAGTTTGACCTACGAAAAGACAGTTTGGTGGTGTTGTGGCGAGTATGAACCGAGAAAAAACATTTTGATGGTGTTGTGGCGAGT